>JARGCV010000023.1:14787500-17187500 GCA_034064705.1 Bothrops alternatus
TTGAAACTCAAAGAACTTTTAAGCATTAAGGCTAATGAATGAATGAATCTAATGTCTAATCCATGATTAACTCTCTTTGAGTCACTTCCAATACGCTTCACATAGTACCAAATGATTACTGTATTTCCCGAGCTATCAATTCATCAGGTGTTTGAACTTGTTTTGGTGGGTGGAATGGATATTCATTATCCCACTGATGCACTGAGGATTCACTGAAACCGTGGGCGGAAACCCAGTTATTCTTAGTCATTTCAGTTACCCTTCCCTCTTAGTAGGAATGCTTAGAAGCACCCTGATCCTTCTGATTTGTGAATCATTTCTTTCAAAATACTCCCAGGCAGTTGCTGTGTTGCCAAGAAGTAGCAGTACGGCAGATGGGCAACAGTTCTGGGTAGGCTAGTTTTATAAAAAGATCAACCACCATTTCCCTAGGAAAACTCAAGAGTTATAGAAGTTATATTTTGTAAAGTGATGGTTTCCTTTAACTGCCTGGACAGCCTTTCAGATGCACAACATACTCTTGCTTTAGAGAGCAGTGGATGTCCTATCTCCAGCTTGACTCCCAAGTTAATGGGACTGTTCAAAACCAAATATTCTATTGAGCATTCATTTATTCATGATGCCTTTAGCCACCCACTGACTAGTTATTCTACACAAACAATATCCAATAGAAGACAGCATGAAGGTTCAGAAGGATATCCCCTCTTCCAGTATTGGCTGAGAATACTTAGAAAAGTTAGTTGACTCTCTTTTCCTAAACCTTCCCACTGCCCTCTGCCGTGAGACAGAAGACCTCCCTTCCTCAATCTTTATGCTGGGGGAAAAAGAATAGCTCTCTTTGTGTTTGTGTGTGTGTTCCCCTCGATAGGATGGATCTCTTAGTTACATTTCTGGCCCATTATAATGAATTATACGTGCTTCTGGTATCCTTGTATATCTTAATCACTACAGAGGTACAGCTACACAAATGTAAAAAACAGGTGTATAGCAAACCTGAGTTGTATGTTGCTTCTGATTTAGCTGCTTAAATCCAGTGGATTTCCAATGGGAATTAATTGAATACATCTGTCTACAAGTTTATAGCTTTAGGACATGACTTGAAAGCATCCCTGGAGGTATTGTCTGACTGTTACAATTGGCTTATAGCTTAGGCAGAGAAGATGGTGATGATTGGTCCATGAGAAGATAATCAGCTGTGCTGATTTCAAAAAGGCAGCCATGTAGGTTGCATGTGAATTGACATTTACACACCCATCTATACTTTTGATTTTTTTTTGTGGTTCTTTCAACAGATCATGATTTGTGAGCCAGTAGCAAAATATAATCAGAATTGTGGTACAATGTCATAAATTAAAATGCTCCTTTGTATTGACTCTCATTGTCTAATCAATTAAAGTTTTATGTCATTAATTTTCAAAGTAAACCAATGCAATATGCTGATACAATGCTAGATTACTGATTGATCATTGCATTTTAATTGAGTAATCATTTGTGAAGTTTCAGGTTCTTTTACTCATTAGGACTTGGGCTAGATAATCCTTGTGGTGCTTATTAAGTTTACAAGTCTACAATTTTTTGACCTTTTTCAGCACACTTTAATTGTACAAAATGAGCTGTGTTAGCAAAGAGCATTGTCTTTACTGATATAAAGGTAATAAATAATATAAATATTATAAACCTGATATAAACCTGAATTATGGACAGACCAGTTCTGGAGAGCTCAGACAGTTCACACTTTTTGGTGAGGACTGTTTGACAATAAAATGTAGCCTGCTGGTAATAATACAGTACATGACTGCTCTTTGTTTTATTTGGTGTGATTTTATAAGCTGCATCAAGATAATAGAACAACAGGACTTTGATCACGCAATCACATGAGTAAAAAGGCTAAGTTAAAGCCATAAGAATGGTCCTTCTTAGTTACAATCTATACAATTCAGAGAGAAGATGCATTTAAAAGGCAGCTGAGCTCTTGATTGTAAAGTAAATAATTTGCATAGTAAAACGATTTGGGTTAAAACTTTATGCCCTTTTCAAATCAACTTTTACAACTAACCTGTTTACTACAGACTTTGTGATGACTGTAGATTAATTCCAGGGGCAAAATGTCTTCTTTTGTGCTAGTTTTAAATAACTACTTTAAAACTCATAAAATGCCTTAAAATCTGGGGATTATTTAAAGGGTTGGAGGCTTAAAGAGTTGGAACTCTGAGAAGGAACGGTATTGTAGACATCCTGTTTATAACATTCACAAAATGGACATATTTATCTTAACCTTTCAGTAAATGAGAGTTTCTGCTATGCAGTACCATAAATGTTATCTGGCAATCATTTTTTGTGTTACTTAAAATGAGAATGGCTGGATCATTCAAGCCCGACATTCTTCAGAAGGGGTTCCATTCTTTTTGCAGACTTTATGGGAAAATGATTTTTGGGTTAAAAGCTAGCAATTGGCAACCTTAAAGAAGCTCCAAAAACTTTATGGTATGTGATTTCTGTAAGGGCAGATCATAGTAAATTAGGTAGACATTGACAAGTTTTCATCCATTTGAATGTTTGGCTTAAAGTATTTTACATTAATTCATATAGAGTATTTTTCCTCCAATTTAAATTTATATCTCATGCCACACTTTTGTGCTTTATCACAAAATTTCTTCATTTTAACAAAAAAGGTATGTGTCATACAAAAGGATCAGTATGTTTCACTAGTAGTAATTTATCTTACAGGTTAGCAGAAGGGTTCAGACAGGTTTGCAGCTGCCTAAATGTGACTGGAATTCAGCTACTTCTAGAGGGGAGATCGTAGCCAAGGGTTGGGGAAGCAGCAAAGAGGGAGATAAATAAATTCTGGCTATGGATGCAGGTCATATCATTGTTTGATAAATGAGGTCAAAGGTAGAAAAGTGACTTGCTAGAAAAAATGAATGATTTCTAATAATTGAGAAATAATTGAAACATTTGCGTGTTCTGGTACTGTCAGTATACTACGGTAGTTATGAATCATTGTCAGGGCCCATTTCAAAACCTCATCCCAAGAAAGTAGAACTCATGAAAGCAGTTTCTTCCAAAAGAATCTTTCCCCCTCTCCCCTGGGAGTATGGCAGAACCCAGGAAGAGAAGAGAGTGAGGTTTGGGTCAGGAAGAAAGGCAGAGAGAAAGAAATGGAGAAGGGGGAAAAGAATAAGGGACCCTATAGTTATAGATATGGGTTCTGACAATCATATTCACTGGGGTATCTAAGATAAAGGTAAAGGAGTCCCTGTGGATTTGTTGCCAACTGTAGGGGGTGGTGCTCATCTCCATTTCAAGAGTCATTGACCCGGCACTGTTCGAAGATGTTTCCGTGGTCATGTAGCTAGCATGATATCATGGAATACTGTTACCTTCCCATTGAAGTGATACCTATTAATCTATTCACACTTGCACGTTTTCAGACTACTAGGTTGGTAGGAACTGGAGCAGGAATGGGAGCTCAACCAGTGGCATGTTATTCAGGTCTTGAACCTTGGCTGTCGGCTTTCCAGCCAAAAAGCCCAATGTCTTAACCACTGAGCCATCATGCTACTACGAGTAACCCAACAATTGTCTATCATGTAAGGAGTAGGACTTAAATTGCCATAATGAATCTGTGACAGGCAACTGGGATTGCTTCATATCCAATTGTAGTTCAGACTGTGGAGTATTCAAGTTACATTTCCTAAGCTAGGAATGCGACCATTTCAAGAAACATGGCCTTTACCAGCTGTTGGCTTGCCATCCATTCAGATTTTCCCCCCGATGTATGCTAGGTCCCTAACATTTAATGGAGTATTCAGAAAATATGGAACTTAAGGGAACTGCCATTCTTCTGACGATATTAGAAAACTGCATTCACATAGAACCAATTGCACCCATGAAGAATGTTGTGGTGTGTTGGTTATTACCTCATGGAACCATTTCTGCTAGATCTTTTGTCCCTGTGAACATGGCCTTATGAAAACACTTTTTTACCTCAGTCTTTAAGATCTTACTTGTGTCAGTGCACATCAGCATATCTGCTATGCTTGACATTTGAGGGATTTGTCCTGTTTTACTATAGTCCTCGCTTCCACCTTCTGCAACACAAATTAAGCATAAATACTTCCCCCTCCCCCAGAATAGAAGTACATTAGACTGTACAGTAGGTTAATGTTGAGTGCGCTTGATTTTCATTCTCTATGAATCGCATAAAGATAGCAAAGATGCACTTTTGAGCTTTTCCAGAAATAATGGCCAATCTTTGTTTCTGTATTGTCTGTAATGATGATTTAAGTAACTAAGTATATCTATTGGGCACACATGCCAGCCCTCCCCAATCTGATGCCCTCCAGATATATTAGATATCTGTTCCCCAGAAATGAATGTTAATGAATATGGAAAGTCCAGCAACTCTGATCTAGCAAAAACTGAGTCCAACTAATTGAAGAGCATCACCTAAAAATGCTAAGATATGCAGTTGAGATGAGTGTTGGTTTGTGGGTGGGGGATGCTAAACATTATCTATGATCTTCCTTCTTGGTGTGTCCTCCCCTTTCACTATCCATGTTACAGGTTTGCCTCTCTCTGTTTCTATGACTGATCTGTACTCTACCTCCCAAAGGAGATGTGGAGGCAAGTAGTGACAATTGGTGCTCGTGATCCTTGTTCCTATTAGTACTTTCCTTCTTGAAAAAGGCAGGTAAACAGAAAGAGTAAGGAGCATAAGCAGGATCAAAGGGTTCTGTGGTCATCAGAAAGCCTATCAGCAAAAGAGGGGTTTGGCAAGGAGCAGACAATGATTGAAAACCAATGATGGATCACACACTTTTAATGAATCAAATAGATTCATTAATGTAGACATATTCCATGTCAGATGTACAGAAATAGTTGCAAGGTGTGTTACTCTAACAATACAAACACTGCAGTAGTCAGCAATTTATACTCTGGGGAATCCAGACGTGAAGTATAGCTGCTTGATTGATAGGTCTGAAAAATAGAAGGGATCGAAAATCATTTATAAATATAAATTATGAATATGCACTTGCATATGTATTTGATTTTGATGCCACCTGACTCCAACCCATGAGTCATAGTTTGTGAATTTCAGATTCCCACACACATTTTGATTTTATAATGCTGTATTTAAAAGGCATTTTCCCCTAGATATTGAGAGCCAAAACTGCAAATACTGAATGGCATGACATGTGATTTGAATTGTATATATACCACCATACTTTTTCAGTGTCCCAAAGCATAGTCAGAGACCCTGCGGGCTTTTGTGGAAGATTTGTCTGAACCCTATTTTGGTTTTTGTGCATGGTGGATGTACTAATTACAAAGATATTTTTGATGGATTGCCTAGCTCCACACTGCTAACTAAAGCTAAAGCAACTATAAAGCAACCATGTCCATTGAGTTTCAGTTGATGACTTTTCAATGCTTTTAAAATAAGTAGGATCAAGAACTGTTAAAATGTCCAGTTCCAAAACTTTCTTTTTGCAACCATAAATTAACCAGAATCTTGACAAAGACTGGTTATTGGGGAGATCCAGTAAAGGTCAGAGCTACTACATTAAAAAAAAAAAAAGATTCATCACAAAGTGACTAAAAGATTAAGGAAAGCCACATCATGTCAGTACTTGGCCTGTACACTAGACTGGAAGTTAAAAAAAAAAAAATAGGAAGAAGGCAAGGACAAACCATTTCTCTATTAGGATCAAGAAAATAATATAGGTATGTCCATGTAAATCATTAGAATAGCACTTGATTTGAAGGTAACTTTGCCTTTATCAAACAAGCAATCTTTATATTGATAAATCTGGATTCTTTAGCTTCCCATTCATTTTATGCTCTTTCTCTCACCCTACTCAATACAGTATTATTTGTGAGCATGTGTGCTTGATTGCATGTGTATGTATTTATGGATTCAGTAAGAAAGTCACAAAAGTCAGTTAAGAACCAGTTGAATGCTCTGGCATTAACTATGGCCTTGAACTGCTTCTTAACTGGTTTTTAACATTTGTTATAGTCAACAGGAATGAGGCGGCTGAATGGAGTCACTGAAGCAGTAGGCATGCGCTTAAATGGACTCCAGAAGATGGTAGAGGACAGGAAGGCCTGGAGGAACGTTGTCCATGGGGTCGCGATGGGTCGGACACGACTTCGCCACTAACAACAACAACAAATAGTCAACAGTCTCTAACTCTTGACATAAATGGCTAGATATTTTTAATGCATGTTCTTTGTTATAGCATAGGGTACTACTGTGTTATCTACAATCCTGGGTATATATAGGGAGAAATTAGACTGACCTTATTCAATTCAGATTCCAACATATTAATTACACAAACACATGCACATGGGGAGGGAGTGAAAGGGAGAAGGAGGGAAAGAGGGAGAGAAAGATGGGAGGGGAGTAATAATCAGAAGTGCATTATTAGCAGTACCAGCAAACATTAAGATCTCTTGAGAATAACAAATAGTCATATTTTATTTATTTGCTATCACTGTCATTCCAAAATTCTATGTCTGTGCACATAATGAACACCAGATGGTGACTAGCTGATGTTTTGCAGCTTGCCATGGCAACTCATCACCATTTTTTAAGTGGTATGATGATAAATTGATTGAGAGTTCAGATAATTTGAAATGACCTTTGTGAAGTTGTGCGGCCTGTTAAGCTCTGATTACCAACTCAGTTCTGTAACTTGGTCAGAGTAGACAGAGCATTGTATTTAATCCTGCTAATTTCCCAATCTTTAAATTATGCATTACTTTCTTAAATTTAGGTCACTAGATTAGAAATAGCATATACAGGAAAATAATTGGAAATTTGGAATATTCTTCACTTTCTGAGCCACTGGACTAGTACTACTACAATGACACCAGATTGACCATCTGTCCCGTATGTAGTTGCTTGGCCACAAGTTTATTACATCTTTTATGTTCAGTGATGTGGGAGTAAGCTTTGTTACAATTAGCAAACCTATTTTGGAGTAAACATATACCTCTGTGTAGAATGATAGAATCAGAGTTTAAACGGGCCATTTAGACCATCAAGTCCAACATCCTCTCAGTGCAGAAATCCAATTCAAAACATCCCAGATAAACTACTCAACCTTCCCAAAGTCTCCACGTTTGACTATACTATATTCAGCAAAGGGGAACTCGCTTTGTGGAACGTTTCTAGGTTCTACTATCAAGCTATTCTTCCGCAAGAACGTTTTTCTAATATTCAGTCAGAATTTGTGGAACGGCCTTGCTAGTTTGATATCTTGCAATTAGGTTAACTTCAGCTTCCACAGATTATCAACCAACACTGTATACATTGGCTAAAAAGTATAAAAGCCCTGAAGTTCAAGATATTTTCAGCATGAAGTTAGGTTGGTGACTTTGGGCCTTTACTCTCTGTCAGCCCAATTCATTTGATAAAGTTGTGGTTGTGAGGAAAATTGAAGGAGGAAGGAGTATTAGGTATGTTCATCACCTTGAGTTTTTTATAAAAATAATAAAGGCAGGATATAAATAAATATATAAAGAAGACAGAGAAGGCTAGTAAGGCTATAAAAGGCTGTTGTATAGCTTGAATAAGAGGTTTGTTCCACCAAATGGGTCAGTTTGGTGTAGGCCAGAAACCAGGACACTGTAAATTCTAGTTCTGTGTTACGTGACTTCAAGTTTTATTAGTTTATCAAACTATAAGATACAAATAAAAATGAAAATTATAAGAAAAAGAAAGAAACCAGGACTCTATGAATTCTAATTCTTCATTACACACCAAGCCATCAGGGTGACCTTGGGCCAATCATGCTCTCTCAACCCTGGGAAGGAGGCACTTCTTAAAAACCTGCCAAGAAAATTGCAGGGATTAATCCAGGCAATTGCCAGAAATAAAGGCACAACAATAAATAAACTGCTCCATCTCCTTCAGTGCTATCTCTGGGATTTCAAACAAGTTTATTTTCTAACCCAACTTGGACATGATATAACAGCACCAAAAGCCTTCTGCGTGCAGATAATTTAGTCTTTTTATGTGATGGCTCTTTGATGTATCATTAAAGAGAAATGGGGTGGTTTATACTGGGGAAAAGCGATAACCAGAGGGAAGTAAAAAAAGGGTGAAAAGTGAAAAGAAAGACTTAGAGTGTTTGAAAGTCTTTCCTGTTATCTCACCTATCAGTTAGGATCTTATGAATACAAACAGGTTTCATTCTCCCAAAGCTTTCTTCTGTTTAAATGGCTGTGTATTTGAGAAAAAGCTGCATATTACGCTCTTCAAATCCCATACTAGATGTGTCCATGTTAGTTACAACCTGATTTCCACTTCATATGGTTCTGTCCCTCAAAGAAGAAAAAAAAGGACCAAATCTATTTTTCTGTGGTGAATAAATCTGATAAATCAGAAATGATATAACACTGATCGGGGTTTCTCATATGTAGCACTGCCCTATTCCTTTAGTAATAGGAGATGGCAAGTGTTTGATTTGGGGGTCTCTTTGAAGGGGGCAAATATTATCATTTTAATGTGTGGTTGTTGATGTTTCTGCTCCATGGGGCATAACTGCATTTTGTTGCCTAAAGTCTAAAGATTTCAGGCTGCTCTGCCAATATTCTTATGGTCTGGATAAGTGAACAGTCTGCATTTGGCAATGGATATTTTCAACAATAATTCCCCCCACCCCAATGCAATTTGTGAGTTTTATTTTATTTTATTTTTTTGTTTTTGTTTCCTGTAATATCAGTTGGCAACTGCTGGCAAAAGGGAAAATATTGTTTGGCAGCCAATAGAATGAAAGAATACCTCTTTTTTTTTAGACCAATTCTTCTGCCAGATATTGAATATTTAGGGTAACATTTTATTTTTGTTTCATTTCTTTTTGCCCAGCACTTACCTTATCTGCTTTTAATACCCTGGATGGTTTCCACATCGGTTTACATGGGCCACTGTAGTTGAACAGAGAAAACCAAAACACAATCAAGACCTTCCAATCTTAGGGACACACTTGGATGGCGCCTAGAAACCCAAACATTTGGAGAAGTTACTTTAATTTAATTCAAACCAAGATGATAAATAAAGCTCTGTGTGGCTTAGATCTGGGCACTGGTGCAACCAAGAGCACTAACCTTGAAAATAAAATATCCCTGGCTTTACTAAAACAAATTTCCAAGATACGTTGCTTACTTTGAAAAGAATATAAAGGAATACAGCAAACCCTTCCGTGATAACTAATGGAAGATAAATTGTAGTGGGCATTCTGTGTACTCTTATTATCAGGGGGGGGGGAGATGATAATTGACTTTGTACCTCATCTTTTCATTAAAAATCACCAGTTACGTTAGTAGGCAGTAAAATGCAAATAAAATAAAATTTCATGCCTAAAACATGAAAATTGATTAATTTAAAAACATAAGTACCCATCAGATTAAAATATAACATCACCAACAAGAAACCTTGGAAGCTAAATATATGTTTGGAATCAATATATATATATAGAATTGTAGAATTGATTTGAATCGGTTGAAAGAATTGTAGAAATGGTATTGAATCTCTTCGTATGACATGAAGTTCTGGACCTTTGGAGCAGCCATGAGGAAGGCTCTACTACATGGTCCTCTGCATTGTGCAAAAGAATAAAGGGCCTCTCTTATAAGAGGACACATTATTTCTAATATCCTGGTGTCACAAATCTCATACTGTATAAAGGGCATTATAGATACTACTCTGAACTTTGCAGAGTCAGATTTACTATAAAGTTAACTGTATCAAGCTACAAACATTGGGAGGCAAGGAATGGAAGATGCAGTGTATGCACTGTGAAGTTTTTCCCTTAAACCAGTCAAGACAACACCATGCCCAGTAACAGAATATTGAAGAGTGGCTGTGTATTATTAAAGTAAGTATGATTTAGAGTGGATTTAAAACCTCATAGTCAGTGATAAAAAATCACATGGTTTCATGAACTATTAGTTTGGTTTATCTAATACATCTGTTTTTGGCCACTTTAGAAGTCAAGATGTACAAGAACCATTTTTTTGTACTTTTCCCCTCTACTTGGTTGTCATAATTGTGCTAATTCATGGAGGCAAGTATATTTTAAAATAGCTGGGTAATATCTTTATTGTAGTGGCTGGGGAAAACTCCCCTATTTTGCAACATCTGAAGCAATTCTGAAGAACGAACAAGTTTGCATTAACTTGTCTGTCATTTTTGTTGGTCTTAGAGTGGTGGCGGACATGAATACACACAAACACACGCTTAGATACACATAGAAAGCGAAGATAAAAGAAATCCTTTTTGTGTACTACAGGTAGCCCTCAATGTTTGACCATAAATGACCCTGGAATTATGGTTGTAAATCGTTCCAATTGTTAAGTGGGCCATTATTTTACAATTTTGGGGGGGGCTGCAGTTCTTAAGCAAATGCTGTGGTTGTTAAGCTTGTAATTGTTAGGTATGTGGGAAAATTGGGAAATAGTTGCCTTGAAATACAGTAATTCTCACCATGATGAAGAAGCCAAGGGCTGGGTCTGTGGTTTGCCAGTTATTCTGCTGTCCAGGTGGGTGAACAATTTAAGGTCAATTAGCTCAGTGCCTCTATAGCTCAATGCCCATTTCACAGAATCAATGTTAAACGTTGGGCACCGATATCCTATGTGACTCAACATGTACAATCTTAAATTCAAAGCGTATTTTGAAGCCATTTCAGGAAGTTGCATCTCCTTATAACATTGATTCAAGCCATTCAGTCAATATTTAGGACTCTTATCATTTAGAATATGAGTGCTCTGT
The DNA here is from genome assembly GCA_034064705.1 of Bothrops alternatus. Taxonomy (NCBI): domain Eukaryota; kingdom Metazoa; phylum Chordata; class Lepidosauria; order Squamata; family Viperidae; genus Bothrops; species Bothrops alternatus. The sequence goes on from JARGCV010000023.1 coordinate 14,798,287, forward strand.
TCCACAATTTTTAGTATTATCAGGGCTACCCATTATTTGATAATATTAAATTATCAAATAGTACAGAAGTTTTAATATTCTGCAGCATTGGCTAGGGGATACTATAGATAAAAGAGGAAATGTTCCTTGATGTAATACCAGCAAAGCTGAGATTAATTTATGAAAACATCATTGAACCTCTGCACTGTTTTTGTGTGTGAGAATATATATGGAGTTTAATTGCAGAGAGCCTAGAATTATCTTCTGTTTCTTTTTACTTCTTTGAGGTAGCTGTGTGTGTGTGTGTGTGTGTGTGTGTGTGTGTGTATGTGTGTGTCCCCTTTCCTTTTTTTTTTTTTTTGTACTTGAGAATGGAATAGTATTGCATTAGATTCCTCGGACGCTGGAATTTTTTTGTACATTGCCACAATTATAATAAGGGGATCTTTTGAGCAGCTTCCTGTACTGAAAGCATGCTGATTAGAGATCAGAGCAAATGCTCTTGTATGTGCTACAGAGGATCATACCACTGTCTTTTCTATATTCCTCAGTTTAAATATGAAAGAAGAACCTGACATGAATCAATAATACAATAGAAATGGCAGATTTGAGACTGAGCAATGTATCTTAAGCTTAAGGAAACCTAGAAGAACCCTTTGCAAGAAAAAGATATCACATTCTTAATGCTGAAATTAGAAACAGATCATTGCATTACACCCAGCCTCCTAACCTTGAACACAGAATCCCAGAATTCTCCACCAGAATTGGCCATGCTGATTAGTTATCGTAGAAGTTATAATTGGAGGCCACCGAGGTGAAGAAGCATGCTTTATAATTCTGCCACATAAGGATTAAGCATATTTATTTTTTGGAAGTGGTGAGAGTATAACAAAAATGCTGTTAAAAAGTGGGGAAGAGAGACTGAAAAGTTTTCAGAATCTAGCTTTAACTGATAAATTTACTTCATTTGAACTTGTACTATGTTTTAAACATATCTTGATGATATAGTGTTCCACAAAAGGCAATCCTGTGTAATTAGGCTACAATCTTGTGATGTTTGTTTTTAACAATCTGTAGTAATTATAGATGAAGGTGGCGATATTTCAAAGATATTAATATAGGTTTATGCCAAAATGTAGAAATATTTTTGAATAATAGGAAAATAGTAATGCCATGATCCACTTGTACAAATTATCTCCCCCAAAGTCAGTTGTCTTTAAAGTGGACAATATTAGAAACTAGTTTAAACTTAACATGAAAAGCTAGATTAATGTAGGATTCAACACTGAGAACCATAAATTGCATATTCCTTTTTGAGGGTTTTGATAATCATAGGTTTCAGAAATATGTGCCCTTTCATAATTGTAATTGTAATTTTGGGCATTTTTCATACAGACACATTTTCCCCATTATTGTACATGCAAATCTGCCACCATAAGTCATCAAGCATATCTGCAATCAGGATCTCACTCCCCCCCCCCAAAAGTAAAATTGTTGTTGTTAGTTGCGAAGTTATATCCGACCCATCGTGACCCCATGGACAATGTTCCTCCAGGCCTTCCTGTCCTCTACCATCTTCTGGAGTCTCTTATTTGATTGAAATCCCTGTGTCCTTTCACGCAGCAACTGTGATTGTATTCCCTTTTACCACTTGGAATCTTGCTTGCAATACCAAGCATATATGATTGTGGAATACTAGATAAAGACACCCACCCATGCATGCCATTCACATGGGTAAGTTGTGTTCTTTGGCCTGACTTTTGAGGTTGATGAGAACATAACTCTGTATTATTACTTATGCATCATTAGGACTGCACAGTGCATATTGGTTGACTTCTGGATTAAAGCCTGAATGTATCCTCCCACATAACTGCCTGATTTGACTGTAACTTATCAATAAATCTCTCTTTCTCTCTCTTCTCCCCCTCCCCCTCTCCCTCTCTCTCGCTCCCTCTCTTTCCCTGTGCATGTATGTATGACTCAAAAAATGCTGTAACATTTAATGATGGTCTCAGTACATTTCTTCTAGCATGATATTCTGCATTATTTGTATTCTTCGTGATTGAACTTGAGGTTAAATATCAGCAATGCCTCTCAAGGTAGCATTTGTAAGCCCTGTTGGGCATGGCCACATGGTGAAAAAAGTCAGCATTTGGAAAGACTTCCAGGACTTGTCCCAAAGATGCTTTTCCAAGAGAACCGAAACGTCTTCAGAGGAAAACAAGAAAGTCCAGTTGCCTCATGAAAAAGCATCTTTGGGAAAACTACCGGTATGACCCAGGTGACTGAGAATCTCCATAGACTTTTAGAGATGCACTTCCAGAATCTTTATTACGTTGTTTGAATGAGCCACTGGAGGGAGCCCAAGAACAATGTGATTTTGTTTTTATTAGTAGGGGCTGAAAACACTTGCATCCCATCCTTAGTTACCCACCACTAAACTTGGTAAACACAAAAGTTTGAACTGAAGTGCAATGACATAATAATATGAAACACAGAATGGAAAAGTTAAGGTGAAATACATGTGTAGCATGTTCCTTTTTCAGCTGTTCAGTGTCACAAAAGAAATAAAGAGAAGGCCCAGGAGAGACATGACAGCAGTTTTCCAATACTTGAAGGGCTGTCATGGGGAAAAGAGCATTGGTTTATTCTCCATAGCACCTCAGGGCAGGACAAGAAGCAGTGGGTGGTAGCTCGTTACAGGGACAATCAACCTGGACCTAAGGAGGAATTTCCTGACAGTGAGAACGATTAATCAATTAAGGTGAACAACTTTTTTACAATGAAAAGGAGGACACAAATAAATTGAAGAAAAAATATCATAAATAAAAGAAACATTTTATTCATTGCAACAATAATACAAACAACTTGCTTGTGCAAAGTTTGCCAGCCGGGTGTTTTGGCGTGCTCAGCAGCAATTCCTATTGGCTTTCGAAAGCCAATAGGGGGAGTAGCACAGCTCATGCAAAAGTTGAAAACAAAACCTATCAAAAAAAGGGGCCGGAACGCCGTTCTGAGCGTTCTATGAGGGAAAAAACAAAGCCCTGCAGATTAGTCTTCAAATATCGAAAAGGAGGACATGAAGGAGGACACTTTTTGAGGGAGGACAGAACTTACAAAAGGAGGACTGTCCTCCCTAAAGGAGGACGGTTGGTCACCTTAATCAGTGGAACAGCCCGCCTCTCAGAATTGTGGGTGCTCCATTGCTGGAGGTTTTCAAGAAAGATTGGACAGCCATTTGTCTGGGAAGGTATAAGGGTTTGGAATAGAAGACTTCCAAGGGCCCTGCCAGCCCTATGATTGTATGAAATTCCACCAGGTAAAGATTGATGGAAGGTTCTCAGAAATATCTGGATAGGTATAACTTTATAGATTTTAAGATAACCATAGAGGAGTCCGAGATATAGGAATGCAGTGGGCAAAAGTGGTTCAGGTTTTGGATTCAGGTTAGGATCATTTAATTAGGATCCTGGAGGAAATGACCAGGCCAAGCCTGATGGTGGAGTCAAACACATCATTAGTTTGTATGGGTAGCAAGAAATAAACTTACAGTATTTTTGAACTTTATCCTGAATCCTGATTTCTTGCACCTGACAGGTCTGTTAAGAGACACTTTTCTTCAGCTATTAAGTTTTATTTTAATTAAGCTATTGGATGATTTTGGGCAGGTAAAATCAATCCAACCTTGGTGGTATGGCTTCAGTTGGGAAATGGAGACAATATATGTTACAATATATGGTATTCCCTGAAAGATATCCATGCAGTGCAGTGCAAGGGCGAAGATAAGAGATACAGCAGTCAGATGGTGCAAAAGCAACTGAAACTTGCTTTTCTTGAAGATTACTAGACAAATTATAAATGAAATACAAAAGTCAAGAAAGATAAGAAACAGCTAAAACCTGGAAGAGAGAGGATTATTGGGCAAAAGTCTAAGTAGACTCTAATTCAGCCTATCCACCTTGGGTTGCAATTATATATGCCTCTTTTCATATCTGCCTGGTACTTAAAATTTTCTTATAAATGTTTTAAAATTGCAAAATAATCCAAAACCCCCGTCATTACAGTTGCAATCCTAAACCCACCTACCCAGGAATAGGCCCCATTTAATTGAATTTAATTTACTTTTGAATAGATATGATTGGAAAGTAGTTATTAGAAAGTTGACCTAATGCCATTTAGTAAGGAAAGGTCAGTTAGGACAGATAAGGAAATAAAGTGAAGAAACAGATATACTTGTAGCAACAGATATAAGATGTGCCAATTTAGAAAGTGACAAATCAGGCTATTCCTTATCAGGAAAGTTAAACTTGAAAATTCTAGAATTAGGCAGGCACCTACTAGCTCTTTATTCATGACTATAAAAAAAAAGAGAACTGATACTTTTTGCCTTGTGTGCTAATAAAGTTTTGAACTTTGATTTTACAGCAGCTGGCATTTGACCTGAGCAGAGAATGAAGCACAGGGAATAAATTTCTTCTTCCAATTTATATAAATGAGGACAATATAATAATAATAATAATAATAATAATAATAATAATAATAATAATAATAATATAGTTATTTTAGGATTTCTATACCGCCCCCCTCCCGAAGGACTCGGGGCAGTGTACAGCCCAATTAAAAACATCAACATACAAAAAGTAAAATAATAATAATAATAATAATAATTTACACAAAAATGTGAATCACAGCTGCCAGTTCTTTAGTTGGTGTTACCCTTCATACACATTAAGCTCTTCCCAATAACCTCAGATGTCATAATGCAGTGGTTCTCAACCTTTTTCAGGTTGAGACCCCACTTGCGCCGCCCATGCGCGCCGCGACCCCGATCCGGGTGCGCGCGACGGAAAACAAAAAACAAAAAAAACCAAAGTGGCAGACCGCGACGGGCTGATCCGCGCATGTGCAGTGCACATGCGATGGCCCGAACCGCGCATGCGCGGCGTGCGGGACAAAAAAAAACCAAAAAAACCCCACCCACCCCCAAAAGACCACAAAATGGCGGACCGCGATGGCCAGATCCGTGCATGCGTGGCGCGTGCGATGGCCCAAACCGCGCATGTGCGGCATGCGCACGAAGAAAAAAAAAACAAAAAAGCAAAACAAAAAAAACAAAAAAAAAACAAAATGGCGGACCGCGGTGTCCGGCAACCCCCGCGAAACGGTTGTTTGACCCCAAATGGGGTCGCGACCCATAGGTTGAGAACCGCTGTCATAATGTATCAGCATAATTATAACTGTGCATTCAACCAGTGTGGCCTTTTGCAATCAACAGATGGAAATTTTCTCAATGTGCAGATTTGCTAAGTGCATGCAAAATTTTGGGGTACAACATCCAGTGCACCAATAACCACTGAGACCACTGCAACCAGTTTATGCCATAATCTTTCAACTTCAATGTTCAAATCTTGATATTTATTGCCACATCAGCTATCCATATTTCCTTCTTTTTCAACCACAGTTATTAAAGTGTGTTGTGGCTTTCCACACCAGTAGATTTTTAGAAAAAAAAAAACCTGAAACCTGTTCAATCCCCAAATCTCAGTAAATCCTGTAATCAAAATTTGGTTAATAAGCTGACAAATCACAAGGCATTAACTTTTCCATCTTTCTCAACTAAAAAAATTTTTTTTTAGAAAAGACAATCTTTTAAAGTGTGCTCCCACCATCTAAACTCCAGAATAGTGCAAGATATCCAAGATTATTATTTTTTTAAATTTTTTTATTATTATTAGATATCCATTTGTACATGCAAACAAAGAAAAAATTCAAGTTGAAGCCATTCAGCTTAATACAATCATTTTAAATTTGTAGACCTTCTTCACTCTGTATATCAAAGTTTAACTATAAGCCAACTACATTTTATAAATTTTAAGTTTCACTTCCTTTCAAATCTATCCATTGTACATCACACAAACAAGTCTTCTTTTTAAAGTTAATAATTATCATGTCGTTACACCCCTCCCTTCAACGCGTACATTCTTAGTCTAGTTAATATATATCTTCCATTAATCACCCTCTCCTGTCTCTTGCTCTTGCACTTAGTCCTTAAATCAGTCCATAATTCTTTGCCTTTAATTCCTTGCATAAAATATTAAGTTTCTCTTCATTTCAGTCGAATTCTGGGTTTCTTCCTCTGCCAGGTGGATTTCCATAGCACAGCTTCCCTTCCAAGTAATAAGTCTCTCTTTATTGCTTGCAATGTCCCTTGGTTCCATATAAGCCATGCTCTATGGATTCTGTCAGTTTGCCAAGAGAAATTTTTAGCCTCCTCTCCTAGATATTTTTCCCATGCTTTTATAACAATTCTTTTCAAATCTTCTTGTCTCTCCACCTCTTCCATCTTTTCTTCAACTCCTTCCCAGACCCTCTTCGAATTTCTCCCAGTATCTTCTCTCATTTCCCCACTGTGCATTTCTCCGGTTTGGTCCAAGTCCTCAATAACTGCTTTGCTTTGATTTTCCACCAACTTCTCCATTTCTCTGCTTTGTTCCACTGCCTCCATCGTCTCCATCCTTCCCTCCCATGTTTTTGCATACATGTCTATTATCATGTCCATCTTTCTCCTCATTTTTTCCAAAGTTGTTGATATTTCATCTTTTAATTCTTTCATTGTCATTTCTGGGGAGCTTGTATACATCCTTAGGTTTATTTTGCAAAATTTTTAGGTTATGCGTCTCTGGTGCCCTCTAGAGGTCTCTTTCGCATTACAGTTTCTCTTCCTTAGGTTTATTTTGCAAAGGTTTTAAGTTATGCGTCTCTGCTGCCCTCTAGAGGTCTCTTTCGCATTACAGTTTCTCTTCTGCCTTTCTCTTCCGGTAGCTCTCACTTTAAATGAAAAGCGGTCGCCATCTTGGGTGCCTTCTGTTCAATGTGAACGTATTTGATCCGAGGTAAAATATAAGAAATACTTGCTTTTTAAGCTCCTGTGTTCAGTCTGTCAATCTCTGTGCTTCTTTGAGATGTGTTCCTCGGGTGGTGGCTGGTCTCAGCGTCGTGGTCTGTCAGCTGACAGATGCTGCCCCAGGCTGGAGCTATTGTGAGCTTATGGGGAGTCTTCTTTCTCCCCCCCAAGCGTTTTTTCGGGGGGCTTTCAGAAGATCTCAACCCACACTCACAGCTCTTTGCCCCTACTCCTACCGAGGAGGGGTTTTTTCTCCGCGAAAAACAGCTGGTTTGCGCTGCTTTGGCGGCTTTACAGGTCCCGTGTCGCAGAGCCTCCTAACAAGGCTATTTCGACCCTGAGGCAGCCACCATCCAAGATTATTAAATATTTTTAAATGGGGGGGGTTGAATAAGGAAGTTTTTGTCTTAACAAAGAAGGAGGAGGAGGAGGAGGAGGAGGAGGAGGAAAAGGAGAAAAAGAAGAGGAGGGGGAGGAGGAGGAGGGGGAGGGGGAGGAGAAGAAAGAGGGAGAAGGAGAAGAAGAAGAAGAAGAAGAAGAAGAAGAAGAAGAAGAAGAAGAAGAGGAGGAGGAGGAGGAGGAGGAGAAAAAGAAGAGGAGGGGAGGAGGGGGAGGAGGAGGAGGAGAAGAAAGAGGGAGAAAGAGAAGGAGAAGAAGAAGAAGAAGAAGAAGAAGAAGAAGAAGAAGAGGAGGAGGAGGAGGAGGAGGAGGAGGAGGAGAAAAAGAAGAGGAGGGGAGGAGGGGGAGGAGGAGGAGGAGAAGAAAGAGGGAGAAAGAGAAGGAGAAGAAGAAGAAGAAGAAGAAGAAGAAGAAGAAGAAGAAGAAGAAGAGGAGGAGGAGGAGGAGGAGGAGGCGTGTTACTGAAAAGAAAGCTTTCTTGTTTTTTGACATTAACCTCAGTTTTGATCTAGCACTACCATTTTCGGAACAATGTATGCATAATGTACTTTAGGAATCTAGGTGTAATTTCTTTTTAGGGGAAAATACTGAGTTGGATCATTTAAACATGTAGGGCAGCGGTTCTCAACCTTGGGGTCGCGACCCCATTTGGGGTCGTGAGACCATTTCGTGGGGGTCGCTGGACACCCCGGGCCGCCATTTTGTTTTTAATTTTTTTAATTTTTTTTAATTTTTTTAATTTTTTAAATTTTTTTTTTGGCCGGTGCATGTGCAGTTCGGCCTGTCGCGTGCATGCGACGGGCCGAACCGCGCATGTGCGGCGCGCACGACGACCCGATCCGCACACGCATGCGCAAAACTCCGGCAGGCACACGGAGGAGCGGTCCGGAGCAGGCGGGCGCAAAGCTGCCTCCTTCCCGCTCCGCTCCGCCACATCCCAGGCCCGGCCTCCAACTCACTCTCCGGCAGCCGGCCAAGCGGTCGGGGCAGCCGGACCTCGAGGCGGGCCTGCACTTCAACGAGACCGGCTCGGCTGTGGCGAGAGGCGCCCGGCGGCCGCCTCCGGCCCCCAAGTCCGCACTACGGACTGGCGTCCGGGTCCCAGCGCTCCACCTGCCAGGCTCGTCCTGGACTCCCGCGCCTTCCGCAGGGCCGGCAGCGGCTGCAGGTAGGTAAGCGGGCGGCAGGACTGGGGAGCCCGCCCGGGCCAGCTCCCTCCCTCGGTTGGCGGCGGCGGCCAAAGCAGGCAGTAAGGCGCCCAGCCGGGCGTGGGGGGAGGCCGAGCCGGGGAAGAAGCCGGGCGTGGGGGGGAGGCCGAGCCGGGGAAGGAGCCGGGCGTGGGGGGAGGCCGAGCCGGGGAAGGAGCCGGGCGTGGGGGAAGGCCGAGCCGGGGAAGGAGCCGGGCGTGGGGGGAGGCCGAGCCGGGAAAGGAGCCGGGCATGGGGGGAGGCCGAGCCGGGAAAGGAGCTGGGCGTGGGGGGAGGCCGAGCCGGGGAAGGAGCCGGGCGTGGGGGAAGGCCGAGCCGGGGAGGGAGCCGGGCGTGGGGGAAGGCTGAGCCGGGGAAGGAGACGGGCGTGGGGGGAGGCCGAGCCGGGGAAGGAGCCGGTCCCCAGTCCTGCCGCCCACCTACCTACCTGCGGCCGCTGCCGGCCCTGCGGAAGGCGCGGGTGTCCCGGACGAGCCTGGCAGGTGGAGCGCTGCGACCTGGACGCCAGTCCGTAGCGCGGACTTGGGGGCCGGAGGCGGCCTCTGGGCGCCTCTCGCCACAGCCGAGCTGGCCTCGGTGAAGTGCAGGCCCGCCTCGAGGTCCGGCTGCCCCGACCGCTTGGCTGGCTGCCGGAGGGCGAGTTGGAGGCCGGGCCTGGGGCGGAGCGGAGCGGGAAGGAGGCAGCTTTGCGCCCGCCTGCTCTGGACCGCTCCTCTGTGTGCCTGCCGGAGGCGAGGCCGGCCTGGTCTGAAGCCGGCGGGCCCGCCGGTTCTGCGCATGTGCAGTTCGGCGCTTCACGCGCATGCGTGGTTCAGGCCTGTCGCACACGCATGCGCAGGTCGGCCGTCGCACGCGCATGCGCAGATCGGCATGTTGCGGTCCACCATTTTTTTTCGGGGGCTCCCAGGTCGGGGTCGCAGCGCGCATGGGCGGCACAAAGTGGGGTCTCAACCTAAAAAAGGTTGAGAACCACTGATGTAGGGGATACATAGCATAATACCAATCAATAACTTCTGACTCACATGTGTTTTTCCTCATTATATCTTTATCTTATCATTTGTCAATATTTTTTTAAACTAAACAAAATTTGGAAAAGTTGGGTAATTGAGTATACTTACTGATTTACCTCTGGATCAAATATCAGTTTTATATTTTCATTTTTTAAATTAAAAAAGGTTAAGAGAACCATAAATCAATCAATCTCTCTCTTTCTCCCTCCCTCCCTCCCTCCCCCCCTCCCCCTCCCCCCCCTCCCTCCCTCCCTCCCTCCCTCCCTCTCTCTCTCTCTCTCTCTAAACACAGAAAAGTTTCCTGGAGAAACTTTGTGGAATATGAATGTTAAAATATAAAACATAATTTTATTTTAAAATATTGAATTTTTAAGAAACAGAATCTAATAAAAGAGAATTTCTTTGGGATATCTAACCAGAACTTTCCTGATCCTACCCTTAATAGTACTCTCTGTCCTGTAGGTGATCAGGATATAACAATCTGAGATTTCTGTACAGTATTAGTCCCTGTATCTAACCTTGTTAATAAATAATGTGGCATTAATACAACTATTAATGAGTCCTAATTGCTTAGAGTTGCAGGACAGAAAGTTAATAAAAGGGAAAAACATGGAGCCATGTAAGATATGGTAGTAAGAAAACAATAGAAATGATAGGATTTTTTTAAAAAAATGCTTCTACCAAAAAAAAAAAGAAAGAAAGCCAGTTTGGTGTAGTAGTTAAGTTAGAATCCAAGAGACTGTGAGTTCTAGTCCTGCCTTAGCCGTGAAAGCCAACTGGGTGAGTCTCTCAGCCCATCTGGCCTTGTTCTGGGGAAAACAGAAGGCGGAAGAAATATTAGGTATGATTGCCGCCTTGAGTTGTAGATGAAAAAAGAGGAGGGATACAAATCTTTAAAAAAAAACATTTAAAAGGTGCAGAATCTCTTTCAGTACAAAGCAAGCAAATCTTCCTAGATTTGAATAGGTAGATAGGATCAAAATATGACTAGGATAGCTAAATACGAAGGAAAAACCTGGCTTTCAATGGTTGCAGGGCTGAGGAACATTTTGCTTAGAAGTCTTTCTTCCACATATTTATTAAAAGTACAAGATGGCTGCCCCTTTTACCAATTTATGTTAAATATTTATGATACACAAGGGCTTGCTATGTGCATTTAATAGCAGCCTATCATATAAAATCATCAAACAAAGCCTTTTGGGCAAAACTCAGTGTAAGACAGAGAACAGGGTCCATAAAAATGGGCGATTCTGATTTCACACATTCCATCTTTCTTTCTTTTTTTTTCCAGGAACAGTCATATTTTAAAAAGCTGCTCCTGGCTTCTACTTATCTCTAGTGATTTTTCCTGAACAGGGAAAACCTATACCGATAGGGGAAACAAAAATGCCTAGATGTCTTTGTATACCCAGGAACAAAGAGAAAGAATTACCTTCTTCAATATAAGCTGTGACAAACTGATCATCTGCAGCCTCTACGTACATCTTCCTATCTTCAGTGGTTTTGGATCTTTGATTTCACACATCACATCAACTGTCACATAATTACAGTAATAAAAAAACAAAACAAAAGCCTGCATATGTGCTACAGATGGGAATAAGGAAATGGAGCATTTGGTATGTTCCCAAGCTACACTTCCCAGCTGGTTATAATTGGTGATTCTCTTTTCAGTTGCTTGCAATTTCTTGGAATTCCATGTCTTTTGTATAGGTTAGGAAAATCCAAAGGTTTTCTTTTCTTATAGCATATTGTGGCACTGGATAATCCATTTGCACAGAAAGGAATTTATTGTTCTACTGTTGGTAAAGGAATGGTAGTTCCTCAGTATCACTTGCATTTATAACAGCTTGATTGACAGTTCTAGTGTTTTTAAAAGCAGATTGGGAAATTTTTTTTGTAACTTTTAATATAAAATATTAACTTGGCAATGCTACTTTTGAAGAGGTGCCTTTCAAGTCAAATTGGCTTTAATTTTATTTCTGACTCAGGTCAGTAAAAAAGCAATTTTACACTATCTTCTCTTACAAATTAAGAGTAGGGCTAAATATAGCTGCTTGTACAAAACCCGCGGTGCTTTCATTGAGTATAAGATTATTATACTAATTTTTAATGATTTATTAAATATCATTTTTTTCAGATTAGAAGAAATTATTTTAACTCTTACATAATTTGAATAATATTAGTGGCAGTTGTTAATTAATGTCTGATAATCTCATTTGGGCTTAATTTACCGTGTTTCCCCGATAGTAAGACACCCCCGATTGTAAGACGTATTGGGGTTTTCAGGGGGTCGGCTAATATAAGCCGTACCACGAAAGTAAGACATATTACTCCTGCCCACTTCCGCCTCCTGCTTAAAATACTTAAATACTTAAAATACTTAAAATACTTAATATACTTAAAATACTTAAAATAAAACTGACAATTGTTTTCCAATCAATATAAGCCGTACCCCGAAAGTAAGACATAGTGGGCTTTTGGGGATAAAAGGAAAGTGTGACCCTGTCTTGCTTTAGGGGAAACACGGTAGTATCAACTTAAACCTTCAAAACTATATAAGGCATTTTAATATGCAGATTTTAACCATTGTAATTTGTAAAATTAATGGCACAGTTTTTATTTTTTATGTTTTTTTCTTTCCCCTTTTATTTTGTTGCCCATTCTTTGACTGTATTTCTAAAGTTAATACACTATTATAATAAAAATATGTTATATGCTACAGAATCAATGTACAACACTATACTAATAAAAAACCATAAAACTGAATAGTAATGGCATTTTATTAATGCTATTAGTGTAGATTGATGTTGATGAAAGTTCGATTACTTGTCTTACTGACTTTATGAAATTCCTCAGGAGATTGAGAACATGAAAATTAATACCACAGAATTAGAATACCATGTGTTCCAGTACATAAACTAAATTAAATTAAATTAAATTAAAGTTCTTCTCTTGCCAAGGAGATTCTTGGCTCTTCCCTTCTCAAAAGTTGTGGGTTATTTTGCCATCAAGAGTTTGTTTTGAGGTCAGTTTGCTTAGTGATAAACTAAAGTTAAAAACTCATATTAGCTTAGTATTGTATTTTGTTCATCATAGTGGTCAGCCAGATTTTATTTATTTTATTTATTTTATTTGGACTTATATGCCGCTCCTCTCCGAAGACTCGGAGTGGCTTACAACATATATAAACAATATTCAATCTAAGTCCAAATTAAAAAAAGCATTAAAAATAAAAACACATTCATCATTTACACAACAATCCACAATCATTCCCAGGCCTGCCGGCAAAGATAGATTTTAAGATTCTTTTGGAAGGCCGGGAGGGTGGAAGAAACGCGGACTTCAGGGGGCAGTTGGTTCCAGAGGCCGGGCGCCACAACAGAGAAGGCCCTCCCCCTAGGACCCGCCAGACAACATTGTTTCGCTGACGGGACCCGGAGGAGGCCGACCCTGTGCGCTCTCACCAGTCGAAGGGATGCCTCTGGAGTGTCTTCAGACAGGGGAGAAAAATATATCCTTCTTCCACCATTGTTCTTCTGCAGTAGATAATTCCTGACCCTTTATTACTATGTTAATTTTTAACCCTTCTCTTTCTTTCTAGAGGTCTGAAGGAATCACTTTTCAGGAGATTCCGCATTGCTACCACTTTACCCAGTCCAGACATCTTCCTATCTCCCCCCCCCCGAGTTCCCACAGCACATCTACATGAAATTAAGCAGAAACTCAGATCCGATTTAAGGAAATGCTGATCCACTGACCCAACTCCTCATTTTAACCTCTCTTTCCTATACACGGGGTACCACTTGTATCACAAAGGGTTTGCTTTTATGTAATTTCGTTATCTTTCTGAAGATTGTCTTCTTCATTTTTTGAACCTTGGAGAATGCAGCTCCTTTTATACCCTTTGCTTAGTCCATTCCCAGCTATCACCATTATGTTCTCATATTATGCTACAGCTTTGAATTGGGACATGACCTACTAATTTGCTAAGGCTAAAAAATAATCATAAGTGAGTATCTATGGAGATTCTCAACTGTCCTGGTCATAGTTGTCCCAATTGGTCTTTCTTGTTTTTTTTCTTTGAAAATATTTTGCTTCTCATCCAAGAAGCTTCTTGAGTTCTAATTTGTGATTCCCCATCACTTAGTTAGAATTGAAAAAGCTTCTTGGATGAGAAGTGAAACACTTTCTAAGAAAAAAAAACCCATAAAGTCCAATTGTCTTTTGGAAAAAGCACCTGTATATCAGAAGTGAGTAGTCATTCATTAGCCAGAGGAAAATTTGTGATGAGGAACTGCACCTGATCCAAGAACACATAGGGCAAAGAAAAGGCAGGAGCAGAGAAGATCAGCCAGATTACTTGCAAGGAGAAATCCTCACCCTTCTTGATGGGCTGTACCAGAAGCTGGCTATTTAGCACAGCAAATGGATGGAGGCGATGCTGGGAACATGTTTGTTTTCTTGCTTTGTGTTCTTGATTTGAACTTCGAATTGTGTCTCTTCAGCTGTTGCCTTTGCTTGTCTTGCAGTGCCTTTACGTGTGGATTTGCCTTTGTCTTAGAACTTGCCTTTGCCTTGGGAATTTGCTTTTGCCTAGTGGATTGGACTAGTGTTGGATTCATTTGAGTAGCCCGTTTAACTCATTGGGGTTAAGCTGGTGCCAGCACAGGGAGTTATTGGGAATACCAATTCAGGCTCAGAAGCCTTAATAAAGATTCCTCACCCGTGCTGTTTGTATGTGCATGCGTGAGTGAGTGGGACAGCAAGCGCCACACATACACTATGCAGACTATATATAGATATTGTATGGGGCTTGTTTATTATACCTATTTTCCTACCATATGGATTAGTGCTTCACTAAATCTCAGATTTTTTTTAAATGACTATATTATAACCACATTTTTAGTCTACTTTATCTTGCATTCTTTAACTAGTTCTTCAGTTTCAAATATCAGTAAAAGTTTATGGATTTTAGCAATCACATGTTCATCATTTTTAAACAATCCTATCTCAAAATCTGTCTTAAAATATTCAATACCACAAATTCTTTTGTCTACTTTAAATCGTTCTGACAATGATATATAACTGTTAAGTACAGGTAGTTCTCAACTTACAACTATTTGTTTAGTGACTGTTCAGAGTTACAATGGCACTGAAAAAATTATTTATGAGTGGTTTTCACACTTACAACCATTGCAGCATTCCCCACGGTCATATGATCAAAATTTGGCCACTTGGCAACTGGCATGTGTTTATTGCCAGGGTCATGTGATCACCATTTGTAACCTTCCCAGTTGGCTTCCCACAAAGTCAGTGGGGAAAGCCAGATTTGCTTAATGACTGTATGATTCACTTAACAACTACAGTGATTTGTTTAGCAACAGTGGCAAAAAGGTCATAAAATGGAGCGCTTAAAAACTACCTTGCTTAGCAATGAAAATTTGGGGCTTAATTGTCATTGTAAGGACTACCTGTAAACCATTAAGAACTGTGGCCCTCTGCCATCAGTTTTTCTCCAGATTTAAACCAAGTTGATTAATGGCATTTGGAGGACCAACCAGGTCAATGAAACACTCCATAGAAATTCCAAGAGCTTGTAGCTGTCCAGTCCTGTCTCCTGGTGATGCTGTCACCCTGGTAAGGTGAACCAGACCTCAGCTGATGTGGATGTGTAGCCAAGACTTCTGTTTCTGATGTCTCTTCTTCCTCAGCTCCATTCAGTGCAGGCACCAACTAGCCCAGGGGTCTTCAAATTTGGCCCTTTTATGACTTGTGGACTTCAACTCCCAGAATTCCTCAGCCAGCATGCCTGGCTGAGGAATTCTGGGGGTTGAAGTCCACAAGTCATAAAAGGGCCAAGTTTGAAGACCCCTGAACTAGCTCCATGATTAATTGCTAACCATTCATGAAGTGTGCCAAGACTTATTCTCTTACCTACGTGGCATTCACATTCATATCATGAATCCCTGCTGGGAAAGCGTTTTACAGAAATGCCTCTAGGCTACCTTGAATGCTATGCCATCAGGGTTCCAGGTTGCAAGTAAGCATCTGAACCTGCAGCTAGTCACCTGGAGTCTCCCTTCTTGCAAAGGATCAGGTGAATCAAGAATAATAGATCACACATTTTTGAATGCATAAACAGTGTCACTTCCAATCCTCCTGATATCTTGGAATTTATTAGTTTTCCTTTCTTCTTTTTCATCTTTGAAGGTCAGTATGATTGATTTTCAGCGGTGTTTGAAAATGTATGGAATCAGCAAGGTGGAACACCTTGAATTGAATATGAGTTTGATTGATGTGTTTTACTTTGGGATGGGTTTTTTTTTTGAACTGATGGTTGCTTTAACTGTCTTAAGATCATGTAAGAACTATGATAGATCAAGTCATAAGCCCGGTTTGTTCAGTATTTTTGTCACACGGTGACAACTGGATATATTTGAGAAGCTCACAAATCAGGATTGGAGGTCAATTGTAAGTTCTCATCACTTCTCATAAACTAGTATTTAAGACCTTCTCCTTATGAATCAGGAGAGAGTCAACAGACACCAGTATTGGTAGCCTTTGACAGCCTGATCCTCAGTGAAGCTATCCAGTCCCCTTCCAAAAACATTTATATTGTTTTTTATTAGCACAACTACTAGCCGAGAATTCCACAATTGAACTATGTGCTGGGCAACAAACAATTTCCTTCTGGCTGTCATGAATCTCTCTGCATTTAGTGTCAGTGGATGACCTTCTGTTTTAACATCATGACTGAGAGAGGTGGGGTTTTTTCCCCCTTAAGTGCCCTAAGTGTCCTATTACCATAACACACTTAATGGGAAATTAGCCTTGAAAACTAACACAGAGGGGATTTGTCTTAATCCCAAATAGCCCAGAGGCTGTTTGGGAATTATCTACTTCCAAATCAACTGAAGCATCTGAACCGGTTTCTTAGATATGAATTACCCCTTTCCTCTTTCTAAGAAACAAAGTCTTAGAGAGCCTATGAGAATGGGGTCTTCCTGTGTACTTCCTCCCCTTCCCTCATAAGCATAGGGCGAGGTTGTAGATGGGAAGAAGGTCCACCAGCTCTCTCCAGAGTAACATTGAACCTGAGCTCTCTGTAAAAATAAAAGAAAGGCCAGGATGTGAAGGCAGCCTCCTTGCCTCTTTAGTATTGACCAGGAGGTCTGAGGAAATGGCTGCTTGCTTGACTGGTTCAATCTGCTGTGCAGTTAGTCAGGAGAATGCCTGTCATGTGCAGGCAGCCTTAGAGGTATGGGTTTTAACAAAAGCTATAGAAAAACAACAGGATTTTTGCATGGGTTCCAAATAAATGCCCACTAGAGGAGAGGGGCAGGGAGGCAAAGCCCTATCTGGATTGAAAGGCTGTTTCTGGCATACAAGATGCTCATTCTCCCCCCCCCCCCACCTCTCCTCTTGATGCTCAGCAGCAGTTGGTCTAGAAATGGGCCTTCAAATCATCATTTATACACCAGGTGGCAGGAACCTCTTTGCAGGGGTGTCTGTAGGATTGATGGATTGATTATGTGCCATTAAGTTGTTGCTGATCACATGTATAGATTTTCTCCATGATGATCTGTTTCTAACTTGGTCTCCTTCAGGTCTTCCAATGGTGCTCTCATCGCCACCATTACAGAGTCTATCCACCTTCTGGTCATTCAATTTCTCTCTTTCCTTCCATCTTTCTCAAGAGCCTTCTCTAGGGAAGAAAAAAAATCACAATATATTATTATTATTATTATTATTATTATTATTATTATTAGTAGTAGTAGTAGTAGTAGCAGTAGTAGTAGTAGTAGTAAAGCCGTTGTAAAATGGTATTAACACATCACGTGATCTTGATTCTATCCCTCTATTAATGCAGCCTAGCACTGTGTTGGCTTTTTTGGCAGCTGCAGCACACTGCTGGCTCATATTTAAGTGATTGTCCACTAGGACTCCAAGATCCCTCTCACAGCTACTACTATTGAGTGAGGTACTATCTATACTGTACCTATGCATTTGGTTTTTCTTGCCTAAGTGTAGAACCTTACTTTTTTCACCATTGAATTTCATTTTATTAGATAGCGCCCAATGTTCAAGTCTGTCCAGATCCTCCTGTATCTTAATCCTATCTTCTGGAGTGTTAGCTATTCCTGCCAGCTTGGTGTCATCTGCAAATTTGATGAGTTCTCCATCTATCCCCTCATCCAAATCATTGATGAAGATGTTGAAGAGCACTGGGTCCAGAACAGAGCCCCCACTACACACTTCCCTCCATGTAGATGCGGTTCCATTGAGGACCACACGCTGAGTACGGCCGGTCAGCCAGCTACGGATCCATCTGGTGGTGATGCTGTCTAACCCATATTTTTCTAACTTATCAAGTAGTAGGTTGTGATCTACTTTATCAAATGCCTTACTGAAGTCCAAGTAAATTATATCCACAGCATTCCTCTGGTCCACTAATTTTGTCACTTGATCAAAGAATGCGATAAGATTTGTCTGGCATGAACTGTTTTTGACAAACCCATGTTGACTTTTGGTAATGACTTTGTTTGCCTCTAGGTGTTCGCTGATTCATTGCTTGATTATTTTTCCAGAATCTTCCCAGGTACTGAGGTCAGGCTGATAGGTCTGTAGTTTCCTGGATCCATTTTTTTCCTTTTTTGAAGATGGGAACCACATCAGTTCTTTTCCAGTCCTCTGGTAGTTTCCCAGTGCTCCAGAATCTTTGAAAGATATCTGCCAGTTCCTTGAGAACCTTGGGGTGTAATCCATCTGGTCCTGGTGATTTGAACTCATCTAGGGTGGATAGGTGCTCACTTACCATTTTCTTGCCTATGTTAACTTGTGTTTCTAATCTGTTTTTTATGGTACTGTTTTTAATAGGTCAGAATGTTTTTTTCCCTTTGTGTAAAGATGGATGC
This sequence comes from Bothrops alternatus, assembly GCA_034064705.1. Classification (NCBI taxonomy): domain Eukaryota; kingdom Metazoa; phylum Chordata; class Lepidosauria; order Squamata; family Viperidae; genus Bothrops; species Bothrops alternatus. The sequence continues at coordinate 14,816,702 of JARGCV010000023.1, forward strand.
AAAAAGCGAGTTGTTCTGCTTTCTCCCTGTTGCTTGTCACCTTCTTGCCATTTTCTCCCACTAATGGACCAATCATTTCCTTAACTTTTTTCTTGTTTTTTTTTACATGTTGAAAGAAGCTTCCCCCCCCTTATTTTTGACGTTTGTCGCAAGCCTTAGTTCAGTGGTGGTGAACTTATGGCATGGGTGCTAGAGGTGGCACTTGGAGCTCTCTCTGTGGGCACATGGGCCATTGCCCCAGCCTTGCCTCCCCCTACAACCCCCTCCTCTCCAGCAACCCTCCTGAAGGAGAGTCACCCCTGAGCATGGCCCATGCGGAGCAGCGCAGCCAAGGACATGGCAGCCAGGCAGTGCAGACAAGACTCTGCCCTCTCACCCGATTGTGCACAGTTGATGCTGCAGGGAGCGGGCAGAGGGCGTGACTGCCATAGCGCTGCTGGGCTGCCTGGGAAATCTGCGGCGGGCCCTGGAGGCGGTGAGTGGCCCTGCGAGCAGGTGGGGTGGGGGATGGGGGCAGAGTGGGGGCGGGGCAGGGGATGGAATGGGGCGGGGTTAGTTTTTGGGCACTCGGTCTCTAGTCACTGCTTTAGTTCATTTTGAGCCTTAGCTTTCCTCACTTCATCTTTGCAGGCTCAGGCTATTTGCTGATATTCTGCCTTAGTTATGTGCCCCTCTTTCCACTTTTTATACTTGTCCTTTTTGTCTTTCAATTTATCAGAGAGTTCTTTATGCAGCCATGCTGGTTTCTTTTGAGAGCTGTTATTTTTCTTCTTCGTTGGTATTGTGTTAGATTGGGCTTTTATAATCTCACTTTTCAAAATTATATAGTGTGTTTCATTTTGATTTAGTGAACTATTTGGATTCAGTCATTTTCATACATGTGGGTTAAGTAGGTTAATTGTTAAAATTGTCCACACAGTGCCCACGATGGTGTGACCCATGCTGTGCCTGTGGTTGATGTGTATTGCATGCAATACAGATTTTAAAAGAACACTGTGGTGGCTGCCATTTTAACTTTTTTGACCACATGCTACAGACACTCCAGCCCTTTGCCCTTTTATCAGAATACTTAAAGAAGATCTGCTTTCATTATAAAAGGGATATAGAATTGAAAGACATGGTTGTAGAAAGGTGCTTCTAATTTTCTTGCTCTCCTTTCCTAGGTGCTTCTTCTGACTTGGGCTGTAGCTTCACTCAAATATACTTGTGTGTTGATGCAGTAGGAAGCCATTGTTGATTATATTCCATTTGGTTTTCTTTTCACTAAGAATGATAAGACTGACCTTAGGAAGCCTATAGAGCAGGGATCTCCAAAATTGGCAACTTTAAGACTTGTGGACTTCAACTCCCAGAATTCCCCAGCCAGCATAGCTGCCATAGAGGAACTTTGCAGACAGTTCTAAGCTTGATTGCTGAAGCCTGGCTTGCTGAAGTCAATAAGACTTCTTGATAAATATGCTTACAGTTGCAGCTTATAACTTCTCTCAAACACAAAGAACTGTATTCAGGGTCCAGTTAATAGTAATAAAAGTTAGAACTGTTATGCAGCACATTTAATACTAATTTCAATTGGCCATATAATAACATAGTTATCTTGATCAGTTTTCAGTCTTTGGTCAAGAGTGTAGAAAATGGAAGGTATTTCATTTCTCAAAGTTCATTTCTAGCGATGAAAATAAACTAGACATATGTAAAAATTGCACCAAAGGGAACAGATCAAGGATTTATTTCTATGAACAGATTTAGCTATTTTGAATCTGTTCATTATTCAAACAAAGGAAGAAAAAGTTCTGACAAACAAGAGGTGCAATGTGCAAAGAATGTTCCTATTGTTTGTTAGTATTCCATTATACCGTTAAACATATGCTCCAGTTCCAGCATTCTGAATATTGGGTTTATAATGAAATGTATGACATTGTTGCACAATTTACAGACAATTGTAATTATCAAGTCTCCCTTTAAGACTTTTATATTTTCTTTAGAATAAAATGTGATGAAATGCAAAGACTGCAACTGTTCCACAAAAAGAAGTGGGTTTACCTTATGCCTACTGGTACATGCACACATAAATGCATATAAATATTAGCTATGGTTCATAGATTCTCTATGCAAATCTCATATTTAACAAAAAAAACACCATCACGATTATTTTCAATGGATGACAATGATTAAGTCAATTGTTTTGATGCCCAGCTCTCTCTGGTATTTTTGTACAGATAGGAATTCATAATTTCAAAGATTTTTATACTCCAGTTCTGAACAATGAAGTTATTATCATCCTTACTATTGTCCTTGTATAATACCTGAAGGCAAAGTCAAAAATGCACATAATAAAAGAAAATAAACTTTGAATGAAAGTATTTTATAACCTACTTTTTTAAAAAAAAAATCACCAGATTTCCTAGGTAGTAATTCTCACATTATGGACCTAATTTTATCGTAACTCTGTAGTCACAATCATTTGTCACATAAATGGAAATAATACAATAATATTCATTCTCAAAATGGAAATGATTTTGATTCAACACAGATACAGTACAAGCATGCCCATGTTGGAGAAATATCTGTGAGCTTAGAAGTCTAATACCTCAGCATATTTCATCAGTTGTTAATCCCAAAATATGAAGTGGCTAAATTGCATGAGTGGATGATTCATCAACACATCACAGTTGCAAATTTCAGTAGAAATTTGAGAAGGGAGGACAAAGGTGTAAGATGGCCAATCCAGACTGAATGCTGGCATGGGCATCTCATGGTACCACCAAAGGGGGAGGAGAAAAGTTCCTTAGTTCCTTCACTAAGAAGCCACGCAAGTTGGTGTCTCCCCATTCCAGCATTAGAGTTCCTGGCCTCTGTTGGAAAGACTGGAAAACTTTATGCCTAGAATTCCAAGATTTGTGAATGACTTGAGAGAATGGCATTGAGAGAAACATTAAAACATTTGTGCTTGATAAAAACAGTAGCAGTGTTAAAAGATTTGTATGTGTGGGCTTGTTGGCATTCTCTGGCTCAGAACATTTTCCCGAGAATCTCTCCCTTGTGTCTTGCAGCAATGATCTCCAGGTCACTACATGCCTTTCATACTTTTATTGGTATTTTAGAGTAGGTGAAGGATAGAGACATTTGCTGAAAAATTAGGGTGAATTTACTTCTTTTATGTGTTGCCAGCCTTTATGCAAAATGAAAATAAAATGCCTTTCTGCTTTCATTGGGCTAAGTAATTGATGATACTTTTGAAGAGTCATGGAAGACAATGAAGTTATTTCTCTCTTTTCTGACTTTCAAAATTAATACTATATGGAGTTTTCAAATAGCTATTGTCATTGCTATTTGCTATGCAGGGGCATTCTCCTACATTGCTGCTTCTACTAATTGTGTTTCAATTTGATGAAAGAGAAACTTAGACCAATTTATTTTATCTTATTTATTGTATCAATTTATATTGCCACCCAAAATAAAATAAACCACAATAAATATCAGGTGAACTGCAAAAAATAGTATAAATAGAAATTGTGTCTGAGGCAATTAACTCAGCTCCAACATACACACGTAAACACACACACACACACAAACACATACACAGAGCACACACATCCAATAGACTTTTCTTATGAGCTCTTGTTCAATAAGCAAGTTGATAGTGAAGAATAGATAGGTTTCTTCCTATTAATGGTGGAAAACAGTAATTTCCAGCATAATCAGTGGCTTCTCCTTTCTCCAGAATTCTTCTTGGCTTTGCAAGGGGCTTGCAGAGGTGGGAGAGTTGATGCTCCTATTTCAGTATCTACTCTGCTTTTAGCTACAGTTTTGTCTGCTCCAAACAAATATCAGCCACCATTTAAAAAAAATGAATTCCTCCATAGCTATAGGAGCTAGATTTTTTTTTCCCTGAGGAAACACCCTGTGGTTTTAGAAAAGTCAGCTTGCCTTTGGAGTGAATATTGTTTTCAACCAAGATGTTCATGTTCCTATATGAAGGTGACTAATAAGAACTTGCTTGTGCACCAGTCTTCAATGAATCCTGTCAAAAGCAAGAAGTCAAAACAGAATCAAAATGGCTTCTTTTTCATTATTTCACTGTGGCATCTCTTCCAGCTTAATCTGGGATGATGGGTACTGTTGAACCTGAAATGTTTTGTACACAATTTATATAGTCTGCCATTTAGCTAAGACTATAAATAGATAAATTATGTTAATTAATCAATCAATAACATGCAAGATCTTTTGAATGTGACTTCATCTCACATAATTTTTTTTTGTTCTCTCTCTCTCTCTCTCTCTCTCTCTCTCTCTCTCTCTCTCTCTCTCTCTCTCTCTCTCTCATCCTTCTACCTCATAAAGTTTTTAAGAGTGGAACAAGACAAAGACAAAGAATGTAGCCTGGAATGCACAGGTTCCCCTCAAAAGTCATTGTGTGCTTCAGATGGCAGGACTTTCTTGTCTCGATGTGAGTTTCTACGGGCAAAATGCAAAGATCCTCAGCTAGACATTGCCTACAGGGGAAACTGCAAAGGTAAGGAAATTGCCAGATATTCTATAGACACAAGGTGACAATTTTTATTGTTTTAATCTCAGTCTTAGAATGTCAGCTCATTTAAAAAAATCAGTACAGGATGAAACACGAGGGGCAGGTAGAAAACCAATTGCATCAATTTGGATTTGTAAATCAGGTACCACATTGTAGCCCTGATGTTCCAGACTCTTGATAGTTCATCATGAATCACTTGCAAACTCACATCTCGTAGATGTGGCAAAATTATCTATACAAAGGAGCGATGTTTGATCCCTAGATAATGATTACATCCTTAAATAACTAAAATATGGGATACAAAGTATTAAACATATATTGTAGGTTCCGTGTATAAACACTATAGCACAAGCAGAAATCAGCAATGAATTCTTTATTTCCCAATGAAGTTTTTTCTGTGGTGTTTATGTATAAATAAGAATCCAAATAAGGAAGCATTAATTCAGTATTGCTTGAGAGTGCTGTGTTTGCTGGTCCATCTTAATTTATTATCTACTGTTTGTAGCACGTAGTGGAAATAGTGGTAAAGAATCTCTAGTCTTAACTGCCTTATGTTCTGGACTTAAAAATATAAATGCAAAATGAAAACAGCAAATTAAGGTATTGCTTCATCCATGAAATCAAAAGCTGATGCTGTACATAACCAAGAAGGAGCATTAAAACAGGTGGGACTTGAAAGCAGGAAACTGTTAATGAAACACATAAGGATCTAAAAACCTTCAGTATTTCTGTTTGGATAGATTGGTTCTGCAGTTATGTTTTATTCAGTTTACCTCTCAAATACAGGTAATCTTTGCTTATTGAACGCTCATTCAGTGACTGTTCAAAGTTCCAGCTCTTGCATCCCCATTGTCACATGACTGAAAAGTGATGCCTCGCAATCAGCACTTACAATGGTTTCAGTGCCCTGCCACCACACAATTGCCACAAGCGGACAGCTTCCCACTCTTCTTCTTCTTGTTGTGCCATATCTGTTATCGGACGTTGGTGATCATGTTGGCAATCCTGTTTTTATCAGCCGCCGCACGAAAAAGTGCTGCTGAGTTTTGTCCAAACCAGTCCCTTAGATTTTGAAGCCATGATGTTCTTCTTCTGCCTGGACCTCCTTTGCCTTCAATCTTTCCCTGGAGGATTAAATGGAGCCAAGTCAACGGGGAAGTCAATGGGGAAGCTGGCAGAGAAGGTCACAAGTCTTTCTGACAAGTCTCCCCTACGCAACAGCAGCCACTCTTGGCCCTGCAGCTCTGGTGACACACCTCACTGGCTGGCCACGCAGCAGCCACCCCCCCCGCCTCAAAACTGTTTGTGTACCCTCCCTGACCCAGCAGCAGTCACTTCCTGCCTGCCAACCTACTTACAAGCCTCCTGGAGTTTGCCACTTCCTGCTGACTTCTGTACAGACTTTGTTTGTAAGAAGCTGCAGGAAGTTGTGCTGAACAACCCCCAACCCTCATTAATAACAGCAATGAAGTGATACAGTTATATGATGTCCCACTTTACCACAGCATTATTTAGCAAGGGAAATTCTGGTCCCAATTATCCTTGCTAAGCAAGGACTGCCTGTGGCACAAAATAGGGTCTGAAGGAATAGGATGTTTAAAAATACTGGTCTGTTTGTAATGTTTGGACAACACTGTAATACCAACTTAATTCTCCATAAAGAGTGTGTAAACAAAGAATAGTGAAAAAGGCTAGAACAGAAGCAACCAGAACTGAAATATTTCTAAATAATTTATTTACATATTGGGAAAAAATGTTTGCAATCACAGTACAGCTATCAAATTCTATACACATTTTTTTGTTGATTATCTATTTTTGTATCCAGATATTCTTGATTGTGCTTTGTTTCTGGTTAATCTGATGTATACTTTGGCTAATACCGTAGGAGCTGAACTACTCAGAGTTTTGTATTGTTTGCCCAAGCAAAAAGTTAAGAAGCTTCCCAGTTATTAACTGCAGGGTTTGATTCTCAGCACCAGTGATCACAGAGGTTTACCTTCATTTACACTGTGTTCAGAAAGAAAGTGTGTGTGTGTGTGTGTGTGTGAGAGAGAGAGAGAGAGAGAGAGAGAGAGAGAGAGAGAGAGAGAGAGAGAGAGAGAGAGAGAGAGAGAGAGAGAGAGAGAGAGAGAGAGAGAGAGAGAGAGAGAGAGAGAGAGAGAGAGAGAGAGAGACCACACAAAGACATCTTTGAGATACAGTTTTGTGCATTGTGCATTCCTCATTTCTCTTAGCTCCAAAAAGCCTTTAAAGCATCAAGAATTCTTTAAGAGACATTCTGTCTCATCCTTGTTCTGGCTTAAATAAAGCATTCTGTAATGCTTTTTTTTTTTTTAATTGTCTAACTGGCTCTACCTTTGTCTATGCTCAGCAATGATAAAAATCCTCACAGCCTTGAAATCCAAATTCCTGTTATTTTCTGTGATAATACAAAGATCTTTTAACAACCACAGAGCAGCTTTGCCCAGCCTGGTGCCCATGTTCTTAGCTACAGTATATTTTTGTGAGATTATAAGAGTTGAGATCCAGCATCTCTGCATAATAATGAATTGGAAAAAGATTTCTTTTGACCATAAAGAACTTTTAGGATTGTCCCTTATAGAGCAATGCTGAAAACAATATGAATAATTTAATTGAATTGTAAATCCAGTGTCACACATGTATTTTAGCATGTAACCTGCTCCGTGAACATATTGCACATACCAGGCTCAGCATCTAAGTATCAGTGAGCTGTGAAAATGTCAAAGGAGAACTTTGCCTTTAAAATTGTCCTTATTTCTTCCCTTTAAATCATATTAATAACTAAACTAGTGGTCAGGTTAAGACTGATCTCTCTATTCTCTTTCTTTCCTGCTAAATGTCTATGAGATTCTCAGTCATCCAGATCATGGTTATCCCAAAGGTGCATTTTCAAAAGGCAACTGGACTTTGGGTTTGTTCTTACTAAATGTATGGCCTGTTAATTGGATTCAGCAATCATCTTATCTGAGGAAAGCTCTTTGGATAACATTGCAAATGAATTAGTTCAGTCATCCTGTATATGAGAGCTTCCTAGCTTGTTTTCTGCACTGGATTTTGGATTCTCATCCTCAAATATTGCATTTGTTCTTAAAGCTTGTGCAGCCAGAATTACCTTCTCTGTCTCTTTCTTCAGCTTTTTTCTTAGCCATTGTTAAGTCTGATTGTTATTTGCTTAACTCTTTTTGTTGTTGTTATGTGTATGTGTTTGTGTGCTAACCATGTAATCCTTTGCCTCTTTTTCTGTTCTTCATTTGGTCCTTCTTGTATGCCAGTTTGGTCTCTCCATACTCTTTCTTTCTTTCTTTCTTTCTTTCTTTCTTTCTTTCTTTCTTTCTTTCTTTCTTTCTTTCTTTCTTTCTTTCTCTTCTTCGCTGTCCTTCAGATATTCTTCCAATACTCTTTCTTTCCTTCAACTGTCTGGTGTTATTAATAATCCCTTTCCTATTATTTTTCCAGATTTTGGTAACTCTAATAACCTAAAGTTTTGAAAGCTCTGTTACTTGAAACTTATTGGAGACCACTCAAACATGGATTTTCCAGGCGAGTTTGCTGGTTTCAGAACCTCAAAGACTGCAGCACCAATTGAAGGTCTTTCTTATATGATAAAAGTGAAGGAAATCTTTTTGTTGTGGATAAATTCTGTACTCCCTGATGCACTGGTTATAAAATGAGCTAGAATGAGTACTAGAATTTAGAATTTGAATTTAGATAAATTTACGTGGTTTAAAAAAAAATCTTGTATTTTGCAAGAAACAAAAAGAATAAGGAATGTGTTTATCATTGTAGAGATCAGTGCTCTGTAGTCTGCTCAACTTCCTACTCTTTCATGGGGAAGACACCATGAAGAAATTCACCTCATTGAACTTTTTCAGAGAAAGAGATGAGGGCAAACAAGAAGGCTTCCAAGGGTTAGGGTAAGACATATAATCAAAAGTAACAATAATGGCACAGGCAAGTGCTGGCCTTCAAATAGTAAAGAAAACTACACATCACGAAGAGAAATTGGAAATAAGTTCTCATATATTCTAAACATAAAGTATTCTTCAAGCAGTCTGGTGCTGCTTGTAAATTTGACAGGCTTTATAAACATTAAAAAGAAATGTAGAAGGGATCTTTCAGCCACCTAAAAAAACAGCATTAACTAAACACAACACAAATCATCCACCCCACAGATTTTCCTCTGGCGAGAGACAGAATAGCTCCTGGAATTCCTTTTGGCTGCCTCCCTTCCCCCCCCCCCAACAAAGATATATCAAATTTGCTTTCTCTGGGATTCTGGATGGAATTTGTGTTCAGCGTGCTCACGATCAGGCCCATTGAATTCGGTTTGGCAATTAATCATGACCAGTGATGAGTGTGCTGGTTTAGTTCAGCCCTCAAAGCTGCCTGCCAGTGGTATGTACTATGTGGTGAGATGAATTATTGTTCCTTCCCCTTAATGATGGTGATTGGGGTGACTCAGTGTTGAAGGCATCAGTAGCTACTTGTCTATGCCAACACCTCATGCAAAGCCTGCCACTATGAGGATTCTTGAGAGAGTGTGGATGTGTCTGAGATATTCTCCTACATAGAAAATCACAAGGCCGACCCCATCTGCTGACCAAGTCCCTCAGATGTTAGCAATGAATTGAGATAAAAGATTTTAATCCCTGAGTGACATCTCTTCATCTAACACCTCAGCATCTTCAAATCATACATCTGCAACCACTGCCAGCTTACTCGGTCTTGCCTTGATTGTGGGCAATATTTATAACAGATGTGTCTAATGGAGATAAAACAGATTTCTTTTTCTGCCGAGTGGTCAAGGCAGCAACATTAATATTGCCTGTAGCTCCTTCTCCTTTTCAGTAAATGGAAATAGCAAGAACTCAGTTCAGCCTTTCTACACAATTAGCAAAATCCTAAATTATATCAAGTAAACTTTAATTTTTCAAGGCTGGCTTTGACAAAGTGCTAACATATATAGGTATTGCAGAAGGGATTAGACTTTGGAGCATAATTTGTTAATAATTGTTATCAACTTTTTTCTCTTTGTAGTTCAATGGCTTTTATGCATCTAATGGAACATAGACTTGCATAGTTGATTCTGCCCCATGGTACCTCAAGCAGAAGTCTCTACATCCTACTTTTATAATCTATATTTTTGGAACTCCCAGCCCCTCTCCCCTGGAAAACATATTTTGTATCCTATCAGATCAACTCTTTAAAAGAAAATTCTTTCTTTGCTTATTCACAAGGAAGAGACTCTTCTGCCTTTCTTTAGTTTTCGGTAGCTTAGCAGAGTGGCTGGGACATGGGAGAGGATAAATTCCTTATCAGAAGGAGGGTACAGATTCCAGAAAATACACATTTAATATGGTTGGTCATATAGTCAACCAGATATTTAGACTGGAATTGACATATTTATCAATCTGTCGAGCCCTCCCCAAGGACCTGGGCGAGGCAGGTGATGTTTTAAGGTGCTAAAACTATCCTTGTAGGATGTAAGTTGTTCCAAGTAAAGCTGTCCATTGCAATTGACTGATGCTGACTTAGTCAATGCCGATGGTGTTCGAGTGGTACTCCAGATATTTTGGGATTGCACCCAAGGCACCAATGACTATTGGTACTATCATTATTTTTTTCCAAATTTGTTTTTTTCCCCTGTATGCAGGTCTTGTAGTTTATGATTTTCTTCAATTCTTTCTCTTCTCTTCTGCCATCTCCTAGGTATTGCAGTGTTTACTATCCAGACTTTTTTTGTCTTTTTTACCGACAGTTGTTAAGTCTGGGGTGTTATGTGGCAAGTGCTTGTTTGTCTGAATTCTAAAGTCCCAGAACATTTTAGCTTTTTTTTTATTTGCCTATTTTGTGATCCCACCCAATCTTGCTTGCAGATAAATGGCATTTCTTACAAATATTCCACTGCACCATTGTTGCTACTTTGTCATGCTGTAGTTTGCAATCTGTCTGTGTGATTATCTTGCAACAGCGAATTAGGTGGTCTACTGTTTCTTCAGCTTCTTTGCAGAGACTGCTCAAACAATTTGTTATAATCAGCATCACTACTTTTTGTAACTCCAGATAACTTATATACAAGTTAAAAAGCATCATTCCAAAGATTATCCTTTGAAGACCCACACAAATCTCCCCAGTGTGAGAAATGTTCATTTATTCCAATTATTTTTTTTCCTTTTTTCCCCCCTATTAGAGGGCTTTCCCTTTATCCCATGACAGCTGAATTCAGGAGATGTTAGCAGAGATATTGTCAAAGGCTTTTCAAAAGTCAAAACATGCAATATATATTGGGGCACCTTGTCTGTGTGGTTGCAGACACCCTCAAATGCTCATGAGAAAAGACCTACTTTTTCAATACCATTTTGGTTCTTTTTCTATGAAGTTTATCTTTTAGGAATTTATTTCTCCTTTAATAATACTTTTGACCATTTCTGCTCAAAACACATCTTTGCCGACAGGCCTGGGGCAGTTAACATCTTGCCCCTAGCCAGTGTATGTTTGTGTGCATGTTTGTTGGATGATTGGTTTTTTTAACTCAGGGGTTCTTTTTATATATGTATTTTAATGTTAGATTTCTATTTATGCTGTGAGCCACCCTGAGTTCCTGGAATAGGGCGGCATAGAAATCCAATAAATGAAATGAAATGAAATGAAAATGAAGTTAATTAATCTATAGTTTTGTTTTTTACTCATTGATTCTCTTTTTCATTGATTTTCTATTTTTGATTCTAATAGTTGCCAGAGTATATGCTGGTGTAAGTAGTAGGCTGCTTCAGTTTGACAAGATTCTATCTATAAATCCAGTCTTTTTTTCCAGTGCCAAGGAGCAGCTGATAAACAGAAGATGCATATTTTCAGAGAAATAAATTGCTAACTTATGTTTAAGAATTATTTAAGACTTCTTGAATAGATACCATCTTAATCCAGGGATTTATTAAGCTTTAGTTTCTCATTTTGCTTTTAACTCTTGTTACTCCTATTTGTCTCAGTTCATCAGATATTCCCCCTGAAATAGCCAGCTCAGGCACAGATATCTGTCTTATGTCTTTAACAGTGAAGACGGAAGCAAATAATTCATTCAGCTTTTCTACTATCTTCTTCTTTTTTTAAGAGACATTTAATGGTCTTGTCATCTAACAGCCCAATGACTTCTGGGGTCTGTTTCCTATTCCAAATATATTTGAAAAATGCTTTATTACTTGCCTAAATGATCTTTCTCATGTGCTTCTGAAAGTGCTTTTTATTTTTTATCACTTGCTTTCATTTCCGTTGATTAAGTTCCTGTATGTTCTTATCTGGGCTTTTTTTTTTTAATGACAGGTTTGACCTTGTTTGTTAACTGCATTTGGTGATCCCTTTGTCTTGGTATTCTTTCCACCTGAGGGTCTAATATAGTAGTTTTGAATTATTTCCAAATATTTTGGAGTGAACTGGTTCCTCTTGTTTCTCCCTTTTAATTACTTTAGGTTTTGGAAATGGTTCTTCTGAGGTTAAATGTCATTTTATCCATTGGGACATTGTTTCAGAGGTATTTCCTTCCCTAAATAGAAGAAAAGAATAACCACGGATCATGTGATAGATGTAGCCTGGATTCCCAGTAAAGAGAGAGTGCATTCCAGAGGAGTAAGAGACAATTCTTATTGGTCAGATAGTTTGTGTGACAGAAAGAGGGTGAAGACAAACCCTCCCTAATAGTTGCCAGAGTATATGCTGGTGTAAGTAGTAGGCTGCTTCAGTTTGACAAGATTCTATCTATAAATGTGAAACAATAAAGGTAACAGCTTGGTTTTTGGATTCCTTCGTTGTGTGAAGAATCCTTATGCAGTAAAGGACAATGACTGAAGTCTTCCTTCCACCAGGGAAATCTTATAATTTAATACATGGCCTCTTTCAGGATCACAGCAACATAGTATTTTTAGGCATCCACAAGGATCCTAGCAGAACCGAGTGCCATAGCCTGATCACAAATGGTGGTTATAGTGCAGCCAGGTATTTTTCCATAATGTTCCTATTTTCAGGTTATTGTGAAAATTAATAGGTGGACTAGACTTAAATCATCTGATGCTGGCTTTAATACTGTTTCCCCACTTTAGTAGGCAAGTCCTGAGAGCAACACTGGCTAAAGAGAGGTCAATTGGAAGTCATATTGTCCAGGTAGAGCTTAAACCTGGAATCATTCATGGCTGCTTTATATAGGGCTCTATTCACACCACACATTTTCAAATAAAAATTGGGTCTCTTCATGATGCCCATGCTTCGCTGAAATGCAGAAAAAAACCTAGCTGCCCCTGAAAACCACACAGAAACTTTAACTGGTCCAGAAGCAGTAGCACCCACAGTAATGGGGCTCCCTAGGTTTGCTCATGTAACTTATGTAGCGTATGTTGCAGTAATCCAAATGGGAGGTCATCAAGGCGTGATTGTCTATGAGTAAAGTTTCCAGACCCAGGAAAGGGCACAATTGGGTATACACTAGACCAGAGGTCCCCAACGCCTGGTCCACAATTTGGTGGTGGCCTGTGGCCTATTGGGAACTGAGCTGCGCAAACGGCAGGAGAACATGTGAGTGTGCGAAGCTGCATTTATGTGAGCATGTGTGCAACCATCCCCTCTCCCTGCCCCCACCAACACCGCCAGGGTGCAGAGCTGGAAATGTTGGGGACCGTTGCACTAGGCAAAACTGTGCAAAGCCCTTCCAATCCCCTGCCACAGTTGCCATCTGCTCCTTGAGCAGGAGCTACAAGTCCAAGAGGACCCTAGACCAGTTCTGTCTGGGGAAATATCATCCCATCCAGAATCAAAAATGAAGTATCATCTAAGCCTAGGGGGGGAGGGCAAAAACTCTTAGACACTTCATCTCGCCAGGGTTGAATTGATGGTGGTTTCTTCCCCATCCAGACCCTTGCATAAACTCAAATCCACAGCTGCTAAGTGAAATAACAGTTTGTTTATTGACCGTTTGAAGTTACAAAGACACTGAAAAAAGTGATTTGTGACCATTTTTCACACTTAAGCATTGCGGCACCCCATAGTCATGTGATCAAAATTCAGACCCTTGGCAATGTGTGACAGTTGCATTGTCCCAGGGTCATGTGATCATTTTTTGAGACCTTCTGACAAGCAAGTCAATGGGCAAACCAGATTCACTTAACAACTGTGTTACTAATGTAACAAACTGCACTGATTCACTTAACAAATGTAGCGAGAAAGGTCATAAAATGGGGCAAAATTCACTTAACAAATGTCTCACTTAGCAATAGAAAGTTTGGGCTCAGTTGCTGCCATAAGTCAAGGACTACCTGTACTTCCTTGCTTCTATGTACTTTGGGGGCTTTGATTGTGGTAGTGCTCCCTAAGTGATCCTTGCTGTATCTCAACAAGGCAAAATACAGCTATATCTATGACCAAGTCCAGCTTTCCTTTTGCCTAACTTGGTATAGGAAATCTTCCTTATCTGGTTGGTTTTGGGTTGTAATATGACTTGGTTCCTCCCATGACTACTCTCTCTCCCCCCCCTTCTTTTTTTGCTCCTTTGCTGGCATATTTTTCTATTTTGATGGCAGATTGTGGAAGCAGCTGACTGGTTTTGGTTGGAAGAAAGCAATTTAATTGGCAGAAGCGGTTGGAGCTGTGCTTATATAAGCAGAGGTTATATATTTTTATTAACAAGTTTTTTTTAAAGTGCTTTATCTTAACACTCTCAAACCTGTGAATTTATTAACTGAGATTTCATTTTTAAATTAATTTAGTAGGCAGGCCCCTTTGTAAAAAAAAGTCTAGTAATAATCTCTCTAGTAATAATAATAATCTCTCTAGTAATAATCTCTAAGAAAACAGCTTAACAACTTCCAAGTTTGGGTGCAGAGAAGAACTATGAGAGTCTTACTTATAGATATCAGCCACAGGGTAGAGGTGAGGGAGTCTGAGTAATATTATTCTGAAGATGTAAGAGAGAAGAAAGGAAAGAGCCATGGAGGTGAGGGAACGGCAAGAAACGTAGAACTGTCCAAATTGTGTGAACCAATTTTTTTTTAATATATAAAATTCTTTTATTAAAACAATCAACATTGAACATAGAAACATATTGTGCAGCAATCATCATGGCACCTGATATACAATACTAAGTATTAGTCATTGAAAACGTCTGAATTAGTAAGCCTTTTTCCACCCCTCGCGTCTAGCCTCAACTATACTCCTGTTACACTTTGTTTGATTGGTGTTTCTCTTATCTGGTTCCATATTAATGTGATCAACATTAAACCAAAGATCCTATTGCTAAACAATCATCCTAGAACATAGCATACAACATTAGGTATTAATCTTTGTAAACATCTGTTTTAGTAAACGTTCTTCCCTCCTCCCTTCCCTCTTCAAGTATACTCCGAGTACCTTTTGTTTGGTTGGTGTGTCTCTTATATATGGTCTATCTACTGTATCTAGTCTATTGCATATTGTTCGTTTGCGCTTCTGAATTGACTTCATCCCATTACTAGTGCAATCTTTTATAGTCCCTAACCAGAGATCCTGAGGTAAAAGTTTCCTATCCTGAGGTAGAGATTCAGTCCGCTTTAACAGTATTAAAGCAAACAACATTAGTCATAAGGTTATGTTAAGAGGCATTAGTTATAGAACATATACATTCAACATTGGGTGTTAGTTTTTGTAAACATCTGTGTCTTGCCTTAGGGCACATTTTTTGTTTCAGACATTTCATATTGACTATTTTCTAAATGGCCTTCCTTGAATGATAAATGTTTTGATTAGTTAAATTAATGTCATATATGATTATACGACATTAATCAAATAAATATCTGAACAAACAGGGAATAATTTTGTACATGATTATGCTATGGAATTTCTTTACAATGCAGCTTTTTTTTATGATGCTCCTCTGAAATTAATTTAGTTATATAGCATGTGGTTATTTTCTTGTGATTAAATGAGACTGTTTAAAAGATGTATTTCTTGTGTTACATTCTCTGCATTAAATATCTAACATCAATCTGTCTTATAAAGCTAAGCTACATGATTTTCTGGCCAGTTTGTGCAAGAACAGAATAATATGGGAGTCTTCCATGCCCCTGAACAAATCTCTGTTATCTCACCCATAAATAATAATAATAATAATAATAATAATAATAATAATAATAATAATAATAATAAAGTTGGAAGGGACCTTGGAGGTCATCTAGTCCAACCCCCTGCTCAGACAGGAAACCCTATACCATTTTGGACAAATGGCTATCCAGTCTCTTCTTAAAAACTTCTAGTGTTGGAGCATTCACTGCTTCTGGAAACAGGTTGTTCCACTGGTTAATTGTTCTAACTGTCAGGAAGTTTTTCCTTAGTTCTAGGTTGCTTCTCTCCTTGATTAGTTTCCACCCGTTGCTTCTTGTCCTGCCTTCAGGCACTTTAGAAAATAGCTTGATACCCTCTTCTTTGTGGCAGCCCATGAGATATTGGAACACTGCTATCATGTCCCCTCTCATCCTTCTCTTCATTAAACTAGACATACCCAATTCCAGCAACCTTTCCTTATATACTTTAGCCTCCAGTCCCCTAATCATCTTTGTTGCTCTTCTCTGTACTCTTTCTAGAGTATCAACATCTTTTTTACATCGTGGTGACCAAAACTGGATGCCGTATTCCAAGTGTGGCCTTACCAAGGCATTGTAAACTTCACATGATCTTGATACTATCCCTCTGTTAATGCAGCCTAGCACTGTGTTGGCCTTTTTGGCAGCTGCAGCACACTGCTGGCTCATATTTAGGTGATTGTCCACCAGGACTCCGAGGTCCCTCTCACAGTTACTACTATTGAGCAAGGTACCCCCTATACTATAGTTGTGCATTTGGTTTTTGTTGCCCAAATACCTGTTCAGAAGGTCAACAATAACTTCATATCTCTACATCCGTTCTGCTGCCTAACATTTTGATGCTAAATTATGAGCAACAAATCAATGCAGCTTGATTTATTGTTACAATGTAGAGAATTGATAAAATTAGTCTATTGTCAGCTGAGTATAATATTAAAATTAAAGTGAAGAGTAAGACCAATTACAATTCTGAGAAATAAGCATCAGATACCATGACTTGCAGTTGGCTTACTTTCCTAAAAGTATTAACCTCAACTAACCACTATTAGGCAGGCTCAGATTAAAAAAAATTGCCGCTACTTGAAGATTGAAAACTAATACAGGCAGTCCTCGACTTATGACCACAACTGAATCCAAAATTCCCATTGCTAAGCAAGGCAGTTGTTAAGTGAGTTTTGCCCTCATTTTATGACCTTGTTTTTGTCACAATTGCAGTTGTTAACTGAATCACAAGGTTGTGAAGTGAATCTGGCTTCCCCCGTTGACTTTGCTTGTCAGAAGCTACCTGGGAAGGTTACAAATGGTGACCCCATGTCTCCAGGACAAAGCAACTATCATAAATACATGCCAGTTGTCAAATGCCTGAATGTTGATTGTGTGACCCTGGAGAAGCTGCAATGGTCATGTGGAAAATGGTTACAAGTTACTTTTTTCAGTGCCATTGTAAATTCAAATGGTCACTAAATGAATGGTTGTATGTTGAGGACTACCTGTACTTGAAGCCAGAAGATAAGAAAAGAGGTGAATATCTGGTTAATACAGCCTACTCTAACATGATCTTAGTGAATATCTTGCTACCCTCTTCCCAGCTGAATATTTTTCTACTTTAGTGGTAACATTAAAAAAAGCTAACAGTTTCTTGATTGTTAAATTGGCAGTCTTAAGAATGCATTATGAGGTTGTGATGCAGATTCCATCCACTATTGGCTTGTATGCAATATTGTGATGTATGTTTGAAAGGATGAAGCTTACACCTTAATGTCACAATGCACAGTTCAGCATCTTGACATCATTCTGACTAGGCATTGATGCATAGCAGTAGCAGCAGCAGCAGCAGTAGCAGCAGCAGTAGCAGTAGCATTTAGATTTATATTCCACTTCCTAGTGCTTTACATCCCTCTCTAAGTGGCTTACAAAATTAGCATATTGCTCCCAACAATCTAGGTCCTCATTTTACTTACCTCAGAAAAGTAGAAGGCTGAGTCAACCTTGAACTAGTCAGGATTGAACTGCTGGTAGCCAGCAGAGTTAGCCTGTAATACTAACCACTGCGCCACCATGGCATATGGTTTAGCTAAACTTATTGGATCATCTGGTTTATCTTAACCAAAAGAACTGTGTTTTATTTCATTTATATTTATATGATGAAACATATTCATACCCTGATATTGCCCTGGAATCTAACTGAATCCAATGCAAATTGGGAATATTTTAATTTATTTTTTTTTCTTTTGTCAATAAACATCTGCATTTCAAAACAATTTGCCTAAACTGACCAAACATTTTCAATGTTTTGCTAATCCTAGTTTTAGAACACCAGTATTTCTATTCTGTTAGATGTATTGTTTTAACAATTTCAGAAGTCATGTAATAGACCTTGGAGTTACATTCAGATTTTTATACACTCTAAGTATTAGATATAAAGTAAAGAAGAAAGCTGGCTTCCTTGGTGATAATTCCTATAGAAGAACAGCTTATAATTCTATCAGCACTAAATCTTTGGTGCAATCCATTTTATATCCTATGGGAGAATAGATCCCAATTCATTTTAGTGGAATTTGCTCCTGAGCAAATGTATAATCATAACCCTCATGTGTTGGAATTTAGATTGCTTTTCCTTTTGACATTTAAACCACATCTGCACTAAAAATGAAGACAGAAGTCCACCAAAAGACAGATTTATTTTCAGTTAAAACACTTGCTTCATTAAAACCACATGTCAGTAAGTAGCACATAAGCAAACATGAGTTTAGGCTAAGGCATATGGTGTAAAAGCTGTGCTGACCATTGCACTTTATTTTTAAAATAATATAAGCTGTTAACAATCACAGTATAGTCATAGATTGACTACAGCAAGAGTTTTGGGTGAGAATGGAAGAGTTCTCTGATATACCAAAAACAAAACTCATTATGGAATATGTTTAAATGGACTTCTCATTTGGGAGATGTTTTCTCTTCCAAACCAAGAGGTATTTCTATTGCAACTGGGACGCACAGCTTTTTGAGTAGCAGAGATTTGTCATTAAATGCTCGCTTTTATTCTTTCCAACTAAGTGAAATATTGGAAATAAATTATATATAGTATAGTGGAAGAAGCTGGAAAAAGAACTAGATAAGGCCAAGTTCTGCTGTGAAAAAAACATCCTCACCAAAACCCTCCAATGCCCCTTGGGGCCATAGCTCAGAATGCTGCTGACTATAGAGAATGTTACCAAAGTCTTACCAAAACATAGCTTAAGTCCCCCCCCCCAAAAATTTTTTTTAAAAAATTGGAACATATGCATAAACACATAATTCACATAGGTATAATAGCAATAGCAATAGCGACTTCTATATCGCTTCACAGTGTTTAATAGCACTCTCTAAGTGGTTTACAGAGTCATCATATTTCCCCCAACAATCTGGGGTCCTCATTTCCCTTCCAACTTTATTATTATTATAATTAATTAAACTTTGAGTTGGTCAGGATCGAACTCCTGGCAGTGGGCAGAATTAGGCTGCAGTACTGTATTCTAACCACTGCTCCACTCGCTGAGAAAGCATAGCATAATCAGACTTGCAAGATTCCATTATTATAGCCACCCTCGGTAAAAATAGTTGTAGCCAGTGCTTTTTTTCTAAAGCAAAAAGGTGCCGGAACTCACACACATCATACAACCCGCCTTGCTTACCCTACAAGGTTCCATCCAAAAATGGTGCTGGAACTCCGTTCTGGGCGTTCTATGGGGAAAAAAAGCCCTGGTTGTAGCCTTCATATGGAGTTGATTCTTGATCTGGTTTTCCTGGTGAGCTGACAGAAGTCACCACCCTCGTTCATATGACCGAGAGTAGAATGTCTGCAACCTGTACTGTATTTCCCAGGTATTCATATATACACAAACATGCCGAGCCATAGAACAAGGAAAAAACAGACTGAATGTGTCATTTTGTTGTGCAGAATATATAGATGCCTTGTGTGGCTAGTTTTAGTATTGGGATTGGAGAAATTCCAGATGTCATGATTTGAATGCTTCCCCTAACTTTTAAAATGAACTTTGGCTAGAGTGTTTCAAAATATTTGAGCTTTCAGCCATAGGTGAAAAAAATTGTGTGAACCCATGGAACACAATTTTTAATAACTGTATCCCAGGCTATAATAGGTAAGGCTTACAAAGAATTCTACTTATAGATTTAACAACAGTAAATATAAAACAAATTAAAAATCAGCGTACAGCTACAATCTGTCTGTACAACATGTGTCACATCCCATTTTTTTTAATCCAGAATGGCAGGGGAGGGGGGAATCCAAAATTGTAATTTGGTTAGCTTTACCCATTGGAGTTACTGGTGAGACCCCAAACAGTGAATCTGGAGTGTGTGGAGTTCTGTCTTTGGAGATCTGACACTGAATTTACTGTTTTTGCCATTGCTGTCTCATTTTTTTTCCAGATTTTTTGTTTTATTTCTGCAACTTTTTTGTCAGATTTTTTGCTCATGGTATATTATTGGTGCCCCTATAAAAAGAGTTAATCTTTGTGGGCTAGGCTTCCTACCTGAATAAGTCAATTAGAAGGAGGGCTATCTGAAGTGTGGCTTTTAAGGACTTTTTGAAAATGGCTCTTTTAAAACAAGACTTTTAAAGATTCCTTTGTGTTCATTCCTCTGCTTCCTTCTGATGACATTATGAAAACAAGTTCAAGTAGTTAGAATACCAGTTGAGTTGAGCTACACATGGAAATTGAATTAGGAACTTGACATAGCATCTATATCACATTTCTATAATCATCTATTGATTATAGAATGTATTATGAATGTTACATGAATGTAAATTCCTCTGAGCTCTACTTTGTACTCAACCTAATGTTGTTTGGCTGACTTAGAATATAGTGTTTAATTCCAATAGCATTCACAATAGATGTTTTTGAACTGATAGGCACATTTTAAAATTTACAACAATATTATTATTGCCAAGATTCTATGATAGTGTGAGTTTACTTCCAGTCCTTCTTTTAATTTTCCAGGATGTTATATTATTTGGATCACTTTTTATCTTTTTTTTTTTGACAGACTTCCAAATAAAGCACTGGGCTTCAACAGATTTTTAAAAAGAATGATTTATGTGGCACATGGGGCATGGTTAAAATTAAAGATAATATATAAAGTGGCTGTCACTTTATTTTTTCAGCCCCATTTATTCATAGCTTTCAACTAAATTCCATTGGAAGCCAGCGTTATGTAGCGAAATGCTGCTGCAACAAAGGCAAATTCCGTGATATTCTCATTTGCACAGGGATTAATATTTTATCTCATTTCTTTAGATGTTTCACGATGTGTGGCGGAGAGGAAATATACCCAAGAACAAGCACGCAAGGAGTTCCAGCAAGTATTCATCCCGGAATGCAACGATGATGGCACTTACAGCCAGGTTGATTTGCAACAATTCTTGATTATTCCAGATCCAAGTTTTTTATTAATTTTCCAATATTGCGTTTACATATTTGAAAAGCAGTGTGGCGGTTGACATCGTGATTCCATTACATTTAAATATCATCAGTACAAATCTCAAAGTATTTTAACAACAAAATTCCCCCTCTTTCCCCTATAAGATCTAATGTCATATTCAGATCAATACAGTTCTTGTTCTATCAATCAAACAAAAAATACCTTTCTAATATTCATTAATAATCTTCAGTCTATACATATCTTGATTAATTTGACATTCCATCTTTTAGACAATAACCTAATAAGTTTTTCTTAAGTTTAATTTTGCACTAATATTTAAATTTAACGTTTAATCTTTATCATTTCCAGATTTTAAATGATCCCAGATTCTCAGTCTTCTCTTTCATATTTACGGCTAATAATTTTCTTTTCCTTTTTTCTACTTCTTTCCTTTCTTCCTTTCCAGAAAAAGAGAAAGCTAATATACAAATTTAATTATTAGTATTTATACTTCTAAGTTTTATTTAACCTGTATCTCAACTCATGACAATATCTTAAATTCAAGTTTTAATTATCTATAAACATTCAAACTTTTAACAAATCAGTAACCTGGTAATTGATTTTCCCTTAATATTTTAATTTAACATTTAATATTTATCTTTTTTCCAAATTTTAATTAAACACAATTCCTTTGTCAAATTCCACATATGATCTACTATTTAAAATACAGACCTTATATGTAAAATCTATCATATCAAACTAATAAGACAATATAATATTCTTATTTCAATATTTATATTTCTAAATTTTATAAAACCATTTTTTATCTCATATCATTACAATATCTTATATTCAAAATACATATTCTATCCATTTAAATATATTCTATTTTAGATCTCATATATAGATTAAAACCCCAATCCCTTTCAGTCTAATTCTAGCTTTTTTCCTCTGCCAAATCATCTTTCATATCTTCGCTTTTAAATCATCAAAAAAATCTCCTTGTATTGTTGTAACTATTGTTTGATATTGATAAAGGCATTCAGTTGCTGTTTTCTTAAGAGGGCTAGCTGGTTTGACAGGTCGTCTCTTTATTTTTCCAGTTCGATGCAGTTGTCCCAAAGTATTTATCTTATCTTTCATCTGTTTTTTTTCTTTTTTGTCTTCAAATTCCTTCTGGTTTATAAGAAAAGTCCTTTCCTTGTTCTCTATTATCAGTTTCCTTCCCATGTTTTCCACAGTTTGTATTTGTTGAGTATCTAAGTCTTCTGTCATAACATTTGGTTGTTTCCCCTTTTCTATAGAATTCTGTATAGATGATTCTTTAGTTGAAGTTATAGTTTGAGCTTGCATACGGAGAGTTTGGATAATTGCTTTTAACATATAAAGAGTTTGTTCCTGTACTTCCTCTGTGTGAGAAATCCATTCCTGTTCTTCTTCCATTGTCATATATTAGACTAAACAAAGAACTTACAATCAGAAAGTCCACCAAGTAAAAAGCTGAGCTGAGTTTCTTGCAGCTGGTACTTCAAGGTTACTTTGAATTTTATCTGTTTTTAAGGCAATCAACAAGTCTTTCTTTAAGAATAGCAGGTTATAGTCTCAAATTTAGCCAGCAAATGTCATCTCAGAGTTAGTTGAATCTTTTCAGTTTTCTTTTCCCCCTCTATTGTAATGGGGAGAAAAAGAACCCAAATCTTCAATAATAGTTAGAGTAAAAATCAGAGAAGAAGAAAAAATAGAGAACATAAAGTTACAAATCTTATAATCCACCAGTTTTAAAAAATAGAATTCCAATTAGGATCCCAGTATTTTTCCCAATGTAAACTCCCAAGTGGTTGATAGCCACTGTTTCTGGAGGGAGGGCTAAAATCCCCCTTCCCTCACCACAGGGGGGAAAGTACTTTAGCAGCTTATACAGGTAATTAAGTAATTAGGATGTAAGAGAGGCAGATCTCACCCAATCCTTTCCAGCTGCTTTGAAGTTGCCAGATGTTAATGTGACTTTGGCTGTTAGCAGACTAGGGATGAGCCATATTTCTATGGCCGGTCCTTTTGTCCGCTGGTTTGGAGGGAAATGCCAGGTCTTCAGGAAAGTTGCTGCTCTCCTTTGATCCAGCAAAAGCCCCTCCTTGCTGGTTGCCTCTCCAGGGCGATTTTTGGCCCTTTTCAGGGGCCCCCAGCGATGCAAAACTGAATGGGGGAGAAAGAGCAGATCTCCCAACCGTCCATGGCGGCTGCGTGACGAAACCGGAAGTAATTCTTGATTATTCCTTTGACCCATTTCTTGCTCTAGCATCTGATTAACAATCTCATTTTCTTTTTCTGACTTTGAGTTACCACTGATTGGTTCTAAAGTAGAACAGAACAGAACAGAATTGAATAGAGCTGGAAGAGACCTTGGAGGTCTTTTAGTCCAGCCCCCTGCTCAAGCAGAAGAACCTATGCCATTTCAGAAAAGTGACTGTCTAGTCTCTTGTTAAAAACCTCCAGTGATGGAGCACCCCTGATTTTTGAAGGCAAGCTGTTCCACTGGTCAATTGTCCTCACTGCTAGGAAGTTACTCCTTAATTCCAGGTTGCTTTTCTCTTTGGTCAGTTTCCAACCATTGTTCTTTGCCTTGCCTTCTGGTGCTTTGGAGAATAATTTGACCCCCTCTTCTCTGTGGCAGACCCTCAAATACTGTTATCATGTCACCCTGTGTACTCTGTGTTGTTTCTGAAGTAAAAACAGCTCATAAGAAGGTATCTAACTGTTAAATTCCTGAATTCCTAAGTTCTGAAGGATGTTAAGATGAAGATCTCATACTACTTCCAGCAGTATTGTGAAAATGTGTCCTGTTTCCTGTAAACTCAGCCAGATATATATACAATGATATCGATTGTTGTGTTAGTAGTTTTCTGCTATTTCTGATTGTCTCCTCCTTTCTTCCACCCAGTAAAATCTTGCTTGTTCTCAAAAAACATTTTGGAAGTTTCTCCAGAAAAACTCTTGAGGAAGCATAGAAATCTGGAGATTCCATTATACTGTGGATGGAAGAAACTCTACTAATGAAAAATGTTATGAGATTCTATTGAAAGTTGGGTTACTATCTGTTGAATTACTTACTTAATTTAGCTAAAAGTGAATGCTTAATAAGAAGCATAGGCATATTACTTATAGAATTTTACAGCATAAACTGTGGAGTTCTTGATTCTCTGAGCTTGGTTGTTTATCTACAGATTTTCACTATCCAACATCATCAATGCTAGTGGCTGTGAAGTTATGTACAGTAGCTTGCTCTGACAGTATTGGTGGGAGTATAGTTTTTTCCTTGCCAATTCCTTGAAAAGGGTATTGTTTTCTGCTTGATTTGTTTGGCTGGTATTAATCCCTGCTTAATAGGATCCCTAATTAAGGAGCTTTCATTGTATCTTCTGACTGCTAGTTGGTGTTTGTGGATGCATCCTGCTAGTCTTCTGCCAGTCTGTACATATAGTAGCTGTTATAGTCCTTACACTATATGTTATAGATGACTCCTATTTTTTTCTTCCTGGGTTACTGGGTCTTTTAAGATATTTTGGAAGGCTTTATTTTGTTTGTATGCTACAATGATGCTGTGTGATTGTAATTGTTAGTTGTTTTTGAGATGTTTTTGATGTATGTCAATGTTATCCTTTTCAAAGTTTGTGTTGGTTGTGTTGTGGTGGGTTGAGTGATCAGGCACTTTTTAATAATACATTTTGTTGGAAGATGTTAAATAGATGGTCGCTTTCCTTTTGTGTTGTGTTGTGGTGTTCTGTTCTGTGGGGGGGGGGACCCTCATTTCAACCCTGAGCTACAAATATTCTCCTTTATTGGTTGTTCTGTGTTGCTGAAGTATATTTGTACTCATCTGAATAATGTTCTGGCACAGCTCTTCTTGTGGGAAGTTGGGCTGTTTCTTTGGTAATGGAGAACTGGGTTAGCGTGGGTTGTCTATCAAAAAACTAGTATGGGTTCTCTATCAAACCAAAGACACAGTAATGCAAGAAGAAGAAAAACAGAAGTCATCTACAATATACAGTAGAAAGACTATTACAGCTACTTTGTAGGATAGACAAGCAGACGATTAGCAGAGCATATCCATGTACACAAATTTGCAAGCAAAAGACATGATGAAAACTCCTTAATTTCACAACACATATACCCAGATAAGCAGGGATTAATATCAGACAATCAAGCAGAAAACAATCCCCTAATCAAGTAAGTACCAACAAGAGCCTCAGCAATGTTGTCCGGACAAGTTATGTATATAAACAGGGAACGAACCCCCACATCACAAGCACTTATGATATTACCTAGTTGGGTAATGAAATGTCTGCAAGAAAACAACGAACCTTGGAGAACAGCAGGACCTCTTAATTAATGGAGTGTTGGGATGAATATCCACTCCATACTTTAGTAGAGCACACAAACACAAGAAAGAGATGTTTGTGAGTTCTGAAAAAGATATTATTATTATTATTAATAATAATAATATAATAATAATATGTTTTCATTATTTGAAGTAGCAGTATCGGAGAGGCTCACTGTTCTTATCTTTGGATTTGGAACAGAATGGCTCACTTCTTTCTCCCATGAGGGCAAATAAGAACACTACCACAGTGTGATGTGTTATTACAGTATATCTTTTCAATAGATAACCCATGCCCCATTGGGTTATCATTTCAGAAATATTTCCTTAGCTAAACAGAGAAATTGAATGACAAAGGGTGGGCAAAAACCCAGTGGGAGCAGCTTCCCCAATGAGTTTCCTGTTGGAATCTGGCAGGAAGTATCAAAAATCTTTCCTTCCCTTCCTTTCCCTTCCTTTCCCTTCCCTGCCCTGCCCTACAGACAGAGAGGTGACTACTGCTGGGTGGAGGAGTGAGTGAGCTAGATTGGCTGGGAAACTGTCATGAAATATTGAAAATGAAGGTTGCATGACTGCAGCAGCAGCCCAGAAGCGTAGCTGCCACCAGTAGCACTAAAATAAAAATAGCACTTAGACTTATATACCACTTCACAGAGCTTTACAGCCCTCTCTAAGCAGTTTATAAAGTCAGCATATTACCCCCAACAATCTGAGTCCTCAGAAATAGCCACAACTTCCCCAAATTTCATTCCCTCAGGGATCATGGGTCTTGGATTTTGGATGCATTTTGTAAGTTAGTTCATATGAAGTACTTTGAATCAAAAAGTGTTGTCCTATGACACACCTTTTCACCTAGTTAAAGGTTTGACAATGACAGTGTTAGTAGTATATTTATTTGTTTAATTATAAAATTTATAGGCAGCTTATATAGATAGACTAGTGGCATTTATATTCTGCCTGTTATTTATGAGCTCAAGGCAACACACATTGCACTCCCTCCTTATATAAAAACAACCTGTTGAGAAACATAAGTTTGAGAGGGAGAATAGCTTTTCCAAAATCATCCAAAGAGGTTTTTTTTGTCTGGGAGTGGACCAAAATCTGGGTCTTCATTGTCCAACCCCATAACCACTAAAGCAAACTAATTCTCATTCCACCATTGAGTTGTGCTTTGGAAATAAGGGAAATAAGAGAAGAGTACTCTAAAGCTGCAGCCTTTTGGAGAAACTTTCTTCTTTACTGGTATTCCCTCAAACTGACAAAAATAAATGGACAAGCTTAGTTCATATTACATCACCATAATGTATTAATTTGAAAAAGTTGTGACTCAATTTGAATTTGAAATTCAACACACACTCAACTGTGGTTATACAAATAATAATAATAATAATAATAATAATAATAATAATAATAATAATAATAATAATAATAATAATAATAATAAAGTTGGAAGGGACCTTGGAGGTTATCTAGTCCAACCCCCTGCTCAGGCAGGAAACCCTATACCATTTCAGACAAATGGCTGTCCAGTCTCTTCTTGAAAACTTCCAGTGTTGGAGCATTCACCTCTTCTGGAGGCAGGTTGTTCCACTGGTTAATTGTTCTAACTGTCAGGAAGTTTCTCCTTAGTTCTAGGTTGCTTCTCTCTTTGGTTAGTTTCCACCCGTTGTTTCTTATCCTGCCTTCAGGTGCTTTGAAAAATAGCTTGACTCCCTCTTCTTTGTGGCAGCCCCTGAGATATTGGAACACTGCTATCATGTCCCCCCTCGTCCTTCTCTTCATTAAACTAGACATACCCAATTCCAGCAACCGTTCCTTATATGTTTTAGCCTCCAGTCCCCTATAATATCATTTTATTTTTCCATCCATGCAAATTAGGAAGAAGAAAAAAATAACTGAATAAGCTGTCACTGAATATCTGAATAACTGAATAAGCTGTCACTGAAGATATTATTAGTGATTCCACAATCAGATCACGGGGTTCAGCTTTTGTCTATTCTCATTCAAGCCTCAAACTACATCCATTTAATATAATCCATTAAAAACAAATGGGCCTATTGCTTTTTGATATAATCTGGCTTTTGCAAAACTATGGAAAGGATGATTCAGTTTTTTCACAGGTTCAGTGCCACAATATAGGTACTAACTTGAAAAAAATCAACACTATCTCTCAAGAAAATGTGAGCTATCAAAATATTTTCTGTGAGTTTCAAATACTTGGCATTTTTTCCACAGGTTCAGTGCCACAGTTACACAGGCTACTGTTGGTGTGTCACCCCTAATGGTCGTCCAATCAGTGGTACAGCTGTAGCACATAAAACTCCACGTTGCCCAGGTAACTATATATGCATTACTGTGGCAGAAGCTGTTCTTCCTTTTTCTTACTCTCTATCACAGGGGTCTTCAAACTTGGCCCTTTTATGACTTGTGGACTTCAACTCCCAGAATTCCTCAGCCAGAGTGCCTGGCTGAGGAATTTTGGGAGTTGAAGTCCACAAGTCATAAAAGGGCCAAGTTTGAAGACCCCTGCTCTACCATGATATACTGAATCAAAGTGTCCACATACAGAAACTAACCTGCCAAATTAAGTATTTGTTTATTATTGTACCTTTCTATCCAATTGGTTCTGCTAACAACAAATAAAACATAGAATACAAAAAGAGATAATCATTCAAAAGTGTACTTAACAATTAACAATTAAGAAGTAAAAGATTGTCTTCTGTTAAGTGAAGGCTGAATGCATTTTCCATCTTGGGAGCAATGAAGAGGGAGAGAGAGAGAGAGAGAGAGAGTCAGCCAGCCAGCTAGTCAGTTTGGTATAGCAGATGAAGCTCAGACTAGAAACCGTGAAACCATAAATTCTAGTCCTACCTTAGGCATGAAGCCAGTTGAATGACCTTGGGCCAGTCACTCTCTCTCAGCCATAGCAAGGAGGCAAGGGCAAACCACTTCCAGAAAAACTGTGCCAAGAAAAGAGATTGGGCTAGTCCAGGCAGTCACAGGAATTAACAATGACCAAAAAGTGGGTCTTTGTGCCCCAACACAGAAACATATTAAAAAAAGAAATCAGGGGGGCCTCCTCTGCAGATCATATTGCCCAAGTAGATTTGTAAGAGGTGAACCTTCAGATAGCCAGCCCCTAAGCCATTTGGTGTTCTGAAAGTGCACCCATATGCCTGGTAAATTTCCAGCCAATTGGATGATCTCCAATTCTAATTTTATGTGTTCCCTGCATTGTGCCACTGATTAGCAACCTAGCCATCCCATTTTATGCTAGTTGCAACATCTGGATACTTTTCAAAAGTAGACCCAAGCAGAGAACTTGCAATGGTCTAATTTATATTTTGGCTATTGAACCTGGCAGAGCATTAGATTTATGGCATTTTCTTCCTGGTTTCTCTGAGGTTTGGTTTCCTATCATTTTAGTGGAGCCATGAACTTTATGTCACAGAGTAATAGATAAGTGTACTTTAAACAATAAACCAATTTCCTGCTGACCTTATTTTAAGAAGTATAATTTAATAAATCTACAGTGCAAAATTCAAATGACCTGAGTATGACATTTAGGCTGCAATTCTATACTTGGGATTCTGGCATAAATTTTATTATGGCCAATTATGTGCATTCATAAAGAATGACAGCTGAATTATTCTGGGGAAGAAGTTTGGATATGAAAAGAGGAGTTAGTTTAAATTGAAAATGCCTGTAAAGTTGCAACCTATGTTTTATTGTGACTGTTTTGTAAATGTCTGACTTTTCCAATATTACTGTTTTTAAGTACAAAATTGGCATTTTTGTAAATGCAAAACAAAAAAACAAAACAAAAAAGTCCCAATGATGAGAAAACAGTTTCCAGACAGGATAGTTTTGGATCATCTTGCATTCATGTGGCAATTGTCCATATTTTGGTTTCCTCAAGAGAAAAAGTGTTCCCATTATAGTGTTTCAGTTCTGAAATCCAAAAGGTTTCCTTTACAGATTTGCTCTTTGGAGCTTATGTTACCAGTATTTATAAGGCACTGACTGAACACATTATTATATTTGTCCATCATATAGTAGCTTGTGTGGATCACAAACTATTAGTATAAATATCATCTTGTTGGTAAAGAGCAGCAAGCATAATACTAAATAAAAATACATTTCCCAAATAATTTGAAACCTGCATAGTTCATAACTATTCCCATGAGCACAGTTGCTTATAGTATTCTGGAGAATCATTGTAGCCTGCTCATTAGGAAATCAGGGCCTAGATAGTAGAGTTGGGAGTGATCCTGAAAATTGAAGCAAAATGTTTATCCTAGAAAAACTTTGGGACTGAAGACTGAGATGATTTTGGTGAAAATTGCATGTTGTATGACCAAATCCCTCTTCTATTTCTTGTTTACTAATTTTATTTGGAACCCTAGTCAGTGTTCAAACTGTTAACATATAAGATATACTTCAAGAAAAAAAAGATTTTGTCTTAAAAGATCTGCAATGGGAATGCATACGCATTCAAATAATTGTCATGTTATATTGAACATCATATCCAGAAATAATAGAATCATATGTCAGCTTTGGGGAAAAAAGTCAGAGTAAGTTCCAAACAACAACCTTTAATTCTTGTTCTAAAAGAGTATATATTTCCTTCCTGTTTTAAACACAAATTCAGATTTGCCTCAGTAATAGATACTACTACTAATTGCAGTTTTGTTGTTTCTATAATATTTAAAAAAACCTCTATCAGGTGTGAAAAAATAGTGAGTTGAAAATGTAAAAATGTAAAATACTATTCTCTCTCTCTCTCTCTCTCTCTCTCTCTCTCTCTCTCTCTCTCTCTCTCTCTCTCTCTCTCTCTCTCTCTCTCTCTCTCTCATCTATCCCTATCTCTATATATCAATTATATATTGATAGATTGTATTTTTATATTGTACAATACTCAAGTCAGTTTGGTTGTCCTTTAGACATGATTCTTGGACAAGTGACCATAGCTGGCCCATCTGCAGGCTTGGCCCTGTGCATCCTATCTTGTTAAAACAGCAGAATATTTGGATAAGTAAAACAGGGCTATATTCAGAGAGGGCCATGGAAGAAAGCAGCATAGTATTCTTCATGGAGAAACAAAAATCTTTAAATGTGTTTGTTTTTTCATTAGTATTTTTGATGCAAATTATGGAGCAAATCACGAAGCAAGTCTTCAAGCACACAGTCATGACTATCAGATATAAGCCCACAATCTATAAAATTCATATCATGCAGCCACCATCTCAGTATTTGGTAGATTCTTCATCAGAATCATAATTGTCCCAACTCAAATGGTGAAGGAATGTTGTTGTTCTCTTAGCTTATTTGTTTTCAAAAGTCTTTCAAGTATAAAGGTAGAATTAATCATTTCAAACAACGGAGCATGTAACTTTATCTAATCAAATATGGTGGGAAGCCTTAACAACATTATACCATGATATATCATTTTATACCAGATCAGACCACTCCCAGTTAAACAATAATAACTTCAACGCTAAATCCTGCACTTACCCCTCTGATCCCCCAGACATCTCTATGGATCTTCTCTTTTCTTCTCTGTTTCCTCCCAAAAAAGTAGCTGATGTATTAATAAAACCATCCCTGTTCACAATCATCTAGTATTAAAAGATCTATTACCGATAGAGATAGCGAGCTGGAGGAAAGAAAGAAAAATGATCTCATTCACTAATTCTTAGTTACAATGTTTTTAAAGAAAGCAGTTGAAGGAGAGAAATCAATAAATTAAAAGTAGAGTTTCCCACTGAAACTGGTGGAGTAATCTTGTTCCATCTTTCTCTCTTCCATAGCCTGATGAAATGGCTGATGCCAAGTGGCACTTGATGGAGAGAGGAATATGGCTTCTCAATATAGTTGATGGCAGCTGTATTTCCTTCAGGAAACAGTTCCCTTCAATTTGGGTTTTTGGTTTGGTTTTGGGAAAGAAATTGCCTTGGTTATCCTAATAAATCCCTTGCCCATAGTAATCCCTTTGATGTGTCAATAAAATGATTTCCAGATCTTAAGGATTTTTTTCCCCCCAAAGGCAATAAATGGAAGATCTAACAGCAGCAGGCAATCCTTCCCAACCAAATACGTTCCATTACATTCAGCATATTTTAAAAGATTTTTTTTTGAGTGCACATATGAACATGATGTAGCCAAAGTGCAGTGTGCATTGGGGAGAATTTTGACCATTGGAGATTACTTGGAACATGGTATTTTTTGCAGAAAGTTCAGTGTAACTGGAGCTAATGGTAACTTGTACCAACCACAAGTTGTACAATTTCTGATAAGCAAAAAGCTAAAATTATTTTATTTTATGAAACGGGATCTTGTGACCTGTGTCTTTTGGATCACATATTTCACATAAAGTGGGATCTTTCACAAGTTGAAATTTCATATGTTAGGACTGTGTTTTTAGCAGGCAAGTATTTATTTAGATGGAAGTGTGTACATATTAAATTGCTATACTTTTGTGTTTCTTGAAGTCTTTTGGACCATGAGTGATTTTTGTATTTCCAGCCTAAGTTTATCACAAGATAAATTAACCACTTACTTTGGATTTTCTTTTTTAATTATTGGGTGCTGGCAATATCCTTATCTATTATGACTATCTGGCCAGTTTGATGGTCCAAATGAATCTTCAATAGATTTATTCAGGTTATACCCATTAGACTACCCACCATATTCTATAACTAATCCAAATCTCTTTGATCTAAGCTTCCAGTCAGTAGTCTATTGATTGACTAACATCTCTGATAATTTGTTATCTGACTGTATGCTGACAATAGTGTATTTTTTTTTCTCAATAGCATTTCAGTTTTGATGGCCACTTTGTTTCAACTTCTTCCAGACAAAGCCATTTAGATAAATGTCTATGGAGGTTCTCAGTCATCCAAGTCACAGTTGTCCCAAAAGTGCTTCTTTCAAACCACAACTGGACTTCCTCGATTTTTCTTGAAGACATTTCACTTCTCATCCAAGAAACTTCTTTGGTTCTAACTAACTGGTGGGGAATGGAAAGGAGTGATACTCTTTCTAGTCAGCCAGTCATTAACTCTCTGTCGTTGAAACCATCTGGGGTTATAATGGAAATAATGGCAATGGACCAAGATACTTGTGGGACCGTCTTCTGCCTCATGAATCCCAGCGACCGGTTAGGGCGCATAGGGTTAGCCTCCTACGAGTTTCGTCTGTTAGACAATGTAATCTGGCGGGGCCTAGGGCAAGGGCCTTCTCCGTTGCTGCCCCAGCACTCTGGAACCAGCTTCCCTCAGAGGTTCGTACTGCTTCCTCCCTCCTAGCTTTCCGGAAACTGCTGAAGACGCATCTATGCCGACAGGCTTGGGGCGTATGAGCTGTGCTCTGCCCCTGGGCCCTAGGAGTGTCCCTCCATCAGCGACTGTTAGCTGATTGTGTTTGTATGTTGTGTGAATGCAATTAATTTTTAAATTTTTTTATTGTATTGTTGTTGTGAGCTGCCCTGGGTCTTAGGAGAAGGGCAGCATATAAATTTGATTAAACTTAAACTTAATATAAATCTTTTCCATTCCCCACCAGTTGATTAGAACTGAAGAAGCTTCTTGGATGAGAAGTGAAATGTCTTCAAGAAAAATATAAAAAGTCCAGTTGCAGTTTGAAAGAAGCAGTCTTTGGGCCATTTAGCTAAAGGGAGTGGAATGCACACTCGGTTGAGAAGTTTCTGTTTATCCTTATTTTCAAATAGGTCAGGTGTCAGCTTAAACCCATTTATATACTTTCCTCTCTTAGGTACTCTCCATTGAAGTATAATCCGATAAAAAGCATTAAGCTATGATGTAACTCATAATAGTGAGGCAGACACCTCCATGCACCATTAGTCTGTTATTGTGAGAGCATTGGACAACTTGAGAGGTACAGTGTAAAGCAGATCGGCTTCACTGGCTGCATAAAGTTAAATGTTCCCATCCTCCATAAACTGTTTGTTGAAATGCACCAGATGCAACCCAGACATTTTTACTACTCCCCAAGTCAAGAGATCAAAATTTAGGGAGTTAAAAGAAATTCCAGAAATATTGAGCCTTTGGGAAAGGAACTTTTGAAACAGGTGTTCAATTAGCGCTGAAAGGTATTGTTCACTAAGATTTCCCTGCAATTGTTTTTTTTTTTCAATATCTTAAAATACAATACACATGCAGTATCTCTTGTTTTTCTTCTGTAAAAGTTTCCTATGAGTCAAGCACTATAGGTCCCAGAGATATAGAATAAGTTTATGGAATGATAGATTATGAAAAGCCTTAATCTTCTCTCTTCCACATTAATAAATGCCTAAGCAGCGATTCTCCTGCTCCCTTTGAATTTTGGTAACACAACTAATTCCTTTCAATGTTTTTTTTTTTTACCTTACGATGTTTTTGCTTTACTTTTAGGGTCTCTAAATGAGAAGCTGCCACAGCGTGAAGGCACAGGAAAAACAGGTAAATGTCATAGTATTTAATATTATAAATTATATATAATCAGCCCCCAGAGGTAGGAAAACTTGTTTTCTTTTATAGAGAGTTCAATATATTTCAGTGGATCCAAAAAAAGCAACTCAGGCTTCTTATTTCATTGCTAAACCTAGGATTAACATCAGGCCCATCACCATTTGTTCCTGGAAGAGTGTGAAACTATCCCTCAATAAAGTATTTAGACTATCTATTTTTCCCCCCCCTGCATATATCTCAGTATAAAGTGGGAACAAGAAATGGTACATGTTTCATTGATTAAACACATTCTTTTTTTGGCTGTATTTAGATGAAAAAGAGCATTGACTCCTTTGCATTGCTTAAAATTAAAGAGTGTTAATCTGTAAATAAGTCTGCTATTTGAGAGAAATGAATATTTGTAGGTCAAGGTTGAACTGTGAAGTCCTTGGTGTTTTCTGAGCTTGGTGGGGGGTTTTTTTTTTTGAAGATATTTCATTACCAAAATAGGTAACATCATTAGTGCACTGATGAGGTTACATAGTTTAGTAATTAAATGTCCACAGGAAAGCCACCAAGCTCAGAGAGCACAAGTCTGCTATTCCTTGGAGAAACTTGAGGTAGCACTTAGCACTTATCCATCTTATGAGATAGCCTACTAGTCTGTTAAAGAGTAACTGGCTATAAAGTGTCCAGAGGGATTCAAAGCAACAGCTTAAATCTCAGCCTCCCTGATCCAAAACTAGTGTCACATGACTTTGAGTTAGTATCCTGCCATTTCAAGCATCTACCTTCATACATTTTTGAAAATAAATTTCCCTGGTAGTAGAGAGAGAACTCATCTAAATGTATTCATTGAAAGTTATATCTTTTGGAGAATATTCTAGCTGGACATTTCCAAGTACAAGCTGGAATGTGCTTCTAACCTATTCCTGATGAAAAGAAGCATGGATAATTATTCATATGTAGAATTATAATATGTTTTATTCTTATCCGTTTGGCAAGGTGGGAAAAGCTTCTTTTCCCTGACCCTAAAATTAGTAATTTTCATTGAACCCCAGGAAAAAAAGTAAGTTCCCACGCTCCAGCCTATCTCAAAGGTGTTAATATTAGGTATATTATTTCTATTTTTTTATACTTGGGACTCAGTGTTGGACTCCAAGGTATGCATGCTGTCTTTTTGTTTTGTTTTGTTTCCTCTTTTATCTCGTCCTTCTCAAATGGAGCAGGCTCACTTTATGAATGTTCTGCAGTCTTCTTGTTAATATTCTATTGAGACACAAAGAAAAAAAAAGCTTTGTTAGCACTTCTGGATAGTAGGGGATTTCTAAGCTTCTACATGGATTTATAGGTCTTACAATGTAGGACCGGGGTGGGGAGGGGGGCAATGGTTGGGCTTGTCAACTGGAAAGTCAACAGGTTTGAGACCTGAGCACCATATGAAGGGGGGTGAGCTCCAGTTCTAATCCCAGCTCCTGACCACCTAGCAGTTCAAAAGCATGCAAGTGTGAGTAGATAAATAGGTATCACTTCAATGGGAAGGTAATAGAATTCCATGCACTTTGGCATATAGTCATGCTGGCCACATGAACAGAGAAGCATCTTCAGACAATGGTGGCTCCCTCGACTAAGAAATGGAGATGAGCACTCCCCCCTAGAGTCAGATACAACTGGACAGGGGAAATCTTTATCTTTAATATAGGACAGAGATAGGCAACATGAAACTTTTGTTGACCTTAGCCAATGTGGCTGAGTTGTGAGGGCTAATAGGGATTGCAGCACATATGCTACCCAATTCGAATTTATAGAATCATGAATATTTCTTCCCCTCCCTCCTAGGGGAAGGAATAAATTAGGTTAATTTGTATTTTAACGGGAATTTAACTAATTTTGTAGTCCCTGAAATAACACATGTACAATAATTGGGAAGTTTTCTTTTAGCATTTCCCAATTTTATTTTGCCAACTAAAAATCTAGGTAAAATGCCTATATAACTATGAAACTTATGTCTTGGAAGAAATGCTGGCAAAATAATATATTACAGGTGCATGTTAGTAAAAATGTGCATAGTTACATTAATTAATTCTAGTATTGAATTGGTATTTTTAAAAGTCTTAACAGAAACAGGATGTAATGATGGTTTGGCAAATAAAGTGAGATTGGCTAAACCTATTAAGTTCAATTTAATTCAGTCCTACTCATGTTCCACTCCCAAATCCATTCTCTCTATTTTCTTTTTGTGAATTCTTACAATTCTCACATACCATTTACTTGCAATCAGTGGGATTTGTGAGGTACTTAACCATCCTTAAACTCTTGGCTCCTACCTTCTGGACCATTCTGCATCTTTTTCTAAAATCTGCTCTATTTAAGATTGAACTATAGAGATCTTTTTTATTTGGTCCTCTGATAATGGAGGTTAAATTTCTGGCTATGACTTATTATAATTAGTTAAACTGATGGATTATATTCAGAGCCCGTTGCTTTTATTAATGTTATCTCTTTATGACTTTTTATGTGTCTGTGCTAAAATCTTTCATATATCTGTCTAGATCAGTTTACTGTACCTTCCAATGTAGCCCATAGATTTATGCTCAAGATTAATGGGGATATACATTCAAGTTTATACACATTCTCCTTCTCCTTCTCCTTCTCCTTCTCCTTCTCCTTCTCCTTCTCCTTCTCCTTCTCCTCCTCCTCCTCCTCCTCCTCCTCCTCCTCCTCCTCCTCCTCCTCCTCCTCTCTTTAATGATTTGCAATGAAGTGTCCAAGCTCAGGAAAGCTAAGTTGTATAATGTCAGTTCAACATTATATAACTATTCTTGATTTATGTTCCTGTAGGAACCGTAGTACCCTCAACCATTTCATATAAAAACAAACGTAACTTTTCAACTGAGTAATGTGAGCCTGTGTATATATGCTACTTGAGGGTGACTGCTCTTTCATACAATTGCCAGGCAAATATGTCAGCTCCGAATATTAGTTAGCTTTTCTGAAGAAACTCAATACAGGTCATAAATTAGACAGTTTTAGTAGTACCCAAAGTACTAAATATGCTATGTAGTCTTTAAACTTTGCCTGAGGGTTGAGACAGAGCAGCAGTGAAGAAAGACATTTTATCGTCAGCCTCCAGCTACACACTGTGTTTGAGACACGGGTGGAACAAAAGCAGGTGTGAAGCTGAATGTTTTCTAAAACAAGGTTCTGCTTGTATGTTGATTGTTGCTGAGGCCAGACAGTTGCCACAACTCATATTTACTTAAGCTTGACAGGATGGCTGTTAAGGTTTAATACCTCATTACTTAAATATCTAGAATGGCACTTAAGAGATCCCAGTTGACCAGCCATAGCCAACATAGATTCTGAAACATCAGAGCATTTTTACATTGAAAAGTTTTCCAGGAATCAGCTCATGTTGTTTCTTATATTTTCCTTACATTTCTTATGTAAGGAACATGTTTCTTACATTTCCTTATATTTTCAGTCTTTTAAAATATTAAAATATTAAAAATATGCAAATATTTAAAAATGGAATTGGAACTTCAAAGTACAGAAAGTGCTTATTTAGTTGACTATATTTTGCTTTAGGGTTGCATGGAACTTTTTTTCCCCATTTTGAACAGAATCATACATAGAATTGCCTCTGCTGCATTCAGTTTTGATTGTTCTTCTGGTACTTATAATTTAAAACACTGATACGATGCAGACTATCCACCTGTTTTGGGGGCTGCAGGGTGAGAATCCCCATTAGATGTGACCAAGGTAGCTCTGTGCAGGAAATGCTGATAGCTTCCACGGACATTAGGTGAGAAATCTAGGTGGTAGGTACAACTTGAGAACTTTGACAGATCACTGATCATTCAGACAGCAGGAGTAAAAGACAGCTATGTTTTGCCTAAAACAGAAAGGACTACTGGCTATCCTATCATTATTAAATTTGAGCTTTCTCTGACAAACAATCACTATTAACCGAGCTACTTTAAAATTCAGCCAGCGCTGTCACTGGGAATTGTCATTCCATCCTATCTGATGAAATTGTATATTTAAATGCAGTAATTCAGTTTTTAGGTAAGAAAAATCACTGGCCTCCCACAGATTACCAACAAGGTTACCATGGCATCTCTGGTCACAAATTCCACTGATAATGTAGCCCAACTGCAAAACACAATAGTATTATATAGTACTGGACAGAGACGTTCTTGATAACAATATGACTATGATGTATTTTGTGGGGCATGTTATCTATCACAGCGGTTCTCAACCTATGGGTCGCGACCCCATTTGGGGTCGAACGACCATTTCGCGGGGGTCGCCGGACACCGCGGTCCGCCATTTTGTTTTTTCCGGCGCGTGCGCATTGTGCATGCGCGGTTCGGGCCGTCGTGGTCCGCCATTTTGTTTTTTCCCCTGTCACGCGCGCGCCATGCATGCGCGGATTGGGCCGTTGCACGCGCATGCATGCGCGCGGGTCGGGGTCGCGCTGCGCATGGGCGGCGCAAGTGGGGTCTCAACCTGAAAAAGGTTGAGAACCACTGATCTATCATTAAGGACACTAGTGCAAAATTTCTATTTGAGTAGACAAGGGAAATTGATGCCCCTCTAGATACAGCTAAATTGTAACTTCGACTGTCTGTGGGTATTCTCACTCATCCAAAAGGTGCTTTTTCCAAGGGCAACTGGACTATCTTGGTTTTTTTTTTAACAACATCAGAAGATCCATAGGTATCCATTCCTGAAGTAGGTATAAAAACAGCTAGATAAAATAGAGCAATGTAAAACCCCATATCCTGATAGTTATCTTAGACAATATTATCACCATGACCAACACCTTCTAGCAATAATCAGCATTGCAACATTGTCTTACTAGCAGAATAGAAATAACATATGAGCTGTGATGGCGCAGTGGTTAGAATGCAGTACTACAGGCTAACTCTGCCAACTGCTAGGAGTTTGATTCTGACCAGCTCAAGGTTGGCTCAGCCTTCCAGCCTTCCGAGGTCGGTAAAGTGAGGACTCAGATTGTTGGGGGCAGTAGACTGATTCTGTAAATGGCTTGGAGAGGGCTGTAAAGCACTATGAAGCGGTATATAAGTCTTAAGTGCTATTGCTAGTTCAGCTTTCGTAGGAGAATTGGGAAAGAAGAATCAAGTAAAATATCACTGAGGGGGTATTTTGTAAATGATACATGCAATGCATATGTTGTTGTTTTTTTTAAAAAAAAAACACAAAGAAGTGTAATGTCCATTTTTTAAAAGGCACAATTTTTCATTTCTTTAGAGGATACGGTAAACATTTACAGCTTTTTTATTCAGAATTGACTGTCAACCAAGTAAACACATTTTCCAATCCTGCTTTTTATATGTAAATGATAAAAGCATTATTTTACAAAGCTTTATAATTTGAGGAATATTTTCTCATATATTGTTCCTTTAATTTGTACATTTACACCCTGGATCTCTTCATACTGTATCTTCTCTTATTGAGTGAGTTAGAAATATGGAGAAACAACCCCTCCCCCCAAAACAAACATACAGCAAGAAGAAAGCAAGTAAAAATGTATTAAAAACCACAAAATTGGAGTGTGTAGACCAGAGGTCCCCAACCTTTTGGGCACCAGGGACTGGTTCCATGGAGAAAGGTTTTTCCACAGACTGGAGACGGCGTGGCTTTTTGTGCTGCCTGCATCCCACGGATGGGGCTTTGCTTCTTTGTGCAGCCTGGTTGCTGGCATGCCATGGCCTGGTACCGCCCCACGGACTGGAGGTTGGGGACCCCTGGTGTAGACAACCAACAATTTGGTACATTGCAATATTGTTTTTGTTGTAGTCTATATGTGGGTTGTTTCTTACAGCCTAGTTTGCAGTATGCGCAGAAAATATATAAGAAATGTCTGAATTGTTTTCTTATGAGTAGACAGAAATGAGTCATACCTTTCCGGGTACCTTAACCTCTGATTTTTAAGATATTCATCTGAAAATTTTTAACAAGTATCTCTAACTAAAAGAAGGAAGGTAAATCTTTTTGAAAAAGGCATACTGTCAAAAGTTTGTTTTAACTGATGCATATTTTTCATTATTTCAATTAATATCTCACATTCAAGGGATTCCAGGTAGCTAGCTACTTATGAACAAATAAAAATAACAAAAATTGAACAGTCTTGTAAATTATAAAGCTGCTTTAGTTAAGCCAGCTTTGTAAATAATTCAAATCCCAAAATCTGTTCTGCTTTAAAATCCATGTTTGAATTATTAATATTTTTTAATGCTTGATATTTTATTTAAGCATTGCATTTGGGTTATACACTGCCCTGGAAACCTATGCTACCTAGAATAAATAAGTACATCAAAATAAATGTGAGATCTTTGTGATTTTTCAAAGTATGACTTGTGCACACTTTTATCCTGTTTTCATGGATGTGATGCAACTATTAGCGAAAATAAGAAACTTCTAGGTTGGATTGAATGGGGTTACAGGAATGTTCTTGCTCATGACAGAAACCCTCATAAATGCTTCTAATTTAATCAATACAGTGACTAAAATGCTTTAAAATACGTACACATATAATTTCTTCTGATGTGTGTGGTTAAAAAATTCAATTGTTAATTTATTAATAACAGACTTTGTTTGAATTATTTATTATATATGTCCACTTATTTAGTTTACTTTCATAATTGTAGTCTCCTTGCAAATCTTTTCCATTCTGAATTCAGATGATGCCTCAGCTCCTGCACTGGAGCCTCAGCCTCAAGGAGACGAAGAAGGTGAGAATTTATAGAAATGGGAAGGGAAGGCTATGGCCATGTTAGCTGAATTTTTATAGAAACCTTCTATATAATATTACAGAAATATGGCCAGGGTTTATTTTTTTATTCTATTCTTTGAGATATTTTTCTGAAAGGAAATAAGTCACTTCCTATTTCTGATGAAGTAGATTCAAATCTAGCTAATAATCTAGATCAATTTTCCTCCAGTTGTGTTGGATTATAGCAACGATAATGCTCAAACATAACTTGATTAGACTTTAAAATAACACAAGGGTCTTTTGTTGCTTTTGAACCTAGATCTCTAAAATGATTTATAGAGGATTTTTAATTATAGCTCGTCATTAGACTAAGAGGTATGAGATACCCTAGAAGACCCATTTGCAAAGAGAAAGCCAAACCCTCTAAATCATTCACAAAATTATAGATAGACCAACAGACAGACAGACAGATAGGTGCTGTACATAGATATATGTCTAAGCTGTCATTTTTGCATCTAAATCTACATTCCTAATAATCTTTCTTGTGTTTAACACAGTGGGACTTCATTTTGAATAAAATAAATGTAATTACTTTGTTTAATTGTTATCTTTCCAAAACTGGCAGCTTTACTAGCACTTTTTCCAAAATTATTCCATTGTTCATGATTCACCCTGGTTATTCAGACAATCAATGTTGTTTCTGGGTTTATGCCAGGAATGTTGCATTTCAGGATCATAGTTCGCTATTAGTGTAATATAAAGCTATTTAATATGAACATTTGTTACATGCATTGTATTTATACTGAAATATTGTCATGCTACATTTTCTAAATACCGTCGTAAATAAGAATTTGTCCTGTCACATTTATTACATTTTTTTTTATTTCCTTGAATCAATATACTTTGGTACCAATTATGTTTTCCATTGTAACAGTCTGATTTTGTTCTTTATTGTTCTAGATATAGCTTCTCGCTATCCTACATTATGGACT
Organism: Bothrops alternatus; assembly: GCA_034064705.1. NCBI lineage: Eukaryota > Metazoa > Chordata > Lepidosauria > Squamata > Viperidae > Bothrops > Bothrops alternatus. The sequence goes on from JARGCV010000023.1 coordinate 14,858,321, forward strand.
GAGCAAGTAAAGAGCAGACAGAATAAGACCAATAAAAATTCTGGTAAGCATCTTAATTAGCAACATTTCAGCTTCAGCAAACTTTCACATTTCCTAGTTGTCTTGGTTGCTGTCTGGTCAACAAGGCAGAATAAGCAGACCATAAAGTAAATCAAATAAATAAATGATCTTAGATAAGTTTTATCTTTGTACATTAAAAATGTGCTCAAAATTAAACTCTGACAGTATATTATTTTTATATGTTTCTAAATTATAGGCTAACAGGTACACATTCACCAAGCTCAGTTGTTTTCTTGCAGATGTTTCATTACCACACTAGGTGAATCATGATTTGCTCTCATTTTGAGGAAGATATTCTACACTGGCTGTTCCTATTGTCAAGTAGGTGGCAAGAAGGAAGGAATTTTGGTGATTAGAAGGGAAGAATTTTGAGGATAAATAGGGGAAAAAACTAGAAATTGCCTTCCAGGTTTGATTTTGATCAAAAAAGAATGTATTGCATGTCTCTTTGAATTCCAGAAAATGTTCTTTAAACACAGTTATAGAAAACTTCGTTAGTTTTGTGAAAACTCAGCATCTACTGTGCTGATTACAAAGGTTTAGACCAGGGGTTCTCAACCTTGGCAACTTTAAGACTTGTGGACTTCAACTCCCAGAATTCCTCAGCCAGCTTTGCTGGCTGAGGAATTCTGGGAGTTGAAGTCCACAAGTCTTAAAGTTGCCAAGATTGAGAACCCCTGGCTTAGACAAAGCCACTGAGCAACCCAGAAAATAGCCTCTTTGATCTTAGCTAAAGGCCCAATGAAGAGATAATAGAGTCAGGGGGAAGCAGCAGGTTATATCTGAAATGAAGGTTCTAAATAGTAAAAATTATGGGGGTTAGCATCATCTGAAGCTCCAAACAATTTGACAACTACATCACAGGTCCCAATCTTTTGGGCACCAGGGACCGGTTCCATGGAGAGAGGTTTTTCCATGGACCGGAGGGTGGTTTTTCCACGGAGGTGTAGGTTTTCATGCTGCTTGCATCCTGCAGATGGGGCTTCACTGCTTTGTGCGGACCAGTACCGGCCCACAGACCAGGGGTTGGGGACCCCTGAACTACATAACACTTCACCAAGATGTTTCCATCCATCCATAGCCTCCACCATTGCCTCACATTGTCAGCCATAATTTGGGTTAGATAAGTCATTTTATTTTTGCTTCTACTCAACAACTGCAATATAGCACTCCCTCATCAGCCCAATCAAAAAATGTAAAGATACACACAGTCTGAGTATTCTGCGTATAAAATTACATCCAATTTCCACAGTCTTTATTTTTTCTAATATTGAAAAATACATATTAACTGTGTAGTTTAATCATGCAATTTTTTTCATTTCTTGTTCTCTCCCATTACAATATAAAAGACTGAAAAAAGAGAAAAAAACTTTGTTGATACAAATAAATTAGTGTAATGGAAATTTGTTGTTCTTTCACCTGTGAGAGAAGACAACATTGTACATTTCTGAGAGAATAAAATAAAGCCAAGCTATAAAAAGATCCTAGAAATAATTCATTGTAAATAGCATTTATTTCATCTTTATTACCCTAGAGATTATTTATGGCTAAAGCAAAAGAAATGTTATGCTTGGAACCAATTTTAATCTCAAATATAAAAATACAGGAGGCCACAAGTCAACAGAATAATAACCAATTCATCTCCATAGATATCGTAAAAATCAGCTTGACAACTCAGGCCTATAAGCTGTTCACAAGTACCAAGACACACCCTATCATTACACAAAATGCGGCAATTGGCTAAGATGGTAGATTCTGGATACCATAAAAGGGTAGGAAACCATTATTAAATTGTATTTTTAGTATCAGGAAATGTAATTGTTTTTTCTGACATTAAGTCAAAACCATCTGGATAGTTTGGAAACTATGAATTCAAAATATATTTGACTGGCATGATATAAAGAGACCAATTTCTTGGGAAAAGTGAGAAAGTACTAATTCCTTGTATGGCTTTGATTTGGCTAGACTTAGAGCCTGTTTCCAGCTGGCATAACTGTTCATATTAGTATATTTACACTTGTGTTTTTCCTATAACAAGAGTTTAAAAAGGCAGTTATGTAACAGTAAGGAGAAAAGAAATCAAAACTATTATGATTCCTGTCCTTGAAACAGAGAAAATCAGTGTTGAAAAAAAGGTGAGAGCAAATCTCACATTAGATGGTAATTTATTACGCCTAGCACATTCTGGCAAAGGACTTTTCAAGAAGCGATGAGTGCCTGTAACAGAATACAGAGCGATGAAAATGAAGGTTTAATTGTGCCTACAGTTTGTCAGAATGCACTGGGCTCAATAAATGATTTCCCTGGGCACTTGAAAACTGCTTTCTCAACAAGGTATCAAACTGAAGACCATTCAGCCAGCCTAGGAGACAGAAATTTTGCTTTTCTGAAAATATCTCCAACCTACAATAGCTTTTCTTACCATAGCACGACATAACTCATTAATGGGTAAATAAATCTCAGGTTTGATAAGTGGAAAATGGGGGCCTGGTGTCACAGTTAGGGCAGGACAGGAGTCCTTATCTATTTCCAGACTGAAGCTTAAAACAATTCCTACTCTGTATAGTGATCATTTCCAGCCTGAAACTCCTCATATCTATTGTAAGTCATCTCTCATGATTCTGCAGCCATGTGGTCATTAGCCATATCAGGTATCTCAAGGCCACCTTTGCTAAACAATCTCTTACCCTTTATGCAGAAATCCCAAATTGCCTGATTTACTGGATCATCCAGGTTGTGGTTGTTCCAAAGGTCCTTTTCAAAAGGCATCTGGGTGTTCTTGTTTTGTTTTTTTCCTTGAAGATGTTTTGCTTCTCATCCAAGAAGTTTCTTCAGTTCTCAGTTTTTCAAGGGAATTGCTTTTTAAAAGCACTTTTGACATACTTGAGCTCCTTAATTCCCAGAAAAAAATGGCTAGGAAATCATTTGGGTTTAACTGCGAGCTATTTGGAGAATGCCTTCTCAGGGAAAGCTGCTGTACCTACTTGAAGTTTAGGAATTAATTTTTTCAAACTCAGTAGGACTTCCCTCTGAGAAGATACAGTGTATACTGAACTGTCCTGCAATTTTTTTTCCACTCACTTTTTGTGTGAATATTAAAAAAAAGAGTAGAATCTTGCAAGCAACTCTTGTTGAATATTTGCTTTATTCTCCTTGGCACTAAAATGGTATATAACATAAATATGTTTGCTTTATGTCTCCTTTATGCAAATAGATAAGCCTTTCCAGACCTCCCTGGTGTTGCTTACATTTCAGTTCACAAAAATATATGCATTGCAATATTTCTACTATCTTCAAAAGTCCCATTTTATGAGCATTTTCTTTTTAACTTTTAATTTTACCTATTAGTTCGAAATACTTCCAAAGTCTGCTTTCTGGCATCCCTTGACTGTGCCTCCCACCAGGAATAAAAACCCTCCCACCCTAAAACATTTTAAAACTGTTCTGTTTAACATCCAAATGATACAATTTCTGTTCAGGATGTTCCAGGATTTTATGGAACATAAAATGACATGTGTGCCTGCTTTTTTGCAAGGCCAATCTCTTTTTGTAATAGCATACATTAATTTAATGTCAAAGATAGTAATCTTGTCTAAACTATTTTTAATTACATTATATGATTTTTCTGCAGCTTCAGTCTAAAACAGAGTGCCTTTTGAGTTTCATATGTAAGATATGTTGGTTTTCACAATTTATTAGATCTTTAGATTGAAAATCAGAAAAGCATCAGAGATCTGTCAAAAGCCAGGAAAGGCTTATATTTCAACTGAAATACAGAGTTGAATCCAAAAGAATATATTTATCATTAAGGAAATAGTCTCCTACCATTTTATCCCAGAAATCTTCTCTAAAAGGATGGGAGTTTGAGCAAGCCAATTTTGGAGAAGAGAGAGAGGGGCTACTGGTGGAAAAGAATTTCATTTTGGTAGTGGAAATCTATGCTTACAAATCTGAACCAAATCAATTATTGTCAAATGATAGAAACATATAATCTTATCCAAAGTTATGGGTGATAGTGATAGAATATCTAGTTTGTATTGATGTACTCTCATTTGGAAAATAATTCTTCACCTTCATCCAACTCTCTTTCCTTAAATAAACATTGAAACAAATGATAGGTAAAGTCGGACGTGAGGCTGCCTCTTTAGCTTGCAAAATTAATTAATTAAATAAGTAAGTAGCTATCGTCTCATGGAGGAAAGTCTGAACTAAGTAATGCTTTGATAAGTGTATGCTGAATAAGTTAGTTGCATGGATAAATTATAAAATACACAAACTTCTGTGCATGCTATGTGGTAGGGAAGACGCAAAGCTGAAGTAAGCAATTCCAATATTCATTTGCCGAATAAGTCATCCTTGTTTGTTTGAAAGTTAACACAGAGGGATGACACCCATAAAAGTAATCTTACATCATTTTGTTTATAGTTCTAAAATAAATAGTTAATAAAGCAAGCATCATGGAATCTTAAAGGGGACTGTGCAAAGTTTCTGAATTCTATTAATTCTGTTTTTTTTTCTTATACCAGTATTAGCTTTCTACTGAGAACTGCTTCCTAGATTCTTTTGCAAAACAATTATATGATAGCTAGCATGGATTGCAGAGGGTGGGAACCATAGTTGGCCTGATTACCAAAGAGTTACTCATGATAAAGCTGCAGTAGCCATTTTACTTTCTCATGGCATCAATACTGAAAGGAAGGACTTGCTTTGCAATTGTACATGGCACATTATTTTTAATTGTACCACAATGCTTTGGAAATGATCCTATTTGTTTGCTTCAAATTTTACTTAAAAAAGAAAAAGCAAACATTTCCCAAAGTCATTTAGCCAATTTTCTTTCGCAATGATTCTGAAACAGAAACAAGGGATTTTTGATCTGATGCCTTCCAAATATGGTGGATTTTGATCCCTTTAAGTATTTTTGAGTTTCAATTCCATTAATTGTAGGGATCAAAATCCAATGAATTGGAGGAGAGCTATGTGATGTGTCATATTTAGTTTTATTGATGTTCTACAATATTTCTTCCTATAAAAAAATAAAATGGCGTTCCGTTTTACAGTTTCAGCATGATTTCAGCTTCACAGCATTGACAGAATTGTTCTTGTCTTGTAAGCAAAGCAACACTCATAAGTTCTTTTATTTGCCAGTTTGCTAGAAACTAGAAAATGACATTAAAGATATGATTATTTTAGCACCTGGCTATTATCTTTATAAGACTTACCTTAATTTAGTTCAACTAAATAGGGAATCTCTTTCTCCCTTGTATGATGTATGAAGTTAAAACTTGTAAAACTGGGTCCAAAGACTTCATCAAATTGTTACTACCCAACAGAGTGAAAAATAAGCATCTTTTATACAATGTGCATTCTTGAATTTCTGGAATTTTAACATTAATTAATCTTTTCCTCTAAACTGAAGTTATATTTTTCATTAGGAAAAGTGAACAGAGAGCAACCCTCTAGCACAGGGGTGTCAAACTGCCAGCCTGTGGGCCAGTTTCATCATACTGAAACTGGGCCCACCCCATTGCTGGCAATGCAAAAAGAGTCGCGATACGTCGCGACATGTCAGGTGACGTGGTGAGTTTGACACCCGTGCTCTAACAGCACTTCAGATGTACATTTTAAAGTGTGGCTAGAGTTTTTAAGAAGCTACTTTGTATCCCTGAAAGCAGATCCAACAGATCCAGCAAGAAAAGCATCTCTTTAATTGAGTTGCTTCTATTGTTAAACTATATCACAGTAATTATATTAGTAATTTTTGTCTTAATTCTCTGTATCAAAATGGAATTTTGAACTCTTAAAGCCATACATTTTAATTTTTCTAGTAGGTAGGACAGTATATGATGAAATATACATCAAGGACCAATTTTAGGCTAAATTTATGTTAACTGTACCGTAATAAAAAATGCCTTATTAGGGGACTGAGGTGAGGGCAAGTCTTATTATTGCTTTGGCACTGCTTTTCTGAAAAAATTAACCACTTAGAATTAGTTTCTATTTGAATTATCCAGCCAAAGAACTAGGCATTTTGGACTTTTCTTCCTTGTTACACAAGAGTTCAGATTAAGTGTGCGAACAGAGGGCAAGACAAGATGAGACCCAAAACAAACCAGAATGTATTGCAAACAGGCTAAACAGTATTACGGTAATATGCCTCTCAGGAAAAAGGCTTGGGGAAAAAACCAGCCGTTTTCATGATTTAAGTCATGGTCTCCTTGCAAAACAGATCACTTACTGTTTATTTATCTGGACTGTTTTCATTGATATGAGACATTTTTGTGGCCAGTGAAAGATGTAAAAGTGTCTGAATTCCTTCCAAGTCCGATAAAATAATCATGTTGGAGACTTGGGCTGAACTTATATACAGTTTTACCAAGCTTCTTTCTGTTATTCTGCCTAATTTTCGTTGGCGAGATAGATATCTCATGTTTTAAAGGAAGCCAGGATTCTAATGTTCCCATAGAAGGAAATGCTAGTTTGGATTTTTAGCCTTTTTGATTATTAAAGAAAATGACCGAGCCTCAATACACAGACAACATGCACTTTACAACATGCCACAGTACAAGCAACTGTGAAACAGTTGGAAATTTAGAAAGGGAGATGCACAGGTCCTTTTCTATTCTCACTTCTGTGTGAGGTGAAGGAAAAGGAGACGAGACAGGGGTTCATGTCTAGAAATTAGCTGAAGCTCTCTTTGCAGTCAAGTACAGCATCGTTTATCATTGTGCATTCATTGCAAGATCGGTGAAGCAAAAGATACTGTTTGTCTACTTCCTTCTGCTGAAAACAGATCCATGAGTTTCAATAAAACATATTTAGTTAAGTAAATCTAAATAAACCCCTTTTGAATCCTGTTCTGATTTTTAATCTAAAGACATGCCCAGGATAAACTAGGATTACAGCCATTTGCTAATTTGAGACCGTCCTATGCATTGATTTTTTTTTTTACAGATAGCTCTTGTTTAGTGACTGTCTCATACAGAAGCTGTTCACAGTTATTTATTATTTAGAGTATGATGAGAACATGACAGAAGAGAAATAAACATATAAACGCAACCCACAAAATTTCTACAGGAGTATGGTGGTGGCCTCGTAACTGGATGTCCAATTCAGCCTCTGGCATTGCTTCATGCAGTTCTTCTAGGCTAGGGAATCACAGAATCCATGTGATGGACAATCTTTCACACTATGTTTAATATTTAGCATATCAGCACCACAGTTCATAGTTATGATGGTGATAAATGGAGATGAAAAATTCAGGTTTTGTTTAAATGGATGTTTGTATTGCTTTTTTAAAAAAACCATATCAGTTATTTTGAATTGGCCTTTTAAAGGAATCCTCTTCCATCTTCAAAGAAGTATGCATGCATATGTTTCTGAGCTGAACACCTGAATCAGTTTTCCCTGTACCTGAGCAGAAAAGATAAAACTAAAAGTGCTCCTGTTTTGAAAACAAACAACCTTTTGCTTTAATGAAGCTGTCATAGCAGAATTTCCATAACCTATTGAGAAGTGACTCTCTACTGCCTCTTCTTGGTTACAGTTGATTTAGAATTTAGAATTGTGGAGGACAGCTGAGGAGGGATAAAGTATCTTGCAGGTGGGATGTTCAGGAAAGAAACACCATTGTATTTGACTAGAGTGCTCTAGAAAATGGATCTGATAATCTACCCAAACTCTGGAATGCACTTTGCATGAAATAGAAGTTCAAAATGGTTCAAGTTCAAAATGGACACGAATAGAAGTGATAAGTGAATATTGCAACATTTAAACATAAGGACATTCACCAGCTGTCCTTATGCTTAAGAAAAAGATGTCCAAAATATGTAATAGGGATGGGCAAGACATTCACCAGAGATACTTTGAAAAACTAGTTAGCAAGACAGAAGAACCATTCCTCTAAGCATAGCAGCCAGCCTGAACCATTTGTGGGTGGGGTCAAAAAAATCAAAGTGTGACCAGGCAATCAAAGCATCATCCCTTTTAACATGTGCATAATGCAGGTAGAAAAAGTACAAGGTTTCAATTATATGGCCTTCCACCATGACATTTTTGACTGCCTCCTCTGGATGTCCCAGCAGCCACCTGCATTGGCAAACTTATGCACCTGCTTTCCTCAATTGTATCCCCATCATCAACTTCTCCTGGGATTGACAACAAAGCAAATCAGCAATGCCTGCACATAGATGGAAGCATCCACTCAGGACATCCACTGAGATGGCTATGCTGAATCCTCTAGGGAACATAGCTGCTTTAACATGATTCACTTGTGAAAGCTAGTTTTGTGAAACATCCCTTCCAAATAGTTGGTGCTGCCCTAATTTATAACATAGTACATTTATTTATTATGGCAATATGCTTTGTTAAAAATAATAATTTGCTCAAAGAATTTAGGCCAAGTTACTCATACTAGAAAAAGCCACCTTATTTCACCCTGATATACGGTTTTATATATATAGACCATGTGAAACATTATCTTGAATACAGGACACAAAGTTCCTCTTTCTTTATAGTTAATAATGGAATAGTTGAATGTTTTTTTCCCTTTAGATTGCCCTTATTTTGTTCACAGACTAAGACACAGCCAAGCCATGGATCTGCCTTTTCAGCAGGAGCCAAAAGAAAAACTGAGCCATTGGAGCCAATTATAAACATGCAAAAAGCAAACTTCATGGGAGTATATTAAAAATTGCTGAAGCACTAAGGAAATAATCTACTGGTTTTCTTATTGGCTTTTTTGCTTTCCTGGCTCACCCTTACTTCTGGGGTGAGAGGGATGCCAGAATCAGCCACCCATTTCAGTCTAAGTATCAAGTTTAAAAAATTAATTTCCAAGCTTTGTCAGGAAAGATAGCTCTGAATGGTCAGAAGAGTCTAGCAAAAGCTAGTATGACTTACTCTTTCAAAATACATTTTTAATAGGATCTTTGGTTTACCCTTAAGATATGGCCCAAACTGTACCTTCTGTGTAATTTCTCTACATCAATTTAGTGGAGTAAATGAGAGAATGATGACTCAGAGGCACTTAAAAGGAAATACCATATTATTTATTTTGCATTTTGGAGCTCAGTTCAACCCAGGTTTCCCTAGCTTTATGCTAAAAACCTGTCCCCTGCAGAAATGTTGACAGCTGGCTCAGAAGATGGTTGGCTTTGCGCATAGTAGCAGCTATTGGTAAATTCAACAAAAAAAACAAACAGTCCAGAAAGTTGGATTTAAAGTTGTTGAAAGTCTGCCTCTCTTAACATAAAGGGGGCAAAAGACAACATTTTTTAAAAAAACGATTCCTTCATTTTACTGCTGAGAAAGTTCATTGTCACTACATTCACATTCCAGAAAGTGATGCTGTCTTTAGAGATTAGGAGGGGAGTCTTCCAAAAACTACAAAAAATATGTAGTTATACCTAGTTGTTGCTGTTGGGATAGTTAAATAGAATATAACTTACTTGTAAAATAGTTTAGCCTGATGTGATGTGGGGAATAGGGTTGCTATGGTGATGTTCATCTATATCTGCAAGTTCCAGTTCTGGAATCAAAATATTGTCATGATTCTTGCATTTATTATAATACAAAAGCATCCAGTTTTCAACATATTAAAGACTCTTGTCCAGTGCCTCAAGACCAGAAAATTATTGAACTGTAAGGCATACAAGTAGGTCACTGCTGTGATGAAAGAAGCCCCTTTCCCCCACCCATAAAACAAGAACCTGCTTTCTGCTGCTTGAACACAAAATGAAAAATGGGCAAAGTAGATCAAGCTTATCTAGAATGCCAAACTCTGATTAAACATCTCCTTCACCTTCCAAAAACATGTTGTCTCTTGACTCTATGGACCATCCAAGGTGAAAGAATTCATTGTAGATCACAAGGGGCAGGAAATACTTTCCTAGCAAGACAAATCAAGCCATTAATCTTATAATAAGAACAATTACAGCAGAAAGTATTCATTTTTACATTATTAAGACTTTTGTATTACGTTTGAACAAATGTGTTTTACTGACTCTTTTTGGTATTTCATGTTTATCCAAATAAAGCTTTATTGCAAGGCAAGCTGCTTCTAGATGCCACACAATGCCTTTTATGTACATTGTGAAAATAGCTCTAATGCATTAGCTTTATCAAATTTCCAGGAATTTCTGCCTTTCTAAAATGTCGGGGGATGTGACTTTCAGACAGAAAATGGAGTATATTTGTTATTTAAATCAATTTATATTGTCGCCCAACTCATAAACAAGTGACTCTGGGCAAGATACAACAGCTAAAACCTGTTAATAATTCAAAATATATAAAAACTAAGCTAAAACAAAAAATAATAGAGGGAAGGGATGTTAAAAATAGCAGAGCATCTTACTACTTCACTTATCTCCTGGGGTCCTTTGGCCTTCTGACATAACCAGGTCTTGAGGGACCTCCAGAAGCTCAACAAGGCCAATCTCACTTCTGGGAAGGACAAGATTCCACCTTGGGGGGAGGGGAGAAGATTCCACAGTGTGAATACCACAGCAAAAAAAGGGCTATGCTTAGAGCCTGCCAAATATAATAAGGGAAGGAACCTGTAACATGCCTTCAGTGCTGGAATCTTTCTTCTTTCCCCATTTCTATTGAACATATACATGAAGCCATTGGACAAGTTGATCCATGAACACATATTCATCAATAAACTAATGCTACTCCACCTTACATCTCAACCCCAGATTGAAAAAGTGATGCTGCTGAGAAATGTCTCTGGGTGTTTGGAAGTGCTTAGATGTTAAATCTGTTCATTGCTTGGGACTTAGCATCTGTCAGACTGCCTATTCCTATTATTTCCCCAGCCAACAAGAGCTTACTATTTAACATGATCCCCATCCAATCACAGTGGAGTTCCTCCAGGTCTTTTAACCTAAGGAATGACACCTCCAGGACCATAGAGAGAAGCCGTCTCAGTGCCATCCCTGTTTGTCAGAATAACATTCTGCCAGATATTTAGATGGTCCTTTCCCTCCTCGTTTTTAGGAAAATCATTAAAACATGGTCATTCTGTCACACCTTGATGTTGGAACACTGTAATCTACTCTTTGGTAGTGAAAAGATTTTTGATTTTTTTTGTTTATATCGATGCTTGTAGGTTGAATTATTATTGATTTATCTCTTTATACAGTACTGTATTGTTTTTGACTCAATTTAAGGAAGTTGGAAGGTACACTACTCAGTTTATAAGCCCACGAAAGTAAACATAAAATATCTGACAAAAATTTCAGAGATAGAATTTGACTTAAAAAGCCCACAATTTTCAGAAGGGAATCAGTGTCTAAAAAATTGGTAATTCAGTCTGTTGAAACAAAAGCAACATAGATGTGCCAACCACAACCACAACCACACACACACACATACACAAGCACAAAGAAAACAGCTTTTGATATTCTCAGAATAGTGTGAACATGCCATGTGGATGTGGTCAAAGAAAAAAAATATGTCTGTGGTTTACAAAATAAGTTTCTTAATGTTAAAAGAGTGGAAGAGCTTTACACATGAATATGTATTTTATTTAACTTAATTCAAACCTAGAAAAACATAGATATACAGAGATATTATAAGAAGATATAAAATTGTAATTGAATTCCAGGACAACCAGAAATAAGCATAGGTTTGGAGAATTTACATTCTAAAATGTTTTAGGTCATAAATCATTTTCAAAGGCTCTACTTTATAGACAGCATTATAATCTCAGAGGTAAGATTGTAAGGTTTTATAATTATAAGATTTTATGGATAAATTACTAAATGAAATTTGCATGAAAGAGTTTATTGTATTCATTTGGGCAGGAAGGCACATATAAAAGATAGTGGAGATATCAGCATTCCAGTTGGCCTCAAGAAAGCTCCTAATCGCCAAAGGCGATAAATGTTGAATATTTTAATAAATTATTAATAATTTAATAATTCTATTAAATATTAGCAATCCTTCCTTCCTTCTTTCCTTCCTTCCTTCCTTCCTTCCTTCCTTCCTTCCTTCCTTCCTTCCTTCCTTCCTTCCTTCCTTCCTTCCTTCCTTCCTTCCTTCCTTCCTAATATAAGTAAGTCCTTCTGTCACTAGCTCTTTATGCCATCCAAATTATTCCAGAAAGTGCTGGCTCCCATGTGGTAGTCATTAAGTGAATCTCTTTTTTTTTTGAAAAACCATAAATGCTGAACACCCAGAGTTCCGTCCCATGATTGCAGAAGGGACCTGATTATTGGAGCTTCAAGTTTGGCTCACAAGTCCCCTTTTTCAGGTCAGTTGCAACTTTAAATGGTAGCTAAGTGGCCAGTTGTAAGTCAAAGGCCACCTGTAGCTCCTGCTACAACAGTGAAGCTAGTCCCGAGTTACTAGCTACCCCTAAGGAATCAACTTCCTATCAGATTTCTCAACAGAATCCCTTCTAGATCCAATAGCATTTATTTAATTTTTAGATGAGGGATTTGTTTGACAACTTTTTACAAAAGATTTTACAACTTTTACTTATATAATTGAGAGATAGTTTGGCATATTGACTAAGGCACAACAAACTGGGGAACTGTGAATTCTAGTCTCATTTTAAAAATGAAGCCAGCTGAGTGACCTTTTCAATCCCCTCTCCCCCCAGTAAGAACCAGTGAAGACAACTGATAGGAAGAGAAATCTTGGTTTTGTTGATTGGTCTTAATAAAGTTTGTGCTCTCAATTTTCTTTTTAAAATTTGCATTGAAGGAAAGAAAAGATGCATCATACACAAGATACTGAGCAGGAAATTCCCCCTGCCAAAAATTCTGTTGTCCAAGGATTTTTGACCTGAATAAAAATATTCAACTGTTATCTTCTATTTTTGCGCATGCCCTTCCAATACTCTCCATTCATTTTTAGTATATTGACACAGTTAGAAGGAAAGTGCAATAGCATCATACTCCAAAACTGTGTTTCCCATTGGTTCATGGCTAATTTATCAATAAGTCAATCTGTGCACAGGCAATATCCATAATTGTTTGTATTACTTTTTCTTCTCAGCAGCGTCATGTGATCAAGAGCTCCAGTCAGCATTAGAAGAAGCTAAACAGCCCCAGAAAGATAATGTATTCATTCCTGAGTGTGCTAATGGTGGGCTTTATAAACCAGTACAATGTCACCCCTCCACAGGATATTGTTGGTGTGTCCTTGTTGATACAGGACGACCTATTCCTGGTACATCCACAAGGTAAGAGATCTTCATTGGAGAAGTCATACAATAACAGATTCTTATCTGGACCCTTTTCTAAGGAAGAGGGACAATTAGGAACAAACACGCGCATGTGTTTTCTGAGGTTTTCGCGGGTGTTTGTACGTAGGTCTTTGGTTATTCGGGTTTTCTCATGCATAAAATTGGAAGTGTCTTGGCGATGTTTCGGTGAAGTTTCATTCGTCATCTTCAGGCTGGTGTTTTCAGCTTCGTGCTTCTAGGAGCAAATTTGCAAAGCAGCTTCTTCAAGGCTAAAAGGCTCCTACTCCAGCTTCTTTTAGCCTCGAAGAAGCTGGAGTAGGAGCTGCAAACCAATCCAAGGAGGCGAAAGACGTCTTTATTTAGAAAAGAGGAACTGAGCTAGAGCCGAGTGTGCTAGAGGAACGGAGGAAAGTAGGGGCTGCGAGGCAAAGAGGAGTGGCTCTGCCTTGGACGCCAGAGGTCCATATGGACTGAGTACCTAACTATCCTTGATAATCCAGAGGAGGCTGCAAGATATTTAAGAGAGAAAACCAGGCTGTTGCAGAAAAGAACAGAAGAACTTCAGGAGCTTAAGAGCCTTTAATTACACTACATAGGCACGAGGCCAAGGTATGTGGAGCTATATGTGAGGTTGCTGTCTTCATCCAATGACTTAAAGGGCTATAACTGTACAAAGTAGGGCTATAAAGGGCTATAACTGTACAAAGTAGACTATGAATATGGTGTAACAATTCTATGACAATTTAACCTGCAAAAGATGTTACTGTTCCTCATTGTAACAGGAGTAATCAACATTCTTAACATGCTTTGAGTGCCTTTTGTAATGAAGTTTATTGCAAGATGTTTGAATCAGTAAGCGATTAAGACTAAGGGAATAGTCATGAGCCATTAAAATAATGGCAAATTTGTCACTGAAAGTGTAGAAAGTGTTCTTACTGCCCAACTACAAATTCTGATTACATCCCCATTATTGTCAGTAGTTTTATTCAGATTTAAACCAATAATTTATTTCACAATCTCATCTTTCCATCCAGCAGTGTAATCAAGGTAGTAACAGAACAAATAAAACATCTTTGCTATATATAAATAATAAAAACATCACTAAGACCATTGAAAAAGCCCAAATTAAGCATAGATTTTTTAAATTCCTTCTGTAAAGGCCAAGAAATAGTGGATGGTGATTATCTCTAAATCTGGCTCTAGTTCAGGGGTCTTCAAACTTGGCCCTTTTATGAATTGTGGACTTCAACTCCCAGAATTCCTCAGCCAGTCAAGGGCCAAGTTTGAAGACCCCTGCTCTAGTTCATAGGATTTTTCTCATTAATTATTAGCAGGCTTAAAAGCAAGGCAGCACTTGTGATGTTATTAAGCAACTGTCAAACCAGGAAGGTAATAAAGTCAGGGGCTTCAGCTTTCTTATTAATTCAAATCTTTGCTCACTACTGGGCTCTTAATGTGATTTTGTGAAAATCACTGTTTCTGAATTTAACTCTCTACTATAAAATTGGAATAACCTTTACAAACTTCAGAGTTTATGTGAAAAAAATTAAGATTGTGAAGCCTTTTATATTGCAAAAAGAGACAATAGAAGGAGAGAAATGGTTCAACTAGGGGAAAAAAAAATCAGTTCTGCCAGCATCCATATACTATAGGAAAAGAAATGTAGCATCAGAAAGATCTTTCTATTTTCTCCCAGAAATGGTTCCTTCAGCCCATTTTCACATGATTAACCTCCCATGGAGCAGCACTGCTGGAACTAGTAGAAAGGAGAACAATATTTTTAATATGCTGTTAAACAGTAAGTTGAAGTTCATGAGCGTCAACTGAGCCAGAAGCAGGGGAAAGAGCCGAGAGCCTTATTTAGCAGACAAAGCAGACAAAATATCACTTTCCAAAAGCAACAATGTGGGCTTGGCGTCTTTAGGAATGCTTGTATGGAAGCTCACCAGGAACTAATGCAGTGTGTTTAGCTTGATACAAGCACAAATAGTTTGAAAAGCAGATCATTCAAAACAATGCTTTGGAGAGTAAACTGTAGAATATCTGCTCTGCTCACACTCACAATTTCAGTTGAGGAAGGGCTGCGCGGCAAGTAGCATAGTTTATGTTTAATTCCCTACATTTCCAAATAGGACTTAGAATAATTGTAATCAGAGACTCTGCAAAGACAAAGTCAACAATTCTAAACTGAGTGAATCAGTGAGCTTCATTTGATCTCATTTGATCCCTCTATTTCTGCCTTATACTTGCCTCTTTTGTTCTGGAAATGTCAGCCTGCTATAACAAGAGCCTGTGTTTCTTACACTTTTAAGGTAGCCCGAGGGCTTTTATAGACTTTGTTGTGACAGATTATATGGCAGAGGCCATATGACCTGTGATGAGGAATTGTGGAAATTATAATTCAAAGACCAAAGTTTTCCACTCCAAATATACTACCTGGTAAATTGGACTACATTTTGAATATTCGTGGTAAGGGTAATTATTATGCAGATTAAGAAACACTTAAAACTAAAAAGGTGAATTTTCCCGTTTGTCTCATTTCTTCACATTTCCAGGTATATTTTGATGGCACATAGGCAGTATATTCCATAAACATTAATACATTGCATTCTTGTCAGAAGTTTAATTATGTCATTTTTAAAACAATTTTCTAGCTCTCATGTTTACTGAGAACTGATCCAACATGATTTGTTGTTGCTACAGCTGCTATTAATTCTGCTCAAAACCAGAATTACTCAATGCTCAGAAGGCATTATATACTGTTGTTCCATTTCCAGAACTAAGGCCCTCATGGAAAACATTTTTGCCATTTGAAATCCCCTTCCCCCACCCAGCACCCCGAAAAAAGGTCAGGGGCAGAATTTTAATAAATACTGTAAATCAAGCTCATATTTCATCTCTCCTTCTGGCTGGTTGTTACTTTTGCTAGGCAGAAAAAAACATCAAGCAAAGAGGTCCTCCAGATGTTGCTGAACTACAGATCCCAGCATTTTGCACCATTGACCAGCTTGGCTAAGGCAGTTAGGAACTGTAGATGTTCAACATCTAAAAGACTGAGATAGTTATGTTGCTTGATAGAACACAACTCTGGAATTGTAGGAAGAATTGAAAGTAAAATCATGAAGTGTAGATTGTAATGGAGAAACTAAAGGACAGCAGAAAAAGGGAAGGAATGCAGAGTGGTGTATCAGATTAATTTGAGATCAGGCTCTTTGCCACATGCCACATTAGAGCACCCAGTTCAAAGACTTTTCTGTCATTTTTTACTTGGTTAAAAAAAGCCATGTGACAGCAATTACAATCCACTTCATCCAAAGCTTTCTATCAAAACAGCTTCTGTTCTTCTTACTCTAAAGGGTTCCCTTTCACCCATAGGGAGCTATTAAGCCGAGCATGAAATTGCGTTGCACCTTCATGGAGCAGCTTATATCTGATGGGCTATTAGCCAGTTCCAGAAGTGTTCATTTCCTTCACACAATGAGGAGATAAATTGAACATTGGAGGCAGGGACTATTTATTTCATCCCAACAATATATTATTCTCATGACCAGAACAGTATCAAAACACATAGTGTTTCGTTTCAAGGGCCTGGAAAGAGTTTTCCCCCTCTCCTTAAATTTTATTACAATTTCTAACATTACATAGACTTAACCCCAACTCTGCATCTCCCCCATATATCCATATGTGTGTATTTAAGTTGTGATTTTTTGTTCCATCACACATAATCCCATAGCCATATTTTACATCAGACACAGATATAGAACCAAAGTGCAAAGTTCAGAAGGTCAGTAGGGAAAATGAAACATTGGAATATAGAGTAAATCACTTACCTTCCCTCTGTCTGGTCCATTTTTATATAGCAGATGATCACATTGTTCCCCAGAGATTAGATTTTTAAAAAATCAGTTGCCAAGGAATTCTAGAAGACTGATTTTTTTCAAATATTCTTAGTGCTCAATTTGTGAATTCAAAAGTCATTATATCAATGTTTTCATCCTTGGCAATCTTAGGATATGTGGATTTCAACTCCCAGAATTCCCCAGCCACCCATGGAATCCTGGGAATTGAAGTCCACATGCCAAGGTTGAGAAACACTGCATTATGTGATGGGGAAAAGACCCTGTTATCAGTCCCTTTGCCATTCATTTAATTATACAGCATTTGAAAACTAGAAGGTCTCTGCCACAAGTAAATAAGAAATACAATAAAATACAATGCATATATTAGATACAAGTAGTTTTCTAGCATCTTTAGTCATTTTTCTGCCATCAGTATAAGAAATACGATGGCAGAAAGCTAAACCAATAAATTACCCCTAAATTGGTGTTTATTTAATAATACACTCTGAATATCATATGGAAATGAGATATTTCCTCTTTGCCCCAATATACTTCAGGGAATTGAGATTTAAAAACATTTCCTGGGAATGATTTCACTTTTATTTGCCTGGCATGGTTCTATCCAATTAATAAGCAATGTGTTGAAAGCATCTTTCATTCTTTTACCCAGATACTTGCAAAGAAAAAATAAATCAACTGCATGGCATGAAGTATATCCTAAATATCAAAACTGCATTCAAGTATAAAATTAAAGTCCACTTTACCTATATTACTTTGGATTCTTGATGTCTAGAAGTAATTCAAATATGCGATGCTGGGACTAAGTCACACCCCCAAAAGCTGTATACATTTAAAAGCCTTTATCATGGTAATCAATCTCAGTTTTGACTGAGAGTAATATAATATTTGGATATGTGGAGCTTCTTTGCATGGCCAATTTTGTCTACGTGTTAAATACCCCTTCAATGTCGGTATCTTATGTCTCTTTGGAATTCTGAATGCTATAGTCCCAATGAGTCTGGAGGAATTGACTTGAAATCTGAAGCACATCTTAAGTAAATCCCAGAAAGAAGAGGCATAGCAGTAATTCTATAATACAGGTAGTCCTTGACTTACAACCATTAGTTTAGTGACCATTGAAAGTTACAATGGCACTGAAAAAGGTGACTTACGACTGATCCTTGTACTTATGACCATCACAGTATTCTCCACAGCCGCATGTTCAAATGTGAACACTTGGCAAGTGGCATGTATTTACAAGGTTGCGGCATCCCAGGATCATGTGATTGCCATTTGTATCCTTCCTAGCTGGCTTCCAACAAGTAAAGTCAACGGGAAAGCTGGATCCACTTCAATACTACTACATGATTCGCTCAACAACTAGTCAGTCATTAAGCTACCATGGCAAAAAAGATTATAAAATTAAGCATGACTTACTTAACCACCACTTTGCTTAGCCACGGTGATTGTAAGTCCAGGTCTACCTGTACCATAAGATATTAACAGTTTTGACACTGAGTTACCACTTGAATAACTGAGCTACAGTTTTATCTACTCAAAGAAGTACCTGCAGAATTTTATGAAATAAAACACTTAGAAGTCATTCATGAAAAGAGGTTTGGAGGAGAGCAAAAGCCCAGGAATTCTTATCTTGTAGAATAGCATGAATTAATGGGTTTTTAGAATGAGCTTTATTTGGCATGTGAATAAATACCGTATGTGGCTATGATTTTAGAGTCCAGAGTAAGTCAAGCTCTCTGCCAAGTTTCAGTGTGATCACACAGCTGTTGAAATGATAGAGTTTTCAAATTAAATTAGCATTAGCTTGATGCCTTTTCTTCTTCCTGTACTCCCTTAAGATATGAACAGCCAAAGTGTGATAACAGTGCTAGAGCTCACCCAAGCAACACAAGAGACGTGTTCAAAGGGCGCCCACTGCAAGGTTAGTGTATAATAAATGGTGTTTGGGGAGAATGTTTATTCATTCCATTAACTTGAAGAGGGGTTTCATATCTAAAACTCTTAAGCAAAAATGTTTGAAATATTGTCATGCTGCATTGAGTCTGAGTACCATTGGAACCATATTCCAAACTGTGGTAAGTATAAAGGAAACTCTATTGCTGGGTGGGTTGTTGATTCAACACAAATGGTTTGTGTTTGCCATTTGCCACTGAAAGCAATGAAACAGGATCCAAGTAACAACTGTGACTTCACCATGGAGTCAGTTCCCCAAGTGGCCTAGCAGAACTATCTGCTTGGTTATTATACTGTGGTTGTGTACTAGTTTATAAGCAAATTAATATACAGAATAATCTTCCTGCAGATTTTACATACTGTGGGAGTGATCCTTGAGGAGACCAAGAAGAAGGAGTATGTTTGTTTGCCACTTTGAATTACTTATAAAGTACCAAAATCAGGATAACAAACAAGTAAAAGGGAGGAAAGTAAAGACTTTAATAGGATCTCACCTAAGCTGGGAAAGCAAATGTATTGTGATGAACACAGGTGGAATTAAGTTCCACCTGTGTGTAGCTATATAGTATACATATGTCTCTTCATTCTTAGAGATTGACTTAAGAAACTGTTATTGAGGTGATTATGAATAGCTCAGTAACAATTTCAGCTACAACTCCCATGCTTTTAGTGTGTAACTCTGATTTTTAAAAGAAATTGTATATAATGTTTCATAATAGAGTGATAAGTACTACTGTATAAAACTTTTAAAACTTTAGTAGTGGACTGGCAGAACTAATCTGCTGGTAAGTCCATGAAGAACTTCCCTGGCATCTTTTTTTTTTTTTTTTAGCTTGCAGGCTAGAAATTCCACATCTCTTCTTTAAGGATTTAAATATTAAACCCCACATCCTGAATGTCAACAGCATACTCTAAGCAAGTGTAATTTTCTCCATAATATTGTACAGAGTAGACACAGCATGTTAAGCCAAAATTTGAAGCCTTTTGCTGAGTCAACTTACTCAAGCCCAGAAGCATTTATTTTTCTTTAGTACAGTCCAAAGCGGGATGAGTAAATATAATTCCACTTATTTCATATAAATTAATATTTTGGGTTTTAATATAAACCAAAAATTGAACAAAAAGAGGCCATTCTACTGGGAAAGCATCTTCTGTTCAGTTAGCAACTATTTTTAAATTTTATACACATACAAACTATATCTGGCATAAGGCATCATATTTGGACAATTGATTGTGAATGCTACAAAAACATATGCTACAGCAGGGGTTCTCAACCTTGGCAACTTTAAGACTTGTGGACTTCAACTCCCAGAATTCCTCAGCCAGCAAAGCTGGCTGAGGAATTCTGGAAGTTGAAGTCCACAAGTGTTAAAGTTGCCAAGGTTGAGAACCCCTGTGCTACAGTAAGTGTATCTCCAGTGATTGCTCATGTGCTTGTAACTGTTGCACTTTTGCTCATGATGCCTTCCTTTCAACCTGGAACCTTTTCTTATTTTTAAATACCAAATCAGAGTAAAATGGCTGTGACCTGGGATGGATGGAGGGGAGGATGGATAAGGAGTGAGGGAGAAAAACAAATTCAGCATCTTCAGCAGATTCTGAGCAATCTGTGGGACTACACATGGGATGTGCAATCAGTTTTTAATCTACATATTTATTTTTAAAATATTGAACTTCAAAAAAAGTAGAGGGAAAAAGCAAGAGGATTAAAAAAAGACTGGCAATGATGCTCAATCTTTTATCTTGGCCTAATGGAAATACATGCCTTCTTTTTAGCAGCATTATCTCAGAATTGATCATCAGTGTAGTTTTGTTTTCTTTCTTTCTTTCTTTCTTTCTTTCTTTCTTTCTTTCTTTCTTTCTTTCTTTCTTTCTTTCTTTCTTTTCCCTTTCTGGAGCTGAAGAGAGGGAAACTTTCTCATCAGGTTTAACCAAAAGACTAAAAAGAACTTAACTTGCAAGCAGGTTACAGGCTGAGTACTTAAATAAGTGTTTTAACTCATGAGAATTCATGCTGTCTATTTGAAATACAGCTGTATATCTGTAAATCTTTAAAGGGACATTTTCTATACTAGAGTTAGAAGACATAACTATGGACTACCCAGGACTACCATTTAATATAATAAAGACTTGGATTTACTCTCTTACTTAGTATTGTTTACTGTAAACAAGAAACAACAAAGCCTCGCAGTGATCTTTGACTGTCATTATTCCATTTCCTGAAAGCCTCTTTTATTTTTCTTTCACTGGTGGTATTTATTGGACAATTTCTTAGTACTGTATTTCTTAATAATTGCTTAAAATAATCTGCATCAAGCTCAAACTTTCATATAAATTTATTTTTATGAGAGCAGTGGGACAATATGTGCTTTATTATACTCCTGGAGGAAAGACAAAATATAAAACAAACAAATATATTACATTTTGAAATGTTCGTGGCAATGTAAAGGAGGTGTCAGACATCATGGTAGTCACAACACATCTGTTCTTCAAATATTTCAGGCCATGTTTTGGAGGGTACTTGCAATGGAAGCTCATAGATATAACACTGGCAAATAAAAATCAGAAAAATCTGCTTAGAGCAGAACACAGGTTAAGTTCTAAGCTTTTCTTATCTGTTTTGTTTTTGTTTTTTTGAGCTAAAAAAAATAGGGTATTCTTTTCCACACTTTGAGCCTGGGAGATACCAGCACAGTATATGTAATGGTTCTGTAAGAACTACTTTTCTGACTTTCTCTTATCTAAGAGCATCCTATTGTGGAGATCTCACTAATTTTAATGAGAGGACCAATTTTAAATAGGGGAGGTGATGAGATTTGCAGATTGCAATATTAACCAGGCTCAAAAACTATGATGCTACATAGCCAAGTACCACTTCATTAAACCCAAGTATATAAAATAAACAGTTTGCTTTGAAAAACCTGGGGAGAAATGGCTCAAAGCCAGTTGGCATAAGTTTTAGTGGGAATAAAGTATGTGTCAGAGGAAAGAAAAAAAATATTTTTATGAATTTTCAACAATGATCATTGAAATATTAGCAAATTTAATGCACCTCCCTGTAAATTGTTGCTAATTCTGGGCATAGCAAGTTGCAAGCCAACTTGCATGCTTTATATTTATAAAGCATCTATAATGCCAATTAAGTGCGCAGATTATTTTTAAATTGTTTTAATTATAATTTAGTACTGCATCCATCTATGTCACATAATTTCTGATCCACTTCCAACATTCCCTTCTTGGGCTTTTGGGGCTGAAGATTCAGAAGACTCTGGGTCTTTTTCAGCCAGGCTTCAAACTTAAGAAATAAGCAGCACTGATTGTGTTGGTTGATAATATCTGGTGGGATCACAAGGGGGAGGAGTACATCAATCCTGGCCCTCCTTGCTCTGTTGGTGGCCTCCAGTACCTTTGATTATAGTATCTATTTGCTTTGACTAGAAGCAGGGGTTCTCAACCTTGGCAACTTTAAGACTTGTGGACTTCAACTCCCAGAATTCCTCAGCCCCTGGACTAGAGGGATGGGAGTGGGAGGCAAAAGTTTCCTCCAAGATTGGTCCACATCAGTGTTGATGGACAGAGATGCCCAGTCTTTCCTTGGTTCCTCCCCATTTCTATTTAATGTCCATGAGAGGCTTCTCAGTGAGATCATTCATCAGGTGGCAGCCATGGCTTAGAGAGCCTTTGCAGAAATCTGTGGGCAGCTGTGTCCATTCCCAAATCTGGAAGCCTAGCTGACAGCCACTGATGTCTTGGTCACCTCTCATTTGGATTATTGCAATGTGTTTTGCATGAGACTGCCGCTGGTCCCGAATGCAGTAGCACATGTAATTAGGGGAGTACCTTGATGTAACTATTGAACAAGGCTATTTTTGTGAGCTGCAAGAGTTACGTTCCGGATGCAACTCGGGATATTGGTTTGTTACCTATAAAGGCCTTCATGGTAAAAGATCTAGTTATTTGTAGGAGTGTTTGAATCAGAGTGTTTGACTTTCTATTGATGTAATAAACTCTGAGTAGGACCAGCTTTCTCTTTTTCCTGTGCCTACTCTTTGGAACAGCTTTTCCTCCAAGGCTCAGATAAACCTGAACCTGCTTACCTTTCAGAAGCTATTCCTTAGGCACTCAGCTGGGGACGAGTGCCAACAGAAAAGCAGCCACATGCAGAAGGTATTGCAATAATCTAAGAGAAAATGATAGATTATCTGACTGAGAAAGGATCACAATAGCATGTCAACTGAAGCTCAGTAGAGGCAGAATAGATATGAGTGTCATCTTTTATAAGAAATATAGCTCCATTCACAATAGATTTAACTTGCCAATATTTCAATAATCATTGCAGGAAACTCCTGAAAATGTTTTTTTTTCCCTTTCCTCTGTCACATGTTTTAATCCCCACTAACACTTATGCCAACTAGCTTTGAGCCATTTCTCCCCAAGTCTTTCAAAACAAATTGTTTGTTTTATATACTTGAGTTTAAAGAAGTGGTACTTGGCTGTGTAGCATCATAGTTCTTCATCCTGGTTAATATTGCAGTCTGCAAATCTCATCACTTCTCCTACTTAAAATTGGTCCTCTGGTTCAGATCAGTGAGATCTGCCCAACAAGATGCTCTTATATACAGGAAGAACTATTTGATAGGGGAAAGTCAGAAAAATTGTGAACTGTTTCTATCGACCTTGGAAAATACTGCTGCATTTATAATTACAGTATTTTAATTCTGTGTAGAATTGAGTTTCTTCAGTTTAAATGGCTTGGGAGATTTCAGAGAGGCATGAAGTTTATAACTGGATATTCTTGGAAATCCCAATTTGTCCCATTGATTCATTGTACAATTGTTTGCAAAACATAAGCTAGCTATTGTAAGCATCTGATTTTTATGTTTTCATAATTCTATAAAGGTGTGAGCCATTCTCATTAATAAAACCACAAGCTCTCACACTGTTCTAAATCAATAATTGCCTAAGAAATGGCATACTCTCAGAGGCAACAGAAAATCATTAGTAAATCCCTTCTTCTCCATTTGCTGCCTGGCCTTATTGGTCATCTTCTTCTTTCAATTTAAAGGATTTGTCCCCACTTCGAATTTGGGGCATTTCAAAGGTTTTTTAACAAATGTAATGGAAATGGAGAATAGCTTTTGCAACTCACTTCTGCAAGGTTTCAAATCAAGGGATAAACTCTAATATGCTTTTAAAAAATAAAAAGCAGTATCAATAGAATTTTATAAGGTTATTATGGCAAGAAATATGTTCTTATTGTAGGAAGAACACTCATCTTAACCTATTTTGAATACATGTGTTCATATATTTAAAGATTTGTTGCGTTACATCATTAACTTTTTAATAGCACCCCTTTGTTTAGATGTGCATGTAGAGTGTTTGTTGCTTTCCACTTTAGGCAACTTGAAGGGCTATTCGGAATCATATCCATATAGTTTGAAAATCCACAGCCAGTTATAAAAAGGCTGGCATCTGGATGTAAGGTGTGTGTGAAATCAACCCCAATTTAATTTGTGATATAAGCTAGTTTATTGAATGTGTTTTATTTCAATATTAGAAACCAAAGTAACAAGTACAGCATAATAATAATAATAATAATAATAATAATAATAATAATAATAATAATAATAATAATAATAATTGGAAATGACCTTGAGGTCATCTAATCCAACCCCCTGCTCAGGCAGGAAACCCTATACCATTTCAGACAAATAAACATCTCTAGATAGATAATATTTGCTTTAACAATGCTGGTTTTACAAAGCAACTGAAGTGGTTTGTTTATCATGTTGTACACACACACACACAACTCAGAAGCAGACATATACAGTAGTGGCCAAAATTGTGGAAACCTTTTGGGAAAAGTGTACAGTAGAAATGCCACCTTCGGTTAAGTTTCCACCAATTTTTCTTCTAATTTCTTTATAACTGTAGCCTTATTCACTTAATAATACTATTTTACATTGCTTTCTGGGCAACCAGTCAATTTTTTGCACTATTACTTTAATTTTATTACATTTTACAAGCTCACTAAATGAAAGAACACAAAAAAACCAACCAACTTGATAGCTATCACATAACATACTGACAAATGTCCACCTCTCAGCTTCAATACATGACATCGATAACTGAATCCTACTGTGATCTGATTGGCTCATTGCCAAAACAAGATAACACCTGATTGGCTCTCTAAATACTCATGCTCATTGGCTACAATCAGATGAAGGAAAGCTACCTGATATCAACCTAAGCAAGTTGTGCTTCCTTTTTCTGGTTATTTGGCTATAACTTTTCATAGAATACAGTACAGATAATTGAACAAACTTTGTTGCATTACATTCTTGATTAAATTATCTTTCCACTGATATATAATTTTATGGTCCTGCTCCAAAAAACCCTCAAAAATACACTTTTCCCCAAATTTTGGCCACTACTGTATATATTCATTCATTCATTCATTCAAATACATATGTTTCACCAAGTCCAGTAAGTAGTAACCAGCTGAAAATGCTTAACATTGGCTTTATCACCAGTCACTGTTGAAGTGATGAGGGCATGGCTCTAAGAAAATGCGACAGAAAGGTGTCACAACAAATTGTCCCTTTCTCTGGTTTTATGAAGCTGCATGTTTTCTTATGTGCAAAATGGTAATTACCATAGCAATACTGGCCAGCATTAATTTGTCGCAGAGATCAGGTAGCATCTCTGAAGTATCCCATTTATATACAGAGAATGAAGATCTATGCATACTCAACACTGCCCTAAGAAAATAATTTTCCACTGAAATATATATTAAATTGCATGAATTTATGGAGCAACCCATTTATCTATGGCCATAGATGTCTCCACAAATAGCCAACACAGAGGCACATGTGAGTTATTCCTATTTCTGTTTTGGTGTAGCTTCCTTTATGTTTGTGTCTGTATAAAACAAGTGACGCATTGTAATTCTGCAGGGCCACAGTACCGAGCATCATTGGAATGCTTGTTAGTGGCTTTAGCAAAGTTCTGTGGGACTTTCATTTCTCAGACTTTTAAAATGATTGATTGACTGTTCCTACTAAACAGGTGTTCTCCTTGATTTGCTGGATTGGCTCAGAGGCTGCCATGCCTCATAGAAGCAGCCTTTGTTAAGTAAGAAACTGCTTAAAATATATATATTAAAAAGCCCAATCCTAGAACATCTCTGAAAAAAAGTTGCATATCCTATTGTAAACCAAAACATTTCTAGTGTTTATAAAGCTAAAGTTTGCTGTTGGTCCAGAGTTGTGTTTATTTTTGAAGGTCATTCATTTCCCAGAGACAGACAGGTAAATTGATGAAACCAAGGTCATTTGGGAAGAAGGAGTATGCTGGGAGATTAAAAACTTTGCCACATTCTCCACAGTGCAAACTTTGTTTTGTAGAATTCCTCAGCTGCTTGAGCTCTGGCCTTGGAGATTTCTGCCGGCACCGGGGTGAATGCTTCATTGTTGTCAGCTCTCGTCCATCTATAACTGTGGGGTGTCATGGGGCAAGCTTGGCTTAATAGTTACTTCTTGTAAGACTGCAGCAAGGAGTGAGAAGGTTTGCAGTGGGGGGAGGAGTGGCTTCTAGAAATCACTCTTGCAAGCTAAGAAATGCAAATCCAATGTGCATTTTTGAGAAAACAGAAAACAATCCATTTCTTATGTATACTTTTACGAAATTATGGTTAGCACTACCAGGTCTGGCCTAGAAAAATCTGAATGTCTGCAAAGAATTACAATTTATTTATCTTTTTTTCCCATCTCAAGGAAAAAAAGCTTTAAAGATAAATGAAAGAAATAAATGTGCCTCTTTTGTGATTTATACTAGAAGATATGTTTAAGCTTGCTTATCAGCAGTCCATTTTTACCTAGTAGTCATATTTTGGCAGCCCAGATCTAGTAGCGCTAATCATAATGTATATATGTGCTCATGTGTGTATTTGTGTGTATACATACACATAAACACACATACATATCATAGGCTCATACATGGTACACATATAGTAGATTTCTTTCCTTCATCCTAGAAGATTCATTTTATCCTAATGTAAAAATTAGACTTTCATAAGTCTGAGCTTTGTGAAACGCAGAGCCCTTAGCCATTGGCTTTCCAAAATAGAGCAGAAGTATTCCATGGAGGGAGAGAATCTCTTCATGAGATTTCATGGATTTCTGGCTCTGGATGAGAGAAACTGCTGTACCTTAAATAGGTACGATTGGTTATCATTGGGATCCAAATAGATATAATTCAAAGTTAATTTATTTCTTTCGGGAGTCTTCACGTCCTACCTCCGTAATTTTCCTGTGAAGTCTGTGAAGATTCTTTTTTTTTTTCCAAGTTGTCCACTGTTTGCTCATCACTCTTTCCCTAATTTCAAGTTACTTCCATTATTTCTCTCACTACTATGATCTCATCTAAACAGTGTTGAACATATCTCACAAAAAATAAGATACAAGCTGGGCATATTTACCATTCTAATGTTTCCATATATTACAGTCCGGGCTGGCTTTATCCTAAAGCTAAGTAGACCCTGGCTTAGGGCATAAAAGCTTATGGGCACCAATGCTTTCCCTCCTTCCAAATCATTCTGAAAATGCAAGTCTTTGGTGGAAGGTGGAACCATCAGTTAGTGTGGTTCAGAGGTGCCATATTGAGCTGCCACTGATTAGAGCACAACTCACTGTTCACATTCTGTCTCTTGGAGATGACTTGGCAATTAATTCATCTATCCAGTCTGCTTGGTGTGTCAGTCTTGTATCTTCTCTAGTAAAAGTGCACCAGTGATAAGCAAGCTTAAACTTAGCCTCTAGTACAAATACACAAAGAGGGACATTTATTTCTTTTATTTATCTTTAAACCTGCCTTCTTTCCATGGAATGATTTGTTTTGGTATTTTCCAAGTCTCTTATACATTAATTATCCCCAATTCTTGCTCTGATGAAAATTTCTCACGTCAAGTGATTCATAGAGAATGTTTTTGTAGGAATGCTCTCTGGAATATTTGATCATTGCCAACATATTAAGCCAGAAAAGATAAAATATGGTATGTGATCATCTTTTCCTCTAAGCCCATTGCACAGAGTATAAGATAAAAGGAAAATACTCAGAAGACTTGCCTTTTTGCCATTGATCTAATGCTAGTAATAATAATCTACAGTACCTATTTGGTGGCCAGAGTTCCTATTCCACACATTTGGTGATCTTGCAAATCATAACTTTAAAACTGAAACCTTGTTATTGTGGAAAGTTATTAGATTGCTAAGAATATAGAGAAAAAATTGTTAAGACACTAACACCTTATATTCAGCATTACAGCTGTCTGGAAAAAGCATCCAAGAAATCCATTATGAATTGCTATAATGTAACTGGATCTCCTTGCTGTAACTGGACCCAAGACAATTAGTAATCAAAGTACACTTACATTTTAGATGAAGTCAGCTGTACTCCAGTCTTCCTGACTGATAATTTAGAACTGTAATTACCATCCTCCCCCCCAACCTTCTCTCTTAATGTGACTCAATTGTGCTTCTGTCATTGCAAGTTATTCTAGAAGCTAAGGAGGGACTGCTCATTTCCTAGATATTTACCACACTATGCACAAATTAAAGGCAGTGTCAGATGTACATCTCAGATTCTTTATTTCTGATGGGTTTCACATAAATTTTTAAAGCTACTTGAGCATTAGTTTATTGTGGCTTAATAAAGCAGACTATATTATATTTGGCTCGAGGGATTCGTTCCGTGCGATGCCAAGTTCCAAAGGCAGCTTTGAAAGCATAGCTGAGTTACACAGAACTCTCTGTTAGTGGCTTGGAGGAGCGGTTCTGATGTGGGTGGATCAACAATTTTAGCAAAAGTAACTCCTACCTAGTCATTAATGTCCCACTTGCACAAGGTGCTGAAGTGCCCTCAAGCAAGACATGCCACAAATCTTTCCCAAGGGGTTCGCTGGATATTGGGTATCTTATAGAGTAGACTGTCCGCCCTCAATTCATTTATTGCTTATACTAGGAGCGGATTGTAAATAATTATAGGACAATTATTTCTCTTCTTCGTGGTCATTATTTCACATTTTCCTATTAACAGAGACAACCACCGCAAAGTTATAATCTCTTTCTGCCAGATGTGGAAGGAAATATTGATGCTAACACAAATCAAACTATATTTTTGTCATGCCAGGTTCCATTCCACGGTGGTAACGACATGTCCTAATAGTCACTTCTAGGCATGACTGAAATATGGTTTTGCCAAAGTTTCAATTTATAAGCCTCTGTTTAAACAATCACATAAAAACACATTACATTGAAGTTTGGTCAGTTTGGTCAGTTTGGGTTTTTAATTTTTTTTTAATAAAAAAATTTCCAATGAAGATATGAAAAGAAATGCTACTGTATAATTTTAACACTTTCAGATTATGCCCCAGTCCTCCAAAAAACACAGTAAAATTTTGGCTGTTATTTGTTCTTTTGGGCCGAATTAATCTTATCCTGATATATCATGATATACTGCCAACGTCTCCTAAAAACAGTTAGTAATATAGTACTGAAGAGTTTTTCTCTTCTAAGAAGAAGCAAAAAAGCATACTGAATTTAGAAAAGACATTGGATCCCAAGCAAATTAGCAATTTAAAATCTATATAATATTTTTAATTGAAAAGTTTCCTTAAAGTTCCTTTTCTTTCTTAATGGGATATCACACAGGACATTGAACATACATATTATTTACTAGAGTTATAGATTTTATACATGTGCAATCAAGCAAGTTTTCTTAATACTCAGTTTTGCTTGCTGGAATGTATACTCAAAAAGAAAGAAATATGGGTAAGGCCAAGTCTAAGTATCTGACAGGTGAGCAGGAAATAGGGTGGTGCATGTACCAACCAGGTTAGATGCCTTTCTTCTATGATCTGGAGAGAAACTTGTGGCAGTGAAAAGTTTGCAGAATCCAGCCAAATCAGGGATGTTTTTTTTTTGTTTTTTGCTGGGCCCTGGAATTTTTCTGGTTGTGAAGGATTGGGGTTGGACTCAGGACTGAGTTTTGAAGGTTGTGTAAGTCATTGCAATTAGGCATATCCACCATTTTATCTCTAGAAAATGACTACTGTGGGAGTTGCTCTGTAGAAATGTCAACAAATGAGCTGGACCAGACTTTGGAAAAGCTGTTGGGATTGAGTGTCTTCCAAAGCC
Organism: Bothrops alternatus; assembly: GCA_034064705.1. Lineage (NCBI taxonomy): Eukaryota > Metazoa > Chordata > Lepidosauria > Squamata > Viperidae > Bothrops > Bothrops alternatus. The sequence goes on from JARGCV010000023.1 coordinate 14,888,584, forward strand.
ATCTCCTAAAAACCAATTATGGAGCTCTGAGAAAGAATGCAGAAGATTTCAGGAACGTGTGGATTTGAGCACTGGTGTCATTTGAGAAGGAGAAAGGAAGTGGCTTCTTTTTGGTGAGAGGTGGACATATTTGGGTTAGAAGTATAGACTTAATTCCCCCCCCCCCGGACCTAGGCAAAAGTGGGATTTGGAACGGTTGAGAAAAGAAAGCATGAGGAAGATTGCAGGTTGTAATTTGGTGGGAGGATAATTGTACTGAGTTACTAAGTAGTCTAGAAAGCATAGTACTCTTGGGTTTGTTCTTGGGGTGTGGTAGAGAATTGTGAAAAAGATGTCTAGAATAGATTTCCCCAAGGATAATATTGGAAATCTGGGAAACGGGAGGGGAATTGAAAAAGGAATGAAGATTGGGAAAGTTGGCAGAGGGATGTTTGGCAGAAGGCAAAGGCCACTCTTGGGAAAGGAGGCTGATCATCTGAGCCAATTCCCAACCAGTTCCATTGCCTGAACCCAGAATTCAGAGTGCTAAGTTCTTGAAGGGCATTTGCTCCAGATGCTGCCTTTTGATGCTGAATCTGCCTGCATTTCTTCATCCACAACAGATCTGGCTTACATTGCAAAAACCTGGCTGAGTGAAGAAGGCAGTAAAGAAGGCAGTAACATTAGAAAACTATATTTTTATCTCCAATCTTCTCTTTTCAGGAAAGGTGATAGACCTGGAGATAGAGATATTTATATTTTAAAAAAATTACGTAGCTACCTATCTGGGAAGCTCACAAGTTAAAACAAAAAAATTAAACTTATAAAAATTACAAAGTTAAAATATAATTATCCAAGAAAACATAATGTAGGAAAATGCCAGCAATCAGTTTACAAACAATGAAGTCACTTATTTATTTTTATGCCACTTTTATTATTTTTATAAATAAGTGAAGGTAGCGAACTTATTTGATACTCCTTCCTCCTCCTCCTATTTTCCTCACAATGACAACACTGTGAGATGTGTTGAGCTAAGAGAGAGCAATTGGCAACAAGTCACCAGTCAGTTTTCATGCTTATGGCAAGACAAAAATTCAGTCTTCTGATTTCTAGCCTGGGGCCTTAAACACCAGAGCCTTCACTAATGACACAACTATGTCTTCAGTTCCCTGGAAGATGTGGATTATCTGGACCTTTTAGATCAACTTTCAGGTCTGAATATGTTACTGTAACTGGATTGCTCACTTCTGTGATTGAGCTGTGGTGGAAATGGAGAGTGTGGTATCTTTGGTGCTCTCTGAGTTTGGTTATTTTCTTGCAGACGTTTCATTACTCAACTAGGTAACATCATCAGTTCCAAAAGGGAATGGGGTTAGCTCTCTGTTTATATACAAATGGCTTGCCCTCTCAGTGTGGGTGGGACTGTTCTTGGAGGTTCCTTGATTAGGCTGATGTTTACAGCAGATGGGATAGAAATTATGCAACTTCTACTGTTTTTACACAATCTTTTGATACCATTGATTATAGTATCCTATTGCACTAGGAATGGGAAGTGAGATATGCTGCTTTGGAGCAGGTCTCCTTTTTTCAGTGGGAGAGATTCCAGCCAGTAGTAGTGTGGGGAGAGATTAGGCCAGTGGTGGCAAACCTATGGCACGCGTGCCAGAAGTGGCACTCAGAGCCCTCTCTGTGGGCACCCATGTCATGCCCTGAAGATGGCAACCACCCCTCTTCAACCAGCTGTCCGCTAACTTGCTGAGGTCCCATGTGGCTGGATGCATCCCAGCACCATGTGCTCGCTGGCCTCTTGTGGGCAGGGGATGATGGTGTCAAGCAGCCGCCCCGGCGCCTGCCTCACCTTGCCCTGTGACAATGGCACCCCTGCCCTGGCTCGCCTTGCCTCGCCTCACCCTGCAGGACGAGCCTCCTGTCCACCGCCCCACCTGCCAGAGACCCCCTGGATCTCCCCCAACCCTGCCCAGCCCCCACAGGCATCCCTCCCCATAAGCAACATTGAAGTGATCATGCCTACCTTGGCCACACCCACCCAATCTGTCATGACCACCACAGCCACACCCACTCAGTGGGCCACGCCCACCTGGCACCCGGCAATAAATAAGTGGGTTTTGGGTTGCAGTTTGGGCACTTGGTCTCTAAAAGGTTCGCCATCACTGGATTAGGCCTTAGGGGCCTCTGTGGTGGATATTGCATAGCTTGACACTCTCATATTTCTTATTTAAATCTATATGTAGATGCTGAGTTAGGTTATATTTTAGCTTGTGCTCTATGCAAAAGATACCCAGCTATATATCACAAGCACAAGCTGAACAGGAAATACAAAATAGAGGAAGCTGGAAGCTGTTAGAATCTGGATGGAGAAAATCAAACTCAGACTCAACATGAGGAAGGTAGAATTGGTTATATTCTATTTCAGAGTTATACAATCTTTGGTAGTTAATGAAGTCATATTTCTTCATATAAAACTGGTTTTTAATCTGGGAGACCTCCTAGACTTGGAGCTTCTGCTCATGGGAAAGGCAGCCGTGGCCAATAAGACTTTTTTATAGTTACTTAAGGGTTCAGAGATGATTGTTCCTGCTTACAGTCACTCTTACCTTAATCATTTCCTGCTTGCATTATTGCAACTTGCTGTACATGGAGATGTACTTGAAGATCAGCTGGGAGCTTTAATGGGTTGAGAATGCAGCAGTCTGAGTAGTGATGGGAGTGTCAAAGTTCTCCCATGTAACAGATGTGCATAAGGGCTGCAAATTGCTAGTGAGTGTAGTTTAAGGTGGTCACTGAAAGCCCTACATGGCTCAGAACCGGTTATCTATACAACTATCATCTTTAGAACTTTCTTTCTACCTGCCCAATAAGGTCAGGAAGGCTAGGCTTATTCAGGCTCTCCTGTCTTAGGAATTTTGTTTTTAAAGAAAGCCTTGAGACAAGTTCCAATAGAATGAATACAGGCAATGAGACCCATTTTATGAGTTGTGTTTTGATTTTTGAATGTCCCTTGGATGCTGAGCATTTGTGTAATTGTAGTTCTAGTTGTTGATGGTCATCTTGTTTGATTGGTTTTTTGTTTAACTTTTAGTAACAAAGGGAATGTAAGCAGCTCAGAGTTCTTCTGGACCGCAGGGGCAAAAGAGCCCTAGTACAGGAAGTAAACAAACAAATTTGCCCATGGTTTTGCTGATTTCAGTGGGAAATCCTATATTTCAGGTATTTCAGCTAGACATGATGCTAAACCAATTGTTGCAATGTATTGAACCTTCAGTGAAAATATGCTTCCTTCAGCTTAGAAGAGAGGCAGCTACCCAATGGATGGGGGATGGAATAGGGTTTTGCTATTTCCCCTTTCCCTTTGTAGGAAATTATTATCATTATCATTTATTTAATATAAATAATGGTTTCTTACCTTACTTTACTTAAGACAAGTTTACTTACCATAAGAAAAAGGTTTCGTTACAAATTCTAAGAGTGTTTTAAAATACTTATTTCAACACCAACAGAATTTAGTTTCCATTGATAGTTTGATCTATGTAATTTTACTAAGGGAAGAAAAGTGGAAAGATCCCGTTGAAGCTAAGTTTTTAAAACCTTTTGAATTTAAATGCCTTTACTGTATAATAGTGGGCAACAATTTATTTGGAGCTGTACTCCAAACTATGCGGAGACCACATTTCCTATTATACTTCAAAAAGAATATTTCTGAGAATCCAGCACATTTCAATAATTTGTGAGTCTGAGATAGCCACAATTATTTTTTTAAAAATCCATTAAACTTAATTTGGATTGAGAAGGTTGTACGAACTGAAAATTTACCCAGAAATATAACACAATATTCTTATTGCAGTTGATGGAGAATACATATCAGTTTCTAGATAAAATAGAATAAAATTATGAATATATGTAGACCAAAAATTAATATTAATAATAAAGGAATTTTCCATGAACACTCCAATCCCCACATATTGACAAATGTTTCAAGCCTTAACATAATATGAAGATTGAAATACTTGAAAAACAGGTTAAAATTCTCTTTAATTCTGGAAAGATGAATGATTGGCAGTGGTGGCGGTAATATATGACCAGTTTTTATTGGCGGAAAAATAAAATAATTCAAGCTTGGGACATTTCCAGGATGACCAAAGTCTTTTTTTTCACACTTGGAATGGAGCATTTAGGCATTCCTATTCCTAATGTTTTAACAGTTTAACCTTTCTGTCTATGCTTGATTGTGTGACTATAGAATAATGTCATCTGTATATACAGAATTAGTATCAATAAAGGAGAATATTTGGAGCTCAGGGTTGAAATGAGGGGTCCTTGGTGCTCTCTGAGCTTGATTGTTTTCTTGCAGATGTTTTATTACCTAAACTAGGTAACATAATCAGTGCTAGGTAACTGATGATGTTACCAAGTTTGGGTAATGAAACATCTGCAAGAAAACAATCAAGCTCAGAGAGCATCAGAATTAATATCCTCCGGAAAAAGTAGACTTGGTTCAGCATACAAATTATGTGACTGGTGTAAATGTCTAAGGGAATTCTCAATCATCCAGGTCACGGTTGTCCCAAAGGCGGTTTTTCACAGCTTTTTGCTTTTTTGCTTTTTTTTTTCCTTTGAAAACATTTTGCTTCTCATCCAAGTAGTTTCTTTAGTTCTAACTGACTGCTACATCTCCCTCAACCCTGCTCGACCCCTACAGGTGTCCCTCCCCACGAGCATCATCGAGGTGGCCACACACACCACGGCCATGCCCATCCAGTCAGTCATGACTACCACGGTCACACCCACTCAGTAAACCGTGACCACTGTGGCCACGCCCACCCAGTCAGCCACACCCACCTGGCACCTGGCAATAAATAAATGGGTTTTGGGTTGCAGTTTGAGCACTTGGTCTCTAAAAGTTTCGCCATCACTGCTCTATTCAATAGCATGCCCATGACAGCAATGTAAGTGTTTGCGATCTCAGCAGAATACTTCGAAAATGATGTGTAGCAAAAGGCCTATATATATGTCACACGGTCTGTATAACATTGGAAAACTTAATATTATATAGTTGAAAGCTGAGGTGAAGTGTTTGTATATATTCTTGTCACGTGAATTATGCCTTGGTTGGACTAAGATTTGTATGGTTCATTTTCTGTTTAAATGGAAAACATACTTGCGGGCAAAACTATTTCTAAAATAAACACTTAATTCTGTGTTACATCGTTGAACCTGCAGTGTAACATTATGTGGTTTCAACTTCAACCTTTTAACAAGAAATTATTTATGTAAGCTGTCAAAGCCATACAATATAGGTGATTGTGGAAAAAAAAGAAGAAATTCAAAGAAAAAAGGTGCATTAACAGTGTGTCTTGACAAGCTCTCTTTCTGGCCTTTTCTTCTCTCTCTCTCTCTCTCTCTCTCTCTCTCTCTCTCTCTCTCTCTCTCTCTCTCTCTCTCTCTCTCTGTGTGTGTGTGTGTGTGTGTGTGTGTGTGTAGAATCTCAGGAGAATACTTCAGCATTTGATAACACTTGCACAGAACAGAGATTCCACTGTGCAGTTGTTAGGGCACACTGACTCACCAATACTGAACCTCAGGAAAGGACAACATCTGCCCTGTGTTGGCTTAAAGTTTGGTCTTTTTGTGTTTTCACATCAAGTTAAGCAGTAGAGTAGCACAATTTAGAATGTCATCTTCTCTGTTTTGCTTAAATATCATTTTTCCATAAGGAGAGTTCTATTACTTAAATGCATCTCACTTATATTTGACACGCATTTCAGAAACCATACACAATTTTGGGAAAAGTGTTCTGTTCTTTTCTGAAGTGCATTTTCTTTGCTGATTGATTAACACTATGAAGGCTTCCTATAAGAAACTGTACTCTAAAACCACAAGCAAGCTGCTGCACTAATACAACTCACTTCTCCATAGATCAGTTTTCAAAGATTATTGTCAGCTTCCACATTTTTCACGATAAAGCGATATACAGTTATTGCCTATACAAGCATATATGTGTGCGTGCACACGCACGCACACGCACGCACACTAAAATGTAAATATATATTGATAAAAAAACAGATTAAGGCAGAAATATAAAATAAATAAATAAAATTGTTTTAAAATAGCAATATTCATCAGATTTGATCAAATCACAAGTACTGTTACTGAGTCAGGCTGTTTGGGGAAGGTTCACTAAATATTTTAACTAAAGCAACCCAGTCTGAGTCTTTCCTAAAGCTTTATTACTGATCTGGAGGGACACAAAATGATTTGGAGGGCTTGACAGAGTTTCCTGGCTGACAGCTTTAGATTCTAATCAGAGTGAAAACTCTCAGCCAGACTTTCTGATCTTGGTGCATGGGGAGGGAGAAGTAATGTTCTGCAGATTTATTTCAGGATTATTTCCCATTAACTCTAATGAGTAGTAATATTAAAAGAGTCCCGTGGAGTGTGTAGGGCCTGAGATTTGGAAAATGCTGATTTACAATCTTGTGCCTTTGCCATTGTGTCTCTCACATCTCTTGTTCTCCTGCTGCATTTTGGTAACGACTAAACAGAATGCAAAACTTCTTTAAACTATATCTATGGAGATTCTCAACCATCTGGCTTATGGTTGTCCCAAAGCTGAATTTTTTTCCCCAAAGGCAACTGGATGTTCTTGGTTTTTTTCTTTGAAAATGTTTCACTTGTCATCCAAGAAGCTCCTTCAGTTCTGAAATGAAGAAGCTTCTTGGATGAGAAGAGAAATGTTTTCAAAGAAAAAAAATCAAGAAAATCCAGTTGCCTTTTTGAAGAAAGCACCTTTGGGTTCTTTAAACCATTTAAATTTATCGTAGCTCTCCTGGCTTGGGTCCCTCAGAAATTGGGCAGGCTTCTCCCCTTGAATGACTATGGGATTTATAGAAAAATTGTCTCTTCCACACCAGTCTACATGGATATGAATAAGAGTTCCAGCAATCTTGGGGGATTTGGGTGTCATTCTCTCTTGTTGGAAAAGGAGGGAGTGGGGGGGGGGTGAAGGTTCGTTCTCCGAGCTTGTGGGTTTTGGTTTCTGAATGCTTTGTTACCAGGCTATGTAATTTCTTCAGTGGAGCTTTTAGGGGATGTCAATGGCCATGTTCTTCTGTTTATAAGGGCTTCTTATAGTCAGTAGGTCTTGTGATGGTGAGGTCACATCAGATGAGGGTCCCATCAGGTTAGGGCCTTGTGATAGGTCAGGTGTGGGTGTGTCAAGTGAAGGCCTGATATTGGGTCTTGTGATGGGTCTTGTGATTGGACAAGACCTGACAGACACCTTAGAACGCACAACCCCCAGGAATGCCAACAAAATACAAACCCCCAAAATGCAATTCACCACAAGAGAAGCTAAATACTATCACCACAAAACCACAAAAGTTTCAAGCATCTTCTGCTTCATCTGTTGTGTTAAGATTGTGTTAAGATTTCAAGTGATGGGAAAACTCTGCTTGAGATCCATGTTAGTCAAAGCAGACCATACTAGAACACATTAAAAAATGGGTTGATTGACACAAAGCTACTGCTTCTCATTATATTATAGCAATAAAGTGTTAAAATGTCAAAGGGAATTCAGGTTTGGGCCTGTCGGTGAGCATTTCATAATTTTTTTTTAGCTGAGGAAGCACTGAAGGTTGGAAAAGAGAAAACATATCTTTTTTCTTTTCCTCCTATACCACATATCCCTGTACAGGAGAGGGAAAGAATTTGGTGTTGTTGGGTTGTATTTTTTTTTAATGTATGCATTAAACCTTCCCTTTCCATACATTTTTCTCCAGATTATTTATTGTGGAGTTCTTTAAATGAATATTTTTTTAAAAAAAGAAATGCAATGAATTAATATACTATTTTGCCCCCAGGGAGTTCTCCAAATATATAGAAAGTACTGTTTTAATTTTTGTTGGCCCCATTTTTCTTCTAGAGCAATAGGCAGCCAACCATCCAAATTTACTATTAGAAGAACTTATTTGAAGAATGGGAAAATAATCATTGATGCAAAAAAATGAAAGTAACTGTAGAACAACCTATTGAGCTCTGGGACATTTGAAGCAAAAATGTCACAGGTGGTTGATAGATACTGTATGACCCTAAATAAAAATCATTTGCTGAATTATGCTCAGAAGATCTACTACCTGCAATTCATCATTTATTATTCTATTTGTTTATGGGTTCTCTATTCTTTTTTCCCCCTTTAATTCCCATTACTTAAATCAGTTTTTTAAAATTCACTTCAGAATCAGAGTAGAGCTGGAAGGGACTTTGGGGGTCTTCTAATCCAGCCCCCTGCTCAAGCAGAAGATCCTATACCATGCCAGACAAGTGACTGTCCAGTCTTTTTTTAAAAAACCTCCAGTGATAAAGCACCCACAACACCTGAAGGCAAGCTGTTCCACTGGTTAATTGTCCTCACTGTTAGGAAGTTTCTCTTTAATTCCAGGTTGTTTCTTTCCTTGATTAGTTTCCGTCCATTGTTTCTTGTCCTGCCCTCTGGTGCTTTGGAAAATAAATTGATCCCCTCCTCCTTGTGGCAGCCTCTCAAATACTGGAATGCTGCTAACATGTCACCCCTAGTCCTTCTTTTCTTTAGACTGGCCAGTCCCAAATCCTGCAACCTTTCTTCATAAATTTTAGTCTCCAGGCCTTTAATTCTCTAACATAAATTCTCTAACATAAATCTCACTATCAGTAAGGTGACCAACCATCCTCCTTTGTAAGTTCTGTCCTCCCTCGAAAAGTGTCCTCCTTCATGTCCTCTTTTTTGATATTTGAAGACTAATCTGCAGGGCTTTTTTTTTCCTCATAGAACACTCAGAACGGTGTTCCGGCACCTTTTTTGGGGGGATGATTTTTTTTCAACTTTTGCATGAGCTGTTGAAAGCCAATAGGAATTGCTGCTGAGCGCAATTTTATTTACAATATTTTTTTCTTCAATTTATTTGTGTCCTCCTTTTCATTGTAAAAAAGTTGGTCACCTTACTATCAGTGTTCATTATGCATAAAAGACAGCAGGATAGACAAGTGGTGAAAAGAATCCAAAACTACACCGTTTCTTCCTTTCAGATGAACTTCAAGCTTGTTCAATTGTGATATGACAAACTGAAGTATAATTGAAGAATCCTTGGTGCTCTCTGGGCTCGCTTATTTTCTTGCAGGCATTTCATTACCCAAACTAGATAACATCATCAGCGCTAGTCAGCACTGATGATGTTATCTAGTTTGGGTAATGAAATGTCTGCAAGAAAACAAGCAAGCTCAGAGAGCACCAAGGATTCCTTGTGCCAACCCTGAGCTACAAATATTCTCCTTTATCAGTAAAGTATAAGTGCTAATTGAACAAACTGGATATAACTCTTTCCATGAAATAGAAAAAAGGAGCCAAGTAGCTAACACTCTGTAATGTTTATCATACATTATCATTCTTTAACACCAAAATATGGAAATTCTATACTGTGTTGACTTGCATAAGGTTCCAGGGCTGTAATCGACAGTTTTGAACAAGTAAGTGATTGTATAAATCGGAATGCCAGCAATTCTATCATGACAGGGCTGATCCAAATTTTAAATTTTCCAATGCCTATGTTGGAATCTCTTTTGGGGCACTTTCAGAATGCCATCATTTCCACACCCCAGTATGACAGAAGTGGTTTGAAGCCAGCCTATAATCTTTATTGTTGTTAAACATAACTGGAATGGGTCACTCTTTCTTTTCAGCTATTTGATAAGAGAACTCAATTTGATAAGAGAGCACTTGGTCATCCCTTTCCCATCCTTAACTTTGCCCTAGTGATTCCTTTGCCCTCCGTGGGAGGTTGTTGTTTATGGGAGGGTTATTCAAAGGCACTTTTTTAAGGAAACAAGGAAGAGAAAGCTGACAAAACACTATGACCACTGAACAGGAGAGACCATCTTTGCTCAGGAGCCAATGAGAGTCATGTTCCTGCTAATGGGGAAATGGTTACTCCCAAGTTTTAGTGTAGGATTTTCTCAAAGGCTTTCCTTTGAGTCCAAATATATAATATTTATTTTTGGTGCCCTCCAAAAGGTGTAGAAAATTAGTGAGACAATACTTACCTTTGCAGAAACTATATTTATTCTCTTCAGTAAGGCAGCCAATGCAACCTCTGTGCAAGTTCCTCCAGTAATAGTTGAACCATCCTGTGATCTTGAATATTGGAGGGATCATCAAGGGCACATTATACTGAGAAGCCCTACATCAGCTCTCACAGATACTTCATACCCAACTGAGTTGCTGAGAATAATGTGTAATCTAATTCCAGTTTATACAAATTAAGCATTCTTTTGTCTAAATGTACTATGAACCTTGATTCCTTTGGATGGACATGAATAATAGAATAAGTACACTTTCAACATAAAACCTTGTTTCCACTGCCACATCTTATCATAACTTTTATGATACAGATATATTTTAAAGTAATTATTAACACTGCAAATTTGGCAAAGCTGTATGGGTTCTAAGACCAATAAAAACTCCAAACCAGAAGGAAAATGATGATGGTGATAATGATGATATCCTCTGTTGTTAGTTTTTTTTTTTAATTCTGTAGATGGGGTAGGGAAAGTTTCTAAACCTATTCATCAAACCTCAGAAACATTTCATTCTTTCATATTTCATATTCTGAATATATCCTAGTATGACGTGATTAGGAATTAGAATTGTCCAATTTAAATTCATGAGGTTATACAAAAATCTAATTTTTGGATCAACAGAAATATCAAGAGTCACAGGTATAGGATTAAAGAAATACTGTCAGCTGAGAAAACACAAAGGAAGAGAAAATACTAGATTTATTCTAGGCAAAAATTTAACCCCTAGCTCCCCACACTTTAGAAACACTTCTCAGCCTTTTGACTAAGTTCAGGTATAAATATATTATATCCTTGCCAATATATGTACAGTAAGATTGGGAAAGCATAGCATTATCTGGATCCCTATGAAGAAACATAAGAAATGTAGATGAGATGGACATAAAAGGTTTGGATAATAAGTTAGGAATTTGCTTTACTTACTGCAGCACTCTAGTACAAAATATTAACTCCCTAATTATGTACATGAATTTTCAGTAAATGATTGTGAAGACTAAATAGATCCTGTCTATATGGAAAAGACTGGCAATTTTGCTGTCAGAAGAGGTACAACAGATATCAGTAGGATATGCCTTGAGTATCAAACCCACAGAAGTTGAGAAAAGTTTGGACTATATTTTACAGGTTATCTACTACATGAACTCCAAGAAAGATTAACGAGAATCTGGCAGGGGAGCGCTGTGGGTTAGGCTCAGTGAGGCAAGCAGTGGCTTGTGTTGTTTCAGCTCCAGTCCAATCCTGTCCCTAGAGAGTTTGGCAGAACTGGCTATTTCCACCTGATTTTCCAGGAAACTTTCACCCCACCCCTGGCAGTGCCAAGTTTCTATTGTAGAGAGAGGGAACATTGGCATCAGACATACTGTCTGTTCAGATATCTTAGTGATAGATTTGGAGAGCTCTGCAGTAACCCAACCATTTGTAGTTCTTAGATGGGCCTGCTTTCAAAAATAAAACGTCAGCGTGCACTCAACTTTTTGATTCCCTCACTGCCATCTGAACACACCTGGTTGGCTCTCCCAGATACTACAACCTTGGTGGTAGGGGAGTGTGCTCCATCAGAGTTTTCCCAAAGTTACCTTTTACCAAAACATGAACATACTTCAGTAAATAAGCAACATACTGCAATTTATTGTTGTAAGCCAGCAGTCAGACATTAGTTTGAAATATTTATGCTTTAAAGACTTTGCCTTTGGCAATAGTCTGAAGATATAATGGCATGCATGCATCTGCCCAAAGCTATGTGAACTTTTGATTAACTCTATGCTGCCTTCTATTCAATTTTCCTGTTTGTTGGCTTTAGCTGTTGTATGGTTTTCAGTACATAGGTTTATAGAGAGGCTTTATTATTGATAAAATATTTTATTGTAAATTATTTTATAATTATTTCTACTTTTTGAAACCCTAATAAGTTTACTTGAGAAGAAGATACTCTTGAATTTAAGAGAAACACGCAATCCTGCACAACAAGACTTGAAATAAAAATTATTCTTCCCTTGCTCATCAAGGGTCACCAGTTCCATCTAAAAACCTGTCTAGGAGATTTCTCTTCCAGCCAATAAACATTTGTTTTACTAACCCATATACAAACACGCACCCCTGTTTGCATTTATAAGTATGTAAATGCCAGTTAAAAGCCACACTAAAAAAAAAAAAGAACAGAAGAAATGGGTTTATAGTGATGAAATTATTGACTTCTAATTAAGTATTGAAATACAATATTTCTTTTATAAATTTAGTTGATTCTCCATGTGCATATTCTAACCACATACTCTCATAAATCTCTCTCACATACAGAAACTTAGAGATACTTTCTCCTTTTAGCAGAAAAATTCAAAGGGAAGGAAACAAAAGGATGGAGATGGGGGTAAGGTAAAAGGGAAAGGGATGGTGGTGGTGATGGCGGTAGAACCAAAACTGGATAGCAGTGACAAGGGAAGAGTTAACTGAACAACTAGCACCAAATAAAAATTTGAGAGAAACTCCAATTGTTATTTATAGAGTAGACTGAAGGACAAACCTCTCCAGGATTAAAAAGGGGCAGATAGAATTCTTGAGCAAACAGAATACGAAGATTCCACATGGTGGAAATTGGGTTGAGATTACACAAAATATGTCTTTTTGGTGTCATCAAAACCGTAATTCCAGCGTATGAAATTATATCAAATTTCTCTTCGACTCAGTAAAAATTATCTTTGGCAACATTATAACTTCAATAACCTGAGCAGCTTCATTTTGCAAAACGATGAACTTTTTCTCTGTTCTATCAAAGATGATAGAACAGATGATTCACCCAGGATCAGATTCTGAGCAATCCTAAAATGCAATGCCATGATATCCCTTTTCCAGCTCAATTGCAGCTTTTCAGTAAAGCAAACTAAAATAATGCAAACAATAAAGGAGATGTTTTTTTCCCCCATTTTAGGTTGTCCTGGTGCCAAAAAGAATGAATTTCTGACCAGTGTTCTAGATGCACTTTCCACAGATATGGTGCATGCTGTCTCTGATCCTGCAGTGTCTTCCAGCAGGTGGGTGGTTCGTTCCCAAAAAGGGTGGACATTTCCTCCTTTTCGCAAAACCTATGCAGGATTTTTTGCTGCCAGAGAAACTGGTTCCGGCTGGTTCTGTGGTGTTTATCAGCATTCCCTTGCTGATTAAAGGCCTCTCTATCTTTTGAACATTCACCATTAATCCATTTGAAATGGCTGAAAATTATAGGTGCAATAACAGAAATTAAAGAATTAAATAAATCATTTTTAAAAAGAGCTGTATTTTACACAATAACATTGCATGTTTTTGTTGTTTTTAGCACCTACGTTTCATCCATGACAAATAAAATCATAGTACGAATTTGGTCCATATAAGCACAAAGCAATCATTATTGGATATTATTTCTTTTTGATGCAGCAAACTGGAATATAAAGCATCAGATCTTGTATGGTTTACATTATTTTTGGGGTTTTTTCTTGCCGTTTTTATTCTGCTGTTGTTGTATAACATTCAGCACTGTTTGGAACAGAATGGCATAGAAATGTCAGCAGTAAAAATAAAATTTAGAACAACAGTCCCAATTAAAATTACTTATAAGTAAAAAGCTTTGAAAGCAAAGCAACTTAATCTGTGCGTGACTAACTCAGTTTTGACCAGATTGAATGGGAAGTACTCTTGTTGGATCTGGGCCATAGGACTGTGGATTCCAGACTCTACTCTGGAGGAGTGGTGGGTAAGAAGACAAATTTGGATCTACTAGTACATCTCTGTGTGTTTTATATAAGGTTGGCTAGGATATCTATGTAAGATCCAGAATTCATCAGCCTAAAACAAACTCACTGACATAGTTAATTATGAGTTTAAGTTTTAAATGAGATTAAATCTGCATTTTAACTTGCTGCCTGCCAACTGTCAAATAACAAAACACTTTAAAAAGTTAAGTTGCTGAAAAAAGGGTGGCTAGAGAAAAACTGAACCTAAATCTTTTTACATGAAGGGGTATGCACTTCTGTTGCAGCCCTATACTTTGAAACAGCCCCCTTTTTGAGGCAAAGTAAGTTGAAGGCCTCTGGAGACTGGTAAAACTGAGTTTACGGAGAAGTGATGAGATGCCATTTGTTCTTTTATTATAGATTTGGATTTGTGGTATTATTTCAGTTTTAATTCTGTTTTTAAATATATACATTTTTGTAAACCATTGGGAATCCTAATAGATTATGGTGGAGAGAGAGAGAGAGAGAGAGAGAGAGAGAGAGAGAGAGAGAGAGAGAGAGAGAGAGAGAGAGAGAGAGAGAGAGAGAGAGAGAGAGATATTATTGACAAAATAGTACATTCCAGATGTGTTAGTAGCCCCATTAATACCTGCAATCTTAAGAACCTTAAGATATACAGTGGACAAAGTGAAATGAATAATTCAATTTCATTTGGAATGAAAAATAGAATAAAGGTCAGTATTGTTTATATATAAAAACTGTGGAATGAAGAAGTGAAATATTCAGTATTGAAAATCAATGTGTCCAGGATTTAACAAATGTAAAACATGTGTCTCACAATTTAAAAATGAAGTCAATTGACCAAAAAATATTATTTTCTTCAAAGACATTTTAAAAAAAATACAATTCATATTTTTTGTGCTGGCATTATTAGAATTTTTACTAATACTTTTTACTAATGAATATGAATTGGTTTTGTCCAGCCATAGCTTTGTTTTGGTTTTAAATCATAACAGATATTAAAATATATTGTCAAAAAGCTGTAACAGTTAAAGATGTAAATATGATGTTAAACTTTACTATGGATTTTGCCCTTTTATGAAAAGTTTTATGATAATCTTAAGCAATAGGAAATAAACAGCCCCTTGATATTAAGTAAAAGATTCAAGATACAACATGAGTTTCTTACAGTAGCTATCTTTGAAAAGTTTTTATATTCAAAGATGGATGGGAGATGGAGCAATCTGTTTTTATTTGGTCTTGATTTAATAGCAAAATTAAAGACAACTGTTTCCGTACTGATATTAAATTGATATTATGTAGATCTTTTTTGTTTTTATTATTAGGTTCTTAATATTTTTATTAGTTTATTTTAATCACTGTAATATATACAAGTTCTTCTTTCATTGCATAATCACTACTGTACTGTATGTTTTTGTTAATATAGTTTGTCTTTCACTGTTTAAAAAAACTAAATTTGATTTAAGAAGGAAGGGAAAGAGAAGAAATATTTTAGCACCAAAGATCCCACAAAACTGGCTTATTTAGCTTGAATTCAAACTCTCATTTCCCAATGAAAATCTTTTAAAACCAAATGAATTTAAAATCCACAATTCACCTAGTTATTTACAGTGCAATACATTTGTGTTTTGGACTTAAAAAAACAGAATTGAGACATAGGTCACAGTGACTGGCAAATGTGATCTAAAAAAGCAGAGACAATGAAAATATTTTTTTATTCACAACATGCCTATAATATGGAAATTATGTACTGATGCATGTGATAACTTGTTTGCTTTAATAACATTAAATGTTATGTATTCTAGCATTAGTCCTACTGAATATAATAATACAACTATATAGAACTGAAGTGTAGGTATTAAAAAAGCAAACAATAACCTTTTAAAATATTTTGAAGAAGAATTAACTTAAGATTTTCCATCTTTTCTCCATGCCAGTCATTCAAGAGTTTATGGGAGAGAAGACAAATGGTGGACAACCTCATCTGCAAAGACGTTTATCTACAGTTTATTTATTTTCCCATGCAATGTACAGTGTTTCAGGATTGTTGTGCATATTCTAGTGTGTATTACCCCTTGGCATGAGAAAGTAATGAAGAGGAATGTAGTGTAGCTCTTAAACACTTAAACTCGGCCCACAGTAATTGAGGCTTCAGGTCATTCCCCACTCCCCAAAGCTTTGGGTGAGCCCAAGATTGCCAGAAGCTATGATAAAAGAATTGTTTCGAATTGACCAAAAGGAAAAAATGTTTAAAATATCAGTAGTCATGTTTAATTAGAGAGCTAGTTTAGGATAGAAGTTTAGGTACCAGGCTAGAAACCAGGAGACCATTAATTCCAGTCCCATCTTAGAAATAAAGCAATCTGAATGACCTTGAGCTGGTCCCTCTTTCTTAGTCCCAGGAAGGAGGCAATGACAGAATAAAAGCATAACAGAGTTGGAAGGGACCTTGTAGGCCATCTAGTCCAACCCCCTGCTCAAGCAGGAGACCATACCTATACCATTTCTGACAAGTGACTGTCCAGTCTCTTCTTGAAAGCCTCCAGTGATGGAGCACCCACAACTTCTGAAGGCAAGCTGTTCCATTGGTTAATTGTTCTCACTGTCAGAAAAGTTCTCTTTATTTCTAGGTTGAATCTCTCTTTGATCAGTTTCCATCCATTGTTCCTTGTCTGGCTTTTGGGTGCTTTGGAAAATAGATTGTCCCCTTCCACTCTGTGACAGCCCCTCAAATATTGGAACACTGCTATCATGTCTACCCTGGTCCTTCTCTTGACTAGACTAGCCATGCCCAGTTCTTGCAACCGTTCTTCATATGTTTTAGCCTCCAGGCCCCTAATCATCTTAGTTGCTCTTCTCTGCAATCTCTCTAGAGTTTCAACATCTTTTATAGCATGGTAATCAAAACTGGATGCAGTATTTTAGGTGTGGCCCTACTAAGGCTTTATAGAGCAATATTAATACCTCATGTGATCTTGATTCAATCCCTCTGTTGATGCAACATAGAATTGCATTGGCTTTTTTGGCTGCTGCTGCACACTGCTGGCTTATATTTAATCGATTGTCCACTAGGAGTCTAATATCCCCCTTACAACTACTGCTGTTAAGCCAGGTTTCACCTAATCTGTACGTGTGCTTTTGGTTTTTCGTGCCTTAGTGTAAGACTTTAGTTTTCTCTATGTTGAATTTCATTTTGTTTGATAGGGCCCAGTATTCAAGTCTGTCAAGATCCATCTGGATATTGAGCCTATCATTTAGGGTGTTGGCTATTCCTGCCAGCTTAGTATCATCTGCAAATTTGATGAGTTCCCCTTCTATTCCCTCATCTCTTGTTTATGAAGATATTGAAGAGTACTGGGCTTAAGATGGAACCTTCTGGTACCCCACTGCTTACTTTATTTATTTATTTATTTATTATTTATTTGATTTGACTTCTATGCCGCCCTATTCCGGAGAACTCAGGGCAGCTCACAACATAACATACTTCCCTCCGTGTAGATGTAGTACCATTAAGGACTACTCATTAAGTACAGTTTGCCAGCCAGTTACAAATCCATCTGGTAGTGATGCTGTCTATCCCACTTTTTTCTAGCTTACCAAGAAGTAGATTGTGATCTACTTTGTTGAAAAAAATGACAAATCACTTCCCCAAAACTGTATCAAGAAAAGTGCAGGAACTTGTCTAGGCAGTCACCAGGAGTCAACCCTGACCTGAAGGCACACACATAGGTGCACGCACACAGTTATATTAACTGAACTGAATTTAAATACAAAATCAGATTAAATTCAGTTTTGTCCTCAGTTCTACTTTCCAAAATGTTACTATTCACTTTCCATCATTTAACCAATTAATGAACTCCTTCTTTTGTAGGCTTTCAGAACCAGATCCAAACCATACCCTGGAGGAAAGAGTTGTTCATTGGTATTTTAAGCAACTGGATAAAAATGCCAGTGGCGACATTGGCAAAAAAGAAATCAAACCTTTTAAGAAATTCCTGAGGAAAAAATCCAAGCCCAAAAAATGTGTGAAAAAGTTTGTGGAATACTGTGATGTGAACAATGACAAATCTTTGACAGTTCCAGAACTAATGGGTTGTCTAGGTGTAACAAAAGAAGACAATAAAGCAGACACAAAGAAACGCCATGGTAAGTAGAATTTCTAGCTCTTGAACTGTGTAGTTCAATGTTGTTGGGTTTTTTTTAATTTTGGCAACTTTAAGATGTTTGGAGTTCAACTCCCAGAATTCCCTACCCAGCCAGAATTCCCTAGCCAGTGAGTTGAAATCACACTTTGCAGAGTTGAAAAACAAAGATTTAACTGCTACTGAATAAGATGAGTAGGCAACATCAATGTGGAGTTTGCTTTCATCTATTCCTTAACGAGTTATTTGTTGCCCACATTTAGGATGGTTGTTAGCAAAGCCTGAAAACTATTCAGCTCCTTTGAGGAATGACACCTGGTACTGCCTCTATTTTACCCCCCATGCCATCCCCAGCTGTTATTCCCACTTTCAATAATCAGCTCAGTTCTTACTGAATTGTTTGGGGATCTTTCCAGTAACTTGCAAAAAAAGGTTAAACATTGTTGTATTTCCACACAAGGATGTCCTCCCCAGCCTAGCTAATAGCTTCCTCTCAAGTGTGAATTGTGCTTTTTGAACTGCATATAAAATGGCATTTATCATCACAATACTTGAAGAAGACAGACACTTAAAGACAGACATTAAAACAATAAAAAGCAAAATAAATTTTGGAAATGAGCAAAAGTTTAAAGGCAGAATGTTCTGGCAAGAAATGTCATCTGGCATTCAGAAAAAGAGCATGTACAAAATATGCTATTCCTATTAGACACTATTCAGCCTGGGAGAAAGTACCTTACTAAAAGTTAAAGATGTGTCATGAAATTTAACTGTTAGTTATTAATCAAAAGAAATAGAAACCTTTAGAATTCCATAAAGCGGATAAAATTATTATAATACATATACAAAATAAACAAAGCTTCAATCACATTGCCATGACCACCATCTTGATTTTTTTATCTTACCTTAGAGACCTTCCTGAATTGTTATTAATATAGCTTACAAAAATGTGAATGAAGTGGAATGTTTTTTCCTGAAAGCAGAAAAGAATTGAGGCTTAGCTTAATTTCTGAGAGTATGTCTTTTTGGCAAATATGTATCTGTGTGTATACACATAAATGCATGTGCATGCAAGGAGATGCAGGTGACTCTGACCTTATGCTTACATTGATTGGTTGCCTAGGGTTTTTTTTTAAGTCCAGCTACCATGGCCCTGACTTCAGAACATGAGGGAGAGGGGACAGCTGGAGAACTGCAGAAAGCAGAAAAAAATAGACATAGAGATGGGATTAGAAAATCAGATTCTTTTGATAGCGCCTGAGGTTTCTTTCATGCTTCATCTTTTGGGGTACATCTTGGTAGCAGAAGAGATGGGGTTGGGAAAAAAGATTATTCCCCTCCATTTCCTGAATGATAGACGGATCTATTGCTTGTTGATCATTAATTTGTCTTGACTTAGAAATCTTTGTGCAAATATGCAAAGGCACAACTGGAAAAAGAATGTGTTTGGAATTACTGAAAGCTACTTCATTACAGAGAAGTCCTTCCAAATCTTATGTTCATATGTGAGTGAGTGAGTGAGTGTAATTTTTATATGGAAATGTTGGCAAATTGAAATGTAGATTAATATAGGTAAATATATACAGTCCTACAAATTATGCATCATGGTTTTTACTCTTGGAAATGTGAGCACCCTGATAAATTTTAATTTAAAAATTATAAAGTGAATAAGCACAATCCCTCCACAGTTCATTATTGTGCAGATAAACCACTTCTAGCCTCTCTACTCTTGCCTGGCTGTAAATACTGTAATTGGGCTAGCTGAATCTCCAGTCTAGTTTCAGCCTGAGGTTTTGGTGGCTAAGTGGAAGAATTGCTCTATCATCAGGACCCACAAGCGAAGCAAGACCATCAAATTTATAGCATCTAGTTCTGTTGCTAAGGAATAACTGAAATGAATATCTGAAAGGTTTAAGTCTGTTTAAATTGTTGCATAGAATCCTGCTTACTCTCAAATAACTTCCCGTCTCTTTTGCTCCTCAGCAATTCCCAGAAGACATGCTGAAAGTACTCCTTCTAACAGGCAGGTAAATATAGGAAGAGGGGGGAGAAAATAACTTTTCCATTTTCTTGATAACATTTGGAATTTGCCTGGTTGGGCAACCACACTGAAGTGTGAAAGCATTCACAAAGTAGCTACCAAAGTCATCTCTGCCAGGAGAGAAACTACCGTAGCTACCAGGTTATATGATTCTCATTTTCTGCCACTTTCTTGAGTCTTCGGAGAGGAGCGGCATACAAATTCGAATAAATAAAAATAAATAAAATAAATAAATTCATCCTCTCTAAACCAGTGATAATTTAGTGAAGGTTTTTTTACACCTTTGGAAGAATCTCACAAAGCCCTCCTTTCTACATCACTCAGTGATTTAATTCCCTAAATATCTCTTACATTTTGAGCAAGATGGCCTGGAAACCCTGACTCTTAGAACTGTTCCAACCATTTATTTTGATTATGTAATTGTTGTGGCTATGCGCATGTGACTTACTCTTCGTTCAAATCCAAAGTTGGCTTTAGTTTTCTCCCCTCTGGCCTCCTCCAGCTTTCCAGTCATCTGATAACATGTAAAGGATATAGTGCAATAGTGCTATCTTTTCTCTCTTTTTCTTAAAGAATTATTTGATCCAATATTTCTGCTGACTCATTTGCAATTATTTTAAAAGCTCGTCCTGTGAAGTGATAGCCTTGAAATGGCCCTAGCTGTACAAACCATCTGTTGGCAGTTAACTGCTACAGCAATGGGAGGTCATAAAGGGTCCTCACAGATGCCAAAAGGGGCTTTCATTAAGGAGAGCCCTGGCTTGAAAGGCAGGCTCTAGAATTGAATCTGCCTCACACACACACACACACACACACACAAAAAACATTTAAAAAGGAACTATTTACCTTAAAGACAACAATCAGCTCTGTTTCCATTAGGGAATGGGCCATAAATGATCTAAGACTCAATACACACATTATGAACAGTGAAGTGGTAAATTGGAGGATAGTGTTGTGGTCTAAAATGCTTTCAGACTTGCAGGTGAGAAGTCATGGTTTTGAATGGCCTTCATTCGGTAAACTAGCATTTATGAAAAAGGACTAGGCTAAAATATAACTGAACAGAGAAAGACATTTTTCTTTTCTCTATAATGTGACAGGGGAAAACATTTGTACCTGAGGTATTGTGGCTGCTATTGTGAAGTGGTGTGACACAGGAGATCTGAACGGCCTTATTTTCACTATAGTCTGACCTCTGAGAAAGAGATAGGTCTCATCTTCTCATCCACACAAATATAGGACTATAAATGGAAAATGCTACAGCTGATGCTGAAGACTTCAGGATAGAACTATCTGTTCCCTGAAGAAGAGTTGGAAAACAGAAGGGCCCCTGCCCTGGAATAAGAAGACAGTGAAAGTGGGTTTCTCCCTGTTTCCTCTGATTTCACAGAATCAGAACCAGTGCATCTGAAATTAGATCTATGGGAAGCTGAAGAGGGCCAACTTTTTGTTATTAGAAGATGGAGTTTACATGCATGATTTGATAGTGAATAGCTATTAGATGAGATTATTCTGCTCTGTTGTAGTTGGACATCAGTTAGAACATTTTTAGCTGGCCCTTAGTTGATTGGCCAGAAGCTAGGTTACTAAGTGGATCAGAAAAGGAGAAGATAAGAATAAGGCTAAGCCAGAGGAAGTATGGCAGGAAATGTTGCCATGAACTGGTTCATGGGAAGAGAGAAAATTAGTGCACTCTCTGATCCAGGGCCCCCTCTCAAGCCATGAGCCAGATATCCAGATTACTGAACACCTTGGATTTAGGTTACTTTTGAACATCAAGTTCATCTGCAAAAAAAAATCTAACAGCACAACACATGTAGTTGGCCACACATAAGATCTCACCTTTAACTTGAAGTGTATGTTATACGATTTAGTTCCAGATGATGTTACCAACAAACCCTTTCTTGTGATTAACCAGAGCCAGAGTCTGTGCAGGGAGAGGAGCTGATTTCAGAGAACACATGATTTTCTCAAAAGTTAAAGGCTAATCCTGATGGATACCGTATTATTCTGAAATACAAATATGGCCAGGTTGCTGGACAGGTTTTTTTTCTGATACCAATAAAAGAGAAATAATGACATGACCTAGCCAAATAATGAAATGTCTGCAAGCAACAACCAAGCTCAGAAAATACGAAAGACTCCACTGGACTTTTCTGAGCTTCTCCTGAATGCAGAGTCTTTATCTGGCCACCTAACTTTGGGAAATGAAATAGACGAAGAGAAACCTGAAGCAACCCTATTAGAAAATGAAAAATTGGGGTGGCCAAAATAGGGACAATTCTGATTCAAGCCTACTCTTGCAACCAGGAAGCATTTATTAGATTTATAAGCTTCACAACTCTTATCACGACCCTATTTATGCATCTATGGAATGTCAGCCAACTGTACTGTTAATGTGGCTCAAACTTTCTTAGGAAAATATAGGCTACAATAACCAATTGATGTAACTTGCAGTAACCTGGTTGAACATTTTGTGGATAATATCACTTGCATTTGCTTTGATAGGTGCAATCTGCTGAGATTGCAGAGGTGATGTCTTATTATGTTTTCTGTAAGCTCTGTAAACCTGTGAATCTCAGGGAAGTGATCTTAGCTCAACTACATGTGCAGTCTCACTCACTTAGCTGATTAAAGTGTCCATAAAAGAATTAAGAGTTGAATCCAGGCAATAATCAAAAAAGAAGGCGAGGTTCCAGGAGCTCTGAAAGAGGCACTGGTTTCCTCACTTCTTAAGAGGCCTAGCCTAGATCTTGAGAAAGTGGTAGAGTTGCAATGATAGAGGTCTATATGGAGGTTGTAAAGGTCTCTAGAGCAGTGATGGTGAACCTTTTAGAGACCAAGTGCCCAAACTGCAACCCAAAACCCACTTATGCATCATCGGGTGCCAGGTGGGTGTGGCCCATTGGGTGGGTGTGGCCTATTGGGTGGGCATGGCTATGGTGGTAACAGCAGACTGGGTGGGACTAAAAAGTTCAATCAATCAATTCCAACTTTGCAAGATCTTTTTTTTCCCCACAAGAAGTTGAAATTGACTGATTGATTGAACCTTTTTTTTGTACACGGCGGCACAGGCCTAAAGCGAAAAGGTTTTATAAAACCCAGCTGAAGGCCTAGGACTGGGGCGACAGCGCGCGTGCCCACAGAGAGGGCTCTGAGTGCCGCCTCTGGCACCCGTGCCATAGGTTCGCCAACACTGCTCTAGAGGATAAATGGCAGTCTGATTTCAGCCCCAGGCATGAGGTGAAAATTACATTTATAGATGGAATTTGTTCTTGTGGAAGGAAATTTATTTATGTAGTTATTTACCATATTTATTTTTAAATATGATTTTAATTAAGCTTATCAAACTATAAACCAAAGTAAAAAATAAAGGTAGTAGAAAAGTGAGGAAGAGGGAAAAGGAGAAGAGGGAAGTATGAGGTGAAGAGAAAAGAAACATTAACTTCCAACTCTTTTTAGTACAATAGATTAAAGGCAATATTGCAACCTCAACTTTTTACTTTGCTTACTTAGTATATACTACCGTAGCTATTTCTTTAACAACAAACATTTCTATTTGATAAATCCCAAAGTTAGTTTCATTTTTTTCTGTTTCAAACACAAAATCTAGAAGCAGTTTCCAAGTAGAAACAAAAATTGGATGCATTCTTTTCTTTGATTAAAGCAGTTAATCTGGCCATGTCTCTAGCAACATCAATTTTTCCAGCTACCCTTCCATTGTGGGAATTAATGTATCTTTCCATTTTTGCACACAGAGCAGCCAACATGTACAACAACAAAGTTTCAGATTTTTTTTAAGCTCCTTGTCCATAAAACCTAAAAGAAAAGTCTCTGATTTGATTTTTATATTCATTTCTATATTAAAAATCAAATCTTACTTTGATTTGTTTATCATATTTGTACAGCTGCCCATGACATAGGAAAATAACTCTGGGCAGGTCAGATACCATAGCCAGGTTTTGAGGGATTTGCAGAATGTTGGGAGGGGTGGAGCTAACTTCACTTCTGGGAAGGGGAAGGAGATTCCACAAGATGGATGCTGCAATAGACAAGACCTGCCTCCTGCAACCCTCCAAATGTAATTCCCTGGCAGATGGACTCATAGCATGCCTTTTCTGCCAGACCTGAGTGGCTCAGTAGATGTAATCAAAGAGAATCAGTCACTCAGAGTATAGCTGCAGGAGAGAAAGAGGAAGGGAGAGGGAAAGAAAGAAAGAAAGAAAGAAAGAAAGAAAGAAAGAAAGAAAGAAAGAAAGAAAGAAAGAAAGAAAGAAAGAAAGAAAGAAAGAAAGAAAGAAAGAAAGAAAGAAAGAAAGAAAGAAAGAATCTGGAGAGCTTCAGAACAAAGCAACTGTTTTTCCACACCCATCAGATTTACTTTCTATCAGTTATGACAGTAGCTAGAGGCAAATCTCTTCAGAACTTTATTGCTTGCTGTTGAAACAAAGAATAAAAAGAGGTAATTGTTTGCAGTGCAAACCTTTGATAATTGATAGCTGATCATTGCAAGATCCTTTTGTGATACATGTAGCACTATGGAATATTCTATTCTAATTGCAATGTATTTGTCTCAAAATATTACTAAAACTGTTCTTCCTTAGTTTAATATCACCATGTATACTATAGTAGCATACACATGAAATACTATTTTTCACATTTTTATTGACAGCCATCCTCAAAGAAGCAAGGCTGAACACTTCCTATCCAAGGCAAATCTCCCGGACATGTGGGAGACTCCCTCACCAAAGGTCAATAAAGAGCAACCATAGTATTTGCACTTTGTACTTTAAATGTAAATTCACTTTGTAGAAATGAGATATTTAAACAGACATTTTTTTAAAAAAATCTGTGAAAATGTAGTAACAGCTTATTTTAAACAATTACCACATACAATGTATGTGTCTTTTTTTTGTTGTCTGAAATCTATATGTCTTGGAGATGTAAAAGTTTGCATTTAATCTGTTCTGAAAAGAATAATGTTCTGTCTTGTAGAAGCTAGCCTTGTAGTATGTATATGTGTTTGTGTGTTTGTGTGCGCATACATACCTTTATACACATATACACGTACACATTTTCAGTAGAACTGCTTATTTTTATGTAACCGTTAATATTATTGAACCAGCTTGATCTGAGGTCTATTGAGCTCACAAAGTTTCATAATCTATGCTTGAGGTTGCATGTTTTTAAAGCCACAGAAAAGATTAAAAAGTGTTGGTGATTTATGCACCTTATCTAAGAACAGAGATTTTAGAAATGTTTAGGGTGTTTTTATTGAAGATAAAAGATACCTTTTCTTAAAGATACAGTTGTACAGCTAGACTGCAATAACACTAGTTTGTAAAACAACAACAACAACACAATTTTGTCTTCTTCTATTTCCTATAATTTCTAGAGGGCAGGAGTATATGTTTATTTTAGTTTCTATCACTTTGGTTTTGGGATGGTTTAATCCAGGGGTCTTCCCACTCGGCCCTTTGAAGACTCATTGACTTCAACTCCCAGAATCTCTCAGCCGGGCAGGCTGGCTGAGGAATTCTGGGAGTTGAAGTCAGCCAGTAAAGGGAAAGAAAGTTCATTCTGTCACTCAGAGCTGATTCTGTCAAGCCACAGAATAGCAGTAAAAGGACACATTTGTTTAGCATTGTCAGTGTAATTGTAAGGAGTAAGTAAGTAAGTAAAATAGGCTTATCCGTCATCGCTGCTTCTTACACATGGACAGGCTAAGATACGCAACTTAGGAGCCGCAAGTCTTATGAAGTTAAAACCTATAACTTGGACAAATTAAGTACAGTTATGGTAAGGAGATGAAATTAGGCCAAGCTCTCCCTTGGGGCATCTCTCTTGCCAACTGGGAGATGATCTTACAAGTTTTCATATCTTTCCTTCCGATCTGTTGGAGGTAGGATTTTTCAGTTCATTTCTAGAATACCTTAAAGGAACAAGAATGTGTAGATGTGTCCTTCATACCAAAAGAACAAAGAATCGTTTTAAAAACTTTACCTTTTTGATTTTGGAGAGGTTTTAGCCCAGGGGTTCTCAACCTTGGCAACTTTAAGACTTGTGGACTCCAACTCCCAGAATTCCTCAGCCAGCAAAGCTGGCTGAGGAATTCTGGGAGTTGAAGTCCACAAGTCTTAAAGTTGCCAAGGTTGAGAACCCCTGTTTTAGCCAAAGAGACCAAAGGGATAAAATAACTGATTGTATATATTAAGAAAGTAAAGAGGGTAGCTGTGATTGTTAAAAGTGACCAATATTCTTTTCAATTCATTAACAGAAGTTTGCTAGATAATATGTAGAATAGTTTTTGGTGATTGTGTTCTGATTTTGTCTCTATATTGTATTTATATCTGCATTTGAAATTGCCTAATAATGTGTGACTGGATGACTTTATTCAGATTCAATTTGAGCAATATAAAATGAGTTTTTATCCAGACATTTGGGCATAAGGAGATAACCATATGCATAGAAATGTTTATGTTTTTAAAAAAAACTTTTCTTACTTATAATTTGATACTTTTTTATAATGCTAAACTTTGAATTTAAACATTTTAGATTAAAAATATAGTGTGCTATGAAGTGTTTTTTATTGTCTGCAACTCATATAACTTTATATATTTACTTGATTCTTAACAGATCAGTCGATGCACATTCTGTTTCCACATAATATTATACCTGTTTTTTTTAATGAACAACAAAGATTCAAGACCTAATTTATGGAATAGGCAAATACTTGATACAATCATCTAAGTAACCAATTGTGAATTTTAATATATATTAGAGATTGACAAATACTGGATTTCCATTAACTGAAAAAAATAGTAAAATTCCACACCACACATGTTCCTAGTAACACTTGTTGCAGATGGTTGTGTGAATTTAGATTAATATGAGACACACAGATTAACACAGAATAAGCAGAGATATAACTCTATTCTGTCACAAATTGCTTTAGGAATTATCCATTTCAACATTTCAAAATGTACCTATAGTTGTATATAGAGCTGTATAGTTAAAAGACAGTGTACAAATGGAAATAAGAACAAAAGCAAAGCAGTTTTGTAATTAGAGTCAGGGAAAGAAAGAGACATTAGGATTCAATTACCAAGCCCCGAAGGGTTCAAAAGTTTTGGCTAGGCAGTTCTGGGTGATCAGAGCTGATCAGGAATGAAATTTCAATCAATTGTAAATATTTTTCTAGCCTTACCATGATTGTCAGCATGAGCTGCACTGAAATTAAAATATCACTAAGACAGAATGAGGTTAAATGAGCTTTAAAATATGTGAGCAAACAGGAAGAAGAAAACGTAAGAAGACTGCTGACAGATTTCTTGTGCTAGAAGAAACAAATTAAAGATATCTAAATCTGGCAAGGTGACTCAACTAGCATTTCCCAAAGATGTTTGGCTCTTTATACTGTAGTCTGCCAGGAAAGACAGATTAATGCTGGTTACTTCTTGACAAAGGCAATTTAGAAATGCACCTGACATATTTACATTTGGATATTATGCAGTTAGAGCAACTTATATTAAAACTGGTGTCAAAAAAATTCCTTCAATGTAGAGAGTGAAAGGTTTATTGCATTGGCTTAATTTTTTTTAAAGAAAACAAATTGATGTAATTAGGGAGTAATTACTTCAACATTAAATGCAAACAAGTTAACTTCATTGATGCCTGAAACATTAGACTGATTACAGTAAATGACTGATGTAAACTGTACTCACTGTCCCAATATCTTATTGCATTTTTCTTAACCAAAAGCATATGTGGAAGGCATTCAACAAACAGAACAACTTAGTTTTCTTTCTCTGTCAAAAGCCCTTCTGGGTTGTTGATCTGTGTGATGTTGGCCTCCCTAAATAAATGCCAAGAAATGCTTAGAGAAATGGATGCTACTTTTGGACCACTGCCAGCCAGTACTCAATGGTACTTCGTGGACTACCAAGTCCAGAGACTTATTGTCCCCCTTATTCCCTGGACTTCTCCCTTCCACAAATAAAAACAATCTTCTTAAATTTCTTAATATGTAAACAACCCAGATGAAGCCTTACTGAACAACCAAGAGAAGACAAATGTCTATTTTCTTATTATTGTTTCATTACTCATTACAGTCAGCCATGCACTACTAAGCTATTTGTGCAATAGGCATTTTTACAAAATCTGTAAGTTAGATAAGTAGTAGAGAAGCTGGTGGGACTCGACCAAATATTAGCTAGTTCTTGTTTGGAAAAACTCAAGTGACTTCACTCCACCTGTGCTGGAAGTCCTATGTTAGTTGCCAGTTTGTTTTCAGATATGAAGTGGTGCTTCTTGCCTTTACAGGCTACTATGGCTTAGCCCAATTTGCCCAAATGATGTGTTACACATAACGCTCCTTCTTCCACTTGTGACTTTCTGAGGATGTTAATCCTTTGTTCTTCCAAATTAATTTCATAACCATTTAGGGTTGATCCTTTCCTTGCAGCTTTTGGAATGAACTCTATTAATTTGAGGATGCTCACTCATTTTTTTTCAAATAGGTAGTTCTTTAATTGCTGATTATACTGATTTTAACATTGGTTTAATAATTGTACTGTAAACCACTGATAAACTTTGATAACTGGTAGAATTTAATAAATACATCTATATTCCTTCCTTTTGGTTCACCTTTCCTTTGTTTCCTTGGTGGTGAAACAAAGTAATTGCTGCTTTGGCTTAATGTTAATTCCGGCAGAGGAGAAAGAGAGAGAGAGAGAGAGAGAGAGAGAGAGAGAGAGAGAGAGAGAGAGAGAGAGAGAGAGAGCGGGAGGGAGGGAGGGAGAGGGAGAGAGAGAGAGAGAGAGAGAGAGAGAGAGAGAGAGAGAGAGAGAAACAGAGAGAGAGAGAGAGGGAGGGAGGGAGGGAGGGAGAGAGGGAGGGAGGGAGGGAGGGAGAGAGGGAGAGAGGGAGGGAGGGAGAGGGAGAGGGAGAGGGAGAGAGAGAGAGAGAGAGAGAGAGAAACAGAGAGAGAGAGAGAAACAGAGAGAGAGAGAGAGAGGGAGGGAGGGAGGGAGAGAGGGAGGGAGGGAGGGAGAGAGGGAGGGAGGGAGGGAGAGCTCAATACTGGCATCTCCTGTTTCTTTCCATGACCAAAAGCCTGTTGTATTCCTGATATAATTCAAACCTCTGAACATTTTGGTTTCTCTTTTGTTCAGACCTGAAGAGGTTGAGAGACGATCTGTTGCAACATGCGTATAAAAGGCTTGCATCACAATGTCACAACATTGCTTCTGTCAGTCTGATATCCTTTGCCCCCTTTGCACAGATACGATGAGAGAGGGTACTAAGGAAAATTGTGAGCTAATTAAATAGTAGTGCCTTCTTTGGCAGAAGTATTTAATCTCACATTAGAGCTTTTGGCTATTATCATATTGTTCACCAACAAATCCCATAACATCTTTTCTGTGAAAAAAGATTCCTTTTTCCTCTTCTGAATTTTCTTTACTCAGCTTCATTAGACGACTCTGTGATTTGAAAGAAACCAACTCTCCTCACACTGTGCATAAAATTTTTATCATGCCCATCATTATTTTTTTGCCATTTTAAGCACATTTTCTTGCTTCCAGTTCCCAACTTGTGATGGGACACACAGAACCCCCCCCCACTGGATTCTAATTACACCATAAAGGTATAAGACATCTGGCAATTTTATTTATATTCGCCCCCCCCCCCTTTTTTTTTTACAGAAGCTAAGTACAGCCTTTTTTCCTTAAGTTATTCATTGAAAATTATAAATCAAATAAACATTTCTACAAGAAAGCATTGATTTTATCCAGAATATTCCAACAGACTGTGTTTCTTCAGCCATTTTGCCTCATGGTCAATTCAAAAATGTTTTCTAAATCCAAAGAAGAAAACAAGATGTAATGAAAATTTGAGAGCAGAACCTAATGTGTATTTCTAAATTGGGAGCAGATTTACACAAGATGAGGAAATCCAAACCACAACAAAGAGGAATTTCCTTTGTATTTCTTATGATGTGAGCAAAATGTAATTAGATTTTTAAAAAATGAATCTATAGATCCACATTAGGTCTAGCTATTACCCTGCGGTTATAATACTTTCTTTAATCAACACACTAATGAAAAAATGTTACAAATAATTGGGGAAGGGGGTTATTGCCTTTTTTGTGGCTTACTTTTGCATTCCTTCTTATAAAGATTAAAAATAATTTAAAATACATTGGAGAAAATTTTGATATAATGATATTTAGAGGAAGTTGCATATATCTTTTGTGTTTAGAGATCACATTTTACGTTCTTGAACACTTAAAGTGAAGGAATTGGACTTTTGGGAAAGATAATGAAAGTTGCAGTTGTCTTAACTGTAACCAGCGTTCTCCCATTAGATGAGTACTGTCTGCTGGCAGAGTGAACACATATATTAAAATAAATGAAATCAAGAAACATCTTTTGTTTTGTTTTGTTCTGAGTCTGAAAGGAAATGATTTGCAACATACTTAATACTGAGTCTGTCCAGAGTGCTGTTCACGGGACATTTCCATTAGAGAAAGAGAAGTTTATTTTTTGCTGATTTCTTTTTTTTTTTTCCCTGTGATTCAAAAGTCCTCCAGATATATAGTGGGTTAAAGGGGGAAGATGTAATAAAAGAAGAATCTCTCAACCTTGCTACATCTCATACACTTTTGCAAATAGAAGTGCCATTTTGATCCAACTAATTGTATTTTAGAAAACAGATAAACAATCCAAAAGTTCCCAGTGATCAGAGGCTAGAGGCATATTGTAGCAGGCACAAATGACCAACAGAACTTGGGATGATGCCATTCCTGCCTGCATTAGTAGCCACATCATTGTAAAACATTCTAGATTAAAGCCCTCCCAAAACCAATATTAGGAGAGGAGGGAAAACACCATTTTAAATCTTCTCTAAGTTCTTCAGCTATTGCCTCAGCTGAGGATGCCATGAAGACAATATAAGTTATTAAAGTTGGGTATGTTTAGTTAAGGTGAGGCCAACAACAAGCAAGAAACCCCTGCTTATTTATTTATTTATTTATTTATTTATTTATTTATTTATTTATTTATTTATTTATTTATTTATTTATTTATTCACTTATTTTATATTGCAACTCTCCTTAGTCCTCTTGGTACACAAAATAAATCACAATGCAATATGGAATAAAATTGCACAGCAATAATCTATAGTTTCCAGCTTAACACTAACCTTGGCATCTCCCAGTGGTAAGCTCTAATCAATAAAATCTCTTTTGAACAGCTCTGTTTTTTATGTTCTTTCTAAATCTTGACAAAGAGGGACCCATCTAGATCTCTAGGTGGAAGCTGTTCCACTCCACACTATGAGCAGTGCCAGGAGTGGAGTTGTATCAATTTTTATTTATTTATTTATTTATTTATAATCAAATTTCTATACCGCCCCTCTCCCAAAGGACTCGGGGCAGTGTACAGCCTAAAATTTAAAAACATATAAATATACATAATTTAAAATAATTAAAAATGAATTAAATAATTTGGCCATAAAATCCCCATTAAAACCCAACACTTACAAATCTTAAAAATTTACTCAATCCCCCTAAAACATTCTAACCTTACTGGAACCAAAGCTTCTATGCCAGGCCGGCCTGTCAAAAAAGGAACGTTTTTAGTTCCCGACGGAAGGTGTGTAAATCTGTCATTGTACGGAGTTTGGGGGGAGCTCGTTCCATAATGTGGGAGCTCCCACAGAGAAGGCTCTCCCCCTGGTGGCCGCCAGCCGGCATTGTCTGGCCGACGGCTCCCTGAGGAGGCCCTCTGTGGGAGCGTACCGGACGGCGGGAGGTATTTGTTGGCAGTAGGCGGTCTTGTAAGTATCCGGGTCCGATGCCATGGAGCGCTTTAAAGGTGGTCACTAGCACCTTGAACCGCACCCAAAAGACCACCGGCAACCAGTGCAGCTCGCGCAGGAGCGGTGTTACGTGGGAGTTAATGGGTATCATCATACTGAAAAATACATCAACTCAAAGCAAGACATGACTTTCTCTAGGACATTCTGCAGCCAGAGCCACAGTCTCTCTGAGCAGCTTTCCTCTCAAAGGAAGGAAATAGTGTAATAGTTCTCCAACATCATTCTTTTTCCCTATGAGGCATTGACCAACCCACCACACACCCTGCGGTTTCCCACTGGAGCCATCAGAATACAGATCCCATTACAACCACCACCACCACCACCACCACCACCATCATCATCATACATTGCCTATGGAATTATTAATACTTATGCTTACTG
Organism: Bothrops alternatus; assembly: GCA_034064705.1. NCBI lineage: Eukaryota > Metazoa > Chordata > Lepidosauria > Squamata > Viperidae > Bothrops > Bothrops alternatus. Next base: position 14,920,848 of record JARGCV010000023.1, read on the forward strand.
TATTACTATATGCTTCATATAATAGTACCGGTAATATAATAATACTATTCTTATTTATTGTTGAAATTTAAGAGTTGGAAAAAATATTGCAGCATCACAAAGTACAATTATCTATTTTTGCTCCTGCAGTTAAAATCTAGTGCTGGCCAGGAACATCTATAGCAAAAGGATGGAATGTTCATTGTCATGTTATGTATACTCATGTACGAGTATGCAATGTTATACAAAGAAGTTATTGCTTCTCTACACTGTATCTTATTTTCATCTATGTTCTCAAAATAAAAAGAAAAAAACATTATTACAGTATTTTCTGATCAACCCAAGCCTCAAATAAATTCTTTTCCACACAAATTATTTTTATTAATTGTTTGTTTTATTCTGATTGAAAGATCAGTTAGACCTGAAAATGTCATCTAATCCTGGCTAGAAACCATTTATAAAAGTTTTAGAATTAAAATGTAAAGATTCCTGGTATAATTTTCCTTGTTCATAATTTTCCTGAAATTTGGCTGACCTAAAATTTGGCATTCACTTAAAAGAAGTGCACTTCCAAGTTTCATACCCTAGTGTCATAAAGTACAGAAATGATATAAATATTTCTTTATTTTGCCATTATAATGAGCAGGAAAAAATAAAGACCAGGATTTTGTTTTCTGGTATTAGTGTGGTATTGTTAGGTGTCTTGCAAAACAGTCAAATTAGGCTTAATCATATACTTATTTAAAGTGTTATAGCAGAGTCAAACCCAATATAGCATCTGTTGTTAATACCTAAAAATGCATCCTCTCTAAATGGCAAAATTATTAAGGCTATGCTTGTTCTAGGTTCAAACGTCTGTTATTGCTGACCAATTCATTAATGACTTCATGTCTTAGAACTGCAACCATGTCTCCCACTAAGTAAGACATTTGTCAGTGTAGAAAGAAAAATCTTCATCAGGGTCCAGTCCAAGCTGGGAATAAACAAAATAGAGACTACTTTAGAAAGAAGGTTATAGTTTATTGAAGAGGAGAGCCAGACAGAAAGGTGGCTCTGGGAAAACTAACCACATGTTGCTTGGAGTGGTGGGCTTTTATACCTTCTGGGGCTCTTGAGGTTGTTTCCTGTTCCAACTTGAGGCTTTGTATTTCCTGTGTCATGTACTTTGACCTGAATCTGAGTGTGCCCTTTTGGTATTGGTGGGTTAATCCTATTATGTCCCCAAAGGTCATGTCTTTTAGGGTTTGGGTGGGGTATGTAGATTTTAGAGGTCTTTGTCTTCCTAATCTCATAGCTTCTAGCTTCCTGGCCCCACCTTTCCTGAATGGATTATTACATCTGCATTTCTAAAAGCTGGTTTCTGTTGAATTTCTTGGCTGGGGGGAGGGAGAAGTTTCTGCCTTTTTAATATTCCCCAAAATATTTCTTTCTCTAGATTCTTCCCACATCAGTTTTTAGCACAGCATCTCATAAAGACAGACTGTCAAAGGGAATATATAATTTTGCTCTCAGGACTTGAGGGTAGCCTAGATAGAGGTACATAAACATAAACTATTTGGACAGGTATCCAGGAACTAAAGAAAAGAGATAGACACTTTGAATTTTCTGTGTATTTTGTGTGGAGATAAAAAGTTAAAAGAGGGAATATACAAAAACTATGTATCAGAACAAATTGAAGCTCACCTTAGCAATGTTAGGATTGTTTCAACTGAAAAATGCCACACAGGGTATGAGAATTGAAGAACTGGCATCAAATATCAAGGTAGCACATCATTTGACAAATTAATTGGATTAACTTCAAAGGACATACACTGAAAAAGAATTCTATGCCCTACCAAATACGTAAAATTCATGGTTAATCCCTCCAGAACAAAAATCATACTGAACTAGGTAACTATTGGCTAGGGTTCAGGATTATGACTCTTTTCAATATTCCCCAACCTAAGCCAAGGATGAGAATAACACTCTTATTCAGGGATTCAGGGATGACAACATAAATTAATTTTTTCTAGCCTCACCCTTAACCTAGAAATGGTTAGAACTTGTCTGCTGGCTTTACATCATTATTAACAGGTCTTAGTGTTCCCATTCATGAGGGCACATCTGGGGAAATATTACACTTGATTAGACTTTAAAATTACCCAAGCTCTGAATACATGTAGTTTGTAATTTTATTTCTGATTAAAGGTGACCCTAGCAATTATTGACCTAAACATTCACATACCCAGAATACCCAGTGGAATTTTAGAAATCAGATGGAACGGGTCTTTTGCTCCAACCAGTGTATGCAAGAAGGCCTCCTGATGAATGCATCTTTTTGTACCAGCGTTGGCTGAAAGACATACTGAGGACATCACCTCTCATTGGACTCCTTGATTTCTAGGGAGATGTTTTTTATTTGGAATGATTACGAGAACACTGCTCCATCTCAGCCTTGTCAAATGAGAACCATCTGCTGGTAACATGGAATCATCGTTCAGAGAAAAGGCTCTTGCAGTTTTTTGTTTTTTATACATGACCGTTCCCGAAGGGCTGGGGATGAGGAAATGGAATAATGTGGTGAAAAAAGGCTAACAAACAGAGTTATTGAAATACAAATATTACCAATATGAAATGGGACTGGGAAGCAGTGTAATATTAAAGAAATATCAAAATAGATTTTCTACCCCATTTTAAAAATTATATTCTAATACATTATGCAGACAAAACTGAAACCTGTTTTATGTTCCAGCTATTCAGGGTATTCAAGCAGAAGTGGAAGGATCTTTATTCCAAAGACAGGCTAGAAAAACTAAACTCTGGACTATTTGAGAGCTTTAATTTCTATCCTAACTTGGATTTAAAGTTCATGGGTATGAGGGCAAATCTTTCTAATTTTTTTTAATTCAGTTTTAAATATTGATCATGAACAAAACATTTAATTTGTTAATGCACGCCAAAACCAAAACTGCAGATGGTGGATATAGCAATGAAATTAAAAGATGCTTGCTCCTTGGGAGGAAATCCATGGCAAACCTAGATAGCATTTTAAAAAGCACAGATGGTAATAGTTCATATAGTCAATGCTATGGTTTTCCCAGTAGTAATGTATAGTTGTGAGACTTGGAGCCTAAGGAAGGCTGAACGCTGAAGAACTGATGTTTTTGAATGATGGTGTTGGAGAAGACTCTTGAAAGTCCCTTGGACGGCAAGGAAATCAAATCAATCAACCTAAGGGAAATCAATCCTGACTGTTCTTTGGGGGGGGACATATACCAAATACTTTGGCCACCAAATGAGAAGAAAGGACTCATTGGAAAAGACCCTGATGTTGGGAAAGATTGAAGGCAAAAGGAGAAGGGGACAGCAGAGAGGAAAATGGTTAGATAGTGTCCCACTAAGATGAATTTGGGCAAACTCCAGAAGACAATGGAGAACAGGGGGGGGCTGATGTGTTGTGGTTCCATGGGGTCACGGAGGGTCAGGCTTGACTTAGCAACTGAAAAACAGTAACAAATTTTGTAACTCAGCAAGCAACTGTATTAGGAATTACAACTAGCATCAGCTGGAGAGACAGAATATAAATTACAAACTATCTTGCATCCATAGCAAGCAAAGGCATCAGCAGTGCTCTTCCCATTACAGATACTAGGCCAAATGGACTTATTAAAGAAAACATGCTGTGCTTATCACTAAAAAGACTTCCTAACTACTGTGCAGATGATGAAGAAATTCTCAAGGAACATCAACTTCAGCCTTAAAAACAAAACAAAACAGTGAAAGCTTTGACCAAATTTCATCCCCTCTTGCAAAGCCTTCAAAGGCCGATAGGAACAGAACCTTTTGAGAAACAGCTCTGATCACAGCTATGGCTCAATAAACTGTTCATTTTATTATAATAATAATAATAATAATAATAATAAGAAGAAGAAGAAGAAGAAGAAGAAGAAGAAGAGGAGGAGGGGGAGGAGGAGGAGGAGGAGGAGGAGGAGGAGGAGGAGGAGGAGAAGAAGAAGAAGAAGAAGAAGAAGAAGAAGAAGAAGAAGAAGAAGAAGAAGAAGAAGAAGAAGAAGAAGAAGAAGAAGAAGAAGAAGAAGAAGAAGAAGAAGAAGAAGAAGAAGAAGAAGAAGAAGAAGAAGAAGAAGAAGAAGAAGAAGAAGAAGAAGAAGAAGAAGAAGAAGAAGAAGAAGAAGAAGAAGAAGAAGAAGAAGAAGAAGAAGAAGAAGTTGGAAGGGATCTTGGACCTATAACATTTTGGACAAATGAGTGTCCAGTCTCTTCTTAAAAACTTCCAGTGTTGGAACATTCACCTCTTCTGGAGGCAGGTTGTTCCACTGGTTAATTGTTCTAACTGTCAGGAAGCTTCTCCTTAGTTCTAGGTTGCTTCTCTCTTTGGTTAGTTTCCACCCGTTGCTTCTTGTCCTTCCTTCAGGTGCTGTGGACAATAGTTTGACTCCCTCTTCTTTGTGGCAGCTCCTGAGATATTGGAACACTGCTATCATGTCCCCCCTCGTCCTTCTCTTCATTAAACTAGACATACCCATTTCCAGCAACCGTTCCTTATATGCTTTAGCCTCCAATCCCCTAATCATCTTTGTCGCTCTTCTCTGTACTCTTTCTAGAGTCTCAACATCTTTTTTACATCATGGTGACAGTCGTAAGAAGGAATAGATTATCAAAGGAATGTAAGCAGGCACAGTAGGCTCTGGTCACAACACATTTTAAACTGAATAAGAATTATGAAAAATGAGAAAAAAATAAGCAAAAGGTAAATGGATATGGCTGCTTATTGTCCAAATAAACTGAATTAATTTACACCTCAAGTAGATATTTTAATAGAAATTCACTGAAGCTCAGTGATAAAGTACATACTGTTGTGTCCTGAGCCTGCAAGAGCTCAAAGCAGGCTCAGAATGTTGCAAATGGTCCCGGGCATTCCAAAAGCTGCCCGGGACCAGACAGAGTGGTGCCAGCCTTGTGCGCATGTGCAAAGCGCAAAAATGCTCAATTCCTATTGGTTAACACTGTTTGGATTTCTGGCCCTATAAAAGGCCTGTGTGCCTTTGCTGTTTGCTTGGTTGTAGGAGAAAGAGAATAAAGCGTTTGTTAATTGTCACCATGTGTCTTCATCAATTACACACGAACCACGAACACAACACATACTTTGTAGGAAAGAAGTCCTAAGGTCAATCCCTGATGTCTCCAGTTAGTCCTGAAAATGTTTTAACCTCACAATAGTCCAATAGATATTTTAGTGCCAGAATTGTATTTGCAATTCACATTAATATCAGAGCCTTATGTTCCCTCCATTCTTCAAAGGATACTCGCTGTCATCTCCCATTGCTCCTTTTTCTGGTGGCAGATGTACTGAAGTTCCTAATATGGTAATGGCCCCAGGAGAGGTTAGTCACCATCAGCACTGGCTGAAATTCCCAGCAGGTCCTGGCCCACCTGATACTGGTAGGATGGAAAGTGGAGACTGGTGAAAAGACAGCCAGCAGAGGCAGAGTTTTGAAAATGCCCTGCAATATATCTAAATAAACATTTACCTTGTAAGACTAAAACAGGCAGAAGACTGTATTCAAATGAGAACTTCAATTTAATTTTAAAATTGTTTAGACTTCCTGTTACTTAAATGCCTTTTATCAATAGATTTTGGAATCTAAAACCTAATTAGGGCAAGCTGATATTTGAGCTCTGTGCAGGTTGCTTCTTGTTCTGTTTGAACCAATTTCACTGTCCTGCACCTGCTTTCAATCTATTAAACAGCAATATTGAATGTGTTTCACTTCACAAGTTTCACTTCCAAAATGATGTCAAAGCAAATCATTCCTTTATATTGTTTTTTTAAAGTTAATTTCGAAGCTCCACAATCACAGGTGCAAAGTGTGGAACACTCCCTTCACAGATGTGACTGGTGATAGCAAAGCAGAGGTGGGTCTTTCAGGGATCTGAGTTTCCTTAGACAGTTACAGTGATTAAAAATCTCAGCTTATGTGTTGACTGAAAGCAAATATGAACAGACATGTAGAGCAGAAGAATAAAGGAAAGAAAAAACAAATTAGGCCCATTCAAAAGAAGAACACTCAGCCTTTATCTCTATTGATGTATAGTTGGCCTTCCTAAGAGTCTTAAAACATGGTTCCGCTAGTTGGCCTGGGGCCTGGATGGGAGTGTGTGATCCTGGAATTGTTTACAGGATTAAATACAAGTTCCAGCCTCCAATTTATTGTATACCTACCATCTTAGCTATTTCTCTGTAAATGTTATATTTACTGTTTTGTTCTTTTATAATATTTTTATCAGATTGTAAGCCATCCAGAGTTGGCTGGCTGCAAGATGGGTGGCATATAAGTTTTAATAAAAAATAAACAACATTCATTGTGATACATATAAAATAATCAGATCAGTTTGTAATCACTGATTTAAATCTGAGTGTGCAGAATAATATTGGTTGGTCTTCCCATTAGGTTGACATAGAATGAACACATATCTATGCTCTTAGACTCAAAATTTCAAGTGATACATTGGTCGTCATCTTCCTCCTCCACCTCCTCCTCCTCCTCCTCCTCCTCCTCCTCCTCTTCTTCTTCTTCTTCTTCTTCTTCTTCTTCTTCTTCTTCTTCTTCTTCTTCTTCTTCTTCTTCTTCTTCTTCTTCTTCTTCTTCTTCTTCTTCTTCTTCTTCTTCTTCTTCTTCTTCTCCTCCTCCTCCTTTTCTTCCCCCTTCTCTCCCTTCTCCCTTTTTTCCCTATTAATTTTAATTTAATGATACAATGTACATTTGGCTGAAAAATTATTCAAATCTATGCTCATATGTTTAGCCACATTACCACTCCCCAAATTATATTACCAGATTTATAAATGACAAAACAAGAATGGGATAATCTTCTATTATATATATGATGTTCTCCTTTGTTTCACATTTATTTTCATTATGACAACAGTTTTTAAAGATTCTCTGAGGAGTAAATAAGCATGAAATATATAGAATTAATCATTCCAAGATCTTAAGAAATATTATTTAAGGCCCCTAATCATTTGATTTGTTAATATGAATTATTCCAAGTCTTTGTTCTAAAATTCCTGCAAACAACTCATATTTCTTTAACAACCTTGTTTAGTTTTCTGTAAAAGAAGTGTTTCAGAAAACTGGAACAATTGCTATAAACAGTTCATAAAACTGTTTCTTTTAATGATATAGATGACAGTGATTAAATACTTGATAGTACAGGAGAAGAGCAAGATGAGCTGGAAGACAGTGTTAAATGCAGTGAAGAGAAACTCTGAAATAAGCATCTTATCAGAGCTACAAATTATCACAGGGAACACGTGAAATATGTGATTTTATTATTTTTGTTTTTACTTTAATGGAGCTGCATACTTTTGTTTTTTACTACAGACGTGCAGAAAATTTAGCACAACATTTATTAACTCAACAAAGACTGTAGCCTATGAAACTTTCGTGAGCATCTTTCATAGTAATTTGAATGAAAAAGCACAATGGAATTTTAATTTGCAATACATTTCTTCATAATACAATCTGCTAGACCTCTGCATAGAGTGATCATACATTTCATATTTATGTTTTCTGGAAAATGATTTCTGACAGTCTTCTTTAATCCTCAGGATTATTCATTAACAGGAGTAGCATTTTTCTGAGAACAAAAATAAGGTTAAATATACGAACCCAAGTCACTGAAACAAAAACAACTGCTTTTATTTGGGACCCAAATCATAGTTCTATTAAACATGCTATTAATCTTAAAATGACATCAAAGAAAAAAACTCACCATGCAGCATTCAAATAAAGATAAGGAGATTTATGGCTTTCTAGATTTTAAATTCTGTTAAATTGGGTTTGGTGGATTGGGATGGTACATACTGTAAGCAATGTAAATAACTAAATAAATGGATCATAACCCTGGTTCAATTTTATTCTCTGCCTGGGCTTTAAGTTCTGAGAGAAGAACTCAAATTTTCTTCTTTTCCAATATGTCTTTCTCTTTGATGCTTTCTGAGATCAGGACAATATAGTTGAAATTAGAAAAGAAATATTTCACTTCTGAAGTCCTTCCAGCCGCCTATTAAACCCACATGATTTTTTTTTACTACTTAGCCAATGGGAGAGATTACTTTTGTGGTGGTGGTAATAGTTTAAAAGACAGAAGGATAATTAATGAGATTGCTAATCTATGATTAGCAATGATTGCTTTACAAAATGCTCAGATATTCAAGCATTGTGCCTAATATTTTGCCCACTCAGGCAAATTTTACTTTCCTGTATTTCCTAGATACAGCTCTTACAATATTTTATATTCCAAGAATTGGTAAGAAATAAAATACAAAATTGGAGGGGAAAAAACTTCTAAGACTTTGTCTCCAGCTCTTTGGGGTTGTTCCGAATTACTGCAGTGCTTTGGTTCTTTCCACTATCTCAGTCTTTCCCACATCGGACTCTTCCAAATATATATTGGAACTGCAGTTCCTAGAACTCTCTGAAGTAAGAAACCAACATTAAATGTTTTTGTCAGTCTGGCTCTCACGTCTGTGACATTTTAAAATAGAGATACTGTAGGAGATAAGATTGAATTTGCCTGTCAAGCATACTATTTCATGGCAAGGGGGCAGCCTAAGTGTATTAAGACAAGGTGTTTTTTTTTTTAAGTAACTGTTTTTACTTATTTAGATTAGAAAGCTTTATGATGGTTTTCAGAAAAGAAAAGTTTTTTTTCCAAATGTATCCTATGAATGAAAAATATGCAACCATAGGTGTCTGCTGGGGGAACAAGAGATAAATTATACATTTCAATGGGGCAAAAAACTGGAGTTATTTGCAATAGATGTCAGGACACAAGGACAATAAGAACCGTGTGTTAAAATGGGACACAATCTGCATAAAGAAGCAGATTCCTGTGTTTTCAACCAGTATTGATTTTATATTTAAAACTGGTTCCAAAACTAACATTTAAGCAATCTAGTATTTAAAACAATGTAAAAAATTTTCAAGTTGAGTTGAAAGAAATTATAGTTCAAAAGCATAGGACTTTTAAATATATCTGTGTAAGTCTCATTTCTTTTCTGCAGGAGCGATAACACTGCTAGACCAAAATCAGTGCAAATAATGCAACATCTAATATTGACCTGGCCAAGCCTACTTTTATGTCATAAAATATTAGAAACATCTTGGGGGGGGGAGAGAGAGAGGGAGGGAGGGAGAGAGAGAGAGGAGAGAGAGAGACTACCACCCTTGAGGAATTCAACTCTGAAAACAGCTAGGCACGTTCTAATAACCAAATTTAATCAGAAGGATGGGAAACCATCTGGATTTAGCAATTTAAACTACCTTACAGGTTGTCATTCAGAAAAAGAACACATTTAAAGGGTCTCCATCCATCCTCCCACCAGCCTTGTACTAAACATCTATACAAACAGAGGATTAGGAGGTAGCTGGCCTCTTGGAATGTGTTTTAAGATATTCTGCTGACAAATTTGTTATGGCCATCTGGCCCTCTTGGCAGGTGCGATGAATCCTAATGAAAAAAGAAAAAGAAAACTAAAGTCTATTCATGGCTGACTCTGATTTTTTAAAAAAAGCAATCAGCTTTGAAATAATAAAGAGACTGACAGGTGGATAAAAGCAACTGTCCTGGCATATTTCGTACTGTGAAGGACGCTACCAGTTGTTCTACTGAGAGTTGTTTAGGGTAGAAAAAGAAGCACTGCCAAACAGTGGCAAAAATAAGTAACCTGGGGAAATAAAAGAGCTACAATATGTTTGCAGGTTTAATGTAGCCTTGGAAATTGTACATTTATCCTTAGTTTTTTGTAGAGAGTTCAAACGAAGACTCTCCAAATATCTCTGCAAATGCAGAACACTTTGACTCTGGAATCTAATCGTTCATTTGAACTGCAGTATAAACAGTTAGTTCTTGACAGACGACAATTCATTTAGTGACCGTTCAAAGTTACCACAGCACTGAAAAAAGTGACTTAGGACCGTTTTTCACACTTACGACCATTGCAGCATCCCCATAGTCCCGTGATCAAAATTCAGATGCTTGGCAACTGATTCATATTTACGATGGTTGCAGTGTCCTGGGAGGGTCATGTGATCACCTTTTGTGACCTTCTTACAAGCAAAGTCAATGGGGAAACCGGGTTCACTTAACAACTGTGTTACTAACGTATCAACTTCAGTGATTCACTTAACAATTGTGGCACCAAAGGTGGTGAAATGGGGCAAAACTCATTTAACAATTGTTTCGCTTAGCAACAAAAATTTGGGGCTCAATTGTGTTTATAAGTTGAGGTCCACCTGTAAAGCCGATATTAGTCTAAACAAGTTGCTGCAAGTTTGCTTATGACAGTCCCTCCATAAAGTAACTTAATAACCTTAATCCATGAACATAAGTTTTAAATATGATTTCTTCCCAATGAAGTTTCTCTAGGGCTCCACCACAAAATATGGAACTAAAATAGGTACTCCTATGAACAAAAAGTTCTCCTTCTATATCTAGGGGCCTCTAGATTTGGCAATGTTAACAAGGAATAATCAGGGCTGTGAAGCTGCAACTTGAAGTCCAGGCTGAGTTCAATGAGTGCTTTGGACCAAGTGCCTTGTCTCATCTGCATTGACCACATAGGGTTGCTGTTGTGGGGAACAACACAAAGAGGGAATAGCAAGAGCAATAGCACTTAGACTTATATACCACTTCACAGTGCTTTACAGTTCTCTTTAAGTGGTTTACAGAGTCAGCCTATTGCCCCCAACAATCTGTGTCCTCATTTTACCCATCTCAGAAGGATAGAAGGCTGAGTCAACCTTGAGCTGGTCAGGATCAAACTGCTAGATGCACTGCCTTCCCAAAAGAAGGGCAAGGTGTAAACTTAACAAAGAATAAATACTATTGTTGATTGTACAAATTTATAAAATTTAGAAATTTTGGAATATGTGCAAAAAACTAGAAGGGGATGCATTTAACATCTGCTGAGAAGTAGTTAGACAAACCATTTATGAACATCTATTATTCATCCTCATGGAATGTGCTAATGCCACTACAGAGTTAGAAGATTCTAGTAGATTCCAGGGAATCTGCTTCATTTCATCAAACTGCACAAATTCTAGAGCAAATAAAGGAGATTATTCTTTCATTTGCTATAACCTCCCAACCTTACCAACTGTGTGTGTGGGGGGGGGTTCCCACATGTATAACATTCAGTTAAACAACACCATATTACTTACTCTCCAAAGGAGACTTGAGATCCATTTGAAAAAGTTCTTTAGATACTAGATTTAATGTAAAAGATAGGAGAATGTACTGAAACCCAGAACTATAGATAATTAAAATAGTAAATAAAAGGAGCTGTATTTAATTAATTTAACATTAAATTAAACAAAACTTTGCTTTTGTCCTGGCTTTTCTCACTTATTTTTCTTGGCCTCATTCGCTATTGGATGTAACCCCTACTATAGTACTTAAAGGCCAAATGCAGTTCTCAGCTAAAATATGTTGCATGTTCCTGCTGTGAATAAAAGCTGGGTGTGAAAAAACAATTTAACTTTGGAACATGGAAATTCATTTTGGGGAATAGTCCAAGATATGAAATGATTTTAACTTGCATCCAGATGTAATCATATCTGTAACAGGGCCATTAAAATAAAAAAAACAACTAGAATTTTTTTAAAAAATGGGACTTCAGTTGGTTAAAAATTGTTAACTAATTAGCAATTAGCTATTTGTTTTGTTCTAAATATGAATTACAACTGGATCCAACCAACCAGATTCCAAAAATGGTGTCCAAAATTATTATGCAAAATATTTATAAATGAGAGTAATATGTTTACAGCAATTAGTAAACAATATAAGACACAATCAAAGATATATGAAATGTTTTATTTATTAAATAAATACTCCATTTAGATGAGAAAAAGGTGCTTCATAAGTTCTCTGGATGCATATATGGCACTTATTAACTCAACAGTAGGCAACTGCTGAGAAATGAATTGTACAAATCTTTGAGGCAAAGATTGGTCATAGTATTATATATAGTCCAATGTCTGAGCTGCCTAAACATGTTATACTGTACATCTTTAGCCATTCCCCACTGTCAGTTTGTTATAACGTTGTTGATGTTGAAGATATATACATATGTATATAGTAAATTTCTTAAAGAAGCTTGGCTTTTTCTTGCAATCAGCTTTCAATTGTTATCTGAATAGCCTATACTCTGTCTTTGCAAATCACAGCCAAAATATTATGGATTCAAATAAAAAAAAATCCCTCTGGCACATTTATTATTCTTAGACAGTTGTAATCAATCAGAAATGTAGGGAGGACATTTATTTTTTAGCCATTTTTACACAGTCTCTGATTAATATACATGCTTATTAACAGACTTGGAAAGACTATAGAAACTGATAGTTTCAGCATTTTTTTTTCATTTTTTTTACCAAATTGCTTTGACATAATTGTACTTGCCATGATTCTTTGAAAACAAATGATTCTGTTTCAGTTTGCTTCCTATCCCAGCCTTTAATCTTAATCTTTCTTTCTTTCTTTCTTTCTTTCTTTCTTTCTTTCTTTCTTTCTTTCTTTCTTTCTTTCTTTCTTTCTTTCTTTCTTTTTCTCTTTCTCTTTCTCTTTCTTTCTTTCTTTCTTTCTTTCTTTTTCTCCCTACTTCATTTTCAAATGTGATTGAATATATGCATATGTTAAGAATGTTATTTGTATATGTATGTTGAAATACTGGCACATTCCAGACGGAAACATAAACTATCAGCAACATTTGCATCTCCTCTTAAATTTTATTTCAGTTCACTTTAGGAAGAACCAACATGGCTCTCAGTTATGAGTTCTCATGTATTTTTCAACTAAATTTCCCTCATGCTGGCTGAGTCATTTGTGAGAGAGCACATTAATATAGTAGAAGAGATTGTTACAGCAACTACTTGCCATGAAAAGTGTTGGTTTGATATAGGATGATCTTTAAAGCGGGCAAACAAACAAACAAATAACAAGCTTCTCTTTTTAAAAATATGCAACAAAAATAAGTGATAATGTTGTACAGCTAAACAGAGCCAATTTCTAGCTGATTTAGAAGTTTGATATTTGTCTAGTTCCCCAAATATTTGGAAGAGGAAAGGTGGACTAACATCACAATATTTAGGACATATATTTGTATAGTTGTGTATGTAGTCAAAGATCTATACCTGGTAATAGGTTTTATTCTCCTTGATTAGGGCCATGCATGCTGATAGCAACAATGGCACAGGCAATTCATCTGATATATTTGACATTCACCTATCATCTCTTCTGACAATATAATTCCACTGGCACCTCTAAGATTAGCATTGCAGTATCTAAGATCTTATTCAAATACAGTAGGAAATGCTACCATTTTGTCACTCATCTTGATTTTGTGTTTTTCCTTTTATCTCCCTTGCAGTAGTCCTTTGAAAATAAATCTAAAACCTTCTTCGTCATTCCCAGAAGTAGACTAGTTTTGCTATGACAACATTAGATTTACTTTATGAATGAATCCAGCACCACTTCCTCTGAAAGGACAATAACATTATTTTTCTTGGGAAGAGGAGAGACTTATATAATTATAATTAAATGTTAAAAAATTAAGTGAAAGAATATTTACCCAGTACTTTTTTTTTTTTAGTTCTAATAAGCTTGAGTAGAAAGTAACATTTAGTTCTTAATGGACAACCAGATATTTATGTGGAGACTATAAGCAGTATGTGAGGAAAAAAGTAATCAATATTAGAGGCTTTTAGTATCTCTTAAATCAATTGCTTGAGAATATATATCTTTCCCATGACTAGTAGCTAATCACTTTTTAAATTTCTTCAAACCGGTGTCCGTCATTGTGTGGGATCAAATCAATTCTGCATAGTTTAAATATAATGTTATGTGAAGAATGTTACCCTTTTGTCTGCCTTAAATCCTTATGAAGCTCAACTTTGGGGAATACAGACATTAATTCATTTATCTTAGTTATGATTATCCAGACTTTTTGAAAGAATCTATTCTCTTAGAGGAGCTGCTCCAACTTTTTGCTGCTTTGGTTATTATTTTCTAAGGCAGAGGTCCCCAACCTTTTGGGCACCAGGGACTGGTTCTGTGGAGAAAGGTTTTTCCACAGACTGGAGAGTGCGTGGTTTTGTGTGCTACCTGCATCCCACGCATGGGGCTTTGCTTGTTTGCATGGACCGGTTGCTGGCCCAGTACCGATCCACGGACTGGGGGGTTGGGGACTCCTGTTCTAAGGAGCTGCAATTAGAACAGTACCTATGATTTTTAGTTAATCTCATTGAAGTATTATGAAAACATCATGCTTCTTTGCATTTCGCTTTGAAATGATTGATTGATTGGGAGGGTTCCATATTTTTTAAAATATATGAAAATGGTTCTGAGAGGGAGAAAAAAGTAAGAAACACTGCTGTAAGTCAAGGGTTTCATCAGACTTTTGACCAAAACTCCAGGATCAGTTCCTGTTCAGTTCTTGGCAATTCAGATCTGTTTATACATATGAGAAGTTAGGATTTTTGGCCCCAGTGTGTGCCATATGAATTTCCCTGTAGAATTTGATTTGCCACTTTTAACAGCCATTCCAAAGGTTGAAGCTCTTTTGCTCTCTCCTCATAATTTCATATATCCCAAAGAGATTGATGTTGTTATCAAACTTAATTCACACACCTTTAATTTTAGATGATTGATGAACAAATGTAAAAATAATAATCCTTGTATAAATGTATGTATGCCCTTATGTATCAAACTTGTACACTTCTCATCTTGCTGAAGACAATTATAAATGACTTACAGATGTTGAATAAAATACAAAATAAAACATTAAAATAATAAATACTAAACAATAACAATACAGATCCAAATCCACGAGTTATCCTGCTGTTACACTGTGAGAAGTGTCTATTTATTTCCACTCTTTGAGTCCAGTTCTTGAAAAAAATTACTGATCCATCATTTTTGGTTTTGTTTTTATTTTTACCCATGATTCCTACATTTGCTCAGGTGTCTTTTTAAAAGACTTTATAAAAAGGCCTTTGTAGATCCAAGTGAATACTCTCTATTGAATCACTCTACTCACATGGTCTGAATTCAGGGTTTGGGAGATGAGTGAGGCAAGAGCTTCTGCAGGTGGGAGATTACAAGCTATTCTTCAAGTCCTTTTGAGCTCCAGTGTCTGATGTCTCTAAATCAGAGATCTATGATTCATCTTGTGAGTCAGTTGAGCAAAGCTCCATCTATTTCCCCAGCATTTATATTGCAATGGAAGATGGATCTATGGACCTACTTTCAAATTGGAACAATAGCAATAGCAATAGCACTTATATACCTCTTCATAGTGCTTTACAGCCTTCTCTAAGCAGTTTACAGAGTTACAGTTTACCAACCTCGGAAGAATGGAAGGCTGAGTCAACTGTGAACCGGTGAGAATCGAACTGCTGGCAGTTGGCAGAGTTAACCTGCAATACTGCATTCTAATCACTGTGCCATCATGGCTCTCTCCATGCAACCTTAAATTAAATGTACTGTATATAATATTTCCAATGATAGCAAAAGTCATAAAATTACAGACAATGATTCTAAATCTGAAATATGTGTGAAGATGGCAAACAGAGAAAAGTTGTGTTTTGAATATAATTGTAAACATCTGTAACCGTGAATATTAATTTTCTGTAACCAAAAACCTACAGTGCTGCCAGAGCTGTGTGGCTGAATGACAAGCAGAAGTACATCTACAGCAAGGGCCAAAATTCCTTAAAAATATTCTTGTTCTTTTTCTATGAATTCTATTTTTCTAAAGAATTTTTCCAGCCCTCCCCGAAATACACTGAACTCTTACCTTCCCATTTTGCACTCCAAAATAAATCCAATTTTCAGGCCCAATTATGGATCCAATCACATCAGTGCTTCACCCAGAGTACGTCTAGTTCTTCTTAAGTTCACTGCCTCCATCATCTGTACCAGTATGATGAAGCAATTTGATTTTATTCAGTATTTAACTAAAGGCAATATTTGGCCCTCTTGCTGTTGGAGATTCCATTCTGCAGAGAATAAGCAATTTTCATCCCATTTTAATTTAGATGTCTATCCTGAGCCAGGGAGTATACTCATTTTTAGTGATGGTTTCCCACTCCTAAGTTGTTGCAAATTATAGGAATTGAGCATCCTCAATAAGGGAGTTGGTATAACTTTTTATTGGCTAATCATTTGTAAGAGGATATGGGCCCTTTCCTAAGTGAGGACCATCTTGCCTCCTCACAACCCCATAGGTTTCCAAGGACATCAAAAGCTGAGAGAATTAACTTTCAGCTAAGCTCCTGCTTCAAAGAAAATGTTGCAAAGATAGTTTTGCAGTTTTGATTAAGAGGCAAACGTCTCCTGTTGGCAGGAATGTCCATGTTCTTTGCCACTTGATATTTTCCCCTTCCTGCCAGGAGAATAAAAGTGATTGTGCCTTGTGCCATCCCCTCTTTTTCATGGAACCAGTGTTCTTTTGGTTTTCTTTTTTCTTTGCTGTGAAAATAATGAGGCTATGGAGTGGGGCTACATGCCATTGGCCCTGTTTCTTTACTTATAAAGTGAGGGAGAAAGAGAGAAAAGCAGGGGGGAGGGAGGGAGGGAGGGAGGGAGAGAGAGAGAGAGAGAGAGAGA
Source organism: Bothrops alternatus (assembly GCA_034064705.1). Classification (NCBI taxonomy): domain Eukaryota; kingdom Metazoa; phylum Chordata; class Lepidosauria; order Squamata; family Viperidae; genus Bothrops; species Bothrops alternatus. The sequence continues at coordinate 14,937,492 of JARGCV010000023.1, forward strand.
GAGAGAGAGGGGGGAGGAAGCTGTTCAGAGTCGCTTTCAACCAGGTGATGGATAGCAAATAAATTTGATACATAAATTAAAAAATATAAATAAATAAACATTAACATCAATGATCCCGCAGGATAAGATCAGGCCCTATTTCATTGCACTATATGCAATAATGCTTTCGAAACACTGCATTTGAACTTCACTGAAATGCTGAATGAGTCATGAAGTCTTTAAGACCACCTTGTAGTCATTGCCATATGTTACTCAGCCATCAGTGTGGCCTGCTCCCAACCACAATATTATAATTATATTGTGAGAGTACAAGCCAAATACAGGGAGAACACTTCCCATTGTTCTTTTTTTCTTTTTCTTTCTTTATTAAAGGAGTCAAGCATAATCCTGCTTTCCATAATTAAGTGAATATTGTGTACTTCCTGTCTAGTTTTATCATATCATTGTGAGATCTGAGGCAGGCAAAATTAAAAATGGCATCCATAAAACACAGGGGATATTTGTTTGCATTTAATGGGGAAGAATATAATCTGCAAATTTGTACTATGTATGCAGTCATTTTCCTTTTTAAGAAAAACTTCGCAAGTAGAAACGTGAAAGCATATTTCCATGTTATACCAATTAACCAAGTATTTATCAACGTAAATGGCTTCCAGTGCTTTTAGAAATGTATTTAATAGCTAATGGGAGCCAAATTAGCTATAAAGATTGCCACATATTTACTCAGCTCTAGCATACCATATTAGGATTGGGAATATGGCAGCATGAAGTAATGATCCAAATCATCTCCCTCTTACACACACACACACACACACACACACAGAGAGAGAGAGAGAGAGAGAGAGAGAGAGAGAGAGAGAGAGAGAGAGAGAGAGAGAGAGAGAGAGAGAGAGAGAGAGAGAGAGAGAGAGAGAGAGAGAGAGAGAGAGAGAGAGAGAGAGAGAGAGAGAGAGAATGGGCTCCACAAGTAATAGGACAGGTTTCCCACCTATTTAATTTTTCCCCAAGCCTTTTGCTCCTTAAGTCTCTGTCTTTGGTTTTGAAATCTTTCAGAATTTCAGGATTCTGACATGATGAAATAGGAGAAGGAATCACTTGTTCAGAGACAGATTCAGTCTCCAAAGCTTAGTGTCATGCCTAGTCAAAGAGTAGAAAAAGATGGACTGCAAGGAACTGAGATAGGTCTAGCCTGTGGGCAGACCTTCCACCCGGTGATGGATAACTGCAAGGTTCTAACTAGGAGTGCTTCATACTACATTCCTGTCTTCTTTTTTGTTACTTCCATAAGTAAAGTGAGGAAGAAACAGGCTGTGACCATTGGAGAGTCAATAAGGGAAACTCTGAGCTTTAGGAGTTCTTGAACTTTCTGAGTTTCATTCCAGTTTAAAATCCAGCTGCATGGTGACTTCTATGGGGGAAAGTGTATTTTATGTATGTGGTTCTAGTAGAGGAGATACTATCCTCCTCCCCATTCAAATCTAATTCCTTGTCTTAGTCTAAAAAAATGTAGAAGAATAGAATCATACGGTTAGAAGGGACCTTGGAGGTCTTTTAGTCTAATCCCCCACCCATGACAGGAGTCCTTATATTAACCTAGACAAATGGTTGTCCAATCTCTTTTTGAAAACATCCAGGGATAGAATATCTACTGGTACAACTCCAGGAGGTAAAGCTGTTCCACTGATTCATCATTCTCACTGCCAGGAAATCCCTCCTTGGGTCCAGGTTGGATATCTCTTTAATGAACTTCCACCCATTGTATCTTGTCCTACCCTCAGATGCTTTGGAGAATACATCCAATGCTCAAGTCTGTCAGTGTCAATGTCTTCATTCACCTTTTTAAAGCTAGAGACTAGATGCACTCTGAAGAGCAAAACTGACTAATAGTGTAAATATACTGAGTAATATAAGGGCCAGCTGAACTAAAGGCATCTTGGGTACTTGCTTCAAGCTCTTGATGCTTGAGGGTATCAATACTTTTTGGGGGAAGAACTATAGTATGAGTCTCCTAAGCTACCTTGTTCACATTAGGTGCAAAAAAGGATGTCATCTTAATATCCATGTTGAAGAAACATTCACAAGCTATTCCAGCTGGCTGTAGAGCATGTCATGGGGGGGGGGGTAGAGAATGATCTTCTCTGACTCTGGTGATGAAATGTCATGGCCTAGATCTAAGTCAGTTGGTCCTCTGACCACAATACAGACAGCTACAGTTAATAGCTGGCTGACAAACTGTACTCAGCGAGTAGTCCTCAATGGTACTACATCCACATGGAGAGAAGTAAGCAGTGGGGTACCACAAGGCTCCATCTTAAGCCCAGTACTCTTCAATATCTTCATCAATGACTTAGATGAGGGAATAGAAGGGGATGCATTTGCAGATGACACTAAATTGGCAAGAATAGCCAACACCCCAGAAGACAAGCTCAGGATTCAAAAGGATTTTGACAAACTGGAACAATGGGCCCTATTCAACAAAAGGAGTTTTAATGTAGAGAAAAACAAAGTTTTACATTTAGGCAGGAAAAATCAAAGATGTAAGTACAGATTAGGTGAGACCTGGCTCAAAAACAGTAACTGTGAGAGGGATCTTGGAGTCCTAATGGACGATCACTTAACTATGAGCCAGCAGTGTGCAGTTGCAGCCAAAACAGCTAATGCAATCCTGGGTTGCATAAACAGAGGCATAGAATCAAGATCACACGAAGTATTAGTACCGCTTTATAAAACCCTAGTGAGACCACACCTGGAATACTGCAATCAATCTTGGTCACCATACTACAGAAAAGATGTTGAGACCTTAGAAAAAGTTCAGAGAAGAGCAACTAAGATGATCCAAGGCCTGGAGACTAAAACATATGAAGAATGTCTGCAGGACTTGGGTTTGGCTAGTCTAAAGAAAAGAAGAAATAGGGGCTACATGATAGTAGTATTGCAGTATTTGAGAGTCTGCCACAAAGAAGAGGGAGTCAAATTATTCTCCAAACATCAGAGGGCAGGACAAGAAACAATGATTGGAAACTGATCAAAGAGAGAAGCAACCGGAAACTAAGGAGAAAGTTCCTAACAGTGAGGACAATTAACCAGTGGAATAACTTGCCCTCAGAAATTGTGGGTACTCCATCACTGAAGGTTTTTAAGAAGAGACTAGGTAGTCACTTGTCTGAGATAGTATAGGTTCTCCTGCTTGAGCGGGGGGCTGGACTAGAAGACCTCCAAGGTCCCTCTCTATTCTATTGTATTCTATTCTGTTCTGTTCTGTTCTGTTCTGTTCTGTTCTGTTCTGTTCTGTTCTGTTCTGTTCTGTTCTGTTCTGTTCTGTTCTGTTCTGTTCTGTTCTATTCTATTAGTGGCTCTCTACAGTTTGCGCAAAGGTATTTTCCAGTCCTGTTTGCAGGTTCCAGGACTTCCAGAATATCAAACATGTGTTCTATATTGCAACTATATCTCTCAACCATATTTATTTTTTTTATAATGCATGTAGTGCTGGGATAACCATGTAACACTTAATTTGAAACCTAAGAACGGGGAATTTCAGTTGAAAATATGCATACATATATTTCCCATTTAGAGATGCTAACAATTGCCTACTATATTGTTCTAACTACAATAAAACAATGTAAATCAAGTCCTTGAAATACTAAGTAGATAATGTTCCATTGGGAACATTATGTTCCCATTAGGTACTTATGATTAATTCTTAATGCTTGGTTCCATGCTTTACTTTTTCAGAAATGGTACACAGTATCACTTTTACCAGCAATGTGTATGTTTGTGTGTTTGTGTGTGTGTGACAGATATTCATTCCACTTGAACAGAAGGAGGCAAGACTTCCAAAGATTATTCTTCACACATTATAGTCTGCATCCAAGTAGATTATTTGTATGAGTAAATTGACTACAGTAACATCTGCCCTGGTTGTAATAGAAATGGAGAAAGTGGGCATGAAGAAAGTGAAAGAAGAAAAATGGACAAAGTAGAAACAGGAGAAAGTAATTTGCAAGTCGATGTGTGGAATATAAATTTCTCCTTTTCAGATGTCCATGGCAGAGAGTGAGAATATTTACCACACTAGGCAAGATGAACATAGTCATTCTTGCGTGTAGATTTCAATTCATGAAGCTGGTGAAAGTCTGCTCTGAGAGTCTGTTCTGTAACATCGGCATTTCAGAAGGCAGGAGGGAATTCCAAGGCAAATTCAACTATATCTCTCCACATCATTTCTCACTCCCAACAAAACTGAAGAGCTCGGTCTTGAGGAGGTTTTCACACCACAGTGTGATTCTTCCCAAGAGCTTCTCATCCCAGCTCAGATCCTTCCTTTGATCCTTCCCAGCAGCTTCTTGGTTTTTATTCCTATCGATATAATTTACTTTCCAGAAATATATCTATAAAATATTAACAATCTGTTTCCTCTTTTCATTGCAAAACAAGCATGTGCACATGCACATATCCACACACATCACTAGTCAAATTAAACTTTAAGAGCAATTTTTAAATAGTTGTAGGCCTAGAGTGTAGTTGAACTATGAGCCACATTTTCTTTTTTTTATTAAAGCAATCAACATTAATCATAATATCATATTAGGAAGCATTCATCATAGATCATAAAATACCACAGTAAGTATTAGTCCTTGTATACGTCGGATTTGGTAAAGGTTCTTCACTCCTCACGTCAAGCCTCAACTATACGCCAGATACATTTTCTTTGACTGGTGCTTCTCTTGTATATAGTCTATCCACTGTTTCCAATCTGTCATATATTGTTCATTTGAGCAATCCTTCAAATATGCCGATATTTTCGCCATTTCTGCCAAATTTATTACTTTCAAAGTCCATTCTTCCATAGGTGGTATTTCTGGCTTCTTCCAGTATTGTCCCACCAACAATCTAGCTGCTGTGATCAAGTTCAGAAATAAGTTCGTCTCTGTGGTAGTGCAATCTTTTATGATCCCTAACAAAAAAACCTGAGGTAGAAATTCAATACGCTTTTTCAAAATGGTTTGGAGTGTCCACCATATCTTCCTCCAGAAGGCTTTAATTTTTCTACATGTCCACCATACATGAAAATATGTAGCCTCCCCATTACCACACCTCCAACATTTAGGTTGGGTGTCTGGATAGATGTATGATAGTTTTTTCGGATCTAGATGCCACCTATAGAACATCTTGTAGAAGTTTTCCCTTAGCTGTTGCGCTTTCGTAAATACATTTCTCACCCAGATTTCCTCCCACGTTTCCATCGTGATAGAATGCAACAAGAGATTAATGGCAACATGCATAAAGGAAAAAAAAATGGTCAGTGATCAGCTATTTGGTATGTGAGGTATTATATGCTGCACATACTGTATTACTGTACTTAACTTTTCAGATGAGGTTTATTAGTCAAAGGAGTTCAAACTGAGAAAGTATGGCAAAGTTGGCTGATATCAATGAGTGACTGCATTTTTGGCAAATGTTCCCTTAGGTCAGACATGTCCAACTCGCGACGTCATATCGGGACGGTTTTGCCATTGCCGGCAATAGGGTGGGCACAGCTTCCAGATGACGTGTCCAGCCCATGAGCCAGCAGTTTGACACCCCTGCCTTAGGTTTTCATGTTATAAAAATAATATAACCATAATCATGGAGATGACATATACCGTATAATATCCAGTATGCATAGAAGGTGCTTGATCTGATCTGTACATAGGCCAGCTAATTAAAAGCATGGTAGAGTGGCTTTTTACTGTATACAAGTATTTAGTAAGATGCATTCCTACAGTAAAATGCTATTTAAGACAGGTTTTCTTATGTGAAAAGGAGTCCAACAATGCTTTACTTCAGCCCCTTTTCCATTTGTTACTGCAGGGATTTACTTCTGTTAACATTACTCTTCATTTTTACACAGAGTATATTCTATTCTTATTTATTTCATTTCATAAAAGGCATTGTCATGGTAGAGTTAGAGTTCTCATTCAAAAGAATATTCTTGTATGTTTGTTTATTATATGGTCGGAATACTATTGTGAGACTAAAGGAAAATACAAAGCTGGAAAACCTAGATGCCATTTAATCCCATTCCAATAAAAACCAAAATAAATATATTGCAGTGCAGAAAACATCTGTTAATACCAAACTTTCACTGAACTGGTCACTTTTGTGAATGACCGGCAAAATCACTTTAGGGAAATGCTACAGATGGCTTTCAGATTTCAGCATAATCTACTCCAGCAATTAAACAGATAAGTAAAAGAAATAGAAAAAAAAGCAAAAGCTGTTAAACTAGTAGAACTATCAGCTGCTGACTTGAATGGTATGAGCAATGATTTTTTTTTTTCCTGACTGACAAATCCAAGTCGTATAAAGGCGGATGTTCCTAAATGGATGAAATAACATACTGAGAGAAAACTGTCCCTCTGACATTTGTGCTGGGCAACCTGGAATGTTAAACTCGGACAAAGGTAATGTGATTGGGATACATGCTTATTCATTACACTCTCTGATGTGTTTCCATATCCCTTTTGGCTAGCCAGCTGTCAGACTGGAGACAACCACAGGCTCAGCTGGTACTAATTTCTAGGCTATCCAATACAGATGAAAAATACAAAGTGAAGAAGCAGCCATTAGCACCCTTATGACGCCTGACCAGCTCGGGAATGTTTCTGCGGGCATCCTTCTGTAAGAACCGCCACACCAAGAGAGAGACACTGAATCTTCTCGTCTGGAGTTCTTTTATGATGGTAGCCAATACCGAGACAAGAAACAAAGACAAGACATTCTCTGTGCAAAACTTTGTCATTCCACATGCTGCTATGTGGGAAAAAAGGGAAGTCTTCCTGACTCCGGCTCTTGCTCAATGTGTCTTGACTCATGAACCTTAATAACCAATATGGATTTTTAAAATCCTTACTTGAGTAAGTACAGATGTTGTTGCTCTGTCAAATAGCCATTCTTCCTTTGAACTGGGTCATTCATCTCACTTACATTATGTGTCCTTGAGTTCATCAACTGAACTTCATCTTGCATGTATTGTAAAACGGTCCAATATTTACCAGGTTTGAATACAAATAAAAAATAATTGTTTCACATGTTTGCGGTGTGCTTGGGGATACCACCAGCAATTCAATCACTCTTTGACAAATAGCATTGGTTTAATTCTATTCAAATTACAGGGAAGCTGAGCAACATTATTTCAACCCATATAACACATTTTAGATCAGTGGCCAATTGCTTTGCTTTTAGGAATCGGTTTTATTCTTTTGCACTAGTACAATAACACAGTTTCCCCCCCCCCCCGTGAAGCAAATATTCAGTCCTTTGTTCCCAATCAGCACGATTGAGTTTCATGGAAGTATTACAGTGATAGGACAGTCATTTCATTCTACCCTCAAACACTACTCCATAGTGACTTTTTCCCAAGAAACCCGCACAATGGACTCCAATGTGATACAGGATATTTGGAGTATTCTCTAGGGCACACAGTCACTTTGTGCAAGACATTGGCAATATTTGGTTTTGCAGGGGGTGGGGGAGGGTTGTTACCACTGTCCTGCATGAATGGTGAGTTCAGTTTATTGATTTATTTATTCAATTTGTATAACCACTCAACTCATATATGTGACTCCAGGTGGTTTGCAAGAATTAGAAACAGCAGCAAAAACAATAACAATAAAAATAACAAACATAGAGCTAAGCTTAAACCACTGTTAAAAACTCGGTGAAACAAAAACATAATCACAATGAGCAGGTAAATACAATCCATACAAAATAACATAATAACAGAGTTGGAAGGGGTCTCGGAGGTCTTCTAGTCCAACCCCCTGCTCGTACCGTTCAGACATTCAGTTAAGTATGTAAACATTGAAAAGACTCACCACTCAAACTAAAATCCAAGTACGATGGCACAGTCATATCTTCAGGGCCTTTCTAAAGACCAGAAGGATAGGACTAGACTAAGTCCCAGGGGAATGATGCTTCAAAGGAGAAATGCCATGGCAGAAAAGGTTCTCTTCCTGGGTCCTGTTAGATAACATTCCTGAATAGATAGGACCAGTAACATGCCTCTCTTGTTGATGGGACAGGTAGATGTAATTGGGATGAGGCAATTTAGATTGTGATTTCTCATTGGGAACCCACCATTCCAATAGACTATCAATGAAAGTTCTGGTTCCCAGTTGTATGCATTTTTAAAATCCAAAATAAAATACAAACAATAACACATACAATAGTTGAATATATCTAAAATATTTAACATTGTACTGACAGACCAAATGTTGCTATGCTAAACCTCAGTATAACCTCTTTGGCTACAATGTTGCTATGCTAAACCTCAGCTAAACCTCTTTGGCTACAATACCTAGGGATGCTGGGAGTTGAACTTCAGCAGTAAACAGTGTGTTGTAGGTTTTCTACCTTGTTACATTTGTTTTGTTTGATGTGTGATTTCTCCTGTGAAAATCAACTTGTAAAAGGCTAAAACAAGTTGTTTGATTAGAGAAAAGATTTATTTATTCGTGATTGGAAACCCCTTATGGACTCTTTACATCAGGGCTTTTCAACCTTTTCACCCATTGTACCACTTTTAGGATATGGCAACATCTGAGTACCACCAGTCGCCTAGCAGGGTGTCAAAAACTTGATGACAAAAAAAAAAGGAAAAAAATGATAAAGTACACGTAGTCCTCGACTTACAACAGTTCGCTTAGTGACTTTTTAAAGTTACAATGGCACTGAAAAAAGTGCCCCCCAAGACACAGCCGAACAAGACACCTGCCTGCCTGCCTGCCCGGCGGTGCTATTCCTCCTGTGCAAGGTTTTCATTGTTGTGAGCATTTCTGTTGAGGAATTGGCAGCGGGGGTGGGGTGGGGGGTGTTTGGTTTTTATTCTCCCCGTCTGCTGGGTGGTTGCAGCAGGTTTTGGTCACTTCACATTATTATTATTATTATTATTATTTATTAGACTTATAAGCCGCTCTTCTCCAGGGGACCCAGAGCGGCTTACAACATAGATAATAACAATCGCATTAAAGTCTAATATAAATTAAATTAAAATGATCATAAAGTAAAAACAATACCCCAAATTTTTAATAAAAAAAACATTCATCCAACATTCAGCACCAATCATTCCCAGATCTGCCGACACAAATAAGTTTTTAATTCTTTTCGGAAGGCCAGAAGAGTGGGAGCGGTCCGAATCCCCGGAGGGAGCTGATTCCAGAGGGTAGGGGCCGCAACAGAGAAGGCCCTTCTCCTGGGGCCCGCCAGCCTACATTGACTGGTCGACGGGACCCGGAGAAGACCAACTCTGTGCTCTCTGACCGGTCGTGATGAGGTATGAGGCAAAAGACGGTCCTGCAAGTAACCTGGTCCTAGGCCATGTAGGGCTTTATAGGTAATAACCAACACTTTGAATTGCGAGCGGAGACTAATAGGTAGCCAGTGCAGCTCGCGGAGCGTTGGTGAAATGTGGGCATACCGAGGTAAGCCCACGATTGCTCGCGCGGCTGCATTCTGGACTAATTGAAGTCTCCGAACACTCTTCAAGGGTAGCCCCATGTAGAGAGCATTGCAGTAGTCGATCCTCGAGGTGATAAGGGCATGAGCGACTGTGAGCAAGGCCTCCCTGTCCAGATAAGGTCGCAACTGGTGCACCAGGCGAACCTGGGCAAATGCTCCCCTCGTCACAGCCGCCAAATGTTGGTCTAAGTGCAGCTGTGGATCGAGGAGAACACCCAAGTTACGAACCTTCTCCGAGGGGTTCAAAGTTTCCCCCCCCAGAGTAATGGACGGACAGTTGGTCTTGTCCTTGGGAGGGAGAACCCACAGCCACTCCGTCTTGTCGGGATTAAGCTTTAGTCTGTTCTCATGACAGACTAAACATGACCCTGGGACACTGGGACACATGACCCTGGGACACTGTGGCCATCATAAATATGAATCAGTTGCCAAGCATCTGAATGTAAATCACAAGACCCTGGAGAGGCTGCAACATTCCAGCTGATCGACACTTCTTCTGGGCTCAGCAGAAGTGCCAGGATCATCGCCGAGCTCCAGCTGGAGCCTGGCGCTGATCCTGGTGCTTCCATTGACCCCTGACAGCCCTGCAGCTCCAGTCATCTCTCACTCAGGCTTGTGTGTTGCTGCCACCAGTTCAGCTCATTCCCCTCCCCTGCTACCACTTTTCTAGGATGGTCGCGTACCTGTACCACTGGTTGAAAAGCCCTGCTTTACATAACAAAGTGAACATGATTTATGGATCTGATTATTAGATAGGATAGATTATAGAAAGAAGAAACTAACATACTGTGGAGTGGCTTCCTGAGCCCCCTAACTGGAAGCGGATATTTCTCTCCTTCAAACAGCCCACCATACCACTGATGCTATTAAAGATGAAGGCTTATTTAGCCTCCTTTCAAATCTCTCCCATCAGAGTCTTCCATTAGGAAAGAGTTAAACCTTTAATTGTTAACAGGCGAGCTCCCAAGGTTGCTGTCTCCTCCACATCCTCAACCCAGAGAAAAGGAGAGGGAGAAAGTGGGAGTAAGCCAGCACTTACAGAAGAAGTACTTAATAGCACAGAAACTGGGCTCATTAATGCCTTTGGTGCTCTCCCAAGGAATGAACAAGACAATATATTATGCAAGTTGGAAAATTTAAAGAAATCCTTATTGGTCACAAGTGATACAGCTGAACCGCTTATTGACTTGGTTTCCCCTATAATTGAGCCTCTTACTTCCCCCCCACGGGGCATCAGTTTGCAAGAATATGAGTATATGGAAAGCAGAAGCCAAGATACACAGGGGCCAGTAGAGGCCCCAAAAGAGAAGGAGATGCTAGCATCCTTACGGGACTTCTCGATGATACCTTCTGCAACATATCAACTTCTTGAGAGTGGGCCCCTGTCAGTGCCATCATTGCAAAGCCGAATGGAACATGACCTAATAACCCCCTGTTTTACACCTAGTAAAGAAGTTTCAGAATTGCAAACCTTGTTAGCCGGTGCTAAATCTTCATACCCCAAACTCTGACTGGCTCCCTATCAGAGATTAACTCTTCTTGTATTGCGAGATTTCCCCCTCTCGCAATCATGGCCCTCCACTCTATCAAGAGCCTATCTCGAGGATGGGCTTTGGAGTCCTGAGAGATGGCATGCGTCAAATAAGGGGCTTTGGGGTTTTTTAAATCGCTTTTTAACCAAAGTTTTAAGGGAGGGTAGAGGTGGGGAAGGGGTGCTTAGGGCGGGGGAAGAAATTGTTGGAGGGGAGCTAGAAGACAGGCCCGATAACGGAAGGGGACGTAATCCTGTGGGTTCGGATGGGGAGCTGATTAAGACTGATTTAGTTCCAATTAGTACCGTAAGCGGGAGGGGCAGATATGGTGGGAGCAGGGGGCCGTATCATAATAGGGGAGCGCGTACCCGCTGTTTACAAGTGGTCATGCGCTCCGACCCCCAAGGCTCTACCTGTTCTCGGGGTTATTCAGAACCACAGGGCCCGGGCTGTAGGCTGATGTTGTGCAATGCCAGGTCTGTTGTAAACAAGGCCCCCCTCATCCAAGATTTAATTTTAGAGGGGGGAGCAGACCTGGCAGGTATTACGGAGACCTGGTTAGGACCAGAGGGCGGTGTCCCTCTGGTGGAAATGTGCCCACCGGGTTTCCTTGCATTTCATCAGCCGAGAGCACAGGGCAGGGGTGGGGGAGTGGCGGTCGTGATTAGGGAAGATTACAGGCCGAGGGAGGTCACTGTTCCTCAGACGGCAGGCTGTGAATCTCTCCTGGTGAAGTGGGACCTTGGGGGTCCGAGGGCGGTGTTGATTACGTACCTGGCTCCCTGCCACGTGTCAACTGCCCTGCTCGAGTTCCTGGACGTTGTCGCCGCAGTGGCGGTTGAGGTCCCCAGGCTAATAGTCATGGGTGATTTCAACCTGCCGTCTGTGGGCGGGACGTCCGGGGGAGCTCGAGAGTTCATGGCTTCCATGGCAGCCATGGACCTGACCCAGGTAATTCAAGGCCCCACACATATAGGGGGGAACATGCTTGACCTGGTTTTTGTCTCTGGACAGTGGCTGAGTGGTCAGAATATAGGGGATATAGTTATTGAGCCCCTGCCATGGTCTGACCACTCTCTCCTTCGCTTGGACTTTCTGACCGCTACACCCCACCGCAGGGAGGCGGAACCAGTGAGATGGTACCGCCCCAGGCGGCTAATGGAACCCGAGCGGTTCCAGATGGAGCTTGGGCCAATTCCTGAGGCTCGGATACACGACTCGGTCGAAGAGTTGGCGGCAGCCTGGGATAGGGCTGCGGCCAGTGCTCTAGATCGGGTCGTGCCTTTGCGGCCTCTGATTCGACGTACGTCCCGATCGGCCCCTTGGTTTACTGAGGGGCTGAGAGAGATGAAACGCCGGAAAAGACGCCTAGAGAGCAGTTGGAGATCGAGCCGTGCCGAATCTGACCGAACACTAGTAAGAGACCATATTAGGTCCTACTTAGCGGCGATAAAAGCAGAGAAGCGTTCTTACCTCACTGCTCTTATTGCATCATCAGATAACCACCCAGCCTCCTTGTTTAGGGTGACCCGCTCCCTCCTTCAGCAGGAGGTGAGGGGAGACCCCTTAGAGGGTAGAGCTGAGGATTTTGGAAAATATCTGTATGATAAAATCGCTCAGATACGGGAAGGCTTTGATTTCAACTGGGTATGTCCGGTGGGAGAGACGGAGTCTGGTCTTGAGACTGCTATCTGGGCTGAGTTTGACTCCGTGACTCCCGAGGACGTGGACAGGTTGTTTGGGGGACTTAGGGCGACCACTTGTTTATTGGACCCGTGCCCCTCCTGGCTGGTGTTGGCATCCCGGGAGGTGGTACGAGGCTGGTTCCAGGCAATTATTAATGCTTCGTTGAGTGAGGGTGTCTTCCCTGCCGCCTTGAAAGAGGCGGTAGTGAGGCCCCTCCTCAAGAAGCCTACCCTGGATCCAGCCGTTTTATCAAATTATCGTCCTGTCTCCAACCTTTGCTTTCTTGCAAAGATTGTCGAGAGTGTGGTTGCCCGACAGTTCCCGCGACACCTGGAGGAATCGCTATACTTGGATCCATACCAGTCGGGCTTCAGGCCTGGTTACAGCACGGAAACAGCATTGGTCGCGTTGGTGGATGATCTCTGGCGGGCCCGGGACAGAGGTTGTTCCTCTGCTCTGGTGCTATTGGACCTCTCGGCGGCTTTTGATACCATCGATCATGGTATCATGCTGCAACGGTTGGAGGGGTTAGGTATGGGGGGCACTGTTTTGCGGTGGTTCTCCTCCTTCCTCTCCGGCCGGATGCAGTCTGTGTTGACAGGGGGCCAGAGGTCGACCCCGAGACCCCTCGTATGTGGGGTACCTCAGGGGTCGGTCCTCTCACCCCTACTGTTCAACATTTATGTAAAACCACTGGGTGAGATCATCCGTGGTTTTGGTGTGGAGTACCATCTGTACGCTGATGATACTCAGCTGTACATTTCCACGCCGAACCACCCCAACGATGCTCTTGCCGTGCTGACCCAGTGCCTGGAGGCCGTCCGGGTTTGGATGGGGAAGAACGGACTCAAGCTCAACCCTTCCAAGACCGAGTGGCTGTGGCTACCGTCGTCCCGGTTTAGTCAATTGACTCCTTCGTTGTCCATTGGGGGCGAAACAGTGGCCCCCGTGGAAAGGGTTCGCAATTTGGGAGTCCTCCTGGATTCACGGCTGTCTTTAGAGGACCATTTGACGGCCGTGGCCGGGAGGATGTTCTATCAGGTTCGCCTGGTACGCCAGTTGCGTCCCTTCCTAGACCGGGACTCGCTATGCACAGTTACTCATGCCTTTGTCACTTCCAGGCTGGACTACTGTAATGCTCTCTACATGGGGCTCCCCTTGAGGTGCACCCGGAGGCTTCAGCTGGCCCAGAATGCGGCCGCACGGGTAGTGACCGGGGCGCCATGGCGCTCCCATGTAACATCGCTCCTGCGTGAGCTGCACTGGTTGCCGGTGGCCTTTCGGGTGCGTTTCAAGGTGTTAGTGACCATCTTTAAAACGCTCCATGGCATCGGACCCGGATATCTACAGGACCGCCTTCTGCCAGCAAATACCTCCTGCCGTCCGGTACGCTCCCACAGAGTGGGTCTCCTCAGGGTGCCGTCGGCCAAACAATGTCGGCTGGCGACCCCCAGGGGGAGGGCCTTCTCTGTGGGAGCTCCAACGCTTTGGAACGAGCTCCCCCCCGAACTCCGTACGATGACGGAATTGCGTTCCTTCCGTCGAGAATTAAAAACATACTTATTCCGACAAGCCGGCCTGGGATGATAGCTCCAGCTCCAACAATAGCCATAACTGTTTTTAGGGGATTGTGTTTTTAGCTGGGTTTTTAAATATTCGGCCAAATTGTTTAATTTATTTTTAATAATTTTAATTTTTGTGTGTTGTTGTTTTAATTGGGCTGTACACCGCCCCGAGTCCTTCGGGAGGGGGGCGGTATAAAAATTGTAAATAATAATAATAATAATAATAATAATGTGATCTTACATAGAAATTAAAATATAATTGTACTGATAACTTCTGTGAAGATGGTAATCATTTTTTATATCTTTTTTAAAATATTTTTTCCTATTTTTCTTCTACTTCCTGCACTCTTAGCTTTTCTTTTTTCTGTCTCATTTTCGTTCTTGTTCATTTTATTTTAATTAGTACTAGTCATTATTATTGTTAAAACTTTCAATAAAATTATACATTAAAAATGAAAATTGACATATGGTGCTGTGGTCATGAAGTCGTTAAATGATGCATAATCTTGCCCAGAGATCTTTTGCAAAGCAAAATAAATAATTGTCCTAACAGTCACATGAATGTCTTGCTGCAATGCTAAGTATTGACAGAAATTGTTTTTAAACTGAAGACCTTTGGAAATATTAGATTTGTTTTAAAAAAAGAAAACCTGGGCCTCCCAAATGCTATTACATTTACATAAACTGACTCTCAGAGGAATGCCTACTGTACATGTTTTTTTCCAAATTGCTGAATAGACTCTCCTTTGTGTACTCTGTTCCAGTAGCAGTCAGCTTAGCATGAATATTCTAAAGTGTTTGTCCCAACATCATCGCCCTGAGCTGTGTGCTGAGTGGGTGGCTATATAACTATGTTAAATACAAACACATTTACTTATTGTACAATACACAGGGACTATTTTTTTTCATAGTTCAGCAAATAGCTTCTATCCTTTGTGGCTTTCCCAAGTATCAACAGGACGCAGTCAAGTGGCATGGTGCTCTGGGACTTTATTAGATAGCTACAGAGTTAGAGGAGGACTTATTGCTCCCTTGAAGTACTTTTCATTCTTCAGTGGCAGAAGCATAAGAACTAGGTCTGCTGGGGGCAGCTGTAGAGCTGACAGCTCACAATCAGTTCCCATGATAGAGAGCTCACAGCAGGGTTTGAGTCAGAGCTGGTGCACCTGAATATTGCCTATGTCTGAATTGCACATGGTGACCAAAGAGGTCCCTCCCTAAGATTCAGTTCAGCACCAGCTATTATTATTATTATTATTATTATTATTATTATTATTATTATTGTTGTTGTTGTTGTTGTTGTTGTTGTTGTTGTTGTTGTTATTATTATTTATTTGACTTCTATGCCGCCCTATTCCGGAGAACTCAGGGCGGCTCACAACATAATAGAAATCAACATATAAAAATACATGTATATAAAACCCCTTAATTTAAAAAACCAATCATTCAACATATACACAGACATACACTGGCTTGGGGCAAGATGTTAACTGCCCCAGGCCTGCCGGCAGAGGTGTGTTTTAAGTAATTTACGAAAGGCGGAGAGGGTGGGGGCGACACGGATCTCCGGGGGGAGTTGGTTCCAGATGGCCAGGGCCGCAACAGAGAAGGCTCTTCCCCTAGGCCCCGCCAGGCGACACTGTCTGGCTGACGGGACCTGGAGAAGGCCGACTCTGTGGGCCCTAACCGGCTGCTGGGATTCATGGGGCAGCAGACGGTCCCGTAAGTAACCTGGTCCGATGCCATGTAGGGCTTTATAGGTCATAACCAACACTTTGAATTGGGTCCGGAGACCAATTGGCAGCAAATGCAGCTCGCGGAGTGATGCCGAAATGTGGGCATTTCTGGGCAAGCCCAACACTGCTCGCGCGGCTGCATTCTGCATTACCTGAAGTCTCCGAACGTTTTTCAAAGGTAGCCTCATGTAGAGAGCATTGCAGTAGTTGAGCCTCGAGGTGATAAGGGCATGAGTGACTGTGAGAAGAGACTCCCGGTCCAAATAGGGCCGCAACTGGTGCACCAGGCGAACCTGGGCAAATGTCCTCCTCACCACAGCCGAAAAATGATGTTCCAAATTTAGCTGTGGATCGAGGAGGACGCCCAAGTTGCAGACCTTCTCCGAGGGGGTCAAAAGCTCCCCCCCGGCTGATGGACGGATAGATTGAATTATCCTTGGGAATCCTTATTCCTCGACCCACCAGAATAAGCTTAACAATTAATATGATTCAAGAGGGAACAACCTGAATGGGATTTTTTTTAAAAGCTCCCACTAACTTGTAAGTAGTAAAATTAGTTCATAGAAAGAAACAACTGTTGCTCTAACCCAGGGGTATCAAACTGCCGGCCCACGGGCCGAATGCATCACGCGGAAGCTGCGCCCATCCCATTGCCGGCAATGGCAAAACTATCCCGATACATTGTGCAATGTCACATGATGTTGCGAGTTTGACATGTCTGCTCTAACCAATGGGATGAATTCACTACAGGATTTTAGAATGGAAATAGCTGGTGTTGGATGATTACAAGGGCAGGCTATCATCTACAGTAGTCCCCAACGTACGACTGATTGCTTAGCGATCTAGCTTACAATGGACTTCTCCATGACCACTCATGACCCAGCTTTGAAATTATGATAATCACCCCCTTGCAGTCATACGATTGCATTTTGAATGCTCAATGACTGACTCTTATTTATGGTTGTTTGCAGCATCTCAATCATGTAACTGTGATTTATGATGGTTTTTGCCAGAAACCAGCATTTCTTCTGGTTTCTAGCAAAAAAAAAAAAAAGGCCCATAGAGGATAATGAATTCACATAACAATCACCATATTTGCTTTACAACTGCCCCATTTGTTTTACAACCAGAGCATTTGCTTAATGAACACTGCAAAAAAACCTCATAAAATTGTGTGCAGGCACAGGGTGACCCTCTTATTGATTGGCATGGCCTACGACTGTAATTCCAAGCTCAGTTATGGTTGTAGGTTGGGGACTATCTGGATTCTTGTATGGACTATTTGTCTGCCGGATTCAACAAGTCCAGTAAATAGTATGCTCTATGTAAATTATGCACTAAGTAGTGCTGCTCACTTTATTTCAAAAATCTAGAATCTTAGGCTTCATAATTTTCCCATACCCAAGCTTTGGCCATAAAGTTCTTCAAAATTTGTAGTCTGATTGTAATTTTTAGCCCAATGGAACATTATTATGAAATACATAGGAAATACTCCTATTAATTGCATTTAATCAATTGGGTTTAGTTTTAACTTGCTCCTAACTTGCTTCTTTGTTCTGCCTATCCACGGAGATTATGTTGGTTTATGCTCCCAGGAATATTAATCAAAGGCCAGAGATGGCCCTCTGCTCAGAATAACTGACTTCCTCTCATTTGCTTAAGTTTAAATATTTAGGTGTGCTCCCAAGAGAAAATAATCACCCCTAGGTTAAGGCATTGGCCTTTACCTTCTCTATAAATAATATTTAAATATAACCATATAATAATGACCATTCATTTTAACAGGAATTGCTGCTAAGGGAGCAATGCTCAAATGATGAGTGATTTCACAATAAATGATGGGTTTGTATGATGAAATGAGTGCAGTGACCAAGGACAGAAGACAAAAGAGAAAGAAGACAATGGAATTCTGAATTTCTTTGCATAAATTCTGTACCATTTGACATTTTCCACATAAAACCACTTATAATAATAATAATAATAATAATAATAATAATAATAATAATAATAATAATAATAATAATAATAATAAAGTTGGAAGGGACCTTGGAGGTCATCTAGTCCAACCCCCTGCTCAGACAGGAAACCCTATACATTTCGGACAAATGGCTGTCCAGTCTCTTCTTAAAAACTTCCAGTGTTGGAGCATTTACCGCTTCTGGAGGCAGGTTGTTCCACTGATTAATTGTTCTCACTGTCAGGAAGTTTCTCCTTAGTTCTAGGTTGCTTCTCTCCTTGATTAGTTTCCACCCGTTGCTTCTTGTCCTGCCTTCAGGCACTTTGGAAAATAGCTTGATTCCCTCTTCTTTGTGGCAGCCCCTGAGATATTGGAATACTGCTATCATATCCCCCCTCATCCTTCTCTTCGTTAAACTAGACATACCCAATTCCAGCAACCGTTCCTTATATGTTTTAGCCTCTAGTCCCCTAATCATCTTTGTTGCTCTTCTCTGTACTCTTTCTAGAGTCTCAACATCTTTTTTACATCGTAGTGACCAAAACTGGATGCAGTATTCCAAGTGTGGCCTTACCATGGCATTGTAAAGTAGTATTAATACTTCACGTGATCTTGATTCTATCCATCTGTTAATGCAGCCTAGCACTATGTTGACCTTTTTGGCAGCTCCAGCACACTGCTGGCTCATATTTAGGTGATTGTCTACCAGGACTCCAAGGTCCGTCTCACAGTTACTACTATTGAGCAAGGTGCCACCTATGCTGTGCTTGTGCATTTGGTTTTTCTTGCCTAAATGTAGAACCTTGCTTTTTTCACCATTGAATTTCATTTTGTATAATTTGTATAACGTAATATGCATTGTCTTAAAAATAATTATTTAGTTTGCAGTTACTTTGCTGTGGGAGAATTGGGCAGTTGGGAAATGCTCCACCCCTCTAGAAAAGGTTCATGACATAAACTATTGTCCCTCAAGTATTGCATTATATTTCAGTGCTCAGTTTGTCCAGGAAGACAAAGATCTAACAGTGTCAAGTAAAATCTCTCACTCATTCCCAATGTTGGTATGTGAACTCTGGATAACATGTAGGCATTCATTTTTCACCATGGCCAAACCTCAGATTCTTGTTTCTATTTAGTCAAGATGTAAAAAAAAAACAAAAACGAAAAGCCACTTGTAGGTCCCCTATTGCTTCAAATGATCTTTGTATGTGAGCCAGCTAAATTGTGTGATTTCCTCCTTTCCAGCATTGTTAGACTCAGGGAGGATACATAATTTACTTTCCATGTAGCATTCCTCTTCACTGGGAGTAATTTAAGAAATCTGGCTGCTTACAGTTGATCAAAATTATCACCCTTGCCTCTCAGATAAAGTTGGATTATTTTGACTCTAGAAGTAGAAAAATCCCACCAGTCTTTCTTTCCTTTTGCTCCTGACATGATAAATATAACAAAACTACCGGTAGCTGCTTTCCTTTCATTAAGATGCACTGAGCCTAAAGTGGCTACTTCACTGTGTTAATGACCAATCCAGGTTTGTAGACATAAAGCTAATAGAAGATATTCCTTTTCTACAGATGTTTGTGACAACTGAATGGCAACAAATCTGTCACAGGCCTTTGTATGTAGCTCAACAAAAGGAAATCTTAAGGGTCTGATTAATTAAGTAGACTCAATAATGGCAAAACGCTGGCATTTGCCTTCTACTTTCTACTATCATTAATTCTTCTCGCTGAGTTCCAATCTGAGATGGGGCCATAGATATGATTTTAAAGGTGATAGGATGGATTCCCTTTTGGGATTTTGGCCAGCTCAAATCCCTATTCTGGGTTGGACTCTCCAGAAATCATCAGACTCCCTCAACAAAATATCTTCAACATGACTGGGTCACTCTAGGTTTTATTTTCATGCTGTGCTCCCTAACCTCCATGAAGCATTAAACGACTGAAACAGGATTTTTGTTGTTTTGTATTTTTACTTGTTATATAAAATTGGAGGTGGGCAGATATATTTCTTAACTGTAGTTCACACTTAGCATTCCAGAAAAATTGACAATGTTATGCCGATGGATGGGGTAGTGATTGCAACATAGGAACTGGACTACAGAAAACAGATTTAAATCACCAAGATAACATGCAATTCAGCAGAGTTCAAAACTATGGAATTCTGCAAGGGACCAGTTAAACCAAATTAGCATCCTGACAGATTGCTGATCATTCTCTGAACACATCCAGTGAAATTGATCCCATCATCTCACCGGATAAATAGTTCCGCTGTCAAACTGTTGCAAGATTTTTTTCTAACATATGATTTCTGTAACTTAATACCATTATTTTACCTCCTATCTTCAGGGACAATAGAGGACATAACTCCTCTGTGCTGCACTCCTTCTAGTTCTTTAAAAAAGCAATCACTTTTTAACTATCAAAACCTTGATAATTTTAAATAAACAAACAAATAAAAACGGAACAGACATAAAACCAGCCTGTTTTAACGATGAGCAAGGATTTACGGTAACTTACATTCTTTTTGAAACTTAATTTCTTTTTAGAAAACAGAAGCTGTTGCTGTCAGTTTGGTTCAGTATATTTCTTGCTTTAAACATGTTTAACATTGGTTGATGCTCAGTCTAAGCAAATAATCCCAAGTATTTATACTGGAAGGAGGTTATCCAAGCAATAATGCCAAGATCATTAAATGACATCAGAAAAGCACTATGGTACCCAATCAGACTAATGGCCTAACTTGACTGACATTCTGCTTCTATAGCAGCCAATTAGATGCCTTTGGAAAGCCCACAGGTAGCATTAAAGTGCAGTCACACCCTGATTAGTTCCAATAACCTATGCAGAACTGCACATTCTGGCCAATAGATAAACTTATTACTGTGGGACCAGCCTATCCAAAAATACTAACAGGCAGTTCAAGCTAGTCAGCCAGGAAGATACTAAGGAAATGAACAATCTTTTCAAGAATTACCATTAGCATCACCCAGATGATGATGGTGGTGGTGATGGTGGTCATGGTGGTGGTGGCAACCACATTTCAGGAGGAGGATTGCAAATGTCATGCAGCTCTGGCAATCACAAAAGTCATATTGCTGACTCCTGGTCAAGGGTATTGAAAAGGGCTGCCAGATACAGCTGAACCATTCAGTTCTTGGCAAGGTTTGAATTTCAGTAGACACTTGAACTAATATTTCAACAGTACACATGGAAAATTAAAACAGAAATCATTTGGAAGCTGTTCCTTGTGGCAAGTTATTAATGGCTCTTTTCATGGAAAGGCTGGCCCTAACAACTGAAAAGTATTAAGATAATTTAGCTTACTAAATCTTTCACAAATATGAATTCATTAGAGTATCTCTCTATCTGTCATCTATCTCTCTATCTCTCTATCTATCTATCTATCTCCCTTTCATCCATCCATCCATTATAAAACATAAAAGGATTTTTACTTCAAATGTTAAATAATTTTTATTTATTGAATCATCTGGAAGCATCTGCACAGGAGGCTAGTGTATACAAGGATTTTTTTCAGATACACAATGGATAGGATAACAACAAAACAACAACTACAACAACAACAATAATAATAATCCCAGTGAGGCACTACCTTGACATGGTTGTGAGGCTTGTGTGCTCTGAGGAAGACAAGAGCTATGCCAGAGGTTCAATCATAGTGGACAAGTCTCATCAGAGAAGTTAGACTAAGAATGTCTCTCCCATAAAAATATGGTGAGATGTAAATTTCAGAAAACCAGACCGACTCAGATGTCACCTGGGTTAAGAAGGTCCACTCTAGATATCTGGTGAAAAATGGACGGTTGGCTGAGCAACCAGGGCCAGCAGCTACAGAACTACTGGGAAAAAAGTTTTTTACTCATAGCAAATATACAATGATTAAAAACAAAGAAATATTACAGATCGAGTCCAACAAGAAGAGGATATTTGAAATGAATGCTCCAGTTCTGGAAAGAACAACTTCCAGAATCAGAAATAACAGAGCAGAGGCTAGCAGATCAATGTCAATTTATAATACGAAATAAAAGTATTCACAGAAGCAGAATTGGAAGAACTGCAAAAGTTTACCCAGGGCAAAGAAACCAAAGCCTTGCCAGAAGTAACTCAGAATGTAGACGCAAACCAGGGGGAATTGGCAGTAGAGGAATCCACCAGAGATATAAAACTGTTTTCATTTGGAAACCAGGCACCCTCTCCTCTGCCTCAGGAAGAACAAAGCCCTCTAACTAAAGAAGTAAAAAGATTGAAACAAAGTATAACTGAGCATTTAGAACAGCACAAAAACATCAGAATAAGCTCAGTGCAAAAAAACCAAACCAACTAATGTACAGCCCAGCTTAGTTATAACTGAATACCTGGGATGCAAAATCAACAAAGAAGAAAAAACAAAGAAACAATGCACCATAAAAATGGAAGATTACACTGGAAAATAAGATCAGCAAGTTGAGGTCAGATGCAAGCAAGCTAGAACAGATGAAAGAAAAGAAGCTGAAGAGCAAGAAGACTAAAGAATACCTAAGCAAGAAATATCACGTAGAAACAAAGATCAAGGAAGCACTGGAAATAATAAAGCAGCAAATAACAGCTATAGCCAAAAAGATCAGCAGATACAAAGCTTGAATTGCAAATTATAGGCAAATCCTCCAATTTCAATCCAATCAGAAACACTTCTCCAATCCATCAATGGACAAACTGCAGTGAATCAGTCAGTACCTGACAAGGAAAAAACAATGAAGTTCTGGAAGCAGATATGGGATAACCCAAAGAAATACAACAAGGATGCAGCTTGGTTAAAAGAGGTGGCTGCCAATAAAAAAAGAAGTTTTAATGAAAGAACTAGTAATAACAGCAGAAATGGTAGGGAAAAGAGCAAGGAAGATCAATAATTGGTCAGCACCAGGTGATGATGAATTGCATGGTTTTTGGTTGAAACATCTAACTGTTCTATACCCACTCATTGCCAAGCAGTTCAATAACATACTACAAGGAGATTAAACTGAAGAAGGGCTAACATCTGGGAAAATCTACCTGATAATGAAAGATCTAGCAAAAGGGGCAGTACCAGGCAACTACAGACCAATTATTTGCTTACCAACAACTTTCAAATTGCTAACCGGTATGGTAGCTGATGAGTCCAAGCATCTAATTGAAAACAATTTCTTTCCATCTGAGCAGAAAGGAAACGGTCCCAATAGCAGAGGAACAAAATATCAACTTCTTATTGACAAAATGATTTTGGAAAACTGCAAGAGAAAGAAGATCAATCTAAATGTAGCATGGATCAACTACAAAAAGGCATTTGGTTCTCAGCCACGTGACTGGATAATCAAGTGGCTAGAAATAACAGGAGTCAATAGAAACATCAGAAACTTGTGCAAAGATCGATGGTACAATGGAAGACACAGTTGAGAGGCTGGGAGAGTTTACTATCAATAGAGGAATATTTCAAGGAGATTCATTATCACTACTGAATAACTCAGGCCAAAAACTCAGGTTTTTGATCAAACATCAAAAACATCTGCCAGTTATCCCACCACCTTTACATGGATGATCTGAAGCTATATGGAAAAACATCTGAAATAGAATTGCTGCTCAACACTGTCCCATATTTGGGTTTACAGGGTGCAATTAAAAAAAAATAATAATAAAAAAAGAAACACTCGATATACATCTTCCCTCCCTGACTGCTAACAAAGTGAGACAGAGCCTGTGGCCTAGAGGTTAATACAACTGCCTAACATGCAGACTGCCCAGGTTCGAATCTCAGAAGGGTAAGTTCTGGCTGAAGAGAGTTAAGAAACTCGAAATAGCTATACCAGTTCTCCCTTATTCTTTGTTAGCAATTTAAATAAAAACATATTATTTTGTTATATTTGTTTTCTGAGGTTTTCGCGGGTGTTTGTATGTAGGTCTTTGGTTCTTCGGGTTTTCTCCCACGTAGAATTTTTTAGTCTCAAGCCACATATAAAAAATAACCACTTGACACACATATTCACTCCCTGAATATTAACAAAGCGGGAGAGAGCCTGTGGCTTGAGACTAAAGCTTCTGCCTAGCATGCAGACTGCCCAGGTTCGAATCCCAGAAAGGGTGAGTTCTGACTGAAGAGAGTTAAATAACTCGAAATAGCTATCTCAGAAATCCCTTATTTCTTTGTTAACAATTTTAAAAACATATATATATTTGTGCTTGCAGATGGCTCTGGGTTGAGCTGAAACAAGCAAAGGAAAGAATGATTTCTTCCTCCCATATTTGGGTTTACAGGGTGCAATCTAAAAAATAACCACTTGACACACACACACACACACACACATATATACATACATACATACATACATACATACATACATACATACATACATACATACATACATACATACATACATATATATATATATATATATATATATATATATATATATATATATATATATATATATATATATATATATGACAACATCAAGCACACTGAAGTCAAGAAAAAGATTAGAGGTGAATACATCAAGAGATGTATTAAGAAGATCTTAAAAGTTCAACTCAATGGAGGAAATAGCATCAAGGCAATCAACACCTGGGCAATTTCAGTCATTAGATTCACAGCTGGTATGGTGGACTAGACTCAAGAAAATACTATACCTGAGTGATAAATACCACTTTAGAAGACACAAAAAGTCAACAGCAGTGGTAGTTGACAGTAGCCAGACACCATAGAGAGCCCCAAGATTTGAACCTGTGAATTTCCATGGTCTGATTATCATGATTTCAATCAATTTTCCAATTTGCACTTGCAGTTTTATACAGCTGCAACTATTTCATTACTTAATTGAATAACACACAATGCTGAGAAAAAGAAATAGTTCATTTAAGGAGCTGAAAAAGAAATTAAAGAAGGGGTCTATAAATCCCAGGGAAGTGTTATTAAGATGAAAAAAATACCTTGCAGAAGAAATGGTGATGTTTTGCCTGAAAACAAATTTGAAATGAATTTGGATGACATTGTTAATATTTTTGAGAAGAACTATAGTAAGTGGCTTTATTTTCAAAATGACTCAAGGGTGTTGATGCTTCTTTAAGTTTCAAAGAATCTGGTCTCAAATCTATGGTTTTTGTTATTTACAGCATGATCCTACCTATATTTACTACCTATTTTACTAGGTAATAAGTAATAAGAGCTAGAAAAAATAAGTTCCACTGTAATACAGCCCTACAATGCAATATTTATACAGTACACATTCCATCAGATTTATTCCAAAATAAACTCAGACAGACAGACAGGTAGATATATTCTAATGGCCTCCTCTCTCTAGGTGGACTGAATAAAACCAAAACATAGATTAAACAAACAAACAAACAAACACCCTAATGATTCAGTTATTAAAAATAAAATTCTGCATACAGGTCTCTTGGAAGGATTCAGATAAATGCAGAAGCAGAAGCCAGGTACAAATTTGTGTGGTTTAGAAGAAGATGAAAAACAAAACAAAACAAAAACTCAACCTGATCGTCTCAAAGGTGCTTTTGTTTCTTCAAAAGGCAACTGGACCTTTTTTTCCCTTGAGGAAGAACAAGAAGAAAACATTTTCCTTTTCATCCAAGAAGCTTCATCAGTTCTTTTTTTTTAAACAAATTTTATTGGTTTTTTAGTTTCTTAAAGCAAAGTATTCAGGACACACTGTGGTACTGGGGTAATCAAACATCCTAAAACAAAACATAACATATATACATAGTACAGTCAATACATCAAGTGTTCCCTCTCTTTTTCCCTCAAATAGCATAGTATATTTAAAATATCCAATTCTAGCTTAAATTTATTCAACCTGAATCTGTTTTTAAGCTTCATTAATTTACAATACCATAATCAAATTAACTTTAAATAAAAACATTTTCAATTCAAATATCCCTTCCAAGTATGTTCTACTTTCTTAACTTTATCAAAATCTTATTTATTTCTTCTTCCACTAATCTCCCCTATTTAGAGTAAAATATTAATCTATCCTATATCGATCCAATCCATCAGTTAATCAATCTCTTTAAGCTAAGAAGATAATATCAGACCTTAAATCATGTCAATCCATTAAACAGAAATCAAAGCTCACCAGTTAATTATCATGACTGATAACATCCATATCATCAAAGAATCGTATCATCTTATTAAATTTCAATTGATTAATAATTCAATTCAAATCTAAAACATCTCTTCAATTTTCTTTCATAAAAATAAACCTAACATTCTAAAAAGAACATTCTTAATACTCTAGATTGCCTTTAGTCCATTGTATAAAAAACATCTCATTTTAAAGCAAAAATATTAATTAATCCTAGACACATCTAAATGCATGCATTTATCAATCTATTCTATACATATCTAATCCTTCAATTAATTGATCTCTTTGAGCTGACAGTCTAGTATCAGACCTTAAATCATTTCAATCCATTGAGTAGAATTCAAATTTCAAGCAGTTAATTATCATAGCTAAACGTCCATGTTGTAAAACAAACAAGTCATCTTATTTAATTAAAATTCAATTAATTATTAATTCAATCCAAATCTGAGACATCTCATTACTTCAAACTCATAAGCTTAGTCCTTACATTAGTCCATAGTTCTAGGTTGCCTTTAATCCAGTTTATGGAATTTTAAATTTCATTTTTCAATCTTATTCTAGCTTTCCTCATATGCCAGGTAGGTTTCCATAACAAGGCTTCCCTTCCAGATGATGAATCTGTTTTTGTTACTTTTAGTGTCACTTGATTCGATGAAAACTATTTTAGTCTCTGATTAGGTCCTCTGTTTCTCTTATCCATAAAGCCTCGTTGCTTCAGAAGCTCAAAAATCAGTCTTTGCTTTTCCTGGTCTTGCTTGTAGGGCAAAGTAAAATTCTCTTTATTCTCAGTTAAGTCCTCTTCTTGTATAATCTGTTTTGTAGAGTAATCAAGTGTAATCTGAGAGTCAATTTTAAGGTTTAAAGTAGGAGTTCTGGCTCTTAGTAATGAAGTAAACTCTTTTATTGTAGTACATATTTCTTCTTTGGCCTCATAGATCTTTTCCAGTATAAGTTTAAAGTTTAAATGTGATTGAGGCTTCTCCATTTTAGCAATAGGTAAAGAAAAATCCTTTTTCTTTTCCTTTTTTCCCCTTTTTAGTGAAGGTTACAATTGGACATTATCCATCCCCACAGATCACACAGCTGGCTCAAATTATCTTTTCCTTGAAAAGCAGTTTAAAGGCCAAAACCATCTCATCTCCAAATAGTCAACAATCCAATATTAACTTTTGACCAGTAGGTATCCTCAGTAAGCTAGAAAGACTTCTTCAAACGCCATTTTTTTTCCTTTTTTCTATTTTTTAAAAGAATGGAAAAAGAAATATTCTGCCAATATAATACCGCTCAAAAAACCACAATTTTTTTCAGTAGCTCAACGTCAATAGAGATAAAATATAGTTTTTAAATGAATATTTTTTTTTGCGCCTTTGTTCCCACAATTACAAAAGCCGCTTTCTCCAGACAGGGAAATAATTCCAAGGACAAGCTTTTACAGGCAAAAATAGCATGGGGTGAGGAGAGGAACAAAGGGGGTCTCACCCGGATCATCTGCAGTGGATTTGTAATGCTTAGATGACGATGCAACTTTCGACTGGTGCAGCAGGGTGATCGGCCATCTTGCAGGCCGGTCTTTGCTCCATCGGCCCTAAGGAGATAGCTGGAGACATGGGGGAAGCTGCCTCCTCTTTGGTGGTCACCCCTCCAGGGTGACTTTCAACCCCCTAGGGGGTCTACTGGCAAAGGAAACTCCGGACGGCACGGAGACAAGTCTCCAGGCACGACTGGCATTGCCGTGTTCTGGAACCGGAAGTTGAAGCTTCATCAGTTCTGATGAGGGGGGGATGGAAGGATAGATTCTGATAGGATGGTGGGAGGGTAGATGGAAGGATTGTAAGGGAAGAAAGAAAGTAATCTCCCCCCACTAATGCCCATCATCCTATCAGAACCTGTCCTTTCATCCCGCTACCATTGTCAGTGCTTATCCTTCCATCCCTCTGCCATCAGAACTGATGAAGCTTCTTGGAAGAGAAGCTTCTTCTTCCTCAAGGAAAAAACAGTCAGTTGCCTTTTCAAGAAAAAAACACCTTTGAGATAACTATGACCTGGATGACTGAGAATTTGCATAGGCACTCAACCTGATCCAAAGAAATAATAATCAAAATTTCAATTTATGTCACATTGCTGAAGTGCTAAACATCTGCATTAGCTCCTTCGTTCTATACACATGAGCTGTGGTGGTGCAGTGGTTAGAATGCAGCACTGCAGGCTAATTCTGCTGACTGCCAGCAGTTGGATTCTCAGTGGGTCAATTGACTCAGCCTTCCATCCTTCTGAGGTTGATAAAATGAGGACCCAGATTCTTAGGAGCGATATGCTGACTCTGTAAACTGCTTAGAGAGGGCTGTAAAGCACTATGAAGCAATATGTCATGGTTCCGACAGATGAAACTCTTCAAAAGAACTTTGAGGCATTGTTTACCTTAAAGAATCTTTTATTCGTGAAGCAAAGTATTGGCACTACATAGTTGAAACCAAAAACTAAATTCCCCTCCCCTGGATACAAAGTAACAAAGCACAATTCCCTCCTCAATAACCAGTCATAAATCACATTCCCCAATTAGCTTGAAGCGCCAGCTTTCTCACCAGCTCCCCAGCCTACCAAAACTCTATCAACTCTGGGCCCAATGACCTTGGGTTCCCACGCCTGAGTTATTATTGTTATGACTAGCTAAACACTCATCCACATTCCCCCTCCCAGCATCAACTAACTCTAAAAGCAATAGAGGAAAAATGGCTGCATTTCCATCTGTTGTCAAAGCAAGAACCTCCGATGTTAGCAGCGTTGATACAATAGATAAGTCTAAGTGCTATTGCTAGTGTTATTCTTCACACCACTTTGCAGTAGGAGTCCTAGAGTAAGCAAAAGGGAGTATTTCTGTGTGGTAAGAATAGCGTGCCCTCAGATGGAAAAGATAGTGTGCCCTCAGCCCAGGGATTGGGGCTTCAGAGATTCAGATTTATATCAGCATTTGATTTATCTTCTGGCTGTGAATGGAACTCATGGGAGATCATAGAAAATACTGTGAGATTGCTGGATATTCCTAATTTTTGGAAAGTGCCATTCTTGATCATTGCTTCTATGGCAACCAAACATTACAAACTAAATATTGCCATGGAGAGTGATCATCTGGCATGGACACTCTGCCTTCCAACCCAAAAGTCATTTTGGAAGCTCATGTGCACTTGCACTGAAGCAGAATTTCTAGAGGTGCCACGAAGCCACTCTTATTTATATATTTTTTAAAAAATATTTTCTCAGAAAGCATAGTCTATTTGGATGTACGGATGGCCAGATCTCAAGAAATGAGTTGTGTTTTTTTTACAAACAAGCCAAATGTTTTCAGTGCAACTGGTTTTTTTTAGCAAGAACACACTGAACCTGTTGTAGAGAATGTATATAGACTTTAATCATTTTCATGGATTTTATAAAAAAAATCTTTGTACCTTTTTTTATTAAAACAATATGAAGTGTGTAAGTAGCTTCATGTGCTTTTTTTAAATACAATAAATTTTAAATGTCCTAAACACAGTTTATGAAAAGATTGCAATTAACAGCAGATCAGAAGCAAGATAGGTGTTAAGTGAGACTTGCTCCATTTTACAACCTGTCTTGTCACAGTTGTTAAGTGAATCACAGTTGTTAGTAACACAGTTGTTAAGTAAATCTGGCTTCCCCATTGACTTTGCTTGTGAGAAGGTTGCCAAAGGTGATCACGTGACCTGGGACACTGCAACCATCGTAAATACAAGCCAGTTGCCAAGCGTTTGGATTTTGATCATGTAACTGTGGTGGTGATGCAACGGTCGTAAATGTGAAAAATGCTCATAAGTCACCTTTTCTCAGTAACTTTGAATGGTCACTAAATGAATGGTCATAAGTCAAGGATTACCTGTATCCAGTGCTTTTTTTGTAAGAAAAAAGGTGCCAGGACTCACATCTTGTTAATCTTTTATTTAAAAAATTATATATTCAGTTCTTAACATACATTTAATTTATAGTATTTAAGGCAAATGTTCATAGTAAATTTTACACTAAAAATTAAAAAAAGATTTTCAGTTCACCGACGATTTTTTAAAATAAATCATTTACCTTTCACATGTAGTCAATCACTGTACACACACCCACACGTCAGTCATGTAATGAAACGTAACAGTTGCCACCCGCAGTTAGCACTCGGTATACGACCACATGACCAATCACAAGCCGAGCAGTACCACATGCAGAGCAGCGCCATCACAACCAGCGCGGACGAAGTTCACATGCACCAGACTCGATATACAAGCAGCCTGCATGCACTTTTTTTAATGATTTTGCCTCTGACCTGCTACGCTCGACAGGGCGATTCAAATCCATGTGGACCAAACATCAAATTTTCAAAAGTTATTTTTAAAATTTGGAAAATCCATCAAAAAAAGGTGCCGAAACTGCATTTCAGTGCATTCTGTGACAAAAAAAACGCACTGCCTGTATCCAATAAGACCCACTTACAACAAGAAAAAATTATTGGCAAACATTTTTCTGGAACAGAAAAAGGGAAAGGCTGAATTACTTACAACCTAGAAGTAATCTTGGTCTAGACATGAGTATCTTATACTGGCTTAGAGAATTTGGTGTGATCAAAGAACAGGAGCAGCTAGTGGTGCAATGGAGATATGCCAACTTTCTAACCTGGCCACAATAGACAATGAGGCTTCTTTCTCTACTTCTGTATTTTGAAAAAAAAAATATGACATGCAGTAGAAGAGAAGTGGTAACACCTTATTATTGCCTTAGTAAATGAATTATTTCTCTATTTTTAAAAATTTGATAGAGCCACCCACTCCAATAGACTCTGGGTGGCTTACTGTTGTTGCTGTTTTCAGATTATTGCATCCATTAGGCAAGCTATCTCTGTTGGTTTTACTATTGTAAATGTCTAATTGCCAGACATCCTACATTTTTCTGGATCTAATTAATCCTTGGTCAGTGATGACAAAACTGCTTAAAATCAGCCAAGGTTCTCTAGGTGCTACAACCTGCAAATATGAGAACTGCCCATCCCAGGTTAAAAAAAAAAAACAACTATGGATTTATGGTTAAATAATGTAATATTTTGCAAAAGAAACTGGTTGGCTAAATCAGTATGATATAAAACCTGAAGATTTAGGCAAGTCGAAACAAAAATTAAGAATAAGCTGAAATTTAAGACAAAAAGTGAAAAGAAAACAACTATTTCCATGAAGGAAGATGAGCCAGAAATTTCACTTAGACTGAAATTCCAACAGAAACTGAATGAGGTAGAAGAATTTCTGGAACATGTTAGATATTTTTAAGAAAGAATAAGCTTGGTAAGCTTAGCTCAGGTCAGTGAAACCTCCATGCCACACAATATTGCCTATCTATCACAATATAGGATAGATATTAGAGCTATGGTAGCACAGTGGTTAGAATGCAGTATTGCAGGCTAACTCTGCTCATTGCCAGGAGTTCGATCCTGACTGGCTCAAAGTTGACTCAGCCTTCCATCCTTCTGAGATTGGTAAAATGAGGACCCAGAACATTGGGGCCAATATGCTGACTCTTAAACCTCTTAGAGGGGGCTGTAAAGCACTATGAAGAGGTATATAAGTCTAAGTGCTATTGCTATATTTCTCCCCTATACTAGTTCAACCTAATATGTTTGAAACTAGTTGATATCCACATTCCTTTAATGGCAGATGTGTTGCAGCTCGCCTAGCATTCCTGGCTTTTTTCTATATACTCAGAATATATTGTGGTCAGTCTCTTCAATCTACTTTGAATCTGCAGAAAATAAATCTATTCTTACTATGCAAAATGAAGCAAATTAAGCAAAGTCATGCTCTTCTGCTTATGCTGCTGTATTTTCTTTAAAAACACAATGTTTAAATTCAACACCTATATGTCCTTTAAAAGCAGGCATTTGATAGGTTAGTGAATCTACTGAAACCAAAAAATGCTATTGGTTTCACTGCCTTTGGGCATATATAAATCTATAAACCACAAAATACTACCCAGAAGGTATCGTCATCCTAATACAAATGTTCTAACATATGATCTGTGAGAAAATGGTTATGTTTCTCTGGAGGATCAGCATGTGTTGAAATAGGTAACCCAGTTTTATCCAGACAGCATCACAATATACATTCAGATTGGTGTTAAGTCAAGAAAGTACATTCCTTGAACCACTCCTGTCACTCCCACATTCCACATTCTTGACTTCTTTGCCAAGTTGGATGAAATAAGGCACTATGCTCAGCTGGAGCCAAAAAAGTTCTTCTTGCTTGAAGAGTAATCCACACTGGCAAGGAAAGCTTGTAAAATTAGCAAATTAAGGCCTGGTTTTTACCAGGATGGTAAAATGGTGCTGAAGTTATATATTATTTCAAGCTGTAGGTAAGATCTTACATAGGAAATCAAGAAGAACATTGCTGGATCAGACTAGTCCAGCAATATGTTCTTGATTGGACAATCTCATGACAATCTCATTTCAGAGCATAAAATGAGCACAATATCACCTCCTCCTTCTTCACATTCACCCACAAACGGAGATTGATTTACTGGAGGCAATCTTTATTATCATGTCTAGAAATCATGAATAATCATATCCTTCATGATATACTTAATGTCTCCTTATAACTGTTAAGGTTGATGGTCATCCCAACATATTGTGGAAGCACACTCCAATGTTTAAATATCCACTGCATGAAGTAGTATTTCCTATACTATTTTCTAAATCTGCATTCTGTGTTTTAACTGGATAAGACATCTTTAGCTGTTATGAAAGACTTTCTAATCCAAGTTCAATAGACCTTGCAATGCTAAATCTACATTTGTCAAAATATATGTTTCTTTCGTGCAATAAGACCAATTCTGGAAATTTGATTTTCTGGAGGCAGTGTAGTATGGAATTGATAGACCTAACTACAGTCTATCCAAATATCTAATCAAGAAAATTTAAATCATAAAAGAAGAGTGGCTGGTAAAAAAAAAAAAAACTGGGCCAATCCTCCCCTGCTTCTATGGATGCACCAAAATACACAAGCCCAACATAAAGTAACTTTTTGTCCAATTGTATCATTACCACCCCAACATACAACATAACCAAAGAACTTACAAAAAAGCTTGAACATCTCATAGATGGAAATGAATATTTTATCAGCTTCCCACTATAGTGCCTCAAAAAAATCAAAGATCTAAAAAATAGAAGATTGAATTATGGTTTCATTTGATGTTACAGCACTTTTTGCAACTATAGATCCAAAACTAGCAAAAGAATCTTTGTTACTGTGTTACTCTCTGAGCACCATCTACCAGCATCTTTTGATGGGCAGTAAAATGGTTTCCTCTTCTTGAGCATCTCACGTATAGTAGTTTTTGGAGTCTATATGGTTAATCTAAGATGTAGACATCTCTGAATAAACTGCTAATTAAAGTAACAGATTTAATTCTCTAGCACATGAGTGTTTTTCTATGCTACTAGCAAAAGAATATGTAAACAAAATACAGTAGTGGCCAAAATTGTGAAAACCTTTTGGGAAAAGTGTATTTTTGAGGATTCATGGCTAATAACACCACTTTTTTTTTTAGTAGTACCATAAAATTATATATCAATGGAAAGATAATTTAATCAAGAATGTAATGCAACAATGTTTGTTCAATTATATGTACTGTATTCTATGAAAAGTTATAGCCAAATAACCAGAAAAAGGAAGCACAACTTGCTTAGGTTGATATCAGGTAGCTTTCCTTCACCTCACTGTAGCCAATGAGCATGAGTGTTTAGAGAGCCAATCAGGTGTTATCTTGTTTTGGCAATGAGCCAATCAGATCACAGTAGGGTTCAGTTGTTGATGTCATGTATTGAGTCTGAGAGGTGGACATTTGCAGGGTGTTATGTGATTGCTATCAAGTTGGTTGGGTTTTTTGTGTTCTTTCATTTAGTGAACTTGTAAAATGTAATAAAATTAAAGTAATGGTGCAAGGAGTTGACTGGTTGTCCAGAAAGCAATGTAAAATAGTATTATTAAGTGAATAAGGCTACAGTTATAAAGAAATTAGAAGAAAAATTGGAGGAAACTTAACCGAAGGTGGTATTTCTACTGTACACTTTTCCCAAAAGGTTTCCATAATTTAGGCCACACTGTAATCATCCATAAAAGTCAATGGGTGTCTTTTTCCCTTGGGTAGTTACTTGTATTGGCCCACAGATGTTACTGTGGAACAAGTGTGGGGGTGGTTTGGCATTTTTCTTTCTGGAAATGAGGGTCTTAAATAGCAGGGGGCACTTGGATTAGGTACTCATAATTTCATTTTCCAATTGTTTGCAAATCGTCTAGTTGTGAACAGCATTTCTGCATTTCTATAACTCATCTTTCTATTCTACAATTTTTAAACTTGCATTGTGTAACTGCTCTATCTGTATTATCTTGTTAATTTATTAACATAATTTCTATAATGTTCCAAACTTAAGACTTAAAAAAAAATCTGTGTTCCTATAAAGGGCTTTTCATGAAGAATTCTCCATTTTGATTCACACAACTTTGTTTGTTTAAATTATACTCTATCTGTGTGGTAGAGGGCATTCTTGAAAAGCTCAAACCAAATAAAAGAAGCAATTTTGGCAAAGCAATCTCTGGCATACCCTGATATTATACTACATAGGATTTTATACTAAATGTTCAGCAGAATGGCATGGTGGCCTAATGGTGAAGAAGCCCACCTCCCACTTGGAAAGTTGAGAGTTCAATCCTAGATAGCAGATCTTTCTTTCCCAGGACACAAAGAAAAAACATCTGCTGCAAACTCCACTTCGGTATCAGGAAGGGCATCCAGTCGCCCCAACTCTAGTCCAAAAATAGAGATTATGGGGTTGTTAAAAAGGAGGCAAGTTTTATAGTAAATGATCAGCATTTTCAGTTGAGCCTGGGAGCCTACTGGCAACTAACATCTAACTGCTATATTCTGCAATAAGTGCACTTCCATGTCATTTTCAAATGCAGTCTTACATAGAGTGGATTACAGTAATCCAACCAATTAAACATTGATTATGGTTGCTAGAGGATCTAAACTGGGTTGTAAATGGTCACCAATCAAAACTAAGCAAAGGTCCCCAGCTTGAACTGAAGCCATGAGTTTAGAACATGGGTGTCAAACTCTCCACGTCACGTGACGTGTTGTGATGTATTGCAACTTTCTTTGCATTGCCGGAGCTGGGGTGGGTGTGGCCTCCATATGATGCAACTGGCCCATGGGCCAGCAGTTTGACACCGCTGGTCTAGAAGGACCCTCGAGTCATGAATCAATTCTACAAAGAGCATGATCCTAGCCATAATAACAGCTGGGACTAATATTACTCAATCGCTCAGTTGTGTGTTAATGAATAACATTTCTGCCTTGCTAAGATTTAATCTCTATTGGTTTCGCATGATCCGGTTTCTGACAACCTATGACACCAATTCAATACTTCCTCAACATCTTGAGCATGGCCTAAGGTCACAGTCTTTGACTGGGTATCAACAGCATACTGATTATGCTTTACCCCAAACCAGCAGATTATTTCTCTCACTGGTTTCATGAAGATGTTAAATTGCCTGTGGGAGAGAAGTTTTGTGTTATTCCAACAGTTCTCAAGCTCTCAGAGCTGTATGTTCTTGCTGATGTTATAGAATAGAGATGGAAGGGACCTTGGAGGTCTTCTAATCCAGCCCCCCTCCCACACTTAAGCAGGAGAACCTATACCATCTCAGACAAGTGTCTGTCTAGCCTCTTCTTAAAAATCTCCAGTGATGGAGCGCCCATGATTTCTGGAGGAAAGCTGTTCCACTGGTTAATTGTCCTCACTGTCAGGAACTTTCTCCTTAATTCTAGGTTGCTTCTTTCTTTGTTCAGTTTCCAACCATTGTTTCTTGTCCTGCCCTCTGGTGCTTTGGTGAATAACGTGACCCCCTCTTCTTTGTGGCAGCCCCTTAAGTACTGGAATACTGCTATCATATCTCCCCTATTTCTTGTTTTCTTTAGACTAGCCAGACCCAAGTCCTGCAGCCGTTCTTCGTATGTTTTAGTCTCCAGGTCTTTGATTATCTTAGTTGCTTTTCTCTTATTTTTTTTTCTTTTTGTGATATGGTGACCAAAATTGGCTGCAGTATTCCAGGTGTGGTCTTACTAGGGTTTTATAAAGCGGCACTAATACTTGGTGTGATCTTGATTCTATGCCTCTGTTTATACAACACAGGATTGTATTAGCTTTTTTGGCTGCTGCTGCACACTGCTGGCTCATGGCTAAGTGATTGTCCACTAGGACTCCAAGGTCCCTCTCACAGTTACTGTTTTTAAGCCAGGTCTTACCCAGCATGTACCTGTACCTTTGATTTTTCCAGTTTGTCAAGATATTTTTGGATCCTGAGTTTGTCTTCTGGGGTGTTGGCTATTCCTGCCAGTTTGGTGTCATCTGTAAATTTGATGAGTTCCCCTTCAATTCCCTCATCTAAGTCACTGAAGAATACTGGGCCTAGGACGGAACCTTATGGTACCCCATTGCTTACTTCTCTCCCTATCCAGTTCATGGGACCAGGTACTTCAAGCACACTATTATCTCCTTCAAGCAGGATTATCTTCCATCTCCAGTCTGTTGGTTCTAGTGGTTAAGGAACCAGTCTAGAAAGGGGAAGGCCATGAGTTAAAGTCCTGAAAGATAGTTGGGTGACTTTAGGCTGGTCACTCTCTCTCAACACAAGCAACCTCAGGGGAAATAGGAGAAGGAAAGTGTGTTGGATATGTTCACCACCTTGAGTTATTTGTAAAAATAATAAAGGTCAGATGCAAACAAACCAGGAGGGGCATGGAACTAGCCCATGTGTGGCAGTTCATACACAGGGTACCCTATCCACTTCTTCTGATTCCACAAGCTTGAAAAATCCCAGACAATAACATAAGCAGTTCAAACAGTGTATCATACAAGAACTCAGTGGGGTTCCATGAAAGACTAGGAGGGGGGAAAAAATCACTTGACCGCAACCAATTTGTTATCACTAGAGCAGGGGTTCCAGGAAGCCAACACATTCCAGAGCTTGAAAAGATTTGGAAAGCGCTGACATAAGACACTGTTTCATGCACTACTTGTTCTGCAGTAGATTCTTCCTCTGATGTCCAACCCAGGAGAGAGACGAACAACTTTGAGAAAAATTATACTGGCAGAGGATGCAATGAAAATAAAGTTGGGGAGGAGGGGCCTCTCAGCGTAATTGTGTTTTAAATAACACAGTTGAGATCATTGCAATATTTTGAGCTCAGAGAGGGCATTAACTTCAAAATAAATAGTTGACACCTGATCTTAATCAAATTTAAATATTAAGGCAGCTCATTATAACTTATGTACAAGAATGCTTTTCCATCAGTATATGGATTGGGAAAATTCATTTGCAGAAATAACAAGTTGAAATATTGATGTCCATATTAACCTTCCTGAGGTTTAGTTACTATAAATTATTTTATCCCATTAAATGTGGATATTGGATACATCTTCTTGGAATGAAAGCTGGTGTTGTAGAAGACACAAAATGAGTTATCATGGATGCCTTTGATATAAATACTTTTATTTAACACATCAGTAGGAGTTATATAGTAGAATAACATACTGTACATACATGCTGACGTCTTCTACTGAATCTGCCCACAATGGCTGAATCCTGAAGAAATTTCAAGTCAGTAAGTAAGCAAAAGAAAAAGAAAAAGATTTTCTGTGAGGTAATTCAAAATTCTTACTTGCATAATAAAATAGAAAACCCCCAGGTTCCTTGGTTAAACTCTGTTTAACCCATTGGCTTTGTCAAAGGTGCTTTGCAAGAACCAGAAAAGAAATGTAACAGTTCCAGAACTGCAACTTGTTTGGCAGGAAGAGAAGACAGAAATTAAAGCAAATCATCCTCAGTCATGGTGACAGTTCTTTAAAAAATGTCAGCGCATAATACATGCACAGTTTAATCCTTCAGTGAAGGGTTAACCTGCTGCCTTGTTTCAATCCATGAGAAATGTTCCTGTGGGCAGTTTCCTCACTCATCATTCTGACTGACAACATGTTCCAATGAATTTAGTCCTCCTCCTCCTCCTCCACCACCACCACCACAACAACAACAACAACATCTAGCAATCCCAGAAGGGGCAGTGAAGAACAATATTGGTGGCAACAGTTAGGCATTATCTGAAGGAAAGTATGTTCACCACCCCAGAATCAAAATCAGCATCTCCAGATCTTAAAACTCTAGTGCAGGAACTGGAGATGCCCACAGTGCTTTGAGTAATAATTCTGGTAAGAAAAAATTAGATACCAGACTGGAACTGAACTTAGTTCAAAGCTTTGTCATAAAAAAATACGAGGCAGAAATAAGAACAGAGTAAGATCCAAATTGTTCTAATTTCTGTTCTGTTCACAGCTATTCTGAGATCCAGAATCTTGGGAGAAAACATGAAAGAAAGCATAAAATGTTATGATAACACTTGCAAGCTAATTTTAGACAAGACCATTTGAATTTTGCTGGGTACAGATCAGAACACTTTTGGTGATATGAAAATCCACTTGTAAATTAATAGAACAATATGTGTAATGGAGATTCTCAATCATCCAATCATGTTTGTCCCAAAGGTGCTTTTTCAAAAGATAACTAGACTGCCTTCCTTGGTTTTTTCTTTGGAAATGTTTTGCTTCTCATCCAAGAAGAAAAAAAACCAGGAAAGTCCAGTTGCCTTTTGGGATAATAGAACAATAGCTTTTTAAAAAATCTAGCAAAAACCATTTAAAAATATTTCCTATACATTTGTAGGCAAAAGGATGGTACGTGTTTAAAGAAATATTACTCAGCCTCAGCTGTGGCGAGGAGGACATTTGCCCAGGTTCGCCTGATGCACCAGTTGCGGCCCTATTTGGACCGGGAGTCTCTTCTCACAGTCACTCATGCCCTTATCACCTCAAGGCTCAACTACTGCAATGCTCTCTACATGGGGCTACCTTTGAAAAACGTTCGGAGACTTCAGGTAATGTAGAATGCAGCCGCGCGAGCAGTGTTGGGCTTGCCCAGAAATGCCCACATTTCGGCATCACTCCGCGAGCTACATTGGCTGCCAATTGGTCTCCGAACCAAATTCAAAGTGTTGGTTATGACCTATAAAGCCCTACATGGCATCGGACCAGGTTACTTACGGGACCGTCTGCTGCCTCATGAATCCCAGCGGCCGGTTAGGGCCCACAGAGTCGGCCTTCTCCAGGTCCCGTCAGCCAGACAGTGTCGCCTGGCGGGGCCTAGGGGAAGAGCCTTCTCTGTTGCAGCCCCGGCCCTCTGGAACCAATGTCCCCTGGAGATCCGTGTCGCCCCCACCCTCTCCGCCTTTCGTAAATTACTTAAAACACACCTTTGCCGGCAGGCCTGGGGTAGTTAACATCTTGCCCCAAGCCAGTGTATGTCTGTGTGTATGTTGAATGATTGTTTTTTTTTAAATTAAGGGGTTTTATATACATGTATTTTTATATGTTGATTTCTATTATGTTGTGAGCCGCCCTGAGTTCTCCGGAATAGGGCGGCATAGAAGTCAAATAAATAAATAAACAATAATAATAATAAATAATAATAAAAGTAATAAGCTGGTTCTTTGAATCATTTAATAAACAAAAACATAAAGTTTTTTCTCACTAAAACATTTTAAAAATGTTGTTTGCAATTTTTAGTGTGTCCAAGTAAATTGAAAAACTAAGACACTAATGATTATACAATAGCCAGGTTTGCCTTGTACTTCTAACGATTTTGGCAATATATATATATATTTTTAAAAAACCCAACCACATGGTTGATATGTTATTTACTCACTTTTAATCTACATTTTTCAATAGATCTTCCAGCAGAATGTCATCTAAATGTTTTCTGACTTATGCCAAACATAGGCAGATAAATTATTAACTCTTTTCTTTGATGCAAAAAAAAACACCCCAAAAAAGGGCCCAAATGAAAGCAGATGTTAACACAGGTGACTCAATAGTATAGCATTATTTCCAAACTGCCATAGATAAATCCAAAGCTGTCTTGAGAACTGAACAAAAGTACAGACTCTGAAGATTGTGAACTTAACTCTTTCTATGCCACATCCTGATAAAAGCACTTTTTTTCTGAATTACAAAAGAAAGAATACACTCATTTGTCTGAAAGATTTATAAGCTGTCTTTCATCACAGGATCACAGGATCATAAAATGTGCGGACATGCTTACTCAGTCTGAAACCTAAGTTTCTGTGTTCACGGAGGAAGACAGGAGTGGGGGTTGGGGATAAAGACTTCAGTCTCACAGCAGGAGATACTTTCCTTCTTGCTGCCCTGACCCTCTTGGCTAGAAGGCAGGCACTCAAAATCCAGTACAGCTGAATAACTCCTGGCTAGCCATCTGCAGTGGGGGATGGCTGAAGTTTCCAAACCGAAGGTAGCTCAAGGTAGTACAGATGTTTGGCTATGTCAAGCACTTGGTTTCATCAATTTTCTACCATAATTAAGAGTGAAAACATTCCTTCTAGATTTAGGAACTGGTCAGATCCTTTGGGAGCCAATTTAGAAGAACAGAGACCTGAATGTTCTTAAGATCTTTTTCAGTGCATTTTGTTCTCTAGTAATCATGTTCAGTCTTCTCTCTCCCTCTGAGAACACACGTGTTCACACACCCTTCCTTTCAAGCCAGACATAAATAAATAGACCAGCCAATCACATTTGGGGGTTTATTTCTTCCAGCATATTTAGCAATGTTTAAACAAAGGCTATGATACCTTCACCAGAACATCTTTATAAACTTACATCTAACATCCAACCATCACATCAGTTTCCTTTAATAAAAAAAAAGTTTTAAATATAACCATCAAGAATGTGCATCTTCAAAAGCCAAGTCAAATCTACCATAAGATACCATTTCAGCATTTAGGCAAGAAAAACCAAATGTACAAGTAGAGAATAGGTGAAACCTGGCTCAACAGCAATAATTGCAAGAGGAATCTGGGAGTCCTAGTAGACAATCATTTAAATTTCAACATGTGTGCTGCACTGCCAAAAAAGCCAATGCAGTCCTAGGCTATATTAACAGAGGGATAGAATCAGGATCATGTGAAGTGTTAGTACCACTTTATGATGCCTTGGTAGGATCACACTTGGAATACTGCATCTGTCAACGCTGCTAACATTGGATGTTCTTGCTTTGACAACAGATAGAAATGTAGCCATCTTTTCTCTATCGCTTTTAGAGTTTGTTGATGCTGGGAGGGGGAATGTGGATGAGAGTCCAGTTAGTCATAACAATAATAACTCAGCCATGGGAATCCAAGGTTATAAAAAAGATGTTGAGACTCTGAAAAAAAAAGAGTGCAAAGAAGAG
Source organism: Bothrops alternatus (assembly GCA_034064705.1). Lineage (NCBI taxonomy): Eukaryota > Metazoa > Chordata > Lepidosauria > Squamata > Viperidae > Bothrops > Bothrops alternatus. Next base: position 14,978,983 of record JARGCV010000023.1, read on the forward strand.
CAACAAAAATGATTGGGGGGATGGAGGCTAAAACATATGAAGAACAGTTGCAGGAATTGGTATGTCTAGTTTACAGCTGACTTGATAGCAATGTTCCAATATTTGAGGGGCTGCCACAAAGAAGAGGAGGTCAACCTATTTTCCAGAACACCAGAAGGCAGGACAAGAAGCAACGGATGGAAACTAATCAAGGAGAAAAGCAACCCAGAAATTAGAAGAAATTTCCTGACAGTGAGAACAATTAACTAGTGGAATGATTTGCCTTCAAAAGTTGTGGCTACTCTATTACTGAAGGTTTTAAAGGAGAGAATGAATAGCCATTTGTCTGAAATGGACTAGAACAGGGATTCTCAACCTTGGTAACTTTAAGACTTTAACCACAAGTCTTAAAGTTGCCAAGATTGAGAACCCCTGGACTAGAAGATTTTCAAAGTCCCTGCCAACTCTGTTATTCTGTTCTTTTCAGTTCAACGGATAGGTTTGAATGCATTTTATTTGTTAGATGGGCTGCTGAGGTTGTGTACTGATCCCCATAGGGCAAGCATGACTGTCCCCTATTTCTCCTATAAAAACTAGCCAATAGAAAGTAATCCAGGATGATTCCAAGCAACCAGAAGCTGTATCTTTACAGATCAGCAGAGAGACTTGCCGAGTCAGGAAAATACTTGACCGGCAGGTTCCAATAACATCACACTCTTTCCTGTATAGCTTCCTAGATTTCTTTTCACTGCTCCAGTTTCAACATGTTATGAAAAGTTAGCTTTCTTATTCCTGAATTGCCTTTGGCCTATGGAATCTATGTACATTCTCTGTTGAATTTGAACAGGTCAGGATCATTTGCCGAGACAAAGTATACATGATGGTCTATGCATTCTGCTAAGCCATACCAGAATATGAACAAAGCCCATTTTATTTTATAGAACAAGTTTACCAAAGTCCAAATATTTGGCTCCCCAAACCCTAATAGTGGACAACCAACTGTTTAATGACAATAATGAAACAACATAATCATACCAACTTGAAAAAAAAAGTCACCTACCACAAACTAAAGAGCAAATAAAAAGAACACTACGTGTGTGTGTGTGTATACACAAAAACAAGATAAAGGGTAGACATAACAAATTTAAAATATTATTTTAGTAACTTCAGTTCAGATAATTAATTCATAATGTTAAGGATTCAAATAATGTTCATGGATATAAACTGAGTTAACATTAGATACTTTGTTGGCTATAGTAATAACATTCTTTTCTAGTAGAAACAAATTAATTTATGGTTTTTTATTTCTGTTTTTGTATGCCCCCATTTCTGCAAGCTCTGGGCAATCGGGAATATAAACAAATCAAATACTTCAAGAAATTCCATGTCTATAAAGCCCCTCCAACTCTGCAGGACAGGTTAATCTTCAAAGCTTTCCTGAAGCCAATAGGAGGGATGAGGACGATCAAATTATTAGAGTTGGAGTTCCAAAGATTGAGAATAACTGCTGAGTAACCCACATCAGTAACAGTGCTATAAAGATGAAATCTGGAAGGACTTGATCCTATTTAATCTAGATGAGTACAAAAGATGGTGGTCACTTGGATAATGTGGAACAAAGCTCTATAAGGGTCTTAAAGATGATAAGCAGGGTCTTCAATCCCCAGGAAGTTATCTGATAATTAATGCATCTCTCAAAGTAGTAGGGTTACCTAAATATATTGAAATGCAGATAGCACTGGTTGGCCCACCATATTCTGCACCAGCAGTAGCTTCTAGGTAGTCTTCAAGCTCCATGTAGTGCCTGTTGCAGCAATCGATACACCATAGAAGAGAATATTTGTAGCTCAGGGTTGAGTGGTGAGATCCTTGGACTCCCCACAATCCATATAGCAGATGACTAGCTAATGACAGCAGATGACCTGGTTGAGCAGATGACTGCTTAAGCAAGAGAGGCTGAGTCTAGGAGAACTCCAAAACTGTGAACCACCTTGGGATAACATATAACCTATTCTTTTTTGGCTTACTGATCCACTTGACATGTTTCAATAAAAACCAGCAAGTAATAGTGCAAATGGTGAAACTAAGAATGTGTATGTACAACCACACGTCAATTAGCTGCTTCAAGGTCCACTTGGTTCTTGTTAATGTGATATTCTATAATTCTACTAATTTCATTCAAGAATTGTCTGTGAAAAGCAAATCACAGAAGGGGCTCTGAAAGTGCCCTGCTCCTCTTCCAGTCAGATGTTCTTTTGCAAGCTACTCGGACCTATTAATTGTCAGATTTCTGCTAGCACATAGAAAAGCGGGGTTTATTGTAAGACTAGACTGCTTGCTGTTAACAGGATTTGATTCATTTCTTGACCAGATAATTGAGACTGTGTGAACTTTGAGCCAAACTGGAGGGATGCAATTCGGAAAGGAAGTACCAAACCAAATAACTCTGAGAGATCTTTCCATCATTAAAGACAGTGGGAGATATAGGAGGAAATGAAGCAGATGAACATGTCATTCTGGTCACCTAACAAGGTTGCTTCACATAATATAATTTGCTTTTTGAATTGTGTCACCACAATGCTGGAAATTTGAAGTTATATAATTGGAATTAGTTCAGAAGAACACTTGCTGGCTAGCTGGCCAAGCCATGGAAATCAAAGACATGCTCTGATTCTGAGGAATAGTCTAATGATTCCATTGTGCAAAGACAGTCTCTTGTATGTCTGGGAAATGACTCGCAACAAACAACACTGTAAGTTGTCCAAATGATAGAAGTTATAGACCATAAAGAATGACAGCATTATATGTAGGAGTACTTTATAATTTATTGAGCTTCTTCAGGATATATACCAAAGCAGTAGGCTTGCCAGAGTTGAGTGGAACTGCCCTAAATCCCTTTGGGGCACATTCTGAAGGTTTACCCCAATTCTCCCACCCTGAAACCTTTTCTCTCTGTTCTTCCTCTGCTTCTGCAAATAGTGACATTATTTCTTTTTCACTTCCCTTTAATTTATACAATCGTTAAAAGTGAGTCTTCATACCAGCTGCATTTGGGAGTCTTCCAGGCTATAGGGATCCAGCAGCTCTATGAATAGAATAGAATAGAATAGAATAGAATAGAATAGAATAGAATAGAATAGAATAGAATAGAATAGAATAGAATAGAATAACAGTTGGAAGGGACCTTGGAGGTCTTCTAGTCCAGCCCCCTGCTTAGGCAGGAAACCCTAGATGATTTCAGACAACTGGTTGTCCAATCTCTTCCTCTAGAAAGAGGTTTAGCTGATCACTTTGCCATAATTTCAGAGGCTGCCACCAGCATTTTCAGGTGCAATTCATATTAGAGCTCCCAAGCATGCAATAGAAAAAGCTAAAGAACAAGTGTTAATGCTTTATGATAGCCCAAAGTGATAACTGCTATGTTTCGTGGACTTTAATCCCAACATTTTACAATTCCCTAGGGAATCTGATTGCTTCCTACACTCGCTGGCTGAAAACAATTGTAATGCAAAACATGAGCTAACAGATTTTTTGCATTAATTTTTAGATTGTCTAAAAAAAAGGAATGCGGGAAGTTTCTCCTAGAATGAATGCCAAGATTAGAAAAAAAAATGTCCTAAAGGAAAGCAAATGCAATGTTGTTGCAATTATTTGAAATTACTGTAAAGAGAAAGTCGGGGAAAAGTAAAATGCAATCAAAGGGGGGAAGGAATGATGTCCTTGGATATGCTCTAGTAAGCAGTTAAGAGACTCACCCTGCCGCCGCCCCCCTCAAATAAAGTAGGAAATGCTCAAAGAAATAACCACATGAATATCAAAAACTACATGAGGAAAAACTATGCCAAGGGGACATTGTTTAGTCTAATTATTAAATTCGTTGTGCTTTATTTTGTAAAAAAAAAAAAGAAATGATGGGCTGACCACAAAGAGACACAATGACTGTGTGGTAAACCACACACATGTGACATTGAGTATGACGTCCATAAATGTCAAGTCTTTAAAGAACAGACTTAAATACTAAAATCACACATAATTTCTCTGGTGGATCCCTGCGCTCCTCTCTAAAGAGAACTCCATCATGATAATGGACTTTCAGATCTTTTATTACTTAAAAACGATTTCTTGGTTTATTATATTTTCACACGATTATCCTGAAAAATGTTCACCCTTGAAATTCAGCCAAACGGCATTGTTCATAAGTAGAGGTGGATTCAAGTGAATCCAAATCAAACTCAGCTGCTATTCACAAATATGGGAGATTCTGAATTAGACTGATTCCTCCCAAACAAACTAAATCCAAATCTGAGCCAATCTGAAACTCCCTTAGAGGTCTCACTGTCGTACACCCCTACAATGGCATGAGCTATTAAAATCTTCATGATATGGACTTAGACATCTGAGACAATTTAAAGCTCTGTTCCAGTTTTAAAGTATTATTGTTCCCCTTCTTCTGACACAGTTTTTATACAATCTGATATGCTTCATCAATGATGCAGTGCAATGATGCACAGAGAGATGCTGTGATTTGCTCAGTTCCCATTGGTCATTCCAGTTGTCTGACATCCTGATCCATTTTAGATTGCAGGAGACACCAGATACATACCTGCTTCTACTTCAGGTTTTAGGCAGCTGCCTTTTGAGAAAACATTAATTCAGTGGTGCACAGAACGTCAGGTTAAACCAAGAAAGAGGGCTAGTTATGTGAGCTGTGGGTTGCTGGTTTAATTTTTATTGAATGTATTATTACCTGTAGTTACTGCTTCTGCCAATGTACTGGTTGCACAATGTACTGCTTTTATAACCTTGAAATCTGTTTTGCCTACTCTTGCATCTTTTGGCCTATTCCATTGTCTGCTAACACTTGCTGCCAACACTGTCATTGCCTTGCAGCACTAGTAAAGGACAGATCTCTCTCATTATTGATTGTCCCCACTCTCAAGGCTTTAAAGTTGATTGGCAGGTCACAGGCATGAAGAAGAGATAAAGAAGATAAACAAGAGCTCCTGCATGGCAGATAAGGAAACTTGCCTTCCATTTCCTTCATATTTGTAACTTATCAGTCAGGCTATTTTTCAATACATGTTTAGCCCTCTTTCAAAAGAGCATTAGACCCATCTCCAGAAACAGTATGACTGACAGGTCAATTCTATCCTGTTATCTGGGCAACATCACAGATGTTTAGGCTTGTCCATTCAAAACACTCACCTACTTTGACTCAACTTTGTCCCACCACATATTAAATAAAGTGTGACATCTTTTCCACCAGCAGTTGATGCTTGTTGGCTGGCAAATCCACCAAATATTTTCCTCCTTGTTCCACACTGAAGTAACAAAGACAAAAACACAGTGGCCTCATTACTCAGGCGGAATGAGATTCAGCCATTGCTATAGCATCCAATGTTATACCAACATAATTTATGCTGGTTGATTATATATTAAAATATAGCTATTTAACATAGATCTTAATATAGCCAGAAGCACAAGTAATATTTCTGGAAAAAAAATGCTATTCTTTTCTTGAATATACCGTATAAGAAAAGCTCCAGAATATGCAGAGGAGAAAAGAGATGCATTTTTCATGATGGATAGCTGTATCATTTTTTTCTTTTTTTAAATGTATCTATCAATGTTCTCTAATGTATGGACCTTATTTGGCTTTGGAAGCAAAGTAAGATAGAGTCTCATTAGTCTTTGCACGGGAGATGACTATACGGTAGAATCACAAGACTTGAAAAATATCTGGAAGAAAGCAGCGACAAATTCTCCTGTACTGTTGCCCATGAAACCATGTGACTCTATCTGGGAAGTTAGCAGAACTCAAGCTCAATCCAAAGTAGACTTCCGCTTTTTACTATAGCGGATCTCAGACCTTCTGCAGGACTGTGGGAAGGGGAATCCAAGATGTAGCATAAGGTTTCTCTGCCAACTATCCTCCAACCTTATTCTCTTGAGCAGAATATAAAACAGGAAACTGATATTTCATTTCTTATAACTCTTTAGATCAGTGGTTCTCAACCTTCCTAATGCCGCGACCCTTTAACACAGTTCCTCATGTTGTGATGACCCCCAACCCCCCATCCAGCTGGCCGGGGGGGGCAGCCTGGTTGGAGAAGCGCCATTCCTCTCCCTCTTTCTCTCTTTCTTTCCTCTCTTTCCTCTCTTTCTCTCTTTCTCTTTCCTCTCTCTTCCTCTTTCCTCTCTTTCCCTCTTTTTCTTTCCTCTCCCCGTTTCTCTCTTTCCTGTCTCTCTTTCTCTCTCTTTCCTCTCTTTTTCTCTCTTTCTCTTTCTCTTTCCTCTCTCTCTTTCTCTGTTTCCTCCCTTTCTTTCTCTCTCTCTTTCCCCTCTCTTTCTCTTTCTCTCTCTCTTTTCCTCTGTTTCTCTCTCTTTCCTCTCTTTCCTCTCTTTCTCTTTCCCCTCTCTCTCTCCTCTTTCTCTTTCCTCTCTCTTCCTCTTTCCTCTCTTTCCCTCTTTCCTCTTTTTCTTTCCTCTCCCCGTTTCTCTCTTTCCTCTCTCTTTCTCTCTCTTTCCTCTCTTTTTCTCTCTTTCTCTTTCTTTCCTCTCTCTCTTTCTCTCTCTCTCTTTCTGTTTCCTCCCTTTCTTTTTCTCTCTCTTTCCCCTCTCTTTCTCTTTCTCTCTCTCTTTTCCTCTGTTTCTATCTCTTTCCTCTCTTTCTCTCTTTCTCTTTCCTCTCTCTCTCTCCTCTCTCTCTCTCCTCTCTCTTCCTCTTTCCTCTCTTTCCCTCTTTCCTCTTTTTCTTTCCTCTCCCCCTGTTTCTCTCTTTCCTCTCTCTCTTTCTCTCTCTTTCCTCTCTTTTTCTCTCTTTCTCTTTCTCTTTCCTCTCTCTCTTTCTCTCTCTCTCTTTCTCTGTTTCCTCCCTTTCTTTTTCTCTCTCTTTCCCCTCTCTTTCTCTTTCTCTTTCTCTCTCTCTTTTCCTCTGTTTCTCTCTTTCCTCTCTTTCTCTCTTTCTCTTTCCTCTCTCTCTCCTCTTTCTCTTTCCTCTCTCTTCCTCTTTCCTCTCTTTCCCTCTTTCCTCTTTCTCTTTCCTCTCCCCCGTTTCTCTCTTTCTCTCTCTTTCCTCTCTTTTTCTCTTTCTCTTTCTCTTTCCTCTCTCTCTTTCTCTCTCTCTTTCTGTTTCCTCCCTTTCTCTTTCTCCTCTCTTTCTCTTTCTCTCTCTCTTTCCTCTCTCTTTTCCTCTGTTTCTCTCTCTTTCCTCTCTTTCTCTCTCTCTCTTACAGCAGCATTATCAGGGATCCCAGCCGCCCCCGACGCGGCATCTGCCGCGTCCTCAGCTGAACAGGTGGGGAGGGGGAGCAGGATGGGAGGCAGTGGCTGTGGCAGCAGCAGTGGCCACTGCTGCATCATCAGGGGTCCTCGCCACCCCTGGCTTGGCTGCCATCCCCACGCTGCACAGCCTCGTCCTCCATCCATTGATGGAGCCGCAGTGGGGGCTGGTGCTGTGCAGCCCGCCAGCCCCTCTGCCAGCCTGGCTGCTCCCCCCCAGGCACCCCTCTTCCTCCCGGCGCCCACCTGAGCTGTCTTGGGGCAACAGGAGGAAGGAGAGGAGAAGGGCAAGAAAACCGCCACCACCGCCACCCCAGCCAGGACTCTGCACTGCCCGGCCTCACCCTCCACCAATCCGATGGAGCCATGGTGGGGGCTGGTGCCGCACAGCCCACCAGCCCCTCCGCCAGCCCAGCTTCTCCCCCCCAGGCACCCCTCTTGCCCCGGTGCCTGCCCGAGCCGCCTTGGGGGCAGTAGGAGGAAGAAGGGGAGGAAGAAGAGGATGGCAAGGAAGCCACCGCCAGTGCTGGGCCCCAGGAGGTAGCTCTCCTCTCCTACCTTTGCTGAATCTCCTTCTTCCTTCCCGGCAGCCTGGACTCCGGCGTGCCTTCCCGGCCAGCGGGGCCAATGGTCGGGCTGGCTGGAGATTGCAGGGGCTGGTCTCCCTTGGGCCATGGCTTGCAGGAGAGCTGGCCCGCTCAGCGGAGCCTCCAGCGGGCTGCTCCCAGCAGGGATCCTGGGGCTTCCCTGGGTGGCTCCAAGGCCACGAGGCTCTGGCCGTGCTTCTCCCAAAGGGTGGGGCACCTGGGCACAGGGCCAATCAGGAGCCCTGCAGGAGGTAAGTCCACTGAGAGAGAGAGAGAGAGAGAGAGAGAGAGAGAGAGAGAGAGAGAGAGAGAGAGAGAGAGAGAGAGAGAGAGAGAGAGAGAGAGAGAGAAGAGAAGCAAAAGTGCCTCTCTGTCTCTCTATCTGCAAATGGCGGAGGAGGCCGTGCGGAGACGGATGTGGAGCAGTGTCTCGGTTCCTAAGACAATCGGAAATATGTGTTTTCCAATGGTCTTAGGCGACTCCTGTGGAAGGGTCGTTCGACCCCCAAAGGGGTCGCAACCCACAGGTTGAGAACCGTTGCTTTAGATCAACATTACTTAATGTTGACAGCTGGGGAATTCTGGGTGTTGAAGTCTACCCATTTTAAAACTGCTAAGGTTGGAAAACATTGATCTAGATCCTGCACCTACACTTCTGAAAGTTTAGAAGGTTTCTTGCCAAGAGACAGTTCTGTAACACATGTTTAAGAATTAAGAACACCCAGACCATTTTTATGCTTGGGAACATAACATTTTGCTCTACTACCTATTAATCCTACTATCAATTTCTATTGAGAAGCAAATTCTGGGTTCCTAAAGTTTTGGGGGGCCAGAAGACCACAGACCCTGAAGCCATAAGTGGTGGTCATCAATGCTCATAAATCATTTTTCTCAGCTGTAAATAGAAAAAAAATCATTTTATACTGCCTCAACTGTTTATTCAAACCCGATTCCTTAAAAGAGGATTTAAAGCTGGCTTCTATTTAGCATTTGATATGGCAGGTACAGTTTCATGACCATGGTTTGAATTACGAATTATTTATCTACTCTGTGGCATTTGTTATATTGCCTGGCATTTTCTCCTCTTCAATTATTGTTTTAAAATCATTTAATAAAAGCATGTCCAGAATTGAACTATGGGCAACTCACTTATGAAACCCAAAACCACATGTATGCACAATGCTGGATAAATAAACTGTGGATCTAAAAACATCTTCCATGAGTTTCAAAGGGGTTGCTAAAAGGTCACTGCAAAGGGAGAAAATATGAAATGAAGCACTGTAGGTCTTCTGTGTTCTAGATGTGCTAGGAATACATTCTTGGTTAACATAATCAGTACTTTGGCTGTCCAAATAAGTGAATACATCTACTTGGTAAACCTGCCTTAACAATTTACCATACTATGTACATCTATTCTGTTTGCTCGGGTTGAGAACTTGGCCCTACCTCTTTCATATCCAATCCAAAGCAGATTTCATTACGGATACCCTATGTCTACTCTTGTGCCATTTGAGCACAACAGAACCCCAGAGGTACATAAAGAAAGAAGAATGTGAGAATGACAGGGATCTGGGAATCCTTGTCTTGTGTTACCATTAAAATACTGCAGTAGTGGATAGAAGTCAAGGCTTACAGTACTGTACAGGTGAATAGATCTGGTCTTCCGGTGAGAAACAGGCATTAATGTTGAAGGTTCCTTCAACAGAAAAATATCCACCATCCTAAGAAACCCCAAAGACAAAATTGAGTTAGAAAATCAAGGAGTATATGAAATCCCATGTATCGCTTGCCCCACCACATACATCGGACAAACCAACAGAAGAATAAGTGCACGCATTGAAGAACACAAGAATTCAGTCAAAAAAGAGGAACCAACTTCTTCCCTGGTCCAACACCTTAAAGCCACAGGACATGAAATTGACTTTAAAAAGACCAGAACTATCGCCAAAACTGAACACTTTAATAACAGAATAATCAGAGAAGCCATCGAGATATAAAAACGCCCACACAGCATGAATAAATGAGACGATCACACATTGCTCCTAGAAGCACAAAGCCGAAAACACCAGCCTGAAGATGACGAATGGGACTTCGTCGAAACGTCGCCAAGACACTTTTAATTTTATGCGGGAGAAAACCTGAATAACCAAAGACATGTATGTATGTATGTATGTATGTGTATATGTATTATGTATATATTTTTGTATGTGTATGTGTGTATATGTGTGTGTGTGTGTGTGTGTGTTTTGTCCTGGCTTCTTGCACTTGACAAGATGATATTTTTGCTTCTAGATTTGGTACCTCAGGGCTGATATTTACCTCCATCTTGCGCCAATTAGATGGTTTTCACCAATTCTCTTCTCAGTTTTATATTAGACAGCAATGAATTGTTTTCTTTAATCAATTGCACCACAAAGTGAGGCATGTATGCTTTCATCAAAGTATGCAATTAAATTCATAATGTTTGCTTATGCAAGAAGGGGTTATAAAGCAATGGTTTCCCTAAATGAATCCTAATGTTGCTATTAATCCCAAAATGTTAATGTGTGACTCTTATCTGAACTGGTCTTACCTTACTGGAGATACACTCTGTCAATATACTTTCTTTTAATCCTTCTCATAACTTGGGCTTTTAAAACCACACACAGAGTATGTTAAAAATGTCCATTGGTGTTTTAATCACATTAAACAAGAAAAGACTCCCTTTCTGGCCATGAAAACAACTTAGCAGGCTGGGGATTGAATTAGTCCTCCAATCTTTGGCACCAATTGTATTATTTGAGTCCTGCCCCTGCAGGAATGTTTGCCCGTGAGAGAGAAAAAGGGACTTAGTCATGGTTAATTTCCATCTCTTGATTATGCCACCAGGAGAGCCTTATATTGCCAAGGTACGGTGGCTGTTGCCACCCACCCCAGCCACCAATGAAGAAAAAAGGCTATTCCTAGCCCACCCGTGTTTGATAGGGTGTTCTCAGTTGTACAGGACTTCAGTTTAATGTCTTTCCTTGGGAATGAAGAAAGAGAACAACATGGGGATCTCTTTAGGAGAAAAGAAGTAAATGGCAAATTGGGATTGCCTGAGAAGAGGCTAGAGAAGATGGAGGAATGATTAAAGAATCATAGGGTCATAGGATTGGAAGGCTCTTTGGAGGTCTTCTAGTCCAATGATTTTAAGTGAAATAAACCAAGAGGAGATGGAAACTGAATGTGATGATAGGCAGAGATGTATTGTCAGGTATAGCATCTCTGGTTGACCTGGAATGTGTAAATTATGGAAATGTAATATGACATCACCACATGTTGACATGCCCCACCTTTCCCAATGGAAGAATCGCCCCGAGTCTCAGGAGAGGGGCGGCATACAAATTTGATAAAATAAATCCTCTGGAATCTACTGCCCCTGGAAGTCCGCGCTTCTCCCACCCTCCCGGCCTTCCGAAAGAATCTTAAAACCTATCTTTGCTGGCAGGCCTGGGGATGATTGTGGATTGTTGCTTGAATGATGTATGTGTGTTGGGTTTTTTATTTTTTTAAAAAAAATTTCTCTGATTTGGACTTAGATTGTTATCGATGTTATATATATCGTAGTTTCGTAGATTGCTTAAAACATACTTTTGCCGGCAGGCCTGGGGCAGCTAACACCTTGCCCCTAGCCAGTGTATGTTTCTGTGTATGTTTGTGGAGTGATTGGTTTCTTTTAGCTTAAGGGTTTTTTATAGATATGTGTTTATTGTAATTTCTATCATGCTGTGAGCCACCCTGAGTTCTTTGGAATAGGGCGGCATAGAAATTAAATAAATAATAATAATAATAATAATAATATATGTTGTAAGCCGCTCCGAGTCTTCGGAGAGGAGCGGCATATAAGTCCAAATAAATAAATAAAATCTGAATATAAGGTAGAAAAGTATTCAATTGATGGCATCACACCACAAATTTCCATAATAGCACATTATCAGGAAGGGAGGTGGAATTCAATATAGGTTATCATTCACTATGACAATTTTCTAGTTCAGGGCTAAGAAACACTGAGGAGAGATTGTTTGTGCCTGCTGGCTACTCCTTCCGCAACATTGCTTTCCCTGCTTGCAAATGTGTGGATGATGTCAATGGCTTAAACAGCAATTGTGGATATGCTGTATTCACATATCTGTATTCACGTAAGTTTCCAAAACGAAAGTTTAGAATATGGTGAATTAATCTATATTCCCAGCCTTCCTCTTCTTGTGAGCTTGCCATAGAGTATGACTTTTCATTCATTAAGTTGCAGTTCACTTTTTATGGTCAAGCAGGTTATTGCTTTCTGAATTTAGGCCCAGTGACAGAACTGTGTTTTAAGCAAAGAGAAGTAGAGCATTCAGCCACATTTACAAGGGCAAAAGGGGAGCAAGTGCACAGCTCATGTTCTGAACCCAGGAGCCACGATTTGGAAAATTTAATGACTGTAGTGGATCCTTTTAATTAGTGATGGAAAGCTGAGTCTTAATCTGACTTAGATGTTTAGACTAAAGACAAAACCTAACTGTGCACTGAAGCTACACTTCTTTGAAACATAGAATTTAAGACTAAGCATGACTCACTTCTAGCAATGCCATAAAATTATAACAGTTATTTAACTTCTCTATATAATTCATTTCTACTAAACTTTCAGTTTGTCTAACTCCGTGGCCTGTTTCTGTTTTATTTGCTTGTTTTTTTTCCTTCCTAATCCTTCTCTCAGAATTTTCTACTTTATTAAGAATTGTTTATAGTTGAAGAGAACAAGGAATACGGACTTCCTTTTTTGTTGTCATTTAAATGTACTTCCACTGGTTATTTTCTGTCTGAAAAGTTCAAGAAGCTTTATAGATGCATTTGCTGCTCTGCTGAAGTTTAAGGAGTTTTTAGGGTAGTTTTTTTTTTATTGAGGCACTGTAACCCATCAATCAACTACATTGAGAGAAATGAAAAAGGCAATTCCCTTCCCTATTTCCTGGCAAACCGATAATCAAAAACTAGAGATGATAATAGCTTGTGCCATGCTTCTTTCTAATGAAGTACTTCAAAAATTTAATCAGAGAGAAGTGCCTGCTCAAGTATTACCAAAAACAGAGATCATTTAAAAGAGGATAGGATGTCATTGCAAATGTTCACTGAGATGTATACAATAGTAGAGATGATTACATACAATTAAAAAAAAATCCAAAATGGTAAGAGAAACTGGGATTAAGTTACCCTGGTCCGTTGGCAACTGTCTGCGAGCATCGAAAAAGATCACAGAATTTTAAAAAAAGCAATGTCTGGAATACTTTTTCAAATTGAAAATAAATTCAGATAAGATGATATACTAGAAAGGCAATTCTTTGTAAAGATTTATGGTAACCTGCATCTACTCATTTGAGAGGCAGGAGATGTCCAGGCCTGTGTCAGATGCTTTTGGTAAGCAAGGAAGCAACACAACTTGCTTTAGTGTGTTACCTCACAGACTCTCCTATGGATTCTTTTGACACATGCAGAAGCTGGAAGAAGCTGTGATGCACAGAATAACTGTTCTGATGCATCTTGTGTCCATGCAAGCACAGATCCTTGTTCTGGCTATTGCAAGTGCCAGAGAAGAAGACAAATGAAAATGGTGAAACCAAGTGTTGTATAGTTGCTTCACTTTACTCTTCAAAGTGTACATCATTACACAAAACAGCTTCAAAAGAAACCTTCCATATGAAGTACCCCTTCAAAGATCTATTACCTAGTTCTAGAAAAGATGGCTTCACCATGAGCTGGTCAGAAAGACCAGCAGAAAGGAGCATATTCCAGAGAAGAACGGTGAAAAAAGCAGCCCATGAAACACCCCTTTGAGTTTGCTGCAGAGTAATTATTTCTCCAGTTGCTTCACATTGACTGAGACCCGTTATTTAGTTATTTTTATTTAGCATATGGCATCTACAGAAGTCATGCAATCACCAATATACAACTCTAATAAAACACATTATATGTGCAAACACAAATATAAGTTTAAAGAAAATGGCAGCATATGTAAAATGAGTGGTGCAAAGGCCTAGAGGTGAAGAGAGCAGTGCAGTGGCCTAGAGGTGAAGACTGTCACCTCCCACTCCAAAGTTTGCGAGTTCAATCCTAGGCAGCAGCAGATGTTTCTCTATCAGGGTGCAAAGAAAAAAATATCTGCTATGAACTCTGCATGGCGTCTGGAAGGGCATCCGGATAGTAAATGCTCAGCTCCATTCAGTCACTCTAACTCCACCCCAAATAAAGTGATTAAAGGATTATAAAAAGAATATTATATACACACGCATGCACGCGCGCACACACACACACATACATATAAAATATGTGGACAATTTGATAGGTGAGATAAAATTGCCAAAAAGTGGTGCCTTGAGTCACAATAGGATAGATGATATACTCAATATCTAAGGAAGCTAATCTCCAACAGTGACCTTGAACAATAGTTTTGTTAGCATGTTCTTCAGGAGGCTTTTAACTTTAATATATGGAATAGCTGAGACCTGTGAATACACAGACATTCACAGGGCTGGGTGCAGCTCTCAATTTATGAAAAATAAAACAAACTTACACTGGATTACTTTTTCACAAAAACGGGTTCACCACTTTTCAGCAATAAAAAGCAAATCATCTCAGAGTATCCAAAACAAATAAATATATCATCAGCCCAGGAATGTTCTGGACCCTCAAAATGTTTGCATTACAAACCACAACAAATCAGCCTGTTACCACTGATAGAAAACATTCGCCCCATCACCTGAATGAAAATAGTCTTTTCTCATTTATCTGGTTTCTAAGCTACTCAGGTTTCTTCCTTATGGCATATAATTAACATAGGAGGGGGTAAGCTGGAGGAAAATACCAGGATAGCTTTATAATAGTTTTTGACATGATGTGACCACAGTTGTCTATCTTGATCACTAGGGCATTTTAGAAGTTGAAGCTGAGATGAGGGGCCTTGGGGAGGTTGATAGAGGAGGGGAAGAAAGATGAGGCTCAGTTGTCCACTGAAAAAATAACCAGATTATTGGCATCATAAAATAGTTGTGGATTAATAATTTGAGTCTAATTCTTGGTGGCTATATCAAATATTATTACCAGGATTCAGTTAGAGTATAGTGTTTATTCAACTGCAATTTTATGATCTCCCAACAGGATTTACTGGACAATAAAAGTCTGTGGTTGGAGGGAACTTTACACCATTACACTCATCTGGCAAAGACACTGAATGGAATACATACATTCAAAGGGCCAGAAGGAGCAAATAAAAACAAAAAAATTCTATTCAACAAGAGCTCTATAATCCACCTGCTAAGGATAGAACTTGTTGCTGAAGGGATTATAACCACTGGGGTGTTGGCTACTCCTGCCAGTTTAGTGTCATCTGCAAATTTGATGAGTTCCCCTTTTATTCTCTCATCTAAGTCATTGATGAAGATATTGAAGAGTACTTGGCCTAAGACAGATCCTTGTGGTACCCCACTGCTCGCTTTTCTCTATGTGGATGTAGTACCATTGAGTTACAAATATTCTCTTTTATTGGAATCTGTAATGATTGTAAAAGAAAGAAACAGGAAGAAGAAATATCTGGAAACAACCAACAGATGGGAGAAGAATTCGTTACTAGCTTATCTCATAAACTACAACTCAGTAAAGTTGCAAAAAGGTAAGAAGAGAAGATTTCTCTAAGACATTGCTTTAACGAACTCATTGATTAAAAAAAGACTAGACTTCTCATTTCCTATTGCAGTTTCTAAGCTTCTATACCTCACCAAGCTTGTTTTATCTTTCTAATTTGCTTGAGCTAAAAACTCAAAGAACATCCGTTTCATCCGCTTTAAAAAAAATCCATATTCTATCAATGCTTAAACAAAGTTCCAAAGTTTCACTAGTCCTTCCAGAACACAAAGAAATAACTGCACAGGTTCATTGATCAATGCAAAAAAGGAACAACTAGAGAAGAGCAAGGGACATGAAACTATCAACATCTTCAAAGGAATAAAATTCACAAGGGAAGAAGAAAACAACAACACACTACCTCTCCTGGGTATCCTTATCAGCAGAGGAAATGATGGCAACTAAAAAAAACAAGTATATTGAAAAGCAACCCACCCTAACCAAGTGCCCCATTACTAAAGTAACAACTTAATCTCCCACAGGAGATTGTACACAAGTACAAATCCACTGTAGCAACCAAGGAAACAGGAAAAAAGGAAATTGACCAGCTATACAACATCTTCAGACAAAATGGATACCCACGCAACTTTATCAAAAAATGCCTATTAAGCCACAGCTGCATAATCAACACACCGTTCAAAAGAAACAATTTTTAAAAAAGCTAAGAAGGAAATAAAAATACCAGAATACATCCTTTCCAGAAGCCAACATCCAGATAAGCAGGGATTAACACCAGGCAAAGGATGAAGCAGAAAACAATACCCTAATTAAGGAACTATCAAGGAGAAAACAACCCCGTCCCACCAAAATTGGCAGGGAAATGTACTATATGTGAACAGGGAGCAACCCCCATACTCAGTTGCATTGATGATGTTACCTAGTTGGATAATGAAATGTCTTCAAGTAAATAATCAAACTCAGAGAGCACCAAGGACTTCATAGAACTCAGGAACAAGTGTTCTTTGATGTATCAGGCATTTTGGCTGGTATTATCCTTCTGAAGATAAGAAATGGGAGTTCAAAGGTGAAGAAGAGAGGCTGAAAACACAAATGACTTTAATGTCTGTCTTTTCAATACCGGCCAAAACAGGCTTTAAAAGACTTTTTGAACATTCCTCTGCGAATCAGATTTCAGAGAGAAATCCATCTTCTCCAATCCTGGATAAGAACAGATAGGAAAGATCCATATAAGATCACATATGCAATGGTGTTCCTCAGGATGTGTGCATACAGCCTGAATGCATATGCTGTACATAGGAAAAAGCCTTTTTGCATCCATAGATACACATTAAAATCGACACAAGAAAGAACTGGTACTCCAGAGACCAATTAAAGATCTCAGTATAGATTCATCCTTGCCAGATGTGATCCTGTGCACTTTGAAGGACACTTGAGAAGGACCAAAGAGTCTGTTTAAAATCTGTTACATTTTACATTGGTGTTCAAACAGCTAATAAGTGCAAGGATGGCTGAAATACGTACTAAAGTTAACCCTAAGCCTTTGGAATGTATATAAACCAACATTTCAGCCAAAGGATTTATTTGAGTGGGAGAATACTGGATTTGTTAGGTGCAGACAGATGTGGATGACACCTGTAGAGCTTTAATACATTGATGTTGGTAACTGTAAACCCCTGGGCAGTCTGAAAATATGCAGACCACAACATCAGTGAATTGTGCAGCAGTTCTAGGTACTCAGCATGCAACGGGGTCACAGCCATCCAATAGTTTTTCAGAGTACAATTTCTCCCTTGTATCCTTTGGTAGTTTAATCATGCTTAAAAGGAGTTGCTAAAGCAGTTGTTGACAGCTATGCTGAGTACGGGAATAAAATAAGTATGTGCAGGCGCACAGACACATACATATGGTGTGAAGCTACAAGGACCATGGAGCAAGATTTGTTTGAAAGAGTTTTATACAATCACTCACATGGCTGTGCAGAGAAAGGGAGAAAGAAAACCCCATGACGTTCTCTTCATCACTTTCTCTCACTACTGATAGCTGATGCGGGTCTTGTCTTCCTCAGCAAAGTTGCCCAGCAAAATTCCTGTGAATTGACACAGTCACTAGACTTGAATATTAAATGTGCCACTTATGGTTCATTCATGAAACATAGCTAAGGAAGTAAACAGGGAATAAATAGCAATAGCGTTTGGACTTATGTACCGCTTCACAGTGCTTTACATCAATAAAGAGTAAATTGAGATGACTCAACATATCTCAAAGGGGTTATATTTATCTAAAATCTTCATGGGGGTGGTATTGTATCATTATAATTTCATTGTAATGAGGAACCTTGAGGAGATAAAATTTCAGATGTGGGCTGGTTTCCATCCAAGCATCCCAGAAAGCCCACTCAGAGCCTCAAATTGGATAAAGCAATGGCTATGGAAATCCCATAATTACATTACTAAAAATAAGATTAGAATATATTTATTTAACCTTATTTATAAGCCATATTGGATGTGAATCAAACACTATTTTATATCATTTGGAAGCATTCTAACATTCTCCTTCCCCCCCTTCATATTTAGGTTTAATATTACATGATAAAAACAGCCAAGGTAGAAATATTAAATAACAGTCATTTATCAATAGAGCAGTATACTACTCAGATGAATTAACCCAAAGTCATAACCATGTTAAATTATGACATGGCAGCATTGTTTGTTTGAACTGCTGATTTGTAGCATCAAAATGAGCTTTGTATTCCTGAGTTTAAAAATACAAGTCTTTTCCTATTGTATCTGGAAACGATTTTTCATTTTGTGTGTTTTCTTATCACTGTCAGTACAACACAGTGTTTCAGCAAAGAAGATATAGCATGCAGTGCTTTATTTAAATATGTATATTTTGATTATTCTGTGCAATATGCAGTTTCAGTTACAAAGGAATTGAAAATCCCGAGGTAAGAACAGGTCTCTGATTTCCCATAATAGTATAGATTTCAAGCAGATATTTGATTTGGATCAGAAAATGGACCCCATTACAAAAGATGAACTTATACTTGTTCTTCAAGGAGAGAAGCAACCTAGAACTAAGGAGAAACTTCCTGACAGTTAGAACAATTAACCAGTGGAACAACCTGCCTCCAGAAGCGGTGAATGCTCCAACACTGGAAGCTTTTAAGAAGAGACTGGACAGCCATTTGTCTGTAATGCAATAGGGTTTCCTGCCTGAGCAGGAGGTTGGACTAGATGACCTCCAAAGTCCCTTCCAACTTTATTATTATTATTATTATTATTATTATTATTATTATTAGTAGTAGTAGTAGTAGTAGTAGTAGTAGTAGTAGTAGTAGTAGTAGTAGTAGTAGTAGTAGTAAAAGGTAGAGTCTTCTGCTTGTAATATTTAACCCTGGCAGCTGAAGTGAGGTGGGAGTATTTAATTAAGCTTCCAGTTTACTGGAATTTGGCAAATAAATCTGTTTCCCATCAGAAGATGAAACTTAACCCTGGACAGTGAAGAGATCTTCAAAACGTTGCTTTGCTTCATAAGAACTTCAACCAAATTGCTCCTCCAAAGTGAACCCATGGCAGGAATGGTGTCCCTCTTTTATCTGTCAGCCGAGAATTGCTCTGCCATTTCACTTTCATGAATAACAGAAGATGCTGGGGAGATGCATCTCTGTCAGCCAACAAGGCAGAACTACCTCTGCAGAGTTGGAAAGGACCTTGGAGGTCTTCTAATCCAACCTCCTACTAAAGCTCCCCCATACCATATCTGACTGATGGCTATCCAATATCTTCTTTAAAACTTCCCATCTGGAGCATTCACAGCTTCTGGAGGCAAGCTGTTCCATTGGTTAATAATTCTAACTGTCAGGAAAGTTCTAGGTTGGTTCTCTCCTTGATTAGCTTTCATTCATTGTTTCTTGTCCTGTCTTCTTGGGGTTTTTTGGCAGCTGCAGCACAGCACTGGCTGATATTTAAGTGACTGTCATTCACTTCTTCAACTTCCATAAGCAGCTTTAAGATAGATTGTAGTTGATTTACACAGGTGTAATGCATCATTCATGACTATCACGTTCAGTAAGTCTCCAGAGGTACATGAGCACAATGTCTTGGTGGAGGGATGTCAAAAGGCTACCTAAGCAATGGAGATCATTATTCAGGCCCTGCCTCTTTTACATATATGTCATCACATCAGATGCATGTCCAGAAGGCAAAACTTGCAGTGATTCTGCTTTTATCCTTCAGACAAAAGCAATAAGAGCCTATAGATGCTGCTGGCTGTGATACTCAGGAGACATGAGTGGAGATGGAGAAATAAAAGCTAGGGATTTTCTCCAAAAGTTTGAAATTCTTCATCAAGTAATAGCCCCCCTGCATAGCATTTAATTAATTAATTAATTAAATGAATTCATTCCTCAGCGCTATCATGCTACCACTGTAAAGGGGTCTCTCCAGTCCTTTTCCAATCAAGTTGCTAATTGCTACAGGCTACCCAAAGAGCATATATTGCCCATCCCTGCTCTTTAATTTTCAACTAGATATCGCATTGTTTTACAGAATGTGCCCCGCAATTTATCTGTTTTGTATTTTCAATATCTTACTATTGTGCTTTAAACTGCAAAAAAAGCTGGGTTATAAACACCTACTAAATGTATATGGTTTCTAACTGCGTATGTGCCATATATGCTGGTGGGTTGATGGTCTAAAAATAACAACCTCCAACAAATCTCATTGCTACATATACAGCTAATCTAGACAAATAAATCATTTTTTCTGCTTCTTGCCTCAGATATAGAAAATCATTTTTGAACCACCTTGGAGAGGAGCTCAGAAGCAATTTTTTTTGCATATCCAATGGCAGAAGTCAATCAATTTTGGTGGGTCTGGGTTCAATGCCCAGCACACATTATGCAAGGCAGGGCACGAGAGAAGCCCAGTACAAAGCTGTCTGCTATTCTATCAAGATGCTGATGATTAATGTGGCTGGACTTTGAGCAGTTGAAGTCTCAATACTTTGGGAAGGTGCAATATTGGGAAGACTGACTTCAACCAAACACAAAGGACCAATTCACATATTTGGCCAAAGTAACTTGGTGGGGAATCAAAGTCTTGAGAGCACATCAAGACCTTTGTAGTGGGAGAAAGAATGGTGACATGTAAGTCAGTGAGAAGGAAGCTTTGAAAGAACATTCCTTCTAAAAGAGGATATTCACAAAGGTCTGACTTGTCCATCAATTAAAACTCCATCAGGAAACTCATTCCCTTCATTACTAGTTTTACTTCTGGGAAATAATGTTTGGTTTTCTTGAATTCTGCTTGACTCAGTCTCCTTACATGCAATCCATTACCGTTCAATTACACCATCTGTTACTTCCTGTTAGTCAGAAGTGAACTGCTCAAGACTAAACAGCATGGAAGAATTATGAAGTCCCTGAGTTTTTTTTTTACAAACACCTACATACAAGTCGAATATTATTCCAAATTGCCAAAGAATCCTTGTTTTGCAGCAAGGGAAACAAATATCTCTTCGGCTCTATTAGTTTCCCTTGCTGGAACAGCATATTCTCCCTGCAGTGAATACCCATGAGTAAACATTAAAATTTGAAATGCAGGATAATTTCTGTCAGGTAATTGAAGAAAATGGATTTATGAAGCTACTATGCTTCATTTTTATTAGGGCAATAAGCTAATAAGCTGATTAATCCAGTGTGTGAAAGCCACAAATAGCCAAAAGAACAAAAAACAAATAGATCATCCAATAAATCAAATCAAGAGTTCTCAGTAGAAGTCCAAATAATCAAGATTAAATTATCACCCTTTAAACATGACACATTATGCAAAGACCTGGCTCTCAGGAGGAGGCACAACTATTGGGCAAGATGGAAGGAAAAATAAGACTACTGTAATGCTCTCTACATGGGGCAACCTTTGAAGAATGTCCGGAGACTGCAAGTAGTCCAGAATGCGGCCGCGCGAGCCGTCTTGGGTCTCCCAAGACATGCTCATATCACTCCAGCCCTCCGTGAGCTGCACTGGCTACCAATTGGTCTCCGAACACAATTCAAAGTGTTGGTTATGACCTATAAAGCCCTTTATGGCAATGGGCCAGGATACTTGTGGGACCGTCTTCTGCCTCATGAATCCCAGCGACCGGTTAGGGCACATAGGGTTGGCCTCCTACGGGTCCCATCTGTTAGACAGTGTCATCTGGCGGAGCCTAGGGCTAGGGCCTTCTCTGTTGCTGCCCCAGCCCTCTGGAACCAGCTTCCCTCAGAGGTTCGTACTGCTTCCTCCCTCCTAGCTTTCCGGAAACTGTTGAAGACACATTTATGCAGACAGGTTTGGGGCATGTGAGCTGCACTCTGCCCCTGGGCCTTTGACTGTGATTGTGT
Source organism: Bothrops alternatus (assembly GCA_034064705.1). NCBI lineage: Eukaryota > Metazoa > Chordata > Lepidosauria > Squamata > Viperidae > Bothrops > Bothrops alternatus. The sequence continues at coordinate 15,000,853 of JARGCV010000023.1, forward strand.
GTTGTATGAGTGTGATAAATTATCTAGTTTTTATATATAGCTCTGTAATTAGAAATTTTAATTATTCTTTGTTTATGTTTTTACTTGTATTGTTGTTGTGAGCCGCCCTGGGTCTTCGGAGAAGGGCGGCATATAAGTTTAAACAAATAAATAAAATAAATAAATACCGGAAGCAAGGTGAACAGACTCAGTTACAGTAGCAATGGGTGCAGCAGCAGAAGACTAGAAGGACCAGATTAGGAAGAGATTGTCACAGAGAAAATCAATGTAGTTGCTATAAACTGACTTAACTTGATGGCACATAAACAATCAGCCAATCAATTAAATCCTATGCAAAGGAAGAATAGACATTTAAGTAAAGTTAAAGTTAATGCTGAGGACTACAATGTCCATTCTCACAATTAACCAAGAGAGCTTCTCTAGGTGCAATACTGGGCAATAATTCTTGATTTAATACCATTGAACCTTATAGGTGTTGACCTGAGAGGATGAAATTTAAGATGAATCCAGTGCATCCAGTTTATAGGCTCCAATGTTTGAGATCATTTCAGAAAAATATTCAGAAGAAAGAAAGAAAAAAAACTACAGTTTTTTTAATCGACATTCCAAATAGTGCCTGAAGGCAGGACAAGAAGCAACAGATGGAAACTAATCAAGGAGAGAAGCAACCTAGAACTAAGGAAAAACTTCCTGACAGTTAGAACAATTAACCAGTGGAACAACCTGCCCCCAGAAGTGGTGAATGCTCCAACACTGGAAGTTTTTAAGAAGAGACTGGACAACCATTTGTCCGAAATGGTATAGGGCAGTGGTTCTCAACCTTTTTCAGGTTGAGACCCCACTTGCGCCGCCCATGCGCGGCGTGACCCCGGTGCGTGCGACGGCCCGATCTGCGCATGCGCGGTACGCATGCAACAAAAAAAATGGCGGACCGCGACGGGCCAATCCATGCATGCGTGGTGCACGCGCGACGCCCTGAACCGCGAATGCGCGGCGCACGCAACGGGAGGAAAAAATGGCGGACCGTGGTGTCCGGCGACCCCCGCAAAATGGTCGTTCGACCCCAAATTGGGTCGCGACCCATAGGTTGAGAACCGCTGGTATAGGGTTTCCTGCCTGAGCAGGGGGTTGGACCAGATGACCTCCAAGGTCCCTTCCAACTTTATTATTATTATTATTAGTTACAAAGTAGTGTATATACCGGTACTTGATAGTTTAAGGTGGGTACCCGTTTACTTGAGATCAGATTGAACTATCCTTACTACAACTTCCTCTACCTACTTTTTCTATGTAATTGTAATTACATTTAGTTGTGCTGAAGGGAGGTGGTAGAGAAAGTGAATAAGAGTAAGCTACCTGATGTTTTGAATTTGAATTCCCAATACTGTAGACACAAATCAATGCAAGAGATTGTGAGAGCTGTACTTTTTGCCTATGCCTGAAACAGAGTTCAGTGTTCCAATGCAAACAACATCTATTTGGCAATGTGGGCTCGGAGTAGTCCTGGTCAGAAATAGCTGGCCTTTTGGTATTCCATCCTCTAGTAATTCTTCAGCTAGACTGATGTAATGTGTTTTCACATGGAGCTTTCAGATTGATTTAGATTGAAATATGGCTGCAAAAGTTTTCATTGGTTTGATGCAGTGGTGGGATTCAAATGTGTGAACAACCAGTTCTCTGTGTGGATGCTGCTTCCGGAAGTCCATTCTGGGCCTGGGCAACAAAAAAATTAGCTACCGGTTCTCCCGAACTGGTGTGAACTGGCTGAATCCCACCACTGGTGTGATGGTAAAAGAGTGTTACTGACTGTTTCTGACTTAAGAATCTCTAAAAATCTTAGGAGTTGAAGGAGTAAAGCAATCCCTGTTCTCTAGTGACCTCTCCATGATCAGAGAAGCTGTTTTGGTTGTAGCACCCATCACAGAAGCATTGGGCTTCCAGAATTTGCAATAGGACTATTTTGGTGATGAGTTTCAGCTGTGAAATAGCCTCCATCTGGAGGTAGACTCACACTGACATTGGTTAGGTTTTCCACTTAGTGTTTTGCATGTTGTGGGACTACGTATCACAACAGACCAGTCTGAATTTGACACTGATTGAGAGTTACGTTGCTTTTAGAGACAACCATCTAGCCTTTTCCAATTCTATGATTCTAAATGAAGTAATTTCTACTCAGGGGGTTACATTGCTTTAGATTAAACTTGGATTAATTGATAGTAGGTAAGACAGTGGTGGGATTCAAAATATGTGAACAACTGGTTCTCTGTGTGGATGCTGCTTCTAGAAGTCCATTCTGGGCCTGGGCAACAAAAAATTAGCTACCGGTTCTGCCGAACTGGTGCGAACTGGCTGAATCCCACCACTGAGTTAAGACCAATGAGATGCCAGTCACCCCTTGGTGATGTTCTTTGGGTATCTCCCTTTGGAAATCCAAAATGCCTTATCAACATCCTATTTTTTTTCCATTCTCATTTAAGCTTAGTAATCACAGGAGAAAATATTCCATCTTGCCGAATATTAGGGAGAGCCCAATACTCTGTAATAAGATTGGCTCTGTCTTTACTGGATCTCACCCTAAAAGATATGTTCTGCCTTGGTTTAGAATTCTACACAGCAATTGGGGATTAATTCTCTGCTCTAGTAGGACATTCTCCAGAGTAACTATGCTTAGAATTGCATTGTGTTTATCATCTGGGAATCATTTCTATTCTTTTGTGGATTCCAAGCAACAGTATCTATTTTAATAAATTTAATAGCCGTAAACAGGAAATATTGCCGTGATGATACTTATACTGACATTTTCCAAAATATACCACCCTCTTGTTTGTAATGTTTAGGGACAGGATGTTCATTCTAAACATAATTAAATGTAAGCCTTAGCTAAAAGATGTTATGTTCCATTTAATATCCCACTGTCATAGAAAAACAGGAGTGCATACGTATAAAAAAATGCATTGGTACAGATATGTGCATAAAACATTGTGCAAATAAATAGTGCCCTCTGGTGTCTTATATGCATATTACTTTTGCATTGTTTCAAAAAAAGTGAAAAGAAAGCAATATGCATCCTTACATGCTGCACATATATTTGTGTTGCACACTGCTTCCTGAACATAGTATGAGCACAGATAAACGAAAGTCTCTATCTTTTGACTAAGAATAAAATGTGAATTCTCATCTTTTCAGCAGTCTCCAGAAAATGTACAACAAAAATCTAACAAGCCGCAACATACATTCCTAACTTCATTTAAAATGGTTTAAATGCCCAAATATTAGTTAAATATTATAATTTTGTCAAACAACCCCCCCAACACTACATTTACAAATGCAACTAGAATCCTTAAAATTCAATTGTACTCCATTTTTCAGTTCTTCCAAGTTTAAGCTTGTTGTTTCCTGCTTCACCTCTTGTTTGCAATAGTTCTCTCCCTCCCAAGAAAATAAGATATTCCATATGCATTTTATGAGTATTTATGGTAATATAGGCATGGTAAGCATTCATTTTTCTCATATGCATATTTTTTGTATATTTGTGTATACACAAAGATAATGGAATGGAATAATATAATCTTTTGAATTGCAAACTGCACTGAAAAAAGGACAAGAAAGCTTTGGTTTCAGCATAAAACTGTATTTCAGATCAAGCAGAACAGTTACATTCTTTTCTACCAATTTTCTTTACACAGAGAGGAAAAACAGGCACAGCACATAGCAGAAACATTATAAATTTTTAAGAAAGATTGAATTATCTGCAAATAGGAATATTCTTATTCCTGTACCTTATTATTTCAGTTTTCTGTTGGCCAAGACATTGAAAGAAAGAGGTTTTCCTTCTGTGTGAACAAAGTGGATATATGTGTGATTTAGATCAGGGGTCCCCAACCCCCGGTCCATGGACTGGTACCGGGCTGCAGTATGCCCCCAACTGGGCCGCACAAAAAAGCAAAGCCCCATCTGTGGGATGCAGGCAGCACACAAAACCTTGCCCCCTCCAGTCCATGAAAAAAAACCTCTCTCCACATAACTGGTCGCTGGTGCCCAAAAGGTTGGGGACCTCTGATTTAGAAAATGAGTCTATAGCAGTGGTTCTCAACCTTTTTCAGGTTGAGACCCCACTTGCACCGCCCATGCGCGGCGCGACTCCGACTCGCGCGCGCGCGTGCATGACGGGCCGATCCGCGCATGCGCGGCGCGCGCGCAATGAAAAAAACAAAACAAAATGGTGGACCATGGTGTCCAGCGACCCCCGCAAAACGGTCGTTCGACCCCAAATGGGGTCACGACCCATAGGTTGAGAACTGCTGGTCTATAGTCCTACTGTCTGGATTTATTAACTAGGACAGCAGAATGAGCTCTACAAGTCTGGGAATCAAAAGTGTTAGAATACAATTGGAAATAACTTATTTACAATAGGATAGAATTTATTGCAATACTGCTCAGATTGGTTTGTTTGTTAGGTTCTGACGATGCCCAACTCAAAAAAGACTCTTAAATATATAGCAGTGGCTTGTCTGAGCTAAGTGTTGCAGTATAATAATTCAAAGGATTGTCTGCCAGTGCATAAACACTATTGATAGCATGAACATAGTGGGAAGTGGAGCTATGAGGAAGAGTGTCCATAATGGCATAATCAGTGTGTTGTGTGTTAGTATTTTCAACGCCCAATGATTTTCTTCTTACTTCCTAAAACAGACACATCAAATGTAAAAATTTCAGCCAGGTTTTCATATTTTATCATAAATCTTCAATATAAATGTTTTATTTAATTTGTTTGATTGGGAGAAATCATTGCATTCCTCTCAATTTGCCAATGGAGTCATCTGATTACTGCCTTTCAAAATGATGATATTTATTGGCATAGAGAACCAATTTTAGTTAACAGAAACCACACAGAAGCTGTTGAAAAGGTACCGGTATTTCTGTCCTCCCATCAGCATGTCTCCTGAGCTTCTGTTTTTATATATATGATTAATATTGTTATATTTAGAATATTTTATGACACAGCTTTATGTGACTATGCTTATTTCATTTTGGACTTTGGTCACTGGGTAACAAAGATGGCATTGATTAGAATGCCTTGATTTATCATTTGTGGGAGAAAATACCATTGACTAGAAATAGCAAAGCACACACTTACGGTGGCTGTTATTTTTGTGTTGCTCTGTAGTTGGCAGAATGTGGTTATTGGATTTCCCAAAACTACATATTGGAAGACAAGCAAGGACACAGTGATACATTCTTTGTTGGCACCTCATCAATCAGTGGGTAAAACCCATCTCTACTGAACCATTTATGGCTGGCAACAGCTCAGCTCTTCCATACTCAGTTTCACCAAGCTACTTCTACATGTTCAAGATTTACTGTTAGGCCCTTTCTCATAGAATGAAATGGAGTCAATGACCCATTTTTTCCCATGGATGGATGAATGTCATTATGGGGCATCACAGTAGATACAGGTATAACCTGAATATATTCTATTTCAAAAATTGTTTTCCACCAAAAACAATGACATAAGACCTTTATCCTTTTACCAACATTCCCATTTCCTTTCTGCATTTTTAAAAATATAAATGTCTGTCAAGATTATAATCTCACATGCATAAACATAAGCATATGGAAATCTGGAATTGGCAAGCATAAAGTTATGCATGTTTCTTCTGTATTAACTTGCACGGAGTTCCATGGCTTGTATTCTCTAGTAAGTATGTTTAAACTGCTGCTGCAATTCATGTAGCTGCTGAAGTGAGTTGTATTGATCTGTTCTGGGAAACTGGGTGGTGTGAGGGGGGGGGTGAACTTAGAGCTATTGAGCTACTATCTTTCACCATTTACACAATTAACTTTCCTTTTGGGTGCATAGGGTACATTAGATTCTGTCTCCCTTGGAACTTTCCAAGGATTTTTTTTAAAAAAAGAAAAAAAAACTAGTTTAGTAATTGCCACTTATGTCCGCTAGAGGACTCAACTGTTGTTCTTTACAATAAAAAATATAGCTGCAAAAGTACAGTAGAAGGTGTTTGAATCAGAAGAGATTCACTGAAAGTTAAAAGAGGAGCATGGGATACTGTAGGGATCTTAGGGGAAAAAAGAAGGAAAAATCTTACCCTGTTCAACCTAACATGTGTCAAGTATTGAATCACTTACCCAAGTCCTCTGTGTTAAGGTTCTTGACCTTGTTTTGCTCATGGATAGCTGAACTGAAACACAGGCGACTGGGAAAGAACATAAATGGGGGGGAAAGGAGGGCATACTGTTTAACTTACTTATGTCTGTGACAAAAATTACAGGAAGAAAAGGAAGGAGGAGAACTACGGTCTACATGCATATGAAATTACTTTTTCCAGTATTCCTTTCAAATGAAATACTTTTTTCAACAAATCTTTATTTTTAGGAACATTAGCAATAATATAGAATCAACAGCAATGTACTTTTCAAATTTCACCATTGAAAGGTAAGTCAAATCAAGTAGTCTACAGACTAGAGTGACCATAGATTTAAAGGAGCTGGATTGAAGCTGGTTGCTGGAATCAGGAAATGAATTAAATAATTTAAATCTAGGCTGCTTTCCACAGACAAGGGGGGGGGGAGAGAGAGAGAGAGAGAGAGAGAGAGAGAGAGAGAGAGAGAGAGAAGGAATTTTATTTATTTATTTATTTATTTATTTATTTATTTATTTATTTTATTTGGACTTATATGCCGCTCCTCTCCGAAGACTCGGAGTGTCTTGCAAGGTTTGAATCACTACTGTGTGAAAACAGTCCAAAACAAAAAGCTAAAACAAGACACACCAAAACCTAGACAATATTTGATTTTAAGGCAGTGCAGGCTGGATGGAGGCATGAAGACAAAAAGGAGGAGATGCCTTCCTTCTTATTTATTTTTTCTATTTATCACATTTTTCTATTACCCATCACACTCCGGAGCCTCATTTATCTTTTTGATCATCACCATCTCTAGTTGCTGTTAGCTGGGGAAAGGTACTTTATAATCTGCACTGTTTATTAAATTATATCATATAAAGACTGTGGCCCTCTAAAAATATGTCCTGGCCATGTGGTCCACATTGAGCATCATTGCTGAACACAAAGCTAGTGTGCAAAGTCATGGGTCTTGCCTAGGTGATGGGCCTTTGGATTATATTTGGAGAAGTCTTAACTGAATAAGACAGGATTTATTTCCAGGTGAGTTCCCAAATGAAGCTGTCGTGGCAGTTTTAGTCCTGTCAAAATTACTAGGGTACAGCCTTTGGAAAATGTTTACCACAGTTGGACAGTGGCATCTTGCTGGTTTATGTAATTTTGCTGAGTTCATTATTAAGTCTCTTCTCTCCTATTTATACAACAGTGTGCCAGTTAAAAGCATCAACAGTGGTACAAAAATCTTATGTTTACAACTTATTCTTGGGCTGCCCATTTAAAAAAAAGAAATCTCTTTTGGGGCTCTAGTTCAGGGTTATAGGTAGAAGAATTCAGTTCAAGATAAGGCTAAGAAATACACACAAACACTCACAGAACAAAAATCCTAAGAGTGTGATGACTATCAATATCATTATTCTGGATAAATAAATCCATAGCCTGACTCAGTATAAGTTGTTGTTTTTTTTTTAAAAAAAGAATGAAAGTATAGAGTAGAGTAGAGTAGAGTAGAGTAGAGTAGAGTAGAGTAGAGTAGAGTAGAGTAGAGTAGAGTAGAGTAGAGTAGAGTAGAACAGAACAGAACAACAGAACAGAACAGAACAGAACAGAATATAATAGAATAATAGAGTTGGAAGGGATCTTGGAGGTCATCTAGTCCAGCCTCCTGCTCAGGCAGGAAACCCTATACCAGCGGTTCTCAACCTGTGGGTCATGCATGCGCGGTTCGGGCCGTCGCGCGCGCGCCGCGCATGTGCGGATCGGCCCATCGCACCGCGCATGTGTGGTTCGGGCCGTCGCACCGCGCATGCATGGTTCGGGTCGTCGCGCGTGCCGCGCATGCGTGGATCGGCCCGTCATGCCGTGCATGCGTGGTTCAGGCCGTCGCGTGTGCGACACGCATGCGCAGATCGGCCCGTCGTGCCGCGCATGCGTGGATCAGCGCAGGTGGGGTCTCGGCCTGAAAAAGGTTGAGAACCGCTGCCCTATACCATTTCAGACAAATGGCTGTCCAGTCTCTTCTTAAAAACGTCCAGTATTGGAGCATTCACCGCTTCTGGAGGCAGGTTGTTCCACTGGTTAATTGTTCTAACTGTCAGGAAGTTTCTCCTTAGTTCTAATGCATGTAGCCTTACATGTGGTATGTGATGGACATCGTGTATTACATGTATATGTAACCACTCTAACAGGTTAGAAATTGTAGCCACACACTGAAAATACCCCTGAAAGTACAGGGTGGAGTTACATGCTGTTCCTCCTCTCAAGGCAAATAAATACAGGTAGTCCTCAACTTACGACCACAATTGAGCCCCAGATTTCTGATGCCAAGTGAGAAATTTGTCAAGTCAGTTTTGTCCCATTTTACAACTTTTCTGATCACAATTAATTGAATCACTGCAGTTGTTAAATTAGTACCATGGTTGTTAAGTGAATCTGGATTCCCCATTGACTTTGCTTGTCAGAAGGTCGCAAAAGGGGATCACGTGACACACACAACCCCGGGACACTACAACCATCATAAATGTGAGTCAGTTGTCAAGCATCTGAATACAAATCATGTGACCGTGGGGATATTGCAATGGTCATTAAGTATGAAAAATGGTCATAAGTCATTTTTTTCAGTGCCGTCGTAACTTTTGAACAGACATTAAATGAACTGTTGTAAGTCAAGAACTACATAATAATAATAATAATAATAATAATAATAATAATAATAATAATAATAATAATAATAATAATAATAATAATAATAATAATAATAATAATAATAATAATAATAATAATAATAATAAAGTTGGAAGGAACCTTGGAGGTCATCTAGTCGAACCCCCTGCCCAGGCAGGAAACCCTGTACCATTTCAGACAAATGGCTGTCCAGTCTCTTTTTAAAAACTTCCAATGTTGGAGCATTGTATTTCAATTTATTTTCCATGTCACAATTATAGAAAAGAGGACACATCCTTGCAGAGTCACCTGCAGTCCTAACTTGAAGTAATGCCCAGCATTTACAATCTTTATTAAAATCTTTTGTATATATATTTTTATAATCAGTCCACCAGAGGATGCTAGTCGCCTGCATTACAGCAAATGCAATGGGACTTTCCCCATACATGATTGTGTGTTATAGATCTCCCGTTGAACACCAACACATCACAGGCTTATGCAAATCCTGAAGCAATTATGTCCTTTTCCCACCCACCCAACGTGCCATATTTTTAATGATGATAAATGAATGGATAAATTTGTACACAGCACTAAAAGCAGCCTCTGCAAGGCATAAGAGACAGAAGACAAATGACAGAATTTGAAAGAATTCAATTTACTGGTATGTACATCTGTAATTCAGAAGGAAAAGTTGTGAAACAGCTTCAAATCACACCAAGGGTGAAGGATTGATTCATTCTGCATTCAAGTAGGCCAGTTCTGTTTCTATGTGTATAACAGAAAAAGGAGAATTGGGCATCTACATTCTTTTATCTTGTTTGGGAGCATGGGCATCCAAAAGAACGTGCGTCTGCGTGCATAAAACAAAACATGGAATGTCAACACCTCAGATTTGCATCCAATGTCCAACAGCAGGCAGGCAGGCAGATAGACAGACAGAAATGCATGCACACATGCATGTTGGTCAATGACCAATAAAACAGAGGATGAGGAGATCCAGCTGTAGACGAATAACTTATTTAGGTAGCAATAAATAATGCAGCATTTGCACTGTATGAACTCTAAGATTAAAACCTAAAACTAAAAGTTAAAGTTATCCAAGAAACAGAGAAATGCCTACAGAATTAATTATAACTGAAGTTTAAAACTAGGTATTGAGTCAGTAGTGCAATATATTTACAATTGGGGGTGGAGGGGGGGAATACCTTTGTATGAGTCTTTGACTTCTGGCAAGTTTGACTTCTGATAAGTTTCTACAGTTTACTTGGCAAGATTTTAGAAGTAGTTTCCCATTGTCTCCATACTAAGGTTGAGAGAAAGTTACTGGCCCAAGGTTACCCAGCTGGCTTTGTGCCTAAGGCAGGACTAGAACTCGTGGTCTACTATTTCTAGCTTGATACCTTCACCAGTCTATCAGACTGGTTCTCCTATCAACAACATAGAATATATTTAGATAATATAGAAATAAGGTATACAATGAAATCTAATTGTTAATAAGTAACCCTAAATCAGAGGTGTCAAACTCACAACGTCACGTGATGTGCCGCAATGTGTCGTGACTTTTTTTTCCATTGCTGGCAATGGGGTGGGTGCAGTTTCACCATGATGCATCCGGCCTGTGGGCCGGCAGTTTGACACCCCTGCCCTAAATACTTCATTCATACGAGACCAATGATTAGTGGAACAAATGCTGAAATATTACTCAAATATAGACATATTATTAAGAGACTGCAAGTATGAAAGGATAGGAGTTCTGCTGTGATGTCAACACATCACATTTCTTTTTTTTATCATGGTGGGTAGCAATGCATTCCTAGGCCTGGGAAAAATTAAATACCATTTTCAATATTACAGCTGTTCTATGTATCTAAAAATGGCAGTTCAAAAGTAGTTTATCCTCATTTTGAAGAGATAGGATTCGAATCCTTTGGACTGTGTTAATGAAAGTATAGAATTTAGCACTTTCTATGGGTTGTCATGCTTTGGAAGCAGGATAAGGAAATTGACAAAGGATTTTACAAATTATAAAGTGTGTTCATTATACAGCCAATAAAAACAGTTTATCATTACACATCCAAAAATGGTAATGTTTATTCAAGCCAGCTTTATAATCTAGTTGCTTTGCTGAAAATACACAAACACAGAAGTTAATTTTCCCATTGCAAGGGAAAAGACCTCTGGAGCCCAGATCACGCCACAGGGGGTGTGTGGAAGTGTTCTCTGGCCTCAAATCCGGGCGGCAGCAGCCTGCAAAAAGGCCTCTGGAGCCCAGATCGGGCCATGGGGTGTGTGGAAGCATCCCCCGGCCTCAGATCCGGGTGGCAGTGGCCTGGAAAATGCCTCCAGAGTCTGGAACAGCTGTGGCAGGATGCGAAAGCCTCCCCCAGCCTTAGATCCGGGCTGCAGCAGCCTGAAAAAGGCCTCTGGAGCCCCAATCCACCCTCTGGAGGCACGTGGAAGTATCCCCAAGCTTCAGTTCTGTTCTCTGTTGCAGAGAACAGAGGCCTAAAGTAGCATGAGATCATGTGAGATCAGTAGCGTGAGATCTCGCCCCACTGAACTTGCATTACTTTAGTCCTCCATTCTCTGCGAATGGTGGGAAGGGAGCGAATAACCATGGTAAATGTTGCAGAGCCTCAGCGGTCACTCATAAGGGCGAATGACTGCCGTGGTGCTGCAATATTTGTAACTTCAGGACTTGCTCGTAAGCACTAGGGGCCGCTCATCATGTGACTTTGAACGAGCGTTAAGTGAACACTTGTAACTCAGGGATTACTTGTACTGCATTGTAACCACTGTGCCACCATGGCTCACGAATGCTATTTACAATTATTAGATCAAGGTTAGACAGTTGTTGGAAATAAATCTCCAGAAACCTCAGCGAAGTGCAATTTTTTAGCCTACTTATTGTCAAGGACATTAGGAGTGGAAACAGTAAGGAAGGATAGACATGGGTGGGTCCTGTCTGTTTTGCTTTCTTCTGCTTGAAAGATATTCTGAGGGACTTTCACCACTGGTAACTGAAAATGCTCTCCGACCGTTCTTGGATCAGCACAAAACTCTACAATCATGCACAAAATCGTCTGTCTTCGTTGCCATTTCATATCGTTACAGTGAACTGCTAGATGACAGTTTTGATTTTGTGTTTGCAGTGCATGATAAGCAGATTGATTGATTGATTGATTGATTGATTGATTGATTGATTGATTGATTGATTGTCCAATTTTGCTGTCTTCCCTCTCCTGCATATCACCAGCTGGTAACAAAATCATCTGCCAAGTTGGAACTGCAATAGGAATGGGAAGGTCTGCTCTCTCAGCTCTTGGCTGCTTTCTGTGCCCCTTCTTTTAAACAGGTAGCCCTTCACTTATGATCACCACTGAGATCAAAATTTCCATTGCTAAGCAAGTTGGTTGTTAAGTGAATCGCAGCTGGTTTTATAATCTTTTCTGCCATAGTTGTCCAGTGAATCATGCTGTTTTGTTAAATGAATCCAGCTTCCCCTATTGACTTTGCTTCTTAGGGTAGAAGCCAGCTGGGAAGGTCACAAATTGTGATCGCGTGACCCCCCCCCCCAGGATGCTGCAACTGTTATAAATATATGTTGATTATCAAAATTATGCCTGAATTTTGATCACATAACTCTAGGAAGTTCTGTGATGGTCATAAGTATGAGAATTGGTTGTAAGAATTTTTTTTCAGTGCTCTTGAAACTTTGAATGGTCACTAAAGAAATGGTTGTAAGTGGAATACTGCTATCATGTCTCCCCTGTTTCTTCTTTTCTTTAGACTAGCCCAGGGGTTCTCAACCTTGGCAACTTTAAGACTTGTGGACTTCAACTCCCAGAATTCCTCAGCCAGCTTTGCTGAAGTTGAAGTCCACAAGTCTTAAAGTTGCCAAGGTTGAGAACCCCTGGACTAGCCAAATCCAAGTCCTGCAGCCGTTCTTTGTGTTTTAGTCTCCATGCCTTTGATCATCTTAGTTGCTCTTCTCTGAATTTTTGTTAAAGTCAGCTCTTTTGAAGTTTAAGACACTGGCTGGATTGTTTTCCATTGCTTTTAATTCCTGTGAGTTCATCATGGATAGGATCTAGCAACTGTGTCTTTCATCGGTGTCTTTCTCTACTGCCTTTGATTTCCCCAAAATATCAGATTTTTTTTCTGAAGGCTCTTGCCTCTGCATTACATTTCTACAATAACTAAGTGCCTAGTGATATTATAATAGTGTCACTATTTATCTTTAACATGACCAAACAAAAAGTGTAGGCTCTTTCTGAAAAACAGCAACAGTGAAAACTTTGTAGCTGTTGGACATAACTTTATCTGTGGCAATTGTTTTATGCTAACAAATGAAAGTGAGCATGTGGAAAATCTCATTCAACCCAATAATGTTCTGTATGATTGGCCTTTGGCATCATGCACATCATTATTTTTCACAGGAATCAAAGATATTTGAGCTGCAAATGCATGTACATGAGCATATGTGCTACCATGTCCTCCACCCTCCCCCTTTTCAAACCCTGCATTGCCATAAGGTGGGTTTTAAATGCCATTCTATTTATAAAAGTATATTGCTGACTTTTTAAAAAAAAATTACAAAATTATCATGGCAACTTTATCATCATAGTTATGTAATTCATAACCAGCATGGAAAAACTTATCAGTTTCTCTTTACTCTGAGATCATCAGTTCTCTGCTGTTTAAAATCTTGATAAATAATTCTGGCAGGAAGACGCAGCCAAGTGGTGACATTGGGTTATATATACAAGGGATGACTAACTCGGTGAAAGGATGCATTAGTGGTTATTAGCTGGCAAATGAATTTCAGGGCTGTCACAAATACAATGCCAATATTACTTCCAGATATTTTTTTTTGTCCCTTATTAAATTCCAACTTGAAAAAGGAAGAAGCGAAAGTTCTGGACCCTGATCCAACTATCCTAGAGATAGCCTCAGAGAGGGGAAGACTAAATCCAGCTGTTTGCTCCTCATGAACTGAGTGATTCAGTGCTTCTCCCATGATCTGAAGAGAGTTAGGTTCATATAACAAATACATCATGAAGAAGATGGATTAACCAAGATGCATGAAACTTCCAGCTCCAACATTCTATAATTCTGGGATTCTAAACCAATCCAGTAGCAAAACAATGTTCTCTCATATTCATCCACAAGCTCTTCCCAAGATACAAATGGAAATAAAAGCCATGTGTGGTCCTCATTGGTCCTGATGGGGGCCACTGAACCCAGAGAAAGAAAATAGCAAGGACTCTACAGAAAACACATTTTGAGAAATGTGAAATTGGAGTCATGGAACTTTAGTTATGAATGTGCATGCACATATTGACACATTATTTTCCTTACCATCTAAACAGATGGAAAATTATCAAGGAGAGATCCTTGAACTAAGGAGAAATTTCCTGACAGTAAGAACAATTAATCAGTAGAATGCTTGTCTCCGGAAGTTGTGGGTATTCTAACACTGGAGGTTTTTAGGAAGAGTTTGGAACAGCCATTTGTCTGGAATAGTTATAGGGTCTCCTGCCTGGGCAGCGGGTTGGACTTCCAACTCTGTTATTCTGCTATTCTGTTAAACTATGATTGAAGAGGGTTTTACAGGACAACAAGCTGTTCCTTGCCCAATGATTCCCAACCATTTAAAAGCAGCACAAATGAGAAATTCGTATAACATTTTTGAAAAATACTTACATAAGAAGAATTCCAAATTGTTAAAAGAGATGCCAGAATGTATGGTGCTCTAGGTGCTCTGCCTGCTATACCTGGTTCATGGTGATCAATCATTTTGGATATTTAGGTTACTGCAGAAAGCACACAACTTTAGAGAACATTTCACTCAGCCTCTTAATCAATCTCTTAGAAAGAAAATCAGTGAGAAAATTAAGTGTAGGGCTCCAAATAATAAGATTGGTGCATATTTCAGCAATTCCCCCCCTCCCAGGTTCATCTCTCCTCTACAATAATCATATATATAAAGTAAAAAATGAAGATGTCTTGCCATATTTGAAAAGTAATATCTTTGATACCGCTCAGTATCTTTTTGATATGTCGCTGATAGCAACAGTTACTTTAAGTGTTTCAGTCAATCAGAACAACACCAAGCATATTTCCTGCATGTGTGTCCAACTACCCATTAACATTGCCAGTGGATGATATGCTATGACAATGGGAGGTATTAATTTGCTCTTTGTAATGTCCAGTGTTCCAAAGTTACATTATTAATGTGGCTGTAAATGTCACCCTCTTGTGAAATGGTATATTGCTTCCCCACTCAACAGAGGACTCTCCAAACAATGTTTCTGATAAGGAGTTTTCATAAAGAAACCTCAAACATCGTTTCTCCATGTCTAAAGGGTGAGCTTCGAACACTATTGAATAAGATGCTCTGCTGAAATCTGCCTTGCAATTTCTCAGAAGTTTTCTTCCCCTGAAAAAGAAGCTTCTGTTTTTTCAGATCCCTAAGGACCTGAGGATTTTCACACATATATCACCCCATAATGAAATAAGTGTAAAAAAAACACCATACTGACATTCTTTACTGCTTTATAAGAAATGTCCAAAGCAAATTCCCTTTCAGCAAAATGTATGAAAAATGGCGGGCGGGGGGTAGGGGAAAAAACACAAGAGAAGATATGACATGGCATTGCTTTGACTGGTAATAGTGATCAAGCAGACCCTTGCCTTCCTTGGAATTATTTTCTTTGAGACTTGGGTAAAAAGGAAGCTTAGTTTTTCCTCACATTCTCTTTTTTTTTTTAGTCCCATCCTTTCACTTTTACTTTCTTTCCCCACCACTACAAATTTACAACACTGTAATTAAGGCAGGTTTTTTTCCCCCCCCCTCTGGTTGCCTGGAGTATCTCCACTCCGAATGTGATTCAAACTGGATAACAGGGCAGTTTAGAAAAGGAAGATAGCAAAATGACACACCAAGTGTCCTCAGATGCACTGTCTCCCTCACAAATGAAGACCTTCTTGAGCTTGTTTGTGTGCAGTGTGTGTTTTTCCTTACATATTATCTTTACATATAGGCATACGTTTACATATCTCAGCATTTTTTCCAGATGATCTATGCTTGAATCAGACAAGTATGAGATGTTTATGTTTTCCAAACATAATCTAGTAATTGATTGCAGTTAAATATTTAATGACAATGCACCTGGTATATGTTAGACAGCTTTTAAGTCTAAACAGAAAAATAAAATAAAATTATATCTCTTGTCTGCAGCAAGAATGTCTCTTGAGCAACCCATGTAGGAAACATGGAAGCCTGTTGAGTCATTAGGCTTAATAAAATAGCTGAAGATTTTGCGATAGTGTTATCCAGATTATTTCTCATAGTCTAAGGGTAGTCTTGTGGCTGGTATGCAGATCTGTGAGTTAATTCACATGGAGTACATGTGGCATATGGTTTAAATTCTAGCCTGTGATGTTCTCTTTCCATGTGACGAGCGATCTATGTGCACATACTTGCCAAAGAGATCAAGGGATTATCTTCTAGCTACCACAGAAATGTGCTTCATCTGGCCTTGAATTTTTTAGGGCAGAAATTCTTACATTGCAGGAAATTGTCACGAGGAATGTCCTAGCCTATGGAAATCCAGATGGTAATAACTGAGAAGTTCTTTTCCTGTGTTTTCAGTTTGCACAGCTATTTCACTTTGCCTCAAAATGAATGACCTTTGCCTCAAAACAGTCGAGTTAATTACAGATCTGAGTTTACATTTCCATACAACAGTGATTAATGGAGCCCCTTTGAAAATATCTGTCATTAACCTACACTTCTCTCTCCAATAATACAAATGTGTGAGTTAGTCGGCTAATATTTACTCTGCATTTCAGAAATGTTTTGTCAAGGAAAGCTAAAGGGTTATGAGGAAAAGGAGCTCAGTTACAAAATAGTATCATGGAAAGTTCAGGACATGAATCAGGGAGACCCACCTATAAAATGCATTTGGGAAAACTAATCGCTTGGAGCAATGTTTCTCAACCTCAGCAACTTTAAGATGGATGAACTTCAACTCCCAGAATTTCCCAACCAGGATGCTGGTTGAGGAATTCTGGGAGTTGACATCTACCCATCTTAAAGATGCCAAAGTTGAGAAACATTGATGTAGATCAACATGCTCCAACAGACTCCTAATAGTACAGCTAAATTCAAAAGCAGTACATGAAGCAAACACCTAAATATCTATGGAGATTCTCAGTCATCCTGGTCATAGCTATCCCAAAGATACTTTTTCACAAGGCAACTGGGCTTTTTTTCTTTTCTTTGAAGATATTTCACTTCTAATCCAAGAAGCTTCTTCAGCTCTGATTGGAGGAATGGAAAGATTTATACTCCTTGCAGAGACCTCTTCATTTGCATTCTTTTAGTGAGTCATTAATGCTACCTGGAGGCTTCAGGGTCACCTGAGTAGTACAAATGTGTGTGGAGCTTTCTTGGAACTGTTGAAAGGACTGTATTGTAGACTTGAGATAGATGAGAAGCTTCACTTAGATGAGAAGCGAAATGTCTTCAAAGAAAAACAAGAAAGTCCAGTTGCCTCGTGAAAAAGCATCTATGGGAAAGCAACCACCTAGTTTTTGAAAAGAATTTAAACCCCTATGAAGTAGCTCAGTATTCACTGCCTTCCTTAATAGGTGCCAGATGGACTTCCAAGGGCAAGAAGCTCTGGAGGGATGAAAAACATTGAAAAACAGCCTCTTGCCTGTTCCCACAAACCTCATTTGGGCGGGAAAATGTCAGAATCCCAATCCTAGACGTGCTAGATGGATGAGTAGATTCTATTGAAAAAGATGGTCTTAAACACTGCAGCACTAAGCCACAATGGCTTTATAATAAAAAAACAGCACCTTGGTTTTTACTTAGAAGCCAACCAGCAAACAGTGAAGCACTAGCCATGCTGGTGTGAAAAAATTATATCATCTCCCACCTGCCAATGTGTGAACTAGTACATTTTGCACCAGATCTCCAAGCAACTTTTGTAAAGGAAGTCTACAGTTGATAGGGACATGGGTTACTGTCATTAGGGCCTCTTGCTCTCACGAGGGCCTAAGCAGGCAAATAGATCACAGCCTCTTCCTACCTGTCTAGCAGTCATCATGAATCTATGAGAACCCCTGCTTCTTGGACTTTCTTCAGGGAGAGTGCTACCTCATCCAAAGTTATTACTGGAGCAGACAGAGAGACAGATGGCTTCTGGGAAAACAGCCACTCTGACTTTTTGGAACTCATCTTCAGTTAGTCTCTCTTCATCCTGATTATCATAGTGTTCTGGCAGTGAGTCAAGACTTCTATCATATCTCTGACATGGCACAGGATGGCAATGTCTGGCTGAGTATGCCAAACTGAGTACCAATATTTGAGGGGGTCAACTTGAGGGGGGTCAACAAAGAAGAGGGGGTCAACTTATTTCCAAAGCACCAGAAGGCAAAACGAGAAACAACAGATGGAAACTGGATCAAGGAGAGAATTAAGGAGAAACTTCCTAACAGTGAGGACAATAAACCAGAGGAACAGCTTGCCTTCAGAAGTTGTGGGTGCTTCATCATTCAAGGTCTTTAAGAAGAGACTGGATTTGTCTGAAAGGTTCGACTAGAAGACCTCCAAGATCCCTTCCAGCTCTATTCTGATGGATTAATTAATTTAAACTGAACTGATGTGTAATTGAATATAGTGAACACAACGTCCTAAATTTCTGTGGAGATTCTCAGTCATCCAGATCAAGAGGCAACTGGACTTTCTTTGTTTTTCCTTGAAGACATTTCACTTCTCATCCAAGAAGTGGATGAAGTTCTAAAGAAGCTTCTTGGATGAGGAGTGAAATGTCCTCAAGGAAAAACATTTGAAAGTCCAGTTGCCTCGTGAAAAAGCACCTTTGGGACCACAGATCCTAAGTTGCCAAGCTTGGACACCCCTGATCTAGACATTTTGTGGTCTGTGCCTTAAAGTCTGAGGAACTCTTTCTTGAAATCTTGATATGTACGTTTCTTGAGAACAACCTAATATTTGAGTGCAATGCTGTGAGTAGTACGCTAAAATAAAAATAAAATATCTCCCACAAAAAAGTGCTGCATTTCCTTCTTATTATTTTTGGCTTCAGAAAGGAAGAGGAATGGGGAAAAGGGGATCAAGCAGAAAAAGGAAAAGCTTTGACTGAAAACAAATAGCTTCGTGCCAACTGAAGAGTGGGATTTGTCAAGTTAGGGATCTCTGGAGGGCGCTACAAGAACCTCAGCCCAGTTGGCAGCTACCGTTTACAATATATTCCTTTGGTATTAAAAGGCAAAGTGAAGATGTGAGAAAGGAGCTGCCATTCTTTTCATTGGAAGTGAAATGAGGTAGCGTAGCCAAGATTCTTTTCCAAATGGCAAGTTTTTCAGTCCTTTCAAGGCAAACTAGCACCCCCCGCCTCCCATTCCATGAAGTCTGGATTAGTTATTTCTATCTTCTCAAAAGAGAACCCTTTCAGAGTTAATAAATCTCTGCATTTGTCCCGGTGGCTCATCTAACTTTCTTTTTAATTCCTATGGCAACTTCTTTCCTTTAATTTTTCCAGATGTATGTGTCATTGTTTTGCACAATTTTTGACTTTATCTAGTAAAAATAATAATAATAAAGTTGATCTTGGAAGCCTGAAGACAGAATGACTTTCTGACTTAGGCTAGGAATATAATTATGTCATAGGCAAGAGGGGCAAAGTGTAAAGATGTTGATGATTCCAGCAAGCCAGAGGCTATATAAATAGATATCTATGGATGGATCTTTATGTATGTCTACATTGATTTTATCCGGTGCCTGCTGCCTTATCAGATGACTTTAGGTAGCTACAGCAAAATAAGTATATAATAACATTAAAAACAAAAGAATAAATCCATAACGAATCAATTCAAGTAGATACAATAACAACCCTGAGAATTTGCCCCACATATATCCCCTCGTTCAGTGTTTCTCATCCTTGGCAACTTTAAGATATGTGGACTTCAACTCCCAGAATATTCCAACTAGCATATCACATATCTTAAAGTCATTAAGGCTGAGAAAGGCTGCCCAGTTTCTTCCAGACATCTCATTTTCTCAGTCATTTTAACCAAAAATGTCTGCTGTGACCAAGAACCCATGCATTCAGAGAACTGTTCTCTTAACATAAAAAAGGGGGGGAATCTGATTCACTATGAGCAGATTCTACCAGGTTCCATCCAGGCACCAAGCACTGGGTCAGACTTTCACGGCATCTCCTGATTGGCCCAAAGTAAAACTGGATATTATCAAGGTAGACATCCCAGTGATAGTCAACCTTATAAATGAGGAATTAAAGGGGAAGACATTGAACACCGGAAGACTGAAAGGTTTAACTTCTCCTCCTCCTCCATAAACACTGATTTGAACTGCCCAATCAGGAAAGAGCAGAGCCACTGTCAAACAGTGTTGCCAACTCGTAACCTCCCACAGCCCAAAATGATAGTTTGATCAATGGTTTGAACACCACTGAAAGATCAAGCCCATTAAAATTGTCCACAAAAGTTACTAATGGAGCATTCTTCTCATGCCCAGACTTGAAACATTGAACATCAGATGACCCAAGGGCTATTGATATGGCCCTTGTCATATCAATGGCCCACTAAGATTGAAATGGACAGATATCATTGAAAAACTTAAAGAGGAAATAACTTAGAAATCCCTGTCAACAAGCTGTAAAGTAGACAAGAAGAGTTTATCCAGGGAGCTGAATGGCAATGTGCCTCAGGCTAAAGTAGCTAAGCTTTGTACCATAGTGACAAAGGTCAAACTCCAAAGCCATAGGTATATCAAGGTAGATTATAAATAGGGTGAACTCAGAAATTTGATATGGCACATGCATCAATTCTTTAAAGACAGATCTGTCTGATTCTATAACTCCAAAATGTTCTCTGTTGTCACCTGATATTCTATTATCTCATTTCTTGGCATTTCAATCTCAGCCATTAAGCAAAATGGAAATAAAAGTCACATGGATTAATCTTCAACTTCATGCATTCTGAACCTATTGCACAACAAAGCCCATCAGTTCAGCCAATTTGGATGGAGATAGCAGACCTTTTAGTCCAAGATATAAGAAAATAATTGAAAAGGGGAATATTGGACTGTCAATTCTCAGAAATGACCTTATATGAAGAAGAGAAGAGAAGAGAAGAGAAGAGAAGAGAAGAGAAGAGAAGAGAAGAGAAGAGAAGAGAAGAGAAGAGAAGAGAAGAGAAGAGAAGAGAAGAGAAGAGAAGAGAAAATTTAAAAGTAACATGCAAATGTGTAGTTTGGTATTGGCTTTTTCATAAAATAGACAAATTTAAGCTGTGTGGATTGAAATTTATATTTAAACAGTTTTCCCAGTTTCTAAATATAACATTAGCTAATTTTCCATCTATAGATACTCTCTATTTTTATCAGTCTTACCTGAAGTAGTTTTATTGTAAATTAAACAGTTGTGGAGTGATTTTTTTTCAATGAAAAGAAGAATCATTTCCCTCTAGAAATGTTCAATAAAATCCACTGTTTTTCCTCCTGCCCCACTTTTTCCTGTTCTACTGTTTCCATTTTATATTTACCGTGCTGGAAAACTTTCAACATCATTAAACTTAAAATTGGCAACTTGGTCATGTTGGCTTTAATATAATTATTGGCCTCCTTGAAATCACCGGAGATTATGAATTTTAGATACTTTGCTGCAGTACAAAGCATTGCCAAAACTAGAATGAGACAAGCTTCAGTAACTGAATGAATTGTACCTTGTAACTTACTGTAGTATTACAGTTTTAGCAGCTTAACAAACTGGTCTCTCCAGAGATGGAGGCTAGGGAAAAAATCATTGAACCACTTGGACAGATACAGTTCAATATCATTCTTAACATCTACAAAATAATTCATTCAACTTGCAAGGAACAAATAATGTATTGCCAAGAAAAACTCCACCAACTGTTCACCAATTCACCTTGACATGATACAAGAAGACAGAATAATGCAAACATTAGTAAAAAAAAAAAAGTTCACATGAGCATAAGAACATATTCTTGCTCATGTCCCCTAATAAATTCAGCCTTTACTCCTTGTAGCATATTACTTTGATTGCTTGTATATCCTTTTACAGAAAGGGAGATAGATTGATGATAGATAGATAGATAGATAGATAGATAGATAGATAGATAGATAGATAGATAGATAGATAGATAGATAGATAGATAGATAGATAGATAGATAGATAGATCTCATTCCTATCTGCTGTGATTGTTTATATTATATTTTACTAATAAAGTTGTTCACATTTGCTAAAGTCTTGGCTTATCACGAACAGAGTTGGTTGTGGTGACTGGGGCAACTTTCTGACATGCCATTTGAGATGGCTTCAGACTTATGGATTCTGGTGAAATGGATAGTGTGGTAATTGGCTGTCCCTACACACTTGTGTACTTGACCGTCTCACTTCTTGGCTCCTTCAGTGGTCCAAAGAGACTGAATTTGGGAACTGATCTACACCTTACTTTGGGAGAGGTAATGCTGCATCTCTATAATCAGGTGGTAGTTTACCACCCGTAAAATAATTCTTCTCTATACAATTCTCAATGACCTGTTTGGATTATTTCTTGGTGTTCTCTTGGGCCTATTTTTCCCTAATATAAATTATACTTTTTATTCAGACACTTAATTTTAACTCCCTCCATGGAATCTTTCTTAGAGAATTGCACTAATTATAAGCAGTTTTTACTGCTTTATCATTGCTCTGAGTTTATTATAAAATTAAAAATTAAAATCTAATTAAAATCTAAAATATGTTTCCTCAGCTTTCAAAAATCTAAAAATCTGGAACTCCAGCATTATTGGTCATTTCCCCCCAATGTTTTTGCTACATTTAATTAAATCTATAAGCATTCTTCCTGAGTTTGCATTTTTAAAAGGACCAACACAGTAATTACTCAGCATCTTTGCACAGCGTGCACACCTCTGAGATGTTACATCAAAGTTTTGTCTTCAATTCCCACAAGATTCAGTTGAAAATATTTTTATATTAATTTTTGTTGATGGTTTTGGGAAAAATAATATAAACAGAAGGGAGAGAAAGGTGAAGGAATGTAATCAAGTGAATAAACAAAGGATAATTTTTCAATATTCATAAAATTATAAACTGTGATAAACCTTTTTTTAAAACCCTATTAATATACAAAAAGAAAAACCAACAAAATATTATTAAGAAGCTACTTGTTTGCAGATTATATCCCCCCTTTTCCCATTGTATTATGATTGTTAACTGCAACCAATATATTTAAGTTTGCCACGTTGCGTAATATTTGACACATAAAACTGCCATTCTTATTTGAATTTGGTTAAATTTCTGTATGTGAATATATACCATTAGCTTCACTATTGCTGGATTTTTTCCAGGTTTAGTTTCCCAAATTGGTATTGTTAGCAAAGTGCCTATTTCCCAACCTGGTGCCATATTTATCCTTCCAGCCATCAATATACAATATATTTTAATAGCTTGTGGTATTTCTTATTTATATGTTCTGGAACAATTTCTCATAAAAATATTTGAGGTTTTAATGCAAAATTTATTTTTAGATTTTTTTTATTATGCTATGTTTCCAATCCTTTTGATTTTTTTTACATAACCACCACATATGATAAAATGTTCCTTTTTTATCATGACATTTCCAACATTTTTGTTATATATGTAGTTTAACTTTTAAATGTATACCTCCATTATATATATACTGTATATTAATGGAGTTATGTACCATCTCTAAAACATTTTATACCAATTTTCCCTTGAGTAAGAACTGAGAATAAAGTTCTTACTCAATTACTTATTAATTTTTTCTCCTAATAGCTCCCGCTGTTGTAACTATATTGTTTCTTTGAAATTTTGTATCCACTTTACCATGCAAATGTTAACTTGTTCTTTTCTCCAATTGATATGTTAATATCAGTTTATATATTCATTGTAAAAGATGGTCTTAATTCTATGTAAGTGTTTCAAATTCTATAATTTTTCTTAATTTTCCTTTGTTCCCCAAGATTACATTTCGTGCTTCCAGCAAACCGCATATACTTCAACCATAGTAAATTCCTACCCTCCTTAAATCGTTTTTGCTGTGTATTTAATCCATTTCTGGAATCTGAATACACTAAATCTGCTTATGTGATTACATTTTTCTTGTTGTAATTAATCCCATTTATCATTTGCATTTGAAGGTGAGGATAGTCGTGAAATTGCTGGGTTTATTATCCATTTTAAAGGATTCCTTGTTTTTATCAAACTTGGTTTTAAGCCTTTCTGATTAGGTTCAGCAGCTTTTGGCCAAACATATTTTACCAATGCTGTAAGGTTGTAACAGCCCATTTTAAGCAAGTTAAACCATGATCCTTGAGAATTCTCCCCTCAGTGTTATATGTGAACCCAATCATTCACTTGCATTACAGCAGCGTTCCCCAACCTTTTGGGCACCAGGGACTGGTTCTGTAGAGAGAGTTTTTTTCCCACAGACCAGTGGGGGCATGATTTTCATGCTGTCTGTATCCCACAGATGGAGCTTCGCTTGTTTGCGCTGCCCAGTTTTTGGCATGCTGTGGCCCAGTGCCAGTCCATGGACCAGGGGTTGGGGACCCCCACACTACAGTATTCCTTTTTTCTCTTTTCAGGTTTCTTCTATGAACTGAAAGGATAAATTAAAAAATCAGTTGTGCCTCTAGTTTCTTAATTTCTTTCCTAGAATTTCCAACATCCATGTCCATTCAATTTCACTACTCTCTTGTTTTTAATAATTCAGGTGACTCAGTTAAAGTTATTCTTTGATCATCAAAATTCTCCATGGATTGTATATGGGGTTGTGTAAAATTGATTTGCTCAATAGTTTCTATGATTTCTCCCAGTGTAAGTTCATAGTTGTGTTGTAAGTGTAATTCCTCCATCTCTTTAGGTTGTATATCTTGTTGAGTGGAGGCCTCTTTGGGGTTACTTGGTTCCTCCTCTATTGTTCTTTGGCCTATAGTTTGATCCATTAAAATTTGAGAATCAGTTTGTGGTTCTGAGATATCATCTTTATTTTTTCTCCAGGATTTCATATACATCGTAGCTTCCAAGATTTTTTTCCAGTATAAGTTCATAATCAAGCGGTAGGTAGGATTCCTCCATTTCAGTGGTGAAATAGTCTTTTAATCTTTTAGTGGAGGCTGTATTTAGCAAGAGTCAACAAATATCTACCTCCAAAATTTCTAGTAGGCAAATTTACCACCCAGCTGTTTCAGGTTCTTTATCTTTTCCCTTTTATTATCATTTGAAGGTCAAATCCATTTTCAATTAGCAAAAGGAAATACAATTGCAATGACAATTTTTGCCACAAGGTGTCCTCAGTGGACTGTAAAATCTTTTTCCAAGTTAATAAAATTTTGTCTCATTAGAAAAATAGAAAAAGAAAAACAGATATCTCCAACATAATAAATAGAGTAATAATAATGTTCTATGATAGAAATTTTTTTTCAGGACCTCTAGCTGTCAAAAAATTAAATAGTCAATAAAAATAACTATTTTATTTCTTTTGTCAAAGTTCTTTTTCCCAAGTACACAAATGCCGCTCTCTTAAAACAGGGAAGTAGTTCAAAGGCTTTTTACAGGAAAGTAATTAGGGTGAAGAGAGAGAAAGAAGGGTCTCACTCAGATTCACCACGGTGGTTCTTTATGCTTAGCTGTTCTGACTTTCGGCTGGTGCAGCTGGGTGATCGGCCATTTTACTGGCCAATCTTCTTCTCTGTTGGCCCTACAGAGCTAGCTCGGACTGAGGAAGGAGCTGCCGCCCTTCCACAGTCGGACGAGAGCCTCCTCGACGGTGGTCGCCCCTCCAGGGTGACTTTTCGACCCAATAGGGGTCTACAGGTGGAGGGAAAGCAGCCAGCGAAGAGACGAGTCTTTCGATACAACTAAGTGCACTGCGATCCAGAACCAGAAGTCACTACTATGTCTTAAGGAACCACTAACAGAAGCCTTTTATTATAGAAGAGCTGTAGTGGCGCAGCAGTTAGAATGTAGTATTGCAGGCTAACTCTGATGACTGAAAGCAATTCAATCCAAACCAGCTCAAAATTGATGCAACTTTCCATCCTTCTGAGGCCAGTAAATGAGGACAACAACCCAGGTTGTTGGGGCAATATGGTGACATTGTAAACCACCTAGAGGGGGTTGTAAAGCACTGTGAAGCCGTATATAAGTCTAAGTGCTATTGCTATTTGTTTTTTCTTGTTCCTTTTTAATCTTTCAGGTTATTCAAGAACACATTATTCATTAAAAATGGATAGAGACTCTCTCACCAACCTTATATTAGCTCCTCTGATCTCTCGCTTGTTAAGTTTGTACCCTGGAATGTGACTTCCTTATGCTCCTCCTAGAATTTCTGCTAACTCAGAAGGAAGCAATCATTCAGTTATCCACACTAAATACTTTCAAGCTGTATCCTCTTTTCTCTCTTCCTCCGATTGATCTCTCCTAGCAAACGTCTTCTAGTTTACAAAGTAAATCAGTATACCCAACTTAGCTGATTACTATTTGATTCAACATTCACTAAGTTCTACTAATTTATTGCATGGCCCATTAAAACATTTGTGCAAATTGATACTTAACTTTATATGTACTAACTGTTCAAGCAATAGTACTTTTGGTGGAAGTTGGAGGACTTTCAGCAAGTTGATTGGAACCATTCAACTTGGAATGCTAGAAAAGTTGAATGTTTTCTTAAACTTCTACTTTGCTACAAAAGATTTCATCCAAATCAAGTAACCAGATTTCCAGGTTGTTATAATTTATTATTTGGAAACATAATGACATAGAAGAAAGTTGCATACCTAGACAACCTGACTTCCAAGATTTAACAGTTTGAGTCAGACACTTGTCTTGTCTTAAGAGGAAATAGAGGCAGTTCAGATAAATTATTTGCACAGAAGCTCAGAGAATGACTGGTAATGAAAAACGGGGCAAGAATTAGATACAGACTAGCATTGATGATGTTACCTAGTTGGGGTAATGAAACATCTGCAAGAAAACAAGCAAGCTCAGAGAGCACCAAACGCCCCTGAGCTACAAATATTCTCCTTCATAGATACAGATTCCTTATCAGAATATTATTTAAAATATTTTAATAGAACAATCAGTAAAAGTAATTTTAAAAATTAACAGGTTTATAACTATTGTGTTCAAAACTCCAGTAAGTTTGGAAATTGGAAGTTTAAACTAATTGCTCTAATAGACCTGCTCTAGGATCAGTCATAGATTTGTGCAACACCACAGTTTTATTGTAGTTGATTATTGTTAGATCTGAAAAGCAATCTGTTTGGTTCTGGGAGGTCACACCCATCACTACCAGAATGAGCACTGCACATAAAATTTTCTAGGTATTCTATCTTACAGACAAAGAAAATGAAGGACTGAAATCATGGAAATGAGTTCCAGAGTAAAACATAGCATCCATGATCCCAAATAGCATTGGCTATTACCAATGCCTTTTAAAAATAAACTCATACCAAAGCTTTTCTCTAAATTTTCTTGACTTTGGCAACCTTAAGAGATGTGGACAAGCATGCTGACTGGGGACTTCTGGGAGCTGAAGTCCACACATCATCAAACTGCCAAAGTATAGAATCATTGCTATAAAAGATCAGTCAGTACCACATTTGTTTGAAAGAGCTTGATGTTTGTTGGCTTCCTAATGTGAATCATAGGCTGACTTGATAGTGCACTGCCCACAATATAAAATGAATCATGTAGAAAGCAAAGAGTCGTGCAGCAGATGGAACAGGAAAGAACTGCACCCAAATAAGGAACTCATTCAAAAGTCAAATAGATAGAGTGTCATTTAGACATATGCAATTTGTGACATGCAATTCAGTTGCCATTTTTCACTGTACATGCAAATAATAAAATTAATAGTGATAAGTTTTGAATAGTAAAGATAAAATCAATTCCCTGCCTTTAGTTTGCATAAGAATAAAAAGTTTGCAAAATCTCAAACTGAGAGTTCATCAAAGATTGACTTATGAATAAATAAATGGCTTGAATAATTTTCATATTTTTGGTCTGGCAAAAAAGGTGCTACTGAAATAGCTTAAAGTATCATTTTAAAAAAAATGAGTTCTACAGCTGTAGAAACAATATATCTTTGACAGCATGATTATAATGATATTGTATTCATAATAATATTTTAATTCAAGTTCTTTATTTTAATGGTTTCATTTTTCATTCAACGAAAGCAAAATATGTTCTCCACAACTTAAGTTCTAAATAAATGCATATTAAATTAGAATTCCCATTATGCTGTACTTGTAAAAATATATTCAGGCCTCATGAAGGATCAAAAGGTCATTCTGTGGTATATGATCCATACATGAAGACTGATAATAACAGTGTTTCAGCATATTGGAAATGTTCAATGTTGATGGTTTATTATTAATGTTTCCAAAGCTAGTACAAGCCTTTATAGAGTGAAATAATTCAGGTGCTTGATCTTACTGGTCACCTTTGTTCCCTTACCACAAAGCATGTATTATTTAGGTATCCCAAACTGACTGCAAATAGAACAAATCCCATTTTTCTTTTTATTTTCCATGAAAATCCTAATAACAATAATGATACCTGAATTTTAGTAACAAAATTCAGTAACAATTTTGGATGTTATTCTTGGGGGCTCTGGAAACTCATTTCCCCAATATCTACCAATTGCCATCCCTGATATAGTATATGTAACCGAGCGAGGCTTGACCAGCTTGCTGTAATGTGGTTATCCTCTAGAGCAGCGGTTCTCAACCTATGGGTCGCGACCCCATTTGGGGTCGAACGACCGTTTCGTGGGGGTCGCCGGACAACGCGGTCCGCCATTTTGTTTTTTTATTTTTTTTATTTTTTTAATTTTTTTTTCATCACGTGCGCGCCGCGCATGTGCGGATCGGCCCGTCGGGCGTGCGCCGCACATGTGCGGATCGGCCCGTCGCGGTTTGCCATTTTTTTCATCGTGCGCGTGTCGTGCATGCGCGGATTGGCCCGTTGCGGTCTGCCATTTTTTTTCATCGTGCGCACATCACACATGCGCGGATCGGCCCGTCGGGGGTGTGCCATGCATGCGCGGATCGGCCCGTCGCGGCCCACCATTTTGTTTTGTTTTGATTTTGATTTTTTTTGTCATGTGCACACCGCGCATGCACAGATCAGCCCATCGGGCATGCACCGCACATGCGCAGATCGGCCCGTTGCAGTCAGCCATTTTGTTTTTTTATTTATTTTTATTTTTTTCGTCGCACGCGCGCGCCGCGCATGCGTGGATTGGCCCATCAGGCGCGCGCTGTGCATGCGCAGATCGGCCCATCGCGGTCCGCCATTTTGTTTTTGTTTTTTTTAATTTTTTAATTTTTTTTAATTTTTATTTTTGTCGTGCGCGCGCCGCGTATACATGGATTGGCCCGTTGGGCGCGCGCGCGCCCGGGTCGGGGTTGTGGCACGCATGAGCGGCGCAAGTGGGGTCTCAACCTGAAAAAGGTTGAGAACCACTGCTCTAGAGCAGGGACCTGCAACCTTGACAACTTTAAGATTTGTGGACATCAGCTCCCAGAATTCCTCAGCCAGCATAAATTCCAGTTCCAATCCTAACATATCTAGGAAGCAGCAGAGTGGTAAAATAAGACTAACCTAAGAACACCTGTACACTGAGCTAAAAAGGACAACCATATTCTTAACTGGAATAAAAAAAAAAGTTAAGTAGGCTTGACCCAGGACCTGTAGGAACTTGTGACCTCTGGTCCATAGCTGGATGTGATCAACAAAACCTCCTTGTGCAGGGGAAAGCCTTTTCCCATTACCTTATAACTTCTGCTCTTGGAACAAGACAGAGGGGGGGACAATGGTGTCCTCTATACAAACAGAGGCACAGGCCAATGAAGGACAAGCCCACTATTTGACTTTTTTGTTTGGCTCTGAATGTTGAGTCTGAAAGAGAGAGCTTTACAGGAGGAGATGTCTTGGAAAGTGGGGTGGCCCTTGAGCATATAAGAATTTCTTCACTCCCCCTCCCCATTGTTAACAATGTCTCCTCCTTCATCTCTGTAAAGTAAATCAAATACAGGCTATAAATTCAGCTATCTGTAGGATTCTGACATTGGCTTTAAATGAACAGGTGTGAATTTGGGAGCTTTTCCAAGTGAACCCATTTTTTTTTCAATAATGTCAACACTTTTCAAATGGTAGTTGCCATGAAAATAGTAATTAATTGTTTGGCTAACAATGAAAAGTGACTGAACAGAGCTGCCTTTTTCTCTTGCAACCACAACATGTGTATTTCTTTTTTTGTTTTGCTCAACTGCAAAGCCTAAAACGCTGGCAAAATGGTTGATGAAATATGCCTCTCCCCCAAATATGTGACCTGCAGGTGGACAGGATTTGGTGCCAGGAACAAAATTTACTCACACTATTAAACATTGACAAACATTTGTGAATTTCTGAAACTACAACTGAGTTTCCTTCTGGTTGGGCTCTCAGGCATGACTGACCCTTACAAATAACTCAGTGATTTAAAAAAAGAAAATATTTTTAGTTTCTGGGAATTGCTGAATTTTAGAAAAACTGCAGCTGCTGCCCGATCAAACATATATAATACCCAGCCAACAATTTCTTTCAATTGCTCCTCCTGTTAAAATCCATATGCTTGTTATTGAAGTCTTTCCATGCCTCTCTGGACTGCAAACAGCTTCCAAAAGGTCTAGCTGTGCCTTTATAGAAACAGACCATTCCTGGATGATGTGGCTGTTCCGATTAACCAGTTACTTTGTTAACTGACTCATCTCCATTCATTAGCAACAACAGTTTCCGGTGACTATTAAGTCAGAAATAGTCTTAGTCCTTCCAAGAAGTGAATAAGTGAATGAATCTATATCTATCTGTCTCTGTCTTTCTGTCTGTCTGTCTGTCTGTCTATCTATCTATCTATCTATCTATCTATCTATCTATCTATCTATCTATCTATCTATCTATCTATCTATCTATCTATCTATCTATCTATCTATCTAGTTTTTCATTCATTTATAGGGGCCAGCAAATTCAATCAATGTGACTTTGATTTGGTGTACAAAAATCAGAAAACAACTATAACACCCTGTAACCTTATAAGTTTAAAAAATATATAGTGACAGCTGAACATGAGAATTAAACAATCACCTGGAGGACCCAAATTCCTGGAGAGAGAAAAACATGTTTTAATGGCTTTTCTAAAAGTAAACAGAATTAGACCTGTTGTACCACATAACCCTTTGGCATAATAAATGTAATAATGGGGTTTACCTGGGAGGGAGAACTTCAGAGGTTTGTTGATGTTTTCTGCTGACTCCAGAATAAATTGGTGGGACAGCCTGGACCATGGCATCCAATATAACATCAATTGTGCATATTTGAAGCTCAAACTGGAGACTGCTTACCTGGAAGATAAAGACTGCATTCTATACACAGTGCCTGGTTGGGAAACCTCTAAGAATCCAGACTTAATCAACTGTTGGGTTTTTGATGTTTTCTGAACTCTTCCTACAGATATTATCTAGCTTGGTAATGAAACATCTACAGGAAGAGAAGCAACTTCAGAGAATCCCAAGAATCCAATAATTCACCCTTGAGCTACATATACTTGCTACTACTGGTATTTGTCAATCGTTTATAGATATTCTATATCTCGATTGATATCATAAGATTTCCTGACAGGCTAGTGAGTGCTATAAAAATGATATCAAAGCTAGTAATGTGACCTTGAATATCTATGGTAAAGCCATGACAAGCTAACTAGTGAAAGGAACTGTAAGAGATGACTTGAGATATATATTTTACAAATGCAATAAATATTTTTGAATGGAAGACAGCTGAAAGTGGCCAGATGACACCATATTCCTCTAATTATGTTATTTTATGTTGACATTCTTCTTTGTGTAAAAAACACAGAATATTGTAAACTTTTATCTGAAGGACTTTTCTACCCATAAATCTATTTTGTCAAGTTCTTATCCTGTCTGAAGGATAAGAACTTCTTGAAGACAAAAGGCCGGTTTTGAATTATTGCATTTGTTCAGGATTTGAAATAGTCTAGACTTGAAATGTTAAAAATGCTTTGGAATATTTTGTTCTGTTCCTGGTAATGGATATATCACTGTTCTTTTAGCATTGTTTAGAATTTATAGTTTCCTTATAGTGACACAAAGCTGAATATTGAAGGGCTATTCAACCTAGCAAACATACTTTAAAACTGTGACACACTTATTGTATATCCAGGAAACATGCATAAGCTCTTATAGAAGTCTCTGAGGAAAGTAATATTAAATACAAAAACTATATCAGATAGGCTTGCTTAATGGTGTTATTAAAATATCTGATTATCCAAGCTATAACATAAACAGGAAGAATTCATAATTCTTACAAAGCCTATCTATAGGAAATGTTGGTGAATAACTAAAGTATGCCCATATGCAGCTTTCTGGATGCAACAGTAAGATGTTCAGGAATCTAGATGAAGACAATTCCTAAAACAAAGAGAGTAAGAGACCTAGTTTTGTTCCTATATTGATGGGAGAAGTGTAGTGAGTAGGGCAGCAGTGACAAGAGAGTGAGCTTTTTCTGCCAGATGCTTTCTAGTAGATATGAGTAAAAATGGAGTATAGAATTAAGGTGACCAACTTTTTTACAATGAAAAGGGGGACACAAATAAATTGAAGAAAAAAATATCGTAAATAAAAGAAATATTTTATTCATATAAAATACAGAATACACTATAATATGATAAATGCATAATAAAAAACATTTGTAACAATAACATTTTATATTGTAATTATGCTTACATGCTGTGCCACCGCCCGCAGCCACCCCGCCAGCACTGCTGCCCCCCTGTGTAGAGTGGGCCCCATGGCTGCCAAAGCACCAGCTGTGCCAGCTCCGGTCCCAGGGGGTAGCCCACTGTCAACACACCCTGTCTGTAGCCACCCTGCCAGCACCACCACCAACCCTGCGCAGCCCCATGTAGAGCAGGCCTCGTGGCTCCCACAGCATGAGGGGCAGCTGGCCACTGCCACCCTTCACACTCCCGCTTGCAGCAGCCCCACCGCCCCTGCCTCTTGCGCCCACAGCCATTATTGGCCTAGCAGGGCCGAAGATCAAGAGAAAATTACCGTGGCATCGCCGCTCCAGGTATCCTCCAGGTATCTTCGGGACTAACTAGGAGATGGTGTAGTTGGGAAGCAGGGAGGGGTGCAAAGTTCCTGCCAATTTGCCTTCGCTGCAGACAATTTACATGTGCAAAGTTTGCTGGCCGGGTGTTTTGACGTGTTCAGCAGCAATTCCTATTGGCTTTCGAAAGCCAATAGGGGGAGTAGCACAGCTCATGCAAAAGTTGAAAAAAAATATATCAAAAAAAGATGCCGGAATGCCGTTCTGAGCGTTCTATGAGGGAAAAAAAGCCCTGCAGATTAGTCTTCAAATATCGAAAAGGAGGACATGTGGGAGGACACTTTTCAAGGGAGGACAGAACTCACAAAGAGGACTGTCCTCCCTAAAGGAGGATGGTTGGTCACCTTAATAGAATTACAGAATAATAGAGTTGGAAGGGACCTTGGAGGTCTTCTAGTCCAATATCCTACTCAAGTAGGAGACTCTATTCCATTCAGGACAAATGGCTGTCCAATCTTTTCTTACAAACTGCCAGTGATGGAGGCAAGCTGTTTCACTGATTGATTGTTCTCACTGATAGGAACTTTCTCTTTAATTCTGGGTTGGATTTTTCTTTGATAAGCTTCCATCCATTACTTCTTGTCCTGCTCTCAGGATCTTTGGGAAAAGATTGATTCCCTCTTCTCTGTGACACATGGGGATAAACTGGTTTTGTCTTTTTAATAAGTCTTTTTGAGAACTTGCCCTGATGAACATTAATGTCCTTGTTTATAAATCCCCTTGGCCAGCATAATTTTCATGACGGTAGAATGCATCCTAATACAAATATTCTGTCACTTGTTTCTACCCATAGCAATATTTTCTTCTCCAAAAGTATGAGACAAAACACTACCCACTATTATTCACTAGTGCAGGCTAAGAAAAGTGATGGTGAGAGTCAATTTTCAAAGATATTTCATGAGAATATTCAATAGTTGCTTTCATTAGAACTCCCGCAGACATAACATCTGGATTATGAATAAAAACCCAGTAGCATGACCATTACCTCAAGCAAAAAAGACTACAATTGTATCCTATTCTTCCAGTTTTGGGGTGCCAAGCATTTCCCAGAAGTGACCTTTTCTCCACCATGTATTGCTAGGTTCATTAGAAGAGGTTTCTTACAAGGCAAAACAAAAACAAATTAAAAGCAAGTAGCTAAAAATCCTACAAGATTGGGTGGGGGCTGTCCCATTGTAGATATCCATTTGCTATCTTCAGTGTTATGCTATAGATGAAATGCATTAGAGTAGAAAAAATCAATCTGCAGAGATAAGAATGGTAGAATCATCTAATCAAAACTGGAATTCAGTCAATACTGTAGTTCTCAAACTATTTCAAAAAGTAGTCCCCATATTAATGAGGATCTTCTCTTACTGTATTGCAATTATTGTCTGAGTTATCACAATGACTATTTAAGCTATACTTCCTATTCTAGTTCAGAAGCAGCTTAGGGCTGTTTGGTAACATGTATCTGACTGACTGGGTTCAAGCACTGGTGTGACATTTTTAATGTGGGTCAACAAATTATGCACAAAGTTCTTGTTTCTACTAGGGAGTTGTTCCTCCCTTGTAACTGAAATAGGACACCTTGCTTATAAAAGTATTTTTACACTTTTTTATAACATTCCCAGATCACCTGCCCTCAATATTTGGTTGGACTGACAATTGATAATGACAAGAAATTCACTACTACATTACTCTTTCCACATTAATTTGTAACCATGGAAGGTAGATTGAATAGTTCCATCATCAGCCAAAAGTAGTTTTTTTCGATTGCTGATGAAAAAATGGCTGATTTTTCTTCCCCCAAATGATGCATTTGTGCATCATTAATCATTGTCAGAGAAGAATGGAGGTTCTTGAGAGGTTCTGTATAAATGGTAAGAGAAAGCAAAACTGATTCTCATCTCTTAAGGCTGCCTTCACACTTTTTACATCTAGAAGGAAAGGAAAATATATGCATTCTGAAATTTACAGAATATACATTATCCTGTGTAATATACACACCAATTTCCACCACTTTGATTGCTATTTGGAAGACTAGACTGGATCAGTTGTTTAGCATGTCTAAAACAGACTGCAGTGAGATTCATGGCTGGGTATTCATTCCAAAACCTTGGAATGTATAATCAGCAAAGATCAAACCACACTGCACATTTAATAAATACAGTATCCATCCTCAGCTTGAGACTGTAATTCAGTGTTTCTCAACCTTCCTAATGCCGCAACCCTTTAATACAGTTCCCCATGTTGTGGTGACCCCCAACCATAAAAGTATTTTTTGTTGCTACTTCATAACTGTAATTTTGCTACTGTTATGAATTGTAATGTAAATATCTGATATGCAGGATCAGACTCTGGACTCCAGAAGATAGAACCATCCAACAAAAGGAATTCCACAACTACAGGTAGTCCTCAACTTACGACCATGACTGAGCCCAATATTTCTGTTGCTAAGCAAGGCAGTTGTTAAGTGAGTTGCACCCATTTTATGACCTTTCTTGCTACAGTTGTTACGTGAATCACTGCAGTTATTAAGTTAGGAACACAGTTGTTAATTGAATCTGGCTTCCCCATTGACTTTGCTTGTCAAAAGATTGCTAAAAATAATCACATGAACCTGGGACACTGCAACCGTCATAAATACAGGCCAGTTGCCAAGCATCCACATTTTGATCACATGACCAATTGAAGGAAATGCAGCAAGAGAATGGAAGAAAGGAAAAGGGTTATAAATAAAAAATCAGAACCCCTGTAAAATTTTGTGGATGAAGCGAGCGGTTATGTGACTACTTTTTCATGGAAGTTTCCCAAAACAGAAGGATACGACTTTACAGCTGTCCCAGATTCCAGCTATTTCATTCCCTCCTTCCCACATTTTCATCTTCCACTGAGTATACTTGATTCTCATCTAAATGTTTTCTGACAAGTCCCTCTCTCAATACATTTCTGG
This sequence comes from Bothrops alternatus, assembly GCA_034064705.1. Taxonomy (NCBI): domain Eukaryota; kingdom Metazoa; phylum Chordata; class Lepidosauria; order Squamata; family Viperidae; genus Bothrops; species Bothrops alternatus. The sequence goes on from JARGCV010000023.1 coordinate 15,036,861, forward strand.
TAGTGGAGTATACACTTTCCCAATCGGAGCCTCACCTTTGGATCCCAACCAGGCGGGAGGCAGAATAAAAAGAAGCCATTTAAAGGCGGGAGGAGGGAAAATCCTGAGGTTGGTTTGCTCCCGATTCATGACGAAAAAGGCGAATGGAAGCTCGCAATTCGGGCTGGCAGGCAGGCAGGCTAGCTTGCTGGCTTTCTCGCCAGTGCCAACTCCCTTCTCTTCACTTGCCGCTGGGTGATTCTGAGTTTAAGCGCAGCTTCTAGCAACCCCGAGGAAAATCCCATGGATAGGGGTGGGGAGACTCAATTAAGGTGCTTGCAACCCCCACACAAGGGCAGAGACCAACCCCAGTTTTTTTAAAAAAAGCTAAGATAAAAAAAAAATCCAAAAGTGCTATTTAAAAAAGTAATTGCACTGAATGCATCAAGGTGAGCTGGCGGAAAGAAAAGATGATCGCCAGTGCTTTTATTCACAGACACCAGATTTTTTTTCCCCAGATCATAAAATATCCATTCCTCTCTCCAAAAGGGAGGGAATCAAAACACAAAAGGAACCCACCCCACAGCAAAGCCCTACGGCGTGCTGATTCCACAGCTAACAACCCTTCCTTCCCTCCCTCCCTCCTTCCTCCTCCTCCTCCTGCTTCACCTCCCTCAACTCCCCGCCAGCCCGTCTCCCCTCTTCCACAGAGGCATGAGCACACAAGCGCAATCTGGAGCAGCTCCGCCGGGAAGAGACGTCATGTACACAAATGTCTGGGCTGCAGCTTCTGATTGTGAAAAGGCTGGGAGAAGGAAGGCTGAGTCGTTGGCTTTTGCTAGCTTTACCTGAGAGGTGGGGAGTTGCTTCTTTGATGCTTTAAGTCTTACCATTCTCTGTGTTGTTTTTATCCGCCTGGAGACGGATAGAGGATCGGTGTCTCGGTTCCTAAGGCCATTGGAAATATGTGTTTTCCGATAGTCTTAGGTGACCCCTGTGAAAGGGTCATTCAACCCCCAAAGGGGTCACGACCCACAGGTTGAGAACTGCTGCTGTAAATAAAGATTCTTCTTTCTTTTTTGCTAGCCTTCTATAAAGATGTGAGGGGGATGTGGTAGGAGTATAGATAATAAGACCAAATCTAAGTTCATTCAGCTTATTTTGCTGCTATGTTTTAATACATTTAGTGAGCTCTCTTTGTCATAACCACAATACTTTGGGCTATTACCATTTTAATTTTTATCAGTTGCAATCTCTCCCTCTCCTTTGGTCTCCTTGCAACAAAAGCAGTTATATCATTCCCTTTTTTCTTCCTTCTAATCTAAAGAACTGTGGCTTTCCATTAGCATTGGAATAAACCACATTTCTCTAGTATTTAAAATGCATAGATGTGGAGGAAAAGTGTCTAGAAACATACATTTAATCAGCTACAGATGTTGTGGAAAATCATCCAGTAATATCTTCATCCAAAAACACAGGCAATTCAGTTCTCAAATACAACTGGTAATAACACTGTACTTTTTGTTTTGTTTTCATTTATGCTAATTAATGAATTTAGTTTTCTAAATTAAATATATATTATATATAGCATGAATTGTCTTGGGTGTACACCTGGACTTCAAGCAAGTCCTATTTAGCTGAACCATAGCCCACTTGCTAAACTTGCTAAACTCTTACATGTGGAAGGACGAAGATTAGAGCAAATGTTTTTGTACAAAGAACTCTGTTGGAAGACACAACAATAAGGTGCTGTTTGACTCATGGTTTTGACATCAACAACACCTGTCCTGTGACAACTAACTAAGTACTAGCAAGAAGTGCCTTTGTTTTTAATTTATGCCATTAAATTAGTAGTACCTCTCCTTCTTGGCAGAAACAAAGAGTTGACCTTGACTGATCTCAGAAGGTAAGTAGAGTCAAGTAGGTGTCAAAAATTATACAAAATAAAACACTGGATTCAACCATTTAGCAACTCCCCAAAATGCAGAGAAATATGAATTGCAGCCAAGGTGTGGGACTCGCTTTATAAGATGGCATGGCAGAAAAGCTTAGCACAACTTTGGCATCATCCTCTTTAGAAGAAAATAAGGAACCAAAGGTGACCTCTTAGACAGATGATTGATGTAAGGATCTGCTTTAGAAGAAGTAGCACTTCGAAACACTTCCAATAATTCTTCAGCTAAAGAGGAAATTCAACCCACTGAACAACAAATGGCACATGAAAACTTATATATTCAGGCATTTTCATGTTCAGGCTAAATTTGGCCGTATATGGCTAGTTTTGAAAGGATATTAATATTAATTGGTAATATTAATATTACTAATTTTACCATTAAACCATTAAAGCCAGTATTATGTTCTGCTTCGTTCACCTTAGTTCTCCATACTCCACTTCCATGTATGTACTTTAAATATATTTTCACAGTATTCTGATAGAGATTTGGAGGCATATGGAGACTTCAAGAGGAGACAGAATCTAATTCAATATCAGAGTATATTTTACTAGTATAAAGGACATTGCTGAATGAAACCCCTAGTAACTTTATACTTTCATTACAAAAGGAAACTTAAATTCATCCCTCCATAGGCATCAGATTTTCCTTAAATACTTTCTCATTTCCCTGTTAAAAACAACAACAAAAAATATACGGAACAATTATTTTATCTGGCAACTGACACCTCCAAAGGTCTTTGCAAAGAAAAGGACCAAAATCATATATAAAGAGACTCAAAAAAATTAGTCTTCTGTATGATACTTTGGCAGTCTCAGAGTGGATTCTGGATCACGTACTTAATACAAAAGCATGTCACACCTGCTACTTCAAACTAACCATACAATGAACTTTGCAAGATATTCTGGGCTCAATCAATTGTTTGAATCTCGTTCTACATTGTTCATGTCAAAATGAATATAGAATGAATGCTATATGGATGGAACATTTCCTAAATTGCCACATACTTCCAAAACCCCACCCAGCCTCTCTGCTCCACTGCTCTCAGTTTATTAAATCTTTTAAAATGAGAAAAAATCCAATATATCATATACGTTAGGCAGGAAACCTGATTTGATTAGTATATTCCTTAATCACCTTTTTTAAGTGCTCAGCCACCTGTGACATATTAAATCAGCCTCAAAAATAAGTTAAACAGTCTGAAGGTTGGTTGCTGGACAATTGTTTTTTTAAAAAAAAGAATGGAAAAAAAAGGACACATGACAAGAAAAGTCTAATTAGGATTTTTTTAACCTAAATCCATTTGCCAATTTCTTCCTATTCTGTAGTAATTCTAGTAACTATTACAAATAAAAAAATACGAACTAAAAATAAAAAATAAAAAGTGCAGAAAAGAAAATCTGGACCTTAGTCTGTTTGCAACATTCCAGAATCAATGTTCTAATCACCCTTTTGCTGTTTATTCCCCCCCCCATTTAAAAAAAAACCTTAAACTTATACTTAAAACTTCTTTCATGAAGGAAACTCAATGTTTCTTTCAACTCAATGGTGCTGTAAAAAATTCTAATTTCAAAGGTTCCGAATAGCTGAAAAGCAGTTAACAAGCAATTTTCAAAAGTGTTTACAAAAGGAAGTATATGAACCTGGTGTCCATAAAAGTATTGACCACAGTTTGGGCAGAGATGGCATTCCTTTGACTCCCAGAGTTTTAAACTGGATAGACAGCATTGATTTACATTCTCCTTGAAGGATCAATTGTCCAGGGCACTTGTGGGCAATCCCAAGTCCTCTCCTTGTTCAAAGAGGAATCACAAAAAGCCAGTGCATTTGCTGGTTCTTCATTCCACTGCAATTGTTGTCATCTTCACTTTGACATTTCTTCCACAGAAATCTTTGTATCCTGAAGACCTGTTTGTCTGTCTTCTTTTAAAGACAGATTCTTCTTGGAAATTTTCCTGTATATTGCAATGAATGGGCCTCAAAAATGTCTATGTGTCAGAACTGTTCAGAAGGTTGTATTTCAAAGGAAGGAGTGATGGGGAATTTTACTCTATTTTAGTATCTCTATCTACTGTATATGGTTATATCTGTATATGAGAAGCAGCGAGCCAATATGGGGGCACTAGAGTAAGAAATGGGAGAACCAGGTATTAGTTCTCAGATTAAGCATGGAACTCTGCTCTCCCTCCTCCCCTCTCTCTCTCACACACACACTTGTACTTAGGTAAATCTTGAGGAATACTGAATATGCTAACACTGTCTGTTGCTCAGTACTCTTGCTTTAGTTATGTGTCCATTAAAACTCAACTATATGTAAAATGGAGCCCATTCTTTGAATATAGCTTTGATTCTGTGGTGTTGTTTTATTCTGCACAGTAATAATAAAGAGAGAATCTTCCTAAAGGATCCAAGTATATTTTGTGTGTCTAGCTCTGGTCACCACATTTGACAAAGCATTAAAATAAGTTCACAGAAGAGCAACAAAATTATTAAGGACCACATAGCAATATAGAAGATGATATATATTTACCTTCTGTGTATGTATGTTATAGAAAAGAGATCAATTATGCCATCATGCTGCAGGATATGGAATAATTATGGATTTCATGCTGATTTCAATTGTCTGTTTTAAAAATTCGTAAAGAAAAGGCAATTTGATGTCCAAACCAATACTCCAGAGAAGCGGTGGGTTCCCGTTTGTTTCAGTTAGGGGCTGGATAATCATCTGTCTGGAATGGTTCACTGCACCCTTCCAATTGTATATTCTATTATTTCTTGGAGAACCATGGTCCTGTGGTTTCCCATAGGAAGATTAGATCATTGCAAATTATAATTACTGAAAACATTTGTTTTCATTGTTTCAAAATGATAATTAAAATATCCCAAATAATATGCATACCAACAGGCTTGTCTAGTGATGGTCAGAAATACACATTGTTCAAAAACAATGTTTCTAAACCACAAGTTATGGAGCATATTGTCCATATTTTCCACATAGCACAATCTTAACCAGAGGGAAATTTTGTTATAACTGTGAGGTGAAATATAAATCAGTGAAAAACTTCACAGTCCAGAGATGGGGTCTAATGTTTTGCTAACAGATTTCCTCTAGCAAAATGAGGTGTTCCCTTCCAGCCTGGAGCCATCTTTGGAACAGATTTTGGAGAGTAGAAGAAGCAAGAGGACTTGCCCCCCACTATTATCCTCTTTCCAATTCAGCAGCATAAATGACATCAACAAATACATGCATACAACATTAGATTCCATTCCAAAGCAATACTGTACATGCCTACTCAAAAGTAATTTCTGTTAATTGAAGAGGTAAGATCACAAAAAACTATCTAAGTGGGTGCTAGAAGTTAAAACAACATGGTGGCACATGATTAATCGATCAATAATCAAGATTACAAGCAATTTAAACTTCAGAATGCAATTCTATGCAGGCCTACCTAGAAGTAATCACCACAAAATTCAGTGGGATTTATTCTTAGATATAGGAGCATAGAATTGAAGTTCTTAAGAAAATATGCATTTGAATGATGCTACGGCATCTTAAAACTTGAATTTGCAAGCATAATTATTATTGGTATTAAATTTTGATTTTGATATTTTGTTATGATTATTTGAGGTTTTTGCTTTCTTTCCATTTTTGTCAATGCTGTTTTCTTTTGAAATGAGCCATCTTTGGGATTCATTGTTTTAGTATACATTAACAATTATATTCCCATTTACATTTTCTAGGTGTCAAGGATCAAGCAAGGCACCTAGAAGACCAGGAAGAGCATTCTGTTTTCTGTTATTTAAAAAAATGAATTTAGCTGAGGCCTATTATTATGTCACTAGATGAATTATGAACCCGATTATGAGCCCAACTCCTCATTGGTGTATAGGGCCAGTATCAATATATTTCTTTAGGACTTTATATGTTTCTGATATTTGGTTATAATCATCAGAAGAAGGGACTTCTTCCCTTCCCTTATGTATGCCTGAGAAGGAAGAACATTTTCAGTTCTCTTCTCTGACATAGGGCTGCTACAATGGGCTACAAAGCCGCTGATGAAATATTTTCCAATTATCAGGAGACTTCTTGGATTTTTTTTTTAAAAAATGGCATCTGGTAATTGCAGAGCATGAGGAGTAATTGAAGGTGTGCCATACTGGCTTCTTCGGCAGAATCATAAACATTATGCCAAACAGTGCAATAATAATAAATATTATATAATTCCTTGCTTTGTTGAAAACAAGAATTCAGGCAATTTAGATTCAGTCTGAAGCAAGATTTTTTCTGTGCATTAAATTGACCAATGGCACAATGACCTTTTGGGAGCAGATATCATAAATCCAAATTCCTGCAGCATTCCCAGACAACCACTCAGGGTACACATCTAAATCATCCATTTAAAAAGGATTATTGAATAATGGTCTTTTTTTTTTTTTTTTTGCAAAAATAATCTGGGTCAGTGAAGTTCCTACAGAGAAGGAGGAGGTGACTTCTTAGAAAATCTTGCCAAGTCATTTATATTATTAAAATCTTAGGAATGTTCATCATGAAAGTTATGAAAGTCCACAGTATAATATCCTTTCTGGCGTCTGTCTGCCTGGAATCTTATGCAGAGAGATTTACACACAATAATCCAATTATTAAATTAAATTACATATTCCTTAATTAAACTGCAGATAGCTTTAAATAATTTTGTATCAACTACAAACTAAAGAAGAAAAACCCTTCTGTTTCTTTTAATCTTTCCTGCAAAAGCAGAAATCTAGAGAACATTAGAATGAAGTTGAATAAGAAGTGATTTTCCCAATTTCATCCAGTTGAATGAACCTGTAGTACAGTGGTGGGGACTTGTGGACGTCATGGCTGGCTCAGGAATTCTGGGAGTTGAAGTCCACGAGTCATAAAAGAGCCAAGGTTGCCTACCCCTGACCTAGGTCATTTCCACATATAAGTTGTCATCAACTTATAACCACAACTCGGACTGGAATTTCCATCGTAAGTCATTGCGGTTGTAAGTCAAGTTGGACCTGGTTTTTACAGTTGTTAATGGCAATTGTTAAGCAAACCACATGATTGCTAAGCAAATCACATGGTTCTTAAGCAATTCCAGCATCCACAATAGGCGTTTTTGCCGGAAATTTCTAAAAAAAAAAGTTAGCAAATTGCAATATGTGACCACAGGATGCTGCAGCTGGTTGTAAATGCGAGCTGCTTGCCAAGCTTCCAAACTGTGATCATGCTAATGTGGGGATGAGTCAACAGTTGTATGTGCAAGTACATCACTTTTTCTGAGGCCATTGTAATCTTGAACCATCATTAAATGAATGAGAACTTCCATATAATTATAGGTAGAGATGAGCCTTGATGCCTAGTGCCATCATCAGCTGTTGTATAGTTAGCGGCACAGCACACAGCAGCAGCAATAGAGCCAGCATAGCCAGTTCTTAAATGTTTCACAACAGACCACTAAAGAGAGGAGTATCCAATGAAACAAAGGACATACAATACATCCACATCCATCTTGGTAAGTAGTCAGTGAGTCCACCCATTTCTTCAAATGTTTCTCCTCTGGCAGGATTTCTAAGGCAGATGCTTTTTCATAAACTTAAAAGAGAACTTATAAGGCAGATCTGGGCATTTTACAGTCCATAAGCCATCTCTGGCCCCGGGGGCAGTCCCAGTCCAACTCATAGCATTGATGGCAAGGTGGCAGGGTGGGGCATTGGCAGTGGGGAACAGTATGGCATTGGCAGAGGGTGGTCAGCAATGCAGCAGGGATGTCAGGGAGTGGAATGGGGGTATTGGGATTGGGGAAGGGACATTGGAAGTGGTCAGAAGGCAGGGTGGCAGCAGTCCTCCATAACAGTCCAAGTATCTCATGTGGCCCCTTGGGAAAATTAATTGTCCACCCGTTGTAAGGCAAACTTGCATGAGAAATTGGCTGGTATGTACACTGGAATTCACTGGGTTGGCCAGGTTCTTCTATTCCTTATAAACTACAAGTTATGTGAAAGAGCTGCTAATGAGAATGCTCTGAGCCTATTGGGTTGATGTTGGAAATGGACACTTTTCAATTAGAAAAAGTAATTTGGCAAACATATGTATGGGAGTCAAGCCAATCAAACCACACAAATAAATCGTACAATGAGTACATATCATTATTGCTCTCCTTATCATCATCATCATCATCATCTTGTTTATTTATTATATTTTTTTAAAAAAAAATTAAAAGCATTTAAAACCCAGAGAACTTTGATTGATGCCTAGGCCAAATAGACAGATAATATGAGAAAAATCTCCCAGATCTTCTTTTCATTATGCAAACACACATTTGATGGAAGTCCAGCAAAAGGGAGATATAATTATCTCCCTTTTCCCCTTTGGTAACAGTGATTCAAAAACAACAGTTACTAGTGTTCAGATTAATATTTTCCAGTCAGGCAATCAAAACCAATTCCATCCTGATACCTATAGCAAAACCTAAGACAGTGACCCACAATGCGAAATCAGAGAATATAAACAAGGAAGGATTAGTGTATGATGACTCAGTGTTTGGATCCAAGGGTGACATTTTCCAGATCTTAGGAGATAGGAATTTGGGGGTTTTAAAATTGAGTTCATCTGGTTCTAGTAAGGAATACAGGATCACAGGATCATGAAAAGAAGGTAATTAATCTAATTCGTACAATTGCATCAGGATTAGGTTGTTTGAAAACTTTTATTCTGTTTTTTTTGTTTGTTTTATCTGGTTTCTTCTATCAAGGAAGTGCCAGAATATCAGAGATCCTTTCTCTGTTGCTTCAGAGAAGTCTATTTCTGAGATCGGTTCAGGGTTATTATAATGTTCCCTTACCAGAGTACACTGGAGGAAAAGCCAGAGATTCCTGAACTGGAATAACAAGTTCATCTTGGAAAATGAGAAATGGAGTAGTTTCTTTCCCAAGGAACAAGCTCTTCGGACAGTTTCCCTGGGATGCAAATTGATTCTTTTCTGATATTGGACTGTAAGCTGAGCTAACACATGGCTAGAGAGTAGCAGAACTTATAATTTCAAAGTCCAACTCAACAAGTGCATAACAAAAAAGCAGAACTATCTATTAGTAACAGACCTGTTCCAAGAAGGGCCTTCTTTTTCAATAGGGATATGCTGAAGTGATATTTGGACCAGCAGTAGAAACTGTTCAGGAGCTCTCTAAAAAGCTGGCTGAGGAATTCTGGGAATTGAAGTCCACAAGTCTTAAAGTTGCCAAGGTTGAGAACCCCTGCTCTAAACAGAGCTGTTCTGTAACAATGATTGCTAACTTTGCTTAATGGTTTTGAGTTAAACAGGTGCAGATTGAGAATATTGTCAAGGTTCAAATAAGTGTGTGATAGTGTATTGGCCATGTACAAATATACATTTTACAGTGGATTGTATGATGCTATCGGGAGTGAGGAAAGACCAGTGGGATTTAGGGCTACCAATCTAGGTTGCAAAATCTAGATTCCTTTATCTCTGTGCTTCCACCTAGCTCTTTTTCATCTTGCTGCTGTTCAAATTTCGTAACTCTAGCCAAGATCACAGAGGTTAACCGATGATTCAACCAAGTAAAAAAAGAAAAGAAGGAATTACGAAGTGATTCATTTTAGCAAGAAATGAGAAATGTGGCTTCCTGGTAAATAAATGTAAGACATTTGGATAAACAAATACCAGTTTCTCACATATACAAATGGTTCTGGGTTGGCAGCATCTGATCAGAAAGGGAATCATGGATTATGATGGATAGAGCCTAATAATAATATTAAACCAGTGTGCAGCTGTGGCTTTTTTTTTTTAAAGGCAAATTCTCTTCTGGAGGCATTAGGCAATGGACTGGAAATAAAACTGCCACTAATTTAGTACCATTATATAAATACATGGCCTGACCACCCATACAGTTCTTGCCTGGTTACTATATCCTCAAACCTATCGTAAGGCAAGCAAGCAAGAAGCTGAAGCAACATACTTTTCTATTAGGAAAAGTAACCATGTCAGATAAGCAGGAAAAGGAACAGCAACCTTTTCATTTATTAAGGATTACATTTCCATTTCTACAGTGGTTTTAGGCCACAGGACTGAGATTATGGCATGCTGAACCAGCATTGCTGATGTGGTTTTGCTCTTGAAGAGACATTTGAGGAGTGAATTGGCTACATTACATTTTATTTATTTAGCATATTTATATAGCCACCCATCTCAAAAAAACCTGACCCTGTGTGGCATATAGCATATAAACAGTTAAAAACTCCATAACAGTCTAAGAACAAGCAAACATAAATAAACTAAATATATAATATAAAATGCAGGAGGAAAAACATCATTAGACCTCACAGAACCACCTTGAGAACTCTCCATGGGATCCACACTGCTGATAAAAAGGATATTTTAAGGGTCTTTCAAAGAGCTAACAGAGATTGAGCTAACTTCATCTCAGGGGAAATGATGTTCCAGAGGATGGGAGCCATATCAGAAAAGGTACACTGTCTGGGTCCTGCCAGATTGAGCTCCAGAACCTCAGTATACTCCTCGAGACTGATGTAGTGGGATGGGTACATGTAGCAATGGGAACAGCATTTATACCCGTTCATAGTGGTTTATAGCTCTCTCTAAGCAGTTTACAGAGTCAGCATATTGCCCCCTTACAATCTGGGTCTCCATTTTACTGAACTCAGAAAGGTAGAAGGCTGAGTCAACCTTGAACAGGTCAGGATCAAACTGCTGGCGGTTGGCAGAGTTAGCTTGCAATATTGCGTTCTAACCACTATGCCACCACAGCTCTCATGTAACTGGGAAGAGGCAGACCCTGAAATAACCTGGTCCCTGTCATGTATGGTATGGCTTTAAAGGTCAAAAACACCACTTTTAATTGTACCCAGAAACAAACTGGCAATCAGTGCAGCTTATGGAGTAGAGATGTAATGTGTGCCCTTTTAGGAGCACACCTAACTGTCCATATAGCCACATTCTCCATCAGCAGAAGTTTCCAGATGCTCTTCAAAGGAAGCCCAATGTGGAGCATGTTATAGCATTCTATTCTGAATGTGACCAGGGCATGAGTGACTATGACAAGACTTTCACAATCCAGGAAGGTAATCAGCTGGTGCACAAACAAAGCTGGTAGCAATTACTGCCACCTGTTCCTCAAGCAGGAGCTGTAAGTCTATCCCATAATATGGGATTTCCATATTATGCACTTTGTCGGGGGCAACTGCACATCCCATCCAGTATCAAAGATAGCAAAATCCCAGAAACAGAAGACCCCAAACCCAAAATCACTCCATTTTGTCAGGTTTCAATTTAAGCCTGTTCTCCATTTGATTTTGGTTGAGGCATCAAATCAATGCTAGATGGCTATCTGTGCACCACAAAATATCCATCACAGGTATAGGTATGATAGATAAGCTCTTATGTTTATTTCTAACAATTATAAATTCCACCAGTCTGGATGAGTGATTGAAGAGTGATGAAAGGAAGAACTATAGGCAGATAGGATTTACATTTTTTCAGATACATTCATGAAAAATAAGCTGCTGCTCATGATCAGCTTTATCAGTTGCCTTTCTTTCCACACCTTTTATTCATTAATATAACATTTTTCTTCCTACTATAATGCAGCTGTAATAATAAATTTTAGACAGCTTACACAATGGTGTAAGTCATTGTATATTTTTACAGGTTCATTGTTTAGACTTATTAGAAAGTGTTAATTCTAGAAAACACCTAAAATTTTAACACAATTGTATTTTGAATGGAGATAGTAAATAGAGACCAGACATCCCCATACAGCATGACTAAATATACTGTGTCAGTCACAAGATTTTAAAATTCAGAGAAATGTTAACTTACAAGTTCTCACACAAGGATGAGCGAGGAGAACAATTATTTCAATCACAACTATGCAATATTTTCCTGCCTGATTAGAGTAAGTCTAACAAGATTCAGTTGTGTATGATGAAATTTTCTCTAACTGAATTAAGCTGTTGTTTATACCATTAAGAGGTAAATTCGTCATTGTTCAGCTGGAGCTGAATTGGCACTGTGTTTTCCCAGAACTATTAATAGCAAGCCTCCTTATCTATCACAATCAACAATTACAAATCAGCTATTGCAAAATGTCTTCAGCAAAATAGCCAAGAAGGTTGCCAAATTCCTATCATAAATGGGGGAGTTTAATCTGCAACCAGCTAAACTTAATGTCTTTTCATCTTTCTGTTCTAGGATAGTTGACTGTCTTGTTCCAGGACCTCCCACTAATCTGTGTATTGAACCACGATACCCGTTATAATAACCTTTGCCGAGTTTGACCTACTCATTATATTGTCTTGTTGTCTTCTAAATATTGCTGTTTGTATGTTTTTGGTTTTTTTTACTTTTAATTACTGCAAAACAGGCAATTTTTCTCTTCCCGCCCCTCGCCTCCTTGGTCTATGGCCCTTTACAAGTAAGTACATAAAAATAAACTCATTATACTTCTGGAGAACTGGAGAAACTAAAATATAAATGGTTATAATACATCATGTTATCCTCAAAGTCAGTAATAAAAATGTCATTGCTTTGTGGTTGCCTTAAACTGCAGGAGTAGTTTCATGGAAAGAATGGGGTTTAATGTAAAAATAATCATTACATTTTTAGGTTTTCTTGGCAGGAATCTTATGAAATGTTTAAAACTTCATACGGTGAGTCAAAGCCATATGGTGACTTTCTGTAACTGAGGCTACAGGAAGGGCAAAATTCAAGTTTGCAGGATCTTCCTTACTTTCTTGTTGAATCCTCCAATTCACTATCTGTGCAAAACCTGTCAAAAGATAGACAAACATTTCTTCTAAATAAAACTGCTAAAAACATTTCCCAATAGGTTCAGAATGAAAAACATCTGTAAAAGTGATAGGAGAGCATTACAATATTTGTTTTGCAAAAAAAAAAACCATAACCACTATCTTTTAATGATTTGATTAATTTGTTGGTATATGTATTGGTTCTCAGCAATGGTATATTTTAGGGGAAAGATTTGTATGATATAAATGGCTTTGATGTTAAATAGTTTGACTTGCATCCAAAAATTGATTCTTTCCAAGAAAATTAGGGAAAGCATATGTGACAGACGTGGCAAGTTGCACAAGTTTAATTGTTCACAAAGAGGTTGGTTGCTCACATATTTTACAACCAAACAGACAAGACAATGCTGCTAGATCCCATCCATCATTTTCTTCATGTATATTTCTTTAGAATCCATTGACAACTTTCAAAAGTTTAATGAATTAAGTTATTCCAGATAGTGGGTTTAATAATAAATGTATTGGTTGGCAGATTCTGAACTTGTGGAATACTTTTTCACAATTATTTATTTCTAGCTACCCCAAGCCTTCTTCATTTTCTGTCCAATAATTTAGGAAATACTTTATCCCCTTTTTTTTCTTCTTCCAACTGAGCATCATAATTCCTTCCAGGTTTACTGAAAGATCTGTCTATAAACCTGTCTTTTGCCCAACTCAAACAATTATCCTTCTTTAAAAATTGCAGCAAACTGCCTCTCTGTGCAAAAGTGTTAAAATAGTTTTGTTGACATTTGCATAGTCCAAACATTGCATATTGCGTCTATTGAGTCAACTCAAAGTTCAGACAATATACCAGTTTTCACTTAATCAGATAAGATATTGCAAGTGGCATAGGATGGGAAAAAGGGAAGAATGGAGGGGGAAAAAACTCGTAACATTTATGAATGAGACCAAGATATGTGAAGAGATGAGATCAAGAATGAGTGGATGAAGAACGAATGTAGATTGCAATGTAGAAGTGAGTGACCAGTATAACAGATGAATGTTGCAAAGATCTGGTCATATAGAGGCAATGAATTGTAACACAGATAATATGAAGGCATAGTGAATTGGCTGAGAGGAAGTGAAATACTAATGGATGGATGAAGTTAATGAGAGAAAAGGTGCTTAAAGAACAAACACGATTGAATGGACTGATGTATGGACACACTGGAGAAAAGGAGGACTTTGCAAGGATAGAAAGCTTGGGAGAAGTATAACAAATGCTGCTGATATAAATTAGTTTCACCTATCTTTCTTTTCCTTTCCTTATTTAACACTTTTTTACTTTTTTTCGCCTACTATTTCATACTTGTTTTGCCATTTTGCATGATGTTCTTTATTTATATATCTACCCATCTCAACTTAGTGACCTCAGGGTGGCCAACAATACGTAAGCCATAAACAACACAATATGAAATAAATCAGTAATACAATGTAACTGAGCTCCTAATATGTCCATTACAATATACAATGAATAATCTAGCTCCAGATTAGCCTGCAAAACAAGCCAGATTTTCAAGATCTTCCAGAAAGCTAGCAAGGTTAGGGACATCCAATCTTACAGAGGATGCTGTTCCATAAAACAGAGCTGAGACTATATAGTGCATACAATATGTGACATGTTGCTCTGCTTTTGTATTTTAATTTATTATAAAATTGTTTTATATTTTGTTAGCTCATAGAGGCCTGATCTACTTCAGGACTGTCCTTTGCAGAAAAAGGGACAGTCTCCTTCCCATCTCTTCCCCCGATTCTTTTTTTTGGGGGAGGAATCATATCAGTTCTCCCCCAAAACCATAATAAAGTCTAATGAAGGCAAAAGATCTTTTGAAAAAAATACCCAAACAGCATTCATGCATGAATTTTACTAAATAAGGGGTAGATTGGAAAGATTTAGCTTCCCCTTTTCCTTATATAGTAGTCATGATCTAAACTGGAGCCTCATTGTTACAGTAGAAAAGTAAAGCAAAATCATAATACATATTTTTTGTGTTGTATGTTTTGATTCTCTGTGGTACAATGAAATATTACAGTTGTTGTCTTTTTAAATCATTTTGCCAAATGAATGGCAAATATGCATTTCTGTCACTGAACATTCTCTGATGGAGAATGTTATGTATCTACCCATCTCAACCTAGTGATACTGAGTGGCCATCAATACATAAAGTATGAAATAAAACAATAATGCAATATAACTGAAATATTTCTAAGTCAGGTATTCTTAGTAGAATAGAAGTATAGTGTTTTTAAAGACAGACAGGAAAAGGATAGATTTTTCCTCTTGTATATTATTCTGGAACTCTTTATACACACGATCTTAGAAGGTTACTACTCCTATGTTAATAAGGAAACTGGTGAGCCGTGAATCAAAAACATTTCTTTTTTCCAGTATTTTCATTCTTCTAATGCCTCACTTCGTCATTGACTGAAACTGCCTATCTTCTTGCCCAGAATTTGCAGTGGATTTGGCTATTCCTCAGTTTCTCTGAGTGGCCCCTTAAAAGGCTAAGTGGGAGACATTGTGGAGAATGAAATGGTAGCTAGATTCAGTTCTCTGGCATTGCTGGGAGGGTGAGGCCAGCAAAAGGAGGAGGATGATAAGGATCAGGCAGGAAGAGCATAAACCATTATGAAAAGGCCAAGATCAGAGAGAAGGTATTCTTCAGGACATTTTGATAGAGAAAAATGATGACTAGGATGTTAATGGTGACAAGGAAGAAGGGGGGTAAAGCAAAAGCCCCACTCTTAAGTCCCTTACCTCATTTGAATTTAGTGCTTTAAACCACCTGTTTAGAGTGGGTTGTATTAGTTACTCTTTTTCAAGTCTAAAATTGACACATTGATAGGAAATTGCTTTTAAAGTGTGCATCGCACAATGCTGTTTCTTCATCATGACTATGTTTAAGTAAGTTAATGCATATGAGTGACTAATTGGAATGTATTTAATCCTTCTATTTCTCATCCATGGAAAAGTTACCTGTTACCTGTTCATTCATATGCAATCCCCCAATTCCCTCCTTTTGAGGGCAGGCTGTAATGAGGATACTTTTTCTCAAGTCTTTGAAGTTCAGCAACTTCCAAGAATCTTGTGTGAAACTTCTTTTTACTGACGTATTACAAAAACCACTTTGAGGAATTACAGTGCTGCACAAAGCAATGTTTTGCTAGTTAATAAGATATGGCTTTTCAATATGTGTGTCCCAATAAGGAAAGGATTCATGGGATTATATTTTAAATTAGGTAAATATGGAACAATCTGATTAATTCATAGTTTGGATGGAATTCCCATCCTTCAGGGCAAACTTTCTCAACTTGACAACTTTAAGGTACGTGGACTTCCCAGAGTTCTCCAGTCAGCTCTAGGGAGCAGGGCAAATGCTTCATTGCTTGTCACTATAAAAGGCAGTTACACCTAGTTAATCTTGTTAAACTTCAAAAGGCTAAACAGATCAAGAGCAAATTAGTGCTTGGATATAATTAATAGGAGGCCATCCAAAAATTCAAGGCTGAAGAAGACATTGGCAAACTACTGCCACATTGTTACCAAGCAATATAGTTACCAGGATTCAAATTCTCATTTAAAAATCACAGCTTGAAACTTCCTGTAGTGAATGACTGAGCCCTTCAGATAGAACAGGGGTCTTCAGGCTTGGCCCTTTTATGCTGATGAATTCTGGGAGTTGAAGTCCACAAGTCATAAAAGGGCCAAGTTTGAAGACCCCTGAGATAGAATAACAGAATAATAGAGTTGGAAGGGACCTTGGAGATCTTCTGGTTCAACCTCCTGCTCAGGCAGGAAACCCTATACCATTTCAGACAAATGGCTGTCCAATCTCTTCTTAAAAACTTCCAGTGTTGAAGCATTCACAACTTCTGGAGGCAAGTTATTCCACTGATTAATTGTTTTAACCATCAGGAAATTTCTTCTTAGTTCTACCGGTAGGTTGCTTCTCTCCTTGGTTAGTTTCCATCCATTGCTTTTTGTCCTGCCCTCAGGACAAGCTTGACTCCCTCTTCTTTGTGGAACACCCTGAGATATTGGAACACTGCTATCATGCCACCCCTAATCCTTCTTTTCATTAAACTAGACATTCCCAGCAACCATTCTTTATATATTTTAATATCCAGTCCCCTAATCATCTTTGTTGCTCTTCTCTGCACTCTTTCTAGAGTCTCAACATCTTTTTTTCATCGTGGTGACAAAAACTGATGCAGTATTCCAAGTGTAGCCTTATCAAGGCATTATAAAGTTATATTAACACTTCACGTGACCTTGATTCTATCCCTTTGTTAATGCAGCCCAGAACTGTGTTGGCTTTTTTGGCAGCTGCAGCACACTGCTGGCTCATATTTAAGTGATTATCCACTAGGTCTCCAAGATCACTCTCATAGTTACTACCACTGAACAAGGTGCCACCTATACTGTACTTGTACATTTGGTTTTTCTTGCCTAAATGTAGAACCTTACTTTTCTCACTATTGAATTTCATTTTGTTAGATAGTCCCCAATGTTCAAGTCTGTCAAGATCCTTCTGTATCTTAAGCCTGTCTTCTGGAGTGTTGGCTATTCCTGCCAGGAGAGGTGGGATTCCAAATCACTTCTCTCAGAAGTCCCATGGGACTTGATACTCACTTGATATCCATCCCCCAACCTATATGCATAAGAGAAAAATATCTCTCAAAAGCTGTTCTGTCTTTCTGGCAATTTAAAGGTATGTTATCTTTTTATAGCAGAAGTGCATGTAGTTGAGTTATTCGGAATTCTCCAGTTTCTTGGGGATTTCGAAATGTTAATCAGGGGCTGCTGGGAAGTTGGAAAGTCCTTTGGATTGCAGATTTCTGCTCAGTTCTATCTTTGTTTTAAAAGGATCAAATGTTTTCTATCTCCAGCAAAGAGAAAGGCTGAGATAAGAACATAATAACATAAGAAGAGCCATGCTGAATCAGGCCAAAGCCCATCGAGTCCAGCATTCTGTGTCACACAGTGGCCCACCAATTGTACATGGGGATCTTGAGCAGAAAGAGAAGGCAAAACCCTCCCTTTCCCTTGACCCCCAAGAAATGGTACTCAAGGGAATCCTGCCTGCCTCAACCAACATAGAGGCGGCACATGGACATCCATTTTAATAACCACCGATACACTTGGCATCCATGAATCTATCTAACCCTGCCTTGAAGCTGTCAAGGCTGACAGCTGTCACGACCTCTTCTGGAAGTGAATTCCATAAATCAACGACCCTCTGGGTTAAGAAATATTTCCCTTTATTTGTCCTCATTTTCTTAGCTATGAGCTTTAGGGAGTGCCCCCTTGTCTATCCCATGCATGATTTTATACACTTCGATCAAGTCACCCCTTAAACGCCGTCTTTCAAGGCTGAAGAGACCAAGGTGTTGCAATCTGGTTTCATAAGGGAGGCGCTCCATTTCCTTGATCATTCTTGTTGCCCTTTTTTGCACCTTTTCCAGTTCCATTATATCCTTCTTGAGGTGCGGTGACCAGAACTGTACACAGTACTCCAAGTGTGGTCTCACCATCGATTTGTACAGAGGCAATACAACACTTGCTGACTTATTTTCGATTCCCTTCCTAATCATGCCAAGCATGGAATTTGCTTTTTTTACTGCTGCTGCACATTGGGTTGACATCTTCATCGAGCTGTCCACCAAAAGCCCAAGATCCCTTTCTTGGGTTGTCTCAGAAAGTTTGGTCCCCATCAGTTGGTAAGTATAATTGGGGTTCTTTGCTCTGATGTGCATAACTTTGCACTTGTTTAGGTTAAAATGCATTTGCCACTTTGTTGCCCACTCACACAATTTCGAGAGATCCTTCTGGAGCTCCCAACAATCAGTTTCACTTTTCACAACCCGGAACAATTTAGTGTCATCAGCAAACTTGGCTACCTCACTATTAACTTCTACATCCAGATCATTGATGAATAAATTAAAAAGTAAAGGTCCCAAAACTGATAATTTGACATTACACAAGACCAACATCCATGTCCATCCAACATCCAGAGCATCATTTGGATGTATGTTGTGCATTCTAATCTATAATTTGGCAGGAACAACACCTATCTTACATAGTCATGCTTCCCATCTTTAGGCAAAAAAACCCTCTCATTCCTGCCGAACAGATATATTTAAAAACAACAACCCTTAATTATTTTTAATTCATGAAAATTATAAAATTATTTGTCTTAATATTTATTTTTTAAAAATGCAACAAAAAATCCTCAGACCCAACAATCTGCTGCACCAAGGCTGCCCTCTCTTTATAATGAGCAAACAAGCTATCTTTCTGTTGAAATTTGGTGGGGCCTAATCCGTGGGTTCTGGTAAGAGTGAAACCCATTGGTTTTACCTGTTTGGAGGTGGATCCATTTCTTATTTTGGCTCTATGAAGTATGCTGAATGATGCAGCTGCTTTATACATAGTTTTGAGAAGGAATTCTAGTTGTTATGCCTTGAATTACATCTCTTGAACTCTATGAGTAAGCTTTGCAGTGCCCTAATATGATTTTCTTTAAATTTATAATTGGCTGTCAGCAAAATATTATTGTTTGTTTCTGAGGTCTTCTGGACTTCATTTTTATGGAGGATTATCAATAATATCATGGAATGTTATGTTAATTAAGGCCTCCTAAATGGATTTAAAGAGACACACATTCAGAGACAGCTTTTCAAAAGAACAGCTTAGTTGTGTAAATTAAAATAGGATGACTGGAAAAAGACAAGCCCAAGAAAATTTTAATAGTGATTTATTGTAAATTTTGGAAATACTTGGATGAGCTGCTTTAATTCAGTATGGGGAAGATAGTTTGGTCAGATTTTCAACACAGTAGCCTGAAATTACTAAGTCCAGTTAGTTCTCTATTCTCCTGCTAAAAAACAATTTAGCCATGTATTTTCATATTCTATGCTTTTTTACTTGATTTTGTTCAAGTCCATATTATGTGCAATTCAAACATATGCTCTTATATTTGCAAATACATTCCATTGAGGATTCAATCTATCCCAGCAGTTTTATATAGTGTCTAATGAGTCACTGAAGCAGTAGGCTTGAGCTTAAATGGACTCCAGAAGATGGTAGAGGACAGGAAGGCCTGGAGGAACGTTGTCCATGGGGTTGCGAGGGGTCAGACACGACTTTGCAGCTAACAACAACAACAAAAAGGAAGTGAAGACCCAGATAGGTTTTAGTATACAGTAGTTTGTGAACAATTAACCATCTATAAAATTTGAAAGACATTCAAATATAAGCTCTTAATGTAATGAAATGGTAGAGATAGCAGTTAATCTCCTTGTGGGACTGTTCAATGACCAGGAAATCCACTCATGTTAAAAAATAATCAAGTTCCTTTAGAGCAGGGGTGTCAAACTCGCAACGTCACATGACGTGTCATGACGAATTGTGACTTTTTTTCCATTGCCAGCAATGGGGTGGACGTGGTTTTGCCATGACGCATCCGGCCCACGGGCCAGCAGTTTGACACCTCTGCTTTAGAGGAAAGTGATACTCAGGACCCATATTTACATTCAGTAAAAGTAATACAGTCTTATGAGACTAATCTGAAGAATAGCAAATACTAAAACCAAACATTTTTAAAAAGCTTTTTGGTTCTCTTATACTTTAAAGCAGTTCAGCAGTAAAATCTTAACCCTGAAGGGAAAAGTGGCTTGACATAATTTTCTATATCAGAGGTGATAGGTTTGTCAATTTGGAATCAGCGAGTGTTTCCCTGTCCCTGCTCCTATTCTAAATTATTTTGGTTCAGAAATATACATTAGGAATACTTTTAGAGATATTTAAATATTTTTCTTTTCCACTTAGAGGGAGCTAGACCATAAGGCAAAGTGAAATGATTATACAAGGCAGCTGATTTAGAATAGCAGGAAAGGGCAACATTTTTACATATTCAGCCTGTTAGGGCTATTATTTTTGCCCTGGAGACAAGAAAGACTTGCAGTCAAAATAATTTGGCTGGCCTTGGTTCTATTATAGACTTTAAATTTGGATAAGAGAAGACGTTTGATGATCATTTCATAAGGCCTAAGGCCAGATTTGCCCAGATTCTTCCACTGTCCTTTATGGATGTCCTGATATCCATATGCACATAAGCAAAGAGTCTGGACTTCTTGGAGGGATAACCTTACAGATGTTAAAAAAAACATATATTGCAATAGCAATAATGTGCTCTATAATGTGTTACAAGCAAATACATCTCTAATGTACAGGCATCTTGTGCCATGCCTTACAATGTCACCAGAAAGTGTGATTAAAAACAAACATTTTCCTTAGCAACAATATTAAGGAATACGATCTTATACATATCTGAAATATTAACACAAAAAATAGTTACATCACTTCATGTATTTAAAAGAATAAATAGTGTTGTCCAAAAACTCCAGTTCTCAGTCTGATGAAATCGGGAAATCAGATGGCATAGTCACCATGGTGATGAACATGAACAAAAATAGATACACTTTCCTTTCTCTCTCGTAAAACACTAATCTTGGCTTTGGTATGCTCAGAAACATCAATACCAGGTAAAATCTTTATAGGGTTCAAATAAGGATGATGAGGTGAGTCAGCCTGAACAAAGCAGCCTCTCTGTAGATAGTTAGTTCTGCCCTCATTCATCACTTAGCCATGGGAACATAAGAAGAGTATACCATCATTGTATCTCCAATACCTGTTAGTGGACATAAATAGCCAAGATAAGCTTGCAGGCAAAATAAATCTTTGTAAATAAGCATATCAGTTGTCCAAACGAGCAGCTATTTTCCCCCTAAAAGATAAGAAAAGAAATAGGTAGTTTTCCATACGTGTCTTATATTGATTAAATATATAGATTAATGTGGATAGGAAAAAAGATGCCGCTTAGTTTCAAATATGAGACTACAAGAGGACAGCAATTTTCAAACTGTTTATTATCACCTAGTCCTGAACACCACTGAAAACCTTGGTAATTTTACAACACAAAACCACAAAACTCTTATCTTCTATAACCTCATGCCCTAAATTCTACAAAGTTTATGAACAGGTGTGAATAGAACTGCTCAGTTGCTCTCAGCTGTGCAGAAAACAAAATCTCATTTGATATTTTCACTCATCAAACCTTTTTAAACATAGCATTTTGAAATTTTGTAGGTAGTTTAGAAGAACCTGTATGATGTATACTAAAAACATAGGGCATTCCCCTCCAGGAACAACTACCTTTCCAGAAAAGTGGACCTATCTTTCTGAATTTCTGCACTTACTTACCTAGGGGCAAGTTGATTTTATACAGTTCACCACAAAACCTATAGTATGGGAAATTACATACCTCACCTATTTCCCTTTCCCCAAAATGAAAACATCCTTTGTTTTTCTGAAAACGTGATAGGTTTGTCCTCTGAGAAGGGACTCCTATGACCAAATATAAAAATTACAACTTTTAATTTATTTTTTCCTATTTAAAGGTATAAACTTTACATTTTCCAAGGTAAGATTTCAATTTGGACCCATGACAAAGTGATAAGCTCCAACATGAACCCTTATTCCTAAAAATGTAAGAAGTATTCTCACAGATAAGCAACTGGATGTATCCAGGAAGTTCACATAGACAGTGTTTCTCAACCTGGACAATTTTAAGGCATGTGGACTTCAACTCCCAGAATTCCACAGCCAGCGTTGCTGGCTGTGGAATTCTGGGAGTTGAAGTCCACATGCCTTAAAATTGTCAAGGTTGAGAAACACTGAGCACGTATGACCATCTTCTAATGTTGTTGTCCTAAGATGCTAATATTTAATATATATTCTCTATGATTCAGAATATATATATATATATAGCCATGGACTAGAAGACCTCCAAGGTCCTCTCCAACTCTGTTATTCTGTTATTCTGTTAAGATTAGGAACCATTAATAGCTGAATCCTTCATAAATGTGTCTGGTTTAAATCTTAGGCCTGATAGGACTGTTCTAAGAAAAACTCTGCTATTTTTTGCTGTAAGTGACTAATATGTTTATCCTTCTGGATATTGAATTAATTATTCCAAATGTTATTCAATTTCTTTTTTTTAGCCAATGTGAATATTTCCTGTTTCTGAAGTTTTTGATCCCTTTACCACGTTCCGTAGCATTCAGTGACTGAAATTAATCTGTGCAAATGAGGAAGAGGAAATAGAGTCAGTTCAAACTCTGAGAAGATTTGATTAATTTAGACATTTCTTGGCATTTTTAATGGATGTTATATTTTCTTTTGCTCCATGCAAGTGCTGAGACAAACTGCTTTTGTCTTCAAATTTTCAATTTTATTACGTAGGGTTGAGTTGTACACCATTGTGGGATTCTTTCTTCCCTTCCTGCAATTCTCAAAACCAATTTTCTCCTTTTTTGTTCATCCTCTTATGGATGCCGAGTATCAAGATATAAATGATATTTCAGGATAATGTTGAAAGTTACTTTCATTTTTTAAAAATTACCTGCAAATAAAACCCGACTGAGAAAGTTAATTTCAAATCTTATTTCAAACTGTAGCTTAGAAACACAGGACAACTACCAATAATTGCTGGAAAGCAATTGTTTTAATTAGACCAGGATTTCTTTTTGAGAACTGTAAGGAATTTCAAAGTACTGTAAGCAGAATATCAGAATATCATTAAAAAAACCCAACATTATAGTATGTCACGCACTGCATATCTTCTTGGGTGATTCCAAACAATCCCTCCCAAAATTAGGAGCATCCCACCATATTTTTTCAAAATGATGGACTGAAATTGTGTAAGAACTAAATGAATTTGATGAGAAAATGCTAAGAATTTACAACAGTTTACTCAGTCTTACTTTCTGGAATGCCCAGGGACCTTGTTCTCTTCTGTAATTAAATGGACAATCCAGGAAATGTTGTAGGAGATGCAACCAGCTGGTTTGATTACACAAAGTATTTTCAAGGCTAAAGAAAAGAGAAATGGAACATCTCCCCAAGCAGTCTGATACACCAAACATAGATTAATTGCCTAAATAGTTGAACAAAAATACTATTTAAAATCTATAAGAAAAAAATGGAGCAGCTTTTTATTGATCTGCATAGTCCTACCATTCATAGTAGTGAGCAATTTACAATGAAATATCTTCCTGCTGGCACAATTGTTCTTGGAAATACAGTTATCCAAGAAACTATATCATATGTGTACTTCAGCAAAATGAGATGACAACAGCTGCCAATAATATTTTTATTCCATGAGGCAAAAAGAGAAAAATGTCACATTGAACACAAGCTGACCATGGGGGGTGGGTTGGGGTTGGCTAATTTTTAAGATCTTCCCCATATGATTGCAATTAGGTTTCTCCATATGCAACCTATATCCTTGCTAGGAATCCCTTTTTAGGGATCACTATTAGCATAAGGAGGTTTCTGCCGGAGATGAGTATATGACTTCAGTTAGGAATTCCAAAATACACTATAACTGCTTTGTATTCACCAGGACAACCAACCAACTTGTTAAATGTATGCTATTTTCCATTTTATTTGAGTTGAGTTTATCTGATGAGCAAAAAACCCTCTGGCAGCAGAAGTTAAGGAAGATCAGAGCCCCATTGCCAAGGAGACAAGATGTACATATCCTGGAAGAAGCTTTAGCAAATAGCAGAAAATCTAAGAACGGGGAAATCTTCATGGGAGAATGGAAGGATATAATCCCATCAATTTGACTTTTATGGCATTTTACTATCAAGGTCCCGGGGAGGCACCATAATCAAAAATCAAAACTGGTGTCAAAAAAGGACCCCTTTTGTCATGGCCAAGTAATAAGCTCATGAGGAAATGCCAGAATACCCACAACCTGGACAATAAATAATAACGAAACATACGTTCTCAATACTCCAGGGGTTAGCCAAACTGGCAAGGTACCTTCCCTCTCATTCTATGACCGTAAAAATGTTTTCTCAGAGTTCTCTTTGAAACTTTCAGAGTCGGATCTGTTTTCCTGACTCTGCACCTCAGCCAAACTCATGGATTTAATTGACAGAAACAGCTGGGAGTAGGGGAAAAAAACATCTTTCAGAAAGAAAGAAAGAGGGATTTGCAAGTGAGCCACAAAATATTTCAGAGGGGTGCCATTAGCTTGATTCCAGCTTTTACTGTTGTGTGCCAGTTATGGAAAAATAGCTGGAGCTCCAGTTCAGAACCAGGGGTCTTATTTTGACAACAGACATCAAATAGATCAAGATTCTGAGGTATAAAAAAAGAGCCAAGAAAAAGAGCCAGATGTGTATTTCTTTTCAAAGCCTATCTTACTTTGCTCAATCTTCAAGGCAGTGTATAACTGAAACAATGAGAAATAATTAATTCCAGAACTCTTGACAGCAATAAAGTCCTCCAACTTGGATGCCCATATGCTAGTCCTTACACCTGTTGTTGTTTTTTCTTACTTAGCTATGTGTCTATAAACCCATTCTCCCAAAGAATTTCTTTTTTCAAATGTTACATTGCATATACAAATGATGCTTCCAGAACCAGCATGATTCATATGCAGCAGTTGAATTAAGTTCGCTTCCTTCTGCATGCATTCAAGCAATGTGTGGGGTATTCAATGGATGAATGGAAGGATAATCCCACTGTCTCAGTTCCTCTTCAAATCCAAAGTGAAGTTGAGTTTCATAGGAAAAAGCAGCTCCCTTTGTCACTTCGTGTAGCTCCCAAACAGAAACGTTAAGTCTGTTCAAACATTTGAATAACATTTTTTAAAAAAAAACATTGTTTAATTCCCTAAATCTTTAATTATGTATCATTGGAATGTGATGCCGAAGAACTTTCTAGAGATGCCAGAATTGCAAGATGGCATATTTATAATTTCAGTTGATCCCATAGGTGTACAAAACTTCTTGTTAACTATAGGCATGGCTTAAAACTTAGTGACCATATTTCAATTAATTCCTCACTAATTCATGGAAGAAACGGTTGATTTGAAGAATTTCAGGAGAAGATTAGATTGCACAATCCAGTCTGTGAGAATAAAGCTTTTTTCTGCTTTGCATTGGTCAGATTGCAACACACATTGAATATCGAGATCAGTTCTGGGCACCATATTTTAGGGAGAAAACAAAGGAGAAGAGAAGACTATGGATGAGCTCTTGTGTAGAAGATGAATTATTCAGAATTGTTCCAGGTGACAAGAAACATCTGATTTAAATATATTCAGCAGTGGAACAGACTGTGTTTGGTGGTGATGGACTGTCCTTTGTTGGACATATTTAAAGAAACAAGGGAAAGCCATATGTCAGATTTGTTGCAGTAGCAACAAGTTAGGCTAGATGATCTCCAAGGTGACTTTTAACCATTATATTCTGTGATTGATTCTATACTTAGTACATTTTTAAAATAATATTTATTTTTCCATTCTCATAATTAAGAAACATGCCTGCAGTTAATTCCTCAATAATCCTCTGTGAAATATGCTTTGTTTGTTTGTATGTTTGTTTGCTGGTTTAGTTTATTATGTGCATTCTGTTTGGGCTTGGTTGAGAAGAAAACTGTCTTTGCCACCTTTTTCAGAGCTCTGAATATTTGTTTTATAATAGTTTGAAACCTGTAGATGTCTTTTTAACCTCCAGTTTACATTCTGCAAAAGGCAAGATTTTAAGTTCATGGAAAGTTTCTTAAGTTTAAAATAAAAGTTACTCTCATTGAAAAGTCTCATTAGAAAGTAAAACCAGGAGTCTAAAATATTATTTTTTTTAGATGATATCTTTCTCTCTTTCTCTTTCTCTCTCCTTCTCTTGTCCAGAGACAGCTAAATAAAAAGGGAGGAAAGGAGAAAGAGGTAGGCTTTCAATTGGAGACTTAAGAGAAGAGAATTCTTACTAAATATTAGGCCATAAATTGGTGCCATCCCTACTATTATAACCCCAGTTACAGCAGTGAGGCTGGTACTGACCTCAAGAGCTGCTTCCCCATTATTATTTTCCAAGCAGAATTTCTTCCAGCTTCTACAGTATTTATTTTAATTAAAATAACTTTCCACCAGCAAGAATCATCTTCCCTCCTTTCTGGGGCAATCAATAAGAAAAACAAATGTCCCCCCTCTGTGAACTTTTTTAAAAAATGTATATATCAGAAACACTTTAAAGTGTTTAAAAACATGCTAAGCTTTGAAAAGAGAGTCCAGTAACCAGAACTATTTCTTGTTCCCATTCTTCCAAAATGTCCTCACTTTGGTTCTGCCAGTCTCCTGTAGCTGGCAGCTTTAGCCTTTATGGATCAGGGTTTCAGCCCCCTTCTCTCTCCAGCCTATTGTAGCATCTTTCTCATTTAGCTGAATCACAGAAGTTTGCTTTAATGCATTCATAAGTTTATTTCTTTCTTGAAATCTCCATTTTATCTGCTACAAATTTCCTTGAGCCAGCAAACAATCATACCATTTTTTTCAGAACAATTTGTATTAGTTTTCCATTTTATACCAACACAGCTTAAGAACCCACATGGAAACATGGTGATCCATTTTTAAAAAAAACAAGCAATAACATAGTACATATACCCAGTATTTCTTAAAAATTTCCCTCTTTATCTAAAATCATATGGGCCAATTTGTCATTTGTCCAAAATGGTATAGGGTTTCCTGCCTGAGCAGGGGGTTGGACTAGATGACCTCCAGGATACCTTCCAACTTTATCATTATTATTATTATTAATAGGAGACTGAGGTATTTCAAATAGACTAACCTCAAATGTAGATGCACACATTAGGATAAATCCAAGCTGTTGAACAGTCCATCCTGCAGGACAAATTTCCATTCTGCCAGACTTGAAATTAACACCTGAGCATAAATGTGCCAATCCATTTAGAGACAGAGGAGGATAATCATATTTAAAAGGGGATGAAGTTGTTAGAGGCATTTCTGCTGTTAAAAGGGGAAAAAAAACAAGTGCTTCTGCTATTTCATGAGTTACCGTTTTTCCTTGGGAAAGGAAATGGTACCTAGATTTTTCTTGTTAGTTCTGTCTTGCCATTAATTTGTTGAAAATACACAGGAAAGTCTATGAAAAAATATTTTATATCTCTGAATTAGGGTATAGAGTTCCAACTACCATCTTCAAAAAGCTTTGCAGAATATAGCATGCTGTGTTTGTGTGTGTGTGTGTGTGTGTGTGTGTGTGTGTGTGTGTGTGTGTTGCCATTGTCATTGCAGGGAACTCCCCTATAAATGGTTTTGAGCCCATTCTTCCAATGTTTCATTACCTGAAACTCCTTGAAAATCACAAAGTCTGTCTGAATTTCTTCTCAGCAGGAAAGTGATTGTCATAATTGACTTGAACCATTCCAGATCTGCTAAAGCTCACATTGTTATCTACTAAAGTGACAGGAACATCTTCAAGAGGCATCAAGAATTCATTCAGATCCATCAATCTCATAGGATAGATTTTCTGAATTGCACTGTCTATTCTAGAAAATCTCCAGATCCCCCAAAAGCTGCCAAAGAGTGATTCATTCATGAATGAAATGATACAAATATGCTTCATATCCAGATCATCATCATTTTACTCAAGAAGCTGGTTCCACATGAATAACCATCAGGCTGACATGGAGCCATGACATTTGAAACCAATACTAATAAAGCAGATATGGCGGCTCATATGATCAATGGTTTGTTTTTGATATGTCAGCATAGTCTCTATCTGTTAAAAAAAAAGCCTTTCTCAGAGGAACTCTTAAAGTCTCTTTGTTTTATAGCTTCATTATCATCTTCTTGATTGAACCAAATTAGAAATAATGACTACTCAACTCAAAACAGTTTTTTGTCTAAAAAATATATGCTATAGATGGTAGAAAATCTAAGGTGTTTACATTCTCCTCTAGTCGAAAATAACACCGTGTCCTCTTCCATAAGATTCTTTTTCCTTTTCTCCCTACAGATCATTACTAAGGATTTCTCTGCATATGTGTCCATATCCATCTGCCCAACCACATCCTAAGGGACCTGCAGAGAGAAAGTGAGAGGAAAAACACTTTTCTAAACAACTGTGCAAGTTGTTCCACATCTACTTTTCTTTGTCTACAATGAAACTAAAAACCTATTAATTTAAATTTTGCAGTAAGTATTCAAATCTGTATTCTGTAAGCATGTCCCTTTCCCAATTCTTGACCACATGCCTGCTGGAGTGTAAAAGCTAAAGCATCAGCCATCAGCATTTGAGGTTCATTTCCTCCCTTCGCTGAGGTTCTCTGTGCATTTGGATTGATGCGGTAAGCTCTGCAGTTTTGACAGGGATGTTTGTGGTAGACCTTCATAGCTTAGAGGTGACAACATGACTAAACGTTACATTTGTGCACATGGATTTTTAAGGAAACTATGAAATAATCTTTTTTTATTATTTTATTTATTTTTTCTTGGAAGAAGGGTTTTTTTTCTGGAGGAAAGCTAAATTTATCTTGAGAAACCGCTTCCCCCTTTTCCCTTTTCCCATTTTTTTTTGTCAAGTGGTTAACCATGCAGACCATTGAAGATTTTCATAGGATTAAATTGCTTGTGTAAATAAACATGGCTGCCTTCAATAAATTAGATGTCGCTTTGCATAGACCTTGTAGAGATATATGAGAAAAATGAGATATCTGCCTATATCCAAAGCTTCTCTCTTTTTTTTATTATCTCTCCTTTCCATTATTGGGCTCATGCTCCCTATTGCTCCCAAGCTGTCATGCTGTGAGACCAGTCAAATGGTAGAAATCAACTTTTTTCAAAGCAGTTTATTCCAGATGCCATGGAGAGTCTAATATATGGTTTATGTCAGGCAGGAAGAGCCATACATCAGGCTAGGTAAGATCTATATTTCTATATTTGAGAATCTAACTGAATTCAGTTCTTCAGAACTAAAGATCTAAAACAGCTAGAATAATTTGGTGGATAATGATAACATCAGCATCATTCAGAGCTAATAGCTATATGGCTACACAGAGGAAGCTCAGATCACAAAAAGAAAAATCAGGCAACGCAAGCCAAAATCTAAAATGCAAAAAAAAGGGTTTGAAGGCCCAAGCAACAGATATTTTTCCTTTTCAGAATAGCACATAGCTTTGGACTAATGCTACCTCAAATCTTTCCAGAACTATAGCAGAGCAGATGAGGGGAAGGTTGAAAAAGAACAGGAGCTGTTCTGTATAAAGATATTGAATATTGTCCAAACAACTTTGTATAATTTACTGAATTAAATACTTATGGGTTTTCTATTTTGCTTGCTAGTGCCTTCGTTCCATTTTTAGACCAGTCATTTCTTGTTGTGTATTAGGCATAATGCTTCCACCATGTTTTTTGCATTTTGGAAAATTGACATTTTATTTTTTTAGAATCTGGTTCATATTTTCAGACAAATATATTTTCTTTCAAAAAGTTGTTTTTAACTTTTCAACATTCATAGCCAAGTAAACATAATACAGAAGAGCTCTATTCAGACATTCAACTTCTGTATTTCATTATCTCACAAGGAGGGAAATACAAGGGCAATACACATGCACAATACACTCACAAATACACAGCAATGACATACTAATCATCCTACATACAAGAGGAAAGGAAGTAGAGTACTTGTCCTCACTTTCCTATTATGTATGTTGAAGAAACCCAGACATAGAAAAACCAAATGGCAGTAGAGATTCATGCTCATATTCCTACCAATTCATGAATGGATTACCCTATAATTTCTTATTTGATATCTACAGAGTCTCTTTGGTTCATGGCAGCTTTGATGATTTAAATTAATCATTCTTTTCTGTCAACCAGTTCATGTCACGAAACATACTGATTTTACGGCATCACCAGCAAACTCTTCCGGATCTGGCTGCTTTTATCAGAAATATTTAATCTCTATCACACACAACAATCAACATTATGTATGTATGGAAATGTGTGTGGTGTCGCAACAGTGGGGCTTATATCATGATGAAGCAAAATTGTTTACATCATTCTGACTCTGTGTTCCCACCCCTCCACCCATGTCAGTGGGAGTAACGCTATTGAATTAGCATTACAATTAGCATTACAAAGTCCATTTATGTATTTTTTTGTAATTACTATTCTATAATTAATCTGCTTGATTATATAGAACAATCATTACCTTTTCTGATTATCTAGATTCTAGAAGACTCCCCTCTCCCATTTCATATGAGCATATGCAGGACATGGGATAGACCATATACATATAGCATGTGTGTGTATGTGTGTGTGTGTGTGTGTGTGTATGTATATTTCTTTAGCTTTTCATAGAAACCTTTATTTTAATTAAAAATAATTTTTTCCCTTCCTAATTTTCTCTCAATTATAACCTGTCATTTTGTAAGCATGAGACAGTTTTGTTTGAAGCTAGCTAAGTAATCTAATAGATTGTAAACAGCACACACAGAGAGGGAAAAAATCCATTAAAGATCTGAATTGTAAACAGAAGCATTGGGTATCCAACAAGGTTTTCTGAGGTTTTCGCGGGTGTTTGTATGTAGGTCTTTGGTTCTTCAGGTTTTCTCCTACATAGAATTTGAAGTGTCTTGGCGACGTTTCGACGAAGTCCCATTCGTCATCTTCAGGCTGGTGCTTTTGGCTTCGTGCTTCTAGGAGCAATGACAGGTGAGAAGCTATGATCCTTCAAGCATTTGCATGAATGAACTTAGTGGAGGATAGAGATGAAATAGAATGGGTTTTATTGGTGCAGAGAAACCTCAAGATAGAGAATGTAGGGATGAGGGGATTCTAGATTGTTATAGAAAGATTTTACACCAAGACTTCTTTTTAAGATGGGAAAAGCAATGCAAATGCACAAACACTAAAATGTACTGCAAATGTGGTGGGTTTCTAAGGAAAAGTTGGACTTTTTATGGCCCAAAGGAAGCACATGAGATACCAGGATACTTCTTGGAATATTGACATTACTTCCTTCAGGGTAAGTAAAGCTTTGTGATTGGGGCACATCTGAAATTTTGAGAACATACGTTGGCCACTCAGAAAAATGGTCACTATAGTTACTTGTCAATAAACAGATAGTAAACTTAAACTGTAGTGAGAAAGAGCAAAATATAAATGAAGCTATAAGTAGAGCCAAGAAGATCAGAAACCACTTATTTATAACTTTTTTCCCTTTTCTATTTTTCCACTGTTTACTATTTTTCTTTATTATATTTTTACTTTGTTAAAAATTTATTCCTATAAACATTATTTTAAAAGAAAATAACTCCTCACCAAAAAATAATAATAAATGCTTTCCAGTGTATTGGCAAAACACTTGTGAGGCACAAAGTCATTTCAGGAAATAAATACAATATCCAAGGTTGGTGCTATTCAACATGGCAGCTTTCTTTTTATTAGTCTTTTTGTTGTTGCTTTCTTTAATTTATTTAAATACAACTAGACATACCTAGGCCTCCACATTTGCGGCCTATGTCTCCACATTCAGTTTGGTGGCCCAGCCAGGAGGGAGGGGAAGAGAGGATGGTTCTGTGTAAATGGCACGAGCACATATGTGCACACACCCTTCACTCACACAACTGGAGCTGTGTGCGCATACACTTACCCATCACTTATGTGGCACAGTTCTGAATGGGCCATGGAACAACATGGGTCGTAGCCTGGGGTTTGGGGACCCCTGTCATATGCAGGCTGGTTGTGTGGAGAGGTGGACTAGTTTTAATGATGTTGAGACTCTAGAAAGAGTACAGAGAAGAGCAAGAAAGATGATTAGGGGACTGGAGGCCAAAGCATATAAGGAATGGCTGCTGGAATTGGGTATGTCTAGTTTAATGAAGAGAAGGACGAGGGGGGACATGATAGCAGTGTTCCAATATCTCAGGGGCTGCCACAAAGAAGAGGGAGTCAAGCTATTCTCCAAATCGTCTGAAGGCAGGAGAAGAAGCAACGGATGGAAACTAACCAAGGAGAGAAGCAACCTAGAACTAAGGAGAAACTTCCTGACAGTTAGAACAATTAACCAGTGGAACAACCTGCCTCCAGAAGTGGTGAATGCTCCAACACTGGAAGTTTTTAAGAAGAGACTGGACAGCCATTTGTCTGAAATGGTATTTACTAATTATTATTATTATTATTATTATTATTATTATTATTATTATTATTATTACTGCCATCACAAGGTTATTATCTGTTCTTCATGATTTTCTCTCAGTGCTCTGATTAATTTTTATATGGGAAGGATGCATCATTTAGTAAAATTTCCTTTCCTTTCCTTTCCTTTCCTTTCCTTTCCTTTCCAAATCACAGACTGTTAGATTTCCTCCTGGGCTCATGTATAGATATTGTAGGTAGAGCTGCTAAGTTTATAACTAAGGCAGTCATCTTACAAACCCAATATATTGGACGAATTGGGGTATCCTGCAAGGAAGATTCATTTATCTTATTATTGATAAAATACTCATATTTTATCATTTTAATTCATCCTTTCTATCTTATTCTGAAATTTGATTATGTACTGTATTTTATTTTATTTTATTTCATTTTATTTATAAGGTCACAAGATTTGTTAATCACTAAACAACAACAGCTACTACTACAACTATAACTGTGCCCAGCCTTCAAGTGACCAAATATCAACACCACTTTAAATAATATAAACATTGCCTTGTTTGATTACATAGTACAAAATCATACAGCGTCCTTTTCCCAGTTTCTATTAACTCTTTCCAGAGAACATTCTGGCAAGCAGCTTCCTGTATCTTACTGTCCACTGTAGCTGTTGCAACTCAAGGATACCTGCATATGCTCCACTCTGGAAGTGCTGTTTTCCTCTTTATGCCATCTCCAGATGCAATCCATGGACAATGTAAGGCAAGTTAATTAACATAGAGGAGAATGCTAAGAATGACATGTTCCATGTATTCCTGATTCCAATTGATTCCTCTGCTTTCCTGAATGAACACCTCCTCCCAATTGTTCTTGGATGTGTCCCTTTATACTTGAATCATCTTTTGGTCATTGGGGAAACCAAAAACTCAGTTTTCTGTTAGTCTGGGATGGAAGGGAAACATGGCAAAGTGGCTGTGGACCACAGATAAAGATATCTGATACTTCTCAATTGCTATCCAATTTATGATATACTTTAATATATTGCTTATAATGCTTTATTCCTCTCTTAAGGTAGTTTCCTTAGTTATTAGGGGATAAATTAATATATGGGCTATATAGCTTTAATCAGCAGGGATGGCAGTAAGATTACTGAGTACTCCTCTGCACCTCTCAAAAGCTGTTCCTCAAAGATTTCCCAAACTAAAGAGTAATTGGTACTGAGATTCTTGTGAATCCAAAATAATACAATCCAGGCCTTCTTGAGTAGCATTCTAGGTGTTCCAGGCACTGGACTGGAGCTTATTTTCAGGCTGATGCAATACATTATTTTAATAATACTGAAGCCTGAATTCATTCTGATTCAGAGGGAAGCAACATATATCCTAATATTAGAATAAGGGCCTGATCTGCATCTTTAACAGTATCTACAGAGCCTTTTTTTCTGCAGGGTATTCTTGATACTGTTGGTCTGAACTCTCTTGTTGTCAGGATACCCTTAAGATAGAGCTGAGCAACCATTTTTCCCACCAAGTTAGAAAGTTCAGGATCAGTTGCCAAAGGTGGTCAAAATGAAACAAATTACAGTTCTTTTTGATGCCCTCTTATCCCTTTTGTTGACAGTTATTTTGTTTGTTTCGATGCCCTCTTTTCTCACTTTACACAAGTTACCAAAGATGAAACAGATGTCTCTTAGCAGAGCTCTGAATTAAACACTTAGAAAAGGGAGTTGACTGCCACATGAAATTATGTCTAGGACATAAGGCAACATGTGGCCTTATAGCTTAATACATAAGGATAACTTTGTGATCGGTGGTGATTCAGAGGGCAATTCTTATATTTCTAGGCATATATAATTCATATGTGGAATGTATGCATATGCTCACTCTCCCAATAGATTCCCTTATAAAAATATTGTCTTTTCTATTGAAACTGAGTTCTCTTTCCGAGAATTTTTCAGGAATGTTCCCCGGTGGTTGTATTTACTGTTAAGATGGAATGTGTCCTACATTTCAGTTATATCCTGCAGTCACTTCAGTTCCTGTGGGTTTGCTTTTGAATTATGGTGTGCTTTTGAAGTTAAGCTCTGGTTTGCCACCACTTCTAAAATAAGGTTGCCATGTGTGAAGCCCATATGGAAACGTGCAGGACTCCAGTATAGAAAAGAAAAAATAATACAAGCAGAATTGTGCTGGGCTGCAGCAGAGTTTTTGTTGCTTGCAGAATGTGTGTGACTTAAGTACAAAGTTCCTGTAATTTTCCACTTATTGATCGTACAAGAGATGGCTATGTTTATTCAATCTAAACACCCTGCCATATGGAATTGTGCCATTAACTGGGGCTGTCCAGTTGCTATATCTCTTATTTTCACAAATTTCTCAGTAATGCACACCTTTATCTGTGTTTATAATAAGGCCACTGCATATGACCAGATATAACAGTGCTTTCAAACAAGGCTTCTCAAATCTTGAGTATCTCAGCCTCTATGATATTGTTTTCATTTTAGGTGCTTCTTCTTATGGAACCAGTGATTGAATCATATGTGGCGCTCTGAACTTTAGTTTACTTTAATCTCAACAACCAAAACCC
Organism: Bothrops alternatus; assembly: GCA_034064705.1. Lineage (NCBI taxonomy): Eukaryota > Metazoa > Chordata > Lepidosauria > Squamata > Viperidae > Bothrops > Bothrops alternatus. The sequence goes on from JARGCV010000023.1 coordinate 15,072,251, forward strand.
AGAATCTACATTTGTTAAGAGAGTGGATAAGAAACATAATCAAGCCTAGGGTATTAGTTCTTTTCATACTGCAGGCAGCAGGCAAGACTGGGCAAAAAACAAGGAATAGAACCCATTTATGTTTTCTGTGTATATTTCAAATGCTTTAAAACTGCCAGAGAGGAGATGAAATTGATCAGAATGGAAAAAGGTAATGCACACAGAAGTCTGTTAAGCAAAAAATATATTTGCCTGCTTACAACAGTTCCATTCCAGAAAGTGAAATTAAGATGGTTGAACATTTATTAGATGTATATTCCTACATAGTCACATTGATGTAACTTCATCTCCCATCATATCTGCATATTCATAAACAGACCTTGACTTTGAGCAAAACTTAATCTTGCAGTCTTAATTCTCTCAATATAAAATAGTAATAATAACAACCAATTTAGAGATTTATTATTGCTGTGATAATAAAAGTGGTGAGGAGAACTACTTTATTTGCTGGCTGAAGAAATTTAATAGGATTACATTCCTTTCATACCTTGGAGTTAAATTATGAATTGATTTGATTTTTTTAAAATTCCACATTCCATTTGGTCTGCTGTATTACATTTCTTTTGGAAGTTAAAGTTTCCCACAATGAAATAAAAGCAGGTGCTGTTAAAGATTTCTCCATCTTTCAAATCTCTTAATATCAAATTCCAAGTTCATATTAATGAAGAGTATATTGGCCAAAGTGGAACATGGGCTGAAAATTCTCTTCTATTATCAGATTTGATTTTCCTAAAATATCTATAATATATGTGTTCACAGTACATAATCTACGAAGCTCAGTTTGCTATCTCAGATAATGTTAACATTGTGGAAAGTGAAATAATTCATGTTCTACGATCTCTGAATTTGTAATCATGCTGAATATATAATCATGTCTAACCCTAGTTTGATATTGAGAATTCTATGGCAGGACAGAGCCTATGGCAGAGGTTAAAAGGTGATTCTAAGCCATAGTGGCACAGTGGTTAGAATGCAGTATTGTAGGCAAACTCTACCCACAGCCAGGAGTTTGATCCTGACTGGCTCAAGGTTGGCTCAGCCTTTCATCCTTCCAAGATTGATAAAATGAGGACCCATATTGTTGGGGGCAACAGGCTGACATTTGTAAACTGCTCAGAGAGTGCTGTAAAGCACTATGAAGCTGTATATAAGTCTAAGTGCTATTGCTAATGCTAGTCCTTCTCTTCTGGAATCTACATACATACTAGTGCTGCCTCACATTTTGACATACAGTTTCATTGTTCTGTCTCAAATCACCTTCCTTCCAAATAACTATTTGTCTGATATCCTCTCCCCTAGTCCAGATAGGTTAGACATTGGGGTCCCATACCATGTGTTACTTTCTGTCAGTTTAAAAGGGAAAAAAGTGAACTAAATCCTACTTTTGAGTCAACCCTCAATACATTTCCTTGGTAAAATACACAGGAAAATCCCATGGGGGCAGCAAACCCACTTAGGGTTAGGGTAAGGTCTCCATGAATTCAGAGTGCAAAATAGACATTACCAAGGGATTTGTAGTGCATCTGAATGCTTAGGACGGTATTGACTTTTGGAGTCTGCCATTATTATGTTTCCTGGTAAAATACATGGAAAATTCCCTTGGGGTCAAAACCATTTAGGGTTAGTGTTAGGTCTGCATGAAGTTGAAGAGCAAAGCAGAAGTCACCAATGGATTAGTAGTACATAGATATGCTTAGGAGGAAACTGCCTTTTGGAGCCAGTCGTAACTAAGTTTCCTGTAAAATGCATGGTAAAATCCTATTGGGGGCAAACCCACTTAGGGTTAGGATTAGGTCTCCATGAATTCAGAGTGCAAAATAGACATCACCAAGGGATGTGTAGTGCACCTGTATGCTTTCGAGGGTGCTTACCTTTGGAGCCCGTCCTATCTATGTTTACTGGTAAAATACATTGAAAAATCCCATTGGGGACAAACCCACTGAGGGTAAGGTCTCCATGTAGTTGTAGAGGAAAATGGAGGTTGCCAATAGATTTGTGGTGCATCAATATATTTAGGAAGGTGCTCACTTTTGGAGTCTGTCCTTATTACATTTCCTGGTAAAACACATTGGGAGGGCAAGCCTAATTAGGATTAGGTCTGCATGAATTTGGAGAGCAAAATGGAGGTCACCAATGGATTCGTACTGCATTAGTATGCTTAGGAGGGCATTGCCTTTTGGAGCCTGCCCTGAGTACATTTCCTGGTAAAATACATGGGAAAATCCTATAGGGGGCAAAACCACTTACATAGGGTTAGGGTTACATGTCAATGAAGTTGGAGAGGAAAATGGAGGTTGCGAATGGATTTGTAGTGCATTGGTATGCTTAGGAGGGTGCTGTCTTTTGGAGACAACACTAACTACATTTTCTGAAAAAATCCCGCCAGCAAAATGGACATTGCCAATGGATTCATAGTGCATCATTAGGTAAAGGGGTTAGGGTTAGGGTTTCCTGATAAAATACATGGGAATGTCCGTTTGGGGGGCAAACGCACTTAGGATTAGGGTTTGGTCTCCATGAATTTGGACAGTTTGGAGTAAAATGGATGTCACCAATGAATTCATAGCACATTGACATGCTTAGGTGGGCAGTGACCTTTTGAACCTGCCTTATCTTTGTTTCTTTATAAAATGCATGGAAAAATTGCATTGTTTCCTTTTAAAAGATATGCAAAAATCCCATTGGGCTGCAAACCCACTTAGAGTTAGGTTTAAGTCTCTGTGAAATCATAGAGCAAATTGGTGGTCATTATCAGATTTGAAGTGCATTGATATGCTTAGGAAGGTGCTGGGCTTTATTATACAACCCATATAGTGCACCCACATATATTATAATATGGATATTTTATAATGTCCATATACCAATGGAGATCTATGGCAGGTATATGGAAAATGGAATGTATATTATGGCTTTTACATTCAGCGATGTATTTGTCAATGCTGTAATGTTTGATGGAAATTGCAGCCATTTTTCCTTTGCTTTTAACATGCTTTTTCTTTTGTTTAGAAATCAAGTGTTGAAGGGAGGATGGGGTGAATGTTTGCCATAATAATAATGCAGCTCGTGGGAACTCAAGGACACAAACTGATAATGTTTTGGCGGGCTGAGGAGCTGGGGAGAGAGCCCTGCTCTGGGCTAATTGGAGAATGTGATTTATGACTGCTTTGTGGGGTTGGAACTTGCTACTTTGTATCTGGGGGAAGGGAATCTAGTTTTGGGTTCAACTATGTAGTGTCGATATTTTGTTATAAAATGTTCTCTAAGGAAGAATTCTTGCTTTAAAGTTCTTTAATGGGTTTCATCTATCGGAACCATGACAGTATTATTGTGATAGTGAGCCTAAATAAGTTTTGTTGGACCCCACATGTTGTTAGGATCAGACTGATGACAGTGTTAGTTCTGTGTTGTCCTTGGTGGCCAACATGATGCCATTAGTGATTTTACCAATTTGGTAATGAAATGTCTCTAAGAAAACCATCAAGCTCAGAAAGCACAAAGAACCACACAGTTCAACTCCAAATATCCATTTCTATCAGTGTTAGTTCTACTGCAGAACTTCAAAAATAGTAGTGAACAAAGTAACCTATTATCCAGAGCAAGGATAACACACTATGTGATGCTAATTAACTAGTCTGCTTCCCAAATTTGTCAATCATTCAGACAACCATTTGTCTGAAATGGTATAGGGTTTTCTGCCTGAGCAGGGGGTTGGACTAGAAGATCTCCAAGATCCCTTCCAACTCTGTTATTCTATTCTATTCTATTCTATTCTATTCTATTCTATTCTATTCTATTCTATTCTATTCTATTCTATTCTATTCTATTCTATTCTATTCATTTTCCTTATTCATTGGCAAAAACAGCTGGGAGATCAAATTTTAAAAAGTTGATATATTAATCTTTACTCTGGTTCCAATTATTTTAATGAACCAAAGGTTAGCTAGTAGCTAGTTCTATCAATATATGAGTACAGTGAAATGGTTTCATCTGTACTTGGGATGTCTGTGCAAAATCAGTAATAAAAGAGCCATGGTGGCGCAGTGGTTAGAATACAGTATCGCAGGCTAATTCTGCCGACTGTCAGCAGTTCGATCCTGACCAGCTCAATGTTGATTCGGCCTCCCATCCTTCCGAGGTGAGTAAAATGAGGGCCCAGATTGTTGGGGGCAATATGCTGACTCTGTTAATTGCTTAGAGAGGGCTGTAAAGCACTATGAAATGGTATATAAGTCTAAGTGCTATTACTATTGCTAAAAGGGGATAATCACCAAAACCAAAGCAAAGAATCCGAGAGTCAAATTCGTGACTATTGTGATAATATTCTAATCATGCATTCATTGGAAGGTAGATTATGAAATTTAGTAAAATAGACTCTAATATCTCTTGTGGTATAAATATTATACACTGATCATAAAAACTTGAAATAGGTATAAATCGTGGGTTCCTGCTGAATGCTGAACTTAGTTTTCTTCTTACAAGTCACCTTTCAAAGTAGTTAATACTGCCAGTACATTGGTACTAAGGGATGGGGCTTGCTGGTTTGTTATGTGTGATGGCTTATCTTACTTACTTTGGTAAAAATTGTTGCAGTTTAGATACCTGCTTCTGATTGGCCTACCTGGCTTGGTTGGCTGTATTGTTTCCTCTTAGATTGTTCCTGGCTATTATTTTGGTTTTCCTTTATCTACATGTTGATTACTGGTTGTGTGATAAGGAAGATGTGGTCTATGCAACTATTCATGAATGCTGCCCTAATATCTGTAAAGAAACCAATGTATTTGCACTGGTCTTGACAAGAAACAGGTGTACTCTAACCCTTGTTTAAATAACATAAAAAGTAGAGGCAGCCCACTATGATAATCTCTACCCCAAATGCCATCAAAATGAGTACAAATTACAAGAGATGACCTTGTTATATCAGCCACTCATCTAGCTTACATAAAATATGCAACGTTCCATTCCATTCCTAGCAATACAAATGGTATCAAACATTCAGTTTCAACAAAATGTGAATTCCAGAATATGGGCACTTGGGACCTTTGTCATTTTTATGACTTCAGATTAAGCTATGCAAAAGTAAAGAGAACACTTTCAATGAAGCCTTTGTATAGTTTATTGTCTACTGTTAAATGTATATAAAAAAGAAAAATGAATAAATGAGGGACATTAAATGGTGAGATTCTGTCCGAGCAAACAATAAATAGTTATTTACAGTCTTCAGCAAAATGAAATGTAAGTCTTATTGATCTTCTCATGCACATAGACACACACACACACACAAACTCCCTTACTCACATACAAGCACACCACACACAAAGGAAAAGGAGACCATCATAAATAATTTACATGGCATAGGCAATTATGATACAATCAAAATATTAACATCTTAGTCCCAGCACTGATGCCTTTTTTTATTTAAAAGATACAAAAACATTATTACATTAATGAAGTTTCCCTCAATAATTCTTCTCTGGGACGTAACAGCCATACTTTCAATGCATTAAAAATATGATTTGCAAAAGACATCCTCAACAAACCTCATTTAAAAAAACATGTAAATGTCTATTAATATGACAAAACAAAGAATGTGCAATAAAACCAGAAACCCCAGATTCTTGATAACATCTAAATCCATTTAAAAATGTATTCAAAGCAGAGGAATGAAATGTGGCTTACTCTATCACAGTGTTTCTCAACCTTAACAATTTTAAGGCATGTGGACTTCAACTCCCAGAATTCCACAGCCAGCATTGCTGGCTGTGGAATTCTGGGAGTTGAAGTCCACATGCCTTAAAATTGTCAAGGTTGAGAAACACTGCTCTATCACATCCTTCAAGCAATTCAAGAGATGATCCTTGAACAGCCATTGGGTTAGGGCAACAACAGAGACACACACCCTTTCATCCCCCAGTGGCTGCTTTACACATTTTGATAAGAAAGTGACAGGTTCACATCTACAAAGTTGCTGCGACCAATCATGGCGGCAGGAAAACTTGTGGATGACCTGAATCTTACTGTTCTGTTGTTTGAAGGACTTCCTTTGTATGCCTTTGTCTGGATATGAAACTCCGAGTAATTCCCAGCCTGATCTAGCAAGGTTGGTTAGGGTTGATTAAGCCTGATCTGATAGGCTTTGGTGTGCAGAAATGAACAAGGACGTTAAACATTTGAATTCTCACTTAGAATTCCCATTCACCTCCTGGAGGTGGCATCTACCAGCTATACATATGATCATCTAAGGTCCACACATTCACATGTCTACCAACACTCTTTTGGATAACATAATGGCATTCTGGATTGAGAGAGAAGTGCTTATGTTTTTCCTATATTTAAACCTCATCCATGAATCAAACCATACCAATAAGTATATCTTCCAGAGAAAGCTTGTTCAGTTTAAAATAACAAAAAATGATAAATATGAGAGTACTAAGACTATAGCTGAATAACTGGTTGTATCTGGTTAGACTAAAGGGGCTGATGGACTTTTAGTACAGTTTTCTTGAAACGATCTATACACAGCACACATACAATAAAAATTACAAGCATTGAGGACAACGGTAAATATTAAGGTTCCATTTTCAAGGTCTCAATGGTTATTTGATTGTTTGACAGTTCAGAGCAGTTAAAAATTGTATATATGAGCAAGTACATCCATATTTTCTCATTATATCATTAAAAGCATTTGGTAGCCATCTTCTTTGAGACCTTTCATTGTTAATGGACTTTCCAGTGAGTTTTGAATTAACTTATTGGAGAATGTAGCTGTACACCACAATAATAAATAACATCACTATCCTCATATTTGGAACTATGTTACTAGATCTTGATAATGATTGCATTCCTATCTTATCAGCATTTTGAAATCAAAGTGCTAGCATGTAGAAGAGGTGGGAAAGCGGTTTGTGAGATGTGGCCACAAACTATTTTCACAGGAGCTTCATGCACATAAGCAGTTAGCCTTGAAAACTTGCTTTCCTTCACGTAAATATAGGTATGTGATGGGCAATGCCTGTGTGATGTCACTGCATGCAATTCTTGCAAAGGCATACTTATCATTTAAAACTCAGTTGGAATATTAATGTAATTATGTTATCCTCCTAAAATATTGGGCTGGCTCAACTTCAACTCATGAGAACTGTGTTAAAAATTCTGAAATAGCCAACATTCTTATGAATTTGCTTTGGTATAAACTGTAATTTCTTCCATGGAACCCAACTGAAATGTTAAATATTGATTATAAAAGAGGACTTGCTTTAATGCAAAACTCCAAGCAGATTGCTGATCTAAAAAGATGATAGGAAATCATTAGCACTTGAACATCAGTGCACTATCTTCTCTACTTAAATTCCCACAGCTTCTCTCTGGGCAAAGTTTGTAAAGATTGTCATTCTGCTACAGGATATTTTGGGGACTTTGTGACAGCAAAGTCCACCTCTCATCTGAACAAGTAACAAGGGTTTAAGTGGTGATCTTATCTCTAACCGTTTCCTTCTGCTTGCTATGTTGTCTGCTCCTCCAAATCTTATTTCTGCCATATTTATATCTATATAATACATAATATAATTACACTTTTACATTTTATATGTAAACGTCATTTTAAAAAAAAAACCTAAAACAAATCAACAAAGTATTTATGCCATGTTTTCAATCCACATGTCAATCTTATTCTGCATCAGCAATGAGTTCAATGATCACATTTAATCCAAACTCCTTGGAGGCACTTAGGTGTAGGGTTGGAGAGATCCCTCCTGGCAACACGGTTGTCAAGGAAAGGTAGAAAAAAATAAGGGATTTGAAGTATTAGGATGTATAGAGGTTTCTGGGTTGAACAGCATCTACAGTACATTGCTTTTCACACAGCTGCAATAATTCAGGCATCTGCATCAGAAACAAACCATCGGTTAGTACGATAGCCACATTTGGACTATGCTGTAAGCCGCCCTGAGTTCCCGGAATAGGGCGGCATAGAAATTTAATAAATAAATAAATAAATAAAATAAATAAATAAGTACAGGTAATCTATGGATTAAAGCTAAATTAACAGATATTAATCTCATTTATTTCAATGGACCTAAAGTTCTACATAGATAATTGGAGTCTTATTAATTTCGTTGAGGGTACCCTAAAAAGTACAAAATTTGGGTCACAAGTTTTAAACACTGTAGTTCAGAAATATGAGACGTTTTGCAAACTTTTTTTTGCCTCAGCATCTTCCAAAGGAGAGTTGGAGAACAAATAATCAGAATATAATAAAATATACTGAGTAAAAAAAACAAATTACATCTCAAGTGCATCAATAGATTAATATTTATCACATCTGCATCCTGACTTTCTGTTCAGGACACCTTGCATAAGTTTTCCTCTCAACAAACTCGTAATATAGATTAAGTTAATCTTGCCCAAGTCCTGTTAAATGGGGGAGATTTAAACAAGGTTTCCCAAATCTATTACTCTATATCTACGCCTATCTAATGTAATATCTTCCAGATTTGTTAGATTGCAATTTTCATAATTTTTAGGCAGCATGGTCCTCAATACTATCAGTCTTGCAATTTATATATTTTTTTATCAAAAATTATTTTATTAAAACCATCAACATTATACATGAGTTCATACCAAAAAGCAGCCATCATATATCCTGCAATACAACTTGTAAATTCGTCTCAGTAGTAGTGCAATCTTTTATGATCCCTAGCAAAAGGTCCTGAGGTACAAATTCATTATCCTGAGGTAGAAATTCAGTACGCTTTTCCAATATTAAAGCAATCAACATTAAATCTGGGTTCATATTAATAAGCTGTCCTCATAGGACCTGAAAATACAGCTCTTATATATGGTCTATCTACATTCATACAATCAGCATTGAACATGAATTCATAATATGTATCGATCTTCATAGCACCTGGTATACATCACTAAGTGTTAATCTTTATAAACGTCTGGTTTGGTAAGCATTTTTCATTCCTCACATCAAACCTCAACTATACACCTGTTATAATTTATTTGATTGGTGCTTCTCTTTTCTATAGCCTATCCACAGTTTCTAGTCTATAGCACATTATTCATCTCAGCAATTTATATTTTTTGAAGCACTTTGCTGCAAGTGATTTAAAAACACATTTAACTTTAATCAACATCTGCACAATAATGTATCACACATCCTGATGTCTTCTGAAAAACAGGCAAAAGCTATTTACACTCTATCCCTAGTCTGATGCATATATCTGATCTAATAGTATTTAGTACATGGGAATATATATATATATGAGTGTGTTTTTTTTGATGCACCCTGTCCGCCCAAATATGGGAGAAAGAAATCTTCTTTCTTTTTCTTTTTCTTTTGCCTGTATCAGCTCAATCCAGAGCCATCCACAGGCAGAAGTTGCCAACTGCGACATCATTATACATTTTTTAGATTGCTAACAAAGAATAAAGGGAGAACTGGAATAGCTATTTCGAGCTTCTTAACTCAATGTATAATGATGTCGCAGTTGGTGACTGCTGCCTGTGGATGGCTCTGGATTGAGCTGATACAGGCAAAAGAAAAAGAAAAAGAAAGATTTCTTTCTCCCATATTTGGGCCGACAGGGTGCATCAAAAAAACACTCAAGGTAAATCTCCTCCCCCTGTCTCTTCCCTCCCTGATACAGCTGACAAAGTGAGAAAGAGCCTGTGGCCTAGAGGTTAATACAGCTGCCTAACATGCCCAGGTTTGAATCTCAGAAGGGTATGTCTGGCTGAAGAGAGTTAAGAAGCTCAAAATAGCTATTCCAGTTCTCCCTTTATTCTTTGTTAGCAATCTAATATATTCACAATTATATTCCACTGATTTTAACTCATGTAGCCTATTAACTCCTTAGAAGGTTTTGAATGGCAAAAAGCATCATCTCCTGCATTATTAGCAGTTAGTAGGAATTACAAGCAAGATCAGAATTAATGTTCAGTTGGAAAATTGACACAGAAATGCATAATCATTGTTGACCACAAATTAGGCAAACATGTCCCTGCAAAAGAGTCATGACAAATCTAGCAGTAAGGAATTCACATCAACTGCTTTACTGAACATGGAGGAGGGTCTCAAAATGTATATTTAGAAACCAAATAATAAGCATGTATATAAGAAGCAGACAATTTGGCATTCTTCCTTTACATCCCCTCTTCATGCTGTATATTTCCAGAAATTGTCTAAGGAAATTGAAAGGTTTGGAAACATAATTATGATTGCAGTAATAATCTTAAGTTCCAATTTACCTTTACATTCATATTTGAGGTCAGAGAAGTATACCATCTCTTGTGAAAAGACAAAAAGACCTAATCGTCCACCAGCAAAAGTTGTATCATAGATTGGTCCAGAATCTGCCATTATCTGTTTTCCTTCATAGACTACAACCCTGTAAGGGAAAAACATGGTCTAAGTGAGATGCAATCTTTGAGATGATAATTCATCTTTTTAGAAAGAATGCGCAAAATGTTTTGAATTGAAAACATCCCATTCAAAACAGGGCCATTTCAAACTTGGAAGACTTCTAGTATGGTCAGAATCCTTTTTAATAACGTTGGGGACAATCCAACTTTTTCAGAAAAAGGTGTGGAATATAGAAGACAACAGTTTGAGCATGAAATATTTTGAAATCAATATGCTTTGCATATCATGGCTATCTAGCAATTTTATTTGTTTATTTAAACATATTATTCTTAGTCTTAATTACAATATCAGTTAAATTATATAAAGATATTGTATTTTATAGTAAAGAAATGTGTGGCAAGCATTAGACATACTGAATTAACAACTAATTCCAATTAATTAATTGATTTTAACAGAATGTAAGGATGAGAAATGCCTTTTTTGTTTTCATCTGGCAGATGTAATGAATGTGCACTATATAATTATATATCAGACCCTATACAGTGTGTGTGCAGCTTCTGCAAATGACTATTTTTTAAAAAATATGAATTACACATTCATAAAAATATAAATACTTAAACAACATTCAATGACTGAATGTCTGGACTGAAACTTTTTAAAACTGTGCCATAGATAGTGTCCATCTGTGTATAAAGGTGGGTCAGGACAGGATAAACCAAAATAGTAATCCAACAGATTACACACATTTTTAACAGATTACTTTTTACTTTACAGCAGGAACAAGATTTGCAAAATTTGGGGGTGGGGTGGGACGCAAAGCCCAGAAATCATAGAGATACACTAATTTACACAATAATCCAGGAGGTAAATTCATGTCATAATTTGCAAAAATTGAATTCTTTACATATCTGTAAAGGAATTCCCACATATCTTAAACAAATACACGGGACAATAATTCATGTGGCATAAATGGCATGAAAAATTGAACTGGTAGAGAGGGACATGGGCAAACAAAAAGGAGAAATGCAGTAACAATTCCCAAAGGAATTATTAGTAATAATAAGTAATATTACACTCTATATTATATCTGCCATAATATAGAACTTTTTTACAATTATATTTTATTAAAACATTTTTTCTGAATAAATGTTCTCCAGATGACCTGATTATTTAAAAAAAAGCTATTTAAAGTTGCCTTAGTTATATTCATTTTAATTTTAAGAAAAAGGAGCCATCTTTTCTTTCAATCCCTTTTTATTTTAATCATTTTTCTTTCCTTCTCACCTTCTAGCCAAAACCAGATTATTTCATAGTAAACCATAACTTTCTAAGACCTGGAGGAAAGTTATTTCTTTTAAATAATGTAATAATATTTTGCCTTTGTTTATATATGCCATTCAGAATAAATTGAACATATCTGATGAGATGGAAAAGTGAGAAAACAAGAATTCAGAATCCCCAAAGGCTTCAACTATAAAAAGAAACAGGCTGCCCTCAATGAAGTGATAGCTTTGGCATTTGCTTACAAAGGATTATAAAATGCTATTTATGATCAGATAGAAAAGGAATAGCATACATCAGAAAAAATGTCATACTTTATTAATCCTGTCTTAGGTCTGTGGATCAAATGCCACCTGTAGGCAGTGTAATCTTTCCAGCCAATATTTTTGGGATCATGCCACAAGGTACGCACCTATAACAAAGATAAAACACATAGGCATACATTGGGAGAAAAAAGCCTTACATATATCATGCTATTGCTAACTGACCAACTTCTTATGGTATCTAAACTTTGATTAAGGAGTGAGGTACATCAGGAATAAGGAATTGCCCATGCATACGTGAAATTGGCTTCTATCCACTCATTACACTCTACTCACGAGTAATACATTACAACTCATACCACCTCCCTTAAATACATGCAAGGGTTTCATGTAGAAAGTCCTCTTTTATTCCAGAGTGCAGGATATAAAATGATTCATATAAATGATGGGAAACAGATTCCAACTGAATGTTAGAAAATAAAAACTTTTGACTTCTGGTTTGCCATCCTGGCCACTGCAGCTGCTGGAAGGCGAGCTCCATCATCCGCGTTTGGTTTCGCTCCACTGGGGGATCCTGTAAAGAGTCGATAGTCAACCCTTTACAGACGAGCAAGGAAGGGACCCCTGCTTGATTGCGGGAGAGTGGCAGCCCTTCTGCTCGATCCGGGGCAGCCCTCCAAACAGGAGGAGGAAAGACCGGCCATAGTAATATGGCCCATCACTAGGCTGCAGACAGCCAAAGTCAAAAGCAACACGAATGAAACTGGGTGAGATCTGATCTTCTCTTTACCCTAAGTATTTTCTTTTCCTGTAAAAGCTGCACCAAGTACCTTCCCCCTGTGAGGAGAGAGGGAAGGGAATTTCTATCCCACCCTCTAAGAATAGTGGCAACTGACTACCCAGGTGAATTAAAGCACTAAAAGAACAACTTTAATCCAATTGGATTTATATGTTCCGGAAACTTGGGGACAAAATTTTTTCCTATTTTTATTGGAGACTTCTATTTACAAAAAAGAAATAAAATTGGAAAAAGGATTATAAAAACTTTGGACTTAAAAAACCTTAAACGGCATCGGTGACATCTTGTGGTGAATTTTGGTATTACAACTTGTTATTTCCTAAAAGAGACTTGGCTCGAAGCCCAGACCTTAGATAAGACTCTTCTGACCTTGGCACTACCTGTGAGAAACTCAGCTGTAAGAAAACAACTGGGCAGTATAACTGGCCTACTTGAACTGTGAATGTAAACCTTTATTGATTTTCAGAGTTATAGGTGGGGAATTGCCTTCCTATCTCTTTATTTGAGGAATATTGCTTACTATATGAGATGACTTGGACTATAAAATCTTGCTTGATAAACGACTTCTACTATAAAGACTATTTATAAACATGTGAAAGAGATGGATGAAGACCAGGAAAAGATCCTTTCCATGTTGAAAGCAATACATGAAACCATTCTTTCAGCTTGTGATAAAATAAGACCTAACATAAAAGATCAAGATGCCAGCTTAGATACACAAACCCAAACTTTGACTACAACCAAAGAACTAACAACGCAGAAGATAACAGAAGAAGTAGAACAATCAAATATTAAGACAGAGGACTCAATTGACCAACAAATACAGTTAATGGAAAATCCAGAAAAGGGAGCGACAACACTGAAAATGGAAAAGACTTTCTATATAAACCAGAAGAAATTTGAGAAAGAAGAAGAACAGATTGAATGGAAGATAAACATATCATGGTAATCATAGGGAATTGGAATAATAGAGAGACAACTTAATGAATACAAATGGGCTAGTCCTTCCAAAAATGGCAATTAAATTGTCTCCTTTATTTCAAATAACATATATAATAATAGAGGGAGATTTGCTGATCTAAAAGCACTGATATGGAAAGCTAGTTGGCAAAGGAAGAAAGCCAGAATAAGACTGAAGAAAATTGGGGTTTTGATTTATTAGAGGGGATTTCATATTATTAATTAGAGGGTTAAAGGGAGAGGTTGAGATAAGGGGAATTCTGGTCATTAGAATTAAAATATTTGGAAATTAGTTGAAAAGGATTTTTTCTGTTTAATATTTAAAAATTATATCTAAAAGAAAAAATTATTATGAATATGTTTAATTTATTGATTAACCCAGGCAATTTATACAATGGTTTTGATTTATTAAAGGGGTTATTGTATTATTAAGTAGATGATTTAATATGGTGGGAAATAGATAACTTTTAGGAAATAGAACAAGATTATATTCAAATAGATGAAATGTGTATTTTGGATATTAGATTCTGTTACGAATTGAGATAAGGGAAATCCTGGTTACCAAAGCCTGAAAACTATAAATATCAAAGGTTAAATTGGAATATTGATGGGAAACCAAAATTGGGAAAAAATTAATAACAGGATATGGATTGTTTATGAAGATTGAATGTAAAAAATAATTAAAATACACATAAGCTAAAATTTATTAATAAATGTAATAATGATGTTTTTACTGAGTTGATATAATAAGAACTGTATTTGCTTAAATGTGAGACAGTAAATGTTAAGGGAAAAAAGAGGAAATATTTGATGTTATAACTTGAGATTTGTACTAAAGGTTTTGTTATCGAACTATTGATTAACCCAGCCACACATTGCTTTTTAAATACTTAAATGTAAAATTGGGAAATTAATAAAATATTATTAAAAAAAGAAAGAAAACAAAAACTTTCGCACTAAGATAGTTTGGTAGTAGAACCAGTCCTGCAGGAAGATAATGGGCATCCCTGAACTATATGTATTCAATTGGAAGATAGGCAACCGTTAGCTAGGGATGCTTTAATTTGAATTCCTGACTCAACTGGAAGTTGCATTTGATGGTCTCAAGGGTCCTTTCCAACACTGTAAGTCTATAGACCTGTTATTCTGTATCTCTTGGATTTTTTACCCTTCTGATACTATGACTTAGGCAGAGGTTGCTATGGCAGAAAAAGGATGACAGAAGGAGCTGATAGGAGGAGCTGTAGGAGGAGACTAGCATAGCAGATATATTCCATAGTACAGTGGTGGCGAACCTATGGCAGGGGTGCCAGAGGCAGCACTCAGAGCCCTCTCTGTGGGCATGCGCACCATCACCCCAGTCCTAGGCCTTCAGCTGGGTTTTATAAAACCTTTTCGCTTTAGGCTCCACCACCGTGTGCAAAAAAAAGGTTCAATCAATCAGTCAATTTCAACTTCTCGCGGGAAAAAAAAGATCTTGCAAAGTTGGAATTGATTGATTGAACTTTTTAGTTCCACCCAGTCTGCCCTTACCACTGCAGCCACACCCACCCAGTGGGCCACACCTACCCAGCACCCAACGATGCATAAGTGGGTTTTGGGTTGCAGTTTGGGCACTCAGTCTCTAAAAGGTTCACCATCACTGCCATAGTACTTAGTCGTGTGTAGAGCAATTGGCTGTGATTCACTGACACAAGGGGACTGAGTACTGAGTAACTGACTGTAATTGAGATAAAAATTAAACCTGGACCTAATTTGACTCTAGCAAACCAAATATACCTTGGTTGGGCTATGCATATGTTCAAAAAGGATACTGATTTGTCAGAGCTTTAAGTTAAGCATCCCTTAGAAAGTGACATGGAGAAGTAACCCTCCATTTCTGCCCAGCAGAGAAGCCATACCAGTCAGACTGATAGCAAGGATTTCTGTACATTCTGTACATGCCAGTTTGCAAAACAGCTGCTCAAAGCAGAGAGCTCACTCAATGCTTTCTTAAAGAGAAACAACTCTCCTCCCTAAGCTGCCACCAATCTGCCCAAATCTAACATCTGGAGCCCTTAATAATGAAACCTGAGCAATAAATTATTATCATCCTGAACCAGATTAACAGTATTTTCAGCACTTTCCTGCTTAAACCTACATGAAAAGTTAGTCTTGACATGTGTGCTATACCCTGACTTTTCAATGTATGTTTTTAAACCCTGAGGCCACTTATAATTAAAATAGACATGAGGCAGGTTAGAATGATCATAGATCATAAAGTAGGTTAAAATAATATGGTCAACAACAGCTGCTGTAGAAGGGAAGGGAAAGTTCAATACATACCAGAACCTGTGACCCATTCTTAACATTTGTGCACTAATCACATGATTTGAACATGGGAGGGTTGTCTTGCAATTAAATGGGGGCAGGGGAAGTATAGGTTTCCTTAATGTCATGGTAACTTTGGGCTGATAACATATTGTTGAGGGAACTTTTCAACTACTTACCTGCCCAGGCGTATTTCCTGTGTGCCAAAGAGCATTTCTCAAATGTTCACCAGTACCGGTTGTAGAATTTACAACCTTAAGGGATACCCCTGAGTATCCATAAGCTCTGGTTGGCTTATTTTCCCAGTATGTCTGAGTCACTTGCTTCCACATTAAAACATAGAAGCGACTACTAGATTGGTAACCAAAGACAAATCCAGCATAATCATCATCTCGGTCTGTGTTGACATAGAATGTGCCACTGAAGTCAACAGAACTGAATTCATCATAGCCTGAAGAAGGATGGGAAAGAAATGCTGAGGTATTGTTTTAATTTCACTATCTATTGTCAAAACTATTTAGTGTGATACGTTCATCTGTTTTAGAATTCAAGTCAATATTATTTATTTATCAAATTAATATAGCCATTCATTTATCTATTGAAGGTGAGTCTGAACGGTGCACAATATATTAAAAATATAAAAACATTGAATACAAATATAAAAAGCCATAGTAATGAATATATTAAAAACCCCAAAAACAATCAAAGTGAAGGGAGAATTTTAAACTGGCTCCCTCAATAATGGAGTCACCTAGCCATATTTTTGGCTTCCTGGGAGGCCAAGGCCTTGTCACACAATGGGCCTGTTTGTGGGGGCCTTCCAGAATATCAAAAGAAAGAAGCCAATCTAATTTTGGGGTGGGAAGGATGTTCAATAAAGCAGGCACCATGGCAGTGGCAGCTACATCTTGTAGGCTCATGAAATATAAATCCCTGGCTGATGATACGCGTTGCATGCCTGCTCTGCAAGATCTAATAAGGCAGATTGAAATGCAGCCCCTCAGATTATTAGTCTTCCATTTTAATATTTTGGTTCTTGGCTTTCCTCTTTCCTTATCCTTTCCCTTGATTTAATTATCATACTTGCTTTAGTGTGAAACATCTATAGATGTTTGAAGAAGGCAACAACATTCATATTTTGGCCTACTGGTGTGCTATGTGCAACTGTCCTCAAAAATGGTCTAGAACAATAGTGGCGAACCTATGGCACGGGTGCCAGAGGCGGCACTCAGAGCCCTCTCTGTGGGCACGTAGGCCATCACTCCAGTCCTAGGCCTTCAGCTGGGTTTTATAAAACCTTTTCTCTTTAGGCCTCTGCTGCCGTGTACAAAAAAAGTTTCAATCAATCAGTCAATTTCAACTTCTCGCGGGGAAAAAAAGATCTTGCAAAATTGGAATTGATTGATTGAACTTTTTAGTTCCATCCAGTCTGCTGTTACCACCGCAGCCATGCCCATCGAATGGGCCATACCCACCAAATGGGCCACACCCACCAAATGGGCCACACCCACCCAGCACCCGACGATGCATAAGTGGGTTTTGGGCTGCAGTTTGGACACTCGGTTTGCCATCACTGGTCTAGAAGCTGAAGCTGCTGCTGAAGGAAACAGAGTGGCTCATGGTGGCACTGAATAGGGCACTGATCCTTAAATTCTGGCTGTCTGCAAGACACCAGGTCCTGTTGACATTGATATTAATCCATAAAGGCCCAAATGATTTAAATTATTACTGCCATAAATGGCAATCCAGCCCATGGATTAAGATCAGCTGGGAGAATTAGAATAGAATAGAATAGAATAGAATAGAATAGAATAGAATAGAATAGAATAGAATAGAATAGAATAGAATAGAATAGAAAGGGACCTTGGAGGTCTTGTAGTCCAGCCCCCTGCTCAAGCAGGAGAGCCTATACCATCTCAGACAAGTGACTGTCCAGTCTCTTCTTAAAAACCTCCAGTGATGGAGCACCCACGATTTCTGAAGGCAAGCTGTTCCACTGGCTAATTGTCCTCACTGTTAGGAACTTTCTCCTTAATTCCAAGTTGCTTCTCTCTTTGATCAATTTCCAACCATTGTTTTGGAGAATAATTTGACCCCCATCTTCTTTGTGGCAGCCTCTCAAATACTGGAATACTATTACGTCACCCCTATTTCTTCTTTTCTTTAGACTAGCCAAACCCAAGTCCTGCAGCTGTTCTTCATATGTCTTAGCTGCTCTTTTTTGTAGTATAGTGACCAAAATTGGCTGCAGTATTCCAGTGTGGTCTCATTAGGGTTTTATAAAGGGTTTTATAAATACTATTATAAATAGGGTTTTATAAATGCTATTTATTGTACTATCAATTCACAACATGGCTACTAGGAATTGCACAATTCACTCTACAATCTTATATATTTCTATAGGGAGTTACTATAGTAATTATGAATCTCAGGTAAAGAGCTACATGATATTAGCCTTAAATTCTTTACCATTTTAGTCCTGAATGAAAAAAATGAGATAATCTGGGATAGAATAATTTAATCTCTTTTATGGCAAACACAGAATACCAATGCATGGTCTCAAAATCTAAAAATGACACAGGATACTTGGAGACCCTTATGAAGAAATAACAGTTATGGTCAACTATTATTATTCTGAATATAGTTCACTCAGAAGGGATTCTAATACTTACCAACAGCTATGCCAGGATCTGAATTAGCAGTCTGAACCAGTTCCTTGCCCTGATGGCGAATTACCCAGTTTGGATCAATCTGAGCTGTTCCTTTAGGATCCAGGGGTACCATCTGAAACTTTCTGAAATCTGTTTCACTAATGGCATCATTTTCAGGGCACGCATCAAAAATATCTGGGATACTATCATTGTCAAAATCATCTTTGCAGATGTCGCCTCGGCCATCCCCTGAATCATACAAATTTTTAAAAACACACATAATAATAATAACTTTTTTTTCTGTACGAGAAGTTGTGGATGTTTACATTATACATTAAATGCTAATTAGTACTGAATAATACAGTGCAACAATTCAACAGCTGTACTACTCCTAAAAATGAAAAATAAATACTAGTGAATGTTTATCGGTGAACAATTACTATGTTAAAATAATATCAGAATCATCTTTACTCAACAAGTGCAGTGGCTCAAATGATTAGGACACTGGGTAAGAGGCTAGCAAGCCAGTGTTCAAATCCAAAGCTGCTGTGTGACAGGGTGAGCTCCTGTCATTCAATCCAGCTCCTTGATGGGGACATGAAAGGAGCCCCCATGGGCTTCCCCCATACACGGTGACGCCACCAGCTAATCCTTTCAATGTGGAAGTGCCTTAAATGGTGTCTTTGACATGCACAGGACAGGGAGTGAAAGATGCTATAATATTTTAGGATTCAATTAAAATCCATATTCAGAAAATTATAGAATTAAGACAGATGTTGGAAATAATCTAATGCACAGTCCATTATGCAGGATTAACAATACAGTACAGAGGTATTGCAAATTTAACAGATGACCATTCATAACTTACTTAAATACTTTTATTGAACGAGGGAGTACAATTAACTAGCATTAGAAAACAATTACCCAACAGGAGCACACTTTATGTGTTTTTGGTTAAAACTTTTTTTGCTGTATCTTTTCCTTTCTAATAGATATTCTTGTATCTTATACACAGAGATGCACAACTCTTTTCTATATTGTGAAGCATCCCCTTCTTACATGAAATAGAATCACAAAGCCTTTTTGTTGCACTCATATAACCATCTAAGCCTTTTTTTTTAGAACCAAACCATTATTCCTAAATTGATAATTAAATTCTGGCTCTTTATATTTTTTTGCTATATTGTGATTGCTATATGCCAATCATCATTAACATACTAATACACATTAAAGATGAATTGCCAAATTTACACTTCAGGTGTTTTTGTACATTTATGAATTGTAAAGAAGGGGGAAATCATTGGTGCACTTCTCTTCTCAAAGTAGTCATGTGAAAATATTATAGGTTTACTAATCTAGTGGAAACTCTAAGTAAGATTATCATGAGGCTGAAAATCTGAGAATGATTGTTATGCCACAACTACATATAAAGTAGAATATGAGCTGTTTGGGAGATACGGGGAAATGAATCCTTTATACCCTAAGAAATCCTGAGTACAACAGAATTTGATATTTAAAAAGTGCTTTGGGATTTTATTTTATTTTATCTCTGTGTGATCAAATGCCTTCAGCAATGTTTTGCCATGAGTACTTAAGACTATGGCTATGCATTTTTGTCCCATCTGTATTAAATGAGTGAAGAAGGCATTACAGTAAATCGTATTAAAATAGCTTTGACCACTCTTTTTTCTTTATGAGGGAAACTTGTTTATTTCATAAAATAGCAGTGATAAGCTAAAAGTGAAATAGACATTCCTTGAAGCTTTGGAATGTGACTATATTTAAATTGTGGTTGATTAATGGGGCATTCAAGGCTAAACCACTCAAGAGAATAGAGTCTACCACCCCCAAATCATTTATACACAAAGATTGACTAATGGCATTATGGTAAATAGTTGAAAAGCTCGGTCTCATAATGGAATATTTATAATGGTTTGAGTTAGTTTTTGAGGTTAAAAAACAACAGGCATTAAAATAAATGCCAAAATCAGGAACAAAACCGTCAACAAGTCTTCTGAGTTCCTGGACTAAATAACAGCTTATAAAATGTTCATCCATTCTACAAATCTATTATTATTAATGTGCACCTACAGGTAGTCTAACATTTTTTTCCAAATCTGAATATCAGTGTCAACTTTGCAATGAACCTGGCAGCAGCCATTTTTCGTTTTGGGTTGCCACAAGAAGGGTAGGGGGGGAGAAGGTATTTCTGGTAGTCTAAACATGAGCAACTCTTGTGGGAACCAAGGTCATTCCCATGCCGGAGGGATAGAGGAGGATCATTGAGGTAGAAAAGCTTGCCAAGGGGTTCTATTGGGCAGCATGAATACAGGAGTGGGAACTGTTACATTGTATTACATTGATTCTTGGGGGGGGGGTGTTTAGATCTGGTTTCACTTTTGAAGGTGCCAATATTATGTATCTAATAAACATGTTCCTTGAGGAACTTTCTTGCCTCGGAGCTCTGATTTATTTGGTCTTATTGATCGGAATCATGACAGTCAGATTTATATAGAGATTCCTTAACTCTCTCACTCCTGATGTTTCACCAATCATAAAACATGGAAAATCATGGGAGCTAGTTCTCTCTCTCTTTTCTTGGCTAATTCTCATACATTTTTTAGGAATTTATATAAATATTTATCAGTAAGAACTTGGCCATGGAGCATCAAAAAAGATTTTTAAAAAATACAGATAGCAAGAATCAAGGTTTTTCAAAGTTCTTTTTATGAGAAAATGGCCTCACATTCCACTGACTGACTGCTGTCCAAGTTGAATTCCAAATACTGACCAACTGTATATGTGTTTATCTTAACTTTTAAGGGATAAAGATATGTCTCCAGTTTTATTCTCTCTGGTAACTTCAAAGAAGTGACTTCTTTGTTCAAGTGAGGTTTTAATTATTTGGTTCATATGTTGCCTAATTTTTTGCAGCACTAATTGCTGCTGACAAGACTACTAATTTTTCAAATATTTAAAAATGCATCCAGTTCACACCAGTTCGGCAGAACCGGTAGCTATTTTTTTGTTGCCTAGGCCCAGAATGGACTTCCGGAAGTGGCATCCACACAGAGAACCAGTTGTTCACATATTTGAATCCCACCACTGATCTCACCCATCAGTTTTTTGAGGCCTACTAGTTGAAAAACAGTTCCTCAAGTGACAGAACAAACTTAGTATTCTGTTTAATTTCTTGGTAGAATCCTAACAGGAGGAACCTTGACAATCAAATATGAATGATACAGGTTACTCTGCAAGACAGCCTTGGTCATAGAACAGTTAATCACCTACCAATTTGTATGACTGGAATCACAAAAATATGATAGATTAACACATGGGTTTCTGTATATTATAGCCAATGCTATGCAGTAATTAGGATAGGGGCCTCCAAAATTGGCAACTTGAAGATTTGTGCACATCAACTCCCAGAATTCCCCAACCAGCATGGAGCTGAAGTCCACAAGTCTTAAAGTTGCCAGATTTGGAGAACCCTGGATTAGAATAGTATTAAAAAGTTCAAATTTCACACTCAGCTTCAATGGCTGGTAAATTTGAGCTGCCAGGGTAAAAATAAACATAAAAATGTATTGTTTTATTCTGCCTTAGCCCAATTTGGGAACTGGCCACAATCAGAATTATTTAGTGGTGGGATTCAGCCAGTTCATTCCACTTCACCAGAAACAGTAGCTAATTTTTTGTTGCCCAGGTCCAGAATGGAAGTGGCATCCACACAGAGAACCAGTTGTTCACATATTTGAATCCCACCACTGGAATTATCCTTCCAAAGTGAAGCATGACTCTTAGTCTCTTGTCTTCAGTTCAGACTTTGTCTCAAAATTCTGTTCTTTTCAGGCGGCAATTTCTGATTTCCTTTTTTTTCTTTTTTCAGGATAAGCAACATATAAGATTTGCTATTCCCACAACCCCAATAGACTACAATTATAATCAAGCAACAATAAAGCAATAACTGCAACATTATTTTTATTGCCACTCAGTAGATGTGACATTGTTAGAGTTTTAAACTTCAGGACATCTGTAGAACGAGACTCCACATGGATTATCCAAGCAGGTCAGTGACAAAAATACTAATCAGATTCATTTCAAATATAACAAGCTCAATATTTAGTTAGCATTCTAAAATATAGATTTTTTTTACCCCTTCCTTGCTAGGGGAATCTGGGAATTATAGCACAACCCATTTGGAGATCACTAGATTAAAGAAAGCCAGTGTCATGTATTATTCAGGTGCCCAAAATGGAAACTCTATGTCAGACATGTCAAACTCGTGACATCATGTGACATCACGCAATGTATCGGAGCTTTTTCGCCATTGCTGGCAATAGGGTGGGCATGGTTTCCCGATGACGCATCCGGCCTGCGGGCCGGTAGTTTGACACCCCTGCTCTATATGAAAAATACTAGAAGTGACTGTAGGTGCACATCAGTTTATGGTTTGTTTTTAAACAAATTCTGTTGCAGGAAAATATAATCTTACCATCAGAATCCTTCTGGTCAGGGTTGAATGTAAGTCGGCAATTATCTCTGTCATCTGGGATACCATCATTATCATCATCAGGATCACAGGCATCCCCTTTGCCATCTTTGTCATGATCAGCCTGGTTAGCATTGGCAATGTAAGGGCAGTTGTCTTTGTTATTCTGGTGGCCATCGTCATCTA
This sequence comes from Bothrops alternatus, assembly GCA_034064705.1. NCBI lineage: Eukaryota > Metazoa > Chordata > Lepidosauria > Squamata > Viperidae > Bothrops > Bothrops alternatus. The sequence continues at coordinate 15,095,598 of JARGCV010000023.1, forward strand.
TGTCTTCATTGTTGTCACATTGGTCACCAACCAGATCATTGTCCACATCAGTCTAAGGAGGAAAATGGATAAAAAGTTTGAAAGTGTTTGCAATAAAAATAAAAACTAAACTAAATCCATGGCACTACAGAGCTAAGATCCTCCTTAAAAACATCTATTTATGGCATGGAATACAGACAGGCTGTCAGGCAGACAGACATATCATGTATACATTCTCATTCGGAATGCATAAGATACCACCAGATCAGAAGGCAGAGTATAACAATTTGAGTTAGCTTTTCATTTATGTAGTGTGGGATGGATTGATATGAACCTTCCTCATTCAAATTCTTGTCCTCTGCAGAATTTGCACAACCATAAGATTCTTTGCTGAGAAAATAACATGGATGTGTTATAATCATTAGCAATAGTACTTAGGCTTATATATACCACTTCATAGTGCTTTACAGCCCTCTCTACGTGGTTTACAGAATCCACATATTGTCCTCAACAATCTGAGTCCTCATTTTACCCACCTCAGAAGGATGGAAGGCTGAGTCAACCTTGAGTTGGTCAGGATCGAATTCCTGGCAGTGGGAATGTAGAGTTAGCCTGAAATACTGTATTCTAACCACTGTGCCACCACGGCTCCTTGACACCATTAGGAATGAAGCTCAACTGATTGCCACTCTGTGCTAATTTTGTTAACAATAAACCTTTATTATATCTGCTATGATTGGATAAACACTTGTCTTTGTTCCAGACTATCTGCTCAAGCACTAGGAGCTGGAAAACGTATGTTGGTAAAACTGGGAAAGACTTTGACCTCAGCCGTTCTGGATCTGGGCTTTGTTCCCTTTGCAAGATCTTACAAATGAGAGAAATTGTGCTGCATGCATGCTCCTGTGAAAAATCTCTCTTGTCTGGGCAATGTTCTTAAGATATGAAAGGATATTGCTCGGAATAATGTTCCCTTGAAAGAAAAAATACAGGAAGCCTGAGGCAATAACTTCATACAATTAGAAATTCCAGATCATAAGCTGAAATCAAAGGTAAATATATTGAGTTGGATCTTTGAAAACTTGAAAGCTGTTCTTTAATAATGCAAACATTCAGCTCATCTCTAACATACAGATTGTTGATTATATTTGCGTTTAATGTAGACATGTGGCCTGTTATTGAAAAGAATAATTTTAATTCTATATAAAATGAGCAATTTTCCTTTCCAAATAAAATCATGACTAAGTAAAACATAGCACTGATGAGACAAGGTGATAAAGACCATTGTGATCTGTCACCTATTTTAATTTTTAAAATACCTGGTGAGATAATTTAAAAAACAACAACACATACTCACACATGGAGAAACACTCCAGTTCATTCAAACCCACAATTTATTTCACTCTGTGTGTGTGCATGTGTGTGTGTGTGTGTGTGTGTGTATATTTTCTGAGGTTTTCGCGGGTGTTTGTATGTAGGTCTTTGGTTCTTTGGGTTTTCTCCCACGTAGAATTTGAAGTGTCTTGGCGACGTTTTGACGTTTCGACGAATGGGACTTTGTCGAAACGTTGCCAAGACACTTCAAATTCTACGTGGGAGAAAACCCGAAGAACCAAAGACCTACATATATATATATATGAAGCACGAAGCCGAAAGCACCAGCCTGAAGATGACGAATGGGACTTCGTCGAAACGTCGCCAAGATACTTCAAATTCTACGTGGGAGAAAACCCGAAGAACCAAAGACCTATATACAAACACCCGCGAAAACCTCAGAAAACCTTGTTGGATACCCAATGCTTCTGTTTACAATTCATGTATATATATATATACACACACATATACACATATACACATATACTCATATACACATATACACATATACACATATACACATATACACATATACACATATACATAGGGATATAGAAATACAAATAGAAATAGATGAGAGAGAAAGAGACAGACACAGACAGAGACCGATAGATAGATTAATGCAAGATTAGAAGATATGGAGAGAATCACCAAGAGTTGCACATGACTAAATGGATAACATCATCATCATACAGATATATAAACAAACTTGAATTTATGATCATATCTTTATTGCCATAGAAATTAATCCCAAGTATGAAAATGGTTGGGTGAATTTTTTTATTACCAACAAAAGTTACCAATTCCCTTCAGGTACTTATTTTTCCTATTTCTTGAAAGAATTTTCTCCATTATGTAGAAAAAGGGCAATTGGGGATATATAAGCATCTTTAAAGCAACCAGCAATATTACCAGCAACTTGGTCAACAACATGCAAATTTAGGTTTAGAAAAAGAACTATATTCAGTGCTAAAAAAATGAAAAAATATAATTCAAATTCACAGCCATATCTTCCATTTGTATATTGAAGAAGTACATCATTTACCTGATCGGGATTGTGTACCAGGGGACAATTATCACAATGATCACCAACTCCATCTCCATCTGTATCTCTCTGGTCTGTGTTATAGACATATGGGCAGTTGTCACGATCATTGAAAACATCTGCCAGGATGAAAAAGCAATACAAATGAAGCCAGATGTTGAGATTCCAGTCAAAACAACAATTTTTTCAACAGTTAGGAATGGAGATTTTTTCCCCCCATTTTACCCTTCCCCAAAGTCTGAATGAAGTTAGGTCAAATGAGAATGATTAGCCTGGGATTCTCCCATATGTTTCATGGCTCATTGGTCACTCTGGACTCAAGGCATGCATAATATATTGAATAGATCATGGTGCTGCGTAAGTAAATACAACTAGACCAAATAGTTCAGGCCATATCTTATCTTAGATGGCATTTTGTTTTTCATAATAACCTGCAAGATGAAGATGGAAGTCTACCCCCCCCACAACTGGTTTTCTGTTACAAGTGGTATTTGAAGGCATGTTGTGATTAGCCCAGAGGTAACTGTATCTTCCAGACTGAGAGACATCTACCCCATGCAGATATATATGGGGCAAGTGAAGAAATATGCACTGGGACATTGAGTTGCAAGAATAAATAAAAGATCAGGAGTTTTTATCTTTTTAGTTAATAGCATCTTCCTATATCTCCAGTTTTAAAGTCATTTGGCTAGTAGCCATCAACTGTCTTGTAATAGTAAAATCCACAGGTCAATTTGGATTCTGAGCAAAACAGTTAAATATCTATTGCAGTGTCCTTTGCCTATTACAGAAGATGCTTTCCCTAAATTACATCCCCCATTCAAATATTTTTTACAAAATTATAGATACCATTTATAGGATTGTGCTTTCTGGTTCTAAGCTGATCAAGTATCTTCAAGATATCACATCACTGAGACATCTTTTAGGTTAGTTTTAAAATAGTCTATTTCTCCTATACATAATCTTTGCATGTTATACTACTTAAGAACACAGCCAAATAATTTTGTTTGAAAGACACCAATCAGTTCAAGGTACCAATTTTGAAAAAACTCTCTATGTTTTAAGAACAGCAAATCTTAGGTGAGGGTTCAGGTAGCATATCATATATAGAGTATCTTTGTAAATTGCTACCCTGCCAGTTTTTTATGAAAACTAGATGTAAAACAGATTTTCATGATCTATATTAGTTTTTTTGTGAGGACCATCATTTGTAAACCCAGGAACCTGAACCAGAATGTGAACCTGAAGATAAATCCTTTTACGTACACAGTTCTATTTTTTATCAAACACATATTTTGTTTCAGCAGAAAATTTATAAAAGACTCATTGTAAAACTATTGAGTACGAATCAGATGTGCCCATTCTTGAATGTTAAAGTATTCCTGGAAAAGATATTATCAGATATATTTCCAGAAAATAATGGGCGTTGATAGGATTTTCCTGCATACTTCAATTATACCTTAATTTCTGTTTGTTTGTTTTTTCTTGCAACTTTGCCAGAACATCAATCAAAAAATAAGTTCAATCATTAATGTAAACCTTAAGTGATGAGAAGCTTTCGAATTTCTGCTAATATACATATCCAATATATATGTAAGAAACATTCACTGAACCAAATCCAAGGCTTAACAGGTTATCTCCTCTGCTTCCTAACCTTGCCCAAACTGTAAACTGAGATTCAGCTGCCAAAAAATGCTACAACATCCTTAGGATATTAATGTTTCAGGCTGCAAGTCATGCCAAAATGCATAAACCCAAAGGCATTGAAAAAATATCAAAGAATATAAAAGTAGATTTAGACCAGCGGTTCTCAACCTGTGGGTCGTGACCCCATTTGGGGTCGAACGACCGTTTCACGGGGGTCGCCAAACACGGCAGTCCGCCATTTTCCCCCCCATTTTCCCTCGGCCGTCGCTCGCGCGCCACGCATGCGCGGTTAGGGCCATCGTGCCACGCATGCGCAGTTTGGCCCGTTGCGCGCATGTCGCGCATGCGCGGTTCGAGCCATTGTGCGCCACACATGCGCAATTCAGCCCGTTGCACCACGCATGCGCGATTTGGCCCGTTGCGCCACACATGTGCGGCGCAGGTCGGGGTCACACCACGCATGGGCGGCGCAGGTGGGGTCTCGGCCTGAAAAAGGTTGAGAACCACTGATTTAGACCATTGGAAAAATTTGCATCTTTCATTACTTGGGAGAATTGCTGCAGTGAAAATGAACATCTTACCTAAAATGATATTCCTGTTTCAGAATATCCCAATTCAATTAGACAAGAAATTTTTCAAGGAGCTGAATAAATTAACCTTAGAATTTGTGTGGTCCGGTAAGAATAAAATTAAAGGCATTACAGGATGCCAAAGAAAGGGAAGGTTTAGGCTTCCCAGATTGGGAGCTATATTACCAAGCAGTGGTCCTAACATGGATTAGAGACTGGATAACCTTAGAAAATAAAAGATGTTTACGTTTAGAAGGTTATGACCTCCAGCAGGGTTGGCATGCTCACATATGGATGGGGCAAAGCAGTAACCACCAATATTTTTTAAGACATAAGGTTTGGCAAGAATTAATAAAAAGCTGGAATATAGTTAAATGTCAATATTACACAAAGATTCCGGCTTGGCTATCGCCATTGGAGGCAATCACATATCCCAATTTGTATAGGAAAGACAAGGCTATTATATATAAAGACATCTTGACAGAAGAAGGTTATTTAAAACAAAAACAAGAGCTAAAACAACAAGGAATAGACATGGAGTGGTGGTCTTATCTCCAGATACAAGCAAGATACATGAAGGATAAGCAAGAATGGGGTATTAACAGGCAAGATACGGGGTTAGATAAAATACTTCTAGGCCCGGAGAAAAAACAAATAAAGAATATTTATAAACACCTGTTGGAACATAAGCTATATGAGGAGCAGGCTAAAGAAACAATGGTGACGTGGGCAATAGATCTAAGATATAATATAAATATGGATCAGTGGCAGCAAGTATGGGAGCGAAATAACAAAATCATAGATATTCTTCTATGTGTTGGAAATGTAAAAAAGAAAAGTGCACCTTTTTTCGTGTATGGTGGACATGTACAGAAGCACAGGTGTATTGGCGTTTGGTCTGGAATGGGCAATAGAAATGACTAGGCAAAACATTCTATACAAACCTGAGGCATTACTATTAGGAATACTAGAGAAAAATGTAAATAAAGAGGACACATATTTAATTATTCACATGGTTACGGCGGCAAGGATACTATTTGCTCAAAAGTGGAAAGCAATGGAAGTACCGAGTGAGGAAGTACTAATAAAGAAAATTATGTATTGCGCAGAACTAGATAGGATAACTAAAAGATTAAAAAATCAGGAAGACACAGAATTTTATCGAATATGGAATAAATTTTATAGATGGAGGGAAAAGAAATGGAGGTCACAAATAAAGAGATAAGTTAAGATTTAGACCAGAAACGTATAGTTTGTATATAGATATATTATATGTAATTAATGTATAATATAGACTGAGATGTCAGTCAAAGACGATTTACCATGTTCGATGTTTTTAATCCTTTTTTTTCCTTTGTACTCAATAAAAACTTATAAAAAAAAATATCAAAGCTATTTGGGTTGGTAGATTTTTCAAGGCTGGGCTACTGTTCCGGTTATATTTGCCAGTTTAATAATGCTAAATATTGCCATTGATTTTTCTCTCCCTTTCAGCCAAACATGTAATTTACGATTCTTATTATTCTAAGATCTAAAATAATTTCCTTTCTTTTCTCCAGGCATTTTGGCAAGCACTTCAGGTGAAGACATTTGATTTGACTGGCACGTCAAATATGATTTTTCATGCAAGTGTATTCCACATAAATATTTTAATTCCTTTAATTTCTTGTGAACTGCCACATAATATTATTGGATGGCCTACAAAAACATATGAAATAACTAAAAAAAATTGTTAGGCCATAATTATACTTTCCTTCCTTTTTAAGTTTACATATTAAGTGGGTGTGTTAGTATTAGAAAATATCTCTTTATTTATAGCCTTTGTCCATAAGGAGTTGTAAAACTTATCTATTTAACCTTTTTTATTTCAGAGTACCTTGGAAAACATGATGATGAAGTGTCATCAAGTATTATAGAATTATTTGTCCAACAAATATCACCATAACCCATGGTTAATGGGGATATTGTCAAAAGTGATTTCACCTCATCAATTCATGGAAAATTTTGATTGAAAATATAGCCTTCCATAGATGTATCTCCCTCCCATCCCCCAATGATAAAATCAATATAATAAATCATGGATTTATCATGATTTTGGTCAGTTCTGGCCCAAGCATTTATTGTTGCTGGCAATATTTGTCCTTTCCATTAGAAAAAGGATGGGCAAAAACCAAAAATATAAGAATGTTAGCATATGAACAATGAATAAAATAAATGTGAATATAATTCATTTCAGGATTGCAGTTACTGTATACATTGCACCTTGTCTTACAATCATAAATGGATGGGTAGAAGTACTTGAATTACAGGTGTTTCCAGAAAGATATCTTGATATGGAATGAGAGTTAATCTAGACTACTTTCTAGAAACAAAATGGAAGAGAATAAGTAGGAACATACCATCTCCATCAATATCTACTGCACACGCATCACCTTCGCCATTATGATTGGTGTCAATCTGAGCAGGATTGTGCACATATGGACAGTTATCACAACGATCACCAACCTCATCCTTATCATAATCAAATTGCCGAGGATTAAAAAGAAGTGGACAATTGTCCTAAAAGAAGAAGTAAGATTTTAGAATAAGTATGGGTGTACAGATCAAGTTTGGAAGGAATATTTCCACTCCAATTTTAAAAAAAAAAACACTTCAGAAAAGTCTTTTCTAGGTGGCACCATCCTCCATGAAATTACAAATGGCTACTAGGATACAGGACTTCTCTTAAAGACCCCACTCCTTCCCATCCATGAAATAAGTCTTTCTTGAAAGATCTGACAATTTTGTTGCATATACCTGTTTGCTGACATATAATATAACTTTATTCCTAGCTTTTAAGGATTTCCCATTTATAAACATTAGGAAGCATTCCTAGGCTCATGTCAGTCTGGTGTATATGAAATTAAATGAATAATTAATTTGCAAGTGGCCTCATTCTATGCTATATTTATGACAAGAACTGCATTTATTATACTTCTTATATAAATAAATTATCCTAGGTATCATTGTCCAATTGTCATTGTCCACCCAGGGTTACTTGGATAGTGAGATAGATGTCATATAAATTTAACAAATAAATAAACAAATTCTTTTAATAGTCCCAGATGGATGCTGTAATATGCATGAAATAATTAAAAAATAGCACAAATTCATGGAGAATTAGGATACTTGTATTACATATGGAATATGTAAATCCATTAAAATAAAGAAAAAATTATCATACAAAACTAAGACACCTCAAAGAAACTGAACATTTATTGATAGTTTCCACATTTATTTCTTCTGAAAGGAAAAAAATGATTTAATGTAGGAAATATGAGCTTACTTTATCATCCACTACACCATCATTGTCATCATCTTCATCACAAGCATCACCTTTCCCATCCTTATCAAAATCTTCTTGTCCAGAATTTGGCAGGAAAGGACAATTATCCTGTATAAACAAAGATCTTGGATCAGTATGTAGTTTAATTTCAGAGACAGATAATAATCCCAAGTTTTGGACAACAAAAGACTTGGATGCTCAACCTGGAAGTTCTGAATGTATTTCTATAGTCATAATGGATAAAGAGATATAAGTATTTATGTCTTTTTGTAAACTTTCAAGTGCTAAGAAAAAGAAGCCTTAATATTGCTATTAATATTGCTAAATTGTCATAATATCAAATGACATCTACCACCTGATGTTTCTGGTAGATTCTCAAAGGAAGCCATTTAAACCTAGCTATGGGCTGAGCTGTTGGGAAGAATATCTTCTAAATAATTTAGACTTTAAATTTATGCCTTCTAAATAGATTAGCCTAATTAGTTAGACTGTACTAATGAAAAGAACTGCCCCCCACAAAAATTAACGGTAAGTATAGATGGATATGGTATCTGAACTATGAGGTTAAGTGAAAACCTAACATTGCTTCTTAGTCATTAAAGAACAGAAATACATTCATTACACAGATTTATGCAGTTATCTTCAATTTGCAGATTTCGAACATTCCATTAGCCAAAAATTTTAAGTAAGGTACAGAAAGAAAAGCAATAAGGAACAGAGTATATTTCAAATAATGAAAATAGACAATTATGCTTTGCTCACTAATGTTTTTCCTCCCTTCCAAATTAATATTGAATCTGCAGCACAGTTATCTTTGGGGCTATGCAGTTCTCTAACTGTTGCATTGGTTCAAATATTGCTTACAGATTTGTATATTTGGAAAAGTGGATTCTAAATTCTTAATAACATAAAATTTGCCAATAAAACTAAATTTAACTTCTAATTTTTTTAAAAAAATCACTAATGTTTCAGAGTTATGGAGTATTGTACTTCATATGTTTTTAGAGAATGTAATTTCAGTTCACTTGATATTGGGCTGCATTGTACATTGGCATTTTATTCTGTTTGATTATTTTGTTTTAGTAAAAGTTATATTTAATATAGATTTTTCTGGTGTGGTGTATATTTGGCTGACTTGCTGATAAAATTAATTAATTAATTAACTTCAATGTAATTAACATAGGCCCCAAAACAGGAAAACATGGAAGACTATATGTTAAAATTATAGATAGATTAGAGAAATATATCATTTATGTTCTTTCTATCTATAGTGGCCTAACAAACGGTAAAAAAGGAATAATTTCCACGTTTTCTGGACTGCTCTTATTCCAGATTCAGAACTAGATTGAAGTAATAACTGAAGCTTGATAAAGCTTGATAAAGTCACCATGGTAAAGCCAGCCCTGTGGAAGACCATTTAAAAATTAACACCCTATTTTCAGTTTAGACCAGGGGTCTTCAACCTTGGCCCTTTTATGACTTGTGGACTTCAACTCCCAGAATTCCTCAGCCAGTGTGCCTGGCTGAGGAATTCTGGGAGTTGAAGTCCACAAGTCATAAAAGGACCAAGTTTGAAGACCTCTGGTTTAGACCCTTAGGAGCGCTCTACTTCATATACTTTACCTTTATGCAGTGATAAGTAGCATTGGCAGCACAGACCAGGTTACTATTGGGCCATCCATCCAGGTCCGAGTCTTCCCCACAGATGAATCCATCACCAGCATAGCCTGTTCTACATTCACACTTGTACACAGGGTCAGTGAAATGCCCCAGGTAGATGCACTCAGCTGAACTGTGGCAACTGTGTGTTTTATCTTTGCAAGGGTTGGAGGGCTCACATACCTGAAAAGCAGATCATTATGCAAATAGGACACCCAAAACTCCTGATTAACAGAACAGCAAAGAAACAGACGCTTTAATTTCCCATCAATTGTTGAGCCTTGAGCACACGTTTTGTAGCTGGATCCAGATATAATCATATTTCATTAAAAACTTGGGCAAAGACTCAAGCAACATTTGCTTGTGGAGTTAGTAAGTTAAGCGCTGCTGTCAATGTAGCAATTACGAATAAGCCTCTCTTTAACTAAAGCATAGCCTTAAGTCAAATGACATATCCCTTCACAAGTTTATCTCTCACATCTGCAGACTTCTGGATGTAATTAAACAATATAAAATTTACTGTGAGGCAAGAACATTCAGCCCTATCCGTTTCCTGTGTAATTCAGGAAGAGAAAGAAAAGAGAAAGAAATTCTGGAAGGTGGAATGGTAAACTCTTTCCAGGCCATTGCTAAAAGCGTTGCTTAGGCATGTCCATGATGTCACCAGAAGTGATGGTGACATTCACTTTTTCAGTAGGCAACCAACCAATAAATTGCTTTTTAAAGATCCCATAGACACAGCTAACAGACAACCATTTCCTTTGAATGAGTCACACCTGCTGTTTCTACTTTGTTATTGGCTTACATTATAACTTTGATATCATACTTTTAATATTAGTTTTACATTTAGAACCCATAAACTGTATGAGTCAGAAAATGGATGATGACTGAGTAAAGGTAACAAAAGGTAACAAAAATCTGGGGAAAATGTGGCTTTTTAGAAAATGGAGAGATCTTTCAGAAAAGTATATGGCTATGTCAAACAGCTACACAAAATGAACCTTGGGGTGGGGGTTCTTGACAAAAATCAGAGAAAACAGAGGCTCTACATTTTCCCTTAGTCAATCTGGCCTGTTGCTACTTCTCCTCTCCCTTTTGAAATTGTTGTGGATATGTTCATGCAGGCACCAGAAACCAAGCTTGACCAATGGAAACATTTTCCTTTAATCCAGTATTTCTCAACTTTAGCACATTTAAGATGTAATGGCTTCAACTCTCAGAATTCTTAAAAGTAGCTGAGGTTGAAAAACATTGCTTTAGTCTACTTCTGTGACTTAGTATTTTAATCCATCCTTTCTATATGACCGCTTGTGGGAACTGGGTATGTCTAATCGAATGAAGAGAGGAACTAGGAGTGACATGATAGTAGCCTTCCGATATTTGAAGGTCTGCCACAGAGAAGAGAGGGTTGACCTATTATGTGGCAGACAGGAGAAGAAGTAACAAATGGAAGCTTATCAAAGAGAGAGCCAACCTAAAATTTAGGAGAAATTTCCTATCAATGAGAACAATTAATCTGTGGGACGGCTTGCTTCCAGAAGTTGTGGAGGCTGCATCACTGGAAGTTTTTAAGAAGAGACAGGACAGCCATCTGTTTGGAATGGTATAAGGTCTTCTGCTTGAGCATGGGGTTGGATTAGAAGATCTCCAAGGCCCCTTCCAGCTCTGTTATTCTGTATTTTCTACACGAAGACATGGTTTTGTGTCTAACTGTCAACATCTGGGCTGGTTTTGAATGTTACCTTTTTCAATTTTCTTTCTAAAACAACAAGACTTCTAGAATGAATACATGTCTCCTATCTTCTGGCACTTACCTGTTTTTCTGTTCTGGCAGCCTCTAGGCCCACCCCGTATGGCTGAGTTCCTTTGTAGCGAGGAGGGCAGGGTAAGCAGTGGAATCCTGGGTTGGTGTTTACACAACGATGGTTCTGATTGAACTTAAAGCAAACATCTGGCATGACAGCACACTGCCCCAGGGGGAAAAAGTGCAAAAAGGAGTGAGTTTTTTTTTAAATCAGACACTTCAAATAATAATAATGAAAACCTGCATTCCCTAGGTGGAATCCAAATAATTCACACAGACTAAAACTCATCTACCTCATCAAGGTCCTCACAGAATGTTCCATTTCCCAGATAACCAGCAGGACATGCACCACAGGACCACGAACCATCGGGATAGCTGTTGCATTCTGCTCCAGGAAAGCAAGGATTGGATAAACAGCCATCTGTCAAAATGCAATAAAAGAGCATCACTGTGACAGAAATAAGAGAGAATTCATAATGAATGCTTCTGAAGAAGTAGCTTCCCGTCTTCTTTGCAATAGCTGATGTAACCTCAAAATAATAGCCTCTAAATCTGTTGAAACTGATTTTAAGGCTATTTGGGCAGATGAGGAAGAAAAACTGTTTTGCATTCTATATTATCCACCGTATTGATTTCTGTTTAGAGTGTGAAAAACGTTTTCAGTTTAAAATGTTTTGAGTTCAAAAAAAGGTTGATCTGACCTTGTGGGAAGTGTGTGGACGTTACTGTATTCCAAACATTATAGAAGTCAGAACAGATGTTATAAGCTGGGAAAGAGGCTGATTCAAGCTTAGAACATTTCTGGGGTGGTCAAGATAGTCATGGAACACTTCCACTAAATTTGGAACAGCTGGTCCAGGCACAAATATTTTGAAGCTGGAAATTCAATTAGATAAGATTCTATTCTAAGTTTGCCCAGATGAGGCACAAGAAAAATTGGCAAAAAATAATGGTTTGGCCTTTTCTTTTATTTCTCTTTAGGTTTTATAAATAATTACAACTAATAGGCTGCATTAAAAGGGAATAAAAATTAAATTAATTAAATTCAAATGAATCAGTGTCAGTATAAATCTCAAGATTTTATTGATGATTTAAAAACACATGTTGATTAGTAATTTTAAAATATTGGTATTATGTACTTGATTTGGTCTAGAAATATGCCAAACATCAGCCAATGTGATAACATTTAATTAAATATGCTAAAAAATTGATTTAAATATTTTTACTCTCATTTTTTATAATTTTCTACTGATATATTCTGACTTGTCACAGGAAAATGTCTCTGTTAATTCAATAAAGCTTTGTGAACAGTTCATAGATTATTCAGTTTTTCTTTTTCTACTAAAACCCAGGGCAGCAATGCTAAACACTATATATACAATATGAAGGGACTCATTTAGAATCCAGTGCCTTCTATATGTAAATCAGCTAATGTATCAATGAGCTGCAACTCCTCCCCCCACACACACATATCTCACAGGGATACAATATATTAGTTTAGAACTCATGTGACATTCCAGTATATTCCATATTCACCTATTGGACAATCCTGTTTATTGCACATATCACGTTGAATGACATCGCCTGCACAGGCCTTTCCACCATATTGAGGTTCTGGACTATTGCAGAGACGAGACCTCTCACGAATGCCCCCACCACAGGAAACTGTGCATCCAGACCATGGAGACCAAGGACCCCATCGACCATTGACTGGAAGAAGTCAAACAATGAAATTTTAGCATAAGCAACAAAATTCAACCAATAAAGTGTCTGCAGTAACCACACATATTTTAACTGGTCAATTCATTAATACAATTAATATAAAGCTTCTTTTTTTTTGTCTTGTCAATATTCCAAAACACAATTTGCATCCTCAAAGGAACTCACTAATATTATACCATAATTCACTGATCACAATGGATAAAGTGATCCTGGACTGCATTTGATGTAACTGTAGTTAAAACGCCTACAGTTTAATGGCATTTCAGAAGAAAAATGTAACCAAGAAAAAGATGCCCATTTTCTATTAAAGTAAATTAAACAAGTCACGTTAGATAGCACTAAGTTGTACTCAAAATTTATCTCTAGCTATTGTTGTTGACATACAGTGGTCATTATTGGAATAATAACACTGCACACTAGGACTATGCACACCTCACTAGTGATGCAAAAAAATGTGCTCAGCACCTCACATCAGCCCAGTATCTCTCTGCTATTCATTATGCAACTCTTTCTTTTTCAGACTTCCATGTGAACCTAAAAAAAGCAAGGCTGATGCACAAGAATGAGTTTACTAACTCTGATGCCATGGGCCACCTTAAAAAAAAAAAGACAGTTTTATTTGTGGAAGTCTTCTATGCATTTAGAAACTCTGGTAAATCCACACTCTGAATGACATGAAGAGCTTCTATCAAAGAAGATGCTGTCCTCTGTAGAACATGTAGATTTTGAACTCTTTCATAATACCCATGGAAGGCTTTTCTGCAGGCCGTGCTTTTCACGCTTAGGCATATGGCCCTATTACAAGACAGAGATTCCAGTCAACAAACTCACTTGGACATGGGTCCCTTTTGCATTCTTCAGTTTCACGTCCACCTCCTTTGCAGCCTTTCCCACCCATCTGTGGGATTGGGGAATTGCAGAGTCGTATGCGTGTGATATTGCCTACTCCACAAGTTACGGAACAAGAAGACCAAGGGGACCAGTGACTCCAACCGCCATCTTGACGTACTGATCAAGAGAAAGAAAAAAATAATAATGAACTTGCATCCTCAGCCCCAAAGAATCTAAGGGAAATTCCAATTTATCTCTAGGCGTATATAAATTGGTTCGTAATTCAATATATAATTATAATTATATCTCTCACTGTTCCAGCTACCTCTTAGTCAACCCTCCAGCCATATCAACAAATTGCACACTATAAACACCCATCTGGGTCAGACAGAGCAATATTTTCACCAGTCAATTTTCCCCTCTTGGGGAAAAATAAAGGCAAAGATAAAGGTAAAGTTTCCCCCTGTTCAGTCATGTCCAACCCCAGGGGCAGTACTCATTTCCATTTTTTAGCTGAGGTAGCCAGCATTGTTTGCAGACATTTACATGGTCCTGTAGCCAGCATGGCTGTTTGCCAAAGGTACGTAGAATGCTATTACCTTCCCACCGAAGAGGTACCTTGCTTTTGAACTGCTAGGTAGGCAAGGAGTTGGGGCAAGTAATGGGAGCTCGCCCCATCTCATGGTGCTTGGGTCTCGAATCCAAGCTTTCCAGCTGACAAGCAACGTGTCTTTAACGGTGGAGCTATTGTACCCCCTAAAATACTGCAAAAAAAAATAGATAACTGTAAAGGTATTTAGGACTGACCATATCTTAAAAAGTGATTAATCTCATGGTACCTCATCTTTATCCTTCTTTTAAAATTAATCCCAGATTTACTGTTCTTTTATTTGGATGCAAAGTAAAATAAAGCATTGTAACACTCACTGCGATTGTCACATTTGCCAAGGGAGCAGGTCCTGGTCTGAATGGATGAGCCTCGGCAAGTGTTGCTGGTGACATCACATGATCTTCCTCGCTGCTGGGTTCCAGATCCACATGTGACTGAGCATTCTGTCCACTCTGACCAGGGAGACCAGCCTTCCTCCTGATCGTCAGCTGCAAATCAGGAGACATAAATACTCTGAGACTGTCTGGTTATTTACAAATATTAGCCTGCCGAAATTTACAGATAGGTTAAGATTCAGAAGGACAGAAGATGCAAACAAAGCTCTGTGGAGTGCTAACTTTCCAAAAATGGCATGCAGCACAAAGCCCAATGATACGTGGTTATTATTGTACAGCAAGTTGTGGTAATTTAGTTTATCTCATCTCTGTTTAGTTCTAGATTCATAGAGATTGCCGTTGTTTTTTTAAAGTGGCCTTTGTAAACATCACAGAGGATAGTTTCCAAAACATCCCTTTGTTTTGATTTTGAATTAGAGTATGAATCACACATGGAGGAATTCTCAAATAAATAACACCCCTACTAAAAACTGAAGTAGAAAGGCCCAGTATGAAGTTCCTATTTAAAGACTATACCATTTCAAATTGCAGGGTTTAATTGAACCAAGAGCAAAAATCCTCCCGATCCCAACATGACAAAACATACGTTGCAATGTCATGCCACAACTTTCTCTTTTTTATGTGCGCCATAGTGCTGCACATGAGTATGCAAGGAGCAAAGTTTGCACTGAGATATCATCCACCTGGAAGTGAACAGCCCTGTTGCACTTCCTTTTGATGCCATATAGTATTCCTGCTTCTTCAGAGCCTTTCCAGTAAAGTAAAATATGCTTGCGATATGAAGAGCTCGAAGAGGAGAAAGTAGTAATGACTCAGGTGTTGCTGACAAAATATATACTGCAATACTGATTCAGCATAGTTAGCAAACCCTTTTTGTTGTGAGTGTCCCTAGACCAGCTTGGGAAGTGTCAGAGGATGAGCAGCCAGGCCCCTCTGGGTGTTTTCCCCTCCCGGCAGCCGAGGAAGAGCAGCCAGGCCCCTCTGGGTATTTTCCCCTCCCGGCAGCTGAGACAGACAGGGAGGAGATTTACAGGCAGTCTGGGTCAGATTCGCAAAGTGAGGGGTCAGATTTGGATCAAGAAGATAGATGGCTTGATCCGAGATTCCGAAGGTTTGATAAGCGAAGGTGTCAGTTAAGTGGAAAAAGGAAGTGACGTATCGGAAACTATATTAGAAGGGGAAAAAGAGACTACGCCTTTGTCACGAGCAACGTTAATCAAGGAGTAGCCTGATATCTGGAGCAGTGCGTTTGAATTCAGTCTTCTGATGTTTTGGAAATCTACGGAAGAATAATGAGATCTTGGACAATGTGATAAAGAAAGAGTGAGTTAATTGGAGGGTGTGGGAAGAGCATGTTTTAATCTAAATGTAAATAAATGAGACTTGGCCGTTCCTGCCAGCAAAATGCCAGCAGCGTGCTTTGAAGTGAATCCTTTTGAAATGTGTTAAATAAACCTCTTAAAGACATATTTATGTGGATTTTAATGAGCTGAGAGAGGCCAGACAGAACACTTTTAGGCTGTAAAAAAAAGGCTGAAAAGTGACACTTCTCTTCTGCAAACTTTGCCAGACGGCTTTTGGATTTTGCAGTAGAGGTTGATTTGTTTATGACCAGGATCTGCATCAGGTGAATCAGGATAAACAATCAACACTTTTGAAGACAAGGAAAAATGGCAAATGAGACGCCTAATATACAAGCTTTACCACCCTTCAGCTGAATTTGCTGTGTGATAACAAAGATAACTTTAGAACTTAAGCAGAGCAGTACTGGGCCAAATCAAAGGCCTGCAGAGTCTAATATTCCTTATAGTCTTAAAAACAAATTAGAGTATACCAAAGTTCTGTAGAATCTATCAAAAATTTGCAATACACTCAATGCTCAATTGTGTCCCTATTAGTTGTGTTCTTGAAGGATCAGCAGAACTGTAATTGGCTAACTTCACCCAGATGAAATCAAGGAAGACCGAGCAAAATGCATTACCTATTTAGCTGAATCACTTCATTATACTTTATTACAATAAAAGTATTTGAATAAAGCACAGGGTTAATCATCTCTAATGGTAAATAATACATAATTTTTACATACTGATTAATAATTTCATGAGATAAAAAAAACACTTTTATTGCATTCTGTTAAATGAGGTTTGCTTATCCACTGAACTGACACTCATAATTGCAGCTGTATCATTAAATATTACCTAATAAACAATATAATCCATGCCTTATATGGCGCAACAAGAAAACACAAGCAGTCAGTGCACCTACAGCAGTGTTTCTCAACCTTGACAATTTTAAGGCATGTAGACTTCAACTCCCAGAATTCCACAGCCAGCAATGCTGGCTGTGGAATTCTGGGAGTTGAAGTCCACATGCCTTAAAATTGTCAAGGTTGAGAAACACTGACCTACAGATTTAGGAGGTTTTTCTTTCTACTTGCTGTCAATCTCTTTGGAGGAAGAGACATGGGAGCCAGCTGTAAACTGGTTTCCAAGATCTCAGAAATTTGAGGCTACCATGATTTCTTGGGGTGCAGTACACCCCAAGAATATCAGCAAAAGAATATCAGCAAGGATCCTTGCTCTTCATTTGGGGAATCGCCATTTTATTTCATTCTGCACTCATTTCCCTGTGTGACCACATTTATTCTTTAGTTATTGAATTGCCGTTTTTGGCTTATCTTGAATACAATGATGGGAGGCTGCGCCACACAAGTTGGAAAAATGTAGCATACTTACTGTGAGAGCAGACAAGACAACACTCGCCATCAATAAAAGTTGGACGGACACAATGCACAGGCGGGCATGTGATTTTATGGCACACCATTTTAGAGTTCTACTTGCAAAAAAAAACAGGGTCAGATTATGATACAGAAATGAAGTCAACTAAAGACATCTCTTTAAAAAAAAATAGAAACATGCAAATTTTTGAAACTGAATTAGGTAAGCTGATTTTCTTTTTGATAAAAAAAGATATACCAAATGATATAAAATTGAATTTGCTATTTTCATGCAGTAGCACACATATCTCCAATGAGATATCACTCAAAACTCATGGTCTTGGTCAAGAGGAGTTATGGATAATGTTTCCATCCTGGTCCTTCTGTTATATTCCTCTCAGTCACAATCTTTGTTCTTTAGTCTACATCCAGAACATCCATGGAGTGTGAGAGTAAAGGTTAAAAAAAAGCCAAGTTGGCAAGATACATCCATCATGATGCAAACTTTTTGTTCATGTATGACTAATCAACAGATGTATAAAAGAGGTGGGGCTTTAATTGCATGCACCATCTTGCTTTTTTGGCACATTCTCATTCATGTTGGATGAGTTGGATGGGGAACAGGGAAAGAGGTTCAGGATAGCAATACTCTAGAACAGGGGTCCTCAACCCCGGTCCGTGGACTGGTACCAGGCCACGGCATGCCAGAACTGGAACACACAAACAAGCAAAGCCCCATCTGTGGGATGCAGGCAGCACACAAAACCACGCCCGCTCCGGTCCACAGAAAAACCTCTCTACATGTAACCGGTCCCTGGTACCCAAAAAGATGGGACCTCTGCTCTAGAATCTGTCAGGATGCATATAGAAGGTTATAAGGTTATAGCTTTAATTTGGCAAGATTCTGTCCATTAGGTACAAATAAAGGGCTAGAATTTGATTGGATTTCATTGTCTCATCTCTGGGCTTGGGCCTGACATATACATGTTCTTCTTCCTATCAGCTCCCAAAGTACCATTTTCCATAGTGGATGTTCTACAAACGAAGACCCTTTTGCACACTAGGTCACTGAAGATGGTAAACAAAATCTCACAGCCTGCCCATTATAAGAAGTCTAAGAAGGCAAAATGTTTCATTTCATCCTCACTTTGGAACTTCTGAGCTTCTGCTTCTACATCCACTAGTATGGTGGCATGATAAAACTAAAATCTGAAGCATTTCATCAATAATGGTAATTGGCCCAAGTATAAAGAGGCATTTCTTGATACCACATTCCATCACTTCTATAGAATGAGGATGATGCAGAAAGGAGGAGGAGCTGGGTTACTAAAAGATGAAGAGTATAAGGAGAATTAGGAGATGGTCTTCACTGTGAAGGTTTTCATCATAAATGATCTTCATATAAAGGAAAACAGTCTAACAAGGAAGAACCCTGCTCAGCTTATCATACCAAAATTAAGATGCTATGTAATTCCAGTGGCCCAAGTCTGGGATCTATTGCAATTATTCCTCAAAGACTTTCACATGGCCTGGATTATGAACTGATCACCATTTTATAATTAAACATTGTATGTCCTGTGAAAGAATTCCTACTTTTTGTTTGTTTAATTCAATTTATATGATTGATCATCTCACCATAGTGAGTCTGGGTGGCTAACAAATTAAAAACCAACCAACAATGAAAATAAAATATACAACCAGCAGCCACAGTTTTTTTTTAAAAAAACAAGCAAACAATTATTTGCATAACCATCTCATGGATAATAACTGACAACCCAATGTCTAAGCCCATAAACATAGCTATTGTTAGGGCCAACCTAAATTATGGGGGTGGGGGTGATGTTCCACAGGGCAGGTGCAATAACAGGAAAGGCTGTCTATGGGCCCCATAATCTGCCCCTTCTGCTGGATCTAATAAGATGGGTAGGAATAATTGGGAAAGATAGTTCCACAAATAAATTCCTGTTCGTGGTATCTTAGCATTTGATTAAGGTTTGAAATAACAATCTATCACTCCATGAGCTAAATATTAAATTTGGAACTGGCTACATTCTATGCAATGGGATTTAGAGCACAATTAGTATAGTTAGAACTACAAACTATCTTTACCCTATTAACACTTGTTGTTCAAGTTCCTACACAGCACACTGGAATGGGTTGTCTTGTTATTTTTTTTAAATGCATCAATTAAATTCTTTATCATTCTTTCTACATTCCCTTGCCTATGTATGGAAATAACAGTCCAGACCAAAAATCCAATCTTATAAGCAACAGAAATGGAAGTTTATTAAGACTGTCCATTGGTGTTTTTTCATTCATCCTGCACATCAATGCAGACTTTAAAAACATATCATGACTGAGATAAGGAAACAGTGTATAGTTTGAAAGGAGTCTTAAAAGGCTCACCTGGCAGCTACATTTTGTACAGCTGTCCACAACCCAGTGTGAGTTATTTGCAAATTCACGGCCATCTTGCCAGCAAGCGGTTTGGTTCTTGAGTGTTTTGTTGGGACCAAGCAACTCTGATACAATTTTGTTATTCTCCTCTGACTGTACAATAAAAAGATGAACCGTTACATCATGAATACATCATGAACAAATAAATGTGAAATTTGACCTGCAATTAGTTTAGAAATGCAAAATACTTAGAAAGGACATTATTTGTACCCAGCTAATGCATCAGTCAAAAAGGAAGCAAACAATTCAATTGCCATATTTTTTGGCAGAAGGATAAGTATAAATGTCAATTAATGTTACAAGTCATGCCTGCAGTAAGTTCTGTGGACAAACTATTCATCCAGTAGAACTTTATTCAGTACTGGATTCTGCTCATCTAACAGACATTAGACCACTTCAGATCTATTTCAAGGGTGTGGAGAGTGTCAATGTAGTATGATACTTCAGGTCCTGGAAGAGAACTAGGGATGTCCAAATGGCTTTCAGCCAGAGAAACTAACTGGATGACCCATTTGTTCTCAATCCCACCTACATCAAAGAATTACTATTAGAGGAACAAGATAAGGGAAAGCCTCATGCAAGACAGTTTCTGATATGGGAGGAAAAGAAGAAATAAGTCAACAAGCAAGCAAATAAAAATGTGTGGATTTGATTAACAGCACAGAGTTGGCTATAATGTTAACTATGATTCAAAAAAAGATTGAAGTATTTTGGAATGGGCATAGGTTTTTCCAGCTGAAATATTTTCCTATCACCTGTTTCCAAAGTATATGCTAAATGAATAGAGAAATAGGCCAGCAGAAGAGCCAAAAAGAAATAGATAAGAATCAAGGCAGAGAGGAACTTAACTACCTCTCACCAAATTCCAATAGGACCAAGCAAAAACAAGAAAAAAAATTCTAAGTCATTTCAGTATTCCAAATCCAATGAGATCATCTCTTCCAACCAACTTTCTACTCTAGCCTGGAGCCCCATTACAGATACATCCAATTTAACCACCCTAATATTAGCTTGAACGCCAATTTGGTGTCGTGGTTAAGGCATCAGGCTAGAAATTGGAAGTCTATCAGTTTTTGTTCTGGCTAGGGCATGAAGCTGGCTAGGTGACTTTGAATCAGTCACTTTCTCTCAGCCCTAAGTATTAAGCAATGACAAACCACTTTTGAAAAATTTTGTCAAGAAAACTGCAGGAACTGGACCATGAAGCCTGAAAGAATGGGACATGATTGAAGACAAAAAAAGATAACTCAGTTTAGTCTGGGTTTGGCTATTTAATTTACATGTCGCTAAACTCATAGAAAATTATGAAGTAAGTTATTCTGTGATTTCAGTGAATTGAATTCAAGTATGACCAAGTCTGGAACCAGCCTACTGTGAAAAGCATGGTGCATTCATCATATATCATATTACATAGTCTATGGCTTAGAATCAGCAAAGAGGAACTTCTTAGGCATTATATATTCTAGAATAGAATAGAGCTGGAAGGGACCTTAGAGGTCTTCTAGTCCAGCCCTCTGCTCAAGCAGGAGAACCTATACCATCTTAGACAGATGATTGTCCAGTCTCTTCTTGAAAATTTCCAGTGATGAAGTGCCCATGATTTCTGGGGGTAAGATGTTCCACTGGTTGATTGTCCTCACTGTCAGGACGTTTCTCCTTAATTCCAGGTTGCTTCTTTCTTTGATCTGTTTCCAACCATTGTTTCTCATCCTTCCCTCTGGTGTTCTGGTGAACAACCTGACCCCCTCTTCCTTGTGGCAGCCCCTCAGATACTGGAATACTGCTATCATGTTTATCTAGTTTGAGGGTGGGAAAGAAACTGTGCTTTGGGATTCTAATTATGAATGTTGGTAGAATATTAAGCAAAAGGCTTAATATGTGATCTTTACCCTTATCAAGGTTTTGTCCCTTAAATAAATAAGTGTGCATATCAGTGGTGGGATTCAGCCAGTTTGCACCAGTTCGGCAGAACCGGTAGCTAATTTTTTGTTGCCCAGGCCCAGGATGGAGTTCCGGAAGCGGCATCCACACAGAGAACCTGTTGTTCACATATTTGAATCCCACCACTGGTGCAGATATATATATGAGAGAGAGAGAGAGAGAGAGAGAGAGAGAGAGAGAGAGAGAGAGAGAGAGAGAGAGAGAGAGAGAGAGAGAGAGAGAGAGAGAGAGAGAGAGAGAGAGAGAGAGAGAGAGAGAGAGAGAGAGAGAGAGAGAGAACCATCATAATTACTGAAAGGTTTTTAGTCATGTGAACCCTGAAGGTAGATTAGAATTTCCATCACCCATTGCTGGAAATAATGGCCAATGTAATCCAACTATATCCTGGGAATGCAAGGCTGGAAACCACTTAGAACAAGAATGACTGGAGGTACCTACCACACTTTTCAATTTGTCAGACAAGCCATTAATAACAACTCGTAGTCCATGGAGTTCAGCAAACATAGACCCAAGCTCTTCACAAGAGCGATCACAGAATTCAGCTTTCTTCTCTGTGTTTTCTCCAACATACTCTGTCATGATTGAAGGACTGAGGTGAAGGATCTCTGTGTTCTCATTAATAGTGTTCACTTCAGCTGCAAAGAAAGAAAACAAAATGAGAATACCCACACACCAAACTATTTTCCACTGATTGTAACCTTTGATTAAAATTATATATTGATGCATTAGATGGACTTCAAAAGGATCTCTTCTGGAATAGGTTCAATTCAAATTATATCATGGAAGAAAAGAGGTTGAATACCAGCTCTTTTCAATTATTCCTTTCCACAGCTTAGATCCAAAATCTACGGAAATATCCTCTCCTATCTCAGAAGGTAATGGAAAAGTTTTTTAGAAATGCCATAGAAAGCTGTTAAACTAGCACAATTCATTTACAATCATAATCAAAAAAGCAGTGCTTTTTTTCTAAAAAAAAAAAAAAAGGTGCCGGAACTCACACGTCATACAACCCGCCTTGCCTACCCTACAAGGTTCCATCCAAAAAAGGTGCCGGAACTCCGTTTTGGGCGTTCTATGACAAAAAAAAAAAAGCCCTGATAATATGCATCATATACAACATTGCCCTTCTGAAGTCTTTTCAATAGTCTGGATCCTGGCAGAAATTTACTTTAAAAATAGAGCAAAAAAGTAATGTAGTTAAAATAAATGTTTGTGTCTTAATCATTTTCCTTCAGAAATGACTGCATAGTAGAAATGCTAAGGTGCAAACATTAAAGATACCATAAGCGTCCTTTTTAAGGACTTTTAAAAGTCCCAACAACTTGCTTGAACAAACTTAGAATTTTGTTAATTATTGGAGACTCTTCTTAGCTTCACTGAGTAGTAGGCATGTGGCTTCAGGAAAATAATTCTGCATTGACCAATTGTACCTTGTTTTGTAGGCTGTCCACAGGGTGTGGACACAGCCATCATCTTGTCTTTGTTTATACCCTGCAGACACTCTTGGAAGAGAGATAGGGAGAATATGGTATCACCAATGAGATTAATATGTTATGGAAAGTTGGCCTCAGTTTTGAACTTGGCATAATTACCATGGAAGTGCAATCATTTGGATTGGACTCCAAAATCTTTTGATGTTCCAGCCAGGAGTTAAGTTTGCTCCTCTCCATAGCCCAAAGTTGTATTCAATAATCAAATCCAAAGCACTGCACAACCCTAATTATTATTCTGCTGTTTCAGAAGAAGGACGGGGTTGTATGGAAACCAGGACCTTCATTCACCTTTGGCACTCTTTTCTTCTGGGATAATGCTGTGAATGGCATATACATGCACCACGTTAAGTCGGTCTGGCTGAGAGAGTGGAAGCGAAATGGGATGGAGGACAGGGATGTCCCCTCTCTTCCTGCACCTTACTAGGCACTCTGAAAATCAAATGGATAGGGAGATGGGATGAAGAGCCTTCTGAAACATATTTTGAGGGGTTGAAAGAGTATGCTCCACCGTGGGAAGAGAAATCTGTCCCCACATTTTGCCTAAGTGATCTTTGCCTTCTTTGGCTTTTTTCAGACACAAAAAGTACAATTAAGGGTGGGGAGTATTAAGCATACTGAAAACCCCACTAACAAGAGCAGGGGGTGATCTTGACAGAACAGGTCTAGGATTGCATTGTATCGATTTTCCGCTCATCTTTTATCGTATAAACCCTATTTTCCACTCCACAAAGCTGAAGAAATGAAGTTTCCTTAAGTGTTACTATTTCAATGTATGTTTCACTCCCTTTGGATAGACAACAGCCTTTCTAAACTGGGTTGGCAGAAAGCTGCACATTTCTGTCAGAGCATGTCTAATGCTGGTACAATGCTTCTTGGCAGCATTTTTTGCTAAAAGAACAAATGCTGTTTTTTTGTTTTTTTGTTTTTTAAAAAAAGATAAATTCAGAGGCACAATTCCTAAACTCCAGATTCTTGGCATACATTTGGGAACTACAACTGAAGTGGCTTGCTCTCAATATAATTAAGATCCATGGAATTTTAGAGTTGGGAACAGCCAATCTGCATGCCGATTGTTGCAACAAAAGTATTCCTATGTTTAGTATGTCCCATACCAGGTTCTTAACATAACATAAGAACATAAGCAATGAACTGGCCCATTTAGTCCAGCTATCTGTTCTCACAGTGGTCAACCAACAGCATAAGGAAGCCCATTAGTCTCTCAGCAGATGGCCTTCAGAGGCAGCCACCTTGCCATCAGGGCTAATAGACATTGATCCCCATGTCTTCCTTGAATTGATCAAATAATCCACTGTGCAAGCCATCCTACAGATGATCCTCTCTTCAAATATTTAGTTGAAATCTGTTTCCTTGCCATTGCATCTTCATCTAAAAATTGTTTCTGTACTCTCCACGATCACTTCTTGTGAAACAAATTTGGAAACCCATAGTTTGTCTTGTTGTGTAATTTTAATTTTCAGAATGGTCTGAAAAATTTAGAACCCATGGAACATGTAGATTCCATTACATTTTAGCATTACATGCCAGTAAAGAGAAACTAAAACAGCATTCCCAGAATTCTTATTTCAGAATATTTTAATTATTTGTTTTTATTTCATAAATTTTTAAGCTATGTCCCATGTCCAAATATCTAATGGTATCTTCCTTAAGCAAAGGGCAAATTATAAGAACCATGGCAAAAAGAAAGGTCCTTTAGAAGTTGTCCTCTAGAGCAGGGGTGTCAAACTCAATTTCATTGAGGCTGCATCAGCATTGTGGTTGCCCTCGGGGGAGGCAGATGGGTGTGGCCAGGATGGGTATGGTCTACTGAGTGGGCGTGGATGGAGTGGGTGTGGCCTACTGGGTGGGCAGGGCCAGCTCTACATCGTTCGTGTCAAGGGTGCCTGTGGGGGCCTGGGCAGGAGTGGGACAGATCTGAAGGTCTCTGGCAGAAGGGGGTGGGACCAGGGCAAGTGCCAAGGCCTCACTGTTCCTCTCAAGCCATGCGAGGGAGGGCTTATGGAGCTAAGACTGAATGCGTTTCAGCATAGATGGCCACCACAAAATTGTATATTGGCTCCCGGCTGGCCTGGGCCAGGGCCAACACAGTGGGGGCCATTCCCTCACTGTTTCCAGGATGGCTTCGCAAGCCACATGAAACCACTTTGCGGGCCGCATCCGGCCCCCAGGCCTTGTGTTTGACATGTCTGCTCTAGAAGTTGCTATTTAAAATGTTCAGAAACCTGCTGGTGTTTCTTCAGTTGCATTACTGGTGACTCTAGAGCAGGGCTCTTCAAACTTGGCCCTTTTATGACTTGTGGACTTCAACTCCCAGAATTCCTCAACCAGTGTGCCTGGCTGAAGAATTCTGGGAGTTGAAGTCCACAAGTCATAAAAGGGCCAAGTTTGAAGACTTCTACTCTAGTCTAGAGAAAGGGCAACAGACTGACATCACCATGTTATGCCTAGTTATAGTAGTGAAAATAAATAGGAATACCAGAATGGAAATATAATAATACCACAATGTCAAAGTGGCTAAATAGGAGAAAAGTGGATATTTGATCTGTGAGTAATCCGAAATACAACTTTCATCAAAGAAAGACCGGCAGCAGAAAGTCTTACTGCTAATGATATTAACTGATTTAATTTTAAAACTTCAGACTAGAAACCCTAAAATTGCAACACTGCACAATGGAAAATTTATCATGAAGTGGAATATGTTTAAATGTCAATTTGATGGAATAAAATGACGTCTTCCTACCATGTAGACACAAAAGTGTAATAGCTGCTCACATGCAACATAATTAATGTGAGATTATGACATCAACCTCAACTGGGTTTTAACCAAGCATATTAAGATTGCAATCATCATAATGGATCCAGAGGCAGGCCAAAAAGTAAGCAAAAAAAAAAATCCTGTTGGCAATTGACATCCAGCAAAAAACAATATCGGGTGTTCCACCACCACCCCTGATCATTTGCATAAGATAATTCTAATTGGTCCATTTAATACGATTTTATATGTACTTAGATAAGGCTGTTTCATCTTCCTTTGTCTTTGGCTCTTAATGCAAAAATATATCCCAAATGAATGATATCTTTGTGAGATGTCATATCTATTCAATTTTGCTTTAATGGTACTTAATAAAAAAAATCTAAACTTTTAAAGATATCAGATGGACCTTAGATCACATGCCAACTTATTACATTTTGGGTGGATGTTCACTGATTTTATAGTATACTTTAATATTTAGGCAATTGACTTAGAACATAAGAACATAAGAAGAGCCATGCTGAATCAGGCCAAAGCCCATCGAGTCCAGCATTCTGTGTCACACAGTGGCCCACCAATTGTACATGGGGATCTTGAGCAGAAAGAGAAGGCAAAACCCTCCCTTTCCCTTGACCCCCAACAAATGGTACTCAAGGGAATCCTGCCTGCCTCAACCAACATAGAGGCGGAACATGGACATCCGTTTTAATAACCACCGATACACTTTGCATCCATGAATCTATCTAGTCCTGCCTTGAAGCTGTCAAGGCTGACAGCTGTCACGACCCCTTCTGGAAATGAATTCCATAATTCAACGACCCTCTGGGTGAAGAAATATTTCCCTTTATTTGTCCTCACTTTCTTAGCTATGAGCTTTAGGGAGTGCCCCCTTGTCCTGGTATTGTGTGATAGAGAAAAGAATTTTTCTCTATCCACCTTTTCTATCCCATGCATGATTTTGTACACTTCGATCAAGTCACCCCTTAAACGCCGTCTTTCAAGGCTGAAGAGACCAAGGTGTTGCAATCTGGTTTCATAAGGGAGGTGCTCCATTTCCTTGATCATTCTTGTTGCCCTTTTTTGCACCTTTTCCAGTTCCATTATATCCTTCTTGAGGTGCGGTGACCAGAACTGTACACAGTATTCCAAGTGTGGTCTCACCATCTATTTGTACAGAGGCAATACAACACCTGCTGACTTATTTTCAATTCCCTTCCTAATCATGCCAAGCATGGAATTTGCTTTTTTTACTGCTGCTGCGCATTGGGTTGACATCTTCATCGAGCTGTCCACCAAAACCCCAAGATCCCTTTCTTGGGTTGTCTCTTGGGTTGACTTGTCGGTTCTATTTTACATGGGATAATAGCTTATGACTTTTCAGATATTTTCGGCCCTGATTTCTTGACACACTAGCTTTGGTGGATAGGAATTGGAATCCAACAACATTTAGAAAGACAGAGATTACCCAATCCCACTTACTTCTTTGGAAAAATAAATTTTGGGAGATAGGATTGACTAAAATAAACCAATCAATGAAGTACTGAGTTGGAAACCAGGGTTTCGAAAACCTGCAGTTCATTCTTCATGAGGTATATGGTATTATATTTGGGAAGTATAAATTTTATTTTTTTTTGACTCTTCACTTTACTACTTATATAATTATAACACAAAAGAAAGGAATCTGTTCTCCTTTTTCATAAAACTATTGAAAAGTTTTTGAAGTCCTTCCTTCCTTCCTTCCTTCTCTTTATAGGTATGAAATCTGACTGGTTGACTTTGTATAAATCTGCTATTTATACAAATAATAAAGGTAAGATAATAAATATATGCAAAGGCCCATGTTTGGTAGGAGTTGTAGTGAGAAAACAGCAAGCAAAACAGTTCATGGTTAATTTTATTATCAACTATACTAAAATTTCATTCTATTAATTTACACTTCCATTCTTTTCTTCTCCCCTTTACCACCCATTTACACTCCCTTTTGGATTCAGCCTAACAGAGAAGGAAAATGTTGTGCATAAATCCAGAATTAACAATGCCACATCTTGTTCTTACCTGATTGACTTCTCTGGCACCCTTTATTGCGCAAAATATCCTCTACAGTAGTTCCAAAAACCAGAAAAAGATTTTGTAGGAGACCCTGAAAACAGAAAGACATATTTCTCATTTTCTCATATATGTTAGGGATATGTTGTTGACTGTTTTTTTAACTGAATTTAACAATGAATAGATTAACAAATGCAACTTTTATTATGATAAAAATGTTTCTCAAATACATTGGTTCATGGGTAAAGAGGCGTTTCTATGGCACGGAGTTAATATTCCACCAGCTGTCTTTATAATGCATTTTCAAAAGTTCTAATGTTCAATGTGATGAACACATTGAACATTAGAACACAATAATAAAGGAGAAATAAAGAATCAGAAGACCATAATTTAAAGACTTTCTTAACATGGACTTCATCAGATGATCTTAGTCAAGTGATTATTTCTTAGTGTAAGCAATATCACTGGATCACAATAAAATCACGATAAGATGATGGAATCCCATAGAGAAAAGATGTTAAAAACTACAATAACTCTATACTATAGAGCAATATGACAACGTTCATAATATAGTAGTTGGCGCATATTGGCTTCTGATACCCAAATCCTGCGATGATGCTGAATATTTTCTAATAACAATTAGAAATATATAATTTACCAGTCTCATGAAATTATAGTTTCCAGCATTCCTTGGAAAGAGATTAGTTAAAAGTAATCTTTGATGGGTTTAGTGGTGTTTTCTTCTAGATGGATTTGTAATATAAGTTGTAAAATAGTAATATGTGTTTACCCAATTACATTCTATTCCTGGTGAATAGTTGATAACTAAGAAGGTTAACTACTTTTCTCCTAATCAGTTTGTAGAGCTAAGAAAAGAGCAGAAAAATTAGAAATGGAAAACTCACTCCATTCTTCAGCCTTCATTAGTGCAATAAGGTATCTACAGCCCAACCAGTGGTCTGAGTAATAAAAGTTTAAATCTGAGGACATCTGGAAGGCTACAGATTCATCACTCATGTTCTAGAGAGTAAGAAAGCAATTTCTAATTTTCCTTTCACCCCCTTCAGATGCAAACTGAAGAAAAAAGATACACATGTCTCCACCTCAGTGTGACTAACACGGAATGAATGTGTAATTCAACATCTTTCAAACAGTTTGGATAGATGTATTGTAGTTGTGAAAAAAATACAGCTGTTAGCATCTGTATCCATCAATTGACGCTAATCCATCAATTAGCACACTCCAGGGAGATACCCATAAACCAATTCCCACAATCTAGAAATGCTATGAATAAGATTACAATCCTCATGTAAACTTTTTTGAGTTCTATTCAACTCATTTGGACTTGCTTCTAAAAAATGTGACCCACTGGACTGTTACCGTAATAGCCATGTGTATGAGGTGGATGGACTATAAATTTACTAAATAATCAAGTCTACTTTTCCCCAACTTGTAGGGTATAACTGACTCTTTCTTGTTTAAAATCAAACTAGTATTCTCAATTTTTTACAAATAAATCCTGAGCCAAAGAAATACCATGGATTGAACGACAGAATAAGATTTCAATTTTTCATAAGATTGAAACCCCTCAATCTGAAGCAGCCTCTGCCTCTACAAAAATGCCCATTAAGTCCTTTAACTGTTCTTTTTGGCACAGGCAACAAAACCAGTTTTATCTTATTATTTTTTTACAACAGTGTCTTGAATGTGGATATGTACTGTTAAATCCTTGTTATGTATTGTTTAATTTCTTTGTTTATATTGCCCCAAGTTCTTGATAAGCAAAGGTAATAAGTCAGAAATAAATAAATTATAGATGGGTATACTGGACTCATGTACTTCAGTTCTGCAGAAGAGAAACCCTAGATGAGCAGCCCTTATTTTATTTATTTATTGATTAAATTTATATGCTGCCCATTGTCCTTGATAAGATGATTCTGTCTTAAGTGCTTCCTTAAGATGATACCATAATTCAAAGAAACAAAGCAATCCTTGCAAAGTATTGTTTCAACAGCTCCTACTTAAGTATCCAAATTCCAAAGTTGCCTTTTTTCCCTTCTTGATGTCATGCAACATGTGATCACAACCCTCAATTATTTTTGAATAGCTATTTTATGTTCACTAAAGACATTCTACACACCCTAATGGACTTTCAAAAATTCATCTGATTAACATTTTAGTTAATTACATAAGGAGTATTTCAAAAGTTAAAGTATAAGTTTGCAAGAAATGGAGCTCATTATTAAGTTCTCAATCCTGGAGAAATTGTCTAATTTAGTATTAATTAAGGAATTTAAGGCTCTTGAGATGCTAAACTCATTGTTGATTGTGCTTCAAAAGATCAGACATGGAGGATGGAATAAGATATCCTATAGACCAGGAAATTGTTGGCCAAACTGGTCAATTAGGGGACTGGAGGCCAAAGCATATAAGGAAAGGCTGCTGGAATTGGGTATGTCTAGTTTAATGAAGAGAAGGATAAGGGGGGACATGATAGCAGTGTTCCAATATCTCAGGGGCTGCCACAAAGAAGAGGGAGTCAAGCTATTTTCCAAGGCGCCTGAAGGCAGGACAAGAAGCAACTGATGGAAATTAATCAAGGAAAGAAGTAACCTAGAACTAAGGAGAAACTTCTTGACAGTTAGAACAATTAACCAGTGGAACAACCTGCCTCCTACCTTATTTCCTCGCTCACCTGATAAGGTATAGTTTAGAAATAGTGGATATGTCATTTTCTATTTTATATGCTACTTCAGAAATTGTTTTCTCCAGTTATGCAACTGTAAATTCTGGAAGTTAAGTCCAGGACACCAGTTTGGAGAAGGCTGAACTGAATCCTGTAGCCTTTCCTCCCCAAAGTGCTAGCATACCAGTAATCTTGTGAAAATCACTGTGACTTCTAGCTTGCATATAGATCAAATGCGTTGACTGGGGGGGAGAGGAGAAGGAGGGGTAGAGGAGGAGGAGGAGGAGGAGGAGGAGGAGGAGGAGGAGGAGGAGGAACAGGAACAGGAACAGGAGGAGGAGGAGGAGGAGAAGAAGAAGAAGAAGAAGAAGAAGAAGAAGAAGAAGAAGAAGAAGAGGAGGAGGAGGATGAGGAGAAGAAGAAGAAGAAAAAGAAGAAGAAGAAGAAGAAGAAGAAGAAGAAGAAGAAGAGGAGGAGGAGGAGGAGGAGGAGGAGGAGGAGAAGGAGAAGGAGAAGGAGGAGAAGGAAGAGAAGGAGAAGGAGAAGGAGAAGGAGAAGGAGAAGGAGAGGGAGAGGGAGAAGGAGAAGGAGAAGGAGAGGAAGAAGAAGAAGAAGAAGAAGAAGAAGAAGAAGAAGAAGAGGAGGAGGAGGAGGAGGAGGAGGAGGAGGAGGAGGAGAAGGAAGAGGAAGAGGAAGAGGAAGAGGAAGAGGAAGAGGAAGAGGAAGAGGAAGAGGAAGAGGAAGAGGAAGAGGAAGAGGAAGAGGAAGAGGAAGAGGAAGAGGAAGAGGAAGAGGAGGAGGAGGAGAAGAAGGAGAAGAAGGAGAAGAAGGAGAAGAAGGAGAAGAAGAAGAGGAGGAGGAGCAGGAGGAGGAGGAGAAGGAGAAGAAGGAGAAGAAGGAGAAGAAGAAGAAGAAGAGGAGGAGCAGGAGAAGGAGGAGAAGGAGAAGGAGAAGGAGAAGGAGGAGAAGGAGAAGGAGGAGGAGGAGGAGGAGGAGGAGGAGGAGGAGGAGGAGGAGGAGGAGGAGGAGGAGAAGAAGAAGAAGAAGAAGAAGAAGAGGAGGAGGAGGAGGAGGAGGAGGAGGAGGAGGAGGAGGAGGAGACTTCAGTTTTCAGTGGCCACCAAGCCATGAACTGATCTAAATAATTACAACCTCCAGGATGCTTACCATATTTTTCAGATTCCAAGTAAACATCTCATGCCACCTCCCCTGGGAAAAAGACTCAATGAATTGAGGAGGAGTAGACATAAATAACATTCCACTGCAGGCCCTTTACTTCGTAGACCATCTGTCTTGTAGGTTACCTACCCGAAAGTGGCTCTCTCGTGTAGCTCCCTTGACGGCATACATGTTACTTTTCTCTGCTTTCAGGTATTCATAGAAAGGTTCTTCCAGGGTCAAACTGTCAATGAGGTCACAACCAACATAGATACTGTAGTTTTCTCCTGTAACTTGTACCGTGATATTCTTCCACTGCACATCAGCTAATTCCACATCTTCCAGGGAATGCCGTTTCCAGGCTCCATCAATCCAGTAGGAAAGTTCGAGCGTATTTTCTTGACCGTTGGAAACAATCTCAAACTGCCGTTGAAAGATGCCAGGACCTTCCAAGGCAAGGATGGTCCCTTTGGAGCTCCTATCCTGCCTCATAGTGGCTGTCAGTATGAAGCCCTCGTTTTGCTGCATCAGCTTAATAATTTGTCTTAACTTCTCTGAATTAACTGGAGGGATGCGATCAAACCGGATGAAGCGATATGCTGGGACATTAGAAATGTTGCCCCGAAATAGTTTTGCTCCAATTGTCTTTCTGTTTATGTTGCTGATTTTCAGTAAGTCAAAAGAGGTCCCATCCTCTCTCTCACCATCTGCAAAGCCACCGCCAAACAGTGACATGGTTACAACAAAGGAATGACCAAAGTAATTCACTATCATCTTTCCAATATGTCTTTCACTCTGATACAATTGTAGCGTGATTATTTACCATGGCTCTTAAAAAATTAGACAGGCAGTCCCCGACTTACGACCACAGTCAGGCCCTAAATTTCCAGTGCTGAGCAACAGAGTCATTAAGTGAATTTTGCCCCATTTTATGACCTTTCTTGCCACAGTTGTTAAGTGAATCACTGCGGTTGTTAAGTTAGTAACACAGTTGTCAACTGTGAAACTGGCTTCCCTGTTGACTTTGCTTGTCAGAAGGTCACAAAAGGAGATCACATGACCCTGGGACACTGCAATGGTCATAAATATGTGCCAGTTGTTGAGATTTCAATTTTTGATCATGCAAGTGTAGGGATGCTGCAGTGGTTATCAGTGTGAAAAATAGTCACCAGTCACCTTTTTTCAGCGCTGTTGTAACTTCAGATGGTAACTAAAGGAATGGTTGTAAGTCAAGGACTACCTGTAGTGCAATTTGCAGCCATTTACTCACTCATTCTCACCAAAAAAAAACCCTATAAGGTAGGACAGACGTAGCTCAACTTTACAGACTGGGAAATTTAGGCTGAGAGTTTTGTTTGCTTTCAACCTTAGCCACCTAAACAAAAATCACTCATTAAGGCTTTCTGACCCAAACCTTCTGTTCTTGTCAATGGCTCACATTAGATAAATAGGGAAATAATCAGTGGGTATCATTTAAGTTAGTCTCCTACTCAAGTATACTATAGCTCAAGCTCCAGACTTAAAACACATTAAAATGCATGCTAAGCTATAGTTTGTCTACTGAATAGTCCAGAAGTAGAGGGTCAACATATGGTTTAAGACAGGGGTCCTCAACCCCTGGTCCGTAGACCAGTACTGGGCCGTGGCATGCCAACAACCGGTCCACACAAACAAGCAAAGCCCCATCCGTGAGATGCAGGCAGCACACAAAACCATGCACTCTCCTTGGAACCGGTCCCTGGCACCCAAAAGGTTGGGGACCTCTGATTTAAGACACTGTATAAACCCACCCAAGCATGTTAAAAGTAACTTTGGTTACTTTTCAGGTGGAATTTACCTGAAATTTTCCACAGAATTGATAACTCCTACTTCATGAGGTTCTCATGTGAATGGAGTGGTTTAAATACCTCATTCGTGTCTTGAGATCATCATGATATCATTTCAACCATCTGCATGATAACATCAAGACATGTATGACATCATTGTATGGGATGCTTCCATGCTTAGTATGAATAATTGCTGCTCTTTGGCATGAAAATATTTTGTCTAGCTACTACTGTCTCTTGCTAAAGTATATGAAAGAGATGTGCTTATTGAAACTGAATAAAAATTCAAGCCAAATCAACTGGCCTGCCAGGAAAGATGCAACACTGCAGCATCTGTTGAAGCCAAGGACACCCCTGGGAACTTCTCAAAGAAGAGCAGCCCATTAGCAAAACCTAGCAACCCCGGTAGATTTAGAGCTGTTTTATAAACAATTGGCAGAGTCTTAATTCTCAGAATGAATCAATTTCTAAATACATTTACTAGCCAAGTAATTCAAGAGAAAGAGGAAGAGGTGCAGTCTTTAAATCGCGAATTAAGATGATGTCTAAAACTCACATTGAGGTAGCTGTTTGACCCAAGTTAGTGGCCCATTTTAAACATTCGGCCTTTGCCTGCTGCTGAGTTGAAGTGCCCTCCCTCACTTTTTAAGCTGGCAGAAAAATGCATCAGCATGACATCCATCAGTCTCTATTCTGCCTCTATGGACTCTTTCAAGCCACCACAGCAACCTGATTTCCCTCCAAAATTAGCAAGAGAAGCTTAGCAGATTTTGTAGACTTTGAGGCTGGTCTTGGGTGGGGTTGGAAGAAGAGGGGAAAACCCAACTTCAACACCAGTTTAGCCAAGGCACCACGTGCCATACAAGTCTAATTAATTACAGGTGATCCTCGACTTAGAACCATTCATTTAGTGACTGTCTGAAGCTGCAATGGCATTGAAAAAAGTGACTTATGACTGTTTCTCACATGTGGGACCATTGCAATGTCCCCAGGGTCACATGATCAAAATTCAGGCTCTTGGCAACTGGCGTGTATTTATGACAATTGCAGGGTTCTGTGGTCATGTGAACACCTTTTGCAACTTTCTGACAAGCAGTGTCAAGGGAGAAGCCAGATTCCCTTAGCAACCAGGTTACTAACCTAACAGCTGCAGCGATTCGCTTAATAACTGTGGCAAGAAAGGTCATAAAATGGAGCAAAACTCACTTAACAACTTAGCAACAGACAGTTTGGGCTCAACTGTGGTTGTTGTTATTATAGTTTGGTCACCCAGTCAGCCAGTTGTTTAGGCTGAATTTGGCATTTTTGTCCACCTATCAAATACTTCCCAAAGACCTGGGATAAGCAGATATTGTTTACTATTATACACACATAAATGTGTTGCTGTTTATAGTTATAATTACTCTGCTTTGTTTAGCAGCTGGCGAAGGCAACATCATGGGGACATGGCAGATTGTTCTTTTAATTACTTCATGCCTGCATTGTGGTTACGTAAGAGTTGAGAAAGCTTCCTTGTCTAGATGTCTCCATCTCTTGACCTCCATCCTCTGCCTCCACATCTTCTGAGACAGGCCTATTCCAATTTCATATTTTAGGCATGCAGTGGAAAGACATACTTGAGTAAGGATTCTTAAGTGCAAGCCAAAGTCATGTGCACACAATTGCAGCCTCAGTTTCATTAGATATTGTTATAGTTACTGAAGTTTCTGCCTGCTTTGAATTGTTCAGACAATGGAGTAATTCAATACAGAATACAGAAATTCAAAGACTTACCTTGAGCTTGTGACGAAAGACACAAAGCTAGACAGATCAATAGCCCCAGTAACCAACTCCTCTGTAACATCATGCCTAGGAACAAAGCAAGATGTATCCATTATTGAGGCTCCTTTACCAATTTTAACCACTTAACTCATCTCCCAAAAAACCAGCCAAGAAAATTCCTCTGTGTGGCAGCATATAACATTTATTATTTGTTGTATATAGGGAATACATAACACTCTGCTACTACGGTATACAGGATCAGTATGTTTACTTTGGCCATGATTTTACTTCTGCGTAGAATCCGTCACTTGATCTGGGGTTGATTATGATGAAATTAATAAAAAAGCTCATTTGAAATGCAGAGAAAGTAGTCAGGAAAAGACCCTCCCAAATATATTCAAGGAAACAGATCTATATGATATGGACAGAATTTCTTCAAAGATTTTCTGTGAGACGTCTGGGTGCTGGATTGTCTATTAGCTATTGAATCTCTTAAAGCCATTTTTGGCCAGCTACAGAGTTACATTCTTAGAAGATAATGATATTTCCAGCAGGGTTTCATATATATAGCATATGCTAATGCTTCAGTATTTCTCTCACATACACCCAACACTTATATATACGTATACACACATTGACCACTGGAGAAATAGCAGACAGCTTATTTCTCTGTATCTATTGTTGCATCAGCATAAAATGACACTTCATTTTGATCCATTCTATGTCCACAGCCTTCTTCACTCATAAAAAAAAATCTAGATTTCATGATCTAACCATAAATATAGGTTTTCAACCGCAGTCCTGTATGGAGTTCTTGGAAATCTCATTGAATAAATTATTACCTGTTTAACAGTTCAAGTAATGAAACATTCCATTAACTGCAGTATTGAAAATTTAATATGATCTGCAGTTTTTGTTTTTGTTTTAAAAGAAGTAGAACATAAATCTATTACTTCTATTTAAAATTGTACTGTAGATCTCATAACTGGGTATTTATTCCACATCAAAGCAGGAAAATTCATAGCCCGTGTACAAAAAAAAAAAATCCCAAGTCAAAAATGTTGACATGACAAACATGGAAAGCTACACCAAAGTACTCATTGACAAGCAGGGAAAGCTGCACAACTGCATATTAACATACACAACACTGCAAGTATAACCTCCCCATACAAGATAACGTTACATTATTTCAGCCCTCCGGGAGATTTAATATTGCTTTTTTTTTTTACATCTACGGTATTAGGGTATGCAATAGAGATATACAAGTTCTTGCCAAGACTACACATTACATTGTACGCGGATTATACTTTGAAAGGAAGGTTTAAGGTAGGGCTTTTCAACCTTTTCACCCATTGTACTACTTTTAGGATATGGCAACATCTGAGTACCACCAGTCACCTAGCAAGATGTCAAAAACTTGATGACCAAAAAAAAAAAAAAAGGAAAAAAGTGATAAAGTACAGGTAGTTGTCGACTTACAACAGTTCGCTTAGTGACTCTTAGAAGTTACCCCCCCAAAGCCACAGCCGAGCAAGACACCTGCCTGCCCACCCGGTGGCGCTCTTCCAAGGTTTTCATTGTTGTGAGCATTTCTGTTGAGGATTGGCAGTGGGGGTGGGGTGGGGAGTGTTTGGTTTTTATTCCCCCCATCTGCTAGGTGGTTGCAGCAGGTTTGGGTCAATTCACATTACCCTGGGACACTGTGACCGTCATAAATATGAATCAGTTGCTAAGCATCTGAATATAAATCACAAGACCCTGGAGATGCTGCAACATTCTTCTGGGCTCAGCAGAAGCACCAGGATCAGCGCCGAGCTCCAGCTGGAGCCTGGCACTGATTCTGGTTCTTCCACTGACAGCCCCGAAGAAGCGCCGATCAGCTGGAAAGCGGCACTGATCCTGGCACTTCCGCTGAGCCCTGACAGCCCTGCAGCTCCAGCCATCTCTCGCTCAGGCTTGTGCGGTGCTGCCACTGGTTCAGCTCATTCCCCCTCCCCCGCTACCACTTTTCTAGGATGGTCGCGTACCACCTGCCAGGTGCCAATGTACCACAGGTGGTACCCATGCCACTGGTTGAAAAGCCCTGGTTTAAGGACCATGGATCTGTCCTTAGGAAACCAACAGTAAAGGAAAAGGTGCTGAAAGTCCATCTGAACGCTGTCAACTTTGCTAATGTTTCAGCAGCAATTCCTGAAAAGTCCATCAGAAAACTATCAAGTCCCTCTCCCAGATGGATACGACAGTCCCAGGCTAAACTCAATCAGATAAATGGAAATTCTTATGCCGAATTTGTGCAGGGGAATTTTTTTTCCCAGAGGCTGTGACCCAAAGATGCTTGTATTGGGTGGAGAACGCAGCTTTCCTCCCTTACAAGCTTCATAAATCCTCTTCGGACACGAGAGAGAGAGAGAGAGAGAGAGAGAGAGAGAGAGAGAGAGAGAGAGAGAGAGAGGAGGGAGGGAGGGAGGGAGGGAGGGAGGGAGGGAGGGAGGGAGGGAGAGAGAGAGAGAGAGAGAGAGAGAGAGAGAGAGAGAGAGAGAGAGAGAGAGAGAGAGACGTATAGCCTTGCATACTTTATCTTTATCTTTCTTTACCTTTATTTCGACTTATATGCCGCCCTTTTCCCCAGACTTGCCTTGCGTACTTCTGCACACACGGCACTAGATAGAGGACAGTTCTGACTTAAAAGATTTCGTGGGTCAGTTTTGGGGTGGGTGGGAGCCACCCCTGCATATAGATCTCCCTTTTCCTCCCATCTAAAAGGACTCGGGGGCAAGAAAAACGCCCCAGCGCTGGATTGTGCTTTTTACGACTTCTTCTAAAGTTAGATTTAAAAGCTCCACTGAAAAAGCTCGCTCGTTTTTTACGGGAGGGTGTTCGGGAAAAGCCAGAATCCCTAAACTAACGAGCCGAGTGTCTGCGCTAATAACGTTAGAAAGTCGACGTACTCGGAGTGGGAGGGGAAAAGGTATCCGGAGACAGACTGAAACTTTCCTTCTGGCCAGCTATCACTGGGACAGGTCCCGAAGAATTGCCTCGGAATAGACGGGAGAACAATTGCTCTTCGACTCAGACGCACGCGATGCCTGTCGGAACCGAGGACTCTTTTGTCCTCCTGCAAAAACCCAGGTTACCACCTCAATTCCACTCCCGGAGTTTGGTTGGGGGGGGGGGGGGCAGAGAAAGGAAGAGACTCCTCTAAGCCACGTGTCGGGGCTTCCTGACGAGGCAACTTTCCGAAGTTGTTCTCCTCCTTGTCTGGGGCGCCTGTCCGGGAAGCACCGGCTCAAAGCCCTACCTGCCAGGAGCGTTCCCACGAACCTCCGGATGACTGCTGCCAAATCCAAGTCCGGAAGACCCAAGTGTCCGCCCGTGGCACGGAAGCGCCAAGTCCAGCTCCCCTCCAAGCGCGGTCCTTCTCGGCGGGGTTGCGCCTGGAACAAGCGGCCGCTGGGATGGCTTTGAAGTGGCTCCCCAGCCTTTCGCTCGCCCGCTTTATATAGCCGGACGCGGGCTGTCAATCAGCCAAGCGAGGAATACGCGGCCGCGACCTGCTATTCCAAGCAGACAAATTTGTAGCCATCTACCTGGAAGGCGATCCCCAGCCCAGCCACCCGCTCAACCGCAGCACTCCTCCCCCGAGCCCCCGAGCTCCCCCCCCCACGGCTCCCCCTCCCCGCGCATTGGCAGCCCTTCCTTCGGGGGAGGGGTGGAGCCAGGCGGGAAAAGGGGAGACCCGTTCCCAGCCGTGGCTCCCGTCGCACACGGCTTGCATTAAAAGTCCCTTACTCCTTCGTTCTGGGAAAGCCAGGGAGCCGGTTGGCTGTTTTCCCGGGATCGAACCGAAGCTACCCAGGGGTGGAGGGGAAGGGTTGGCATACTGCATCCAGCTTTGGTGGCCACGATGTAAAAAAAAAAAAAAAAAGATGTTGAGACTCTGGGGTTCTCAACCTTGGCAACTTTAAGACTTGTGGACTTCAACTCCCAGAATTCCTCAGCCAGCATGAGAACCCCTGCTCTAGAAAGACTCTGTAGAGAAGAGCAACAAAGATGATTAGGGGACGGGAGGCTAAAACATTCAAAGAACAGTTGCTGGCATTGGGTATGTCTAGTTTTAATTTTCTTTAGGACTAAGGGCGACCTGATAGCAGGGTTCCAATGTTTGAGAGGCTGCCACAAAAGAAGAGGGGGTTCAACTTATTTTCCAAAGCACCAGAAGGCAGGTCAAGAAGCAATGGATGGAAAATTAATCAAGGAGAGAAGCACCTAGAACCAAGGAGAAAGTTCCTGACAGTTAGAAGGACTAATCAGGGGAACAACTGGCCTCCAGAAGTTGTGAATGTTCCAATACTGGAAATTTTTAGTAAGAGATTGGGCAACCAGTTACAGGTATAAGGTTTCCTGCCTGAGCAGGGGGTTTGACTAGATGACCTCCAAGGTCCCTTCCAACTCTGTTATTCTATTCTAAGAAAGGGGCGGTTTGCCGGGCCTTGGATCCCAAGGCTTTGTGGAGCAATGCTGGTGTGTACTGAATCCTGCATTAAAAGATAACCTCTCCAGCTAAATTCAAGCTGCCCCTTAGTTTTCTTGTTACTGTTCCACAGTGGTTCCAGAACTACATTCGGTTTCCCAGTTTAATCTACAGACCTTGGATTTCTGAGTGGTCTCCCATCCAAGTATGAACTAGATAGAGCTGACCTTGCTTAGTTTATCATACAAGACTGATGCTAAGTCTGTTAGAGGCTGTGACTCATCCCGATAACCACATTGATGGGACTATTTTGATTCTTGGCAACACTAGGAAAGTGCAGCAATATGGCTGTTTTCAAGATGTTAATTCGAATTTCCCATTTTATCTTCAGCCCTTGGATTTCTTGATGTCTGCTATGCAAGTACTAACCAGGTTTATCTCTACTTAGCTTTGAGCTAGGTGCTATCACTTGCTGAGAAACTATAGTCCCTAGTGAAAGAAGTTCCTAGGAAAAATTGAGGAACTTCAGCATACAGCAGTCTCTAAATCTTTTGGCTTATGCAGCATTTCCGCAAATCCTTCTACAAATGAAAGGGAGAAAAACAGAGGAGATATTAACGTCATCACTATTTTGTGCTTTCTGCTAGAAAAAAAAAACTAAAGTGTTCCACACGATTGATAGATAGACAGATATCAGTTGTGGATAAGAATTAAATCTTTTCATAGAAAGCTGAAAGAGGAAAGTGTGCCACCACTGACAGCTATAATCCAACATAAACGTATACTGTGAGCCGCTCCGAGTCCTCGGAGAGGAGCGGCATACAAATCCGAATAAAAAATAAATAAAAATAAATATACACCATTGTGAAAGCCCTACAAACAGACATGTTTTTAATGTGAGAAGTGTTCCATGTTCAAAGTGAGGTCTCATGAAACTCCTCGGAAGTATGACTCGTGTACTGGAGGAAATTCATGTAAACACTTTGGCTGGAATTCTTTTAAAAGTTAAGGGTAAATCCCTCTCACAGTTACTACTATTGAGCAAGGTACCACCTATACTATACCTGTACATTTGGTTTTTCTTGCCTAAATGTAGAACCTTACTTTTTTCACCACTGAATTTCATTTTGTTAGATAGCGCCCAGTGTTCAAGTCAGTTCAGAGCCTCCTGTATCTTAAGCCTGTCTTCTGGAGTGTTGGCTATTCCTGGCAGCTTGGTATCATCTGCAAATTTGATGGGTTCCCCATCTATCCCCTTGTCCAAATCATTGATGAAGATGTTGAAGAGCACTGGGCCCAGAACAGAGCCCTGGGGCATTCCACTACACACTTCCCTCCATGTAGATGCGGTTCCATTGAGGACCACACGCTGGGTACAGCCATTCAGCCAGCTACAAATCCATCTGGTGGTGATGCTGTCTAACCCACATTTTTCTATCTTATCAAGTAATAGGTTGTGATCTACCTGGTCAATCATAGGGGGGGAGGAATATATTAAAACAAAATCCTTACATGCTTTTGTTTGTTTGTATCCCACCTTTATTGTTTTTACAAATAAGGCAGCAACTATATCCAACACAACTCCCTCCTCTTATTTTCTCCACAACAACAACAACTCTGTGAGGTGGGTTAGGCTGGCTCAA
Organism: Bothrops alternatus; assembly: GCA_034064705.1. Taxonomy (NCBI): domain Eukaryota; kingdom Metazoa; phylum Chordata; class Lepidosauria; order Squamata; family Viperidae; genus Bothrops; species Bothrops alternatus. The sequence goes on from JARGCV010000023.1 coordinate 15,137,526, forward strand.
AGTCACCCAGCTGGCTTTCATGACTAAGGTGAGACTTGAACTCAGTCTTCCATTCTGCAGCCTGGTGCTTTAACCACTAGACCAGGGGTCTTCAAACTTGGCCCTTTTATGACTTGTGGACTTCAACTCCCAGAATTCCTCAGCCAGCATGCCTGGCTGAGGAATTCTGGAAGTAAAAGTCCACAAGTCATAAAAGGGCCAAGTTTGAAGAACCCTGCAAGGGTCTGCAACCTTGACAACTTTAAGACTTGTGGACTTCAGCTGCCAGAATTCTCTGCTGGCTGAGGAATTCTGGGAGCTGAAGTCCACAAGTCTTAAAGTTGTCAAGGTTGCAGACCCTGCACTAGACCAAACTGGCTCATCACATTCCCTCTTATGGCAACCCATTCTTACTTGGAGTTGCTCAGCTTATGTGTGGAATTATTCTCGTTTAGCCTTGGACAATAACTCTGTGAGGGAAGTAGTCAGTGGTGGGATTCAAATATGTGAATGACTGGTTCTCTGTGTGGATGCCACTACCAGTTCTGCCGAAGTGGTGCGAACTGGCTGAATCCCACCACTGGAAGTAGTGCTGGGGATTGGTGAGCTGCAAAGGCCATTGAGCAGGAATTCCTTCAATCCAGGGTCGCTAAATTTTATAAATCCCAGAGCCCAGCAACAACCCCCTGATATTGGCTCACAGAATTGCCTCATCTGTTATCTCTGACCTCTGCCGAGCAGTTTCTTTCTCTCTAAATGTCTTTCTACCAGATGTTGGTCTTCATCTTCCAAAGTTTATGCAGTGAGAAATCTATTCTTAAAGTGCACAAGAGCCTTTTTTTTTTTAACTTTTGTTATTCCTTTTGGAAAGATTTCCTTAAAAAGGGCTCCCAGTTCCTCCACCTTTCCCTGAACTGGGAAAAATTCAAATATTCCATGTGAAAGAGAGAGAGGGGGGAGGGAGGGAGGGAGAGAGAGAGAGAGAGAGAGAGAGAGAGATCGAGAGAGAGAGAGAGAGAGAGAGAGAGAGAGAGAGAGAGAGAGAGAGAGATCACCCTGGGCTGCTTCCTAACCTTTTCTAACAGTGACTAACACTGGCAAACATCTGAATGGCCCCCCACAGCCAGGCTAGTGTGCATTAAGCCTAAAACTCAGTTTTACGGCAAATTATGACCAATCCTGAAGTTCTATTTTTAAAAGACAGCAGATGCAGCAGAGAAATGGGTGCAAATGAACATGATTCACATACTTCTCTGCCATTACTTGCTGAACTTAAAAGGCAGGGGAAGTCGTGCCTGACGTGGATTTCTTTTCCCGTCTTGTAGCAAGGATGTCTTCTTGGCAACTGCTGTAGGCTTGGAAATAAACCTGGCCCTCATTAGTGGGTCGGTTCAAGGCTGGAGGCCAGATAGCAGCAGCCGCTGCCGACTTCTCTGCCTCTCCAACTCCAGCATCAGAATATAGAAATGGGAGGTGTGGAGAAAGAACTGGAGGAGAAGGGCTGCATATTTTCCTTCTGGTGATGCTGCCTTTGGGGAGCAAGCAATAGAGAGCAACAGATTTTTGGAAGATGGCATGAGAGTCAAGGACTGGAAAGTTCACTTATGGGAATGCAAGATGGCTGGTTCATCCTACACAGCAACAGGAGGACAAAGTCTAGCTGAGCCTTCAGAAGGCATCCAGCTGCCCAGCTAAAAGTACAAGGGGAGGTGGGAAATTCCTTTTCTCCACATAACCTTGTGTCAGCTTGATAACCTTAGAGATTCAGACATGGTATTCCTCACCTTGTGTGGCTCCAGATCTTGGAGTAGAGATGAACTTTTATGCAGTACAACAATCTTCTCCAACCTGAAGATCTGAAGGACACCCTACAGAAGGAGATCAAAGTGGAGCTGAAAAGTGGCTGATGAATCAAGACATTGCCTGATCTTTTCAATTTAAAACATATGATCCCTGAACACAGAATTAAAAATATAATGGGGGGGAGGTTTAGGATTATAGAATAGTGTTCCCCGCAATACCATTTTTGTTGTAATATGCAGGGAGATTTATTTATTTATTTAGAAAATTTGTATTGCTGCCTACTTGCACATGGCGACTCAAGACAGCTTACGTAAAAAGAAAAACACCCTATAAAAATAAAATATAACAAGAATAATAATAATAAAATAATATAATAACCCCCCACCCCAGTGACAACACACAATTCATACCAGCCATTTAATGGGCTTTATCCCGCTCTGGGTTCCCCAGGCTTGCTGGCAGAACCAGGTCTTCAGCTCCTTCCGAAAGAGTGTTAGAATGGGGGCCAGTCTAATCTCTGAGGGAATGATGTTCTGGAGAGAGGGAGCCACCATGGAGAAGGCCCTTCTTCTGGGTCCCACCAGATGCATCTCCTTAAGGGACAGGACCCACAACATTCCTTGCCTCCCTGCTCCAGTGGGTTGGGTAGATGTGACCGGCATGAGACGGTCCTTCAGATAACCTGGTCCAAAGCCAGGAAGGGCTTTAAGGTGACAACCAGCACCTTGAATTGCACCTGTTGTTTGTCTTTGAACAAAGCAGAATAGGACCAAGACTTTGGGATGTTTGGGAAGAATGATGCTGTCTCCTTCCCACCTGCAGCTGACAACTCAGGCAGAGTTTATTTCTGTACTGGTGATATGTACAGTCTCTACCCTCCTGAGAAAAGGAGATGAATTTAGTGGTTCAAGACAGATCACCATTTTGAATATTTTGTGGTCATCCCATGTCCCATGATGCTATGACTTATACTGTCATTCTCCACTATATAGCAGAGCCACTTCAGTTGTCCAATCATTGTTGTGTCCAAATAACAGCACAAGGTCAGGCTTCAGCAATGTTTGGAAGGTGCTATGAAGACACTATAGGTCACTAAGCTGTGAAATGGCCTATTAGAAATTTCACAACACAGAGACACATAGATACACAGAACATTGCAACCTGAAACGGTACATTCCAGAATCAACTAGGCTTTAGAAATCAGGAGGAAATTATTACCATTGTCATCTGAATTTCAAAGTGAGCTCAGCAACTGTAGATGGTATCATATTTCCAGTGATGTAATCAGGAGCTTGACACAGTTTAAAATGTCAACTCAAATCTTCTTTCAATGAGGACTTGTGAAGTTTAGACAGTGATGGCAAGATTAATGGCTTTTGGGGGTTAACCTATTCCACTTTGAAGTGTCTCCCTCAAGAAATTTGATTTCCCTCTAAGGAAGCTTTCAGTACTAGACAAACTTTAATTGGGTATTTTATGTGTTTTAACATTCCTATTAATTTACAACCACCAGCTCATTTCCTGTGAGTTTTTTTTTACATTCTTGAGTCTAAAACTGATTTTGAAATTCTGTAAAGAATATATTGTTCTGTGCTGGAATGCAGATGATGAGTTGGAATTTAAGTTTTTTATTGAATTGAATATGGCACAGAAGTTGAGAGAATATTAACAAATTTAATAAATAACTCCATGTAACACTCATTGCATGTCTAAGGCTAATCAGTAATAATAGTTCTGCATTGATTATCCTGGTTTCTGAGCCCAGTTCAAAGAACTAGATTTGATCTTTAAAGCCCTTAAAGCAGGGGTGGGTAACTATGGCCGCTTCTGGATCAGGAATTCTGGGAGTTGAAGTCCACAGGTTTTAAAGGGTCCATAGTTGCCCACCCCTGCCTTAGAAGCTTGGGAGAAAGTGACTTTCCCTACATTAACCTTATTCTCATTGTAATCTTTCAGGGCTCCTGTTTCAGAAGCCAAACTTCATTTTCACAAATGTCCTTTTCTTATAGGTGCCAGTCAAGATCTTGCAGGCCAAGGCAGATTAAAAAAAAATTACTATCAACTTTTTTCACAAATTAGAACAAGAGGCTGACTTAAAGGATATAGGGAAGATAGTTCAGTCAGTACCATTCCATACAGTAGTGGGATTCAAATATGTGAACAACTGGTTCTCTGTATGGATACCACTTCCGGAAGTCCATTCTGGGCCTGGGCAACAAAAAATTAGCTACCGGTTCTGCCAAACTGGTGCGAACTGGCTGAGTCCCACTACTGATTCCATGGCATTCTGTGTTTCAGGCACATTAGCCTGTTGTCCCAGTTCATGTGTCATGGTTCTGACAGATGAAACTCTTCAAAAGAACTTCGAGGCATTGTTTACCTTAAATAATCTTTTATTCGAGAAACAAAGTATCGGCACTACATAGTTGAAACCAGAAACTAAATTCCCCTCCCCTGAATACAAAGTAACAAAGTGCAATTCCCTCCTCCAATAAACAGTCATAAATCATATTCCCCAATTAGCTTGAAGTGCAGGCTTTCTCCGCAGCTCTCCAGCCCGCCAAAACACTATCAGCTCTGGGCCCAAGGTCCTTAGTCCCATGACTAAGTTATTATTGTTATGACTAGCTGGACTCTCATCCCTATTCCCCCCTCCCAGCAGCAACTAATTCTAAAAGCAATAGAGAAAATGGCTGCATTTTCATCTGTTGTCAAAGCAAGAACATCCGATGTTAGCAGCGTTGACAGCATTTCTGAATCATGCTGGATCTTTTAGAAACTTTTTCAGCTTCCTACTTTATTAATGAACGTTGGTATTCTGAATTTTATTTGATGATAGCATTTCCCATTATTTCTCAAGAACTGATATGAACAACCTTGGACATATATGTGGAAAAGCTTAGAATAGATATATTTCAAATAAACAAAATATATTAAATGTTGACTTGGTCATGGAGAACTGTAAAGTAGATTTGCTAGGCTACAATGAACATTGAATTTCTCTTGTGAGGCACAGGAAACAAAATTGAACTATCATAAGCTTTTTTTCTCCTTTTCTGACAGGAAAAGTAGTGTTCTGTTTCTAACATCCTCAGGGGCTTCATGCAATTTGTCACAAAGACAGTAATCTGAATTCTTGTAAAGCCTCCGGTTTCCTGAATCTCAATATAGTTAGAAAATGTTAGCTCATCATCCAGTAATAATACCATAAAAACAAATATTTGCACACGATAATATGTTGAAGAAATGATTCTCAGCTGGAATTTTGGAAACCAGATATTTATTTTATTTATTTATTTTATTCGGTCTTGTATGCCGCTCCTCTCCGGAGACTTAGCATAATGCTAAGCATTAGCAATAGTTAACATAGTTATTACTACAGGGGTCTTCAAACCTGGCCCTTTTATGACTTGTGAACTTCAACTCCCAGAATTCCTCAGCCAGGCATGCTGGCTGAGGAATTCTAGGATTTGAAGTCCACAAGTCATAAAAGGGCCAGGTTTGAAGACCCCTGTATTACTGTGTCAGGTTAGTTTCTATAACAAATGGGGTAGAGTTTTAATGGTCAAGGGGAACAATGTTTTTAGGAAGGCCATTATATAATCAGAACGCCAGAAGGGACGGGTGGGGCAAGAATTTTTCATTTTTTTTCTTCTGGATATTTTCCCCATAAAACCATAGATGTATGGGTTGGAAAAGATCTTGGAGATCCTTTAGCTCAGGGGTCCTCAACCTTGGCAACTTTAAGACTTGTGGACTCCAACTCCTGGCTGAGGAATTCTGGGAGTTGGAGTCCACAAGTCTTAAAGTTGCCAAGGTTGAGGACCCCTGCTTTAGCTGAACCTTTGTCCAGGAGAAGAATCCATTACTATAGCATCCCTGACAGATGGAGAACCAGTTTCTGTTCACTCATCTCTGGTGAACTCTTTCCTGGTGCCATGTTTTCCACTTTTGAATAGCTCCTACCATTGGAAAATTGTTCTTAATATCTAACCAATATCTACTTCCTTATAATTTAAATCCATTCTTTATTGTCCTATCTTCTGGAACAACTCTGAATAATTCTGTTCCACTTTCACAAAATAACACCCCCCCCCCTGGTAGCTACCTCTCCCTGGTGTTTGCTGACTCTCATACTTCTCATTGGGAGAGGGAGCTGATGAAGAAACTCCACTTGCTAGGTTTTATGGGGGATGCTCTGGGAGATTATGGTCTCAAGGACGCCCAGTTTAGGGTAGTCCAACGGCTTGTGGACATAGATTTGCAATATTTAAGAGCCAGAGCCAACAAAACCTGCTCCCCTTTGATCTTTAGCCAATCTAATAATTATGGATTGAGATGGCCTCTTATTTCTATACTCTAACCATCCCAAAGTATAAAAGAGTCTTTTCCCTAGCCCGTTTCATTGTCTTGCCCTCAGCACTACTTGATGGGTGATTCAAGAGGCTCCTGTTTAGTGAGCGACTTTGCCCCTGTGATAGGGCTGAAGTTGAAATTGTGGAGCATGTCTTATTATACTGCCCTATGTATAATACAGCCAGAATTAAACTATTGCCTCTCCTTGGAATTGATCCCTCTGGTTCTAATGTTAGTAATTTGGTTTTATATTGTCTAGGGGATGGCTCCTCCTATATTACTTCTCAGGTTTCTAAATTTCTTTTAAGAGCTGTAACTATTAGAGGAGAACGTTGTAATTCCCTTTAGCCAAGGCTTCTGGTGTTAATTGTTTGTGATTATATTTTTCTTGTGTTTTCTTTTGTTGCACTTGCATTTTGGTCTGTGACCGCAAAAAAATAAATTATTATTATTACAAAATAACCCTTTCAGTACTTGGAAACATCTGTCATGCCTACCTATAGTCTTCCCGTCTCCAGTCTAAACATACCCAACATCTTTACCCTTTCCCCATAAACTTTCTTTCCACTTATCATCTTAGCTGCTCTCCTACTGAGATATGTCTCTGGGCATGCTATCAATGCCCATTCTAAAATAATTAGCATCCATATTCTTTTTTGTATGTAATACTACACAATATAGTCCCAACCTGTTAATCATCACTTTGATTTTTCCTATCCAAATGTTGGACAATCCATTTTTCCTGTTATTCCAGCTTCTTAAGATCTCCTGAAACTCTACACTGTCCTTTAATGTGTTTAAAAGCTCCCAATCTCATTGTTAAAAAAATATCTTACCCATCATCCAATTTATATATAAATATGGGTCTAGAGGGGAACCATGCAGTATGTCACTCAACACTTATTTCCAGCTTCATGAGAAGACATTAATGTACACGTGTGTGGACACAATTATTCAAGTAATTTTACATGTATCGAATGACAGCATAGTCCAGACCACATTTTATCATCTTCTCTACCAAAATACTTTCCTGATGTCAAGATACACTAAGACCACCACATTCCTGTGGTCTCTAATCTGGTCACTCAATCAAAAAAAGAGATCACTTTGGTTTGGCATATTATGCTTGATAAATCCATGCTGACTCCTGTCAAGCAATGCATTTGTTTTAGTATGCTCACAGAGTGACTGCATGATCATCTCTTACAGAATTTTGTCTGCTATCAATGTCAAGCTGTTTGCTAATTAACAGGATCCTCTTTTTTCCCCATTTTTAAAGATAGGAATATTTGCTCTTCCTTTTTCAAAGCTCATAGAAAAAGGCTCTGAGATGACATCCTCAAGCTTCATCACAGCTCTCAGGTAGGACTGGCATGGTTCTGGAGACTTACACTTATTCATGGTGGCCAGGTGCTTCCTAACTATCTTTTTAATTACATTGAAGTGCTATTCTCTACTTTGTTAATTGTTACACTCAGATCTTTTTGAAAAGTTCTCCTTTGGGAAAAAGTCAAAAGGCTGTGTTATCCTTGCAACCTAAATTTCTCTTCTGCTTTAGCCTTTCTAATTTTCTTTTTACAACTATCAGCTTCTTGTTGAAATATCTCCTTGTACCTGTCTACCACTTGTTATACAGGTAGCTTTTAGCACAGTCAAAATTAGCTATGCATTGGGATGGTTTCCTAAGGTGACCCCAGTTATCAGAATGATATATGATTATACTTCCAGTATCTTATTTTTCAGAAGTTCCAAATCCTCCTGCACTCCATTTGATGTGAAGATTTCTATCAGATCAGTTAAGATCAATCCCTTTCTAAATTTGTTGAAATTGGTCCTTTATAAATCTAATGTACATGTAGAACAATAGTCCAGGTTCTCCTGTAATACCTTGAACCCTAAAATGATATGGTCACTTTCTTTCAAAGTTCCTTTTTCCTCTTCAGCCAGGTCTCCCCTATTAATTAGGATCAAATCTACATCTTCTAGGCAAGCTAATTCCCTTGTCTCTTTCTTAACGCTTTGGAAAATATAACAGTCAGCAAGATCAATGAAAACTTTTTTTTCATAGTTTTGGCTGAGTTCGTTTTTTCAACAGCTGCCCAGATAGTTGGTTTTCCATCCTTTATTGGATCTCTTCTCCCTAAGCAAACAGTTAAGACAACCAACAGCCAAGAGCCTGAGTTCGGGACCCGAGCATCGTGGGACTGGATGTCCATCTTCATCTAGCTCCTGCCCACCTAGCAGTTTAAAAGCATGCAGATGCGACTAGATAAATAAGTAGAACTTCAGTGGGGAGGAAACCGCACTCCATGATGTCATGCTGGCCACATGATTGGAAATGCCTTCAGACATCACTGGCTCATGGCCTTGAAATGGAGATTAGCGCCGCCCCCTCTAGTCAGCAATGACTAGTGGAGTAAAATTGGCAGGAACTCCTTTCCTTTCCTTCTCCCTAAATACTCTGTGATCTGATCCAGGAGGACATTAACCAGGTTGTGAAGCATCTATGTTTTTATATTTCTGTAGAGAAAGCAAGCAGAGAGAGCTGGAATGAGACTGCCTTTGCTACATCCCTATCCCTATAGTGACTCTTGAGAATAGACATGGCCATGTATAGTGCATTCCTAATTGGAATAACAATATCTGTAATATTGCCAAATGTCATTTTAAACTCAGTTGAAATATCAAGGAACTTTTGGACCAAGGAAAGAGGGAGGGAGGGAGGGAGAGAGAGAGAGAGAGAGAGAGAGAGAGAGAGAGAGAGAGAGAGAGAGAGAGAGAGAGAGAGAGAGAGAGAGAGACAGAATATTTGAAAGTGACTACCCCAGTCCTGCCAAGAACAAAGTGGAGGAGGATCAATCCATCCCATATCTGTGGTTAATCTAAGACCAGAGGTAAGGCAATGAGGAAGAGTACAGTGACAATGGTTATGAAACATTGTATAGCTAAATTATTGACTAAAGCATAACGGTATTTGTCAATGTTGCTTGTATATTGTAGCGTGGATAATGAAAATGTGGTATATTTCAACAACTGTGAACTTTCTCAGACACACACACATGCACACACTGCCCAGAAAGCTTGATTTTACATTCCAAATGAAATGTGGTGCCATAATTGCATTTGGCTTGGACCTCATAAATTAAGATGTTTTGCATCATCCAGCACCATTTTCTTCAGCACCTGTTTAGCATATTTGGGGATCTGTCAGACTTTTTCCCCAAATATGTTCCACTGAACAGTTCAAAACCTAAGTATTTCAAAACATTTAGAACATCGTAAAAATTGCTCTCCTGCTATGAAAGCTTGAGCTGCATGTGAGCATGGAAAATGTTGGAATGGAATCTGCATTGTAGCTGAAAGTTCCAAGCTATATTTTAAGGTTCATCTGGAGAATTTCCATCATTCGGGGCCCATACGTTCATGACGCCTTTGTTACATGATTTTTCCTCTGCTGAGTTGAGACAACAGGCTGCATTCAATTACAATAATTGATACCTTCTTCCACCATAACTTAGCAGAAAGTAGCTTCATTTTTTCTACAGCCGTGTCATTTTCTAATCTCAGGGGATGCAAATTTTTCCTTATCTGTCATGTTTACAAAAATATGAATTTTTTAACTGGAATGAGAGATCCAAGGCACATTATAAAAATGATAATATGGGAAGGGGACAAGCCAGATTCAGTTAGCTCCTATAAGAAGGATGGTTGCATGTAATGGTCAAAGACTGGACGTTTGCAGGAGAGTCAAGGGCTTTAGTCAGTATGGAGACACTGTCAGGGGATCAGAGCCACACCAGGCTAGGATTAGGAAACAAATGTTTTCATTCCTTTTTCCTGGAATTCAGAGTATATGAATTGTTAGACAAGGACTAGAAACTGTAACAGAATAAGAGAGTTGGAAGGGACCTATAACATTTCAGACAAATGGCTGTGCAATCTTTTCTTAAAAAACCTCCAGTGAGGTTCTGGAGGCAAACCACTCCACTGTTTAATTGTTCTGTCAGAAAATGTATCCTTAGTTCTAAGTTGCTTCTCTCCTTGATTAGTTTCAATCCGTTGCTTCTTGTTCTTCCTTCAGGAACTTTGGAGAATAGGTTGACCCCACTCTTCTTTGTGATAGTCCCTTAGATATTGGGACATGTTAACACTGCTATTGGAACACTGCAACAGGGAGGTCTGTAGGCTTGTGATGCTCTATAGCAGAGGTAGGCTACCTTGGCTCTTTTATGACTCGTTACTGGCTGGCTCAGGAATTCTGGGAGTTGAAGTCCACGAGTCATAAAAGAGCCAAGGTTGCCTACCTCTGCTCTATAGTATTAGCACTGGCATTTTACTTCCTGAGTCATCCAATCCCTGTCCCAAAAAGAAGGCATCCAGTTCCCATTTCACATACTGAGTTGAACCTTACTTCAACATTTGTGATGTAATCATATCCTAAATCTTGCCTCAGGCAACAGTTAGTCCAGAACAGAAGTTAGAATGGGAGTGGGTTGGATTGGAGATAATTTCAGAAGATGTGGGAACTTGGATGGAAAAGTATTTACCACTTTATCTTCCACTAACAGAAATTTGGCTTTTCATTCAATAATGAATATAGGCAACAAAATAATTATGGCCTTTAGACTCTAAAAATATTTGCTAACATAAAAATCACTGTCACTGTATTATAGCCTAAAAAGCAACCCCAGATTAAGAGTTTTATTAATATACTGTATGAATAAAGAGGCATCATTATTGTTTATTATTTTTAATATTTATATATCATGTTTATTTTTTTATACCTGCAGACAGCATACATAATGCTCCTGTTTTCCATTTTCTCCAGACAGAAAACCATCGATGGGACTGAATGAAGACCTAAAGCTGGGACTTTCATACTGTAAATTTCATCCAAGATCACTTATGTTGGGGCTCTGATACACTGTCCAGAACTAAGTCCAATTTAACATTCATGTCTTTTGGATTGGGAGGGCAATTTATTTATTAATCAAATAATAAAAGATCTCCAAGGTCCATTCTATTCTATTCTATTCTATTCTATTCTATTCTATTCTATTCTATTCTATTCTATTCTATTCTATTCTGCTGCCCATCTTGCCAAAAGCAAAAGCAGTAACTGAAATCTAATTGGTGAATTCCTTCCTTCAAGAGTTCCCAGTGAAAGTTAATCACCAGAGGCTCACCTCAATCAAGTTGAACCTCCTGATATACTCTAGTCTACTGTGCTTTGGAGTTCTGTCCCTCACATCAGGATTTGTTTCTTGTTTTTCGTTTTAGACGAAAAAGAAATAGGGTTGTAAGTAGCTTCTTCTTCTCAGTAGGCTGTGAGGTAGCTATGCCATTATGCAGTCTTGCATCTAGTGGTGATTTAATGAGAAATTGTCTTTTTCAACCAATGAAATAAAAAAAAATCTCAAAATGTAAATAGGAGCTGATTAAGAACGGGAGACAAAAAGGGAAAATAGGACAGGAAACAATCATGCAGAGAAAGGAGATTAAGAGGGGGAAAAAAACCACCCTAAATAATCAATCTAACTGAATAAATGGCATATTTTTCTCCTGCTTGAAGACAACTGATCATATGTGCACAGCATTTAGTATCCGTGACAGGACCCACACGTACCATATGTCCCGGGTTGCAGATGTTTTGGCTCATTTGTTTTTCACTTTTGCAAAAGCCATTCTTTTCAGTTTCCCCTCACCTTAGTGAAGGAAGCAAGCCATATGCAAACAGAACTATTCTGGTGCTGTGTCTGTGTGTTTTCTTATTGGATGATGTGCAAGCTGTGTTCCCTACCTCCTGGCTCGGTTCCGAACCTCCACAGCAGGAATGCTGCTTTTCCTAGCATGGAACTGTCACTGAGCTTTTACTTATGGGAAACAAACCCTGCCAGCAAAGTTAATCTGGCATTGGATCCAGAGGAACCTCAACCTTCAACAGATTTGCTAATTGCTTCACAATGAAGTCTTCCTTGAAAGCATCCCATGGCAGAGAATGGCCACACAACACTTGCCATTGTTTAACAAAGCATCGCATTAATGCACACAAGGAAAAGCACACAAATTCCTGCTGGGGAGAGTGAGGAGATGCTGGAGATTATTTTTCTTGTTTGCTTTTCTGATTTTTTTTTTTTTTTTTTTTTTTTAGAAAGGGCTGCTTGTTATTTCACACTGGAAGCTCTGGCTCGCATCCTCTGCATTTAGTCCTTGGCTAACTCGGACTTTGCAATGAATGGATGACAGTACTGTACACGATCTGCAGATTCCCAGGCTTAAGAACAACGAAATATCTAAGAAACTAAGGGCTGTGATTATAGTTTCAAGAAAAAACAATTGCACAGGTAGAGAATAGGTGGTACCTGGCTCAACAGTAACAACTGTGATAGGGATCTAGGATCTTAGTCGACAACTACTTAAATATGAGGCAGCAGTGTGTTGCAGCTGCCCCCCAAAAAAACCCAATGCAGCCCTAGCCTGAATCAACAGAGAGATAGTATCAAGATGGTGTGCAGTGTTAATACCACTTTTTAATGCTTATAAGTGTTAATACCACTTTATAATGCTTATAAGACCAACTTGGAATACTGCATCCAGTTTTGGTCACCATGATACATGATGAGACTCTAGAAAGATTGCAGACAAGAGCAACAAAGAAGATTATGCAACTGAAGGCTAAAAACATACAATGAACGGTTACAGAAACTGGGTATGTCTAGCCTAACGAAGAGAAGGACTAGAGGTGACATGATAGCAGTCTTCTAATATTTGAGGGATTGTCACAAAGAAAGGGGGTTGACCTATTTTCCCCCTGAAGGCAGAAAAAGAAGCGATGGATGTAAGTTTATCAAAGAGAGATCCAAACTAGAACTAAGGAGAAATTTTTCCCGACAGTAGGAACAATTATTCAGTGAAAGAATTTGCCTCCAGAAGTTGTGGGTGTTCCATCGCTAGAGGCTTTTAAGAAGAGATTAGACAGCCATTTGTCTGGAATGGCATAGGGTCTCCTGCTTGAGCAGAAGTTGGACTAGAAGATTTCCAATTTTGTTATTCTGTACAAATATTCTATTCTGTCCCCCCACCCTCCATACAGAATGTGTGCTTGAATGGGGCTTGCACAGTCTTGGCCCATCATCCGATGAAATGTCTGTGGTCCTCTGTGAGTTTAGTTGCTTTCTTACAGATATTTCATTACTAAACTACGTAAGTAGTTGGTTATGACCTATAAAGCCCTACATGGCATCGGACCAGGTTACTTACGAGACCGCCTGCTGCCTCACGAAACCCAGCGACCGGTTAGGGCCCACAGAGTCGGCCTTCTCCAGGTCCCGTTGGCCAGACAGTGTCGCCTGGCGGGGCCTAGGGGAAGGGCCTTTTCTGTTGCGGCCCCGGCCCTCTGGAATCAACTCCCCCCGGAGATCCGTATCGCCCCCACCCTCTCCGCCTTTCGTAAACTACTAAAGACCCATCTCTGCCGGCAGGCCTGGGGCGGTTGAAATCTTGCCCCTAGCCAGTGTATGTCTGTGTGTATGTTTGCTGAATGAATGGTTCTTAATTTAGGGGTTCTTCTTTTTATATATTTATTTTTATAAATGTACTATTTAGTTTGTATTGGATTTCTATTTATGCTGTAAGCCGCCCTGAGTTCCCGGAATAGGGCGGCATAGAAATTTAATAAATAATAATAATAATAATAATAACATCATCAGTGCTAGTAGGGAGCACTGATTTTATATTCTACTGACTTGACCTGTCAGTGTTAGTGGGAGTGGTCTTGGTGATTCCTTGATTGGGTTATTGTTTGCTGTTAGCCCATTTGTCTGACTTGGTTGTTCCCTAATTGGGGCACTGTCTGCCTCTTGATTGTTGGTCTAATGCCAATACCAAAACACCCAAAACACCTCATCACTGACAATCAGCACCCAGATGAGCAGAGACTGGCACCACAATTCCCACCAACACTGACAGGACCCCACACTTCAACTCTGAGCTGCAAATAATTCTCTTCTATTGGAATCAAAATGTTTTTCTAAGGGCCTACTACTACAACAGTTGTATTGGGAGTGCTGAAGTACTTCCAGGTTGAAAGGCTTGACCAGTGACATCCCCATTGCCCAGAGATGTCCAATGGGGGAGGGCTCCTTTCACATCCCAGTTAAGTTGCCCATCAAAATAATACCCATTTATCTACTTGCAGTCACTTGCTTTTGAACTTCTGGGTCAGCAGGAGCTGGAGCATATGATGGGAACTCACCCTGTCCTGCAGCAGCAACTGAGTCTCAAATGTGAGGCTGCGGATCATCAGCCCAGCATCCTAACCTCATGAGCCACCTAGGTTCTAATGGCCAAAGGGCTAACAATCTATCAAAGTTCATCTCCCTTGCTTGCCACATTGTAGCCACCCTTATGCGAGCTATCTAGATATCTTCGCTGTAATAAGAATTTGATGTTTGTATGAGAGTTGTGTCAAGCCTCATACAGCTGGGCAAGATCAAGGCAGCAAGCATTACATGGGCTTCACTAAGATGTCTTAACACTAATCTAAGGAAACAATCAGAAAAGAGATGCAGGAGCTCCCAGTGGCTTAATGATCAGAGGAAGAAACCTAGGAAGGACTAACCCTGATGGATCAATCAGCTAAAAGTCAATTGCCAGGGAGGTGGGCAGCATATAAATTTAATAAACAAAAAAATAAATCAAAGTGGAGGTGGGAGGTTTGTGCCTTCAGACCTGCAAAATTTTGTTAATGTAGACTTACAATGAAGTAGACTTAATTCATCATGTGTTTCCTGTCCGGTTTACCTGAGAGAGCTGACAATAGCCAACCTCCATTCCCAACACATGCAGAAATCCCCTCAGACGCAACAATACAGCACTACTGTCTCTTTTGTATTTTACAGCAGAAATGGTGTGTTGACAGTGGCCATCTGTTTGTTACTTAGGACTGGACGGTCTCTCTGCCAAAGCAACTGTTTTAGGATAATCAGATGACTTACTTATGTGGGGGGGAGAATGGCCACAAAATTGGAGTTCTGGTCTCTCTTGCAGCTAGAGTAGCAAGGTTGAAGAGACACAGAGCCTAGTGACCAGATGGAGGGAGGTGGCCCCATAACAGACCTGCCAGACCAATTGAAGTTGAACAGATTGTCAATCCCACATTATCATTTCAATCCTTCTATTCCATCTGCATGGAACATTTTGTGTTGGGATTACATGGAAAATACCATTTCCACACCAAACTACCTAAATTCAAATCCTCAAGGTGCCTTGGCAATGATATAGAGGTGACACCATGAGGACATGTCCTCAGCAAATGGTAACTTGATGTCAAGGCCCACGAAGCTAGCAAGACCAAAGAAACAAAAAGAGCACCAATTTTCATGCTAGTCTGCTGTAAATACAGAATGTTGAAAACTGTAATAGCAATTTCTCAGCCTTAATTATAGTGAGATAATTAAGGAGAAGTTGCTTTGAACTTTTTTCTTCTTTCCTAAATTTCACCCACCTGGTCTGAGCTCTCATTTCTGCGATAAACATTTAAGTGACTCACTCCAGGCTTTCCCGGAATCTCTCACAGTGGCGCATCTCCATGCTGGGAGGGTGTGTGGATTCATTCTCAAATGGTGTCAGGGACAAATAGTCACCCTGTGGCTCTGAAACAATGGCTGAGTGATACATACCAAACCACACATTGCATTTTGAATCAGTTGGCACTGGGGCATAAACACAGCTCAACCTGGGGGAACTATGGAAAGATCCACAGACATAGCAAAACAAAAGTTGGAACTATTTTTTGAGTCACTCTGAATTAGATCTGCTGCATCTAAAAGCTAGATCTCATCAGTGCTTGTGGTGACTAAAATACCATCCCCAGTAGCCGTTTTCAAGAAAGCCAATAACTTACTGATAAGTCAGCTATTTGGTATGCACAAATCATTGTCATGGAATCATAGTCACAAAAAAGAAAGTTGATTTGTGGTGCTAGCAAGACCTTTGGATGGCTTAGAAGACCTCTTTTCTTGGGAATTTTACGGCAACGCCTCATCCAACTTCTGCATTACAGAAGCTTGTGTAAGGGTGCCGTCGAGCCAAAAATGCTTTCCAGAACTTCCACAACACAGAAAGTAGCCAGAGCTTTGTTTTTAAAATTTGTCTGGCACTTACTGGATTACTCTGTGTGCTTTTTAAAAAGCAAAAGCATCTTAGGCCAGTTCCTATCTTGCCTATCCTCTGGAAGCATGAAGCAATCTGGTCTTCAGCAGTAACTGCCTTATCTTTGCTTCTTCTTGTGAGATGGGAGGTTGTGCTAATAATGATAAATAAATATACATAGACAAAAATCATGGTTTATGTCAAGTCCGCATGCTTTGATGGGGCTTTGGTTTCCTTCTGTTTTATGGAGCCTCTATAGTAGAAATAGTGAACATGAAAAACATCAGTCTGTCTTGAGCCATCAGTTACTGCAGTCTAGTCTATTGCATTTTATTACACGAATAACCTATGGATCTTAACTTAATTGAAAATCATTTTGCAAGCAGGGCAAACTCTCCTTGACACACAGTTGGTCCGCTTATAATTTTTAAAGACAAGTCTTCCCATGGACGGGACATCTCAAGGCCACTCTTCAGCTAAGGCAGGCTGAATCTGGGTCACATTGACATGGCAGAAAACACATCTTCTTCATTAGAAAATCAAAGAAACCCTCTTTTGTGAGAATGTTCCACACTCCATGCAGAAGGAGACAGAGGAATGTGTGTGCCCTACAGGTCTCAATTGGCCCTACTAATTAAAAAAAAATGAGGATGCTACATGTTACACCCGCTTCTAAAAGTGTTAATCTTTCAGGGGCATTAAAAATGACACAGAAGGCTGAGAACTGGACGATCATATTGTAAAAGGAAATAGAAGGGAAGAAAACAGACTTTAAAAAATAAGCAGCTAGTTGCAAGGAAATAAATTATTGTTGTCAGATTTGATTGAATTTTTCATTTCATTTTATTTATTTGCTTCTGTCATGTACCATTCCTGGAAGTTAACCTTCTGGCTCATGGGTGGGGGGGAAAATCAACATAATTTTTTGGATGATTCTGATAATCCACCTCATCCTATTCGGTATGTACTATAATCTCAACAAATATTTCTCAAAGTTTTAGAGCAATATCCTGTGCAATATATCAAAGCTCTTAGGCTTCACTTGTGTGGACATGGAAATGACCCATATTGTTCTTTCCATTGACACTAAAAGGGATTGTCGAGTTTCTTTCCTGTGTTTTTACCCCCCAAAAAATATTAATTGGATTTAAATATTTTCTTCTTATTAGCCTAGATTTTTTCAAATCTGCATTTCTACAGACCTGGCCCTGCCTGGGGTAGAGGGGCTGGGGCTGGTTTTTGGATGCTGATTTCTGTCTTTTAAGATTTTCTTTCTCCATTACTGTATTCCTTTGGAAATATAATATTCTGCCTTTTAATATTCCCCCAAATATTTCTTTCTCTGGGGAGGGGGTGTGCTGTCCTCCTACAAAAGAAAAGGATTGACTTCTGACTCTTGTTAGTGCAGTAGAATAAGATAATAACATATAGCCTCAACTTTTTACTTTTACATATAATAAAAGTATATTTACTAATTATGATCAGCAAAACCCAAAATTTCAATTTTTTTTCCACCTCAAGCACAAAGTCCAGAAGTGGTTTCTACCAAACCTCTCCCTTAAAGAGGGAAAGAAGCTTCTTCTGAGAAAGAATTGGAAAAGCATCCCCTCAATATCCTTTCTCCTCTTTTGTCCCACTTTGGATCTGATTGGCTGATGAGAGCTGAACTTTAAAATTAGAAGTAAACTTTTGAAGCACATTTCTTTCTTTTTTTCCCCCATCAGTTCTTTTAGCAAACCTAATAACTCAAGGTAAGCATACAATAGTTTTCCAGGTGAAATAATATGCAACTTGGATTCAGACTTTTCAACTTATATGTGGCCAACTTGCATTGCTTTGGTGAGAGTTGCAGTGAGTTTAAGAAGAGACTGGACAGCCATTTGTCCAAAATTCTATAGGGTTTCCTGCCTGAGCAGGGGGTTGGACTAGATTACCACCAAGGTACCTTCCAACTTTACTATTATTATTATTATTATTATTATTATTATTATTAATGCAAAGTGGGCAGCACTAGATCTCACATGTAATTAAAGGCAGGATTGAGGGATGACATTTTTTAATTGAATTGCATTAACCATGGCAATATATTTCTTAGATCAAAATATGTTTCTTAACTCAAAATAGTAAAACCAAGATTCTGCAAGACAACTGGGCCACAGAAGGGTTTCAGAGAAACTATGGGGAAAATGGTCAGACACTATTTTCCACAAAACCAGGACCAGAAATAAATGTGTATAAGTTAAACCAATTTTTCCATGGAGATTCTCAATCATCCAGGTCATGGTTATCCCAAAGGTGCCTTTTCCAAAATGCAACTGGACTTTTTTGGCTTTTTTTTTTCTTTGAAAACATTTCGCTTTTCATCCAAGAAGCTTCTTCTGGAGAACTGAGGGAACTGAAGTGAAATGATTTTCAAAGAAAAAAAGTGAAAGTCCAGTTCCTTTTTACAAAAGGTCCACTTGCCTTCGGGACAAGTTAAACCAATGTAGATTTCATTTAAATATAAGGGAAACCTTATATTGTGGAACAGTCTATTTTTAGAAGTTGTGGGAGAATTTTAAGGAAAGTGTGAAGAGCCATCTCTCGATGGTTTGATTGGTTTTCCTGGACCAGATTATCTTTCCAATCAACCCCACCCACAATCCCCCAGGAGTAAAAGTCTACTTGAAGTTGGACTTACTTCCAGGTGATTTTATGGACATGCACAATATTATTATCCTTGACAACAACATGGAAATGGCTTTGCTACTTCTTTTTTCTGGAATGTTTTCCCAATTTTTTAGACTTAGATTACAGTTCTGGCTATCTCTTAGCTGAGCATTAATTTAGAGTGGTCCTTCTTTTCTAGATTGGTCATGGTTGACTACGTTTCTTTGTGATCCCTTCCAACTTTATAATTCTATGATCCATGCATGGGGTCCTAGGGTTATAATCTGACCTCTTCAAAAGAATCTGTACTGACATCCCATTGCAATCTACCTGATAATAAACCTGAAATGTTCAGTATGTTGTTCAGAAGCAAGAAGTTAACTAGGGGAATTGGGTGGAGTGACTGATCAAGCCATCCCCTTCTCTTTAGCAATCTGAAGACTTTGAATTTGAGTGGATGGATGCTAAAGCTCCTCTCAAAATTTGGGAAGTAGCCTTTGTGTCAATGAAAACAAAATGGCAACAACCAGGAGAGTCTTCTGTATGCTGAAGGTCTGGGTTGTAAAAAAAAAAATACTGAATTTCCTAATTGTTCTAATCTGTCAAGGAGCGCAAAAGTGCTTTCCTATCTACTTAGTAATTAATTGTTTAATTAGTAATGGTTTTTATTTTACGGGTAAAATCCACATGCTTGAAGGAAAAATGTGAACAGTTTTCTATAGAGCATAGCTCAATAATCATGGAGGGCACGTTGTACCATATTTTCTAACTACTGTACTCCCTCTTTGATTTTAACTGTTCATTTCCTGTGGGTGGAAAATTAGTTGCAATAAAAATTCTTCAACCAGCTAGCCGAAATACCATTTAAGGTAATCAGTGAAATGAAAATGTAGAAACGGGTGATCCTGACATAAATTACTTTTGACTTGCTAAGAGAAAATAATCAAGAGCCAAAATAGACAATTGGTTTTTCATTTTCTTTAATACGGTGGATTTCAGAGAAAATGTTTTTTTTAAAAAAAAAAAAAACCACACTTTCCCACTCAGACATTTATTGCTTTGCATTCTTACATTTGAAAAAAAAAAAGTGGGCAGTTTCTCTCATTTTCATTCCCATCCTTCTTTTCCATTCTTTTTAGTTTGCAGCACCAGATACTCTTTTCACCAATTTAGGATCCAGGTAAATGTCTACGGAGATTCTGAGTCATCCAGGATATGGTTGTCCCAAAGGTGCTTTTTCAAAAGGCAGCCAGACTTTGTTTTTCCTTGAAGACTGAGTTTTGAGTCAGAACTGAAGAAGCTTCTTGGATGAGAAGTGAAACATCTTCAAGGGAAAAACAAAATCCAGTTGTCTTTTGAAAAAGCACCTTTGGAAGATCCAGATAAACATTCTGGATTTTCTCCCCAGCTCATAAAATATCTGAACTTTGTCAATATTGTGCTTGGAAAGGTCTCTTGGGTGTGAACACTTCAAGCAGGTTAAAAATATCTTTCTAGGATTCACAAGAAAGAAGAAAAACTGCTATTATTATCTTAAACATAAAATGTCAGGATAAATGGTTTCCTCTTCTTCAGCAAATTGTAGGCAAGAGCATACAGAATTGTGATTTCTTCCAACATTAGTACCAGCTGTGGGAAGGAGACAGCTGCCAACTTTGCCTTTGAGCACTTATATCCTGAATAGAAAGCCTTACTCTCTACAAAAAAAAAAAGAGGGTGGAAAATTCCTACATCTTGGAAACTGACAAGAGCAAGTCTGCCTTTTTATGAATCTCTTTCAGTTTAGTGGCCTAGTAAGAATTAGCCCACAATCTCTTAAAATGAAAACTTCAGCCTCAAAGAAGGGATCTTCCCAAGGGAGAGAGGGTATTTGCACACACCTGGAGAAAAAGTATGTAACCAGTAGTGATACAAATCCTTTGAAAGATTGCACGCATATTGGAACTCCCATTGTCCAAGTGACCTATTTCTTTAATTGGGGGAGAATGTGAGTCTCTAGGTCAGGGGTTCTCAACCTTGGCAACTTTAAGACTTGTGGACTTCAACTCCCAGAATTCCTCAGCCAGCAAAGCTGGCTGAGGAATTCTGGGAGTTGAAGTCCACAAGTCTTAAAGTTGCCAAGGTTGAGAACCCCTGCTCTAGGTCATTATGTCTTAACCTCAACAATTTCAAGATGTATTGAATCCTAGAACTCCCCAGCCAGCATGCTGGAGTCCACCTATACTAAGCTAACACAGGGCAGAATACAGTGCTGGGTGCAACTCAGACAGATGTTTGTCATAATAACAGTAATTACGCATGTCATATTTAAAGAATTGTATGGGGAGTTGAGACAAAGCTAAGCCTCTAATTTTTCTCTACCATCCTTTTTTATTCTTGTCATTTTGTTTTCCTCCTAGATTGATCACCTTTTGGTCTAACCTTTTACTCATTTCTAGCCCCTGTATTTGAGCATAGATGAGGTAAGGCATCTTCAAAGGTTGCCCATAATCTTTTTTCCTCCCTTTTTTATTGTTACTTTCCACTGTATTCAGAGACTTCTCAGTCTTGGTTGAAATGTCCCTCTTAGTAAGGCACGTGGTGAAAAGGAATATAATTTCTTCCTGGTTTTGATTCCTCCCCATTTTTTTATGAGTGTTATCACTCATAAAAATTACAAATGTTGTTCTGTTTTGCCAAACAGCATCTCTGCCTTATGGCAGGAATAATGTCACCTACATTCTCATCTCAGTCGGAAGGTGATGGGGGCCAAATGCTGTATGTTTTATGATGATTGCTTCTTAATATGATCTTATGTTTAATGTTGATTGCTTTAATATTGAAAAAGCGTATTGAATTTCTACCTCAGGTTATTGAATTTCTACCTCAGGATCTTTTGTTAGGGATCATAAAAGATTGCACTACTACTGAGACGAATTTAATTCTGAATTTGGTCACAGCAGCTAGACTGCTGGTGGGACAATACTGGAAGAAGCCAGAAATACCACCTATTGAAGATTGGACTCTGAAAGTAATACATTTGGCAGAAATAGCGAAAATTTTGGCATATTTGAAGGATCGCTCGAATGAACAATATGTGATAGACTAGAAACAGTGGATAGAATATATATAAGAGAAACACTAATCAAATAAAATGTATCAGGCGTATAGTTGAGGCTTGACGTGAGGAGTGAGGAATGATTACCAAATCAGACGTTTACAAAGACTAATACTTAGTGTTGTATTTCAGGTTCTATGATGATTGCTTCTTAATATGACATTATGTTTAATGTTGATTGTTTTAATAAAAAATTTTCTACATAAAAAAAAAACAACCGCCAACCTTCCCTCTGCTTCTCTCTCTTTCCCTCTCCCTCTCCCTTTTTTTAAAGGTTTTTTTCCCCAAAAAAATTGCTGTATTCCATCATGTGAGCTACATTATATATATAAATGTTGTGCTTTCCAGGCCACTGTCTCCCAAATCAAGGGGAGCAAATTATTGGATATAAAAAGAATAACTAGAATATATTTAACCGGTAGAGGGACAGGGAGCAAGAAAAAAAAAAGCTGTATTCAGAGAAATAGAAACTGAAGTCTCTAATCAACAAAAGAGGGAGAAAGGTTGAAATTCAATAATTCTTCAATCATTCTGAAGAATTCTTAAAAAAAATCTTTCTCTAACTTTATAGGCCTTGCTTGGCAATAATAGCTGTAGGATTCAGTCACTGCATCTGAGGTTATTATGCAACAACTACTAGATGACAACTGAGGGAAGAACAGAAGATTGCCTTCCCTATTCTCCTTCCCCATGTTTTTCAGTTTTAACCTCTCCCTCCCCCTCCCTCCGTCTGTCACTTTCTTTCCTATTTGGGGCAAGGTTATTATTTAGGTTATTTTCTTCTTCATGTTTTAACTATGTTAAGCTTATTACACACATAGACACATGCATACATACAAGCTTATGCCCTCTGGAATGAGGTTCCCCACCCACCCACCCAAGGTTCAAACAATCCCCACCCTACTAGTGTTTTGAAGGGCCCTGAAGACCTGGCTCTTTGCCCAGGCTTTTGGCAAGCATACTTGAAGCCCCCTTTTCTTCTTCTTTCTTTGTTCCCATCTGAGTTTCTTATCTCTGCCAACTTTGTTCCTTTTTGTTTCGTGTTGTTTTCTTGTTTTTAAAATGTTTTAAGAATTTTTAAACTGCCCAGAGTCAGTGGAAGTTTGGGTGGCATATAAGTTTAATAAATTAAATGTAATTATTTTAGCTTTGTACTATAATGATTATTTCTATGGGTACTTCCTGCTTGAAAATGACAGGAAAGGGAAATGCAACATAGTATTTTAATAATATCATCAACAACAACATTAACAACAACAACAGTAGTAGTAGTAGTAGTAGTAGTAATAATAATAATAATAATAATAATAATAATAATAATAATAATAATAATAATAATAATAATAATAATAATAATAATAATAATAATAATAATAATAATAGTGTTGGAAGGGACCTTGGAGGTCTTCTAATCCAGGGTCCCCAACCCCCAGTCCATGGACTGGCACCAGTCCACAGCATGCCAGCAAGCAGGCCGCACAAACAAGCAAAGCTCCATCCTTGGGATGCAGGCAGTATTCAAAACCACATCCCCTCTGGTCTGTGGAAAACCTTTCTCCATGGCACCGGTCCCTGGTGCCCAAAAGGTTGGGGACCTCTGTTCTAATCCAACCCGCTGCTCAGGCAGGAAACCCTACACCATTTCAGACAAATGGTTGTCCAGTCTTGTGGCTGCATTCACCCTGTGGTCCTTTATTGCCCACCCCTAAAATAGTATCAGATTTTGGACAATGGAAAAGCATTTCTAATTTTTGGATTTATTTCTAAATGAGCGAATCAGCCAGCCAACATTAACTCTAATGAACAAGTTGTGTAGTATCATAATGATGTACATGTCATCTTATTGATGGTACCACCTGTGATGCTGTCTTACAAAAAAAAAACCAACAAGATTGGGCCTTGATGGAAACCATCAGAACATCACAGGGATGATTAGACTGAGATTTTTAAAATCCGCAAACAAGACATTGGCAAACCATTTCTGTATTATTGCCAGGAAAGCAATAATATCCACGTAGTTACTATCACTGAGCTAGACAAGAGGGACCTTTTGCCTTTTTATGAAGAGGTAATTCTTGGATTACAATGGCAATTGGGATACAATAATAAAGCACAAAATCATGTGACTGTATTGCTTAAGTGACGGCAATCCTGGCGGTCTCCCTCGCTCTCATAACACCAGGATGCATGGATTGTTAAACAGGAAGAGGCAGGAGTTCTAGGTAAGGAATGTGGAAGAGAGGCACAGGAGGGCTGACAGAGCCCTTGAATAGGTCGGCAGAGGCTGTGGGAGGGGCAGAAGGGGTCCTTTGGGCCAATGTGCACTACAGAGGATGGGCAGGCAGATGGTGCTATGGAGTACGAGTAGTAGGATCCTTGGGAGGAAAAGTGGTAGAGTGACTTAGTGGGATGACTTGCAACTTTCCCGGTTCCCTACCCATTGACTTTGTTGTAGGAAGCCAACATGGAAGATCTCAAATGGCCATCACATTACGTAGATTGCTGCAACTTCGTAACTGCAAGCTGAGCACCCAAGCACCAGGGATTGTGATCAGGTGGCCACAACAATCTGGGACTGCCATCAGCCTAATAAATTTTCTGATATTGTCCTATCAGGCATGTGTGTGTGTGTGTGTGTGTGGCAGGGTATATATCAAGATGGCAGCTGCAACCACCCTTTTATGTGTGTGTTGTAAAGGAATGACCATCTGACCTTGGGAACAAGAAAGGAATAAGTGAGCCTTTAAGGGAGGGGGGATTTGGAGAAAAAAATTACTCAATCCTGGGAAAAAGATACACGGAAGAATGAAACTCAAAAGAATCCCACTTTGATTTTGTTTAGTATAAGAATAAGATGGGGCAGAGAGAAATTTGGACAGACTTTCAAGATTGTGATATTCTACCATAGTACATACTGCAATAGAGAGTATTTCTGCATCCCTCTGTTACATTTGTTTACTGGAAACCATCTTGACTTTTTTGACACTTTGCCTCATGCTCTGTGGATGGCCCTGGCTGACTTGCGTTCTTATATCGATAGTTGTTCATCACATAATTGTTTCTATGACTGGGCTGTGAGACCTATTTTTATTACTGCCTTTCATCTATCAGAAATGTGAAAACTCTGCTTCAAATTTCCTAAGGAAGAAAACATTTATACCATTGCCAACTATATCTCCTATCTGCCAGCAAGCTAAGAAGAAACCTTTAATGAGAGGAATTTTAATGCGAAAATGTTTCTTCTTAAAGTTTCCATTTTCAAATGTCAGAAGACTCTGATGTTTCCATACATTTCTGAATTCAGCCCTAGACAAACAATTGGCTCCCAGCATTACCATTTAAGTACCAATTTAAGCCACATCTCTTGGGGAAACTGGAAGAATCTTTATAGAAATCAGAATTTTATCCGAAAAATGGACCTTTTAATTCGATTTTTATCACATCTGTAATGGTGATCAGCTAGATCAGGAATATTTTGAAGAGTCTAACCTAAACAGACTCCATGTACCAGAGTCAAGAAATGACTTCTGGTGAACACTACAACATACTGAAAACACTTTTCACAAGAAACTGAAATGTTTCTAAAATGTCTCTAAAATGTTCATTTAATTGCCTCTTTGGATAGTATGGAGGTATGACAACAAAGACTAATACCTAGTATTGTATACCAGGTGTCATGATGATTGCTGCATAATATGTTTTTATGTTCAATGTTGATTGTTTTAATAAAAGAATTTTTATATTAAAAAAAAGCAGTGCATATAAACACACATGCTGGCTGGGCCACTTAGGCTTGTGACAATGGGAATTTTGTGTAAATTTAGGGTTACTTCCATTACTGGAGAGTTCTTTTAATAGGCTCAGAAGATTAGAATATATTCTAAAATAGATCAAGGAAATACTTGGATGGGGAAAGAGCAGTGGTGGGATTCAGCCAGTTCACACTACTTCGGCAGAACCAGTAGCTACTTTTTTGTTGCCTAGGCCCAGAACTGACTCCCAGAAGCAGCATCTTCACAGAGAACCAGTTGTTCACCTATTTGAATCCCATCACTGGGAAAGAGTAATGTTGGTGCTGTACAAGTAGAACAGTGTGATATACACACATTCTTGTGTTTGTGATAACATCTGTTGGCTTGTGTTAAACAGTCTGTTTAAGATTCCGTACTGTCTTAAGTGCCTTGGCAGAAATATTGTGTACAGATGCATTAATAATAATAAAACAATGTCCAAAAGAGTGAGCTAGGCAGAAGCAAAGTTTAGTTGAAATGTAAGTTTATAGCAGGGAGACACATTTTATATAGTAAATAGAAAACAATACTAAAAAATATTTATGAACTGTCATGTATTCAATGCTATAATATAAAAGAACAGGCTACTGGGGAGTCTAGCCTGAAGAAGGAAAATATTTTTATATATTCTTTTTAAAAACAATTTGTTGTAAATCATTTTGTACATTGCTTACCATGCTATCATTTTTCATAATAAATGTGAAACATGACACCCAGAATACAAAGTTTTCCAGCAATGAGATTTGTTGTTGCAGCAGAAAGTGACAATGAAATCATTATACATATTATTTTCTGTCGTACTGTATATAGTCTAAAAGAAAGCAATAATAAATTTGCTCTGCTTCATTAATTCACATGGTTTAACGCAGAGATTTTTTGTAATGGCTGAACAACTGATCAGATTACCTTTTAAAAAACAATTCTGAAGATTTATTGGACTCATTTTTTAAAAGATATAGTCACAATGTTTTATAGTCCAACAGAATATCACCTCACGCTTGGGAACAATCATATTATGCAACTATTGAGCTTACATGGTGCACACAAAATCTTTCAGAGAAGCTACATTGCCTTGAAATAACTAACTGTGGATTGTTGACGTAGGAAGCAGGTCTATGAAATATCAAATAGGTTCATATTAATAGGAGATTTGTTTTATGGGCTGCATTTTAGGCTTAATTGGAACTTTCTTGATTGTGAAGAATCTTTCCCGCAAAGATGTTAATGAAGCATGCAGTATATTTTCCTATTTCACATATCCGTTATTTCCATTTTCATTAGCAGATCCTACTGATTCATAAAAGTGTCATTTAAAAATTCCCAATAAACTGTCAGAGGTACACAACAGAATACACAAATGACATGAGCTTATTACATAATAATAATAATAATACAGCTTTGAATAATAAGGTACTATTTTTAAAAAGCTGTGGCTTTTCCTCACTGACTTGCTTACCATTTTGTGGGTCTGAGCAAAGCATTTAAAAGAAATGCTTGACAAGCAAAGTGCTCTTCTATGAGGGGTTGAAGCAGAGAAACAAAAGGGACCTCAAGAAAGATGCTTTTCCTGGCTTTCTGCACATGTGAATGCACACTCAGCAAATAGAAATCATCAACAGTGGCCACCAGAGAGGCAAAAAGGTTGTCCATACATGTGGATAACCGGGGACAGCATTCCAACCATTTGCAGAAAACCTCTGGGAACACAACTTATTTCATGCTTCAAGAAGAGCTGCTTCACTCATGCTACCACGCTTTGCAAAGTACCTCCTTTGGACAGCTTTACATAGCTTTTCTGTTTCAGTCACAGGGTTAAAATACTGCACAGATATATAAGAAATTATACAAATGTAATTTTAATTTGTCTAATTTGTCTAACATGTAGTATGTAGTTATACATGTAGTATGGCCTATATTACTCTTATCCTTCTCATATTTTCTACTGCCTTCTCCTATTGATATCTTATGATTCTATTACTTCGTTGTTTGTATGTACAGTGAGAGTTTATGTACTGGAGACAAATTCCTTGTGTGTTCAATCACACTTGGCCAACAAAGTATAAAGTATATATAATCTTTCAGATGGTAGTTGCAGCTTCTGAACTGTTTCCAACTGTTTTAACATCTCTCAAATCAACCTTCAGTTATCAGAGATCATGGATGAGGATAGCTAGATTCCTTTTCTCTAGAAACACCTGTGGTCATGAAATTGATTCTAGATTTTCCTAGCTACCATTTCTACTTGTTCTTCCAAGAAGAGTTGGATCCAAGTTCAACCTTAGAGAATAAACTCTGTTTGACCAGAAAAAAAAGTGATTCCCATCAAGGACAGATGGACACATTTCCCCCAAAAGCAAGTGGGCCACCATATATCATACATCTCAGTTCATATGAAATCAATTTCCTTTTTTTAAAAAAAAGTTTTTATTGGTTTTTTAATTTTTAACAGAAAAAGAAAAATGCTCAAATCAAATCATAATGTTAAAATAAACAATAAACATAATCACAACATAAATACATATTTCAAAATCATCCATAAACAAAACATAAGTACTTATTTCAATACATCTAATAATAATAACTCAACTGAAAATAATCATAGACCATATTTACCAAACAATTAACATTACTGCTCGGTACCCCCACCACCACATCCCCCTAACCCTAACCTTCCCCCCTCACTTACCAACTAACTACCTACTCTCCTCCCTCCTTCTCTATCTCCCTCCTTCTACTCCACCCAACTATCCCTACTCTTCCCCTTTCTTATCAACTTTCTACTTACATAAGCCTTCACTCCTCCTTCCTCTTTCCATCAGATGTGGTGCCCAGAGGCCACCCGAGCAACCCCTTAATAACAATAATTACATATCCTTGCATCAACCCCATTACAGTTGAGAAAACATAGTATATAAAATTATAAACCCTCCCTACCCCCCCCCTGACTTCCCAGAGTGAGTACAGGGTAAAACAAAAGAAAACCCCCTACTTCAAACAAAATTATTATATAATCCTAACAAGAATTTTAAACTATATACTAAATACAATCTCTACTTAACATTTATTCAACCTTATCAATTCTAATACATATCTAATCCCTCAATCAGTCCATCTAATATCAAACCTTAAATCATTTCAATCCACTAAACAAAACAGACAAATCATCTTGTTAAGAGTATTAATTTTCATTTACATATCTAAACCATCAATCTAACGATCAATCCATCATATATGCATATATTCTTAATCAATTTAGTATATCTTCCATTAAACAACCTCTCTTACATCTTACTCATAAACCTGGTCCTTGATTCAGCCCATAATCTTAGATTGGCCTTAATTCCTTACACTTAATTTTAAATTTTCACTTCTTCAATCGACTTCTGGGCTTTCTCATATGTCTAATAAACCTAAATAACAAATACAATCTATTTAATCTATTTCTAACTTAGATTCCTTCAACCTTATCAAATCACATAATGCTTATCTATCCCATCAATCAGTCAATCTTATGTCAAACCTAGATCATTTCAAAGCAAGTACATTCTTCTTCGATTTAATTATATCTTCCGTTAATCATCCTCTTTTACATCTTAATCATAATCTTAATATTATATCTTCTGTTAATCATCTTCTCTTACATATTACTCATAATCTTAGTCCTTGAGTCAGTCCATAGTTTTAAATTATCCATAATTCCTTGCATACAATTTTAAATTTCATTTCTTCAGTCGTACTCTTGGTTTTTTCTTTCGCCAGGTAAATCTCCATTTCGAGGCCTCCCTTCCAAGTAATAAGTCTCTCTTTTTTACTTGCAATATCATTTGAGTCCATATAAAGCCTCTTAACCTTTGCATTTGTCCTCTATTTCTCTTAACCATAGACTTTCGTTGAGGTAACATTTCAAATCTCTGTCTTTGCTTTTCCTGGTCCTCGGCACCATAAATAGATTGCTTCTTAAACTGGATCAATTTCTCTTTTTTCTCAGTTAAATCTTCTTCTTGCTGCTTGTCTGAGAGGAATAGCCATCCCCTCCTGTCCTGAAACAAATCCTCTTCCTCCACTCCGTAAATGAACGGTTTATCAAGCAAGATCCATTTCCCATTATTCTCTTTATTCTCAATACTGTCTACTTCTTGTTTGGGTTGTTGTATAAAATGTTCAGCAATCGATTGCAAATCAATTTCATTTAGAAAAAAGGATCTAATTAATTTTAATATTTCTATTTTAGTCTCTTTCAATATTGCAATACTTTCTTCTTTAAATTCATCAATGCGATCCAAAATAGGTTTGACATTAAAACGTAAATTCCACTCCATTTTAAATTTTAAAACAATCGCTTTGGCTTTAATCCAATTTCTACAACCGTCTCTCTAGCTTCGCTTACGAGAACAAAGAAAAAAATGGAGAATTCACTTTCACTTTCAAGCACTTTCCTTTAACAGTGAAAGTAGTGAAAGCTATACGCCATCTTGAATGCATTGTGTTAAATGTAACAGTTAGAAATACATAGCCAGGAAAACAATAAAAAATACTTGCAATCCAATAAAAACTCCTGTATTCACTCAGTCTGCAAACAGTCTCTCTTGTGTTCTATTTTTAAAAAGCAGAGGTGGTCGCGGCGTCTTTTTCTGTCTGATGACAGAAGCGTCTCTGGGCAGGAGCATCTTCAGGAGTTATGGGGAGCTCGCACTCTTAATCCCTGAAAGCTTTTTTCAGGGATATTAGAGGAGCTCAACCCTACTCCTGATGCTCTGCACCTCTTCTTCGCCCGAAGAGGGGATTTTTCACCGCAAAAAACAGCTGATGTTCACTATTTTTTGCGGCTTTACATACCCAGGGAACGGAGCCTCACAGAGGAGACTCTAGCGACGTCGGCGGAGCCACCGGAAGTCCGAAATCAATTTCCTTTTGATAGCTATCATACAGGCTAATGCCTTTGATTCCTAGATTTGTTGGGGGCAAATGAAGTCAAATGTATGCCTGATAGCCCATGAGGCATATTCCTTGGTATTTGATGAAGATCTTTTAAATATATTCATATTAGAAGAAAGACTAAGGTGACCTGCAATGCATATATCACTGTGTTGAAAGTAGAAAGTCACAGGCTAAAACTCTGATATCTTTAAATAAAAATATCTCAGAAAACATTTTGAGAAAAACACTAGTTAAAAGCCTAAAGATTTGCAGCTTTTTAAAACAAGCAAAAAGATGCTGAGAGTTTGGAAAAAAATTCAGAGAAGAGTAACTAAGATGATCAAAGGCTTAGAGGCTAAAGCATATAAAGAAATGGCTGCAGGACTTGGGTTTGGCTAATCTAAAACAAAGAAGAAACAGGGACGATATGATAACAGTATTCCAGTATTTGAGGGGCTGCCACAAAGACGAAGGGGTCACGTTATTCTCCAAAGCACCAGAGGGCAGGACAAGAAACAATGGTTGGAAACTGATCAAAGAGAGAAGCAACCTAGAATTAAGGAGAAACTTCCTGACAGTGAGGACAATTAACCAGTGGAACAG
Source organism: Bothrops alternatus (assembly GCA_034064705.1). Taxonomy (NCBI): domain Eukaryota; kingdom Metazoa; phylum Chordata; class Lepidosauria; order Squamata; family Viperidae; genus Bothrops; species Bothrops alternatus. The sequence continues at coordinate 15,168,873 of JARGCV010000023.1, forward strand.
CTTGCCTTCAGAAATTGTGGGCTCTCCATCACTGGAGATTTTTAAGAAGAGGTTAGACAGTCACTTGTCTGAGATGGTATAGGTTCTCCTGCTTAAGTGGGGGGCTGGACTAGAAGATCTCCAAGGTCCCATTCAGCTCTATTCTATTGTTGTTGTTGTTGTTGTTGTTGTTGTTGTTGTTGTTGTTAAATAGAGAATTGAGAATTCTTGTATATCAATTCCTCATCACCTTCTGTTTTAAGACTACCACAGCAGCAGAAGCTTTGAGATGACCAACTATTTGCAGTGGCTCAGAAGAATAGGATGGTCAATTGTTATCATATGCTATTAAGGAATCAAAAGGAATAAATAGCCCTTTTGCTAATGCAAGCTTTCCACTAAAAACACAGCCTGAAACTCAACTGGAAAGATCCCAGAAAAATGAGTAGATTCTTGCCAAGTCTGCTTAGAAACCCAAAATAAATTTATTGAGATAATGCAAAATTTCTGATCAGGAACATGATGTTTCATCCAGACTCAGAAAGAAGGAAGTGTTGACTACCTGTACAGCCCAATCCATAACTGTGAATTATTGCATGTGTGTCACTCTCTGAATTGAGCAATCATGGCTGATTCATTACATTCTTTATAGTACTGGGTATTTTAATGAATATTTTAGGAACAGTTTTGAAAAATTTAAGATTTGGGGTGTTGTTTCTTTTCTTTTTTCTTTACAAATAACAAAAAGTAATACTCAAAAGTAGTGTTGCTTTTTTCTTCTTCATTCATATAGTGAACAATTTTATATTATGTGTTGGTTACAATACATACAATATATGAAACACCAACCAATGATTTCTTCAGCTGACTTATAGGATCAATATGACATATTTCACTGACTCTGCCATTGGTTTAAACTAAATTCAGTTTAAATTAAATACCTAATGCAAAATTGTCCATTATACCTCATAAAACACTGCAATTGTTTTAACAATATTGCCATGGTTTGTTTATACTTAAGTTGCTGAATGGTTTAATCCACCAGGCAGAATATCTTGAGCGGGAATCTGGTGTTTTCTCCTTTCGTAGAAAAAAATAGAGTAGTGTTAGAAAAATACAATTCTTTCTTTAGATTATCTATTCCCTTTGATCACTGAAGACATCCTCCTTCCTGGCAAAACCAAAAATCAAACAAATCTGAAAACAGTAACTCTTCATCCCATGTGTGCCAAGCACACTTTCTTATGAAATAGAGTCCAGTGAAGTAATATTTTAAAAAATAAAGCAGAATGATCAAATCTGGACAGACAAACACTCCATTGGCTGCCCCCTTGTGGTTTGCTGGAAGTTTGCAACTCAGATTTACTAGCCCTAATTGGGATAGCTGTCATACAGTATGTAATTGTAGCACAGATTATACTGAACTCCATATTAATTCCTTACAGATCTTTTTTTTTTATGCTCATGCGTCTGTTTTTCAGCTTTCAGTCTCCTGCAGTATGCATCATCATGATCTACAATATCCTTTATAGGGTTATTATTAAAGTTAGACAACCAAATGTCCAGATGTTTTTGTTCTTCAACTATCAGCTCCTAGCCAACACAGTTGTGCATGTTGTAGTCTAAGCTTTTTGAGGGTGATAAATTATTGTGATTTTATTATTTGAATATAATATTGATTAAAAACAATTCCACTGTGGTTCCTGCTGGGAACCAATTTAGTAATTCACTGCAGCAGATGTGTGGGGTTGAAAGATCATTAGAATACAATTTGGCTGCTATTTGTCCTCCTGTAGAGGAATAAATTCATGACGGGGTTAGGAATAGGTTACATTAACTTTCTAAATTATGTGAAATCATGAAATGGACAACATAGTGTAATGAGGAGAATGGTGTTGACAAAGATCAGATAAGCTTAGTTGGTGGGGTATGACTCCTGCCTGACATATTTCAGTCTTGATTGATTAGATGCCATCAAGCCATGTTGACTCTCTGTGACCACATAGAAAGATTTTCTTCATAGTGATCTGCCCCTAACCAGGTCCTTCAGCTCTTCCAATCACTATTCTTGTTGCTGGTCAACTTTTCTTCACTTTCCTTCCACCTTTCCCAGCATTAGAGCTTTCTCCAGGGAGCTGGTTCTTTGCATAATGTGCCCAAAGCAGTATAATCTCAGCCTGGTCATTTGTACCTTGAGTGAGAACTCTTGAGTTGATTTGTTGGTGAGCCATTTGCTTGTTTTCTAGATTGGAACCCAAAAGTTCATTCAGTACTCTTTCCCTCTTTCTTCAGTGAGTAAGTAAATCTCGGTTTTCTTTCCTGATACTCCCTATAATAAAATAGGCAAATGCTTGGAGATTTCTTTTTCAAAGGTTATTTGAGGATTTGAATGTATATACCAAAAGATTCATTGATCTCAGAATCTTCAGGCTTCTGCATGCCTGCTCTGGGAAGATGTTTTGATGATTGTGATGATCCATTCAGGCTGACTTCTAGAATCCACTTACAGTATATTTTGATTGTTTTATATTCTATACAGAGCTTGTTTTTACTTGGTAAACAGTTGCAATAACTACATAAAACAAAGATCGAGTACCCCAGGTCTTTCTTCTAGTTCTACAATCAGCTCCTAATCATAGGATTCTTTCTTACTGTATTTTAAGTGGAAGAGAAATATAATATAATTTATTTTTATTTTATTGAAAGACCAATGCTTTTAACACAAGGATCAAGTAGCAGAAAATGTTTAGGAAGAATATCCTCCCTCAGTATTTTGATCAAAGTTTGGATGTCAAATTGAAATTCATAATGACCCTTCCAATATTATAGCTTATGGCTTTTTTTGTAAATAATGTACCCTTCTCAAGGATAGGATGTTTTGTCCAGTAATACTTATCATAAATCGCAGTCGTTTGCAGTCCAATGAGTAGCAAAGGACGTATTAGCTATGATATTCAAAACAGCTTAAAAGCAAATGTTATTAATGATGCAAAACCAGATGAGAGGTTTTCATCCTTGATTATGCCCAAGGCCTACAATCCTGTAGTACAGGTCTGAGACCTGTGATCAAAGGAAAAGGTTGTGTTAAGTCAGCATTTTAATGTCTACTTAGCAATCCTTGTATGTTGCTTTGATAATTCTTTCAACCTAAATTGATGTTTATCTTTCTAGCCATATCTATACTGCTTCTCCTCACTTCTAGTGATCCACTCACCGATTCTCCTGTTTCCATAAATCAGATGGCTTTCCTGGTCTCCAATTCTGCTCTGCCTCTTTTGAAGCAAAACAGTTGAGCAAAAGCCCCTCTGGCTCCCTTAATGCACTGTGACCTAAGGTAACACATAAGTGATAGAAAGAAAGAACATATGCTGATTTCTTAAAGCAAACTATCCATCTGTTTAAGCTAGGCTTCATCATTTTTGTCAGTGGCTGGAACTGGTAGTGCTTTTTCAAATCAACTATAACCTAATCCCAATTCATGCCAGTTTGCAGTAAGATGCTCATATCGTTGGGAGCAAAGGAGCTGAATCTAAGCTTTCCCAAACAGGTCTAGCTATTAGATCTGACTTAGTTTATATTATTATTATTATTATTATTATTATTATTATTATTATTATTATTATTACTACTACTATTATTATTATTGATCATCACACAGTCAGCCAGATGTTCAGTCTGGGTTTGGCATTTTTGTCTACCTGTCAAGTCCTTCCCAAGGACCTGGGATAGGCAGATGTGGATGTTTGATGGTATTACACATACCGTCGCAGGATGGAAGCAGTTCCTAGTAAGGCCGCCTTTTGGAATTGGCTAATGGCGAATTTGTCTATGCCAGTGGTGTTCAAGTGGTGCTCCAGTTGTTTTGGGATTGCACGCAAGGCGCCTATTACTATTGGTTTATTATTATTATTGTTGTTGTTGTTGTTACAGATAAAACTGGGACACCCTTTTCTGATTGTGTCTGATGTGTTGTTTCTGCATTCATTTCAATGGAAGTGGCCATTTCATCTCTCTGTAATTGCAATATATATATATATACCGGTATATATATAGATCTGACATGCTTGCAAAATGGAAGATAACCCAAATAAGATTGTCATCCTTTTCGTAATTCTTCTCTTCTTTTCATATCTTTTCATTGGTGTCTAGAGCTTGTATACATGTTTTCTGGAAAATAAGGATCCCAGATTTTGAGGGTACATTTGAATAGTTATAAGGTAGGCTTATACATAGGCTGCAAGGTTGGTATGCAATTTGGGCCAGTGTCTGCACCTTTTTCCAAACTATCATTGCCCCAAGATTTGTAACATCTATGCTAACCTTTTACTCCTTTCTGCATCTGGATCACTGAAATGCTTAAGAAAGCTTTGCAGGTGGTAGGATTTGTGTAACACAGCAGATGTTGGAAATGCCTATGGAACTTCAGCATTGAGGCTTATGGATTGTCTATGGTGTTACGTTCATATCTTTGGCAATAGAAGTAAAACTCTTTCAAGAAATACTTTAAAGTTTAAACAGATGTTTTCATAATTAGTCACCATTTCTAGAGGAAGGAAAAAGTTCTAAATCAGGACCTTTTTATCTTTATAGCTACCTATGTTCATTTCCTTTAAGTCTTGCCACTGGTTTTTGAAGATAAACTCCATTTTAAAATCCTGGAAGCCACATTAGAAAGTGATACATAGATTGGTTCACCTCACAGCTGTTCACTGCTTCCCCCCCCCCTTTGCTGCTCTTGTCTGTTTGTATCTGGGAAACTTCCAGTTCTATTTTTCCAGCTGTAATTATCTACTATCCTCTCTTATTCCTTCTCTCTAGATTTATGCCATTTATGATAACATTATCTGTCTTTGGGGTGTTTTCCATTGAAACAACTTCTTTGCTACCAATCAAAAGTCATTCTGGTACTATTCTGCTGTTCTTCCTTAACAGATTTTATGGTAAGAAATAAGATGGAAGAAGCAGAAGGAAAGCACGGGAAGACACAGATGAGAGACATCAATCTCTGAACTGCTGTAAAGGTGCTGAAAATAAGGCTGAAGCATTACATAATGGAAGACTTTTCTGGATGTAATTTTCATCAGCTGTAGGAAGCCTCTTTCCAGATTTTACTTCACCAGACCAATTCTCTGGAGCAACATACTTAGATTTCTTTATGCCCCTGGTTGATTTGGCATCTTACACCAAAAATAACAATAGCAACAAGATCAAAATAAATCACACTGCTAGAATAGTTTTCTATAGTAACACCCATTAAAGAATTGATATAGGCTCTTCAAATCAATGTATAAAAGTCAGGTATAAGGAGACTTTTTATCTGCTTTTTTGTTTGTTTGTTTTTGCATAACTATCTTTAGAACTTCCTAATAAAGTCAAATGGGGGGAAAATCCATGCAGGTAATTTATGGACATAATTCTTTAAAAAAAAAAAGATGAACTGGAAGTATACACACAGACATGCGTGTGTGTGCGCGCGCACAAGTATACATTGCATTGACTATATTTTCTAATAAGATGGATTATGTACAATGGTCATTTAAAAAATCCCCAAAAGATTTCTTTAGATAATTTTGCTTTTAAAAATAGTTTCTGGCATAAAATAATGATGTTCAAAAGTGGTTGCAGTTTAATGGATCTTCTTATGGAACAACCAGAATCTTTGACAGCTAAATCTTTGATACTCTGGTTCATCCTGGCAATTAAACTTTTCATTCACAACCTGCCAGTCCTATAAGGTAGACCAGACTAAGAAACCAATACCATATTACTATTTTTAGTGGAACAGCTGTAGTAACAGAATCTTGCAAATCTTAGTGTGCTTGATTACTGTCTTCAAATATTTGACGAACTGAAGTTTAGAAAACAGGGAAGAATTGTTCACAGTTCTTTCCTGGTACTGAAAGAAGTCAGTTTAAATTACAAAGAAATCAGTTTTCATTGAGATCCAGTTCGGTGTAATAATTAAAGGTATCGGACAGAAAAACAGGAGATTGTGAGTTTTAGTCCTGTCTTAAGTTCAAAGTCATGAGGGTGACTTTGGACCAGTCATTCTTTTCCAGCCTTAGGAAGAGGCCTTGGGAGATACGCTAAGGTGACCAACCGTCCTCCTTTAGGGAGGACAGTCCTCCTTTTGTAAGTTCTGTCCTCCCTCAAAAAGTATCCTACTTCATGTCCTCCTTTTCGATATTTGAAGACTAATCTTCAGGGCTTTTTTTCCCCCTCATAGAATGCTCAGAACGGCGTTCCGGCACCTTTTCTTAATGGGTTTTTTTCCCAACTTTTGCATGAGCTGTGCTACTCCCCCTATTGGCTTTCGAAAGCCAATAGGAATTGCTGCTGAGCGCGCCAAAACACCCAGCTGGCAAACTTTGCACATGCAAGTTATCTATATTATTGTTGCAATGAAAAAAAATGTTTCTTTTATTTACGATACTTTTTTCTTCAATTTATTTGTGTCCTCCTTTTCATTGTAAAAAAGTTGGTCACCTTAGATACGCATAACTATATTTTCCACTTGAGTAGAGGAAGATCTGCATATCATAAACTCTGCACTATTTCTTGGAACTGAAATGTCTATATTGGACTTTAACACTTTCTTTTGAATCAAGCAGAGTTTCCTTTAATTACATAGCACCATGTGTATATTTTACAGTGGGTAGGCACAGATCATTAAGAATGGAAAATTCTGTCAATTGCATTTCACTAAATTCCTCATCTTGCCAACCAGAAGCAATCTTCAACTAGTTACTTATGAATTCTCAGAAAAATGTGGTATAAAAAATGAATTTGACACTTTAAATACTATGTTTGGTATGAAGGTTTCCTATTAAGCTCACTTTTGAGGCAATTTTCCCTTAAGGAAATGGATTTTTATAAAGTTCTCTTCGTAAAAAAAAAATGAGCAGGAACATGAATTTAGAACAAACATATTTCCTTGCAAAGCTAAACTCTGTCATAAATCAGGCACTGCTTCTTCTCAGAAATTCTTCTCAAGTGTCAAAAGCTAGTGATAGAAAAATATGGGGAGGAAAGGGGGATACTACTCTCCCAAGGCCTTGAAAATCCACTGACTGGCAGGATCCTAATGCTATGGAATGGTATTTATTCAAACTGTGTACCTTGAGTGATATGAAACCCTGGGAGGTGGTTAGTGAGGTGAAGGCACTACCTCCACCTTTTCCACTGGCAATATTTTAACTTTAATTTTACCTTTTGAGATTTCTTTCAAAGGAGATGACAATCTATAAGTAGAATTCTTTATACGCATTTCTATGTGTACATATTATAATTATTTTTTATTTATTCATTCCTTTAATTTTTACACTGACTGACTTCCAGTGGCTATATAGGTACATATTCATAGATATGTATATACTGTATATATATGTGAAGCGAATGGGCTGGTGACTTGCTCAAGGAGCAGGGCACAGAAGCAGCTGGCCATATAAGTAAAAACTTCCGGATCCTTTGCTTTCAATCTGATGATGTTGGCAGTTTATATATATATATATGTTGTTTAAAATTGTTGACAAAGAAATAAGGGAATTTCTGATATAGCTATTTCGAGTTTCTTAACTCTCTTCAGTCAGACTCACCCTTCTGGGATTCGAACCTGGGCAGTCTGCATGCTAAGCAGATGCTTTAACCTATTGAGCCACAAGTTCTCTCCTGCTTTGTCAGTAGTCAGGGAGTAAGGATATGTGTCAAGTGTTTATTTTTTAGATTGCACCCTGTAAACCCAAATATGGGAGGAAGGAATCATTCTTTCCTTTTGCTTGTTTCAGCTCAACCCAGACTGCCCAGGTTCGAATCCCAGAAGGGTGAGTCTGACTGAAGAGAGTTAAGAAACTCGAAATAGCTATATCAGAAATTCCCTTATTTCTTTGTCAACAATTTTAAACAACATATATATATTTGTGCTTGCTGGATGGCTCTGGGTTGAGCTGAAACAAGCAAAAGGAAAGAATGATTCCTTCCTCCCATATTTGGGTTTACAGGGTGCAATCTAAAAAATAAACACTTGACACATATCCTTACTCCCTGACTACTGACAAAGCGGGAGAGAACTTGTGGCTCAATAGGTTAAAGCATCTGCTTAGCATGCAGACTGCCCAGGTTCGAATCCCAGAAGGGTGAGTCTGACTGAAGAGAGTTAAGAAACTCGAAATAGCTATATCAGAAATTCCCTTATTTCTTTGTCAACAATTTTAAACAACATATATATATTTGTGCTTGCTGGATGGCTCTGGGTTGAGCTGAAACAAGCAAAAGGAAAGAATGATTCCTTCCTCCCATATTTGGGTTTACAGGGTGCAATCTAAAAAATAAACACTTGAGACATATATATATATATATATGAATATATGTACATATTCTTATTTGTATATAGTGATGAGCTGGTTATGGAATGTAAATGGATGTACGACATAAAATCTTGCACTGTAGAATTGCATGTGTGATACTCTTCTGTTTTGGGTGCTTTACATATTTCAGTTAAAAAAGGAAGAGATCAATAGGTTCTTCCATGGGCTTTTAGAGGTGAGGAAATTTAAGCATCCAAGAAGTTCTAACAGCAAATTTAACTACAGCAACAGATATCTCTATCACCACTAGCAGATTAAAAAATACCTCTTAGAGCAGGGATCTTCAAACTTGGCCCTTTTATGACTTGTGGACTTCAACTCCAGAATTCCTCAGCCAGCATGCCTGGCTGAGGAATTCTAGGAGTTGAAGTCCACAAGTCATAAAAGGGCCAAGTTTGAAGACTCCTGTCTTAGAGAAAGTAGGGGGGAACTGTTTGACCTGGCCCATTTTATTTTAATTAGGATAGATTGGGCATCTTTTAGACACTGTGCTTGAACTTTTGTTAACGCATAAGAATAATTGGAATATTTTCATAGGTCATTGTCTTAATAATGGCTATAAAATTCTGGGACATGTGTTGCAACACTAACGTACTTTTCTTTCTATATTACATCAGCGTCAGTAAGACCACCTAATCCTCTGTGATTTGATGGTGTCTTGAAATGTGTGATGTACTTCATCCAGAAATGAAAGTATAGAAAGAAATTGTCCTTGAAAGAGTCAGGAAATCTGGATTTCCATGATCTTCTCTCTTATGGTATCCAAGATATTTTTGGATGTTCATTTAAAAAAAAAAAAATCCTGGAAACTTTACTACCATTTCATGCTAAAAATATACTATTAATCTAGAGTTAGCAGATACAATCTTCGAGATTCAATAGCTTCAATGTTAGCCAGTAAAAACTCATTTCATTGTTCTACCTAAATAAAATAAAATGCAGTAGGTGATCGGGCCAATTTGGTGTAGTGGTTAAGGCACCAGACTAGAAAAGGGGTCTCATTCCTTAGCTCCTTTTCAGAGCTGAGGCTTGATTCATCAGCTTTCCATTTCAGTATCAGCTACGTCAGATACCACCATTGTCCTGCGAGAAATAACCAATTGAAATAGTTTCAATTAAGAGCCTGTCAGAAGTTTCATTGCCAGCTTAGACGAAGGATATGAATGAAAAGGAGGGGGGGGAAAGGAACAATATAGAAAACTGAGGAACCTGCCACAGAAACTCAAGAAAAGAAATTACCATAATACTATTACTATGTCATCAGAAAGTATATCAAATCTGGGGGATCCCTTGAAGGACCACTTCAGAAAATGTTTGGGTGACTAGTTGGGAGAATGCAACCATGTTAATTCCCCCAAACTTCTTAATAGCTTTTGATATTATGAATTACAGAATATTATCAGATGGCCTCAAAGACTAATCTTCCAGATCATTTCATAGGATTGGCCTTGAGAGCATTGCTCAACAGTGTTCCAACGCTTCCTATCAAGTAGTTTCCAAAGATAGTCTGGGGGAACTACTTTCTGACAGCTAGATTGTAGGCTTGCAGTGTTCAACCAGTTGTATTGTATCTTGTCCCTTATGGTGTTAAAATAGTTATGTGAAAATACAATGAGAAGTATTTGAAGCCTAATACCACTGGCATGCTGATAATTCTAGGACCAGGGGTTCTCAACCTTGGCAACTTTAAGACTTGTGGACTTCAACTCCCAGAATTCCTCAGCCAGCAAAGCAAAGCTGGCTGAGGAATTCTGGGAGTTGAAGTCCACAAGTCTTAAAGTTGCCAAGGTTGAAAACCCCTGTTCTAGGACAGTGTTTTTCAGACTTGGTAACTTGAAGATGTGCGGACTTCATTTCCCCAGCAAACAAATCAATAATACTGAACTTATTCTTCATCATCCTCTTGGTAGATTGACTTGTCTGTTTGGAAATTCAGTTTTAAGGCCTCATAATATAAGAAAAGTAGATGCAGATTTCCTTTTTAAACGTATTATGGCTGTACTTGTCTGGATTTGGAAATTAAGCAGAACTGAGTGGTTCATGGGAAGATGTCTATGGAGATTCTCAATCATCCAGGTCATGGTTGTCCCAAAGGTTTTTTTTCCCCCAAAAAAGCAACTGGACTTTCTTGGGTTTTTTTTTTCCTTGAAAACATTTTGCTTCTTATCCAAGAAGCTTCTTCAATTCTGGTTGGAAAATCACCAGGGAATATCAGTACTATAGACTGAATGGGGAAGTTAAAAAAAAGAAAGAAAGAAAGAAAGAAAGAAAGAAAGAAAGAAAGAAAGAAAGAAAGAAAGAAAGAAAGAAAGAAAGAAAGAAAGAAAAAACAATGGCAAACCAGTTCCACGCTGTTGCCATTAGAGTTGCCAGGAAAATGACACACTTCTGTCCATGTAATTCCATAGAACTGAGTTAAACTTATGGTATGTTCATTTTTTTTTAGCTACTGGTCAGATAAAATGGAAGGTCTGTGGAGGGGAAAATGACGCTCTCCTCTAGGCTGGGACCCTGCTGTCTCTTCCTAGAAACTAAAGCGCAGTCAGACATTCTAAAAGGTAACCTATTGGCAAAATCTGGAGAAGCCATAAGTAACGTGTTTGACACAGGAGGATAGTTTAAAATACCAAAGGAAAGGCTGCCAAAGTCTGAGAAGAAATCTGGCCTGAGAGGAATATAGACCAACAACTGCAGGACTGCAGTCCAGGCATTTGTAATAATCTCTGGCTTATTTACTTAGCAGATAGTTCCAGGAAACGTGAAAATAGAAGTCCAAAAAAAAAAAGAGAGAGAGATGGGTTTGAGGTCTAGAAGAGTGTTACTTCCCTTCCCGGGACTTCATAGCACAGAATACTAACCAATATGGTAAAAAGATCTTATTCTTGCCTCCATAATAGCAAAACAAAATCAAATCCAAGTTGGCAATCAATTCTATAACATGTACTTGATCAAATTTGTCTACGAGATGCTGTCACAAAATTTAATGGTTCATATTGTAATTAAATGAACTGTACCATGAATTGTTTTAAATACAAGAAACTGAAAAATGTAGACTATAGGTTAACTATGCCTTCCTACTCTCAGTAAAAGACTTTTATTTGTGTTCTTCTCTCCAAAAAGTTCTGAACGTGGGATTCATTTCAGTTCAGTTGTAATTCAAACAAAATATTTCTCCTTCAAACCCTTAAAATGCACTTTTATTTTTAATCTGTTGCTTTGGAATCGTGACATTCTACTTAAAATCTATAATCCATGCACACCAGGATTTTTTTAGATCCAGCACTTTATTTTTTTTTTAAAAATAAACTTGTATTTTATTGCGTGAAATGATTTCCTTGTGAATGAAACATTTCGTGAGAGACAACAGTTTAGCCTTATGCTGGTATATGTTCCAGTAATCTTCTGTCACTTATTTTCCTGTGTCTATAGATGACACCATCAAATTAATATTAACTTTCAAAAGTATTTCCTATCATGACACTCTAACATTCCTAATGGTATTTTTGCAGCTCAGTATTGGCAGATATATATGAGAGATTATAGCATTTTCATATTCTTTTTGTTTTCTTGCCATTCATATTTGGGCACAGCAGTTCAAACCTCATACAATGTATTCTAGTGCTGGAGCATTGCAATAGCCTAATGCTTTGGTCCTTTTTTAGATGCTATAGAATCATTCCCTTATTTTGTTAATTTGCCGGCAGAACATTTGGGATGGCATAAGAATATTGGGGGGGGGAAATAAAATTCTATTCTCCAGAATACCAGATGATTCTTCATGTAGATAACAACTATTCAAAATGCAGTCATGAGAAATTAATGCATTATCATCTTTTTCCCCCTTTTTTCCGTTTTTTTTAAAATTTTTTATTAGATATCCATTTGTACATGCAAACAAAGAAAAAATTCAAGTTAAAGCCATTCAACTTAATACAATCATTTTAAATTTGTAGACCTTCTTCACTCTGTATATCAAAGTTTAACTATAAGCCAACTACATTTTATAAATTTTAAGTTTCACTTCTTTTCAGATCTATCCATTGTACATCAAACAAACAAGTCTTCTTATTAAAGTTAATAATTGTCATGTCGATACACCCCTCCCTTCAACGCGTACATTCTTAGTCTATTTAATATATATCTTCAATTAATCACCCTCTCATGTCTCTTGCTCTTACACTTAGTCCTTAAATCAGTCCATAATTCTTTGCCTTTAATTCCTTGCATAAAATATTAAGTTTCTCTTCTTTTCAGTCGAATTCTGGGTTTCTTCCTCTGCCAGGTGGATTGCCATAACACAGCTTCCCTTCCAAGTAATAAGTCTCTCTTTATTGCTTGCAATGTCCCTTGGTTCCATATAAGCCATACTCTATGGATTCTGTCAGTTTGCCAAGAGAAATTTTTAGCCTCCTCTCCTAGATATTTTTCCAATGCTTTTATAACAATTCTTTTCAAATCCTCACTTTTCATTTCAGTAAGTTGTCTCTCTTCTTGTCTCTCCACCTCTTCCATCTTTTCTTCAACCCTTTCCCAGACCCTCTTCAAATTTCTCCCAGTATATTCTCTCATTCCCCCACTGCGCGTTTGTACTGTTTCTCCGGTTTGATCCAGGTCCTCAATAACTGCTTTGCTTTGATCTTCCACCATCTTCTCCACTTCTCTGCTTTGTTCCACTGCCTCCATCGTCCTCATCCTTTCTTCCCATCTTTTTTCATACATGTCTATTATCATGTCCATCTTTCTCCTTATTTTTTCAAAAGTTGTTGACATTGCATCTTTTAATTCTTTCATCGTCATTTCTGGAGAGCTTATATACATCCTTGGGTTTATTTTGCAAAGTTTTTAAGTTATGCATCTCTGCTGCCCTCTAGAGGTCTCTTTCACATTACAGTTTCTCTTCCGCCTTTCTCTTCCGGTAGCTATCACTTTAAATTAAGAGCAGTTGCCATCTTGGGTGCCTATTGTTCATTGTGAACGTAATTGATCCGAGGTAAAATATAAGAAATACTTGCTTTTTAAGCTCCTGCGTTCAGTCTGTCAATCTTTGTGCTTCTTTGAAATGTGTTCCTCGGGTAGTGGCTGGTCTCAGCATCTTGGTCTGTCAGCTGACAGATGCTGCCCCAGGCTGGAGCTATTGTGAGCGCACGGGGAGTCCTCTTTCTTCCCCCCTGAGCGTTTTTTCGGGGGGTTTTCAGAGGATCTCAACCCACACTCACAGCTCTTCACCCCTTCTCCTACCGAGGAGGGGTTTTTTCACCACGAAAAACAGCTGTTTTGCACTGTTTTGGCGGCTTTACAGGTCCCGTGTCGCAGAGCCTCCGAACAAGGCTATTTCGACCCTGAGGCAGCCACGCCCCCCGCATTATCATCTTTTTAAAAGTGTTGCACATACTAAAAACTAGGCTCTAGTCTAGAGAGGAAATAATACTTGACCCTCCCCTCTTTTTCAGCTACTATCAGCAGAGATAAAAAGGGCCATCTTTACTTTTAACATACATGCACACACACAAACACAATGTTACTAACAGAAAGCTGGGTTCTTAAGTTCTGCTCCTAATAATCATAAAGCTTCCACCTGATTCAGCTTAATTGAATAATGACTGCAACTATATGCAAACTTACCTGAGAATAGGTTTTAATACCATCTTTCTGCTGCAGAAAGTCAGTTTCATTTTCAGTTAAAACACAGTTATACCTTATCACTGAAGAAATATGCAATTTGTTATTACTGAAGGTAGAACTTGGGATACTTATAAATGAAGGGTGTACAGCTATAAGTTTTTTTTCCACCATGATACTGAATGCAGAAGTGAAGAGATGGAAAACAATGGCAAAATAAAACAAAACAATTACTTCTTCTCTTTAAGTCTGGCATAGCTCATACTCTGTCCAAGAAGTGCTATTTTTATGAGTGGCATTGCTCGTTAAACAGTTAAGAGATGAATCCTATATTATTATTATTATTATTATTATTATTATTATTATTATTATTATTATTATTATTATTATTATTATTATTATTATTATTATTGTAGTTGTTCTGAATTTCTGGACCTTCTATGACACTAGCTATATAGAAAGTTCCACAGCTCCATCAGTGGACACAGATATTACCCAAAGAATTCCAAAGAAATCTTATTGCTATTTTGTAAGAAAGTTTGTGATCCATTCTATGGAGGAAGGAGGAATGTAAAGATCCTTTATAAACATCCTGTTTTAGTATTATGCTTCCATGGCTTTAATTGTGAGAAGATACACTCAGTCTTTCCAGCACATTCTCTGCACATCCGAAGTTATTACTACAATATACTTAACTATTCTATGTCCTTAAAAGACCAGTCCCTTTGTATCTGAAGAGGGATGAGAGGGAAGAAAGGAGAGGAGAGAGAAAAGAGTAAAGGAGGGGAGAAGGAAGTAGGAAGATTGGAGGAGAAGAGGAGAAGTGGGGAGAAAGGGGAGGAGAGTGGTGAAGGAAGGAGAAGAGGGAAGTAGGGAAGAGAAGAAAGGGAGAAAGAAGGTAGAGAAGAAGGAGTGTGGATACAGTGAAAGGGAAAATGAGCGAGCAACACCAAAAGTCATGTGCATGTATTTATTCCATTTTATTAAAAATATCTTATATATGAATGTAAAAAGAATGTGTGTAAACATCTCATAAATATCATGGTGTATGTATCGGGGAGAGTTTGGAAAAATAAAAAATATAATAAAAAAAAGACCAGTCCTTCTGCTTCTTCTTTTAAAAGTCATCGTCAGGTGTTCTCTTCATTAGCTCAGAAAAATGCACTTTGCCTGAAAAATAATTAAATTTGAATGAAATCAAAGAAAAAGGAGAGGAGTGTTTTCATACTTCATTTCATACCTTATAATAATGTGGAACAACATTTCTTGTGGATGCTACATTAGAAGGTTTGCTCTTAATGGCATTCAGCACGTCTTGCTCCTGGGGAGGAAAGCTATGGCAAATCTAGACAGTATACTAAAAAGCAAAGACATCACCCTGCCAACAAAAGTACAGATAATCAAGGCCATGGTTTTCTCAGTTGCAATGTATGGCTGTGAAAGCTGGACCATAAGAAAGGCTGAGCGCAAAAGAATTGAGGCCTTTGAACTATGGTGCTGGAGAAGACTCCTGCAAGTCCCCTGGACTGCAAGGTGATCAAACTGGTCAGTCCTAGAGGAGATCAACTCTGACTGCTCTTTAGAAGGCCAGATCCTGAAGTTGAAACTCAAGTACTTTGGCCACCTAATGAGAAGGAAGGACTCACTGGAGAAGAACCTAATGCTGGGAAAGATTGAGGGCAATAGAAGAAGGGGACAACAGAGAATGAGGTGGCTGGATGGAGTCACTGAAGCAGTAGGCGTGAGCTTAAATGGACTCCAGAAGATGGTAGAGGACAGGAAGGCCTGGAGGAATGTTGTCCATGGGTTCGTGATGGGTTGGACACGACTTCGCAACTAACAACAACACATCTTGATGGTGTGAGTGGAAGAGGACATTTAAATCACAAATCAGAAGGTGACAGAAATGTTGAATCTGCAGGGAAACCAGTAGCAGATTTCTTTAGAAATAGCCAAATTGTATATGCTATAGGACAATGTATAGAACAGAGCACGGCTGTCTAAAGCAGGGGTAAGCAACCTTGGCTCTTTTATGACTCATGCTGGCTCAGGAACTCTGGGAGTTGAAGTCCAGGAGTCATAAAAGAGCCAAGGTTGCCTACCCCTGGTCTACAGAATTCTGGGAATTGAAGTCTATCCCTCTTAAACTTGCTAAGGTTGAGAAACATTGCTATAGAATATAACTCCAAAATCATTACAACCACTGCCAGTTTTTGTACGTGTGTGCTTATATATGCACCTATATGAATTTATGTATGTGTATGTATACACAACTCCTGTTCTTATATTTTCAGCTAAAAATATCCAGCAATTACCACATGACCTTGGAAGAAGCTGCACAGATCCCCCACCACCACCACATGAGTCATGAGAACAAAAGCAAAGTAAAAAAAAAATCCTCTCTTAAACTCATCTAGAAAAGTCACATCAGCAATTGTAATGAAATGGAAACTGCAGTTGACCAAACAATGGTCAAGAACTTGGGGTTGATGGGCATTGGAGTGCTCCAGCTTTTTATTATCAACCAAAACAGTGACACAGAACTCAGAGAATAAGCCTTCACCCTCATTACTTTTACCTTTTATCTGTGGCTTTTCTTATCTGTTTCTCCTCTGGGGTTTTTTCTCCTCCCCCCCACCCAAAACAAATTGCAAAGTGTTTTATTGTAACATAGCATCTTTCCTCGGTGAGGTTACTGGCAACTGGGATCAGCAAAACTATATTTTGCAAGCTCTGAACTGTTAGGTCCACACTTAATTCAAATTGCAAAAGCTTAGCTCCAGCCTTATACACATCTGTTTACTAAAGATGTGTAAAGCTTCAAATTTGCTTTTCATATCAATGCATTTTCAAGAAAAACATCTTCTCTATGCAAATCCATGGAATATTTTACATCCAGGATAACTCGTGGTTAATGACTTATTATCAGTATAATAGTTCTTGGCAGTTTAAAAGAAATATTTCCCATAGAAAAATAATCACAATGTACTTAGTCCTCACTGATTAATCTTTGGTTGATGAGTTTGCCCAGGTTTAAACAAAAACATCAAAAAGAAAAGATAGAAGTACTCAAAAGTAGCAGGAACCAAGAGAAACAATGGTGCTGAGCAAGTTATTTTTTTTTAAAAAAAAATTCATTTCAAATGAATTTGATTTGAATCATTCATTCTACCTTGACACTGAAACCAGATGTTTAGTGCAATTCTTTACTTTGGCATCTAACAGCAAAGCATTTTTAAAATTCTATATTCCTCTTTGCGATTAGGCCAGCGGTTCTCAACCTTTTCCGGGGCTCGACCCCGGCCCGCGGCGCGCAAGCGCGGCGCGACCCCGGCCCGCATCACGCAAAAAAAATGGCTGGCCCGCGCCATGCATGTGCGGCGTGACAGGTCGCATCGCGCATGCGCGGCGTGACGGGGCGCATCGTGCATGCATGGTGTGATGGGGCACATCGCGCATGCACGGTGGAGTGGGGTGCATCGCGCATGTGCGGCACGATGGCCCGCATCGCGCATGCGCGGCACGACGGCCCACATCGTGATAGGGGAAAAAATGGCCGACCAAAAAAAATGGCCAACCCAAAAAAAATGGCGGACTGCGGTGCTTGGCGACTCCCGTGAAATGGTCGTTCGACCCCAAATGGGGTCGCGACCCACAGGTTGAGAACCGCTGCATTAGGCAAAGCCGTAACTAGTACAGAGCCAATAATAAGGGGTCAGGAGTGGTAAGACAGACAACTTAGGAAAACATTTTTTTTCCTGAGAAAAAGAAAGGTTCTTGTACAGCTTCTTCTCCAAAGCCCAAACCAAGATAGTGCACATTTATCTTGCTGAAATTATCACCAGTAGATATAGAAATATATTCCACCACTTAAATAGGATCATAATTAATAAGGATCCCTTAAGCTGGAATTAAAGAGGCCTGAGCATATTTTATTTTACTACTTTTGTGACTCAACTGACACAACCATCATTCTACAGCGAAGCCTATGGGGTTGCCTTACTTTTTTTAAGTGGAAGGATTCCATGCCTCACAGGCAGCAATTCAATAGGAATATGTGAGGAATATGCCAGGAAAACTTTGCCTATTGAGTTTATGGTTTTCTGTAGACCTTTAAGGCATGAATGTCCTGCCAAATAAAGGATAGGAAAAGGTTGGTGCTGTAATTACATGTACAAGTTGATCTTAAAGCTTTAGGAGGAGTACCAGTGATTTGACTAATTAGCTCCCTACTTCTCAAAATAATACCAGAAGCTTGCTTATTTTCTTGCTCACTCACTCAATATCACAAGATGGGAGAGTTCTGTGCCAGCTTTTTAGTCTGAAGCAAAATAAAATAAAATAAAATAAAATAAAATGAAATGAAAAGCAAGCAGACTGGCTCACAGTTCTTTGTAAATGAGAGAGGGTGGCCACTTTATAATGGAAAAGTTGGCTTGACTTCAATGACTACCCAAAAGATGGCAAGGTTCTAAATTTAAAAAAGGCCTGCCAATTTGCACTCTGTTCAAATAAGCTAAAATCAGGGTAAAACATTGGATTGGTCTCATAGTTTTAAAACATACTCAGACTCACAGCCGCACACACACTTATTCAGAGACCCTCCACTTACAAAACTATGAATTGCAAATTTATTTCGTTGCGTTTTGAAGCAGAAGTGGATCAGGGCAGGGGAAAGCTTGGAATTTATAATTTAATGTGACATCTGAAACCACTTCTCTTGAGTCTTAGTTTTCACCTTTTCCAAAACAAAGGAAATAAGAGAAATAATGGTTTCACAGCCATGGCTGCTTTCTGACTTAAAAAAAAAAATCCTTCCTCCACCCCCCATTGTTTATGCTACATGATAGTTTTGTTTAGCTACCAAACTAGGGTCTAGAAGAAGTTCAGGGCAAAATACATTTGGGTTGAGAGACGTTTATTGGCCTCTGAGGCTGTACTGCTGAAATACTCTGCTAGAAATAAGCATTAAATTTCTGTAAGATACTACAAAAACTGTATCTGAGGACCTCATATAATACAAAGAAAGTAGGTTGCCTCTTCTTGCTCTATTCATTATGTGTGTGCCTATGGGCATATATACCTCTTCTTGCTCCTGTTTGGAATAAATTTCCAAGGTGGCCTAATCAAACTGAACTAGGCATAATAGGTAAATGTTGAGAGGTGCTTACAACCCTCCATTCAGAAAACTCCCTGTTTATCCATACTCTACTTTAAAAAAAGAACCTGTTAGAAGTTCATAAAAGGACACATCCTCTTATCCCCTGGCCTCAAAGTATACACAAAAACTTTTGATGAGGATTTTTGAAAATCCAAGCATACCCTGTCAACAGAGTCAGCTCCATCCAAGGGGTTGCTGACTCACCAAAACAGAGGAATGGAGTGAGTATGGGTGGGGTCTTTTGAGGTCTCTGAATATCAATATTGCTTCACATTAGTGCCATGTATGCCAAACCATTTGAATTCCACTGGAAAAAAAATGGGAAGATCACACCAATAATGTCAAGTAAGGACAGCAGTTTAAATAAGGTGTTGATTCTTTTTGAAAGTATGAAACAAGTAGGTATTTGAACAATTAACTCTGGATTCAGTGTGTTCTGCTTAGCTGGTCCAGTAGGCTCTTTCCTCTTTGCACACAACCATTTTTCTTTTCTTTTCTCCTTTTTCTCCTCCCATGGATATTAGTATTGTTCTTCTCTCTAAACTTTTTAAACTGCTTCCTTGCACAGGTCTGAGCATGGGGCAACTGGTAAGAAGGCTATAATACATTCTCAAACATTACATCAAGTGTATCGCCTTCTTTAAATCCTAGACCAAAATACTGTTTTTGCAAGCTAGTAGTATCTTTCTATAGCCACCCATCAGGGGAAGCTATTTTGTACAGCAAACTTTGTGTGATTTTAACTACAACATTGATAAACACCAGCGAGGGTTTCTTTTGCACTCCAATGATTAAAGTCACTGGACTAGTTTTCAGAACTATTTCAATAAATAGCTTGCCATGTGCAATTCCCTTCATATGGGTCTCAAAGAGATACGATATAGGCCACGTGTAGCAGTTGAATCACATCTTGCCATCTGCCAGTTGTTGTTCAGCATACTAGATGCAACTGGATCAAAGTGTGGGACACTTACGTAGAAGAGCACCACATTTGATTCAACCGAATGACTGCTTTTTAATCCTTTAACGCACCTTGGAATGATGGCTTCCCATAAAGTGGGGTTTTATTTGAGAACAGAATTGCACATTTATCTAGGTTCCTTTCTTTTTTGGAATTTGTACGTGGGGGTATATAATAACAAGGCAGATGAGAACAGCCTCTGAATTTCTTAGGCTGACCAATGTGAGTACAGATTCCAGAATTCTCAAGTTATTTTTCCTCTTTCAGGAGAAGTTTCTCAGCTGCTACTGCTGCTGTCTTCTCTCAGCCAGGCAGACAAGTTTTTCAGTTCTTTCCTTAGCAGAGCTGTGGAGGAGGAGCTTTGGGTCCCTGGGTACAAAGGGTGATTTTTTACTAGCACGATTTGAAAATGCTACAGTTCAATATAGACGATGCTGGATATATCGTTTCGTCTGCCTTCAATGCACGGAGACATTCACGCTCTCCAAAGCTGGGAATTGGAGCGCAATGTTGTTGCCATTGATCCTGTTTTCCGTCCCCTCCTGCACATTACTTAAAGGCAAAGGCAGCCTGTTAGAAAGAACAGAGGCATTTGTTCTGCCAGCAGAGCTGCTACTATCCCTGAGGGTGGAAGGGCGAGGGAGGAGGGAATCCAATTCGTCTATGAGCTAAGTGATAAGATTCCCATGGTAGAGATTTTGTCTGGCCTTTAGTTTCCTCTTTGTCTTGCTGACACAATGATCTCACAGGAAAAATATAAAGCAGTTTTCAATTCATCCTCCCCTCCCTTTCTCTTTCTTCAACTCAACTGTTGAAATCAGCAGAGCTGTTCAACGTTAAAGGGGCTGATTCTAGTTCTCTTGCTACAGAACAATGGTGGATTTTAAATATATGTCTTAAGGAAAGTTCTGTGCGCAGTCATCCCAGGGAATAATATATATACATATGTGGATGTGTATATGAGTATGTTTGTGTGCACACACACACGGGCACCACACAAACACACACACTTCAGAAATTGTTTATTCTGATATATAAAAATGCAAATCTGAAACCCAAATTCACATAAAGTTTTATCTTGTAATAACCTCACCTTCGTTCAGGATATCTGGAGGATGAGGATGTTTTATCTTTGCTAAATATTTCCATATCACGTTTAAATTCATTCTTTCCTCACATAGCACTAAAGGTATTCTTTGACTTATTGTATCCCCAGAAAAGAATCTATCTAAAACTGCTTATTTAAAGGCAATACTTGAAGTGAGTGAAAGCAATTTGGTCAGCAAAATCCACCTCTATTTTTTATATAAGTAACAGGTCCTGACTACAAGGACAGGAATCTTCTCTGTTCTGCAGAAAATTTACAGCATCTTCATAGTATCACTCAGCCATTGCTGAAGTGACACAAGGTCTGTCTGCATTACTTTTGGATTGGTTCAATGGCTCTAGGACAGGGTTGGGGAACCTTGGCTCTTTTATGACTTGTGGACTTCAACTCCCAGAATTTCTGGCTCAGGAATTCTGGGAGTTGAAGTCCACAAGTCATAAAAGAGCCAAGGTTCCCCAACCCTGCTCTAGAATAAGCTACAAATCACCAGTATGGAATGACCTACCACAATTATGCGAGCAACTTTAATACTTGTTCCCTTTGGGGGTAGGGGTGCGATTTGTTGTAAAAATAAAGCTTTTTCAATTTACCACACAAATTATAATGGACTGTTAAGTGGAACATTTCATCTGCTCTGAGGAAAATACGTTGACCAACGGAATGCCTTTTTGTAGGGTCTCATTCTAATTCCAAGGTAACTGAGAATCCAGAAGACAGCACACTACAATAGTGGAGGTACAAAACATGGAAGTAGAGAAACAAGAAATGGAAAAAAGTCTAGTAATGCCTATGGGGAATAGTTGGACTGCTGGGGGAAAAGTGTGAGGTTTATAGGTGAGATTTCCAATGCACCCTGTATAATACAAGGAGTTTATCTTGTTTTTGTATAGGACTAGAATATATATTTCACACTTCTGAAGGTGGGCACAAAATTCAACAGCTGATTACTTAATTATGTACTACATTTTTTATATATCTTCTTCCTAGGTAGACTTTCGTACGTGCAAGTTTGAAGGAATCTCACTTTTTATAGCTACTGAGCCTTGGAAAGACTATAAAGGATTCTGGGTAACAGAAATCAATGGATGAAAAAAGAATGACTTAAGAAAAAATTCTTTTAGGTTGAGAAACCACTTCCTCAAGCTAAAGGAGGAGAAGCCATTTGATTAATTTAAGAGTCTGGCTTATAGAGCATATTTATTCTGATTACTTCATGCTGTTGGGAAATAAAATGATAAAACATGAAAATAAATCTCTAGGAAAATATATGATATTGTATATAGT
This sequence comes from Bothrops alternatus, assembly GCA_034064705.1. Classification (NCBI taxonomy): domain Eukaryota; kingdom Metazoa; phylum Chordata; class Lepidosauria; order Squamata; family Viperidae; genus Bothrops; species Bothrops alternatus. The sequence goes on from JARGCV010000023.1 coordinate 15,191,348, forward strand.
AGAGTATGCAACTGATTATGTATTAGTAAATGTATACAACATCTTACTCTTGTATATATAGAGATTTTGCAGCCTGATAGTCTCTACAGCCAAGAAAATCACCAGAAAAAAGAAAGAATGGGGTATGAAATTATATATTCATCAATTATGTCAACAATGATCTACTAAAAGACATTGCATTCTACATGGCTGGATCCTCAAAGGTTCTTTTAAAGTCCAAATTATCTCTTGGGAGGTGGGAGGTGGGAGGTGGGGGGAGATGGGTCAGAAACTTTATTTTAAAGAACTAAATCTAAGTTCCCATCCTACAAATGTATCCCATTGTTTTGATAGAGTGTTACTATGACCTAAAGCTCCATATCTATGGTAGCTTCCCATTCTCAGCAAAAAATGAAGGGCTCTATGTACATTCTTAGATTTATTTTTGTGAATCTATTTCCCTTTTTTTTTTTTTCCCACCCCAGCTTCTCATTTCATAATAAGACATTCATTATATAGGCAGAGTAAGTGAGCAGGCTGCCACCAACCAGGACAGAGGGAGTAGGGTGAGGATTTTTAGGTTCAAGTGACTTGGAAAGAACTATTATTACCAATTTACTCTCAGTTCTTTAATATTCTGAGAAAACACCAATAATAAATTCATAACTGGCCAAGTAATTTCCTACATGTACTGCATGTGTGTGTTCCTCCCCCCCTCCCCCCGTCTCTCTGTTTGTGTGTGTGTGTTGGAAAAAAATTTAAAAGGAAGAGAGGGAAAGTACAAGTTCTAGCCCATAACAATTAATATAATATGAATATTGACATGATTTTTCATGCCATCTTTCCTCAATCTTATGTTATCCAGATGTGTTCTGGGAGGCTTTGCCTCAATGAATGCTGTTTTCTGCACTATCTACTCATTCCTTCTGCCCCACATATATTAATGCTTAACTTAAGAGACAAGTGGCATATAAAATAACCAAATTAATTTCAGTACAGTAACAAAATCCATGTCCAAGGCACAACATGCTGCCATCTAGTGAAAAGTGAGAGGTATATCTGAACAGAGCTTCCCAGTAAGGAAGAAGGAAACAAAACTCTCTGTGCAAATAAAACCTACCTTTGTAGGTACAAGATTCAAAGCCATGATTCAGATCAAATTTCTGAGGACAGAAAGTTTGAGTTGAAAACAAAGTGGCTTAGTTAAAGCTCCTTCAAGATTCACATTTTTCAAAACCGTCTTCCACCTTTAAGGTTATGCATCAAAAACACCTGCAACTGATTCCAATTTTGGCAGACTAGAATGAAAATAGCATGGATGGTAAACTTTCTACAGAACATTAACTGCCTAGTTTTCGCTAGGATACTTCCAAGGGTTTGACTGTAATACATTTCTGAAATGTTTCCCCTTCTGCACCTCTTTAAGGCAAAGATAGCAGGGATGAGGAAAGGATAAAACAACAATTTCCAAATGGTCCAAAGCTGCAAAGTTGACACACAAAGTGTCCTGCTCCAACTTTATAACATTCAAAGACACTTGAAAAAGTGAGCTTTGCTTTTTTTTATGCACTCTTTTATGATGTCAGCTTGGTGTGACATTGAAGAATGATAGTTGATTTGCTCTTGGATGGGTCCTTCATTACCTCTGATCATTGGCAAACTTAACTTTTTCTGTAATGCCCCCCTCACTTCTGGTTTTATATGTTCCAGGCTGGAAAAAGACCACATTGGCAAGCTTTATCTCTTCTGGGCAGGTCTAGGAAGAATCAACATTGATTTGTCTTGGTAGAATGAAGTAAGTTTGGGGATTCTAATTACTGAAGTTTGCGAGGCAATAAGAGGGTTGACAAAACATATTGGCAAGGTGGGTCCTTGTCTGCCCATGCTATGTAGCAAATAGAAAAGCTGGAGGAGATCTCGACATTTTTCTGACCAAACTTTGCTGTCTTTGTCCCTAGAAGTAATCAACTACTGCCAGCATATTCTTCTGAGAAAAAAAGTTAAAACTGTCTGATTGCCTTTTAACAAGACTGATTTATTTTCTCCATGTTTGTGTGCTTTTGCATTCCTCGATGATTCTGCCGAGGCAATCTTTTTTTTTTCCCCATGAGTGTTTGCTTTCTTGAACTTGATGGACAGTGAAACTCTTTAACAATTGATGTGATTCCATCTCCTATCCTCCCTCCCCGTCTTCAGAAAGTCACTAGCTGAGCTGGCAAGACGAAACTTACAGATCATTGACTATGAACTTTTCACACAATCATTTTCCATTGTACAAAAATAGTTTCCATGGTCTTTCCAGCAGGCCCACCTCTACTAGTACTGTTCCTAAAAATGATAGAACACTGTATGTTAAGGACATGAGCCAACACAAGCAGGAATAAAGAATATTTGGATGGATAATACATAAATAAAAGAAGGAAAAGGAAGTGCTTGGGGCATTTTCATGAATAAATTTATTTCCTTACATTTGAGAAGATGCTGTATTTTTATTCCTCACTTCATAGCAGTTGATGAGTGGCTGTATAAATCAGTTTTAAAGACAGACTGTTAAGAGTTTTGAATTCTTTTCTATAATTGTATAAGTATGGAAATCTGCAGACTTTGAATTCTTTTTTAGGTCATCAAATCATCTCTAGTTCTCAAACTGAGCTTTGTAATACATTCAGGATGAAGAATCAAACACAACTATAGACTCTCATGGAAATATGAAATTAAACATTTTCAACAATCCATTGGAAGACAAGAGAAAGATAAAATGGAATTAAAACTAAGGAATAAACTGAAGCATAAAAATAAATGAATGATCTACAAAACACAAAGTAATATGGGAGATGACTTACTGTAGATAATTATTTACCTTCAACATTTATCAAGGTAAAGAAAGGATTTATCTGGACAACAAAGCATCTTAGCGTGAATTCAATATTATTCTCTCAACTGAACTAATTCTATTAACAGATAAAGAAAGGAATGTTTCTCCCATCCCATCTGCCCCCCTGTAATTCTGTTCTGGATGATCATTCAATAAAACAGAGTAAATCTACTGAAGAAAAAGTTAATTCAATCCTTTTGTTATCCACTGTGAACGGAAGATTTGAACATTAAGGATATCTAATTAACCAAGAATAAATTCTGTGTAGAAAGGATGAACGTTTTTACATCTGATTTTTAAACTACTACTAGTAGTAATCTCTTTAGTATTATTTACTCTTACTATTGTTACTTATTTGTGGCTGGAGTTCAAACAAACAACCTGGGTCCAGTTTAGGTATTTTCAAAAGTTTGGAAATAACATGGGGTGTGTAATGATAGTTTCTTTTTTTCTTTTTCTTATAAGAACAACAGACAAAGAAACTCTTATCTCTATCATAGCTTCCTCTGAAGATAGCCTCGATTTCAAAAGCAGGTTGTTACAGAGGATGATTGAATGGGAGCTACTGTCATCAACCCATACAAACATAAAACTGATTTTATGGTTCTTAAGATTCTGGCCACTATCTCTTCCCATAACCAAATAAATTACCTTTGATCAAATTGAAAATGTAGAACTACTTAAATAACAGTAAAGCCTCAGTGACATAAGGAGCCACAGTGAAACTCATAAACAGCAGAAATAAAATTCATATTTTCTAAAACTCAGAGCAAGAACAAATCCAGAAGGGTGGATTCTACCCAGAGGGCTAGAAACATGCTAGTGGGTAGGATAGCAAAAAGCTAGAAGTTACTGAGTAGAAATTAACTTCTGGTGGCTCTATAAATAAATGCTTCCCATCCTGACCTGTCCTCAATAATACTGAAGCAAATCATTATTGATGGTCCCCAAAGATGGATATTTCCATATTCAACTAACAGGATATAAAGTGAGCAAAATCAATATTTTCTTTTTCTAATATCCATTTTCTGCCTTCCTGATCAGTCTCTTCTAAATCTACTTTAGTCTTCATTTTGCTTTGTGGTTTATGCTCCATTCCAGTGTCCCAGGGGCCCATGTGACCCATAATGAAGTAGGAACAAGACCAAAATCTGAAGTTTATTTCTCCATCTTGCCTTCCAGATATTTTAGGTGGGATGTCACTCAATAAATTGGATTTTTGTCTTCATTATCCAGAATAAGAGCAGACAATCTTTTTACGGCTAGGGACAATTTTTTTAAAATAAAAAATGTCAGCCTATGGGGAGTATAGTATTCTTGCAATAATGTCATGAAAGGATGTAAGGCCATGCTTTTCAATCTGATTTGGGGACTTTGTAAAAGTTGAATAATATAAGAACCTTAAGACTATTGTATCTTTAAGACACCTAATTTGGTTTTTATTTCAATTAAAAAAATGGAAACAAGCTTTGTTCCATTAAATTTTGAGTCCACCTAGGTGGAGAAACCTAGTCAATCATGACCAGTCTAGAAAAGAAGGACCACTCTAAATTAATGCTCAGCTAAGAGATAGCCAGAACTGTAATCTAAGTCTAAAAAATTGGGAAAACATTCCAGAAAAAAGAAGTACCAAAGCCATTTCCATTTTGTTGTCAAGGATAATAATATTGTGCATGTCCATAAAATCACCTGGAAGCAAGTCCAACTTCAAGTAGACTTTTACTCCTGGGGGGATTGTGTGTGGGGTTGATTGGAATAACCCAATCCTGAAATAAATCAGACAATCCTAAATTAAAACAGGCAATTCTGTCTACATCTCAAAAGTCTAATCTATTTTTACCAACAAAAGAAAACACAATATATTCCCTCCAAGGGTAGGAACTGAGTGCACATGCAAGAACTGAAGAAAAATAATGTAGATGAAGAAAAACCACAATAAACTCAAGAGGTATTTTCCATCCTGCGTGGTTGACAATTCAGTAGTCATCCTACATAATATACAGTTACTAGAATTACCGTGTTTTACTGTAGGCAAACTTCAAGTGGACCAAAGTGAATGCTGGCCCCAGTCATTTGAAATAATAACACAGAGGTCTGCCCACCACAGGCACGTGTGACCCATCATACTGCAGGGAGCATTTTGCTGGATTTCCTTAGATGGGTATGGTTAAGCTAACTTGTTTGCTAAGGTAATAGGATAGTTTTGGTTTGAGGGTGATGGTGACATTTGAAAAGAATTTGAAATGATAAATTGCACAGAGGAAATTGTTGCACTGAGCCAACTTCTGGGGAAAGCAAGTGGTTGGTCCAAAATAGTCAGTGCGCTTGAGTCCAATTCTGGAATTGTCATTAGTCTAAGTATGCTCCAGCAGGAGACCCCAGCCAAACTGGAGCTCCCATTACAGTTCAATTCTCAGAGAGATCCCCAGTTGAAAGACTGTAGCAAGTCTGCTTCCCATGCTAAATAGCTCCAGGCTGCCAAAGAGGATAGAACATGCAGGCAGTTCCTTCATAACATGATAAGAAGGGATCATATCCAAGTTGCCAGCTTTGGGAACATACTAAATATTTTACTAGCCTGCCTAATATTTAGACCAGAAAAGTGTGCCACCATACCTTGGTTCAACTGTAATCTTCTCTCAGCCATATCTGTGAAATGGTACTGGATAATGGGACTGAAGAAAATATGAATGCAGCCCATGTTGTGTGAATATTACATGCCAAATATTCTTGAAATAGAAGTTGGCAGAAGCAAAGAAAAACGATTGTGATAATATAATGGGAACTAACACTACAACCCTGTTGTCACAATTTTTCTCTTGAAATTTTGACAACTTCTTTAAGTAACACAATGTTTGAACAAACTCTAATGAAACCGTGTCCTCCTACTCAACAGTTCACAGTAGGTTTGAAAAATACGTAACCCTAAAAATCTTTGTTCTGGATGTTTCATCCTGTGAAACTCATATAGAAAACACATTGTTCAATGTTTATAGTCCACAGATAATTTCTTTTCTATACTTATAATACATTATTATACTTATGACACATCTTTAGTAAAACTTTGGTTGCAAAAAAAATATTTGCCAAAGACATTCAAGCTTCTTTTCTGAAACTGTAAATTCATATGCATTTGTAAGCTGTTGGTTTGATTTATTTAAACTTAGGGGTTTTTTCCACTCAGTTTTGACATTTTGAATATTATATGTTATCTATGAGTGCAATCTTTCTGCTAAAACTATTGGTGAGTCTCAGTCTAATTTACAGTGTATCTCATTCACCCAGCATAACAGCCAATGGATCTGTATCAAGAACTCAACAAATACAGCCTTAACACGTTTTATTTTCAAAACCTGAGCTGAAAGCTTGATGTTGCTACAGATATGCTTCAACAGATCTTTCTTCCAAAAGGAAGGATCACATTTACACATCTAGGATTTTGATAATATTATACCAAGTTAGGTTTGTTGGACTCTACTGGGTTGTATCCTGCAGTTGTGTCAGCTCTATAATCAATTTCAAGCAAATTTCATAGAAGAGCTTGTGGTATCAGGCATAGTTAATAAAAAGAAATCCTTTACCAGTTCCCTATATTAGTATTTCCAACATTTTTTCAGGGCTTACGGGCATTATTTTGAAACTAGATTCCAAGTTCATTTATAATTGCTGTACTGAAGTAGTTACAACGTTTCTACTCAATATATTCTGCCAGAAGAAGAAATTTGTACTCTCCATATAATCTTTCTCTAAATCCTCCAAATTTGCTTTTGAGAAATGGGAGGCCTGCTGGGGGAAGGAGAAGGTGGGAAAAATACATTGTACTAAGAAGTAAACTTGTAAGAGTATACCAAAAGAATTGGGATTCATTACAGCACGAAGAATGCTTGTAATTAACAGCCAAATATCCTTTAAGTAGGAATGATTCCAAAGTGATAACTTTCATCCCTTCTATATTTTTAATATGCATGGAAGGTGGAAATTCGTTAAACAGTTGGTGATGACCTAATTTTGTGGAAATTCAAGCACTTTGTATTAAAAAAAAATACACCTGATCTCTTTGGAAACCATGCAATAAATCAGCAACTGAAATCTTCAATTTGCTAAGATTGGTAAAATTTCCAATCATTTGGATATTCAAAATACCAAGAGGCTATGCTTCCTACCACTGAAAAGCCTCAAAGACCAGGTGTGGGGACAAATATTCCTGGAGAAAATTTATCTATGTAATTGCTACGATGGCACATAAGTAATAAAAAAAATACTTTCCACAATATTATGAAAATAGGCGTTGCTTACCTTCTTAGACGTCTTTACATTTATCTTATTGTTATCTTATCTTGGACATCTGAATTTTTGATGATGATGATGATGATGATGATGGTGGTGATGATGATGATGATGATGTTGGAAGGGACCTTGGAGATCTTCTAGTCCAACCCCCTGCTCAAGCAGGAGAACCTATACCATTTCAGACAAATGGCTGTCCAGTCTCTTCTTAAAAACTTCCAGTGTTGGAGCATTCACAGCTTCTGGAGGCAGGTTGTTCCACTGATTAATTGTTCTAACTGTCAGAAAATTTCTCCTTAGTTCTAGGTTGTTTCTCTCCTTGATTAGTTTCCATCCGTTGCTTCTTGTCTTGCCTTCCAATGCTTTGGAGAATAGCTTAACTCCCTTTTCCTTGTGGCAACCTCTGAGATGATGATGATTTTGCTTTGCTCTAATTTGATCTAATACTACTAGTAAAAACATTTTAAAAGATTTTAGAATTTTAGTGAGAGCATAGTAAACATTGTTGAGCTGAGTTTTCATATTCTTATAGCAATTTTTCTACAGGTTACATATGGCAATTTTTCAACAGGTTACATATGTTGGGTCTCTTTTTCACATAACTAGTTTGAGTGGGCTGCTATTCTATCATAGCCAATACCTAAATACTCTCTTCTTTAAGCACAAAATGTGATCACAGAAGAACTACAATGTGAAACAACTGGAATGGGGTTTAGGAAGAAATGTTCATCAAATTTATTAGCAATATTTATAGACCTCATATGATGCAGTGTTATCTCCAATGCTGTTTCTTCTTTTAAAGATAAAAAAAATATTCACTGGTGGGTTTTTGTTTTGTTTTGTTTTTTTTAGAAAAAAATAGAAAAATATTCATTAATAGAAGCCACTAATTTATTTTTTATTTTTTATTTATTTTATTCGGATTTGTATGCCGCTCCTCTCCGAAGACTCGGAGCAGCTCACAACATATATATAAAACAATTTCAACTAAATCTGAACAAAAAAAACATTAAAAATAAAACACCATACATACTCATCAGTCACACCACAATCAACAATCATGTTGGCTTCTATAAGATTGAACCATGTTAAACACATGTAAACACAGAGACTCCTGGAATAAAAAAAATATCACCAGTTTTATAAAACCTGGAAGAATGACTCCATCAGAGAAAGATGAGAAATTTTGTTAATATTATGACTGAGGTAGAAAATAAACTGTAGAAAGGCACGAGGATATCCCCAACATTTTATGCCAGCTGATACCTTTAAAAACGATTCACACATGGTAACTAGATAAAATATTTAATTACAGCAATTTCTTTTTAATTCACAACTTAAGTTCTAGAAGAAATATTTTACAGTATTCAGCATACTGTGGAAAAATTAGATTCCTGTTAGAATGTTCTCAGGTGAGCTAAAACGAGGTAGTCACATTAGAATTTCTGATCATGATGACTTCAAATTTGCTAGAGATCAATATACTATCCTGATCTAAATGTCTTTGAGAAACTCAGGCAGGTCAAAATTGTAGGAGAAAGAGTGGCAGAACCCAGGGATAAAGTCAAAAGAGCAATCAGCCTAGAGTCTCTATGTAGCCATAAATGGATCAAATCTAACCCGTCTTGAGTTACATTTACCTTTATTTAATGCCAAGATAGTGCTAACCGTTAGTTGAGTAGATTCTTGGGCATAATGTGTTTAGTAATAAATTAGTTTAATTGGAACTTCTCATGTGGTCCTGATCTTTTGCACCTGACAGTAATTGTCTAAGGCTACCTGTTCTTGTTTTTCTTCTTTCTTTCAAAAATTGAATTAAAAGAGGAAATGGCATACCTAAAAGAAAAAACAATATTCTATTCACATAAATTCATCAGTTTTCGGGTTGCTTCCCTACTAAAATAGAATGTCCTAGTTAATTATATTTTTTTTAAAAAAACACTATCATTTAAACTATTTGCAAATAATAGATTTAAGATTCACAGTCTGAGTAAGTCTGATCTTAAACTCTTTTTTTGTAAAAAAATTTATTAATTTTAAAATTATAAATATAACAAAAAATCAATATAAAAACAGCTCAACTGAGTAGAATCGTATACAACTTTTTCCCAACCCAAAAACAAAGCATAAAAACATTAACTGAAATAGCTAAGATAACTATGGGTATTGCTCGACGGCACCCCCCCACCACATCCCCCTCTTCCTTCCTCCCTATCTCAACTTCTCTCCCCCCACCCTCTCTACCTCCCTCTCTCTCCTCCCTCCTCCTACAACCTCCCTACTTCCCTCCACCTTCACTCCTCAAACTCCGCCCCCTCAGATGTGGTGCCAAGGTGCCGCCCGAGCAACCCATCTTTTATCAAAAAAATATATCATACTTATATAATACCAATACCATGTTACAGTTGAGGAAATTATAAACCCACCCACCCACCCACCCCGACTTCCCAAAGTGAATACAGGGTAAAAACACAAGAAAACCCACTAAACTACACCAAATTGTTATATAAATCCTATTGAAAATTTAACTATATTTTTCAGTCCAACATATAAATATTTAATTATATGCTAAATACAATTTCTTAAATTGATATTTCCCTTGTATATACTCTATCCATTTTTTCCAGTCCAACATATATTTTTCATTTGAGTGATCCTTCAAATATGCAGATATTTTGGCCATTTCTGCCAAGTTTATTACTTTCAAAATCCATTCTTCGATAGATGATAATTCTGGCTTCTTCCAATATTGTCCCACCAACAGTCTTGCTGCTGTAATCAAGTTCAAAATTAAGTTCATCTCTATGGTGGTGCAGTCTTTTGTAATACCTAACAAAAACAACTGTGGAGAAAATTCAATACGTTTTTTCAAAATATTTTGAAGTATCCACCATATTTTTATCCAAAAGGCCTTGATTTTCCTACAAGTCCACCATACATGAAAATAAGTAGCATCCATACATTCACATCTCCAGCACTTAGATTGTAAATTAGGGTACATATATGATAATTTTTTCGGATCCAGATGCCATCTATAAAACATTTTATAAAAATTTTCTCTTAAATGTTGCGCTTGTGTAAATCTTACATTTTTCACCCAGATCCTCTCCCTCTCCCATGATTGGTTGTCTAAAATTTTGTCCCCACTTTATCATACAGTCCTTAACTAATTCAACTAAATCGACTCTGATCTTAAACTCTTTATGACAAAATAAGGGCAAAGTCACAAAACAAGAACAATCTCTCTGCCATATTCACTTTCTGTAAACCCGTGACACTCCATTCCAAACATTTGTTGGAAATCTCACAAAATTACCAATTCTTTCAAAATTATGGTGATCTTACCCCAATTCTGATAAGCAACTTGTTTGAGATTTTGGTTATTTTGGTAAATTGTTTTACTTGTTGCTTAAAAGACCAATACATGATTGTTTGGGATTGTAGAAGATGTTCTGGTATTCAGAAGAACTGTGCTAACATCAGTCACCTATTATATATCAATCTTCTTGATAAGGATGATATATAAAAAATTAATTCTGGATTAATGAAATAGAAGTAACATATTAAAATTAATTTCACAGAAAAGCCTTAGAAAAATAAAAATACAGGAATGGATCTTTTCCCTGGTAACCTTTCTTTAAGAAAAGGGAAATATTTATGACATATTTTCTAGTATTTTTATTTTAAAATTTAAAAATAGTTAAAATATGAAATAAGAAATTGATCTATTTGGAGATGCTGATGCCAAATCAATACCTAAACTAACATGTTTAATAGAAAAGTTTGATCTAAATATAGATTAAACTTCACATTTTACCAGTCCATGAAACTGATAAAAATTAAATGTCAAAAGACAGAGAAGCAGTTAATAGTGACAGTATTTCAGATTTACCAAATGACATTGATTGTGAGCCACCCGGAATTGTTTGAAAGATGGGTGGTACATAAATATTTGAATAAATATATAAAATAGACAAAAATAGTACACACACACACACACACACACCTTTTTTCCCTCACCCTCTTCTGAAAATCACTGCTTTCTGAAGTGATATTGGAAAACAACATTCAAATACTTAATTTTACTTTACTTACTTTACTAATCTGTTGGATGTTTTTATTTATTTATCTCTGTGTTATTTATTTATCTCTAAGTTTTTTCCCAAATGCCCTTCTTTGCTTCTCCTCCCTTCCGCTCATTTTTCCCCATTATTTTAAAGATTTTGAAAATCTTTCATCTCCACCAGCTTCTTAATATGATCTTATGTTTAATGTTGATTGTTTTAATAAAAAATTTTTATAAAAAAAAATAATAATAATGGTGTTCACATTTTTAAAAAAATTACTCTGAGTCAGTCACTTTCTCTCAACTCAATCCTCCTCACAAAGTTGTGGTGAAAATAGAAAGCTGGAGGACTACCCTGACCATCTATAGCTATACTAAACACCTTGTCTGATCTTGGAATCTAAGCTGGATTAGGCCTGGTTAGCACTTGTTGCCAAATGACCTCACACTACCCACACTTCAACATTTTGCACCAATTGAAGCCTCTAAATATTCTTCCAGGGCAATCCCCAAAATGTAGGCTGAAATCTTAAAATGCATTTATTGTTATAGTGCTGAATGCAATGGGATTCACTTTGCATATACATATATCACATTTTACAGTGTCAGGTGGCTTTGTCGGTCAGTTAAGTTGTGGGTTTTTTTTAAACTAAATCAAATTCACCATTTAATCCTCTTTCTAAAATTGCAGTCTTGAAATCAGTATGGCTAAAACCAAGAAAAAGTGTAACCAGATTGATAGTAGACTTCTATAGGTCTATTGGTTTCTGTAGAACGTTTCCACAAAGGTTTTGGCAATATGCCAGGATATCTATGAACAAGAAGCCAAATGAGGACTGAGTTTCTTTTCTAGACTCTCCATCAGGAACAAAATCATACCCTTTCAATCGGTAGCAAAATCTGGAACAAGCTCTGCAGCTGTCTCTCCTGGAAGGACTCACTGGCACACCACAACACTCTGGATCTTAGAAGGGAGACCTGGCCTCCTCCTCTTGTTCTGATCTGATATCTGAAAAATCTGATTTCTTTGATAAGTTTGTTTACTGGGGCTTGCATCCTTGTTGAAAAGTTCTTTCTCAATCTGGAAAGTATTTTGCTGGCACTGGATGTTGCTTTTCTAGCATGAGCAAAAGAGGATATCATTCTTCTTGGCTCACCTGCAGCCCACTTGTAAACATATGTTGGCAGTGCAGCCATGCAAACTGTCTTGGAGAAGCAGAGTTTTAGCACCATGTCATCTGCAGCTTTTAGACAAAACTATCTTGTTTTACTCCAAGGCAGTTGTCCTCTCTTTTGGGCAGACATGTCAAACACAAGGCCCGGGAGCCGGATGCGGTCTACAAAGTGGTTTCAAAGCCATCTTGGAAACAGTGAGGGAACGGCCCCCTGCTGCATTGGCCCTGGCCCAGGCCAGCCGGGAGCCAATGTACAATTTTGTGGTGGCCATCTATGCTGAAACACATTTAGTCTTAGCTCCACAAGACCGTCTCGAAACAGTGAGGAACCAGCCCCTGCCCCGTCGGCCCCGCCCCCTGGGTGTATGCTGGGGAGGTGTCACCCTTTGTGAGGAATGAAGAAATGGACCATGCCTTGGTGCTTGCCCTGATCCCACCCCCTTCTGCCAGAAACCCTCAGATCTGTCCCACTCCTGCCCAGGCCCCCCCAGGCACCCTTGATGCGAATGATGTAGAGCTGGCCATGCCACCCAGTAGGCCACACCCACTCCATCCACGCCACCCAGTGGGCCTCCACATCCTGGCCACACCCACCCGCCCCCCCCCCAAGGGCAACCACAATGCTGATGCGGCCCTCAATGAAATTGAGTTTGACACCCCTGCTTTAGGGCAAGTTCCACATCAGGCTCATAGGTTCAATTCTACAATAGGTTCAATGAGATGGTGCTTCTAAGATGATGAATGATCTGAGGTTCAAGTTCTATCTATAGCATTATAGGAGTGTGATAGATAATATGGCACATGCTTGTTGTGTGGGTCTCTTGTTTGTAAGATTCTAGTCCTATTATCCAGTTTTAAAGGAAGATTGGATGGTAGCACAGGGAGCACTGCTGCCTTACTCAAAAAGTCTCTAAAATCAATGCAGCCCTCAAGTATGGCTTTTTATTATTCATTATTTACTTTCATTATGAACATGAAGAATGGATAAAGAAGAGTAATTATTTCCTATTTATTCAGCCTGAGAATCTGCCATGGTTCATTGAAGGAAAGGAAGTTTGGATGAATAGAGAATGAATGAAACATATTTTGTTGTGCTTTAACTTGTTTTATATGGGCACACTCAGTTATTCTGTTGGCAGATACCACGGATGTTCACCTTACTATAAACCAGATAATTTATTACCGGAATTCATTTACTCAGGGCAGAATCTGATAGAAGAATTATACAGATGTTCCTTAAGTCATTTTTAAAATCCAAAATATAATTTACCAATAAGTTCTGGGTTATCTAAAAACTAACCTGTGGTAGATTTATTTACAATGATTTAAGCACATCTGTCATCCCACACTTGCAGCCAAAAATGTGCTCTGAAAGAGACTCAGTTTATTGCTCTGCATTATAGTCCATATGCTCTGTTCAGTCATGGCAGACAAACAACTGCATCAGGATGACACATTTGCAGAGAATTTTTGAAAAAGATTGTTCCCTTTCCACTGTGTCTGACACAGGGAAAATATTGAGCCTTGAGCTGATCAACTTTCTACTAAAAAGTGAAGGAGGAAGATGTGTGCTTGGCTAAAATACAAAGAAAGAGGCTTCTGGATCCATTTGAAAGTACCTAACCATAAACAAAAATAAGATAAATAGCTGAATAAAATCTGTATCTTTTTTTCAAGTGGGACAAACCCAAAGGATGAGCAAATAAAGAAGAACATTTTTTGAAAACGACAGATTAAAAAAGTGAGTCTGGATGTATCGCAAAGGCTTTACAGTAAGCACATGGCAGATTTAGTCATTCCCTTCATTGATTTAAGAAAAAACAAAAAAAAATCCCCTTTTAAGTAAATATGACCAGTTTATATGGCTCATGAGTACTTGTATCTGATAGTTCCATCTTTATGTCAAGTTTCAAGCCACTACCTTTTCCAACATTTCCCCTAAGTAAAGAAATGCTTTACTATCTCCCACTAGTAAAAATTGAAATAAGTATTTGATATGATGATGCCCAGAATTTATGATGGCACAGAATTTTTGCCATATAAAGAATGATTTTGAGATTGAATGAAATTCTTTCCATCTTGGCTGAACCCTATGTACCAGGAGATTGAGAAATACTGTCTTACCAATTTCTACATCTGCAACGCAAGAAGCTAAAATATTATCTCACTAGTGTGAATACAGTATATGGATCAACACTCTCCTGGCTTTCATTTTAACAGCCAGAGAGATTTTACTAAAAAATAATTTATTTCATTTGGACTGAACTATAACTCAGGCGATTTCATAGTTAATTTTAGATGACATCCCTAACTGACTAAATCAGCATGTGGCTTAAATCATGACCGAATAATATATTATATTCTCTCTCTCTCTCTCTCTCTCTCTCTCTCTCTCTCTCTCTCTCTCTCTCTCTCTCTCTCTCTCTCTCTCTCTCTCTCTCTCTCTCTCTCTCTCTCTCTCTCTCTATCTATCTATCTATCTATCTATCTTTCTATCTTTCTATCTATCTCTGTGTGTGTGTGTTTGGGTATGTGTGTGCCGTCCTTTTTAAAGCAAGCAGGCATATGTAGCCAAGCAGCAATGTGGCATTTTAGTGAAAGTCAGGTATTACTATTTCAATGAAAGTCAGCTCAGAATGGAAAGAAAAGTTCAAATTCCATGGATGAACAGAAGTATTCTCAACTGCATGCCAGTATCATAGCAATTTACTTCGTAAAAAATACAGCATGACTGGCTGGAAAAGGATCAATTCCAAAGACGCCATCAATGACTTTAGTAGGACCCATTTCTAAATAATCAGTGAATATAATACCCATAAATACCTGGGTTTTTTTTTACTTCAGATATGTATCCTTTTAATACATTGAAATAAATTTATTAACTTTTGCATCTGGTTCATCACTGAGTTTATATTATATTATACTTACTCAGGCCCTGGACCAGGATAGTCATTCGAGCCCCTTTGTTATTTTTCTGGAAGGTTTTACTGTTTTACTCTTTGAGTTTTGTCTTTGGTCAGTTGTCTTCATTTGGGGGGGGGGAATATGCTTTTAATGTTTATTTTTAAAAGCAGTCTAGAATTATTATGGAGGTGGGTAGCTTCAACACTGAAATAATTAATAAATAATTCCAAATTTATTGTCTAGGGCAAACAATAAATAAGCATTCCTTCTTGTCAGAGATTGAATGAAAGTTATTATAGTGCTTAATATACTTTTTTAAAAAACATTTGCTTGGAATATTGCACTTTTTAAAAACAGACCTAGCTCTTTAAAATACATCTGTCTAAATAAAGGTTCCTGGGAGAGGTATCTGTTCACAGATGGTTTTCCTGTCAGCATAAGGTTCATATTTATGTTATAAGCCAACTTACAAAAAGCATCTGTAAAGTTGATAGTGTCAAGTGAAATTGAAAACTTTTAAATATTTGGTGAATCTCTTTGGTAGAGTTTCAAAAACTCTGACTGGACATTATAGTTGACTTTTTCTTCCAAAATTTTCAACTTCCATTTACAAATCATGATGTTTTGTTACTTTTTTAAATTTATATTTTTGTCAATCAGAACTTGACTTGATGTATCCATCCTAAAGATGATAGTGGAAGCTATGTTGAACATAAATATTGTAAGATCACTGGCCCTTGGCAAAACCTGAGAAATCATAAGAATCCAATCATGAAAATTCAAGCAGAGGCTTCTTAAAGGTACAACACTTTAGTTTTGATCGAAATAAGTCCTGAACACTGGCAGAATCTGAACACTGGCAGAAGTTGCGTTCAGAAGTGCCACACCTTAGAAAGTTAGTAGCATTGCTTTATAAACTTTTTTTAGCCAAACAAAATCAGACAACAGAGTTATTACAATATAATGAAGACATCAATCATTCCTGTACACTCCCTTATTCCCTCCTTCAGTGCATCACATCCATGTACATGTTTCCCACGCTTGCATGAAATTTGTCCCTCACGCAAATGCTGATTACAAAAGCGAGATAGCAATAGTTAGGCAAGGCTACACAATTTGTTTCTTTTTCTAGTTCCAGTTACACAACCCCTACATATATAATCATATATCTATGATTCATAGAAGGGACAGATAAGAATAAGAATACAGTTTTGCTATGCAGTCAAAATCTCCACACACTGATGGTTGTGAATTTGTTAAAAAATCTCTCAGTGCAGTCTAGAGCCCATACAAATCTCCCATACAAGGATCAACCAGATCTGAATTTGTAATCAAAACATCAATCATACAATTTCAAAAAGAAGTTCTTTGCATCAACCTGAGTAGTAGTAGTAGTAGTAGTAGTAGTAGTAATAATAATAATAATAATAATAATAATAATAATAATAATAATAATAATAATAATAATAATAATAATAATAATAATAATAATAAAGTTGGAAGGGACCTTTGAGGTCATTGAGTCCAACCCCCTGCTCAGGCAGGAAACCCTATACCATTTTGGACAGATGGCTGTCCAGTCTCTTCCTAAAAACTTCCAGTGTTGGAGCATTCACTGCTTCTGGAGACAGGTTGTTCCATTGGTTAATTGTTCTAACTGTCAGGAAGTTTCTCCTTAGTTCTAGGTTGCTTCTCTCCTTGATTAGTTTCCATCCATTGCTTCTTGTCCTGCCCTCAGGCACTTTGGACAATAGCTTGACTCCCTCTTCTTTGTGGCAGTCCCTGAGATATTGGAACACTGTTATCATGTCCCCACTCGTCCTTCTCTTCATTAAACTAGACATACCCAATTCCAGCAGCCATTCCTTATATGCTTTAGCCTCCACTCCCCTAATCATCTTTGTTGCTCTTCTCTGTACTCTTTCTAGAGTCTCAGCATCTTTTTTACATTGTGGTGACCAAAACTGGATGCAGTATTCCAAGTGTGGCCTTACCAAGGCATTGTAAAGTGGTATTAATACTTCATGTGATCTTGATTCTATCCCTCTGTTAATGCAGCCCAGCACTGTGTTGGCTTTTTTGGCAGCTGCAGCACACTGCTGGCTCATATTTAAGTGATTGTCCACTAGGACTCTGAGATCCCTCTCACAGTTGTTATTATTATTGAGCAAGGTACCCCTATACTATATCTGTACATTTGGTTTTTCTTGCCTAAATGTAGAACCTTACTTTTTTCACCATTGACTTTCATTTTGTTAGATAGCGCCCAGTGTTTAAGTCTATCCAGGTCCTCCTGTATCTTAAGCCTGTCTTCTGGAGTGTTGGCTATTCCTGCCAATTTGGTGTCATCCACAAATTTGATGAGTTCCCCATCTATCCCCTCGTCCAAATCGTTGATGAAGATGTTGAAGAGCACTGGGCCTAGAACAGAGCCCTGGGGCACCCCACTACACACTTCCCTCCATGTAGATGCAGTTCCATTGAGGACCATATGCTGAGTACAGCCGGTCAGCCAGCTATGAATCCATCTGGTGGTGATACTGTCTAACCCACATTTTTCTATCTTATCGAGTAGTAGGTTGTGATCTACTTTATCAAATGCTTTACTGAAGTCCAAGTAAATGATATCCACAGCATTCCTCTGATCCACTAATTTTGTCACTTGTCAAAGAATGCAATAAGGTTTGTCTGGCATGATCTGTTTTTGACAAACCCATGTTGGCTTTTAGTAATGATTTTGTTTGCCTCTAGGTGTTCGCTGATTCATTGATTGATTATCTTTTCAAGAATCTTCCCAGGTATTGAGGTCAGGCTGATAGGTCTGTAATTTCCTGGATCCATTTTTTTTTTCCTTTTTTGAAGATGGGAAATACATCAGCTCTTTTCCAGTTCTCTGGATCTTTTCCAGTGCTCCAAGATCTTTGAAAAATATAATTCAGTGGTTCTGAGATCACATCTGCCAGTTCCTTGAGAACCTTGGGGTGTAATCCATCTGGTCCTGGTGATTTGAACTCGTCTAGGCTGGACAGGTGCTCACTTATCATTTTCTTGCCTATCTTAACTTGTGTTTCTATACTGTTTTTTATGGCACTATTTTTGATAGGTTGGTCTGTTGGTCTGCAAAAAGCGAGTTAATAGTTCTGCTTTCTCCCTGTTGCTTGTCACCTTCTTGCCACTTTCACGCACTAATGGACCAATCGTTTTCTTCACTTTTTTCTTGTTTTTTACATGTTGAAAGAAGCTTTTTTGTTATTTTTGACTTTGGTCGCAAGCCTTAGTTCATTTTGAGCCTTAGTTTTCCTCACTTCATCTTTGCAGGCTCGGGCTATTTGTTGATATTCTGATTTAGTTATGTGCCCCTCTTTCCACTTTCTATACTTGTCCTTTTTATCTTTCAATTTGTCAGAGAGTTCTTTATGCAGCCATGCTGGTTTCTTTTGAGAGCTGTTATTTTTCCTCTTTGTTGGTATTGTGCTAGACTGGACTTCTATTATCTCACTTTTCAGAATTTCCCAAGCTTCTTGAGTTGTTTTCCCCTGGAGGATTCTCATCCATGGAATCCTTCCCATGCCCTCTCTAAGTTTATTGAAATTAGCTCTCTTGAAGTCCAAGACTCTAGTTTAACTATGTTCTATTGCTTGTGCCTCCATAATGTTGAATTCCAATATCGCATGATCACTACCTCCCAAGGTTCCTGTGGCTTCAACACCTTCTATCATTTCATGTCTGTTAGTGAGAATTAGATCCAAAATGGCTAATCCCCTAGTTCCCTTCTCTACTTTTTGGGAGACAACAGCAGAGAGTAAATGGGCTAAACAGATTTCAGCTGTTGACGCTCCTTACTAGAGACTTTCAGATGGAGATGTTAAAGAATGTTGATTCAAAGCTTTTTGAAATTTAAAATGAAGGCATGACAGGATGAAATTAACTTTGGACTAGCTTGGAATAAGTGAAACTCTGTCTAGAATTGTTTAAAGGGAAATAGCTCAGCTCATTCCAAGTCCTCTTTCCAAGTTCTTAGGAGAAGCAAGGCCCTGGGTCTCCTCTATTTTCCCCATTCCATAAGATGAAGGATGGGAGCTTGGCTTCCCTCACTTCCTTCCTTTTTTGCTGCTTCAGCTTCTTTAAAAGAAGAAGAAGAAGGGGAAAGTGGGCAGCACAGAACTTCTATCATGTTCTCACCAAAAGGATAACAATTCAGATTTCTCTCTCCTACAGTGCAAGAGAAGTGAAGTCTGCAGTTTATTTTGCAGAAAGCATGATTTGGGAAAGCAGAGTGAAAGGAAATAAACTCCAAACTTTTAATGAATGCATGGCTAAGGATGTGCTGCTTTGGTATTGGATTGCTCTAATGGCTAAAACATTTGGTTTCTGTCCGAGAAACAAAACTGATTGAATCAGAAGCAAAAAATATATAATCAAACCCAGCCCAATGCTCATTTGGAGGGCACCAGTCTGTTACTAACCTCCCACCAAGTTACTGTCTACTGGAAAAACAGTTTTGGTGCTTTTTCTCATGGCATTATTTTCATTTAATTAATCCTGTAGCTACATATTTCTTTAATCGCTTTTGCTGCCTGTTGGTTTCTTCCTTCAGAATAAGATGTTTCACCTGACAAATTACAGTCCCAACTTCAGTAATTGAACACATGTGTTCAACTGTTAATGTCAGGTATGGGTTATTTGTAATTTCTGAGCTGGTTTTTGATCTATTTGTGAAACTGCTGTCTCCTGGCCTGTTTCTTTGACTTGATTTCTGTAGTGTTTCTTTTCTAAAACTGGAAGAAGCCTGAATTGAGTTTGGGAAACAGAAATAAGTCTTATTCTTTTCCAAGATGGTTAAAAGGCAAAAAAAAAAAAAAGTCAATAGCAGTAGAAATAAGAAAATAAAGTTTTAAAATAAAGCTATGCTTGCCACAAAACGTTGGCTATTACATCAAGCATTATCAAATCGTAAAAATAACTGTCAGTCAAGAGAATGGATGACAGACTGACTGACTACACCAAACCTAGTAATGACATAGTTTACAATTAATTCTATATCCACAATCAAGCAAGAATCAGCAGGAATAGTGAACCAAAGTGTGGGAATATTCTTTGCAATGGTGAATTCCATAAGCTCTCTTCCTTATTTTTCAATTCTCTAAGCTAAGAAAATATGGGAAATCAAACAACAGGTTTCAAAGATTATAAAGCCACCATATCTGGGCAAGACAAATCCAACTCCGAGGAACTTTTCAGGAGAAATTATTGGAGGTAGGGAGAGCCAGTTTCAAGGAACTGAAAAGTTTGCGAAGGTGATAGTGTCAAGTGAAATTGAAAACTTTTAAATATTTGATGAATCTCTTTGGTAGAGTTTCTTCCAACATTTTCAACTTCCATTTACAAATCATGATATTTTGTTACTTTTCTAACTTTATATTTTTGAAAATCCAATTATCTCCAGATATGCAACATCTATGAACCACAGATGTCTTTTAAAAAAAATAGTAGGATCATGTTTCAGGTGAGTCTCAGCCTGTATTTTAAAAACAAAAAAACTTTTTTTTCTGGTGTGAGGTCCAAGCAGTTTTTCTTAACAATAAAGCCAACTTTTTATCTGTATTCCAGTACCTAATTTGTTAACAAAAACAAAAACAACAACATTGTCAGCCTTTCTATCCACCTATCAAGTCCTTCCCAAGGACCTGGAATAGCAGATGTTGATGTCTGATGATGTTAAAGGTATCACAGGATGGAAGCTGTTCCAAGTTAAGTTGCCTTTATACACAGTACAAGTTTCATTTGGGTTTTTTTCCCCCTTGGGTTTTTTTTTCTTATTACATAGATTCTTCACATTACAGAGTTGCCTCCACCCAAAATGTATGTTCTCATGACGTATCATTGGAATGCATATATAATCATCTATTCTGTTTCTAATTACAGTGCACAGTCAATGATTTTTTAACAGAGTGGAAATGGTTAGAAAAGCTTTAATTCTCACGTTGGACAGAAATGATTGAAAATTCATTCCCTTTCTCATGAACGAAAATGAGACCAGATTTCTCATGGGTCAGACCTGGAGATCTGATCATCCATGTATGGTAAGCTTTCTTTTTTGCTGCCTGCTTGGGACTCTCAAGCAAGTTACAGGCCGTGAACTATGTTTAATGTGGTAGGTCAGAAATGCTGGCATGGCATCCATGTAACATTCCTGATATTTTTTTAAAAAAAATATGCAGCTATGTAATTGCCTCATTATTGCATATTTCTCACATATTAATTCAGTGTATTAGGGATATCAAATGTTGCGTAGCAAATGCAATTTTCAGAAAAATTCTTACCAAAAAAAAGTGTAACTATTTTAGCATTTTCTTCTCCCTTGATAAAATGGCTCACCTGTGATAGGAAAAAAAAAACCCACCAAAGGGTGGGGTTTGTGTGAATTGTGTGACTATATTCTGGAGCAAATTGATCAGATTTGCAAGACAACAAGTGAATCTGAAGTTTTGTTCTTTAATTCTTGATCTCTTCAGATGATTGAGTGATTGCTTAAATTTATACTCCAGCTGTAAGCTTATTCTAACTCTCAAGATAGCTTACAGCAATTTTAAAAATATATAGAGTACAAAATATAAAAAAATGAATTAAAATCAATCATTAAAATAATTCTCAATTAAAAGGTTAGCAAAGGATGTGTTCTTCCTAAATGATGAGAGCGTGAGAGCGAAACAGATCTCTTTAAGAAGCAAATTCCATAGTGTGGATATAATGGTATGTAAGAATGATAACAGGCGTCCAGTTGAGGCTTGATGTGAGGAGCGAAAAATGTTTACCAAACCAGACATTTATAAAGATTAATACTTAGTGATGTGTATCAGGTGTTATGATGATTGATGCATACTATGATTTTATGTTCAATGCTGATTGTATGAATGTAGATAGACCATATACAAGAGATATATCTTTGGGTCTTATGAGGACAGCTTATTAATATGAACCCAGATTTAAGGTTGATGGCTTTAATATTGGGAAAGCGTACTGAATTTCTACCTCAAGATACTGAATTTCTACCTCAGGATTATTGGTTAGGGGTCATAAAAGATTGTACTAATACTGAGATGAATAATATATGATAGACTAGGAACTGTGGATAGACTATAGAAAAGAGAAACACCGAGCAAATAAATTGTAACAGGCGTTTAGTTGAGGCTTGATGTGCGGAGTGAAAAATGATTACCAAACCAGACGATTATAAAGATTAATACTTAGTGATGTATATCAGGTGCTATGATGATTGATGCATACTATGATTTTATGTTCAATGCTGATTGTTTTAATAAAAGAATTTTTTCATTAAAAAAAAAAAAAGAATGATCTTGGGAGACAGGGCAACGAGACACAACCAAGGGAAAGTCAGATAAGAGGTAGCTTAGCCAGCAGAAGGAATGTGGATGTTGCAAACATCTCAGAAGGGACTCTTCATAGTTTCTTGAGCTGAAAAGGTGAGATTTGCAAGGTTCAGTTAATGTAAACTTACAGTAATATAGAATTAGTTAATCTGAGTGTGTTTCCTCTTCAAATGATCTTGCATGGCTGACACCGGGTATCACATAGACGACCCCTCTCTGCATATTGGATAGTCACTTTTCTGGCAATAGAGCATCTTCAGAAGGACCCTCCAGTTGATTTAAGCAATGGAGAGCATTCATAACAGATGAGGCAGTCTTGTAAATAATCAGTGAGGACAAATAAAGGGAAATATTTCTTCACCCAGAGGGTCGTTGATTTATGGAATTCACTTCCAGAAGGGGTCGTGACAGCTGTCAGCCTTGATAGCTTCAAGGCAGGGTTAGACAGATTCATGGATGCCAAGTGTATCGGTAGTTATTAAAACGGTTGTCCATGTGCCGCCTCTAAAACGGATGTCCATGTGCCGCCTCTATGTTGGTTGAGGCAGGCAGGATTCCCTTGAGTACCATTTGTTGGGGGTGAAGGGAAAGGGAGGGTTTTGCCTTCTCTTTCTGCTCAAGATCCCCATGTACAATTGGTGGGCCACTGTGTGACACAGAATGCTGGACTCGATGGGCTTTGGCCTGATTCAGCATGGCTCTTCTTATGTTCTTATGTTCAGTTGTTTTGTGCTTTAAAAGTCAACATCAATGCCCTTGATTGTGCGTGGTAGGCAACTGGAAACCAGTGCATCATTATATGATCCTGTCTTTTGCCCTGGTTAGCCATTTGCCTGTCACTTTTGATCTAAGATAAAAATTTTGGAAATTTTTCAAGAATAGTCCCATGTGCAGTAAATCATACTATAACAGTCATGATGGGTTCCAACTAAGATATCATTATTGTTCTGTAGGACTACAGTTGGTATGCTAGCTAAAATTTTGCAAGGGTACTTCTTATTACAGCTGTCATGTGTTCCGTGACAGCTGGGGATCAAGAAGCAATCTCGAGGACCGGAGCCTTTCCGTGAGAGCCACGGGAAGGGACTCGCGGGAAATTCAAAATTCAAAAGTTACCGAGACAGGGAGCGAGGAGAAAAGAGGTCGGAACCAAAGAGGAACCGTGGACCATTAGAAAAAAGTGAGTCTTGCCCATGGAAGGTCCCGGGAAGCCGCGGGCGGCACCGTGGAAGCTGGTGGTGGTTGGGCGGCCGGCCGGCAGGCCCGGAAACGCCACACCGCAAGCGAGGGAGAGCTGAAGAGTGGGCGATAAGAGGAGCTGCGGAGCAGGACGAGGACACCGGATCGCTGCTGGGGGGGCCTGCCGGCCTTAGGAAGACCCCCAGACGAGCTGGTGAGAGGGAAGAAAGGCGAAAAAGAATGGCGAGAGAGAAGCAGAGGAGACCTGGAGCAGCACTCCGAGGCAGAGGCAGCCAGGGCCAGAAAGACGGAAGCCGACAAGAGCGGAGGCAATAGACAGGGCCGAGGAAGCCGCCGGCGGCCAGCAGACCGACTGAGAGGCCGGAGGAGACCGAGAGAGAGGCCGAGAGGCTCCGAAATTGGAGGAAGCCGGCGGGAGCGCAGAAGGAGAGCCGACGGGAGCAGGGAGAAGACGGCCAACGACCGCGGTAAGATCAGCGGGGGCCGATTAGAGCGCCGAGGGACAGCAGACGCAGGGGGAGCCCAGCAGCAGGGGGAGGACCCTCACAAGACCCCCAGAAGACCCCCCCAGACCCCAAAAAGACTAGTTGTACTGCACCTGGGGGGGAAGGGCCATCTGCGCAGGCCTCAAGCCACAGATCCCCTCATCCTGCATCATCCCTGCCGGCACAGCGAAGCCTATCTGAAAACAAATAGCACCCCCTAGTGGACTAAAAAGAAAAAGGGAAATTTTTTTTCTCTTTTCCCTGCTGTCAAAATATAAAGTGTGAAGAAAAAAAAAGAATTTGATCCAACCTATCCTAGCAGCTTGACAATCTTGCCCAGGAACAATTCCCCCACAATTATTGGCGTTAAGGGGTGGTTTTTTAAGGGTGGGCAGGCCAACAGGAGGAGAAGCTCAAAATGGCCGCCAAACGGTCGAAACAAACCAAACTGCCACTCATGAAGGGAGCTGCATCCTCTCCGGCTCAGCCCCCCAATCTGCCAAGGAACACCCCCCCACCCCCCACCCCCCCATCCAACTGCAGGGCCCCAGACCCAAACGCCAACCCATGCCTTCACAACAGCACACATGATCCAAGAACTAAAAGAGACGATAGAGACACTAAATGAGACAATAGAGACGCTGATTAAAAGGATGGATAGAAAATTGGAAGAAATGGGCGCGAGGACGGAGAAAAGATGCATAGAAGCAGAACAGAAGATGGAGGAAAGATACAAAGACATAAAACGGATGCTGGCGGACCAAGGTAGAGACCTAGAGAGAAAGTTGGAAGAACAACGCAGAGCGACGGCCACTGACCTGGAACAAATGAAGGAGGCACTGCAAGCACACTATAAGAAGGGGATGGAAGAAGTGGAGAACCGCATAGAGGGACAGATTGCAGAGGTGAAAAGAGAGGCTCAAGACCAGTCCACCATGATGCAATTCTGGCAAATGGCATTTGCAATCAGGTTCAGAGGGTGGAAAGAGACAACACACGAAACCCAAGGAGGCCTGTTCAGGACCTTTGTAGGGGCCCTGGCGACATTCCTGGGTAAGAGCACCAATGAGATTGGGTGGCAATTCGAAAGAATCTACAGAGTTGGCACATGGAGGTCAGTGAACAGGCATCAACCAAGGGACGTGGTCATCCACTTCGCAACACAGGGGCTCAGGAACCTCATCTCTGTCACTTCCTATAACAAGGCATTCTACATAGAGGAGCAGGAGGTGAAGGTACTGAAAGAGATCCCCCAGGAGATGCTGAGAGACAGAAAGGACTACAAATTCCTGATCACCGAACTGAGATCACGTGCACTGCAATACCGATGGGAAACCCCAACAGGGGTCTCACTTTTCTATAGAAACAAGAGATATTACTTGACCTCGGTCCAGAAAGCCAAAGACTTCCTCGAGAAGGAACTGAAGTCGGGAGGCCCTCAACCCACCGTGAGAGAAGATGCAGATGGACCACTGGAAAGCGGGAGGGATCGAGGCCAACGAGCAAGCCGCACAGAGGCACAGACCGGGGCAGTGGCAGAGGAAAGGAATGGACCACCTCGAGATGCGAGGGCACAGAGAGCAGAGGGCAACAAAAACAAGGAGGCAGAACAGTCTACAGAGGACAGGCTACCAGGCTCCACTACCAAACACACAGGCAAGTGGAGCAAGACCCCACAACCCAATATGAGCTTCAATCCGGATATCATGGGAACGAGACCAAAGAAGACAACAAGAGAAATAACAGAAGTGGTCTTGCAAGAGTATCCTGCAACAGATAATGGCAACTAATTATTTGACTTGGAATGTGAACGGACTGAACTCCCCCCAGAAAAGGAGAAAAATACTCCACTACCTGAACCAAGGTAAAAGCGATATAATCTGCCTACAAGAAACACACATCAGAGCAGCAGACCAGAAATATCTGATCAACTACAAACTAGGCGCGCACTTTGTGGCAGCGGTGCCAAGAAAAAAGAATGGGATTGTTATATATGTAAAGAAACATGTAATGGCTAAGCTAATAGAGTCTGACCCCCAAGGTAGATACCTGGCAATTGAAATAACACAAGAGGACAAGAAGATTCTAGTAATGGGCGTATATGCACCAAATCAGCAACAAGGCAAATTCTACAAAAAGCTACACAAGAAAGTAATACAACTTAACTACAGATCTTACATTATCATGGGAGACTGGAACGGGGTCATAGAGACTGCTCTAGACAAAAAAAGAACTGCACCCAACCCGCAAAAACACTCCAAGTTGCCTAAATCCTTCTTTGATATGAAGGAGGACCTCGAACTGACAGACGTATGGAGGGAAAGGCACGGCAAAGAACAAGAATTCACCTTCTTCTCTGGCAGACATCAATCATTCTCCAGAATTGACTTTATATTAACTTCTAGCGACTTGTTAGTTTGTCTAAACGCGGTGAAAATCCTACCCAAGGTACTAACAGACCACAACCCTGTGAGGATGGAATTACGACACGGCTTGAAACAGAGGAGATCCTGGAGAATTAATGAAAACCTGTTTAGACACGAAGAAAAGGTGGCGGAATGCAAAAATGCTATGAAGGAATTCTTCAACATAAATATGAACAACGAAACACCGATAGAAATAATCTGGGACGCCAGCAAGGCGTACATGCACGGGATCCTCATGGACATGAATAACAGGCACCGTCGCAAACAAGAACAAAAAAGAAAAGAGTTAGAAAATGAGATAAGTAAAAGGGAGCAGCTATTAATAAAGAGGCCAGAGGACAAAGTCATCAAAGAAGGACTCAAGATCTTAAGAAAGCAATTTGACATGTTGATGGCAGACCAAGTTGCAAGGAATATACAATATGCGAAACATAAGACATTCTGCAAGGCCAACAAACCGGGCCGCTGGCTAGCCTACATCATAAGAAAGAAACAGAAATCCCGCATAATTGAAAAGATAGAATACAAAGGCAAGGAAGAATTCCGACAAAAAACCATCAAGAAAGCCTTCACAGAGTTCTACTCGAGACTATATGCTGAGGAGAAGACACAAGACAAAGAGATAGATGAGTTTCTACAAAACGAAAAGATACAGGTGATTACCGACACACAAAGAGAGGCCCTGAATGCCTTAATCACAAAGGAGGAAATACACTCAGCGATCACACAACTGAAAACAGGAAAATCGCCCGGGACGGATGTGATAACAGCGACCTACTACAAGCATCTCCAGGAAGAGATGTTAGAACCCCTCAGAAAGCTATTTGTCAACATTCAAGAAGGAGGCCAAGTCCCACCATCCTGGAAAACAGCCTACATCTCATTAATCCCAAAGGAGGGGAAAGACAACGCACAGCCCGCAAACTACAGACCCATCTCATTACTAAACACGGACTACAAAATCTTCACAAAAATTTTGGCCACTAGACTAATGACTGTACTACAAAAAACAATACACCCGGACCAAAGAGGATTTATACAAGGACGCCAGATGAAAAACAATGTGAGACAGCTGTTGAACATAATAGAGTACCTACAAAGGCACAACCAGGTACCCGCCGCTCTTATGTTTGTGGATGCGGAAAAAGCTTTTGACAGACTGAATTGGCCGTTCCTGACGAACTTGGTCCGGAAGATGAAAATGGGAGTACAGTTTCTCAACTCCATAACGGCAATCTACCAGAAACAAACAGGCCAGATCATTGTTAATGGAGACTTAACGGACTCATTCAACATTGAGAGAGGCACGAGACAGGGCTGCCCACTATCACCCCTGCTATTTGTCCTAACGCTGGAGATTCTACTAAACAGGATAAGAGCGGCAGAAGACATACAGGGTATACGGATCAGACAACAAGATTACAGACTATGTGCCTTTGCAGACGACTTGTTGGTGACAATGTCGCAACCAGTACAGTCAGCAAAGAGATTGATGGAGATAATGGAAGACTATGGTAGGGTGTCAGGCTTCAAAGTAAACATATCAAAAACAAAGATGCTAGTCAAAAACCTAGACAACAAAGCAAGACAGGACTTGGAAAGAATAACGGGTTGCGAAATAGTCAAGAAAGTTAAATACTTAGGAGTGGAGATAGAATCAACAAATGCGAAATTATACAAGAATAACTATGAGATGCTGTGGAACAAGATACAAGCAGACCTGGAAAGGTGGAAGACACTACGACTATCCCTGCTGGGCAGGATAGCAGCAATTAAGATGAACGTATTGCCAAGATTCCTATTTCTCTTTCAAATGCTACCCATACTCAAAAGGGATGTGGATTTGGACGACTGGCAGAAGGACATCAACAGATATATTTGGGATGGCAAGAGACCGAGGGTGAAACTAAAAATCATACAGGATACAAGGAAGAGAGGGGGACTAAAAATGCCTAATCTAAAGCTATACTACAATGCAGCGACGCTGGTGGCGGTGAGTGACTGGATCAATATGACGAATGATAGAATACTGAATGTTGAAGGGCATGGTCTACTATTTGGCTGGCACACATACTTAGTATACGACAATAAGGCAGACAGGAACTTCAAGGAGAACCCACTATGGATCCCATTGTTATGGGTCTGGAGGAAATATAAGCACCTCCTACACGACAAGATTCCCATCTGGACAATCCCCGGACACGCAATAGCAGATACAAACACATCCCAAGGGCAAGAAGTGGTGCCCTACAGTAAACTTGTACTGGGAGAAGAAAATGGGTTCCTCTTGAAACCCCAAGCAACGCTAGCAAACAGAGGAATAGGAGGTACCTGGCTATCATATATACAACTGCAATCAAGGTGGCGTAAAGATAAGAAGAAGGGCTTCTCCCAGACCGACGAGAAACTAATTGAACAGATTAGAGAACAGGGGATCATGCACATCAAACGAGTGTACAGCATTCTGATAGAAATGGACTCTGAAACCGAACTAGTCAAGAGCTGTATGATAAAGTGGGAACAAGACTTTGGGCATTCTATCACCATGGACACGTGGGAGAAAATTTGGGTGAGAAATGTAGAATTTACTAAATCGCAACACTTAAGGGAAAACTTCTACAAGATGTTCTATAGGTGGCACCTCGACCCAAAAAAACTATCGCTCATCTACCCAGACTCCCAGCCCAAATGCTGGAGGTGTGGGGATGGGGAAGCTACCTACTTCCATGTATGGTGGACATGCAGAAAAATCAAAGCCTTCTGGAGGAAGATATGGTGGACACTCCAAACCATTTTCACAAAGCGTATAGAATTTCTACCTCAGGCTTTTTTGTTAGGGATTACAAAGGATATCACTACCGCAGAGATGAACTTATTTCTGAACTTGATTACAGCAGCGAGATTGTTGGTGGGACAGTACTGGAAGAATCCAGAAATACCGCCTATTGAAGAATGGACTGTGAAAGTAACAAACTTGGCGGAAATGGCGAAAATATCAGCATACTTGAAAGGACGCTCCAATGAACAATATTTGACAGACTGGAAACAATGGATAGACTATATCCAAGAGAAACACCAATCAAACAAAATGCATCTGGCGTTTAGCTAAGGCTCGACGTGAGGAGGGAAGAATGTATAACAAATCAAATGCTTACAAAAACTAACACCTAATGTTGAATGTTTATGT
This sequence comes from Bothrops alternatus, assembly GCA_034064705.1. Lineage (NCBI taxonomy): Eukaryota > Metazoa > Chordata > Lepidosauria > Squamata > Viperidae > Bothrops > Bothrops alternatus. The sequence goes on from JARGCV010000023.1 coordinate 15,221,323, forward strand.
TCTATGACTAATGCCTCTTAACACGATCTTATGTTTAATGTTGATTACTTTAATAATGAAAAAGCAGACTGAATTTTTTTACCCCAGGTTATTGAATTTCTACCTCAGGATCTTTTGCTAGGGATCATAAAAGATAAAATGTAACAGACATATAGTTGAGGCTGAAAGTGAGGAGTAAAGAATATCTACCAAACCAGGCATTTACAAAGATTAATACCTAGTGTTATATGTTGGGTTCTATGATGATTGCTTATTAATATGATCTTATGTTTAATGTTGAATACTTTAATATTGAAAAAGCGGACCGAATTTCTACCTCAGGTTATTGAATTACTACCTCAGGACCTATTGTTAGGGATCATAAGGGGTTAAAAATGAAACAGGTGTATAATAGAGGCTTGAAGTGAGGAGTGAAGAATGTTTACCTATTGTTGTATGTTATGTCCTACGATGATCGCTTCTTAATATGATCTTTTGCCTAATGATGATTACTTTAATAATGAAAAAGCAGACTGAACTTTTACCCCAGGTTATTGAATCTCTACCTCAGGATCTTTTGCTAGGGATCATAAAAGATAAAATATAACAGACATATAGTTGAGGCTGGAAGTGAGGAGTAAAGAATATTTACCAAACCAGACGTGTACAAAGATTAATACCTAGTGTTATATGTAGTGTTCTATGATGATTGATTATTAATATGATCTTACATTTAATGTTTAACTACTACCTCAGGACCTATTGTTAGGGATCATAGAGAAAAAAATGTAACAGGTGTATAATAGAGGATTGAAGTGAGGAGTGAAGAATGTTTACCAAACCAGACATCTACAAAGAATAATACGTAGTGTTGTATATCAGATGCTATGATGTTTGATGCATACAAAGATTTTATGTACAATGCTGATTGTTTTAATAAAGGAATTTTTTTATAAAAAAAAAAGAAGCAATCTCAAACTGTAAAGATGTGCTTTTTTGAGCAATGCCACATCATCCAAAACAAGCTTTATTTCAATCCCAGAGTTTATCTCCAATTGTACCACCTTGTACCTGGATTTAATGTTTTGCTTGCTCTTCCTCATTCAAGATTATTTTTAAGATTAGATGGTGTTCAAGGGCACTGCATATTAGAAAGCAGGGACCAGTAGAGTCAGGTGTGAAGTGACAATGTCTTAATTTAGCCATAGAGAAATGGAAGTCTAATTCTAACTATATTAGAGTGTTAGAAGTTGCATAAGGAACTTGCAATAAAAGTTTTAAAAACTTTGACTGAATTGTTTCTCAGTTAGAAGAGTCTTTATACAATTGAGCACCACATGGCAACAGATCCAGAGCTTTAGCTTTAAATAATTTTAATAGTTGCTTGGAACATAATTATTTCCAGATTGATTTGTAAATTTAGCAAATGAAAGGAATGTTTTTGGGGTTGTTATTAGTAACTTTCTTGCTTGAATAGATCAGAGGTAGAGGACTGAAAATGGACACTCGGATATTTAAAGTATTTAACTTGTTCAGTAAGTTTGCAGCTAATCATCCATCTAATTGAGGACTTAAAATGTTTCTTAGAGAATACCAATACCTTCTCAGGAGCAGAAAAATAATAGAGTTTTGAGGGATCTTCAAAGGTCTACTTGAATTACAGTAGCTGTATAGAGAAAAACAGAGACGGAGTAATGGATGAGAGAGAGGGGATGGAATTGAGGCTTAGCAAACATCTCAATAATATTGTTAATGCTGACTGGGGAATTCTGGGAGTTGAAGTCCACAAGCCTTAAAATTGCCAAGATTGGGAATACCTGCACTGGATAGGTTGCCAAGGATATGTAATGGACTGAGAATAACCTTGAGAGATAGAAGGAAATGCTGCACCCTAGACAATGATCTGATAAACTAAATCTGAATCCAAAGCAGGAATGTAATTTGAGAAAGTGGTTCAATATTGATACTGCCTAGTTCTCTGGAACATGAAGAGGTTCATTCAGACCTTCACTTTTCTGTTACTGTAACCTTATAATAAAAAGAGCATTAGTATTCATTGATTTCTGACAGGATTATCTGAAAGGGCTGACAAGATTTTACCCCTTAACTTGAATAGTAGTACCATGATATAATGGAAGACAGTGGTTTACAAATGTAGTAGCTAATTTCTTCCAGGGTCCTTTTTTATGGTATGGAGTCAAATGCTGCCCTCAAGTCTAAAAAGGCCACATAGAGGTCATCATTAGGTTGGTTATGTATTTCTTAGCTAAGTGATGTAGTTACTACATTGGTCCATAGTTTAATGTTCAGACCTGAAACCAGGTTGTCCTAATACCAAAATATTTTGGAGGACATCCAATCCAAGAGTTTATAATATAGAAATCCAGCATATCATTTGCTAATTACAGATAATAAGCTTATTGGGTGGCAATTGTTTTTTATTTATTTATTTTATGCATTTGAGTCAGTATTGTCTCCTGGTGAGTGCCTGGACAAATCCTTCCAATTTTCTTGGCAAGATTTTCAGAAATGGTTTGCCATTGTCTTCTTCCTGGGGTTGATAGAGTGACTAGCCCAAAGTGACCCGGCTGGCATTGTACCTAAGGTGGGACTAAAACTCACAGTCTCCTGATTTCTAGCTTGGTGTCTTACCATATCACATTTGTTACCTTTTTGATAAGCTGGCATAAGAATAAACCAATCTTTAGGGAGACAAAAGAGTTATTTATGGCTCTGGGCAAGCACAGACTCCTACCATGCATGGTTTCAGTTTAAGATTTCTGGTGAGACCAAAACTTTACCAGGAGCTTAACACTTTTCCAATTGAAAGACTAACTTTTGGACCTCAAAAGGTGAAACTGGGAGCCATTGAGGAAAAGGCTGGGCAGAAAATTCACTTCCTTCAGATATGATTTATAAGCTCCAGAAACTCAAGGAGGATTGGAATGCTACTGCTGTCAATGTTTACTTTGGATAAAGATTGACAAGATGCCAAAACAGACAATTGTCTTTGTTAGCTACAGCCTGCTGGACTCCAGTCCATACTCTAGAGGCTAATTTTGCTTTTCTTCCTTTAAATGTTTCTTATAAATCCCTTTTTAGGAAGTGAAAAAGAAGAGGCTTTACAGATGAGGGCATTCTTGTGAACAAAAGAATTTGAGATTTAGATATCCAGAATGACAGAGCCAATGTTTCCCACCTCTTTTACAGTGAATTGCCTCTCCTCCTGGTCAGGCTCTAAATATTTTTTTCTTTATGTCCCTAGACATGCTACTCCTAGATATGCTATATATCTTTCATAGGAGGTTACCCCAGCCCAAACTGAGATGTTACCTATTAGTCCAACAACTAATACCGTAGATATATGACTCCCATATGAAAGCTGTACTTGTTTCTGTTCAGACATGGAGTAGAATCTGTCTTACATGCTATTAATTATTAAATTGTCTGTGGTATACTAAAATGGCAATAGAACTTAGTATTTCCAATTGTTAACAACTTTAATTGCCATTGGAGCAAAGAGATTCTTCTTCTTCTTTTGAGTGACCACTCTTCAGAATCTTTACAAGATAGACTAAAAAAAAACAATTCCATAGAGATCAGGACTTTATTGTAATAGCTACAGTAAACAAAATCTTGCAAACCCAAGCAAACCCTGTTTTAACCTTTGCTTTCTTTGATAGTGGGTCTTCTATCTTTCAAGGCCATTCCCTGAGATTTCCCTGAAGAAATCTCCAAGAAGGTTACAATTTTTTTTTTATCAAAAGCTATAGCTCCTAGAAATTGTCTGGTTTCTTCTCATGCTCTTAATCATTAGCTCTTAGTTACCCACAATTTCCCTTGCAATTTTTATTCTTTTACTATATTTATAATATCACTGGTCTTTTTTTCTTGTGCTTGGCCATGAACTGTAAATACACTTGGGTGATTTTAAATCATTTTTCCAACTAATTGAAATTTGTAACTGCCTTACAAAGAACAAGTCCCAGGTTTTTCATTAAGGTGTCATAATTGCCTCCATTAACCATGCAGGAGCACATCCCAAGTTCAGGGAGACACTGATTATCTTCTTCCTTAGTTACAGGCCAGCAATTATCTGGTTGGTTAAAACAGCAGCAAAGCCAAGAGTCATGGGAAAAAGTGGTGGCCCTATATCCTCAAGATCTGTAGGCTGAAAAGAATCTATAGGAACAAGCAGTTGCCTAGTTTATTTTCCTATGATGTGCCCATCACTGAAGTCCACAATGAGGTGAATCCAAACAACATTGCTGGTAAACAATGAAAATTTCTTATAGTGAGTTTCTGCCTATTTGAGCGTTCCTTCCACGGACTGGAGGGTGCATGGTTTTGTATGGTGCCTGCATCCTACGAATGGGGCTTTGCTTGTTTGTATGCCCAGTTGCTGGCATGGTGCGGCCCAGGCATTGGGGACCCCTGCAGTAGAGCAGTGAAGCCCTCTTCAATGCATGTCCTGCCACCAAGTAAGAACTCAAATGTGCCAGAAAGGGAACCTCACACTGCCTTTGGTCCAGATGAAGCATCTTGTCAGTGAGTTAGAGTTTCTACAGACTAATCATGCCTCCTCCCTCTCCTCCAGCCCTAGTGGTGATGGGCACTCCTGTGAGAATTTGACTCTTCTTTCTTTACTAGCTTTTCTTTTCATACAACCCATTTATCTTCCTATTTGTCTCATTTATTCTTTAGGATATAGAGTACTTCAATCTTTGATAACTTCATGTCCTTGACATCAGGCCCTTGCGCGCACAAACACACACACACACACACACACACACACACACACACACACACGGTTTTTGGAATGATATTTAGAATTACAGGAAGGAAAACATGAAAGGAAGAAATGACCACCACCACCACCCCAGCCACTGGAAGAGAAAATGCATACTATTTTTTTTTAAAAGATTGAGCAAAAATTAAAGCATGGATTGCTCTGGGGAAAATACTTAATTTGTCATAACTTTTGTGTTGTACTGGGGGTTAGGCTTTGTTTGAATGAAAACGTCAATTTCTTTTTGTGGTTAGGGTTGTTAGCGAACAATGAACAATACTGAAACTGCAGAATGAAAGGAGGGAAATCTTATAACTAACATATTAACATTGCATTGAAACAGTTCACCACTTCCTTCCCTTGCTATTTGATACTTCACGCAAGCTATGAAATCTGTTACCATCAGAGGTGGCAGCATTTTTAGAATAATAACATTTCTGCAGACCTTTATTAATCTGTATGTTACAAGCATAATTCCACTGATTAGCCATCAGGTCAGTATCGACATTGACAGGTAGACTGCATAGATGATTGGAAATTTGTAAGATTCATTCCAAGTGAATCTTTGGTCACTGCGATGTAAAAAAGATGTTGAGACTCTAGAAAGAGTACAGAGAAGAGCAACAAAGATGATTAGGGGATGGAGGCTAAAGCATATAAGGAATGGCTGATGGAATTGGGTATGTCTAGTTTAATGAAGAGAAGGATGAGGGGGGACATGATAGCTGGGTTCCAATATCTCAGGGGCTGCCACAAAGAAGAGGGAGTCAAGCTATTCTCCAAAGCACCGGAAGGCAGGACAAGAAGCAATGGATGAGAAGTAACCTAGAACTAAGGAGAAATTTCCTGAGAGTTAGAACAATTAACCAGTGGAACAACTGCCTCCAGAAGTTGTGAATGCTCCAACACTGGAAGTTTTTAAGAAGAGATTGGACAGCCATTTGTCTGAAATGGTATAGCGTTTCCTGCCTGAGCAGGAGGTTGGATTAAAGATCTCAAAGGTCCCTTCCAACTCTATTATTATTATTATTGTTGTTGTTGTTGTTGTTGTTGTTGGTGGTGGTGGTGGTGGTGGTGCTGCTGCTGCTGCTGCTGTTGTTGTTATATGTTATTTTATGGTCAGTGTACATAACGGTACTTGTTTATTAACTATTAATTTATCTAGTGTTCCAATATCTCAGGGGCTGCCACAAAGAAGAGGGAGTCAAGCTATTTTCCAAAATGCCTGAAGGCAGGACAAGAAGCAACGGGTGGAAACTAATCAAGGAGAGAAGCAACCTAGAACTAAGGAGAAACTTCCTGACAGTTAGAACAATTAACCAGTGGAACAACCTGCCTCCAGAAGCGGTGAATGCTCCAATACTGGAAGCTTTTAAGAAGAGGCTGGACAGCCATTTGTCGGAAATGGTATAGGGTTTCCTGCCTGAGCAGGGGGTTGGACTAGATGACCTCCAAGGTCCCTTCCAACTTTATTATTATTATTATTATTATTATTATTATTATTATTATTATTATTATTATTATTATTATTATGTGGACTACCAATTAATAATAGCAATTTGATTGACATTCGTAGTGTTATAACCCAGAGGCATTTTTTGTGCCTTTTTTTTGGAAACTAAAAAATAGCATACTTTGCTACATTCCACAGTTTGGCCTTCAAATGTCAACATTACAGGCTGCTGTGGAGATTACAGGAAGGGCTTGGTGGGATTCCATGGGAACTTAACTCTCATTTGAGAACCCAACAAAATGTACAGCAAAGTCAGCTGAAACCTTAATTTCAACATATCCATCAACCACTAAGCGGCTTGATAAGAAATGAATAATGAGAAAGGGGAGCTAAAGCAGAGAAGTCTGTATAACAAGAAAGGATTCTTGAAGCCTGCTTAGACAGGGAATTTACAGACTTTAACCCAGTCTGAGTGTGGCTTTTCTTGCAAGGAGGCAATTGCTGCCATTTATAAGACAAGATCATGTAAGCAGCCTTTGTTCTTCAAAATAAATAGTTATCCAATTTGCATGACAAATGTTAAATGTTTTGCTACTCTAGATAAGCATTCTGAGAAGCATGTTTTAAAACTGGTAATATTTCAGTGTTTGTGTTTTTTTCTAAATCAAGACTAATTAAAATATTGTGGGGTTCAAACTTATCAGTAAGTGCTGCTCCTCTGACAATTTTTGAAATTCTCCCATGGACACTTTTTTAACTAAGTTCCCAAAACATCCCAGATGTATTTGGCTATAGCATTATTCTTGACCTTATACAAACTTTCAAGATTAACTGTGGGGATGTTATGATCTTGCCAACTAAAAATAAAACTTTTTAAACGTTCTTTCCCACCATTCATTTATGAGATCAGACTACTAGTGTTCACTTAAAAAAAAAAAAGGCAGACTGGCAAAGACAAAAAATTAATTTGGATTGGAATCCAAATTATGTTCAGAACATGACAGTTCAGTGCCATTTCAAAATTAAAACAAGGCTGATTTTCTCACCCTTCTTTGTTAGTGTTATTAGGTGTCTTTGAAACAACTTGAAACAATTTGCCCTTTATAAATTGCTGCACACAGAAATTAAACATTCCATTCACTTAAAAGTCTGCACTTTTTTTCTAATCCAATTGTTCTGAAAAGCATTGTGCAAGAACTTGTTTCATAATTAATGTGGGTTTCTTCCTCACATTTACCAGAAATCCCTCAAGAAAAAAAATGAAAAACCAAGACTTTCCAGCTGGTTGTGAGAAAGGCTAATAAAACCAAGCCTTTGGGTTTTTGTCTCAGCTTTCCCTACGGATTTTTCCCCATCCTGCCAGTCAGTGCTTATTTTGCAACAACAACCAAAAAAAAGGTGCCGGAACTCACACGTCATACAACCCGCCTTGCCTACCCTACAAGATTCCATCCAAAAAAGGTGCCAGAACTCCGTTCTGAGCGTTCTATGACAAAAACAAGCCCTGCTGCCAATAATGTAGAAGGGAAGACAAAAAGAACTTACAAATGCTTCAAGGCCATTCTAAAGAATCACTTCTTTAGGATCACAGCTAGATCTATATTACACTTCCTGTTTCCATTCCCAGAACCAGGAAGCACAAGGCTGATAAAAACAGCACCATCAAAAATCCTCCTGCCTTCAGCCATTTTTCCCCAAGTTATTACATAGAAGAATTTCTGGGAGAGGTGTGTTGTGGCATTAATTTAGAAGAGAGTGAGCTACATTTATACTGTAGAGTACAATTTCTGAAGTGGGGAAACTCAGTCCCACAATTCCAGGTTTGGCTCTAAAGCAACTTGCTAGGTGTCGATTGCTGCTGCTGTTGTGGTTGATGTTGTCATCAATATCAAATGGAGAAAATACTTCCAAATTGCTGTCCTTTAAGAGAGCTAAGCCACAACATTCCTATGTTGAACTATTTACCACGATTTTGGTCAGAGATGAAGATGCAAATGCTGCAATGGAAGCATATTTCATTCTGGCAGAAATTGAACTGATTGGTTTTTTTTTCCCCTTGTAGACAAGCTGCTTTCAAAAGTTAAGCTGCCCACAGATAGCTATAATCCACAGAAACCCTCATGCTTTCAGACAGAATTATCATGTTCGCACTCACTTGCCTAACAAGCTAAAATATGTACAATGGTGCTAGAAGAGAGAACTAGAGACTTTTACTTATCAATCTAAATATTGGCTGGAACAGCACAAAACAGGAAATAGAAATAATGAGAATAGGTTTCAGGAAGAACTACAACCACCCATCTTTTTCCATAATAGCTCTAAATGTAAGAAGTCATAACAATCATTTCTAAATTTAGGACTGGAACAGAACTTTTCCGTGGATGAACTGAAATGAAAAATTTCAATGAACTTTTCATAATGAAAATGACATTCCCCTCTCTTTTGGTATAATTCTGACTGTCCCAATTGCATGTAAACTGTACAGGTGTATGGGACAAAGATCTGGTTTAAGAACAAAAATGGTATATAAACTGAAGCATTTTCTCTCCAACAATGGGGGCTTCACATCAACCACTGGGGCTTCTGGTTCTTCCCCACTATCACTCCATTAACCAAAGAGAGAAGAATGCTTAGAGGAAAGACTATAAGAACTCTGTTGATTCTTGAAAGATGTATTGGCACTTATGCGTCAATCTTTGTGATAAAATAACCCTATCTTATGTAGGCTGGAAAAAAGGTGTGGCACAGTTAATTACAATTGCATCTTGCTCCCAAGTTTATATCTGGGTAGCTCATATCTACATTCTGCTACTCTCACATCTAGGTTGGTCTTAAAACAGTACAATGACTTTCAGTAAAGATGGAATCAAGAAATAGGACTTTAGGAAAAAAACAAAATTCCAGTGGTGGAAGCCGTCTGTCTAAATGCTTTAAAAAAAATCAGTCAAGAGCATACCAGTGGTGGCACTGAATAAATTCTGCAAAAGGAACAAAACACAAAATAAATAATTTATTAGAATAGCATACAAATTATCTCAAATCGTTCCCTGCAATCCCTTTCATTACAGAACCACAGTGCTTACTACAAGCCACCCATTGCTAGAAATAAGCATTCCAGGACTCAGAAAAATATACTGCTGTCAGTTAATTATAAGTTATGCAATATAGTCAATTGACTTGAGATGACCAAATACTTTCCCTTGAGTTTGCCATTATACAAGGTTCAATCATGCATAGTACTTTTCTATTGTTATTAAGTGGCTTTGTCTTTTCTATTGTTATTTTCTATTGTTATTAAGTGGCTTTGTCTACCTTACACATCTCAGACAAAAATGCAGCTTCTTTTGGCAGATACAGTAAAGATTCCAAGATAAATCTTGCTGTTGCAAAGTTTACATTTTGGCCTGTAGAATTTGTTGACAGCAAAGTAGGCTCTGGGCAACTACAGGCCTTTCTATCATGATTTGTTGTCATGTCCCATTGTACCTGGTATTACATAAATGCATTGTGTTTTTTTAAATGAAATCTGGGTCAATAACCTGTAATAAAGTTTGCCTTGATTTAAGGTTGGACATACCAGTAGTTTTTTAGTTTTGCTTCATGGTACATATTGTACATACAAATGGTTTTGCACATGCCATCAACATAATTTGATATTTCTAGATAACGAATAAGTGGTAGACCTAAAATGGAAAACTTGGAAGTAGAGAATTAGCAATGATGACACAAGAGCCACATAGTAGAATAATCAGACATAACAATTTATTGTGATGGTGGGACCATTGGCAAAGAAATCTAGCAGTTTGGAACAGGGTTTTTTTTTAATTAATTTTCTTCAATGTGAGAATTTTAAAAAATTACCAAAACATCTGGAGTTTGAACAATTGCAGAAATAAACTATTGATCTGATCAATTTGCCTGCACCTGTGTCTATGTGTTTGCATTTTTTGCAGTGTATATTTCATAGGGGATTTCATACTGTCCAATAATCAAAACATCCAACACTGACACAACAAGAAAACCATTTAAAAACAAAAAATGATCAACAGAGGGGCAGCAATTAGTCTTGTAATAAGTCTTGTAAGATTGTCCAAATACAGCTACAACTATACATGAGCCATGAGAAATGTCTAGATTGTACATGACTGTGATCTGATTGCCTAGCTTTCAACTAACAGCTACTCATCTGTTGATCATTTTTATTTTTAAATGGTTTTCTTGTGGTGTCAGCATTGGATGTTTGATTGTTGGACTGCCTTGAGAGATCTCCATGAAAATCATCTAGTCTTGTAATTACTATATGCACTAGCTATTTCCTCAATACAGGATTTTGTCAAGTGCTAATTTGCATTGAATCTTTGCCATACTGATCAGTCAGCAAAAAAAAAGTTAAATACACGCAACAGATGGTAAATGGTAGTCTATCCACTGAAGAAGATCCATCACTCACAGCTTTAAGTGAACCAAATTATCCCTCCTGTACAAACATGACATAAAGAATTTAAATACAAAACTGCAGAAACCTTGTTGGTTAGCTCAATGATAAGACAGTTCAACTTGAATAGCCTATCAAATGCAACAATTTACACTCATTGTTTGGAAAAACAGATATTTGACTTTGATACATAGATTCATTAAATTGTACACAAACTTAAGGACCTTTTGCATAGCAACCTGCAACTTCAGCTGCTTCTTTTACATTTCGACTGGTACTGTATTTATGGAATACAAACATATATTTCATATTACTTTTCAGATAAAGAGTTATCCTTTAGACACAAAGAGATAGACAGAATAGAGACAAAGAGGCAGATAATATTGAAAAGGAGAAATGAGAATTCTAAAAAAATGGGAATGGGGCCATAGCTGAAGAAGCAGAAATTATTACAGTAGCTTCACCCCTTCTCCTACGCCACTACAGACCATTATTCTGCATAAATGGGGGGGGTGTCTATCCCTATTCAAGTATTATATAAAGGTTTAAATTCACTATAAACAGCAGGAGAATTCCTATCAAGCAATATTCTACTGGTGATCTACTCTTTCAGAGGCATCTGTGCTTTCGGCAATAATACTGTTAAAAGTATGGATGCCTTTGAGGATTGAAACAAAAGACTTATTTTGTAACTACATGTCAAATATTAGACTATATTCCTTCTCATATGGCAGAATATTTCTTTTAAACATGGATTCTTAGTGTAAGCATAGCAAATTGCTGCTTGCCATTATAAAAATAATATATTAGATATTGATCCCATCAAGCTTTTTTCATTATTATCAGCAGGATTTATTTTAATATACATTACATCTAATTAAATATTTCATAAGTATTACAATTATCTGCAATTAACTAAACACATTTTGATCACTCACACCATATTATTTAAAAATCTTCTGACTAGTTTACTGAAGAATTTGTATCCAATGGCCACTTGTTTCCATATTATGGAAAGTATAATCAGTGTAATAAATGTGTCTTAAATCATAGTGGCTTTTATTTTGATTGAGCTTCCATTCTTATAGTTCTGAGAATGGTGAAACTATTTATTTTTACCTATTTTACTTTATTAACTTATTTTACTTTCTTCCAGGAGATTTACAGTTGTATGAAAGAACATTAAGCATAGTTAAACATTAACTTTTAAAAATCCTGCAAAAAATACCTATCCTTACTGATATTTTAACACTCTGTTGAGAAAGTAGCATTTTCTATGATTCTTTTTAAAAAAGAGCCATATATTATTAGACAACTAAAGAATTTTTAGAGAAAAAGAAGAAATGCATTGCATAATAGTGTCTATTGACCACATAAAATCAAAGGTATATGAAATATATTAGAATATTTCTAGCATTTCCAAATCCAGAGGAAATACTTAACATATCAAACGGTCTCTATAATTAAATCAAGATGCAAAAGGAATGAGTAGACTGTTTCTTTATTATTGAGGTTTAGGTGTTAGCAAGCAACTGAAGAGCAAAAGTTTTATCTAATTTGTGTAATAATAAAAAAATTATAGAATGGTTATAGGATGGTTATAGAAACAACCATCCAAAATATCAGTAAAACGCATTAGAAATTTATACACTACATAAATTTAACTCTTGAGCTAAAAACAATCTAACTACACAAAATATTTAAAATCTTTCATTTGGTATCACCTGTGAAGCTGCTTTTCCAGCAGTAAGATTATTTTTTTAAGCAAATCCCAGTTGGTTGACAAGTAGTAGAACAAATCTGGAAGACTCTATTTAACTAAAATATGCTATATAGCTTGCCCAGTTACCATGCTCAGCTACATATCTTTTTTTTTCTTTCAAGAAGTTTAATTATCAATGCAGGAAAACCAAAGATGCCAGGTCTGATCATTATCAGGGTAGAAACAATTGCAATTTGCCATCCAAGGTAGCTGTAATGAGCTGCAATTTAAAAGAAAAGATCCATGATTAGCTTATATATCAATGGGCCAAAACGCCCTAGAAAAGCTGTGTTATGGAACATCCACATGAATCTAGCATATGGTCATCAGCAACAAAAATTCTATGCCATCTACAAAACTAGTCTACATCCTATGAAACACAGACTGCAGCTATGATGCATGAAATGTTAGTGAAACATTTTTATTCTTCTAACAGCTGCAGAATTGAAAAGGTCTCATAAGACAGCAGGGATCGCCTTATACAACTGAGATTAGACTGGACTGGAACCTTAGAACTCATTACACTGCTGTAAATTAATTATGGTGCCATATGGCGCCATATGGACACCATCTTTTTATATGTTTCTTTGTGGTCTTGTATAATTATATAGGAGCATATTAAGTATTCTTATTGAATATACTGTATGTCTCAAGCCTTTTTTCTCTTGGGTAGCATATGTGTTTCCTTGTTATTCACTTCACTGTTCATAGCAGCCTTCATGAGCAGGTTTTATTATGATATCCTATTTGTTCCAAAGTCACCCAATGTACATTGATCTGGGATTTAAATCCAGGATCAGAACTAGTTAATATTTGAATGGCAGACCATCCAGAAATTAGAAATTACAGAGTTGCAGGTTATTTGAAAACACATTTCAGAAGAATATAAGGGCAAATCATTTATTTTATCATGAGGAAACAAATTTGATTTGAACAAAACTTTATCTTGCTTTATACTTTGATCTAAATCAAATAATACAGCTGAGTCTTAGGGAAATACTTTGGAATCAGGTTAGTTCTTCATTAGACTTTGGATAGTTCAGGATTCTGCCAAAGTGAAGAAAAAATAATTCTACATTGTCATGCTGTGAATCTGGATCATTCCGATATTTTGTGAAGAATTTGGAAAATCAAAGGCAAGCAGAGCTAATGTGTCTGCATGACTTCCAGTACTACTTTCCCAAAGTTTTAATATAAAGGAAACATTGGTGAGAAGAAATGAAGGAGGAAGAATTGGAGATGTTCTTTTGTGACTGACAAATCTACCTTCTTAGTCACACAGAATCCTTGTATTATAGGTCTCTAACCATAATGCAGAGTAAGCTTCATTGAAATGATATTTATACTTCTGTGCTCTCTACAAATCCCTCTTAGCAGAGTCATTTAAAAGTGTTAAATATTTACAAGACTATTGTTTGATTTTTATTTTTGCTGTATTTTTGTTGCATTTGCTTTATTCCTAAAAGTGTCCCACATTTTTAGGTGTTGTTTTTGTACAAATCTCTGTCCGTTATCTGCTGATATTGTGACTTCAGCACTCAGAAAAAATAGTCTGCAATCACAATTTAAAAGCAGCAACCTTCTTCCCACACTTTTATCTTCAGTTGGAAATGATCAGCCACCCCAGAAATAATGATGAACTGTGCCTATACATTTCATGTCCATGTATCAAACTTAAGCAAAACTAGTTTAATTTCCCTCCCTGCAATTAATGCTTAAACTGAAAGCTAACCTGAATGATCTTGATACAAAGTTATCAGTCAAATTCAAGCTAAAGAAATTGTTCTAAACTGAGTCAAATCAAGATGTCTGTTTTTCAAAACATCACAGAAGGTTCTAAATGTTTGGTCACTATGATGTAAAAGTTTTGGTCACCACAATGTAAAAAAGATGTTGAGACTCTAGAAAGAGTACTGTACAGAGAAGAGCAACAAAGATGATTAGGGGACTGGAGGCTAAAACATATAAAGAACGGTTGCTGGAATTGGGTACGTCTAGTTTAATGAAGAGAAGGACGAGGGGCGACATGATAGCAGTGTTCCAATATCTCAGGGGCTGCCACAAAGAAGAGGGAGTCAAGCTATTCTCCAAAGCACCGGAAGGCAGGACAAGAAGCAATGGATGGGAAGAAACCTAGAACTAAGGAGAAATTTCCCGAGAGTTAGAACAATTAACCAGTGGAACAACTGCCTCCAGAAGTTGTGAATGCTCCAACACTGGAAGTTTTTAAGAAGAGATTGGACAGCCATTTGTCTGAAATGGTATAGCGTTTCCTGCCTGAGCAGGGGGTTGGATTAAAGATCTCAAAGGTCCCTTCCAACTCTATTATTATTATTGTTGTTGTTGTTGTTGTTGGTGGTGGTGGTGGTGGTGGTGCTGCTGCTGCTGCTGCTGCTGTTGTTATATGTTATTTTATGGTCAGTGTACATAACGGTACTTGTTTATTAACTATTAGTTTATCTAGAGGCTGAATGAACAATGCAATACAGTGATGCAACTTGCAATACAACAGATACTAGAAACTCAAACGTTCAAATTTAACAATAGTCTATGAAAATAAAGATCAAGTAAAATTTTATTACTAATTTCATGACTACTTTATTCAGCATATGAGATATACACATTCTTCTGCTGATGAGTGACTCAAGGTATTTTCAGCCTGTTTCTGAGGCTGTTTTGATAGAAGGGGGGCAGGGTTGGCTACAGATCTGAACATCTTTAAATTAAAAATGGAAAGCACTGAAGATCTAATAGCATTTGGTACATGCCATATCAAGACCCTTCCCCCCATTCAAACCATATGAATACCAATGTTAATCAATTAAACCATCATGCCTGTTGATAATAAATGCTTATATGTCCTCAGTAAAGCAGATATCCTAGATTAGAGACTTGTGGTGCTGATGCTGCTGACTTTATACTGTAGTCATGTCCAATGCTAGATTTGGCCCAATGATCACACCCTCTATGCACACCACAAATGTCCCTTCCCAACCCTGAAGCTAATGGATTTCTCCTCATCTGTTGTTCAAAAGACCAGTAATCAAACTTTGCAAGTCTCTGATTGGGTCAAAAAGCCTTTGGGCTAAATCTCCACATTTTTAATGGTGCCTTTGAACGTGACCATCCAGCTAAATTCACTTATCTATCTGGCTCCAGAATGAGTACTTTGACTATATAATTGTCTCTAGGGACTTTCTCCCTTATGCTAAGGCCCTAGAAGTTATACTTGAGTTTGCCAGCAATCATTTCCCGATCCTGCTCCAGCTAAATGTCTTCACTCAAGAAACACATACTGAAGACTGCCAACAACTCTTTCTAATGCCAACAGGAAGAATCTACTGCCAAGTCAAGTGGATCCCCCATCAAAAAGATAACTGAGCTATGTGACCTCAGATTGCCTACAGTGTCTTCAGTCTTTCCTAACATCAGCCATCTCCTAATCTACTCTTGCAGAATTGTAACACCCTTACCAGAGAGCTTTACCAGGATCAAACTCATCTTAACAGTGCACCTTTGAGACAACAACAGCACTACTCCAAGCCATGGTTTGAAAAGGACTGTGTTGCTGCCAAAAAAAGAAGCACTTCATACTATTAATAGGCTTATGTATCTGATACTGCAAATACCACCTCCAGCAGAAAAGATACTACAAACAACTGCTGGCATGCAAGGAAAAGGAAGCCATGAAAAACATCTGGGCACAGCTTATTCAGACAGTCAAATCCAATGACTCAACTTCATTCTGCCATATCACATCAAGCCTTCCAAAGCAATGTTCCATTCAGGTTTGACTGTCACATTCCTCACCCCCAGTTTCCGGGATATGGGAGATATACTTTCAGAAACTCTTCACAGACACCTCCATTGAAAATGGATGCCCTGGCTAAACTGTAGAAAATCTGACAATGCGGGCATCAGTGACAGTGATAGAGATCAAGAACTCTGTTGATCAATTAAGACCAGGGAAGACTATGGGGGAAGAGGCCATTAAAAACAACTTGGACTTCTGAACCTCCAATCTGGCCTCATTCTTTACCTGCATTAACACCCAGGGAATAAGGATGATCCTGCTGATTATAAGCCACTACCCAGGGTGCACAGGGCAATTGTACACCTCTCTGTTATTTTTCAAATAACAACCTTACTAGAACATACAATGTTGCCAGGTTCTATTCAGCAGTATTTAAATTTTGTTGGATGTTGACCTGCGCCATCAACTAGATTTAATGAGCATCCTATTCACCATACTAGAGTGCTCTGTATTTTGATATAGTCTTCCATTTGTATGCTCCCCTACAACCATCTAATGCTCTTACCTCTCCTTTTCAATTCTTTTAGACTCTTGTTTACTTTCTATTTTAATACATACAATATATTTTATATCTTCTAGATCAGTGGTTCTCAACCTTTCTAATGCCGCGACCCCTTAATACAGTTCCTCATGTTGTGGTGACCCCCAACCATAAAATTATTTTCGTTGCTACTTCATAACCGTAATTTTGCTACTGTTTTGAAGCATAATGTAAATATCTGATATGCAGGGTGTATTTTCATTGTTACAAATTGAACATAATTAAAGCATAGTGATTAATTATAAAAACAATATAGCAATGCTCACTGGAGAAGCTTACTCTTCCTTGCTCAAAAATGTTGGGAGGGAAGGAAGGAATATTGAAGGGGAAAGGAAGGAGATGGAGAAGGAGGAAAGAAGGAAGGAAGGAAGGAAGGAAAGAAGGAAGGAAGGAAGGAGATGGAGAAGGAAGGAGATTGAAGGGGAAAGGAAGGAAGGAAGGAAGGAAGGAAGGAAGGAAGGAAGGAAGGAAGGAAGGAAGGAAGGAAGGAAGGAGAGAGATTGAAGGGGAAGGGATGGAGATGGAAGGAAGAAAGGAAGATTGAAGGGAAAAGGAAGGAGATTGAGAAAGAAGGAGATTGAAGGAGGAAGGAAGGAAGGAAGGAAGGAAGGAAGGAAGGAAGGAAGGAAGGAAGGAAGGAAGGAGAGGGAGATTGAAGGTGAAGGGATGGAGTTGGTGATGAAAGGAAGGAAGGAAGATTGAAGGGGAAAGGAAGGAGATGGAGAAGGAAGGAGATTAAAGGAGGAAGGAAGGAGAGATTGAAGGGGAAGGGAAGGAGATGGAAGGAAGGAAGGAAGGAAGGAAGGAAGGAAGGAAGGAAGGAAGGAAGGAAGGAAGGAAGGAAGGAAGGAAGAGAGGATTGATTTTTGGAGAGTCATGTTTTCCCAAATGGTGATGAACTGCAACTCCCAGCATTCCTCACCCTTCCACAGTGCTTTTTAGGGCTGCTGGGGATGGTAGTCTGGAGCCCCCCATCCTCATCACGACACCTCTTGCCCTCTCCCAGCCACCCCCCCGGGACCTGCCCGCCCCTCCAACCTCCTGAGCACCAACGCAGCGGTGGGATCGTGGGAGCCCCTTTCCACACTGCGCAGCCCTTCACCGCCAAAGCCTTTCCCAATTCATCAGACGCGACAGGGGCGCGGCTGGAGTGCCAGCTACTGCTTGGAAGGCGCCGCTTCTCCCCTCCGGGCCCGTCCGGCTGGCCTCTGACACACATGTGGGCATCGCCCTCTTTCCCGCTGCCTGGCCACTTCCGAGGCCCGGAGCCCAACAAGCCAGGAAGGAGCTGCTCATGCCCACTAGCCCCAGGGCTGTGCCGGGTGCCTGAGGGCCAAGGCGGCCTCCGACGGTGAGGGAGGTGAGCCGGGCAGTGTTGGGGAAAGCTCCGGCGCGGCATGGAGGCAATGGCCCAGACCTGGCTCACCTTGGACCAGCCGCCCACGCAGCTGAGTTGGCCCGGGGCGGCGTCAGGGGCGCGTTTTAATCCCCAGGTCTTGCCATGAGCTGAGAGATGGGGAGGATGCAGTCAGCAGCCGGCCGACATCCGCATGGCCCCCAGGAGCACAGCCCGACTCCCGACAGTCAGCTGGGAGTTGGGTTGGAGTCCGGACATCAGTGGGGAACCGGCGGGGCTGCTACACACAGCCCGGCTCCCGACAGCCAGCTGAGAGTCAGCCCCATGCACGCAAGCTGCCCTCCCAGCGCCCACCGCTGCGCCGCTAGCCTTACCTTGGCCACCACCCATTCGGGGTGGCGGCAGGCAGGCCCAGGCACTCCTGGGCGGCCATGGCAACCAGCAGCGATGGTGCAGGCCGACCACCGGCTGGGCCACCAGCTGGCCCAGCCCAAGGGAGGTAAGCCACCCGCCGGGCCCCACGCATGCCAGCTACCCTCCCAGCGCCTGCCGCTGCCCCGCTAGCCTTACCTTGGCCACTGCCCATTTGGGGCAGTGGCAGGCAGGCCCAGGTGCTCCTGGGCAGCCATGGCAAGCAGCCGCGACGGCACAGGGTGACCACCAGCTGGGCCACCAGCTGGCCCAGCCCAAGGGAGGTAAGCCACCCGCCGGGCCCCATGCGTGCCAGCTACCCTCCCTGCGCCCACCGGCCTCCCACCTCCCACCCCTGGCCCTCTTTTAGTTACATTTAGTAGTTGCTCAGCAGGGAGGGGTGGAAACTTCAAGAAAGCTCGCCTTTGCTGCAGACAACTTGCAGCACTGTTTGCAGACTGGGACTTTTGGTGGGCTCAGCAGGGTGGAGACAGCCTGGACAATTCCTATTGGCTTTTGAAAGCCAATAGAATTAGACTCTATTCAAGAGAGTCTATTCTATTGGCTTTCAAAAGCCAATAGAATAAGAGGGAGTAGCACAGCTAAGGATAAGGGGAAAAAAATATGGCGGACTGCGTTCTTTGGTGACCGTGAAATGGTCGTTCAACCCCAAAAGGGGTCGCGACCCACAGGTTGAGAACTGCTGTTCTAGATTTCATGCATTTTTAATCTCTGGTGTATCTTCTATACCAGTGATGGTGAACCATTTAGAGACCGAGTGCCCAAACTGCAACCCAAAACACACTTGTGTATTGTTGGGTGCCAGGTGGGCATGGCCCATTGTGTGGGTGTGGCCTATTGAGTAGGCATGGCTGCAGTGGTAACGGCAGACTGGGTGGGACTAAAATGTTCAATCAATCAATTCCAACTTTGTGAGATTTTTTTTTTCCTATGAGAAGCTGAAATTGATTGATTGAACCTTTTTTTTGCACACGGCGGCAGAGGCCTAAAGTGAAAAGGTATTATAAAACCCCGCTGAAGGCGTAGGACTGGGGCAACGGCGCACATGCCCACAGAAAGGGCTCTGTGTGCCATCTGTGGCCCCTGTGCCATAGGTTCGCCACCACGGTTCTATACTTTTTAATTGATTGAACCTCAGCCTCCTTATGCTGATCTATGATCATAATAAAGATTTACTTTGATTTGAAGGGACATCTAGGCGCTCCAGGGCTCCTAGTAAAGCAAAGAAACCCAAAGTCATCCTGGAAGATGACAATAGCAAACTATAAAAACGACAACAGATGCAGTCATCAATCAGTCTTGACTTAAGACCAACTTTACCTTTTTCTATCTCCCTTAGTCTATCACCATTACTAAAATAAGAAAGGAAATTTCAAATCTTCTTTGATAGTCCCAGATAAGAGGGTGTTTCTTTAATTACTGAGATGCTGTTACGATGCTGAATAACTTTCTTTACAGCAGAGTGCCCTCTGCTGAAAATCCAGTTTGAAGTCCCCCCCAAAATTGTCAGGTTTCTTTGCCACAGTAAAGAGAAAAAAAACACTTTCTTTTTAATTCAGTTTTTTTGTCTCAACCCCTCCACTTGCACACCTGACTTCTGAAGAACAGAATAGTATTTGAAGTCTAATAGGGAAACTTTTCTTTCTTGTTTTCAGTTTTACCATATTTCAGTTCTATTTCTTAGTTTTTTAGTCTTGCATTCATTTTTTAAATCTATTCTATACAGTAACATTTAGGCTGACATTATTCGACTCTATTTTAATCACACTGCTCTCTTCTCCCAAGTGTATCTATCTGAAAGATATCCCAAACCTTATTATCTTGTTATTTTGGGATAATTCTGCAATTCATTCTATGTATTGAAAATGTAATACTGATTTTTGAACATTTTCATTCTTTGGTTTTTAAAAACACTGCTAGAGGTAAAATATGATGGTTTTTCCTTCACAATATTATCAATGTATAGCCATACTGTTATTACAGTTATTATTATTATTTTCAGCCTTTTCTATATGCCATAAATACTTTGACTTAGTTAATTTTTATTTCTTCTAAATTTGACTCTCTTTGCTGGAGCTCCAATTTTACCAGGATAGGTTTTTGAATTTCATTCACTTTTAATATGCTTTTAGTTGTAGATTTTACAATTTCTCATTTTGCTTTGTGTTGATATTAATTTCTCATATTTGTGCATATAAATCTTTGTGTATATAAATATATAATATTTATCAAATAAATATATATTTCTGTACATAATGTAGTATATTGCAATTTTATTCTTTTTTTATTTTATTCCTTATTCACAACTGATCCAACTAGGGAGGTGGAGGAGGAGGAGGAGAAGAAGAAGGAGACACCAGATCTCACATAGAAATCTTGGTCACTGTTTAATACTTCCCACAGTGAATCTTCTATTCCCCAGGGGGATAAATAACAGAGGGATGAAGCTTACAGTGTAACACCACTTTTATCATTTAATGAAAGACAAATGATGATGATGATGATGATGATGTTGGAAGAGACCTTGGAGGTCATCTAGTCCAACCCCCTGCTTAGGCAAGAAACCCTATACCATTTCAGACAAATGGTTGTCCAGTCTCTTCTTAAAAACTTCCAGTGTTGGAGCATGCACAACTTCTGGAGGCAGTTGTTCCACTGATTAATTATTCTAACTGTCAGGAAATTTCTCCCTAGTTCTAGATTGCTTCCCATCTATTGCTTCTTGTCCTGCCTTCAGGTGCTTTGGAGAATAGCCTGACTCCCTCTTCTTTGTGGCAGCCCCTGAAATATTGGAACACTACTATCATGTCACCCCTAGTCCTTCTTTTCATTAAACTAGACATACCCAATTCCAGCAACCGTTCCGTATAAAGATCCTATGGATGCCTCTGAATACAGTTCCTGTTCATCTTCATATATTGGGTTCAAATCATGCTTAATAGTACACTACATACCAATTTGCTACTATTAAACTTGCCGATAAAGTTACTTCTGTACAAACTTTTTCCACCCAGAGGCAGTTTCCTGCCTCAGGTAGATTGCTCTGTCTCTATTGCAACAGTAGGAAAACACATAGATCAAGAGTTATTTAGTGGTACTTTTCAATCTGATCATCTAACACAGCGGTTCTCAACCTATGGGTCACGACCCCATTTGGGGTTGAACGACCATTTCACGGGGGTCGCCAAACACTGCAGTCCGCCATTTTTTTCCCATTTCCCCTCGGCCGGCGTAGGGGGCAGCACTGTGCATGCGCGGGGTAGCACCGCGCATGTGCGATGCGGGCCATTGCGCCGCGCATGCGCGATGTGGGCCGCCGCGCGCGCCACACATGCGCGATGCGGGCCATCACACCACGCATGCGTGATGCGGACCGCTACGTGCGCACTGCGTACCGCTGCGCGTGCACTGCACATGCACGATGCGGGCCATCACGCTGCACATGCGTGATGCGGGTTGTCGCGCGCTTCGCGCATGCACGATGCAGGCCATCTCGTCGCGCATACGCGATGCGGACCACTGTGCGCACACTGCGCATGCGCGATGCGGGCCATCACGCCGTGCATGCGCGATGCGGGCCGTCGTGCACGCACCGCACAGGTCGGGGTCACAGCCTGCAAAAGGTTCAGAACCGCTGATCTAACAAAACCCATCTCTAGTTCTACAGTTTATAGAAAAATGAAAAAAATATCACCTACTAATTTTTGTTCTCTCAATTAGAATTTTCCTAAATTAGAGCAGATTTTCCATCCTATTTCTCTTCCTTCTCCCCACCGTCAGACAATATCACACTTGATTTTAGAACTGCTGCCTTATTCTCAGTGTCATAGCAATTGTATTTCAGGTTTGACTATTATGCAGAATAGCTGACACTGTTTTTCTAAATTGTGAACAAAATGATAGAATAAAAGCATATACATTTATAGCAGTAATTTAATACTAAGTTGATTGTGCAGCTGTGTATAAAAAGGCAAGTAATTATCCTATGTAACCCAAACCTCTTTTGGGTTTTCTAATGTGTTCCTTTTTTTGCTATGATACGCTGTCTGACTTACATTAATTTAATCCTGATAATTCTTTCCTCAGCATTTGAGAAGGACTAGGAAATAATCAACATTACAGATTATAAATATTCCTAGTTCCGTCTAATCAATTGTGACTAGACTTTAGACCCTTTTGGTTACAAACTCAATTCATACTATGTTCAATTTCCTATGTCTTAATTTCTCATTGGAAAAAAGAGAATAGTATGATAAAAGAGACTACAACTATACTGTGGTTTTATATAACGGAATATAGAATATTCTGGGGTTTGCTTCATTTTTAAGTTGAATGGTATTAATATTTCAAGTTTGAATTCATGCAAAACAAAGTTTTAATTGCAAATTGCAATCAGATTCTTAAAATACTCCTAACTTTGTGTCAACCACATATACCATCTAGTACCAAATTGATTAGTTACATTTTAAAAATGCAAGTAATTTACATTTCATTGAAAAAGTATTCTAACCTCCAAACAATAATATGCAAACTGAACTCAGATGTCTCACAACTGTGGTAGTCTGTATACTGAGTTATTCTTTTCCTAAGCTAATTTGGTTCTTCTGTATTATTGTAATATGGAAATTCTAGACTGAAAAATTGAATGACAAATTTAAAGATGTTCCTTTGTTCTAATCACTAATAAAAGGCAATTTCTTCAGTGGCAAGCTTTCACATAACTTTCCTTCATGCTACTTGAAAAGGGCAGCTTTTTAAGTCTCACATTATAAAAGCCTGACTCTTAACTATCAAAAGCTAAATCTTTAGGCTACAGTCCTTATCTGCACAGACTTAGATATAGTTGTAAGAAAGAATGACAAGGTGGTACTATTATTTCAATTTTAAGCTGTACCTAAGTGTAAATTCTAGGAAATGTCAATGTTGTATGACAGGAACAGAGATGAAACGAGTTATTATACCTGTGAAGCAGTGGTGGGATTCAGCCTGTTCGCACTACTTCAGCAGAACCGGTAGCTAATTTTTTGTTGCCCAGGCCCAGAATGGACTTCTAAAAGCGGCACCCACACAGAGAACCGGTTGTTCACGTATTTGAATCATCACTGCGGTGAAGTGGTAGATAATGAGCAGAATATTCTCAGGCTTGCAAGTTGTTTGCTCAATCCCTGGCCCACTTTTCAGAACCTAAGATGGTATAGCACCAATTAGGCCTGTTAAGAGGTAAGGATGGTTTGCTGCTTCAGGTTAAAATAAATTAAAAATGAATATTGAAGTCCCCTTCAGAGAGCCAGCCTTGCTCTGCAATGATGTTTTGAAATGCCCTCACTAGGCCTATTCTTTGTAGGAGTGGGACTTTTCAGCAGAGGACAAGTAGGTTATAAGAACAGGCTGGGTATGAATAAAATGAGTGTCAGTAGAGGAAAAGAAGTGAGTGACTGAGAATGTGGAGATAGCCCCAATGAATGTGCCTGGAGCTAATTCAGCCCTGGGCTAAGATAGATTCCCCATTCCTGGCAAATACCATGCATTTTCCAAAGAGAAAGCATGAATGCTACTGCTAGTCAAATGATTTTACCATCCAGCATCTTTCACTTAATGGGAAACTAAGATGGAATTGAATCTTTCGCTATTTTTCCAAACCACAGTTGGAAAACTGCCATGCCACTATTCATATTATGATTTTAGTTGACTGGATTTTCAAGGGTTTTTTTTCATCCCCCCCTCCCCATTTTTGAAAGAATCCCCGTGATCCTTCTTCATCTTTGATATATTTGGGACAGTGCCATCTGAAAAAAGAATTCTTGCTGAGTGGAAATGGTTTCTTTGTCGGACATTATACCACTTCTCTGGGCACTTTTGGAAGTACTTGTGATATTCAGAAGCTGCCTTTTTAAACATGTACGAAAACGGAAACTTTCTTCAGTTAATGATGGCAGACTTGGAGATTTTGAAATGGCAGGTTGGTGAAAGTACATATTGAAAAATAGATAGAGACTTTTGGATTAATGCAGAAAGTCACACTGAACTGCATTAATGTGCAAAAGAGAGTTTGTGGTTTACCCAAGGCTTGCTTAATCTTAGGAAAATAATTCTGCGAAGCAGAAGAATAAATAAATAATCTGAAATGCTGACTTTGAAAGTTTGATTTGATGAGGATCTAATTTGGGCAACTTCTTGCATATGGAAGATTAAATTAAATAGTTTCTCTAATAAGGGAGTAACTTCAAAATTTTGGATAAGGTACAAAAGAATGATTTTTAAAAAACAACAACAATATGAGGTATGATTTTCTCCATTCTAGTAAATCTATAGATTTTTCTTGTTAAGTAGTAAAGCTGAAATCTTAAGTAGTAAAGGTGAAAAATTGCAATTGCATTGCAATTTGATTAGTATGCAAATATATTTTGATAAATAATGTCAGAAAGGCAAACAATCTATCAAAATCCTTTAGTAGTCTTCCCAGGTTGCATTACTACATCTGTTCAGACAGAATCAAGCCTAACTTTATTATATTTTATCAAAATAAAAAATGAAAGTCCCATGAAAACAAATTTATTACTAAAGATATACCTCCAGAAACTGAGTCAAGATGAGATGCTGTTTTTTGAAAATAAATAGTGCAACTTTCTCTAGATGGTCCCCCTTTCCACTATTTTAAAATGTAATTTGTATTTTTAGTTTATTAAACTAGTTACTTGCATTTAATTTTTTTGTAGAAAAATTAATTAATTGACTAATATGGCACATTTCTAGAATTGGTATTTCTAGTGTTCAAGAATTCATACAGCCATTATTGTTGCTCAAAGACATATCATATTCTTATTTTCTATTGGCCTCATTATGTCCACATCATAAAAGAATCATGCTTTCTAGCCATTTACTTTCCTTTAAGGAAACTATTTTGCAAATCATGGCAGTGTCAGTAGTCAAAACACTGTTATACAGAGCACACAAAATATTGAATTTGAGAAATGAAGATTCTTCCAACAGGAAAAATTAACCTACCACTGCTTGGCTATAATTATTTTAAATTTTCCTTGCCACTATAGATGCCTCTGAAAGCATAGCAAATGCAACAGTTTGTATTGTCTTTAGCTCCTGAGAATTTCCAGTAGGTTAATAATTTTTCTATTATTTTGATTCAAGATTAAAAAAAACACAGAATCCTAACACTGTTTAATCATTTCCTGGATTCTTATCTTCTCTAGTTAAACTTGCTGTGAATTAGGCACAAGTAGAATATATTATAGGTAATCCTCGGTTGCAATGGCAATTCGGAGAGTGATTACTGTTGCTAAACAATGGCGATAGTACAGTGTCACATGACTCTATTGCTTATCGACAATTCCAAGACATATAGGTCATTAAGGGTGAAGTGTAAAGAGCACCGGGGTACTGTAAGGGGTGGGCAAGCCCTAGGAGTCCCGGAGGGGGGGTGCGATGGTTGAAGAAAAAAATGGCATGCTGAGAGAAGGAGACTGTAGTATGGCGTGAGTGAAGGGAGGATGTCTATGGAGATTCTCAATCATCTAGATCAGGGGTAGACAACCTTGGCTCTTTTACCAGTCATGTTGACTCAGGAATTCTGGGAGTTGAAGTACACAAGTCATAAAAAAGCCAAGGTTCCCTACCCCTTATCTAGGTCATGGTGCACCTTTGGGACAAGTGAAGGGAGGCTAAGGAAGGAGGGCACTGCTTGAGCTCAGGCAAGCCAAAGGAAGAAAGATGCACCACAATGCAAGCAAAGGGAGGCCAAGGGAAGGAGGACACAACTGCAGGCACACAGGAAAGCAGGGGGAGGGGGAACTTAGTAGAGCAACTTGTGACCTTCCCATCAGACTTTCCCACCAACTTTGCTTGTGAGAAATTGGCAGAAAATGGTGATCATGTGAGCACAGGAGGCTGCAACCATCCTAAGTGCATGCTGGTTGCCGGTGCCTGAATCATGGTCATGTGATGCAGGGGTGCTATAATGACCAAACCTTTGAGGGCTAAATGTAAGTACCACTCATTCAGCACCACTATACCTGTCAACACTGCTAACATCAGATGTTTTTGCTTTGACAACATATGGAGATGCAACCATTTTCCTTCTTATGTTTTATTCTTAGAATTTGAGTTAGAATTAGATGATACTGGGGGGGGAGGAATGTGCATGGGAGTTTAGTTAGACATAACAATACTGTAACTAGTGAAAGAACCAAGATTTTTGAAATAAGAGATGATAAGAATTGGTGGGTTGGAGAACTGGAGGGAAAGTCTGCATTTCAAACTAATTGGAGAATGTGATTTATGAGTGTAAATTAGAGGAGGGAATTGTGCTTTGATACTATGTACTCAGGGGAAGGGAATTCAGATTTTGGCTTTGGCTATGTAAGTGCCGATGCTATGCTTCTTGAATAAAGATTCTTTAAGGTAAACAATGCCTTGAAGTTCTTTGAAGAGTTTCATCTGTCGGAACCATGACAGTACCTTCAAATGGTCACTGAACAAACAGTTGGTAAGTAAGGATCATCTATACATCAGAAATCCTTATGGAGTATATGCCCGTATCAAAAGAATGACTTCCCCAGCTCCACAAAATTAGATTTTGTTGAAATGTTGTGTGAGCTTGGTGGTTTTAAAAGATGGCTAAAAGTTCAGATTGCATGTGAAGATGTTGAAATGCTGTGATGTCAAGATCTGTTGAGCTTTGGCATGGCAGGGTTCCTCCAACTTTGGAAGTCTTCATTAAATGGACAGAGAAACTGAGTGAAAGATTTACCCACATTTCTCTCTAGTGAGGAAAAATACAGGACTGTCTTACTAATGATAATTACTAATGATAATAACACCACTACTCCACAAAGCTCAGAGGAATCTCTCCCTTTAAATTTAATTTAAAGGCTTTGGTCACTTTGCATTGTAATTCAGGTGTTTCAAACTTGGCAACTTTAAGATGTGTGTAATTCAACTCCCAGAATCCCCCAGGTCAGCATGCAGGTAAGTAAGTGCATGGATATTGTAATCCAGTTGTAAAATAATTTCTTCTTCTGTGAAATAATTTCTAACACACTTTTTTCATCAGAATGGCTGGAAAGTGGCAGAAAAAAAAATACAGAATGATTTCTTTGCCACTGGTCTGAGACTCTTAATTATATAACCACTTTTGAATACAGGTAGTTCTTGACTTGCAACCATTCATTTAGTGATTGTACGAAGTTACACCAACGCCGAAAAAAGTGACCTATGACTGGTTTTCACATTTATAACTGTTGCAGCATCTCCATGGGTCATGTGGCCGGAATTTGGGCACTTGGCAACTGGCTTGTATTTATGACAGTTGCACTGTCCTGGGGCTACAAGACCACCATTTGTAACCTTCCCAGCCAGCTTCTGACAAGCAAAGTTAATAGGGGTAACCAGATTCATTTAACAACAGCATGATTCACTTATCAACTGCATGATTCGCTTAACTATGGCAAAAAAGGTCATAAAATTGGATAAAACTCACTGAATAACTGTCTTGCTTAGGATCAGAAAGTTTGGGCTCAATTGTCGTTGTAAGTCAAGGGCTACCTGTATTGATATAGTTCTCACCTTTGATCTCAAACATTTGCATTGACTCTTATTTGGATAGCTACTTGTCCATAAAAATGATGACTTACACATTAAATAGGCTCAGACCACTGTTTAATGAAACCATTCTATATACCGGTATATTTTTTTCTACCAGTTCTCAGTCATTTTGTAAAACATTCTTCACAGCCCAAAATGGAATTTTTACCTAATTTGAAACAACTTAAAATTGGATTCAAAGTTACTGAGTTCCATTTCTAAACCTTAAAAGATGAATCAGGGATGATAACAGTGAACCAACTTTCTCATAAGCTTAACTTTAAAATATGTAAAGTCACTGGAGATGTTACATTAGAATTTTTTGCCATTTCCCTGGTCTAATCTTCTCCTCACCCTGCCACATATACCTGCCATTAGCCCGTTATGGCAGTATGAGACAAATAATCAGGTAAAGCATCTTTTGGATTAGTCACTGAAACTAGTTTGAAGAGCCCAGATAAAGTGGCTTTTGATGAACTTCTCCTGAAAGTGCACATTTAATCATTGCAGTTTAAAGTCATGCATCGATAACATAAACAATTCTTGTATACAGCATGACTAACATAGGTATATATTTGGTCCTTTGTCATATATGAGATGTCAATGAGTACTTTGAAAACAAACCCTATGGCTCTCTTATTGGCTGTTATGTTAAAGCTGACATGGAAAGCTAGAACATCTGGCAGAAAGGAAAACAGAAGATTTCAATGTGTGTATTAGCCCATTCTCTCCAACTTACATGTAGTCAATCTTAAGAGAAAAACAGTTATTTAAATTGCCTTTAGAAAGACTCCACGAGGTTTGGCATCAATAGTTTAAAGTTGAATGATTTCAGTTTTTATAAGATTTGCATAGGAAACTGCTTCCCGATGTTTGCTTTCAAGGTGGAGTATGCACACAAACATTGCAGGTTTTTAGAAGTGCTGCTAACAATCTGCACTTAGATGTTTTAATCTATTTCCTTATTTGATTTTTTTTCTCATTATTTTGAGCACTTACTCTACCCTGAAGTGAGTTTATTCTATCCAATAGCTATTGAATGAATCCTGAGGTCTTCTAGTCCTGTTTCTGAGAGCAACATAGCTTAGACATAAGGTCAAGAGAATAGCAGATATTTATTTCAATTAATTCTGGATCTTGGTCCATTATCTGATGCATTTGCTTTGTTGTGATGAACGTTAAGGGGTAGCTAGTGTTTGTGGTAGGAATACTAGAAGAAAAAGAAGAAAGTCTTCATTTTGTCTGTCACTGTAAAATCTGATGGACAATAGGAGAGCAGTTCTGAATTAAATGAAAATATGAAGACCTATTTGGGAGCCAGGCTAGAAAGAAGGAATGGTTGGATTTAGTGTGGACAATATTTTCTAAGTATTCAAATTAATATGAAACATTACTTTAATTCTCATACTTAATTTTTTCAGAAAGAAAAATATCTCAAAATCCATCGCAAAATAATTTTCAAACGATGACTGCAGATACTTTATTTGCTGGGGGCATAAGATGAAAATGTCAGCCTTTAGAACTCAGGATAAAACTGTTATTTTCCAATGTAGCAGAGAATTTAAAAAGGCAATAAATCTAAGCCAAGTTCCACTGTGCAGCAAAGTTATCATTGTCAGATACTAAACAGAAACACAAGAAATGCTGATTAATTCAATCACGATTGTGCATTAGATTTTCTTATTTGATTATATTAATTTTAGCAATGTTAGTTCTGAAAGCAATTACAGTGTTTAGTATTCTGTTTAAAATTTCAGCCAACTGGGTCTTTGCAAAAGTTCTTGGTGTTCTGGATTCTCACTGCTATTACTCAGCTGCTCTACAACCTCCAACTAGCATCAGCTATGACTATAATCCTCTACTGAACCCTGTTTAAAGCATACACTTTGCAATTCTCCAGGATATCTATTAGTCACACCAAGAACTATTTAATATTGGAGTTGCAATTTCAAATTGTTACAAGTGCCACACACACAAAAAAATACTAATTCATCTTCCAAGAATCACAGCACTGAAGAGTTTTTATGCAGTGACAGAAAAGTTTCTAGTAACTCAAGAATGAAAAGCTATGAAACAGGTTTTTCACATTGACCACTTAGGTGCCTTACAATCTAGGGAACCCCAACACAATTACAGCTACCCATATCCTCCTTCATTTTTCTTTCTCTCTCCTTTCTGAGTAGGGAGTTCTTTCTTTCTTTGATCTTTTTCCCCTTGCCCTTCCCTTCTTTCTCTTTCATGGTAGAGTCTTTCTTTTCCTTTCCTTTCCTTTCCTCCTAATTTCTTCCCTCCCTCCCTCCTTCCCCATCTATTGCTGGTTAACCTCTCAGCCCATCTTTTCTAGCCAAGCCTTGCCTCTCTGATTCACCTGCACAAAAATCCACCTGCTTCTCCCATACTAAATTTGAGTATGAGAGATAGTGGTGGTTCCCAGAAGGTGGTGCTAGTCTGACTGGCTTTGAGGTGACTAGGCTCCTTTGTTGCCAAAAGACACAGTGGGCTAAGCCAAGGGGAGTTGCCAGAATAGAGAAGCAAACAAGCCCTCAAAATGGGAGTCAGTTACTGCCTAAGTTTCTGAAGTGGCTGGATTATTGTTTTATGCAAACACAAATAAATAAATAAATAAATCTCTGTTACTAAGATAAGCCTTCTTGTCCTAAAATAGGGAACAAATAAAAAGCATATAAAGGAAATATGTCAACTGGATCAGCATATGTTTGAGGCAAAGCTTTCAGACCTCCCCAATTATTGAGCCATAGAACTGATTACAGTGAAATTGACCTCAACTGTTTAGGATATAAAAGTGATGCTGGCACAATTTCACAATTCCTGAAACAGAAAAGGTAGTACTAGGAATAATAAATGCAACTATAACTCCACAAAGTCAAAGAACTGGTTTTAAATAATATTTTAAGATTTTGCTACTAAAATAAGAAGGAACAAACAAAATATCCTGTGTCAACGCTGTAAATATTGGATGTTCCCGCTCTGACAACTGATGAAAATTGCAGCTATTTCTGCTTTGCTTTTAACATGCTTTTTCTTCTATTTAGAAATCAGGTGCAGAAGGGGGGTTGGGATGAATGCTTGAGCTCAGCTAGCCATAATAATAACGCTGCTCTGTGGGAACTCAAGGACGAACTGATAACAGTTTGGTGGGCTGAGGAGCTGAAGAGACAGCCTGCATTTCAGGCTAATTGGAGAACGTGATTTATGACTGCTTATTGGGGGTGGGAATTGCAATTTGTTACTTTGTATCGGGGGAAGGGAATTTAGTATTGGGTTCAACTATGTAGTCCCGATACTTTGTTTCCTGAATAAAATGTTCTTTAAGGAAGAATTCTTGCCTTGAAGTTCTTTTGATGGGTTTCATCTATCGGAACCATGACATCTTGCACTGATTAACTATACATTCACAATATGAATATGGTTGGAAGATAACAACAGATACTCATTGTAGATATCCTATTACCTTGATATAATTCATTTCATTTCATTAATTTTTATTATCCTTGATTACCATCTAGTATCACTTAGTGCTAGGCGGCATATAAATTTAATTAATAAAATAAATAGTTTGTCTGAATTTTTAAAAAATCCTCAAGAAATGCTGCACTGTCAAACAGAAAAATGTTGTGGATGCATTGATGATATCTTTATTCATAAATTGTTATTTCTGAATGAAGCTACCCCAACTGCTGCTTCATTTATTCAATGGATCATACTTCCTTCAGTGAATACAATGTTTTAAATTATTTCACGGTGGATGCTGTCTACAGAAAACAGACATTATACCTTAGTTATTGGTTCTGACATCTTGGCATGCTGAAAACTACTGATGCAAAATGCTAACTGTAGGAAACTAAACTTCAATAACCAAACATCATTCAGTGTCAGCTGCACGCAAATAAAACTTGCACAATGAATGGAAACACTGTGGTTTATTTATATTCATGTATAGACAGATGCTTAGATATAGACACATTTAGACCAGTCAATTTAAATTGAGTAGATTTTTTTTTCCTGTCCAAAAGGAAGGATTTTTAAATCACTTTCATCTTGTCATCTTTTTATTTTTTTATTAAATTTGTTTGCCAAGGCGACTTTTCAAATATCCATTTTCAGAGGGATGTGCAAATTATTCCAATGTTTTGAACTCAAAATGGTCCTTTGAATGTTCAAAGTGTGGAAGAAACCACATCATATTCTAAAATGTTGTCACAAACTCGGTGCTTAAAGTAGTGTTTCATTTGCAGAACATTAGGGTGCTCCGATATCTCACTACTGTTATTTTTTTTTCTTCCAGTCATGGAGATTTGGAAATTAATTAATAGCAGTCATCACCAGATGTCAGACTAACTTGATGGCATCTCAGTAGGTAGCTAACTAAAGATTTATTAGCTGGATTCCATAGAGGGGAGGAAGTGATGGGTGAAGCACATGCCCTTGGGAATCATTTGGGATACACGAAAGCTAAGCTACTTCCTTTCTGGTGTGTGGAAGCAAGATTCATGAGCTGTAATGTAACACAGTTATCACAGTTATTTTCTGTAGGTACTGTTCTCTCTTTTTCATGCAAATTGGCAACTGTATAAATTGTACCTGTTTGCTGAATGCTGTTTTGCAGACAAGTTGAAAAAAGTAAAAACACGGCATGTCCTTGGATGGTGAAAGTGCTTTTATTTGATGTACATTAATATTAGATTCTCACCACAGACTTTTTTCATTTTTTAATTTGCAAAATATTTGGGGTTTATTTTTTTAAATTTTTCTTTTAATCTTGAATCAAAATATCCAGAAAATATCTTTCCTGGGGTTTTTTTCTGCTTAGCGTTCTTTGTTTCCTGGCTAAGTTACATAGAGCAACAATATATTCAAATTATTGACAAGCAAGGATGGCTGATGTCCAGAAAAGACCTTTTGATAACATGCAACCTTTAGTTGAAAGCTAAATATGTATATGTAGGAATGTGGGTCTTTGCCAGTCAGCTATGCTGACTCAGGAATTCTGGGAGTTGAAGTCTATGAGTCATAAAAGAGCCGAGGTTGCCTACCCCTGGTCTATACATATGTTGTTCATAGTATGTTTAGGTGTGCGTTATGTATGTGTTTCACTTTGAGAATAGGCAACTAAATTTCATTTTTGATGTGTGCCGCTGTGCCCACAGTTAAAAAAAATGACAATAAAGGTTATCTTATCTTATCTTATCAGACCCATTGGAAAGTCTGGAAAGAGATATGGAGTGTACAGATGTAGAATCAATTGAGCTGCTGCCATACACCTCTCTGAAGTTCAAGCCTGCATTCTTTTACAACAGCAGAAGTCTGTCTGAATGGAGAAATGATAAACTGGTTTTTCCTAGGAGAACTCTTAACTCTTGGGATGATTTGGGATGCCATGGTAAATTTTCTACAAGTTGATTATAATAACAATTTGTTAACAGAGATTTTTTGAAGCTTTGACCTTGTCTTTTTATTATTGTTGTTCTTCCTGCTAACTATTTTGTCATTAATATAGTAAATGGATTATAGATCAATAATTTGCAAATAGATTTAGTAGTTTAATTTTTTTTTCTGGCCCTGTTTCACAAGGGGTAGGAAACCAATATTGTAGTTAATGTATTAATCAATTAGGGGGGGATAATGCATTTTTAATGCATCCTTTTGTAACGTCTTATTTGTTTTGCGTTTTTTTTTATTTTTTAAAATTTGTTGGCATTTTCTATTTTATTTTTTTCCCCAAATAAAATAGAGTCTGAAAAAAAGAAAATTGCTGAATATTAGGTGGCAGATAAGACACCCTTTTTAGTGAAAAATGAGGGAGCCATTTGGTTTGTTCTCTAGGGCAAAACATTCTACTGGATTTGTTTTGTTCTGAGCTTGAAATATTGCTGTATTATCATATCAGATACAGATATTTTCCCTCTGTGAGAGTTTTTCTACTTCTAATTATTGCAGTTAGAACTGTGTGTGTCAATGTCTTTTAATAAAAAAAGCTTCAATCTTTCATATAATAGAAAATATGCAGCAGACATAGGAGTAGAAAAATTACTTAATATCAATATGAAAACAAAGTCAAACATGGTAAACTTTTTTTAAAGAAAAGATTTCCTGAAACATTACAAAGTGCAACTTAATTTTGAGAAATTATGTGTTTCTGACTATTAAATGAATAAGTGGAAGTGAAATAAAAATCAGAGAAAACAGAGGTTTTGAATTTACCTTTCTTCTTAATGAAGTTTTTCATATGTGTCACAAAGAATTACAGATATTTTCTACTTGTCCCTAAAAATTCGAACTCATTTTAAACAAACATTACTTTCAGCCAACCCTAAATCAACACTGATGAATAAAAACTTAATTGTAAGCACATCCTTACAACTTTTTCTTACAACCAGTAGACAAGTATCCCTAAGTCACTAGTCAATATAGATTTTAAGTAGCCTGGGTTTTCTTCAATTCTAAGTGGAAAAAAAACTATCTCCAAAGTCACAATGATTATACCCTACTCCTCCACATAATCAGAAATAATATACATTTTTTTTAGATACCAAGTATTATACTTTCAACTTGGCCTAATGATAACAGCAAAAATAATTGATCCTCAGTGGAATTATTATGGGAAAATTTTAAAAATGCTGAGAAAGGGAGGCAATACAATATTTGATTAATAAACATTCAGAAATTAACATTTGTAAGGAAAAGGAAAACGTTAAAAATACCTGGGGAGATGATGGATTAAAAGCCACATTGATTACAGATTCAGTGTGTCCTGTCAGTTTATAAGAATAGGTGCTGGAATGCTTCTCATATATATAAGCCTAAAAAAGAATACATATTTAAAGTTGGCAATAGCCCATCAAGGAGCAAAGTTTTTTTATTTTAAATACCTCTTTGCAAAATGTACACTTATCAAAATTCCAGCCCTTCATAAGATAAAATGGAACCCACAATCCAATGGTTGCCTTTGCTTGAAAGCATTAGGGGGGAAGAGGTAAAAAAAAGTTAAACCTGACTTATTTTTTTACATTTGTTCACACATACCTGAAAAAGGGATAGGGTTTTCATCATACAGTCACAGCCACAACTTGACTTTTTTTAAACCCGCTCTGGACTCACCTGCTATTAATGCTACACTCTATTGCTTGATTGCAGCCAAGGCAGGCACTAATGCAGTGGGCCTTGATTTGCTAGTTGCTGTTATTCATTTGCATTAACTATGAGAACTTTAGGGTGAGCATAAGTCCTAGAGACTTAGAAGCAGGGCTTTGTTTCTCATAGAACGCCAAGAACGGAGTTCCGGCACCTTTTTTGGATGGAACCTTGTAGGGTAGGCAAGGTGGGTTGTATGACATGTGTGAGTTCCAGTACTTTCTCTTTTTTTTTAGAAAAAAAGCACTGCTTAGAAGATATAGAAATAAAGATTCCCAATGTGCTACTGGAATAACCTTTCACTCACAGAGGTACATTGATTCTTTTAAAACCACTTAAAACCCTTAAAAAGAGATGTTGCCTGCAGAGACAAGGTTCATGGCATCCTATAGTCTATAGAAATATTCCCAGAGTACATAGGTTTGCCTTCTCCAAAAATTATACATTTATTCATTTTGAACACAAAATGAATTTACAAAATCTATTTTGATCACATTTTTATTATTACTTATAGCAGACACATATCTTGTATTTAATATTACCAATGAGAACCAGTTCTGTGTAGCAGTTTAAGGTACCAGCTAGAAACTAGGAGACAATCAGTCCAAGTCTTGCGTTAGCTACAAAGCCAACTAGGAACTTTGGGCCAGATGCTCTTTCTCAGCCCTTAATAAACAAGGTAATGGCAAGCCACTTCCAAAAAATGTTGCCAAGAAAACTACAAGGACTTGTCCCAGCAGTCATCAAGAGCCATAAATGACTTAAAGGTACTGGAAAAAAAAATCACCAATTGATATTACTATTAATAGTATCACATGTCTAGTACTATTTAATACTGCTCATATTAATATTTTAATAGCTCAACTACTTTCAGAAACATGAATATTTTTCAGACACGGTTTTACAAATAATATCAAAGTACTTTTAAATAATTAAAATTATCTACACTTATCTATAATTTGTTTTGACTAAACATGAAAATAAACTATTATTTGCATCCAGATTATATGAACAATTGGCAAATGAGAAGCTGTGTATAAGTTAGCTGCTGGACTAGTGTATATTTTGTGACTTATCTGTGCCCTCAGTGTCACCTGAATAGTGTAAATGGGTGTGGAACCTTCTTGGAATGGCTGAAAGGTCTGTGTTGTAAACAGGAGATAGGTGGTGTCGTATCCCTCTCCCTCTATTGAGAGAGGGCTGTTCATTCTTAATGTAGATCAGGGGTGTCAAACTCGCCACATCATGTGACGTGTCACGACGTATCGTGACTTTCCCCCCATTGCTGGAGCTGGGGTGGGTGCGGTTTTGGCATGATGCATCCGGCCCGCAGGCCGGCAGTTTGACACCCGTGATGTAGATTGTCTCTTTGACCCCTCTTTCAAACCAGTGGTCCTTTCTGTCCAGAATGTGGACTTTACCATCTTCAAAAGAGTGACCTTTATCTTTCAAATGCAGATGGACTGCTAAGTCTTGTCCTGATGGGTTTGCTTTCCTACAATGTGCCATGTGTTTGTGAAGTGGCTGTTTTGTTTCTCTGATGTACAGTTCTGTACATGATCATAACACAATTCTTTTAGCAGTTCCAAGAAGGTTCACACTCATTTGCACTATTCAGATGACCCTGAGGACACAGATAAACCTTCAAGTGACCTCAACAACTCTCAGAAAGAGTGCTAATTAACAAGCAGATGACAGCAAGGAATATAAATCCTTCCATCCTCCATCATTCAGTCAGAACTGAAGAAGCTTCTTAGATGAGAAGCAAAATGTCTTCAAAGAAAAAAACAAAGTCCAGTTACCTTTTGAAAAAGCACTTTTGGGACAAGCACTCATCTAGTTAGGTGGTCTTGGGTGGTGGTTATGACAGTTATACTTGTGAGAAGTTTCTTAAAGTTCACAGATTAAACACGAGCTAGCAAAATGTTGCAATTGCCAAAAGATTCAAAGCAGTTTTGGGCTGCACTAAGAACAGTCAAGATCACAGGGAGTGTTAGTACTGTGTTTTTTTTTTCCTGGCCCGACTGCATCTGAAAGACCTGTTGCCATACACAAATAAATAAATGTGTCCAGTTCTGGTCACCACAAATATAAAAAGGACAATGAGAACTTGAACAGCCTGCATCCTGAAGTCATGGGCATTTCATCACTGGCATCTTTCAAGAAAGGATTTGACAGTCATTTTGTGGCATGCTATGGGTATTCTTGCATAGGCAGGAGATTGGTTTAGAAGACTTTCAAGGTCTCTCCGAATCCTATGATTCCATGCTTGCTTCATACTACACCTACATTTCTATTACTTATCTCCATTATGTATTTATTTCAATAAGGTATCATTTAAAAATATGCAAAGATAAGTATTGGGTGTACCTTTTTTGGAACAGCCTTTTTTCTACTCAAGTATTTCCATATTATTTTCAATAATTCCTATGATGTTTCAAGAACTATATCAGCACAATCTATTTACATTTTATATTCTATGTTCAAACATTAGTAAATCTTTTAACCGAAAATGTGTAGCCTTATTTCAAGAAAAGATCCTCAAACTATGTGAACTATTCAACCACAGAAAAACCTGGCCTTTTTAAAAAGAAGACACATAGGAATGTTTCTAATGTCCTGTTTCTGTTGTCATAAATTAAAGGGGGGAAACGGTCAGAAAAGGCTTTAACTAGTTTTCTCTGGTCTGTACCAAATAGCGAGATCAATTGGTTCATACTGGCACCCAGCTGGGGCCATAAGAAGGTACATATTGTACTTGTTGCCATTTTCATTTTGTCTAACTTGGTATATTTGCTGTTATTTTATTTATTGTCTTCTTCATTTTTTTTTTAAAAATACTACTTTATAATTTTAATTTGTTATAAAATAACTATTATACGAATAACGTAATTCATTCCATTGGGCAGAATCTTAAAATCTGAGTCCAACTCTCATAACAAACCGAGACTGCAGAGTAATCCCCATTTAAAAATGGCTGGAAAAATCTCTTTGGAGAGAATTTACGATGAAAATTGGTTTAGTGCTAGTCAGGGAATATATATAATGGTATCCTTAAAAACTTTGAAGCACTGCAAAAGGAAAATAACTTGACAATGAGACAAATAAATGGCAACATGAACAGCTAAAATACTTATTAGTCATATTATTTGGGTAGATGAGACCAAGAAATCAATTCCATGAGGAAGGCTAGGATTATTTTGATTGGGACTGGCTTTAATAACAGATAATAACTCTGATAATGCTGTACTCCCTCTTCCTCTTTATATTCTAGTGAATCAAAAAGTTGTCTGCCTGAGCAGCCTCCAAATATTACCTTGTTTCTCAGAACTTAAAAAATGGTGCAGCCTCTTTTGTCACGTCAACAGTTCTTGAGAGGTCCTTGTGCTCTCTGACCTTATTTGTTTTCTTGCAGACTTTTCATTACCCAAACAAGAAGACATCATCAGTGGAACAACCTGCCTCCAGAAGCAGTAAATGCGCCAACACTGGAAGTTTTTAAGAAGAAACTGGACAGCCATTTGTCCGAAATGGAATAGGGTTTCCTGTCTGAGCAGGGGGTTGGACTAGATGACCTCCAAGGTCCCTTCCAACTTTATTATTATTATTATTATTATTATTATTATTATTATTATTATTATTATTATTATTATTATTATTATTATTATTATTATTATTACTATTAATCAGTGTACCCTCATTTCAACCCCAGCTACAAATATTCTCCCTTATTGGCAACAGTTTTATATATTCCTATCAAGGTTATCTTTCTTACTGTCTACAGGGGCCTTCAGAGTTTCCAGAATCTGGGGAAACCCTTGTGTATTGAAGAAAGCTTGATGGACACCAATCAGCAATTTATTATCACGAATGTTTGAACAACATTACAAAAACCCATTTCAATTATACATAATAAATATGGAATGAAGAATTGGAATAGTCTACTCTGTAAAATCAATGTCTTCAAGTTTTAAGAATTGTGAAGTATATTTTATACTATTTAAAAACTACAAAAACTGTTTATTGGAGTTTACAGTGGATGATTAGAAAAGGCTAATTATTACAATTTTTATGTTGGAGATGTAGTCAATTTTAAGGCAGTCTTTTGTATGCAACTAGTTAGTTATTTGTTCAATATTACTACTATGGTTCTTGGAAGGAAGTTTAAAGTTCAGAGTTGTCGATGTGTTGCTATTGCACATATTTAGAATTTCAAGTTATGGAGAACTTTGAATAAACAGTGCCCATACTGTTGAGAATAACTGATTATAGGCACAAAAGCTGGCTGGGTAATTTTGGGCCAGTAACTCTCTCTCTCAGCCCAACTTATTTCAGAGTTGTTATGGGGAAAATAGAAGGAGGAAGGAGTATTCGGTATGTTCCCCACATTGAGCCATTTATAAAAAATAGTACAGATGACATAAAATAAAACCAATAAATGAATAAGCTCCTGGAAAGATGTTTGTACACCAGATTATAATGATGATTATATGAAATTTGTCAACTCTTGGAATACCATATATTATCAGAAGTAAGCTACTATACATACACATTTATCTTCAGATCCACAAGCGATGAACTGGCCACAAGGAGAAACACTAATTCCACATGGATGACAACGGCTATTATGACCTTCAAAACGGCGCTCGCATCTGCAGAAATTCAATAAATTTAAGTACTATGAATTTTAAAATAATTGCTTCTAAATTTACTCATTCTTTTCAATGAAGTGCATATTCTATTTATCTTTGCCTTACAATCGACATCCAACACTCTGAGGTAAGATGGGCAGCCAATAAATTTAATGAATGAATGAATGGAATGGAATTGAATTGAATATGATATATCATAACATGCTCTGATTGCTTAAAACTAAAAGAGTTTAAGAAGAGTTTACAAAGTACTTAAACTCTCTTATTTAAATAGATTTTTAAAATGAAAATATTAAATTTTATAAAGGTATGTATACACATAACAAATATATAAACTATAAAATTATTAGAAGACATATATAGGCAGAAAAGTTGCATTCATCTTAAGAATCTCAAGGAAATAGTATCTGCCTCAAATTTAGTTATGATTTGCAGTGCTAGATGCAGAGTTGACTTTTTTATATTATTAGGACTATTCCACTATTTCTATATGTTCAGTTTGCTGTTCTCTGGGCATTATACCTGTTGTGATTAGGAAGGGAAGTTCAATAATCAGTTTATGTTTCCAAATATTTTGTGGTGTTGATTTACTTAGTTCTAGTATATTTTTCCAATATTTAATTTTTTAGTATGGGTAGGTAAGAGGGGTTTTACACGACACTGTAGTGATGTATGAGAGAATATGTGTATGCTTAGTCATATATGTATGTGAGTGCATTCAAGAAATGTAAATTAGAATAAGGGCACTGTTCCTAATTTAGCTAAAAATGGACAATTGACATGACAATCTATGATTTTCTTTTTTCAGATTTGATGAATGAGTTGTAAGGATTTGGTATCTTTCACTGAATACATGCATCAGTTTATTTTACAATATCATTTTTAGTTTCTTATACAAGTTCAGAAATTTTTCAACATTGTTCTACATGATGTCTTTAAGACATACATTTAAGAAACATTAGTTAACAGCCATGATACAATGGGATGTGTCTATGAAGGGGAAAGTGGTGTGATGGATTTCAGTAATGCAGCAGTTTCTCAGGAAGGAGGGAAGACATTCCAAGGAAGGGAGGGTGAGACAAGAGACAACACAGGTTGGAGCTGGATCATGGAGGGAGGAAGAGATTTAACATGGCCATTCCCTAGAATCTCCCAGGGTATATTCATAGGTTAGGGTAGTATAGGTTTAGTCTCCAAGATTCTGTCTATATGGCATAAGCAAATAAAGAACTGAACTTTGGCTGGATTGTTCTATTGTTCTTGGTTGAAGCTTGATGCAACAGGCTAAATAGTTACTTAAAAAACTGTCTTTAATGTTTAATGCAGGAAACATCCTTGAGACCAGTCTGACTACAGTCTTTCTGGTAATAATATGGAAGTCATTTGCCACTATCTTTTTCCAAGTCCTTCTGGTCTACCCTATAGTGGCTGCCTATCCAAGAGCTAATCACTTTCTACCCTGCTTAGCTTTTCTGAGATTAGTCAAGAAAAGCCCTGCTCCCATCTATTTCCGCAAGCAATTGTTTATCTCGAAAGAAATGTGCAAGGGGCTTTCCACTGGGTATTTTTACAGGCATTATTTTCAGGCATTATTATGTGCTGCAGAACATATTCAACAAATCATCTGGATAAAACAAAGGAAATAAATATTCCTACTACTAAACAGTTGGGCATTCCAATATCTTCCTTGTTTTATTTCTGAAAGAGATGGAACTCAAAGCAAAACCTCGCTGCATATTGTCTCTGATTAATAGATAAGAATTTGTTACATTGTAGTAATAGCTAATTTGTTAACTCTTGGAGGTCTCAGATTTATGTATGAGAATGGTGGTTCCTGGTTTATGGAAATATAAACCCATTTCATCTGTTCCCAAGGCCTAAAATAAATCCCAAGCCTTGTAGATCTTATTTGTTAAGAAATAGTTTATCTAAGCTGCTTTTAAAATTTGGCTGGAAAACAAATAAAAATCTTTACACATCAGTCAACTTTGTACAGTGGAAGCATAATATAATATACAATTATGAAATTCAAGCTAATAGTTCTCATAATAAACAATTATGAAATCCAGACTCATATATCTCTGTGGATAAATATTCATGGATCAAGATGTTCATAGATCATGAAGGACATGTATCTTCCTCCCTTCTGACTTAACATAGGAGCAATCAATAATTCAAATGCCACGTACTGCTGAAAGCAAAAATACTTACAAATGATTTGAATAAATCAGTTTACTGGTGGTATTCTATGTAATTAAATCTTTGTCATGTAACTTTTAGGTGCTACAAGAAAGGCTGGGATAACTGGCATGTAATATTAATGTTAATATTCTTCACATGAAGTCTATAAGCAGGAAATAGGCAGAAAATGCCTGAACTGATATCTGGAGAGTCTAAAGCAAAGCAGCTTGCCAATGTTTCTATGCTCTTTACATTACAAATTGCTCCAATATATGTTGAGAAATAGATGACCAACTTTATTTCACTAATAATTTCTTTAAACTCTTTAATGACTTGCCTGATTTTTCTTTACAAAAATTATGCTTCTGAAAAATGTATTGCCACTTAGTTACTGCACTTGTATCCCATCATTCCATCAACAAATAGTCCTCACTGTGGCTCATTAGAGAAAGTTTACGTTTGTAAAATGTGAACTCAGAAGTAATTTCAGTAACAGCAGAAGGTACCCCTAACTGTGGCAATACAGAGAGAATGACTTCTTTTGCCATTTTAAAAGTATGAATTGGCTCATAAGGGAGAATAGGATCTTTCAAATAAATTAGGGCCAAGTTATATATAACTATAGATCATAACCAACACTTTTTCCAGGAACAGACTGCCAGCAATGGAAGGGTATTAAGAAAGGAATTGCATATTCCTTTTAATCAGTTCTAGACATCAGTCTGGCTACAGCATTTTCTCTTTTCTGTTTCTGAGTACATTTCTCAGACTGTGTTATGGTAGTCCTAAGAGCATTTTGCAACAGCATGTGTCATCATGGCCAAATCTGACATCTTCAGGAATGCATAGAATTGGTAACCATCCTTAACTGTGCCAACACATTTCTGGACACCACAAAAACCTAGGTATCCAGCTTCATTAGTGAATCCGAAAAGACCCACAAGCTCTGAGTTTTCACAGATAAAATTACCCTTTCCAGCACAGCTTGAAGCACCTTTGTATTATCCTGACTGAGTTTCTCCCAGCATGGTCTTCTGAATCTTCACTCTAAGAACTGGTGTCTCACTGCTATGCTCAGACCATAAGCTTGATTCTACTGTACAGTAGTCCTTATTTAGCAACCACCACTTAGACTGGCAACTCAGCCAATAAGTAAAGTGGTGATTAAGTGAAATTGAGATCATAGACCCGCGAAGGTCATAAATGCGAGGACTGGCTGTAAGGTTACTTTTTCATTACCATCCTAACTGAAAAGTGATTGACATTATCACTTTTATCTTCTTCATATAATTCTGGTAATCTGGGAGAAAACTGTGCTTCTACAGCTTCACCACTAGAACTTTTGATCCAAGGACTGTGGTATAATTCCATAAATGGAGTAGGTGCTGGTAAATACTATTTTTTATATAAAGAATAGTACATAATTTGGAACTCAAATTTTAAAATTTCCACTAATTTGTCTTACTAGTCTTAGTATTAGGAGCCAAAATGGACAAGACTATCTATGGTATCAGCCCCACAAAGTCAACTGCAGCTGAGATCATAGCACCCTGTCATGATGTTAAATCAAACTAGTCAATAGCACTTATAGGAACAATACAGACTAGAGGAAATATAAATAGAAGGGAGAAAAATAAGGGGAGGAAAATCAAAGGCTCTAGACATAACCAACAAGTACAGCCTATTATACTATATAATTTAGGATTGCAATATAGAGAAACTACTCATACAGATTGTATTTTAATTATTTTACCATTCCCCCTCGAATCTTAATGTTTTAAAAGGAGACTGCAAGTAAGTAACCTGTTAAAAAAATTAACTTTTTACTATTCATGAATAGTAGTTAAACCAATTGATAGAAAAAACATAAGGATATAATATAGTTAACCTTTTTTCCTAAATATTTCATTTCACTATATTTAGAC
This sequence comes from Bothrops alternatus, assembly GCA_034064705.1. NCBI lineage: Eukaryota > Metazoa > Chordata > Lepidosauria > Squamata > Viperidae > Bothrops > Bothrops alternatus. The sequence goes on from JARGCV010000023.1 coordinate 15,265,392, forward strand.
ATTTGCTAGGAATAATGAGCCATTATTGTTTCAAAAAAATGTGCTAATTCCAATTTCAAAGGTAAGCTTCTGTTGTCATTTTTTTATAGAGTTGCCTCTAACTTCTTCCAGACTAATTTTTTTCCAAAACATTTGACTTGGACATTTAATGATTTACAAAGATCTCCCATATGTGCTTTTCTGTACTGCTTCTGTAGTTTGTAACCCTATACTGAAATGTTTTTCAGTTCAGAAAATTGTACACTTTTTAAGGATAAAAAAGTACATTCCGATTTGTTAAGTTCATTTCAATTTTTTTTAAAGGATGTCACTTAAATTTGGGGGGAGTAACATAAAGCTATTTCATTCATAGCTATGAAGACTAGAATGAAGAATCAATTTATTGTTACTTACATTACATCATAAAGAACACAAATTTGTATATTCAGGTATAATCAACAAAAATTGTGTAATGTCTCAAAGAGGAAGAAATATATCACACATATGTTTTTGTAGATTGCAGTTTACCTCATCAGATACAGTGCAAAACTGTATGCAACAAACTGTTAATTCTTAACTAAAGTGGTCATGGAATTCTGCCAATTAGGATACATCAGTTTTTCCCTGTACTTACATTTGTCTGAGTTATGTGGCAAATACCCATGTTCCTCAACCTCTCCTCCAGATGAAATTTCTTCTTTTATATTTGCCTTTCCCCAGCTTTTATGACAGTTTTCCCCACTCACTGGCATTTCATCACATGACTAAGTTATGTTTTAATAGAGCAATATTTAGATTTTATTGCTGATAATGTGTTTAAACTAAGGAACCAATGCAATATTCTCCATATGTTTTTTCCCAGCTTAATCTCATGAAAGGACAAATGTAGACTGGCTATTTTTCAACATGTGCCTAAATAACCACACAGTCCTTATTGGTTGTTTGTATGCTGTATTCAAGAAGCTGTGTCTCCAAAGGACAACTGCATTTGAGGAAGACAAAATGCCACAGAGTAAAAAATTTGACTATTATATGATCCCACAATCATTTTTGCAATTTTGTACTCCCTATATTATGATATCTAACAGAAACCATAAATTATGCCTGGGGATAAATTAAACAAGCAAACATTTATTCAGAAATATTTATATGTTGCCTTATTTCTGAGGAATTATAAGTAGCTGTTTCAAAGCTGGACTAACCAAACTTCATCAAATCGTGCAGAAGTTCCATAACTTTGCAAATATCAAATACTTCAAAGAACTCCTTGTGAACTCTTGTAAGAAAAAAAAAATATTAAAAAGCACTTGTATAGTGTAATAAAGAATTACCAGGAAACATGGCAAACAGCAAAACGACTGGCTGTTACCTTAATGTTCTCAAATCCCAAAGTTTGATGCCATCACCAATGGCTGCTGTTAAAAAGAGATTGTAAGCTTCATGTGGTTGACAGCTAAAAGATGATCCCTGAAAGAAAAACAAACATTAGTTTAAAATTACAGTAGCTTGGATAGTTTAGAAAACATTTCCACTGTTGAAACTCCATAGAAGAACATGTAATAATAAATAAAATAATAAAAGCCAAAATTGACAAAAGATCAGATTTTTTTTCAATGTAAGTGTCGTACAGCCATTCAGAGAATTGTTAAATCTAGCTTTCACAGTACTCTGTTTCTGCTCAATGATTGCTTATATTGTTACTATTGTTTAGAACAGCGGCCCCAACCTTTTGGACACCAGGGATCAGCTCCAGAGAGAAAGATTTTTCCACGGACCAGAGGGGGTGTGGTTTCATATGCTGTCTGCATCCCGTGGAAGGGGCTTTGCTTGTTTGTGGGGCCTGGTTTCTGGCATGTCATGGACCGGTGCCAGCCCATGGACTGGGAGCTGGGGACCCCTGGTTTAGAATACGTTTATAAATCATTTTAGCACAATGAATTCCTATTTATTTTATTCAAAGTACAATTCTAGAAAAGTAAAAAACTATTTTTGAGCCAAATGAAATCACTTTATAAAACAGTTTCTTTTCCTAGATCAACCACTATCTTTAAGATCTTTTGAATTTGTCTTTTGGCAGCCATTCTTTTGAGAATTGAAACTGGTTTTCATCAGCAAAATGAGTCAGCTATGATTCTGGAATTATGGAAAGTTCATTTATAGGCATCTATGTGGACACAACTGTGCTTTGCAGATGGATCAAAATCAACTTTTTCTAAGTATATTTCAAACTGTTTTACAATCTTTTGTCATTTAAGATAAATCTTTATTAGGAATTTTAACTGCTTTTCTAATCCTTTTCTTATTAAAAGGAATCATATAAATATTTGAAGCAAATAAAATTAAGCAACCATTGGAACACCCGAAAGATCTGGTTAGGGCAGACTGTCATGGAAAAAAAATGATCTATGTGGTTGCTAAGAGCAGACATTTTATTTATTTATTTATTTATTTATTTATTTATTTATTTATTTATTTATTTATTTATTTATTTATTTATTTATTTATTGGATTTCTATGCCGCCCTATTCCAGGAACTCAGGGCGGCTCACAACATAGATAGAAATCTAACATTAAAATACATTATAAAAACCCCTTAATTAAAAAAAACCAATCATCCAAGACAGACATGCAAACAAACATACACTGGCTGGGGCAAGGTGTTAAGTGCCCCAGGCCTGTCGGCAAAGATGTGTCTTCAGTAATTTGCGACATTATCTTGACAGCACATAATCAGTCAATAAAATAATCAATCAATCAATCAAAATTAAACAATATTTCAGCAGTCAAACAATAGTGAAAGAATTCATATTAGACAGCTGACTGAAAGCTTCTGTAAGAACTCTAATACATATGGACTCAATTTTTACTGAATTGAATTAAATATAATCACATTTACTAATCCTGAATATGAATTTAAATAATCAAAATGAATAATTTCAAGTAGCATCAATGTTATTAAATATGTTTTGTAGTTTTTCCTTCAGAGAGGAGGGAGGATTGAATAATTCATATGAGTTTTGCCAAATATTCAGTGCCTGAAATTATTTTTAGCTATAGACAGTGAGTTTTCAGAAATGTTGACATATAATTAGGAAATGTCCCAATTTTAAGTCAGTGGATATTCAATAGAGCATTAAAGTTGACTGCAAAAGGATTACAATAATCTCATAGATTGACCGTTATATTAGTATTTGAAATGTATTCATTTTTAAATGTATGTAATTAATCAGTAACATTTGTTAGAAAACATATAAGTTACAATACACCTGAATATAAAATCTGTTCCTTGAGGAAATTCTATTAAAATGACCAGAGAGTTCTATAAAAATCTAGTGGTAATAAAAAAAATAGCACTAAACACCATTAAGCAATTTGGAACTTGTATTCAAGTAAAGAGAAGATAAGTTTTTGATGTTACAGAACATGGACCACAACATGGACAACACAGAATACATTTCTACTTTCAACAGCATTTGGCATTTTGAATCTAAAATAACATTTAATATTTATTTTAAATAATTATTTACTTTTGAGGTAAACAGTTATTTGCTTATTTATAACATTTCATTACTTTTTTTCATATCATTTAAAATAAGGCCAAAATGAGGAATGTTGAGGTTACTATTTTGAAAGAAAGACAGAAGCACAAATTAAATTACAGATAATTCTGGACTTACAACCATAAATGAACCTGCAATTATGGTCATAGGTTGTGATTGTCATTAAGCAGGTCAACAGATAACCACGCCCTAACCACACCCAATCTTATGACATTTACATGAGTTCATGAAATCTCACAAATTCTTGAATGAGAATGACAAATTTGTCAAAAAGATTTTGAGATTTGTTTGACATCTCAAGACTCTACCTTTTTGCATGAAATCATGGAAGGTAAGATTTAACTGGGTTCCCCTTTTTTTAAAAAAAGTGTACAAGTTTCTGGGTCATCATGTGAGATTATATAAGGGCACATGGCATCCAATCCCTTGTTAAAATGAGATTAACGTTAAATGTGTTTTAAACAATACAATTACAGCAGAAGTCTGAGATAAATTGCCAATAATCACTTGCATTCAAAAGAAACTGGAACATTTTTGAGGTCTGGGGATGTTCAAAAAGCATCCAAGAAACATAGTTTGGAACTATATTTATTACGGAACTTTACACAGAGTACCTTGTGACTAATGCTAGGCTAAGAAATGAGAACACTGGATTTATAATCCTGTTTAGGCTTGCTGGATTGTATTAAAAATGTCATTGTCTTTCATCCAAAGCTCTGACTCAAAGGTCAATGTGTAGTCCAGTAGACAATAGGATGCCTTATTAACTTTATTAGCCAAAGAGCCAGGCACAGGAATCTATGTGGGGGTTCTTTCTGAAAATCCTGGCATCCTGAACACTATCTCTCTAGACCAGAGGTTTGCAAGAGTAGTATTTCAGTCAAGTCCAAATGTAAATTGAATCAAAGAAAAGCATATTTCTTATTTTTATTAAATAGAAATCCACTGGCATTATTCTGATACTATTCTGCCAGATGATGGATTATTCAATCCCATATCATGATTTTCTTCAGATGATTACAAAACCCTTCAGTGATGATTTGGGGCAAGCACGGCCAAGAAGAGAAATATGAAGTGCCGTTATGTAAGTAGAATGTGTGGCTTTTAAGGCTGGATAAAGACCTTAATTTTCCACTAATCCTGAATTGAATGCCAAACACTAAATATTTACCGTATACTAGGTTAATACACCTTACTGGGTGTGAGAAATAACAAGGAAGCTAGGAAAGAAAATAAAGTAAAAGCAAGTAAAAGCAACAGACAGGTCAGTCGACAATTTGTCTCATAGATGGCAACACAGCCCAGGTAGAGGAAAAATTAATCAAAAAACAATAAAATATAAACTAACATAAAGGGAAATTATATACAATTATAAAACTGTCAGCCTTAAAATTTGTTAATCTTGTATACAAATACACACACACAAACATACACATAGACCTATATGAATGTATATATATTCCAAATATCCTCTTATATAATAGTATGTGCATCTGCTGGATTGCACCTTCATTTTCTACTTCTAACAGCATTTCTTCCCAAAGCTTTCCCAAAGGTATTTGCTTAATATAGCCATGGTGTTTTGCTGCCAGCATTTCACTATAAAAGTTGAATATATGTTGAAAAGGTTGATTTAGGATTGTAATCTTCCATTTTTCATGAAAATAAAACTAATTTCATTCCCCATGTGGCTGTATGTCCACAAATTTCAAAGTGAGCTCTGCTTAACTAACTTGAAATCATTCTGCTGACATCGAGAAATAAAACAGAGGAGAGGGCCAACATATAACAAATGATACTTGTAGAGTTTAGTATAGTTAAATGTTGTAACAGACCAGTCTCATAAAACAACATAAAAAAACTATGCTAAAGTCATTTTAAGGAACTGTTTCAATGCTACAACAGAAAAGACATTCAAGATGGATGGCTGTCTGTAGCCTGACTAATGAGGATAACAGTCTAGTAGGGATAAGTCAGATTATATCCCAGTGCGTCTATATTCCTTAAAGTATTGGCACATACCGCCAAAGCAACTCAGTGTTAATGTCTTTAACCTAAAATTAAAAGATTTGGTTGATAAGCAACCAAACACAAATTTCACCCATACAACTTCTACTCCAAAGTTTAGTTCATGCTATAGGCACCTAAGGCTTTTTTTAAAAGTTAATACAGAAGTCTGTTCCACCTTCTAAAACAAATCAGACTCTTCCACATCCTGTGGCTTACTTAGACAAGTACAATTAATCCATATCATGCTGTTTCCTACTTAATCTCTTTCTGATATGAGAGTTTTTTGCAAATTGAATCAAGTTGACTCAGTACCATGTATTTATTTCCATTACAGAAATGGAATTAAATAAATTAACTGTAGTCTAGTTTGCAGAGTACTATAGCTAATAAAAAGAAGCCCTAGTTTAGAATATGTTTTTAAACAACTGCATGTAAAGTCCGTCCAAATAATCACATTACAATTAAAATCCTAAGGGGGAAATATACAATTTTATCACTTAAAGAGCAGTCACTGACAAAACCTGGAGCAAAGATAATACAAGAAATGTAGTACTGGTATAGTATAGGTATGCTCAGCTAATTTTAAAGATTGAGATGAAGAATAAGGAAAAGGGTAGTGTCTAGAATGACAAGATCCATATAGTTTAAGACTTTGCAAAACAAGGACATATATATACTGAACATAAAACTGTGCAAGATACTAACGTTTCCTTAAGTAAAACATTATTCATGGGATGGAAAACTTAAGAAAAACAATTCAGTCCAAATCTATAAAAATGAATGTCTCCTAATAAAGTTTTGCCACAAGGGATATCAGTGGTTCTGTTACACATCTTGCCAATCATACTTTATGCACAATGTCATACTATCTAAACATGCATTGTAGTAACATGGAATAAATTAACACATGGGAAGGAGATATTGAAAGTATTGTTTAGACTTACTTCCCTTTACATGACAGATAAATGGCCTATTATGGTACTGACACTGCTACCAATAGTGTTGAAGACTGGTGTGCAAATCAGTGAGCAAATTAATTGTAAGAAACATACTACAGCAATACATTTACCAATACAGCATAAAATAATGTATCTAATATTTCAGAAAACTAAAGACAGAGGGTGGAACTCACTGGTGTATCTGCAGTTTGCCAGTTACATCTGTGCAACAGAGCTTCTTTCTAAAATCCGTTGTATGCTAATAGAATAGCACGCAATAGTTTTGCAATTCACTGGAATTTCAAACATGCTTTATGGGTGTATTTTCATGAAAAATAATGGTCCACAAACTTATGGTACTTCAACATGAAGTACTAACACCCAACGTTGAATGTATATGTTCTATAACTAATGCCTCTTAACATAACCTTATGACTAATGTTGTTTGCTTTAATATTGTTAAAGTAGACTGAATCTCTACCTCAGGATATGAAACTTTTACCTCAGGATCTCGGGTTGGGGACCATAAAAGATTGCACTAGTAATGGGATGAAGTCAATTCAGAAGCGCAAACGCACAATATGCGATAGACTAGATACAGTAGATAGACCATATATAAGAGAAACACCAATCAAACAAAATGTATTCGGAGTATACTTGAAGATGTAAGGGAGGAGGGGAGAACGTTTACTAAAACAGATGTTTACAAAGATTAATACCTAATGTTGTATGCTATGTTCTAGGATGATTGCTTAGCAATAGGATCTTATGTTTAATGTTGATCACATTAATATTGAAACAGATAAGAGAAACACCAATCAAAATAAAATGTAACAGGAATATAGTTGAGGCTAGACGCGAGGAGTGGGGGGAAAAAGGCTTACTAACTCAGACGTTTTCAAAGACTAATACTTAGTATTGTATACCAGGTGTCATGATGATTGCTGCATAATAGGTTTTTATGTTCAATGTTGATTGTTTTAATAAAAGAATTTTTATAAAAAAAAAATTCTGCATCTATTAAAACTTCCCAGATTTAATTCATAATGTTCCAAAACATTTTTTTAAATGCATGTGTCAAACATACCACAATATTGTGTACATCGTTTGTTTTGCAGTATTCATGAAGACAAAACATTTGACAAAATACATGTCAAATAACTGAGCTGAGCAACACTGAACAGCATTTGGAAGGATTGCAATATGTGGACTGTACCTTAGACAATAATACTGAATGCTTATCTACGTTCCATGTAACCAAACAGCCCCAATATGCATAGTGAAAAACTCCAGAGACGCTATAATTTCCAAAAGCACAAGACAAATATGCATTTACAAAAGAAAGGGAAAAAAATAGGGAGGGAGAATAGGACAATAATTTCAGTGAACAATCAGTATATCCAGCGCAGTGGAAGTGGCTGATCAAGCAACAACAGATCTCATCTTCCTCCACTCTGTCCCCACCCTCTGCGCATGTTATTAGATTTTAATGTTTGGTTTTAATTTATTTATGTTTTAATGTACATATATAAATACATTTTTATGACTGTAAGCTGCCCAGAATTACCGTGTGGTCAGATAAGCGGCCAATAAATTTTATACATACATACATATATACATACATACATACATACATACATACATACATACATACATACATACATACATTGCCCATGGAATGCTAACTGATTTTCAAAGAAAGTTAAAATGAGAATTTGAGGGAAGTAAAAAGTAGTATCTTGGGGTGGGAGGGACACAATTAGGCTACCTGAACCTCCACATAGGAACTCTCTGTACTGCAAGGTTTTGTTGAAGATGCCATACAATCAAACTGAACATAGAAGCCAGCTTCAGTTCTTCAATTCACACGTTACCCTCAAAGAAGTCACAGAACTTTGAGTGGTGATAACTGTTTCACGAGCAGAACCAAAGGAGCAAAACTAACATGATTATTTGCCCAGATCTTCCACCCAATGTAGCAGACATTTTCCCAATCAAGACAATGACATTCAAAATATAAATCAAGTTAACCTTTGCAAAGTTTGAAATGATTTAATCATTAGTTTGTTCTTATGTGTACTTATTCTATTCATTTGCACTTTGGAAAATACTGGAAATATAAACAGAGATCGTGCCTACCTTATTTTGGCAAATCTGGTGAATTGATCTAGAGTGAGCATCTCTTATCAGTGCTGCACTACAGCCCATGTTGAGGTCAAATATTTCTAGAGCTCTGTTACTCCCAGCTGCCAATACAATATCTGTAATTTCTGTAAGTTAAAGTTCTGTTAGACAAATTATATGTTATAAATATGGCAGTCAGTATATCCAGGCTTTCATTTGTCAGAAAAAATATGTACTGCGTTTAAATAACTTAGAATAGGAATATCAAACTTTAACAGAAAGGGAAATAGAGATGGTGATATGGAGTTCCACAGTCAGCACCATAAAAGTACGTGATTGCACATGATCCCCGGTTCCAGTCACTAAAGCATGACATTAGTTACCAGAATATGAAACCTATAATACTTTTTATTATCTTTTTAATTTATTTTTGTTCATTACAGGTAGTCGATTTATAGCAGTTCATTTAGTGACTATTCCAAGTTACAATGGTGCTGAAAAAAGTGACTTATGACCATTTTTCACACTTATGACCGTTGTGGCATCTCCAAGATCACGTGATCAAAATTCAGACACTTGGCAACTGACTCCTATTTATGATGGTCCTGGGGTCAAGTGATCTACTTTTGCGACCTTCTGGCAATCAAAATCAATGGGGAGGCCACATTTACTTAACAACGGTGTTACTAACTTCACAACTGCAGTCATTCACTTAGCAACTGTGGCCAGGGAGTCATAAAATGGGGGAAAATCCACTTAACAACTGTCTCACTTAGCAACAGAAATTTTGGTCTTATTTGTGGTTGCAAGTTGAGGATCACCTGTATTACAATAAACAATTGTAATGAAAGAACTAATGCCTTTTGCAAAACAACACCAACAATGATGACAGAGGATACAGGAATAGAAGTCATTCACTGCTGCAAGACTGGTAATTTCCACCGTGGACGACATTGGAAATTTCTGTATTGATTTGCAAATACTCTTTGTTCTATATCTGCAGAAATAAATCAGATAAACATGTATCTTCTAGATTCATGAAGCAAAAGAAAAAAATAAAATCCATATTTATTCCAACCCATATTTCAAAGCCTTGGTTTTAGCATCTTTTTTATTCTTGCCTTTTCTACTTTGGAGAAATATAGGATCCAAATATTTTGTCAAAAAAAAAATAAAGATTTTCTTAACATATATTTTCTGTTATCAATAAAAAGAACTGAAGATCTTTGTTTTCCGTATTTTCATTAACACACGTCAGGTACTATATTAAGTTACATACACATTTTTCCTTTAATCTATGAAAATAATACAAAAATCTGCAAAACTTAAGAATGATGCATATATTCCAATAGCAAAAGTTAAAGTTCCTTCCCTGCACAGTGGAAAATATTGTTTTCCTAGGCTTATACTGGAACAAAGAATGACAAAGAATTTCAGCTGATCCTGTACAATATATGCAAACTCAGCTTGATAGTTAAAATGTCAAATTCTTCTGTTCCACTCGTATTATATGCTGGGTCCTGTCCAACATGATGTGAGTGACCCTCAGCTTATGCAATGGGATCGTCATCCCATCTACAGCATGGTTTTTCCCTAGAGTTTGCTTTTAAGGCAGCATTTTTTTTATTTTGTATTTAATAGCAATAGGGTTGCCAAAAAGAATGGGTGGGTTTTTCCTCCAATGAATTACCTGCATAAGCCTCCTGAATCTGGCAGACAGGGGAAAACGGGAGGAGGGAATTTTAACTCCTTTTAAATCAGTGATCCCTGAATCAGGAATCTGTGTTACGGAATCCGCAATACAATAAAACTCCTATTTATTTTGATTTTATTCTGTAATGCAAATTGTAGGTCTAGATTGTTAGGCCTGGATCAGAAACAATAGCTGGAAACTGACCAAAGAGAGAAGCAACCTGGAATTAAGGAGAAACTTCCTAACAGTAAGGACAATTAACAGATCGCCTTCAGAAATCATCACTGGAGGTTTTTAAGAAGAGACTGGACAGTCACTTGTCTGAGATAGTGGGGGGCTGGACTAGATGACCTCCAAGGACCCTTCCAGCTCTATTCTATTCTAAGGAACCCAGCAAGACATAACAAGTTCAAGTTCCTCTATTTTCATGCTATAGAACTTGCTCACTCAAATCCTAATTTATAGTGGGGGGAATCAATTGTAAAACTATGAAGTTCAGTCCACATATAAGTATGTATGTCTAGTATCTGAAGAATACAGAAACTATGATGGTGTGAATGAGCCATCACAATTCAAACCACCCCGTAAAGCATCCTGTTACCTAGTTTGGGTAATGAAACGTCTGCAAGAAAACAAGCAAGCTCAGAGAGCGCCAAGAACCCTTCACCCCATAAAGTTGAACTTTAATATAAGAGATTTAAGACATTACTCATGTTTCTGATGATGTTCCACATTTTTCCCCCAATTCAGCTGTTTACCAAATCTGACTCACCAGATAAAAGAAATGACAGAAATAACACAGTGATACATACGTGGAAGAAATGAGGTAAATTGACATTACATAAATGATTAATAATGTCATATAATATCTCCTTTCTTAGTTTTCCTTACACTATAATTTCATCTGTCAAATGGGAAATGGCTTACTTTATAAAACCAATCATTCCCATTTTCTTTCATTACTGATTCTTCTCTTTTTCAGTTAAAACAATAAAGAAATACCTTTACTTGACTTCTTTTAATTTATTGATTAATACCCTTTAGTAATACTTACATATGTATATTGCACTGATTTCTAAACCTATTTTGAAATAGCCTATTTTTATCCGAAGACAAGCCAGCTTTATTTTTTTTTCTTTTCTAATATTTAGAATAGAATAGAGCTGGAAAGGACCTTGGAGGTCATCTAGTCCAGCCCCCTGCTCAAGCTGGAGAACCAACACCATCTCAGACAGGTGATGTCCAGTCTCTTCTTAAAGATCTCCAGTGATGGGGCACTCAGCCTTAAAAGTGTTTTTTTTTATTGTTAAGAATGAATATTTACTTTAAAAATAGTACCTTTAACTGATTACTCTATCAAACTGCAGCAATGTTATGCATCCTTCTGCAGTGTGGTAATATTACATAACTCATAACTCTACAAATAATATATTGGAAAAGAAAAAGCAAAAAGCAAAAATAATTCCACAAAAGTTTTAAAATTAAATCTGATATAATGCCAAAAAAAACCTAATTCAGATCAGACTCAATCTTCCCTCTTGGAACACATTTCATTTTAATAATTATATTTATTTATGGCAAAATTTTCATTTGTTATACAAGGTAATATCTACATATTTTGCAGTATATATAATGAATACTTAATAAATACAACCTTAACAGCTATAACAAATCTAGAAATATACACCAATGTTTCTGTTTCTGAAAGCTAGTAGATAAGAAATCTCACATTTTACTATTTTTTTGCACTAACAGTGGTGTTTCTATACTGTTTAAAGAACTACTGAATGGACTTGCACATGTCAACAAAATATTATTAGCACAGTATTACATTTTCTACTAATGCTACTTTAAATACATACCGTTTTATCTCATCTTTGCTGGTGTCAAGATAGTATCTTAATAAATAAAATTCTGCTCCACAGGACAATAATATGAATGTATCTATATAATAAAACTGGGCTGATCGGACAGATTTGGGAAATATATCGTTTCCCTGAAATTAAAAGTACAAAATAAATATCGTTTATCGTGTAATTCTCATTTAGAAAACACAGGTAGTTTATTTATAGACTATTGTCTTCTAGTTTATTTTTCAAACTGAAATATTTTTTTTAATTACCAATCTTAATTTATCTTACATTGTTCTTCAATGCAGTTTAAAGCAACATTTATCAATATTATGACATTCCAGCTCCAATAGACTTAGCCAATACACCAACAATTATATTTATTGGCTTGTGTTCTGGCTTATTTATAATTTACTGCATTTATATTCCACCACAATCAGTTTAACTCATGATGAGGGATAGAAAAATTTGGTCACGTATTTTTACTCCCACTAAGAAATATCTTTTTCCCTTTTTGTTTCTTTGTTGCATGCTTTTGCCTTGGAATTAGTAATTTAAGAAGACAGAGAAACAGAAATTAGTAAATAAAAAGTTCCACTGAAAATGTTGAGCAAACAAACCAAACAGAGGAAAGAATGTCATGTTAATTTTTTAGTATAAGACTTAGGAAATATGCATTGTTTCCATGTCCACATTAGATGATTGTTATTCTGATTTTCTTTTAATAGTACAAATACAGAATGACCACATGAATAAAAATGACAAAAAAATATTTTCAGCATTGACTGGCGAGTTCCTCCTTCCAAAATTTAACTATGACTTCCTCCAACTCAAAATCTGAACTTCTAAGAACATGGACATATATTTATGATGATAAAGACTCATCATGACCCAAAATAGTGTCAAGATTTGTTTGAGGGGAAGGCATTTATTTATAGGATTTAGGCATTTTCTGATTAGACCTCAGACTTATATTCCGAAAGAACTGCCAAAATCCCAAATACAATTATCTGATGGGTACAGCATGAAAGAAAGCCCTGTCCCACCCTGTTCCAATTAGCTGGACAAGTCTGCAGACTTGCATGGAGGGGAAACTGTTTGGCAGGCTGTGGGAATGGAGCTGAAATCCTGAAGATTTCACCTCTGTTCTTGCAACTGCTATAGGATTTCTATTCCGTACATAGAGAGCAGCTGAAATCCTTTCCAAGGTTGCAGGAGTATTTAAGAGCAAAAGGGCTGCCTGCCAGGAGGATTTTGGCACTGTGCATAGCTGAAATTTTTAGTTCTCAGCTGCCTGCCCAGAAGTTTTCAGCTTCATATGGAGGTAAAATCGTCCAGCAGACATCTCTTTTGCTCTGTTCACTTAATGACCAGGGAGATTGCTTAATGAATGCAACCAATAGTGCCAGGACTGCAGTCATAAGAATGTCTTGCTTAATAATCACTTTGCTCAACAACTGAGATTCTAATCACAATTATGGTCATAAGTCAAGGACTACTTGTAGTGTGGCTGCTAGGCCAAGAAGTTAGAAATGATAGTGAGGAAGAAATATTTCCCTGTTGTCAGGCTTTGCTTAGTTGAGACGTGGTGATGGTAAGCCATCTATGAAAAAGGGCTCTGCAGAAGATACCAGTCTTGGAGCAATTTCATATTTGGTAGCACCACGGGTTGGCAAAAAGGCTGCTATAGTGGCATTCATGAAAATACAGTCAGCAAATACAGTCTATGCTTCTGGAACTATGCAAACAGGATGAGAAACACTGATAAATATCTATAAATCTCAATAGCAATAGATAAGCATCCAGTCTTCTGCTGAGCATCCCTTTGGAGAAACACTTCCATTGTTACAATGCCTTGACCTTGACCAAGATAAATTTGGAAAAGAAAATCTCTTTTGAACCTTAGAAAGATTATCAGGAATCATGTTTCTGGTGGTCCCAGTGAGAGGTGCAAGATTTATATCTACTCTAAAAATCAGGAAATATTAGAGAGGCCCTAAGTTGGCCAAGAATTGCAAGAAAGACAAATTGGTATTATGAGCATGATAACTAAAATGTGAAATAACATTGATTTTTTTTTAAAAAAACCTTTGTTATTAAGTTATTAATGTGCAACATATTTCAAATATATGCAATTAGTATGTTTTTGGTGGTCAAATGGAATACAGAGTATCCCAAATCTATTTCACTTAAAAAGCTTACCAGACATAAAGAGGGCTCTGCACTGCTGACTGACCAGATCTTTAATGTTCTGTCTTCGGAAGATGAAACAAGCCAATTGTTGTCATGGCTCCAACCAACTGAGGTAATAGCACCATCATGTCCTAATAAAAATAAATACATTTCAAAATGAAATTCTTAGGAAATCACAAAGCAAAATATATTAATCAACTATACTATTGTACAGTTGGAAAAACAGGATGTTGCACTATTTTTTTCCTCTCCTCTCTCTGAAACTGCAGAACGTTCTGAGGCATCAAAAGAATATTTACCATTACACTCCTGGATACAATCCAAGATATTTTTATAGAAATATTGATGTTCCCTTGTGCATACTTATAAATTCATATAGAGACTTCTTAATAAGGGTATCTGTGGGGAAATGAGGACAAATATCAAATGGCAACTAGGATGATCAAATAAAATCAGTACCTAATATGATGCTTTTCTTTTTTTTCACAGACCACATTTCATACATGAGGACTTGAGAAGCAAACTTTTTATAAAGAAAAATAAATATATACAGCCCTGGGGGTTTAACTTAGGGACGTTAGTTTTCAGTGTTCAGGGTAGAACACACATATTTTATGATGCATTGAGGGGACAGGGGGGCAGTCAGGACATGCAGTGGATAAAGTAAAAATGATGTTATTTTGCAAAGATATGCAATGGGAGCAGGTTTAGACAGGTTTTTTTTTCTTTTCTAGGTATGAAGCCTAGCATTTATAGATGTCTGTTTTGTTCACCAACAAAAGTCAGTGGAAAACTGTACAAGTAATCCTTACTTAACAACCATTCATTTAGCAACCATTCATGTTACAATGGCACTGAAAAAAGTTATTTGCAACTGGCCCTCTCACTTACGATCATCACAGTGCTCCCCACAGTCACATTGCTATGATCCAGCTCTTGGCAACTTACACCAGTTGCAGCATCCTGCAGTCATATAATTGTCATATGTGATCTTCGCAGGCAGTGTTCAACAAGCAAATTCAATGGTAAAGCCAGGAGATAGTCACAAGTCATAGCTGTTTAATAATTGTGGGTAATTTGCTTAATAACCATGGCAAAAAGACTATAACATTGAGTATGGTCCATACGATACCTCAGTTAATGATTGCGCTGCTTAAAAAAATATTTTCCAGTCCTTATCCTGTAAGTTGAGGACTACCCTGTACTTCTATTTACAGGTTGTTTTCTATTAAGTGGCACAATTTCAGGGAACATGAAGAGCAGCAAAAAAAAGGGAATTATGGTCCTTATGCGGCACATAGGCTGCCCATTTTTGCTCGATGTGAATTGGAGATATCATAAGAAAAAATATAAATAAAATCCTGGTGACACATCTAATATTTGCAACTTCGCATACGTTTAGTTGAAATTACTAACGTTAATATACTTAAAGATCCTAGGCTGTCCCCTAGTGCCTAGCAATGATATTTTACTGATTCCATTTTTTATAGAAAAAGTCTCCATTTTAACCATAAGAAATCTCTGTCAGCTAAGAATAAATGGTACAAGCCTCACTTTTTAAAAACTCTAATAATTTTTGGAATAAAGGGAAAACTTTCTTCACCTAGGGAAAAACATTTCCTTCTGGAGCTGTCAGCCATGTATACAATTCTACTGTCAGAACTAAAGTGAAATATGTGTCCTTAAAATGAAGGCGCCTTTAATTAATATAGAATAAAGTGGAATTATTAATCCTTGTGATCTGTATATGTTTCCATTAAGAAAAAACTACTTTTTTAGCAGCAAGTCACATTCTGGTTCTTATATACATTAAGATGAGCTACTGTAGATCTTCTCACTTGGCCAACTCCTAAACAGATCTATTCCAGTTGTTAACTGATTTTTCTATTTTATTATTTTCATAAATGCAAGAAAACTTGTTGAATTTCTTCTGGCTGTTTCTGTTCTATTATTTGGTATTTTGATTTTGTTTGTATCATATCGGATCAGGGGACAAAGAAATAACGATAGCTAAGAACATAAAAAAACTAAAAATTAATTTACCTGAATAAACAATTGGTTCTCCTATAAGGTTTGATTTGAATGCCAGCAAAGTTCTGTCAGCTAAACCACAAGCTAATAATTCTCCATTTCCTAGAACAATGAGAACAGCAAATTAATCTAATATAAATAAAAAATGCCAAAAAAATATAGACAGACAGATTCCCAGGCCAGAGTTGGCCATTGTGTAAACACAGAACTAGTTAGATTTAAGGTTTCCAAGTACTCCATCAAATAACTATTAATATTAATAAACCATAGAAAGTTGTCATTTTCCCCCTCATACCTGAATGCTGAATACAGCATATGGCAGTTGGTTTATCAGTTACAGTAATTTGCCTCACACTTTTGGTTGGAGGAGATTTTCCAAGTGGATAGTCTTCCTTATTTCTTCTTCAATAATAAAACAAAAATAAAAGGGAAAAGAACAATTAGTGAAGTAAGAATAAAGGAGATTTAGCATTTCTTTCTATACTACTAATTTTAAATTGTGCAAATTGAGCAACAAAGATAATTAGAGGTTTTGAGGCTAAAACATATAAGGAATAGTTGCTGGAATTGGTATGTCTAGTTTAATGAAGAGAAGGACGAGGGGGGACATGATAGCAGTGTTCCAATATCTCAGGGGCTGCCACAAAGAAGAGGGGGGTCAAGCTATTCTCTAAAGCACCTGAAGGCAGGACAAGAAGCAATGGATGGAAACTAATCAAGGAGAGAAGCAACCTAGAACTAAGGAGAAACTTCCTGACAGTTAGAACAATTAACCAGTGGAACAACACTGGAAGTTTTTAAGAAGAGTCTGAAATGGTATAGGGTTTCCTGCCTGAGCAGGGGGTTGGACTAGATGACCTCCAACGTCCCTTCCTATTATTATTATTATTATTATTATTATTATTATTATTATTATTATTATTATTATATACCACAAATGATAAATTGTTGAAATAAATTTAATATTTTGCTTCGTTATGTTATATTATAACTGCAAGATAATGCTAACGTGCTTTTGGTATTAAACAAGTTTTTGTATTCATTAAACAATTGTACTACTTACTGTCTCCAACTTCTCTTGCATTCCGATGTCAACCTGTTGTGCTTTACTTTTGAATTTGGGGAAAACATGACCATGCTACAACAGGAAAAAAAGGGCTCTAATATATATGATGATATTTAGCACTCTATTACCAGTAAATTCCAGCATCAGAAAAAAATATTTTCCTCAAGCCCATATGAAACAAGGAAGAATTAATATCTGCTCCATCCTCTAATCAATGGTCAATGCTTTCTTCTAAGGCTATTTCATTTTTATAAAACGCACTCATCAACTGTACGGACAGGGCTTTTTTTCCTCATAGAACGCCCAGAACGGAGTTCCGGCACCTTTTTTGGATGGAACCTTGTAGGGTAGGCAAGGCGGGTTGTATGACGTGTGTGAGTTCCAGCATCTATTTTTTATTTTTTTTTTAGAAAAAAAGCACTGTGTACGGATGAATTGACTACAATGTGGTGCTTGGACATAATTACATGCATGAAGCAAGGAGATTTTTTAAAAAACATTGATCAACTACTACTATCTATATCAACAATTACAGTCCTGTTGTATGTTGTGCAATAGTTTTAGAAATTTGAAAATAAGTATAAATATTTTAACAGTATTGCGAATACATACATACAATTTCTAGGCTGCCCACATTCCAAAAGACTCTGGGCAGAATCAAAAACAATAGCACAGTACAAAGGAAAACAGCTGCAAAATAGCCACTATCAGGGAACAAAAACATTTGTCCACATAGCTAGCAATTCCTGGAGTCTGTTCTTCTATCTCAACCCAAGGCCTGAAGAAAATCCCAAATTTTTAGAGAACACTTAAGGATGGCCAAGGTTTAGGCAGATCTCCAAGGGGATGTTATTCCAAAGGGCAGTTGCAATAACAAAGAAAGCCATTTCTGGGTTCCACTAAATGGAACTTAATGAAGAGAAGGACAAGGGGGAACATGATAGCAGTGTTCCAATATCTCAGGGGCTGCCACAGAGAAGAGGGAGTCAAGCTATTTTCCAAAGTGCCTGAAGGCAGGACAAGAAGCAACGGGTGGAAATTAATCAAGGAGAGAAGCAACTAGAACTAAGGAGAAAATTCCTGACAGTTAGAACAATTAACCAGTGGAACAACCTGCCTCCAGAAGCGGTGAATGCTCCAACAATGGAAGTTTTTAAGAAGAAACTGGACAGTCATTTGTCCGAAATGGTATATGGTTACCTGCCTGAGCAGGTGGTTGGACTTGATGATCTCCAAGGTCCCTTCCAACTTTATTATTATTATTATTATTATTATTATTATTATTATTATTATTATTATTATTATTATTATTATTATTATTATTATTATATCAGGACTCTTCAAACTTGGCCCTTTTATGATTTGTGGACCAACTCCCAGAATTCCTCAGTCAGGCACACTGTCTGAGGAATCCTGGGAGTTGAAGTCCACAAGGCATAAAAGGGCCAAGTTTGAAGACCGCTGCACTAAATGAAGTTACTTAATTGATGGGACCTGAAGAACACAGAGGACAGGAAACTTAGTAAGAGCCTCTAAGATAACTATACCTTATGCCCTATAGGGATGAATTTTCAATATGTTTTGAGTGACACAACTACTATTTAACAAAGGAGGAAGGATTAGCAGTAACAGAAACACAATTGCAATCTTCAACACTTTTATCCTTTTTGATTTAAGAATATGCTTCTAAGTATACAAACAATGCCCCTTGATATCTTAAATCTAATTAAGATATAAAATGATTGAGGAAACATTTCATTTCTGGCTCTATTCCACCACTAAAATAAAAAAAAACATGATATATATGCAAAATAAAAAAATGGATTAATATGCAAACATTGTTCTATTTGCAGAACAGAAATTAAAATTTGGATTTACCTCAGAATTCAAATTTTAATTTTATAAAAATAATTAAACATTGTTTCAGATTAGTTAGTTGGACTCAGTTTCCAAAATTAAAACTGGGCATAATGAAGAAATTTATAATTTTATTAATGAGGGGTACTATAAATTATCATTTTAGGTAATCATAGTATTACCAAATTTGAATTCATCTACATGGATAAATTAAATTAAACTAGTATTTTAAACTCTTTATTTCTTATCCTCCAGCCCATTTTACATTAAATATATACCAAATCTTTATGTAACTAAAAGAGACAATTGTTTTTATTTATTTATTAAACTGCTATGCCTCCCATCTTGCCGGGATGACTCTAGGTTGCTTACAGATATTCAATAAAAATACCACCTAAAACATTAAAACAATAAACTGTTATTAAAAGCAACAAACTAAATTTACCAGTGTAATTTGCACTCACTGTGGTGCTGATGTATAACCTGATGATTTAATTTTGTTATGAAAAACCAATGGCTTGTCTTTTATTTGGGTTTTTGTACCTAAATTAAGAAACATTTATAGTTAATATCAATTTCATAGCTAAGCATCAAGAAATACATATACAGAGAGAAACTAAAAATATACTTTGGATATCATGAGCGACATATATCAGGTAAGGGGACTTTCACTAATACAAACAACACCTGATCTGTTAATATTATCCATTCCAGTGTTACATGGACACAAAAAAATATGTAACTTTCTTCCCAGTACATTTGTTAGACTAAATAATTCTGTTTTTAAATCATAATTTTAAGCTAATCTTAAATTATTTTTTAAAAAATCTTTTAGAGACAATATGAAACATCAAAAGACATCAGACACAATAGAACTTATTGGTCAAGAATGCATATATGGTTAGAGAAAATGACTAAAAAAAAGAAACATAGATTTTTAAGCCAGAATTATTTTTTGTTAGGTATAATTGTAGGAAATTATGAGAAGGAATGTGTATATTTAATGTTACATGTATTAACTGCAGTGAGAATTGTATTTGCTCAACATTGGAAAGATGAAGAATTACCAGCGGAGGAAGAGATAATATAGAAAATTTTAGATTGTGCAGAAATGGACAGACTGACACTGAAAATGAAAGAGAAAGAAGATTCAGAATGCTTTAGAACATGGGATATATTTTATCAATGGCTAGAAGAATGAGGTAGAGAGAAAGGAGTTTAACATGTATTAGTAAATTAAACATTGGAACACAGACAATATGTTACTGATAAAATATTAAGGATTTGTGACTATAAAAAATAAAATATTGAACAAAAAAAGAACTTATTTTCTAGTGTAAGAGCACTTCATCAATGGCTGATGATGAGCTGAATTTCCTTTCAGTTTACCAGAGGTACTTTAACCTGGATCCTTATATTGAGATGGCCAGACTTGATAGCTTAAAAACCTGTTTCAGCTGTATCATTCTAGGCATGGACTTCTTCTGTGTTATCCAATGATTTTAATGGAGAAAATACATTCAAATCTATTTGTACATATATTCTTATTAAAAGAATGGGAAATTTCTTATAGGAAACAGGGACCTATCTGAGTATCTGTGATTCCATATCTGCAAAGGATAACAAAATATAGAGTAACACTGACTTCCTCTGAAATATCTTTCTATTTATTTCTCTGGGTTAGAAATTCCACATTTTAAAAACTGCAGGAGAAAGTCTGTGCCTGGAGAGTTTTTCTGCTATATTTCAGAAGTTGATGCATACAGAAGGAATTAGGTCTTTTGATAAGATACTTCTTTGATACCCACAATTAAGTGTAGCCACTAGACAATCTATAGCATTGATACTAATAGTGTACTGAGGTGATGAGATATGGACAAGAGTAAGTTGGCTTCTAGGAATGCCTCTAATTCGTTTGGATAGAATATCACGAACAAGCTTGGGGTAAATTGAGGCTTTGGTCACATTTGTGGTAAATAACTCTGCTTGCAAGAAAAGGTTGTTATGTGAAAACTTTGACTCATCAAATATTGACCCTTGTTTGCCAGCAGGGGTCAATATTTATAGACCTATCTGGTAAAGACCATGGCATTTGGTGACTTGGGATGGATAATGAGTACGGTAAATACTTCAGAATATGAAATAATGAATAAAATGGGGAGGGGAGAGGTAAATATAGCTGACATTCAGCCCTTAGTTTCTTCCTTTATTCAATCTTTGCTTTGGGATGTTAGTTTCAATGTATTAGTCAAAGTATTTAATCACTGCAGAATTTAACAAATTTACCTGCAAAATTTAACAAATTTACCTGTTTTATTTACAAGCTTGGCTTTTTCCTTCTTCGGGTACAAGGGAGAGGTCACAAGAAGAGGATATCTAAAACCACAAATCCAAAAATATAATTATATATTTAACCCTACAAGATGCTCATAACAATTGACAGAAGAGCAACACTAGAGAGATTGCTCTCAGGATAAATATTTAATTCACTACAGATAATAATAGACCCCTGGTACTGCAATCACCTATATTACTTATTTATGAACAACTCAAAATGCAGTCAGAATAAAGGATTTTTCCCATTTGATACATTTTTGCAATCACATTTGCTAAACTGGTGCACGCTAATAGCTGAAGGAATAAGCAAAGAAATCACAAAATTCTTCCACCATAAATTGACATGGTGATCTTAAGCAGGCCACTCTTTTTTTGGCTTCAGGTCCATATCTACCAGATATTCACCTTATATGGATATTGCAATTTAAATAATACAATTTTATAATTAGATAACCTAAATTGAAGATAACCTGCATTAATTATATCCAGTAGTTTAAAATACTGTAATTAGCACTTATTGTTGTTTTCTACCAAACACTAAGAATACTGTTACACGTAGTTCTTGTTTTGAGATCACAACTTGGACTGGCAAGTCAGTTGTTAAGCACAGTAGTCTAAGTGATCTTACTTCAGTTTTGCTTTACAGACCTGCGAAAGTTGTAAATGCAAGGATTGGTTGCAAAGGTACATTTTCATCACTGTGGATGCTGCGAAAACTCGCTAAACAAGGCAGTCACTAAATGAAGACTACCTATATATTATTCATAAAAAGACATATTTCTCAATCCTACAGTTGTGAAAAAGATGTTTATCTATTACAATATTTTAAATTAAATTTGTTACCTAGATACAAAATTGCTTATGTCTGTTAGCAATATATTTTCATAAAGGTGGATGAGATAAGCCTAAAGTCTCATTTCAAGTATTTTATTCACAGCTAAAAAAAAATATGTAATGTCAATAATGATAAAGAAAATAAATCAATTACTTTTCCAGGAGATGTCCAGTTTTTAATCCTTTTCACTCAATTTTTAACCATTTCCGCTGTTATTATTAGGTGCATTTGATTGCTACTAAATTCATCTTCACATTCTTTTATCTCTATTCTAATTCTAATAGTTCTAATAATTCTAATTCTAATAATATTCTGATTTCTTATATGATTATTACTACTATTTATTAAATTATACGCCACCCGACTTCCAGTGACTCTGGAATGTTTACAAACTGTCAAAAAATATTTTCAAACAAAGAAACTATAAAAAGAATAAAGATGGCAGAAATAACATCAATAAATAAAAGGAACTGAACTTTAAATGGGGTTAAGTAAAATGATGCTTTACCTTGCAACAGCAGAAAAGCCTTCCTCCTTTCCACTTAAAAGGAGACTATTCTGCTGGCATCTCAACAGAGCAGCAACGTTAACTTCCAGTAAAACAATTTTGTTCTCCAACATAGAAGTCAGCAAACAGAAAACCTGCAGAAAGACAGCCATAAAGCATTTCTCTCTCTTTAAAGCAAATAAATCCCTCCCTGGTAAAGAGGTTTGTATCAAGGAATGGAATTCTACTCATTGAAGATCCATCTGGGAACATGGGTTGGAGGTTAAAATGGTAGAACTTTGGTCCAAGAATGAGAGACGCAGACCAAAAAGAAATAGACTTTTCTTCTGCTGAGAGAATAGGGAGAAGGAAGGCTAAGTCTCAGTCTTGGTGAAAGGTGCATAAAAGGAGTCTGTGGGACAGCTTGGTGTTGATGAACATATTGGGAGAATGGATACATTAATTATAGGCTGGGGTGTGGAATTATTTTAAAGGTGTATGTTACTGCTTTGGTCGGAGGATGATATCTCTAACCCCACTCTCTTCCAGCACTGATGATGTTATTTAGTTGGGGTAATGAAATGTCTGCAAGAAAACACTAAGCTCAGAGAGCACCAAGGACCCTTCATCTCAACTCTGAGCTGCAAACATTCTCCTTTATGGATGATGTCTCTATCAGTGGAGAGTCTCAAAGGCAGTTTGAGTGAGGAAGGCCACTGGTGCAGCCAGGAGGGACCATATTTGGGAGAGAAGAATTACAGCATTGACGGATGGAGATATTATGATGGGAGGCAAGGATTTGTTATTACAAGAGAAGAGAGGTTGGAAAGTTTGCGGCCAATTTCTACTTTTAGCCCTCCAGTCTCCAGTCTTGAACAAGGTAATGGAATTGCTGAGAGTCTTGGGCTCAAACCGATGCTGTAGAACTTTAGGTGTGTTGAAGACTGTATTGTTGGATGATTTATTTATTGTAGAAAGTTGTATTTTTTCCTATTTTTTATTTTTATTATGTGTACTTGTAAACCATTTAAATTTGAAGCAATTTATATCACACCATATATAAAACAAAATTAATTTGCCATTTTTACATGAGAAGAGATTGTCTTATATTGAAAAATTTAAAATCAATTTCTCACCTTACCATTGACTGCCTTCCTCCTTAAAGCACAGGACCCAGCAATCTGAATACTAAGACCAGTGAAATCTTCACATGCAACCAAATATAAATAAAACAAAAAAATTAAAAATTCATTAAAACAATGATGAGATCCTGAGTCCACTTCATTTCTCATATGCATTTTGAAATAATACACAAAATATTTTAATTTGAACATTTCTGAAATTAATATATTTCCAGTGCAATAATCACAAATTAAGAAACAAATAAATGTTAATGAATTGTTTATCTGCATATTGTTCACTGCAAACAGAAATCAAAGTTTTCCATATATGAAATTAGTGTAATATTTATTTATTAAAAGAGAGGAAAAAGAGTGCATATTATCTTAAATACATCACCTTTGTAATGTAAAGCAGCTTCCAACTCAAAGTTTGCGTTGTTAATTATGAATAAACCAGTAGAGCTTCCAATCCACAAATACTGGGTACTCACTTCAGGAAATCTACACAAAAACAAAGTTTAATTTTTTTAAAAAAAAATCCTCAAGTATCTTCATTTCATATACAAGAATATACTTTTACATGTCATGGCTTTATGAACTGGAAATTATGCACAGATAGAATTTCTAACACTTAGGATCTGCAGCCTTCTTCCAAACAACATCAAAATCTGTTTTTAATAACTGCTCAACATTGCAAGAGAATTACTTAGAATTAATGATCACAGCAGTGTCAGAAAAGGAGCACTAAATGCGACACAGTTCAAACAATATCACTTCCCTGCAAGATGCAAGATGAGACTTTTCTCTGTTCTGATTTGTCTGATTTATAATTTGCATATTTTTATTAAAAGCTTTGGTATTCTATGTTATTTAAGTATCACAATATCCCCACTATACAATAACCTTTAAGTGTTATGGTAATATTTAAACCTACTACAGAATATTATATACATCTATCTGATTATTTTTTACATATTATAATGTAACAAAGAAACAGTGTATTATAAAATATAAAATAAAAAAACCGTTGCAGGAATTGGGTATGTCTAGTTTAATGAAAAGAAAGAAGGAATAGCAATGTTCCAATATTTGAGGGGCTGCCACAAAGAAGAAGGGCTGAAAGGCAGGTCACTTCCTGATAGTGTGGACAATTAATCAGTGGAACGACTTGCCTCCAGAAGTTGTGAGTGCTCCAGTTTTTTTAAGAGATTGGAAATTTTTAAGAAGAGATTGGACAACCATTTGTCTGAAATGGTATAGGGTTTCCTGCTTCAGCGGGGAGTTGGACTAGAAGATCTCTAAGGTCCCTTCCAGCCCTGTCATATTGCCTGCACTTCAGCTGAAGAACCCACTCACCTAGATTCTTCAGCACCAAAATTTGCTGGGTTATCACAGTGTTCAATTCTAAGGATTGGAAAGGTAGTTTCAACCACATCCTCTTCGTCTATATTGCTCACAGTACATGTCTGAGAAATATTCTGCTTCTGATCTGGAAAACGCAGAGATGTGATTATACCAGAAATAATTACTAAGATATTCAGTGAAAACTACAAGAATGTGTAGCTTAATAATTTTTTATTAAATGTGGATTCGTTGGTCAATTTCTGCGGTGAGATTTTCCATTATTTTACAGTGAAATATACTACATTTCTTATTTGTCGTTTTGGAGCAACGTATGGTTTAGGTTCAGTTTTGGAGCAAAAATTTGGTACAAACTCAGCAAAGCACATCATTGTCTGTCACCTATCATGCTTGTCTTCACTGACTTCACGCTCTGATAATATTGGCATAACAAATTTAAATAACATACAGCAGGGATATTTCAAGTTTTTCTTAATTTCTGAGTTGTCCCTAATTTTTTTTGCATCCTTTATGAAGGCACTTCATGTTTGAACAATAGAATTAATATCTTCCAATCAAAAAGTGTAAATTAGAACAGCACATATTCCATTAATTATTCGCCAACCAGTAAATTGTAAAATGTCTTCACCCAACATTACCCAAATGCTCAAACTTTGTTATTTTGTTGTAAAACCTTTTCCTCTCTTTCTTTATATTAATATGAATTACACAGCGATATTGATGTCCACTAATCAAGCTGAAGATCCACAGCTGAAAGAAAAAGAACACAATTACTGTAGCTTACTTTTTCACATTAATCACTGTAAAAATGTTTTTAATTTTATTATCTTCGTTCAGTGGTAAGCATGTGACCACTGAATTGAGATAATATTCCATATCTTTTCAGTAAAATGATTGCAATTAAAACCCTCAGTTTCTTAAATTTCACCAATGTTTTGGCAACCAACTTCTTCTATTTTGACTGGCGTATAACATACAAATTAAATTCACTTTTCCTGGCATTACAACTTACTTTTTATAATTGCAGTATAAAATGAGTGAAAATAAGCAATCACTATATATGCAAAAGTTATATGTATATAAAAGAGAAATATATAAAAGGTATCTTTTCATCAGAAATGAAATATGAATTTTCTAATATTATAATAGTAAATTACAAATAGTCACACTGTGTATACATTTGTTACCTGTCCATCTGCACATCCAGTGATAATCTGTTTATTTGCTTCGTCAATAAAGAGACTTAAAAGAGGAAATGCTGTTAAAAAAAAGTCCTCGTTATTAATGTATTATAATAAAAACTCTAGCACCACCTATAGTTCATTTAAAACTATTCTATAATACAAGCAGTCCCCTGTATTAATAACCAGTTCCATTCCTAAATTTGCCTTTAATCTGAATTTGCACATAAGTCAAAGTAATACTTACAAATGGACTGCCCTATGTCTAAAAATGGCAAATCGTGTTATTCTTCCTCAAGTGAACACACTGCTGATGCTGCACAATGTTTTCATGAATTGCTGAAAATAACTGTATATTAAGAATGTGCAACTTCAGAGGTTTGAATATCACACTATTCAAACTCATATTAATCACAACTCACTTGTATTGCACAAAGGTGCTGCAGACAAAAGCATGAGTTAAGAATATAATTTATGTTTTCTGCCTTCCCTCATCTCACAGCTTCTCCATTTCAAACTCTTTCCAGAAGCTGCTTCTCAAAATTATTTAGAAATCTTTGGTTGAAAACTTTGTTTATTTTATTTATTAAATATATATGACCCCTGATTCCCAGAGATACTTCATTCCCATGCAATGAATCTTTATGCTTCATACTCTTGCAATGAATTTCTTATGGATATAGAAACACTGTTGAATAGGTAGCTACAGCAACTGCCCATTCTGCCAAGCAATAATACTAGCACACATTGTTTTATAAAAGGAACATAGGTTGGTAATGAATCATATGCATCTAAAACCTACCTGTTATTACTGCTGACTGATATATTAGCAATCCAATACAGTAATCCCAAACCTTTTGAAAAATACATGAGATTAAATAGTCAGTTTATATCACCATGAAAACAACCAATGTGATGCCCTGTAAATAATAATAATAATAATAATAATAATAATAATATAAAATTTTCATATAAATTATTCACTATGCTGCTAGCACTTCTAATCTATGGAATTAAAGATAGCTCCTGGTGTTCAGAAAAAAGTACACTTACAATTCACCTAATTTAAATTCTCATCAGAGTAAAATATCATTATTCCTCAACCAAACATAAAAGAACATTTTTTTCAGAGGAAACTAGATTTGCTCTATGCTCTTAAAATGCAATAAGTTTTCAACTGATTTCACAGTAGGAAAAATATAGAAAACAAGCAATACAGAATGACGAAAGTTAATGATATTTGTTAATATTACAAAATTTGTCATTCTCTTCCTAATATGAATTGCTTTTCATGATGCTTACTTCTCTGATTTAAAAAATCTCCATTTTATAATATTTAAGTGTTTTTACTTTTATAAGTCTGCAATCAAAAAGTACAAAAGACAGAAACAATGGACTTACCTTAAAACTTCTATCTTCAGAAATCGATATAAGTATATTTTTCTCCCAAGTACAAAATTCAGCAGCAGTTACTGGTGCTAGATGGCCTTCCAGTTCAGAAAGTATTGCTTCATCCTGCCATCAATACAGGAAAAAAAGTAAATGACATTTGTTGGATTTGACAGAATTTGGTTATTTATAACATTTTAATAGATTGATGTGAAAAATTATAATGCTAATATGGTGGCAGACAAATTTAACAACCTTGATTGATTTAAGCAAATTTAATTAAATTTCAAAGCTACCTTACATATAAGAAAAAAAAATCCCTCAACCTTATCGCATATCTCCTAAGCAAAGCCATTGAACCATAATTCTGTTTTAGTTATCATTTCCATTAAATATAAAATTAAATTCCATTGCCACTTTTAGGCTTTGCCTCCATGTCTTCTGTGTTACATTTACCCTCTACTTTAATATTAGATCTAATTTCATTATATATCAAGTTAATTTAAAACTGCTTACAAAAGCTTTGTACCATTCATATTTAAATTAAATCAAAATAATTCACAGCTTAGTTGTTGGACTGCAGGCGTTTCATGCACCGCCTAGAAGTAATATCACCAGTTGTAGCAAGTTTGAATTTACCCTGTTTATATGGAGTAGCTTGCTCGGCCAGTGTTGGTCATGATCATTGAGCTTCCAGCAAGCAAAATCAAGAGCACAAAGATCAAGATGACACTAATCTTATATAGTTTACATTACATTCTAAGTAGTATACAAGCTAATTAAATAACATTTTACAATAATCAAAATGAGGATAGAGAGGGTGTCATTTCCTCTAGACTTTAGTTTCAAATATCAAGCAAATTACACATAGGCATTAACTAATCAAAGGCATGGATAATCTGTAACATAGTCAGTGTTATTGTTATTGTATGATTCTTCTTGCTCTATCTACATGTCTGAATCAGTTTATTATCTTTATCCTTGAATAAAGCAACATAATCAGAGATAATCTGATTTATAGTTCATATCTTCCATTCGAATGAGGAAAGATGTTACATAACAAAATGGGTCTTGCTTACATTTTGAAGCTGGGACTTGATCTTGCTTATACATAAGATGAGAAAATACTGCATTGTAAAGCAAGCAGTTTTTATTGCTCTATGGGGTTGCAAAGGTTATTGGGAATATCTCCTAACACCACCACATTGTTACTTTGGGGAAAAAAACACTCGTCTTTTGCAAAATGACAAAAACAGCTTTCAACTTTTGCTTATTCTATGAAATAGTATATGTTAATAAGCATTTATTTTACAAACTACATATGCAATAGAACTGTGCAAAGCATTTTAAAAGGAACCTACGGTAGGGCTGTGAAAAGCATTTGGAATGGAAGCTTTGCAAATTACTCTGCTGCAGTCTTTTCCACTACACTAAAGCAGTGGAATTCATTGGAGGATACGGATGTGATTTTTTTTCCAAAGGCTATTCAAAAGCATTGTGTACATTAGCAGCCACACTAGTGGGAATTCCAGTGGAAGCATTTTCTAATATGGTTTTACCTTTGCATTTAGCATGTAGATTCGATTACCAGCACATACTGCCACAGTCTGATCATCTGGACTAAAGCGAACATAAAGCACCATCCCCAGAAGTGTCCCTATCACAATACCTTGTGGCATTAACCCTGCCATAATTGAAACAAATCATTTAATTATTAAAATTATTCCATCAACTGAAGAGTCAGCAGTGATAAGTAAAACAAATATCCTAATGTTATACAAATGTTCTGAAAAAATAATAACATGGTTATTACAACTTAAAGAACTTCTTGCAACATCCTATGTGTCTTCTCGGAAGTATTCCCCATCGAGGTCAGTAAGTTTATAACTGTATCCGGGTAAGTGGATTGAGAGGTACAGTTAAAGCAGCCAAATTGTTCATGTTGCCCTTCTACAATGCAGATTCATGCAAAATGGATAGATATTCAAGAAAAATTCAAAACTGCACATTGCATGCAAACATGATTTTGAATGTATTAGAAAAATAATACACAGGGCTTGAGTTATAACCCATTTATTCAGCAACCATCTGAAGTTACAGCAACACTGACAAAAGTGACTTATGATGGTCCTCACGTTTATGACTGATGCAACAGCCCCACAGTGACAGGGTCAAAATTTGGGCACTTGGCAGTTGGCATACATTATCAACAATTGCATTGCTCTGGAGTTATGTGATTGCCATTTGTGACCTCCCTAAGTGACTTCCGATAAGAAAAGTCAATGAGGGAAATCAGATTTGCTTAACAACTGAATATTCACTTAAGAACTGCAGGGATTCACTTAATAACTGTGGCAAAAAAGGTCATAAAATTGAGTGCAATTCATTTAACAGCTGCCTTGCTTTACAATAGAGATTCTGGCCCCGATTATAGTCATAAGTCAAACACTACCTATAAACATACATGAAATAAAAGATGGGTTCATATTTTTATATTGTTATATCAGTCAATTTTCTGTGAATACAACCCACATTTGTATTCAGGTATCACATATACTGCACTCAGAAATTGTTATTTGAAGAGATAAAACTTAACATTAATTTCTAGAAGGAGCTAAAGATTACAATTAAAGGTGAACATTCAAACCTGACCTTCCAATACAGGAGGAAGCAAAATATTTTAACATTGGACACATTTAATAAGATTGAAGCAAAATATTTTAACACTGGACACATTTAATAAGATTTTTGAACAATGGAACCAGAAGTTAATAAGAGTGCCTACCTCTATAGATAGACTGTGATCCATAAGGTTACTAATTCAGTTATTTTAACCACATATATCTCAATGTATTCCTATTATCTGAGTGAAGCATTCATTTTTTAAGTATTAAAATTTTCTTTGGATTATGATTTCAACAAAACCTATTCAATACATGTGCTTTGTTCGAATCATAATGCAAAAAAACTGATCTATTTTCCATTGTAAAGAGGTTCCAAGTGTATTAAATACAGCACCAAAAGCAGACCTTCTAGCACCTTCTTTGTACATTCATCCAGATTCCAAACTATCACATAATCATGGGAAGCAGAGCAAAGAAGGAGAGGATTGACTTTGGTCCCAAATGCCAGTGCAGTAATCGAGTGGTGATGACCTATTAAGTGTAATGGCTGGAAAAAAAACAAAAAAAAACATTTGGGTTATTTTAAGGCGGATGCAGTGCACAAAATCAAAAATTGTAAATTTCTTTTGAAGTGTTCTTTATAGGCCTTAAGAGAAATATACAGTATAGATAAAATCATATTAGACACAGCAATATGCTTTATTGTTCCACCCTCACTTTAGCTTTCTAAGACTATCTTCCCTTGCAAATATCAATCTAGGATAAGCTTTAGCAGGCAAAGTCCTGAAATAAGAGAAAGAAAATGAGGAAATATTTTTCCATAACATTCTGTATATGTGTAGGGGGCGGGGGGGCGGGGGAGGGAATTGTAAAAAATGAAAATGAGAGGAAATGAAATATGGGCAGGTTCACAAGATAAGGATGGCTGAACCCTAGTAACGTTCTGTGAATGTGGCAGGGCAGTCGTAGGATGAAAACTTCATCTGGAATTGCACTAAGGAATCTGACATTAGGCAAACACAAAACTATGTTGCATCTTTGCCATAATAAATAGATGATAGAGTATCTATTTAAATATGAAAATATGTACTTTAGGTCGTCACTGGTATCATATTTGCTGTTCCTGGACATATGCTTTTAACCACTTCTATATTCATTTCAAAAGGATTGGCACAAGTGGTGCTTGTGGATTGCTTTCTCTAAAATGTTATTTTCAGCATTAATGGCCACAAAGAAACTTGTATTTAACCTGATGGTTGGGATCATCACTCATATTCCAAATACAAAGTTCATTTCCATTTAAGGGAAAAGCACAGTAATGGAGGCTACAAGCCAGTTGAACATGTGATTCTGGTACTTTCGATCTAAATACTTGTTTTTCAAGAACAACGTTGCTGCTGTTATATCCATCTTCAGTGGAGTACAGGTCCATGAGGTT
Source organism: Bothrops alternatus (assembly GCA_034064705.1). Classification (NCBI taxonomy): domain Eukaryota; kingdom Metazoa; phylum Chordata; class Lepidosauria; order Squamata; family Viperidae; genus Bothrops; species Bothrops alternatus. The sequence goes on from JARGCV010000023.1 coordinate 15,297,467, forward strand.
TTCCATAGTATACCTGAGACATAATAAATTGGATATAATTATATCACTGATTACATTTAGAGGTATTTTGTATTTACACATCATTTGTAATATTGTGTACAGTACTTTATCCTTAGTGAAAGTAGTCCAAGGTCTAGTTTAGTCTCCCAAACTTATAAAAATAACTGAATAATTCTCATTTAAATCATTTTAAGATAGTGAATGATGCAATCTATTTAAATATGAATTATTGCACTAAAATGTGCAATTCCATAAGATAAGTCTGAGGGACTGCAGATAGAGGCAGGAGTTAGAATTTCTAAACTCTAAATTCCAACAATTCTATCAAATACAAGCAATTGTTCTGTGATGACATGTAGCAATTACTCAATAAACGCTTTTCTTGGATGCACTCCAGACTATGCAATCCATAGAATAGAATTCTGTGTCTTAATTAAAATTAGTAAATAAATTATAGCATAGGATTTTATGGACTATATAGGCCCTTCATTATAAAAGTACAAATCATATTATATATGGAAACCTAGATTTATAATAATCCTCTAGATACCATTTGAACATTTTAGATATTATCAGTTGTGATGTGGAAAATGAATATATATTACTGGTTTTAATTTGTTCCTGGTCAGAAGGAGGATATTGGGAAAACATAACAAAAAATGCTACAGCAAAGAGCTGGGATTCACGTGGATCTTTTTAAATTAGGCAAGGAAATACCTCTGCAGACTCATTGTTGCCTTGTAGCTGTAGTTCTTAGGGTCCTCACAAGATTATGTTTTCCTGAAGTACCATAAAGTAAGCTTATTTAAGGCTTGCCGTCTTATGTGAACCCGGCCAGCTTGGTTTATAAAACGGTTTCAGATCTAAGTTGCAAATTTCTGGCCAACCACGGAACAGCAACAAAGAGCTCGCTTGTTATATCTTATTGTTGCCAATCTAGTTCTTCTCCAGATTTTGGGAGGTCAGATCAGGTACCTCTAAAATACTTTTTTTTTTTTTAGTTTTGCAAGCTCCTTGAGCCCAGGCAGTTCCGCTTTGCTATCGCGGAGAAACCAACCACGGTGCAGCCTGTCGTTGGACTCCAGCCAGGCTTTTCTGCGAGAAAGAGGTCCGCGAGAGAAAGAATCCTGGGGAAGAACTGAACTTCGTCGGGATTTTCTCCCGCGAGGATCTCACTGCAACAGTGGGGCGTGAAATATCCACGACTGTTGGGGACGGAACGAAAACACGATTGAGTACAGTGCAGATCCCTGCAGCAGGGCAGCCCGGTCGCCAAATATGCAGCGCGCCTCACTTTTTTCAACGTGGCGGGCAAATCAACCCACGAGGACGTCAATCCCAAAGAAGCCTCCTGCTCGGGAAACGGTCCTCGTTATTGTCTTTATACCATGCGTGGTTGCCACGAGTGTTGGTCGCCGTCTCCCGTATGCAAGATTAGACGGTGAACATAAACCCTTCCCAGCTGAGCGCCCGAATGTGACGGTCGCCTGGTTTCCTAGACAGCAAAGACGCTTACGGCAAGGCCTCGGAGCCAATTCTAGACGTTACTTCGTCTTCCTAGGGGCTTCGTTCAAGCGGTTCCGAAGAGCCGGAAAGAATTGCCTGTTCTTGTATGGGATGGAGATAAGACTGCTTTTCTCCTTCCTTTTCCAACCGGTCTTTAATGGTAATACGCCAAGCTTAAACCCGATATGTGGGCGATTTGTCTGTCTATCTCATTTTCATGGAGGGAAATGGATCTTTGAAAGTTTGCCTACAAGTCCAGAATTGGTAAATTGCCACCTGTATGGATTATGAACGGTTCCAGAAAAACAATTGTCTTCTTAAAGAACAAGTAATCAGAGTAAAAAGAGTGTTACTAAACATACACTATTCAAGGGGGTTACTATACTATGTTTACTGTACATAACAAAAAAAATATAGTAGATTAAAACATCTATATTTTTCTCTTATGAGTGCCATACATAATTAAGAAAACTCGATTCCAAAAATGGTGACATGAACAATTAATTATGCAACTTAGATTTTCATTATTTTACTTAAAAGACATATTCTCTAAATCAAAATGACCATTCAATTCTGACTTAATGGATAATTAATGCCCAGTTTTGTTTAGGCTGCTATTTGGTGATCCTGACCTCTGTATGCTAAACTCCTAGTTACGTGTATTGTACAGAAGTCCTGCCATCTAAGCAGTTAATTTTCTGTACTGTAACAAATATATACATAGATATGGACTTCAGACTTTATTTTATGCATCCCACTACTACAGTTGATTATGATTGTATTGTCCTAACACATTACAAAATATCTTTTTTTTCAAAATCTGGAATATGTATATTTTGGGGGGAAATGACCAAATGAAATATTTTTGTGAAAGCATATAGGTCTTGCAGTAATTTAAACACACATGTATGTGTGTGCGCGCATGCATGCACACACACACACATTCTGGCATAATTTTTTGTAGGCCACTTCTTCCATTTCCATGAGTTGTCACTTCATATGCAGCCTCTTTTAGTTGTATCCTGATAACACGCCAAATACTTAAAACAAAGAACTTGCATTATGATATCACAACACACTTTTTTATATATGTCTACCTCCTTCACTATCCCCAGCTTCCTTTGTGAACCCCTTTGGTTAAGACAGCATTTCATATATGTGGCCAGACAGCAATAATAAAGGAAAGCTATTCAATATCATGTAGGTTTGTGGCCCCTTAAAAGGAAGGTAAGAAATTGATCATGGTTATTGCTAGTAGGAAATCAGTCATACTTGCAGATTACCTACAAATCAGTTCACTTATACATATATTTGTCATTGTTTGTTTTATATGTTACACTTTTGTTAGTAAACTGCTTTGAAAAATGTTGTGACAGATTATTTTTTTTTAATAGTCGGCTCTCCTTATCTTGCCAGAAAGACATCTCATTTTTATGAATTAGTTTCACGCGTTGAGTAAAGTAAGAGAACGCAGGGCACGCACGTATTCCAAACTTCTCTAATAATAACAACGACAATAAGCAGCCAATGGTTGCTGGCATTATTCCAATAGTATTATTAGTAAAGTTCCTTTCAGCCAATGGTTGACCGATTTTCAGCCTCGGCTCACGACCTGTGTCCTGTTGCCACGGTGATAGAACGAGATAATCCCTCCCAGCCATCGCTCCGCCTTTTTTTTTTTTTTTTTTCCCTTCCCAGAACAAAAATCCGTAGAGCAGCTCGAGTCGAAATCTCGCGAAGCTACAGAGGAGTCTCGTGGTGAGCTGGGTTCCAGTTCTGTCAAAAGATTCCGGCGGCCTCCTCGATGGTGGCGGGAGAGCGAGAGAAGCGGCTCCGCGCTAGAGTGAGTTTGGGGAACAAACCGGGGCAAGCGAGCGCCCCCGGGGGAGTGAGGGGGGCGCGGCCGAGGAGAGCTTCGCGAGTCCTTGCGCGAGGCTGGACGGAACGGAGGAAAGGGGACGTGGGGGAGTGGCCTGTCTCTTGCCTGACATTCTACAATAAGGCGCTGCTGAAGAGTGTTAAGGCTCCGGCGGCTTTAGGCGAGAGAGATTCCTTCTCTCCACCCTGGCAGACTCTTCCCGAAGCCGTTAAGAAGCGGGCGAATTGAGGAGGAAGCAGGGGGCTCCCGAAGAGGCGGAGATTTTTCCTTCCGGACCGAGTTTCCAAATTTCTTTACACTATCTGGCGGGCCTTCTCTGACGTCCCCTCAGAGCTCGCACTCTTCTCTCTGCCTCTCTCTTTCCTGTTGTCAGGATTGCAAACCTCCTCGACGAGGTGGTGCATTAAATTTAGTGTAAATAAATGAGCATTCCGGCACTGGGTCCGCTGCCGCAGGGGACCGACTTTATAGCCCTGGCAACTTCCTACGCCGAGGCTAAATTCGGTTTAACTTAACACAGGGAGCCTCCCGTTATTTGTGGTATAACGGAGCTTGGAGCGCGTTTCTATGGTTTCCACTTTTACGTCTCTTTCCCCGCTGCCCCCCAAAAGCCCTACTTAGCAAATTACTGTGATGAGGGATTGATGTTACCTTTTAGGTTGTAGTTGCCTGCTTCTGGCTAGATGAAAAGCAGTGTGTATTCGTCTCTCGTCCTGCGATTTCAGGACCCGGGAAAAAGAATTGATGTTCCTGGTTATTGTAAGACTCTGGGACTCTTTCTGCCTTCAGAATCTATAGATTAAGATAGGTTAAGATATGCAGTCACTGTGGCGTTTCTGTGAAAACACGCTGCCTCTGTATGTTTAGGATCCAATCTGTTTAGTGCAGTATTTCTCAACCTTGACAATTTTAAGGCATGTGGACTTCAACTCCCAGAATTCCACAGCCAGCAATGCTGGCTGTGGAATTCTGGGAGTTGAAGTCCACATGCCTTAAAATTGTCAAGGTTGAGAAACACTGGTTTAGTGTGTTTATAAAATTATGTTTGAAGCATGATGGGAAATGTATGGAATAGTCCTAATTTTCATATTAAGCCTATAGCAGTATAGAACCACTGTGTAATTATTTAAAGGGGGGGAAAACCTGTGTTCTACAGAAAAGCAAATCTATATACTCTTGTTGAAATTTAAATAAATCACGGATGCTTATTTCTGAGGCCATTTTTTTGCAAAATAGCTTATTCCTGTCATGTTACAAAGATCACATTTACTACTAAAATATTAATGACATGCTTTCAATCTGTGTTACCAAGTTGGTCTTGACATCCCAGTGGTATAAACTTTTTCAGAAGAGTATCTCTTGACTTATTTTCCAGGAGGAAAACCTTTCTATATTTATTCAATATTAATACAGTATGTTTAAACTGTATTCATTTTTGTTGCTTTGTTACAAGAGTGATAGAACATGGTATATGGAGATTACTTCAGTCACAAAACAGATTTATTTTATATCCAACACAGGTGTGATGGCCCATTACTACAAGAAGATACTAGTAATATTGTTTACTTTTCAAGGACTTCTTATAACAAGTGCTTTTAATGAGGATGGGGATATACCTGAAGAATGGATTCTTCTGCATGTAGTTCAAGGTCAGATTGGTGCTGGAAATTACAGCTACTTGAGACTAAATCATGAAGGGAAAATAGTGCTTCGGATGCAGAGTTTAAAAGGTGATGCAGACTTGTATGTATCTGATGTAACTCTTCATCCCAGTTTTGATGATTATGAATTACAGTCTGCAACTTGTGGTCAAGATGTGGTTTATGTGCCAGCACACTTTCGTCGCCCAGTGGGAATAGGAATTTATGGTCATCCCTCTTATATGGAAAGTGAATTTGAAATGAAAGTGTACTATGATCAAACAGTTGTAGAATCTCCATTTGGTGGTGGCTCATACAATCCAGAAGAAATGAAAATGAACCAGAAGAAGTTTCATTCAACAGAAGATGAGTATCAAGACGAGGAATCTGTCTTCTGGACTATATTGATAGGAATACTAAAATTAATACTTGAAATTCTCTTTTAGATTTATAGATTTGGGTGTGAGCAATCTGTACAACTAATTGAATGCTGTTCTAAGCTGTGGATTGGAAAATAAAGCCATAATTATTTTTATAATGTAAACTTTTCCCAGTGCTATATTGTAGCAGGCACAGTATTTGTATGGTTTTCTCTTAGCTGATCAGGGTTAATGGATGCTACAATTCACTGTGATTTTTCAATAAAACTTCAAAATTGTAGAAATATGAATTCATGCTCAGTATTTCAACACATTTGTTAATATATTCACAAATAATGTTTTATATATATATATATATTAAGATAGATATAGACTATCTTCTTTGGCCAAAATAGAAATACTTACATGAGAAAGATTTGAAGAATGAATTCTGGAAAAGAGTTCATCTGCTTTTACAACCACCATTAACCACCTATTATTTGAAGCAACCCGAATACAGAATTACCTATATAGATAAGCATGAAGATTTCAAACATGAAATGTTGATGTTAGAACATTTAGCCCACTCTAATTTCAAATCATTTTCCACAGTGCAAGCCCATCTATATCTACTTAAAAATCATGTAATTATCACCTACTAGGAAGTACCACCATACTGGCATTTTCAGGAATACCTGAGCTTCCTTGTTCCAGAATTCCTCCAACTTCTGTGAGATGTTTTCCCATGTGATCTGGAAAAGACCTTGAGATCACTGGAAAGGCAGAAGCTGAAATGTTTTGAAAATGAAAACAGTATGTTCTGAATAAATGCTTTGAAGAGGAAAAATACTAGGAAAAAACTCTAATATTGCATCATCAGGAAAGGCCATAAGAAAAAAAAAAGGACTGTAAGTTGAAAGTTTTACCATGACTACATTAATTTCAAGAAGCTGTTTAGCAACCACGTACTGCATTATACTAGAAAGCAAGTCCCTTATCACCGTATAGAACATTACCATGTTTCCAAATCTGAGTTGCTTTCTTAAGATTTTAGCATGCATTTCTTACTCATTTTCTGGCTTTAGCATACAGAGGAAATGAAAGGGTATCAATAAGAAATTAGTAGAATGATAGCTTCTGTGTTTTTATTCTAAAGTGTGTGACAGCTATCTAGACATTTGGAATGGCCAGAGTTTCCTTGTAGATGGAAAGAAATGAGAATTATTCAAGAGTCCACTTGACTAAATTAAGCTTGGTTCCTACAATACACTTTAATTTCACAATAATAGCATCATATTCAAACAAATAAGATGCTAATTGATTATGCAAAAAACTTGTATACTTAGTGAAGTGTTTTATTTTGTGATTTAGAGAAACTGTTACTCTACTAATACTATTGAATTTAATAATAAATCAATATTTTCCTTTGAATAGGATGGAGGACAAAAGTAATTACTCTGCGGTTTTCTATAAAAATTATTATGCAGAACAGAATCTATAAGACAAATTATAAAAGTACAGAATACAGATATGTTCACCTCTGTCTTTAATGCAACAAAAGATACTGAATAACCTTCCTCACCATGTTAAAATTAAAAAGAGTTTTATTTGGTGAAACTGTTTTTGAGTGGTGTTTTTCCTTGTACAGTGGTAAATAGAGTAGCACCAAGTTTAGCACTAGTTTTTATGAAGTTAATATGCAGTTATCCTTCTTTGCTGTTCTTCCCTCTTCTTCCTCTGCCCCTGGGAATTGGGGGTTGTCTTTCACAACAGTCACAAATCCAGCGACCTACAAAATTAGAGCTGTCAATTAAAAGAAGACCAATTGCCAAGTAGTCTAAAAAGGCTACTGCAGCTGTATGTGGGAAGTGGGGATATTAATAAGTAGCATATTTTTTTTATAAATTACATTTGTAACTCTATTAAAAAAGATACTACACTAAATTGATTCAATTATATTCCAGTAATGAATGTACTTGGATTTAAGATAATACATTCTTATTCACTCCCCTAAATAAATTTAAGATGCTGTAGCATAAACTAATGAAATATTTAGCTACACTCAGAATGTCAGTAGAATGGATAATTATTAACACAAGATCAGTATTCACTTCACATAATGCCCAACTTTTAGACGTGCAATCTTTTCAAAAGAAAAAAAGCAATCTAAATCTTGAATTTTAGTTCAGCCTCTGAACAAGTGTAATTGATATAATTACCTGAAGGGATAGCACCAAGCCCCACACAAAATGTATGATAGCCACGATCACACACATCACAAAACATCATTTCTTCCTCATGGTGAGGCTGCCCGCATATAATGCATGTTTTACACTCCATACATTGCCAAGGATAGGTCTTAATTATTGCAACAAGCTCTGCAGACATATCCAAACAGGAAGGATGTCCTAAATCAAAACCAGTATCATTACTAGAATGGTTATATGAAGGATCCTGACAAGACTAAAATGATTTTACAGAATTTCAGTGTATCAAATGTGCTAATTAAATTTTAGATACTACAAAAATGTAGTTTGATTGTTATTTTTGTTTCAGTTTAAATATATAGGCATGTTTAAAGCAGATTTGTTACTTACCACTGTTTTCACATTGGGAGCAGTATATAAGTGCTTCAGACTTCCCTTTCTTGTTGGACTCCTTACCCTTCAGACAAATTCCACATATAGCATTTGGAATGACCTTTGGCTGGAAGGGTAGAAGAGGGCTATAAATTCACTCCGGAAGAATTGATACAGGTTTTTTTTTTTCAAAAACGTGTGTTATTTTAATTTCTATAAATCAAACCTGGGTGGTGTAGAACAGGATATGATTACAAATTGACAGGTATTGATTATATGAAAAAGTGGAATAGAGACTATTTTAAACACATGCAAAGTGAAATAATATAATAATGTATAATAATACTCATAATATTCCATTAAAATCACAACTAATCAATGAATTTCAAAAGGATAATTGAATTTCTAATCTCCTTATGTAAGATGAATGTGTATGAAATCTCTAACACATAATTCTTCAAATATAGATTAAGTTAATTATATTAGCCATCCATGCAGTATAGTATTGAAATTATATACTGAAAATTCTGAGTATATTTTTGTCTGATGCAAAGGCTGATTAAAACCAGTTTATTTCATCCGTAAACAAAATATTTTTTTATATAGATATAAGCAAACAAGTTGAAATTGGTAGTTCTTTGTGAGGGTAAGGACCAACAAATATCAATTGCAAGCAATTTTTACATCTGCACAGGAAACAAATTTTACACATTTATTTGTTCCATGGATTGCATCCATTACACTATGTCTTCCTAAACTTAATATATATTTTCAATTTGTATAAACAATACAAATTGTTTGACTCTGTGTCTGACAAAATAAGAAAATTGTAAGGAGTGTCTCATGGTAATTATTAGAATTTTAAGTATCTTCTGTAATCATAATCTTGTACCATTCATGTCAACATGTAAGACATGTTTCTTTCTGCATGTAAGAGCAACTACTATCATTTGAAAAGAATGTTATGTCATTTCAATTCCAAAACCCTCCTGCCATCAACACTGCTCCACATCTTTGGGGAATCCTAAAGTGTAGATTTGAGATCAATGTTGGAGGGAGAAAAATACAAGTTCCTCTGATCAAGTAACATTGGAGAATCAAAAGTACTCCAGATACTTAATATACATTTTTATATGGATTGTAATGAAAGCATTTTTGCAAATTACTTTTAAATAAATTGCCTCCTAACCTTAAATATGCAGCTCTTGGCTTGTTTGAATTGTTATTGTAATAAGAATTGCCAAAATTTATCAAACAGATGGGTAAAACTGAACAAATTTTCTTTCAAATTTAGATACATTTCCAATTAAAACTTTAACATGTAACAGAAAACTAAGTACATTTGTATAACATTTGAATTGTGTAGCTGAACCACACGTATGCTACCCTAATAATTATTTTGCCCTCTGAATATCTGAATTTGTAAAAAGCCACAAATTATTTAACAAAACTAAATCAGGTACAATAATTTATATATCATAATAAAATAAATTTTAATCTTATTACTAAGATACAGTTTGCACGTTTTTGTTTTCCTTCCATTTATGTTCAAGGTCAACAATCCTGCCTTTATGTGATATTGAGGAAGAGGGCACTAATGTTTGACATTGATAACTCAGAACATGAAAGAAATGATGCTGGTGAAAAGATTCTAGAACAGAGGTAGGTACTTTTTGAGCTGAGTTAGGCCTTAAATAGTTGTCTATTGTTCATGCTATAACAGTATATTTCCTGCACCAGCAGGAAAAGACACTAAATGAATCCAACACAACCTCTAACTCTTGATACCAATTTCTTCTCATATAACATTGACAACATGGAAACATGGGTGGAATTGTAACAACAGTTTGCTCTTAACAGAAAAACAGTATATCAAAGTAAGAACAAAAACATTTAATTGCTGAAAGAATGAAAAGTGTGCAAGCATCACTGCTATACACGTCTCTATCTGGAATATTTTAATAATGCTGAGAGAAGCAAAGTAGATTTGAATTCTTCTGATTAAAAATAAATTTAGTTCTAGAAAATTGCAGTTATTAACTAAATAAATATAAAATTTAAAGGAGTTAATATGTGTTTACTATGTATTAGCCTTATTAATTTTAGAATTTTTTTATGTAGTAAGCTTGGCCTCCACAGTTTTGTTTAAACACCCACAAGGCATTTATAAATAGCTCTTTTTTAAAAGATGACAGAGGCATTCAATATTTTTGCTTATTTATTTTTTTAAAAAAATCATAGTCCACCTGTTTTATACATAAATATAATGAAATGATAAAGGAGTCTAACATTCACAAATATCTCTACAAAATAATAAATAACCATGGTGGAAACAGACATATATTTTTATTTACTATTCTAATCCTACTTGCATACCTTTTTATACCCTGCTCCTCCCAAAGAAAGGAATAAACCCAATTTTGCAGCATTCACCTTTTGTACTGCTACATTCTATAAAGTTCACTGTTTTTAAGCTATATCAAGATAACAATTAGAAAATACACTTGCTATTTCTTTTATTGTATGCATACTTACTGCTACGGTATGAAGCAGCAAGCTGCCTCTCAATCACCCAATGCAAAACTACTTTTCCGTTGCTATACCTGTACTGAGTTAAGTGCAGTTACTATTTCTGTGCAGTCTAGGTACTGCACCAGCCAAGAGGCATTTAACAATAATGCTTTCCCCAAATCTCTATTCTATAAATCTAGGAATAAAAGAGTCACAATATACCAATTTAAAAGAACATCCAAAAATGGATGTCTCTCCTATAGAAATGAGGAAAAAAGTCTATTCATATTTAGGGACGATTCTAAAAAGAAAAAAAATGATATTGGGGGATCACTGGAAAACATTGCTTGTCTGATTTAGTGATGTTTTGGTCATCTTCAAGTTAACAAGCAAAAGAACAGTAAGATTTTCAACCCTACTGCTTCAAAAATTCATTTTAGACTAAAACTGCAATCCTGTATACCAGCCAAGATCATATTCACTTGTCAGTTCTAAATAAAGCAAGGGCAATGAGTCTTGATGCCTGGCTTCAGTGACTTCGGGACTTGTTCAGCCAGTTTTTTGGTTTTCATGAAACTGATTCAAGTAAACCAAGAAGTCTTCTCCAAAGCTGGAGAAGCAAAGAGTGGACAGAAAGCTCCTCTGAAGCAAGAGAAACAGTCAGTAGGAGAACATGTTCCATCTTCCCACTTCAATAAAGCTTTGTGCTTTGTGTATTGGATATGAAATGATATGTCTGAACCACACAAATGGAATTTGTAGCTTATCCTCAAATACATAAGCATGCTGTATTTCCAGAAATTACATTGGCTGGAAACGAGCCTGCCTTCTTTTCTAAGCAAATTAACGTAAATCAGAGAGTTACAGAATGCAAAGAAAGAGTGGGATAATCAGTTAACAGACTTGTACTTCAGTCTTGTTTTATACTGAAATATGCAGACCTGGATCTCTCCCTTACTCTGAGAATACTGCCATGACAATTATAGTCATCAGTCCTTCATCTTTTAGAACAATAGCTATTGAGGAAGGATAATAGGAATGATGCCCCCATTAAAAAAGACAGATGGTTTAACAAATTAATAAAAATCAACCTGCCTGCTTAGAAAAAAGGTAAATATAAGAAACCCATTTGTAATACTTGCAATATATGTATTAACATTTTGCTTATCTTTCCTAAAAGCTCTTACGGTTAAATTTTAGTTTTAAAATGTAAATAGAGAAATAATCTAATATATGGGGTGATTACTATGCAATAAAATCATTGTAACTTTTAATGGTTCCTGGGAATATTTAAATCCCCATTTGTAGGCTTATTTAGGCACATGATGTATCAAATGCAGTCAATAACTGTTAAAGATGTTCATACTATATTAGTTCTATAATATACATTGTATTAGATATTTAAAACTAGTTCTTACATAGAGTTAGCTACTCTAAAGTGAAAAAAAGCACTGTTTTATTTTCTAATCAGTCTATATTTTGTTTTTGGGACCAAAATGCCCCTGATAATCCTCATATTCTAACCTCATTCAGATTCGCTTTAAAGAATTCTCAGTACTTCTCCATAGATCAACTATATATGGATGGGTTTGAACCAGTGACTAGTAATATAAAATAAAATTACCTTTAGCGATCAAAAGCTTGTATATTGGTTTTTGATACAGTGCCTTCACAAGAAACTAGCCAGGCATTGCTATATGCATGGTTTTTTCCTCACATAATACCTCAAGTTCAAAATTTTATAATGCTTTCCTAAGCTTCATCTTTGGATTTCATAAGTTAATCATATAAATTACTAGCACACACTTGAAGCTGCAATGAAATAAAACATTTTGCAAGGCTGTTATGTAAAAATAGACATGTCTACAAAAAAACTAAACATTTTCTGTATCATTTTAAAAAGCTTCTCCTTAAAAGAAATGGTTTCTAGCATTCAATATTTTTGTACAAGTATCTGAAATCATGCATTTATGCAGTTAAATTGTATTTGGAATCTTTTTTTTTTCAAAGAAAGCTATCCAATTCTAACTGAAAAGTGACTGGAGTCCTGTACTTTGAATGATTCAGTAATACATTCAATATATAAGTTACGTAGTTTGAAAATGGCTTACGATATTTCAAAATCATGTTACTTGCACTATGTAACTTCTCAGTCTTGATACTACCTAATCACTTTTTCGATCACAGAACCATTTCCTTAACTTTCCTCCTTATAACCCTTCAAACATGTAAACATATGCCTTATTCTGTGTAAGCAAAATTTGCTGGTAAACAAATGTTATTGGTAAACAAATAGCTTCCAGCTTCTTATTTTCTTTATCTTCAATAAAAATTACAGTCTAAAATTTCAGTTAATTCTAAACTGAAGTTCACCAGTAATACTGACAATTAAAAGATGTTATATAATGATCACTGTTTAAAATATAACTCCTTAAGTCCTGGTAAACTTAAACCACTCCCTCTGTGTCATTTGCTTAGAAATACAAAACCAAAACTATACCAGTAGAGTATCTCACTTGGAGCCCACCGTCTCTCCAAATCCTCTGTCCCCAAACTACTTTTTCAACTGCAAAATGATGGCCTGTTGCACGGTTCTATTCTACAAGGTTAGATGAACTTATTTGAAAGAAGGTTGTTCTATCTTCTCATTCTGGCATTCTTCATAAAATGAGAAGAGCAATGGATAAAAGAACCTAGTCCAAGGCCAACTTGTGACCTTCACTGCACCTAACAGTGAGGGTTTCATTAGACTACCTGAATATTTCTTCCTAAAAACCGAACATGGCTCAAGCCAAATCTCATCCTCCCAACTTCCTACACATGGGGAATTGTTTTAAGATTGCCAACACCAAATTATATTATAAACAGATTACATACTTTTCATCTGGAAAAAGTTAAGAAAATATAAATATGTATGTACAATATTCTAGCTGCATTTTACAGTGCTTGTCCAGTCCATACTGGTCAGCAAGCTATTTTAAGCTAAAACACAATGTTATATTTGAAATGTAACTATCAACCTTTTGAAGCCCGGAGAACAAAGCCATTTTCCTCCACCCTGGCAAAAAAAGAGGGAGAAAACCCATCTTAATAATGAGATCTCATGCTGCAATTGCTCAGGAACCATTTAAGTACAGAAAATAGAAGCCACTCCACAGCCAGGGTAACAGTAAGGCCCCAGGTAAAATAAAGCAACAGGAAGTAAGGAAGCAAACAGGAATGCACAACAGGAGAGCAGCTAAGCAAGTATAGTAAGCAGATGTTCCAATATTTTGAAAAACAAAGTTAAATATTTCAGGGAGAGAAGCTGATCAGTAAAGAAGCTGAGTCAGGGGCTTTTTTCTTCTACCTTGTACCCAGGAACCGATTTGGATACAGATCGTTTGGAACCCTCTTTTCTTGGAGTAGAATTTCTCTCTCTTGTTTTCTGTTTTCCCTGCAAAGGTTCTTCCTGGTTTTCTGCTGTGCATTCACCTTCAGACACATTGCCAGATGAGTTGTCCTGTAACATGAAGGAAAAACCGTTTTTTGCTTCTTTACATGGGAGGAGCAAAGACAAAACTTTGCTCATTATTTTAGTGTATTGATATATATTCTTAGTATATTCTGACAAAGCCCAAGGATTCCACCCAGCGTATACAAATAAATATTTAGAAAACATTATGATAAAAAGTATAATAATAGAATCTAAAATGTAATAAAAATCCAATAAACTGTATAAAATAAACCAAACTATAGAAAACCCAACACTCATTGCTGATATTAAACATATATCTGGAACACGCACATTTTGGTTTACCGAATTGCCTTTGATTTTCCGCTTTTCATCTGCTCGCTCTTCTACATCATCTGACTCTCCATCACTATCCAGCGCAGGCAGATCTGGATCTAAGGGGGGCTCATAAAGAGCTGTATTTAGTGGCAAATATCGAAGTTCATCAGGAGAGTATCTAAAGTTAAGTAAAAAGTTTTAAACTTGCATTTCAAATTGAAATACATGTGACAAACCAAATTCAGTATTTTAGCAGTCATTTACAAAATTTAACCATATATTAGAAAGTGCTTAAAGGATGTTAATATGTATATTTATATGAGTACATAAATTAATCAAGACTTCTTTAAGAATCAAATGTTACACCTGAACTAGCATCCAGCCCGCAAAACTACAACATTTTTTAAAAAAAACATTAGCTTAATCACAGCAAATTTCTGGTACCTTTTATAGTACTCCTGAAACTGGCCTGGTATGAGAGCCACTGGATAAGGGCTAACTTTTGTCCTTTCTGTAGGTAAGATTTTATATTTTCCTTGAGGCACCTGGATAATCTGTATTGTTAATACAAAAATAAGCTCATTGCCCATATTTCTGAATTTCTTTTTTAAATAATCAAAAAATATTTCAATACATATCACATCCATGGATTTGCCATACATACATCCTTTAACAATACATCATACAACTTAAGGTACATGTTTGAATGATCCTATTATATCTCAAATACTAGATCACACAATTGATTTAAAACTCTAGATATTTTAGAGTATCTGAAACACAGATGTCTGCATTTATGTTCTGGATCAAATAATATGGCAAATGCACATAGTGTCATATAGAACAATATATAGTTAATACATGTAATGTAAAATTCTACCCTGTATCTAAAAATTCTGGTTGATAATTATGGATAGTAACATTTGTCTATCAAGCTATAAAAATAATCATACTAAAAGGGGGGAATCAAAACAATATTTTTGTGACATTACATTTTGCTTGAAGGCAAAAGATGAAAGAAAAGAGATTGTCACTCATCTTCCCTCATATAAACAATTCAGAACCATATATTTACAGAATGTGGTTGTATTTTTTTATAGGCTTCTATGTTTAAATGTATTTTCTTTAATCTTGTCATAGCTGCTTACAAAATAAAACACTAAAACTACATTCATAGTTCAAATGCATTTGCAACCTAGATCATAACTGTTAATTTCATCTCATTTGAAAGCAAAACTTGAACAACTGGATTGGGAATGAAAACATATAGAAATAAAGAAATTTAACAATCAGGCTGAAAGCATCAAGACAATCTGCGAGTTCACAATGATTCTAATCTGAAGAACAATATTTCATTATTGTACATAAATGGGAAAAAATATACTGGTCTGGAGAGTATATTTGATTTGAAAAAGCTAAATAAATAAAATCTTACAAATTAACTCTGAACGGTAACTGCAAAGCAAGAACAAAGCTTGCTTGCTTTGCAATTAGAAGGAGGTCACATGGTTCAGCATAGCAACTTTGATGGAGTGATTTGCTCAAATGTTTTATCAAAGCAAAGCAGTTCTTAAGATTTCTACAGCCCCGCATTCTCCTGCTCCAAGAAAACTCATTTTCACTGTTGCACAAATATCAAACCCAATGTTACTTTGTGTCCACAATAATGTAGATATTCACAAATAATTACAACTCAACTTTACTAGTATTGTTGTTAGTTATTACTTGTTCCTTTAGTATTTATGCAATATTTGTGTCAACGCTGCTAACATCGAATGTTTTTGCATTGACAACAGATGTAAGTGTAGCCATCTTTTACCTTTTGCTTTTAGAGTTAGATGATGTTGGGAGGGGGGGGATGTGAATGAGAGTCCAGCTAGACATAACAATACTAAACCCAGTGTGAGAAACAAGGTTATTGTAACCAGAGTTGATAAGGAATTGGCAGGTTGGAGAACTGAAGAGGAAGCCAGGCTTCAAGTTAATTGGGGGATGTGATTTATGACTGTTAATTGGAGGAGGGAATTGTGCTTTGATACTATTGTGCTCAGGGGAGGGGAATTCAGTTTTAGGCTTCGATTATGCAGTGCCGATGTTATGCTACTCAAAATAAAGATTCTTTAAGGAAAACAATGCCTTGAAGTTCTTTTGAAGAGTTTCATCTGTCGGAACCATGACAGTTTGCACTTCTTGCATTTTTTTCTTTCTAGTGTGACATTACCATAGATCTCTCAGAAAACATTTCCCCAGATCAGATTACAAACAAGCATATGCTTATAGCAACTGAAACAAGAAAATGAAAGCTTCCTACATGTGTTTGTAAATCAAAATAGGCCCGTCTTTCTTCCATTCGTTCACGGTTTAAATTGCTGTTGAATTCTGCAGCTTTCTTGGCAGCTTTCTTAATATATTCTGGAACTTTACTTGCTTCAACTTTTTGAGTATTCTGCTGCTGCAATTGCTGAAACAATTTATTTCTATTAGTTCACAAAAGCTGAAGAAATTTGATAGCCTACATATTATATTGCTCTGTATTTGTAAAATCATCATAAACAGTTACTTACAGAATACTCTTTATAGTGGTCAGTTATTCGTTGACGTTCTTTCTCTTGAAGTATAACCGAGTACTCTGCATGTTTGGCAGGGTATTCTTTAATCATCAGATCAATTACTTCATCACTGCGCAAGGCAGTTAGACCTAAAGTATATCAAAAACAATTAAGCGGTTTTGTAAAAAAAAATCAAGAAGATAAAATTAAGATTTTTGCTTTTGTGTTTAGCCTTTTTTAGAGGCTTGTAACAATCTAAAGTTGTCAGATTAGTATAAGGGGAGGGAGGGAGGTTGGGAGGGAGAGAGAGGGAGAGGGAGAGGGAGAGGGAGAGGGAGAGGGAGAGAGAGAGAGAGAGAGAGAGAGAGAGAGAGAGAGAGAGAGAGAGAGAGAGAGAGAGAGAGAGAGAGAGAGAGAGAGAGAGAGAGAGAGAGAGAGAGAGAGAGAGAGAGAGAGAGAGAGAGAGAGAGAGAGAGAGAGAGAGAGAGAGAGAGAGAGAGAGAGAGAAACAATAAGGAAAACACATTTCTAAATTGATTCTGTTCCAACACCTCCCAACCCATTTCTATCTTACGGCATTCTAAATAGCAAACATATTATATTCTAGGAATTGGAGTTTAAATTGCATTTTCTCTAAATCATGGAATAAACTAAATTTAACAATCTTTTGAAGGATACTTTTCAGATCTTCACAATTTTATTAGAACAAACTTCCAAAAATATATAATTGCTTACATACAGCTTCCCAGAGACACTTATTCTGAGATTGGGGGGGTAAATAAATATGATGAATAGATACATACAGTAGGTAGGTAAGTAGGTAGATACAACATGTGTCTTTTTTGTCCTTACCTAAAGTACACTGTGTTTCCGTAATGACATTTAATTCTCTGAGGTAAAGTTTCTCTTTGTGAGAAAGATCTCGTCTTTCTAAATCTCCAAGAAAACAATGGGAAAAATAGTAAGACAACAAAAAGGATTTCAAAATATATAATATTAAAATTAAATTTCCATCAAAAGCTTGAATTAAAAAGGTAATGCTGCTTCTGTGGGGAAAAGGTAATGTTTCATTTGAATTGAGCTTGGTTTTACTGAATTCATAAATATATAAATATATCTATCTATGTAGCTTTCCTGGCTCCAGTACAGAAGTGGTTTGTTGTGCCTTTTTTCATGTTCTCTTTTTAACTTCCCAGTCTAGCTTACAGCTCTTGCTTTTCCTCCTGGAAAGATGAGGTCCTAACCAGATCCAACTCTACTTAGCTTTTAAAATCAGCTAAGATTGGAACACCATACCCCCCAAAAATAGTGCCAGAAATAGAATACTTATTGCAACTGCCAAATCTGAGAAACATGTTTGTGTGGGGGGAAAATAAAAATAAAAAAATAGTGCTCTTTTCCTTGAACTAAAGCACACATGCAAATCCATGTACATAAAAATAAGAAAGAGCTGCAAGAAAGTTCCAATTTCAAATTGGGGTGACTTCAAAGAATTAAAGAAGCAATAGCATAAGCCTGAGTGGATTAATATTGACTGCATTTTCTCTGAAACATAAAACGTATTGACTTGTACATTGTTCTTATCACAAAACACACAACTTCCAAACATATGCTAAACCAGCAGTTCTCAACCTTTTTCAGGCCGAGACCCCACCTGCGCCGCCCATGCGCGGCGCGAACCCGACCTGCACCGCGCATGCGCGGTACGATGGACCGAACCACGCATGTGCAGCGCATGCGCGACGGGCTGAATCGCGCATGCGCGGCGCGACGGGCCGAACTGCGCATGCGTGGCGCGCACGCGATGGCCAAGGGGAAATGGGGGAAAAATGGGGGGGGGAAATGGCGGACTGCCATGTTTGGCGACCCCTGTGAAACGGTCGTTTGACCCCAAATGGGGTCGTGACCCACAGGTTGAGAACAGCTGTGCTAAACTCTCACATCTGAGCATAGAGCAGATATGAAACTCTGCACTATTTCAACATTATCTGTTTCAGTGCTAATGGCGTGTATTAACCAGATGTAACAGATTTGGAAAGAGTTCAAAAAGTTACACTGCAGCCATTTATTGAATTCAAATTTGTGAAGTGTGGGTAAGTCAAAAGGGTTCCAAATGTTATGGAGATAGCAGTCATTGGATGCATATAAGAGATCCACCTGCAAGCATTTCCAAACAAAAGCAACAGACCACTAAGACATTTGATCATCTATATGCTTGGAGGCACTTTTAAGACATGTAAACAAGCCTGCCTGCCTGCCTGCACTGTACGTATATTTTTTACATTTCATGTAAGTATTTTTAACATGAATACCTGGATATTTTCGCTTAAAGGAGGTTACCCCCAAGTATTCACTAACTTGTTCTTGAAGCATATAATATTCTCCAGTTTCATCAGGTGGCCATTTGTATTCTATCAGGTTTTCAGCTGGAAAATAACTAAAACTAAACACAGAAAATCAAATATTAAATTATAAGAATTTAACACTACCGTCCAAACAGAACCCACATTCAATGCCATGTGCTCTGTAGTAACACTTTTATACATCTATATTCTTAACCATATCTGAGCTCACTCAAGTGGAAAAATCGTGTACACATTTATTATTAGATATTTCACCTAGTTACTCTGTAAGTAACTCAAAATGCTGAATATACATAATACACCTTCCTCCTATTTTCCCCAACATAAGGTTGATTTAAATACTCTAAAATACACTTTCTGTTCCTCATTTTGAACTATCAAGAAGTATCAATGTACTCTTTTCAAATTCTTCTGCTGGTTATCTTTATATATTGGTAGCACATTTCACAGTTCTAATTCATGAGGTTTCTGTAATATCATCAATAGACTAGTAAATAAAACAACAAGGACCATACATTTATTTTTGTTGAAAAAAACAATATGTCAAACTAGAACAACTTTTTTAAAAAACAGCAATACCTAAGATCTTGACTTGAAGTCTCACAACTTCGTGAACTGTCTCCTGAGCCCATGCGGCGTCTTTTAGATGGTTGGCTGCCATCATTTGAATTTTCTTCTATGTCATCCTGAGATGATACCATAATGTCAAGTGTTGAGCAACAAAATGTCAAGACCAAGAGCACACTTATCAAGAGTATGAAGTATTTGGATTTGAAAATCTTAACGAAACTGTGAACATCTACACCTTACTCTGGGATTTTTCACTGCTCTTTATCCATCTAATTAAAAAATAAGTCAAGGAGTTACACAGGGCCATGATATCTTTAGGGAAATCAACAAAGCTGATAGGTAGAAGTACTGTAATCTAGAATCTTTGATAATGCTATACACTTATACAGCATGTTGGAATTGGTTACAGGTAACCCTCAACTTACAACAGGGGTCTTCCATCTTGGCCCCTTTATGACTTGTGGACTTCAACTCCCAGAATTCCTCAGCCAGCATGCCTGGCTGAGGAATTCTGGGAGTTGAAGTCCACAAGTCATAAAGGGGCCAAGATGGAAGACCCCTGACTTACAACCACAATTGAGCCCAAAATTTCTGTTGCTAAGAGAACTTTGCCCGACTTTACGACCTTTCGTGCCACAATTAGGTGAATCACTGCAGTTCTTAGTAATATAGCTGTTAAGTGAATTTGTCTTCCTCATTGAGTTTGTCAGAAGGTCACAAAAGGGGGTCACATGAACTAGGACACCGCATCATAAATATGAACCGGTTGGCAAGCATCCAAGTTTTGGTCAAATGATCATAGGGATGTTGCAACAGTTGTTAAGTGTGAAAAAGTCGTAAGTCACTTTTCAGTGCCGCTGAACTTTGAACAGTCACTAAATGAATGGTTGTAAGTCGGTGACAGTTCTTGGCTCGCACATAGTTAAGAATCACCTTTTAAAAAATAAAATAGTACTGTAACTCTGAAGGCGATCCTAAAGCAATTTAAACTTCAAAAATCTGAAATCAATGTGACTTCTTAATAAATACGTTTGATGCTTGAATGCAGATAGCCAGGTAGGGGGTGCCAGCATTATTTTCTTTTTATATCAATCAGCATGGGACCTTCATATTCTGTAGGACAAATAGTTGCTAGCTACAATAGCTTTCCCAGCATTACACTAAAGAAATGGGAAGCAAGGAGGAGGTTTGGTTAGCCATCAAAAGCCCCATCCCCATAATCAGGCTAAATAGACTGCAGGTTCTCTTCTTAGATGAGTGTATCTTTCAGAAGAAAAACAGTGCAAAGCCTATTTTCGTCGACCTCAAAAGATCTACATCAGTGTTTCTCAACCTTGACAATTTTAAGGCATGTGGACTTCAACTCCCAGAATTCCACAGCCAGCAATGCTGGCTGTGGAATTCTGGGAGTTGAAGTCCACATGCCTTAAAATTGTCAAGGTTGAGAAACACTGATCTACATACTTGCGATTCGACTCTCAAGAAAAAAAAAGTGATACCGACTTCTTTAAAAAAAAACCCCTCTCCTTCAACCCCAGGTGCCCCACTTTTTATGGCGAATGTTCAGCTTAGCGTCTGTATGTTCTTAATTTCCTTTAACTGAACTTCCTTTAACTTCAGATGTGCTAAAATCCTTCGACTCCTGTTCAGTCCTTCAAAGGAGAGTTAAGTGGGAAGGATCCAACAGATCTCGCCCCACCGCCAACCATAGCACGTAAAATCCGGGGGGGGGGCAAAACGGTTTGACCTCCAGGCGCCTTCAGAGAAGAGCGGGAGGCGATATTAAGAACCAAAACAGAGCGAGCCATCCCTGCCGGGACAAGCAAGGGTAGCGGAAAGAAAAACAAGGCTGCCTTGCTCTCCAGGGCCGGCCAGCCATCCGGGAGATGCCCAGTCCCAGGAGGCGATGAGGCGGAGCCGGGCAGAGACCTTCACGGGAGGCTTCTCCTCTTCCACCATTAAAACCCCAGCCCACGCGGGTCTCGCCGCCGCCCTCCACGGAGGAACGGCTAGCCGACCGGTGTCCCTAGGGCTCCGCGAGGGGAGGAAAATGGCGTAAGCCGCCGGGGGCGTCCTCCTCCGCGACGGACGACAGGCGCTGACGGAAGGAAGGGGACCGAGAAGACTAGGCGGCCGGAAAGGACAATTTCCCTCGCTCTACCTGCGCGTCGCCTCACCTTTAAAGACTGGGCTCCGGGTGTGGCTGGGTCGCTGTCGCACACCCGCGGGGACAGCACCGCCGCCATCACCGGCCACGGATGGGGCTGGGCTAGAGACCGTTTCGCCGCCCTCTCCTCCCACGCACCCCACCCTCACCGCTTCAGGCCCGGCGCCACCTGCAGGCTCGGGGATGGCAATGCAGGGGCCGAATCGCTGCTGCTTCGCTCGGGGGGAAGGCGCGATCTTTTCCGTTGGCGAGCGACTTCGCGCCTGGAATGCTAGCTAGTTCAGAAGTCGGGCGGGAAAAGTGTGGTTTAAGAGCCTGCGCTGTAAATGCATGCCTTTCCTCGATCAGAGCATTATTTATTCATTACGAGGGACAGCTGTTTTCTTAGTGGCGTACCTTGACCTGGGGGCGGAAAGGTGACAACTTTGGTGCAGCCAACTCCCCGCCGCCGATCAACTTGCTGTGGGACAATTCAATTTAAATATTTAAAATAATTTGAAAAAAATATTTTAATTTAATTACATTTTGTCATTCATATTTCATTCTGTCCCTCCTTTTGCTTCCTTTAATGGATTTTATTTCACTGTTTCTTTGATATTAGTGTAACTTGTCCTGCGGGAGTTGCCCAGCAGCGATTTGTCCTAGGCCAGGGGTTCTCAACCTTGGCAACTTTAAGACTTGTGGACTTCAACTCCCAGAATTCCTCAGCCAGCAAAGCTGGCTGAGGAATTCTGGGAGTTGAAGTCCACAAGTCTTAAAGTTGCCAAGGTTGAGAACCCGTAACCTAGACCTAGACCCATCTGGGAGTGAGGTCAGTGAACTCAGCAAGCATATTGAGTCAATATTTAAAAATATATTTTTTTAAAAAGATTGTTTTATCTTGCCTATTACTTTCTATTAGTAACTCAAGGCTGCAACCTACCGTAATATCCTTCCTCTCCTTCTATTTTCTCCACAACTACCACCCTGTGAGGTGAGTTAGGCTGAGAGCGAGTTGATTAGTCCAAAGTTGCCCAGCTGGATTTTATGCTGAGGCAGGACTAGAATTCAGAGTCTCCTGATTTTTATTTTTATTTTTCTAGGTAACCTACATCCTTACAGATGTTTGCTGAAGTATATGTGTGTGGAGGCAAGGCTGTGAGACTCAGTCAAGCCCACTCATAAAACAGCTAGATGCTATTGCAATTATGTGATCTTAGTTGCAAATGTTTTGAAGCCTTAATCGGTCAGCCATGGTGGTTGGGAGAAAAACCAACGAAGCAAGCCTGTAAGAAAGGCAGGATACCAGCCTAAAAAATGCAGTTAAGTGTTGCATAAAATATTGCCACCATATCTGGGCTGCAAATATCCAAATCATTTCAAGATGATAGGAAATACAGAAACTTTTTCTGCCATCTAGTGGTCACCTAGATTTTTAAAAGTCCAAACTTGACAGCCCACACCTATTATTCCTCCCCCCCATAAGATAGACTTGTACCATTTCCTTTCATTTCGCCTCAGGAGAGTCAATGAAATTGTGTCCTCCTCCTCCACCTCAGCTGATCTGAGGAAGTGCCTGCCACTTTGCTGGGGGGCGGGGATGGCAGATGGGTGGAACAAAGCATGGTAAACCGTGGAGAAAACTGCACTCCTGTTCCCCAAGGGCCCCTTCCCTCCAGGAAGAATCATAAGTGCCTCCCAATCAGCTCAAACTTGCCAGCAGACAATTGGTTTCTTCTCCAAACTAGCCTGAGATTTCAAATTTCAGCCTCTATTCCAAAACAACCAATACCCACTTCCCTATTGGGTCCAGCCACCAGCTGTTTGGCCACAGGGGCCAGAGGGAGGTGGCAAAGAGGGTGGGGATACATCTCTTCCATTTTCCTTTGCATCGAGCAACCTATGGATTTCCGGGAAGTGTAGTCAGAAGACGTGGTGGTGCTGAAGTGGCCACAATTTTAACAAATTTCAGTCCCATGGGAGCAATGGGTGCTGGATTTTGGATGCATTTTGTAAGTTAGCCCTTTTGATCCAAAACTTGCTCTATGATGCACTGCTTTGCCCAATTGACGATTACAAATATCAAACAGATGTAAGAATTTTAGTTATATATGGATATGTGTAAAGTCTTAAACTGGACTAGGCTGGCAGGGAAGGTATCTAATTGTGATTACATAACTGCCAGATGCTACAGGATTGCGAAGATTGCAATCATGTGACCATAGGGATTGTCAGAACCCCTCAAATGTATTTGCCTTTAATCCTTCCCTTTTCCCCCTTTTTGCCTTTGCTTATGTATTCTCGGAGCTTGCCATATTGTTGGGGGGAGGGCGCTTGCAGGGGGAATGTTATTTGCTTTGCTCTGCTCGGCATGAGATGCCCTCCCTGAAAATATCTGCCTTATCTCCAGACAACAGATCCTGGGACCGTTAGGAAACGAAACTGAGAGAGACCTTGAGATGGGTGCTAAGTCTCCAGTTTCTCATAACATGGTGGACCTGTGGATTGGTTGGATTTCAACCAGACGTTTGGACACTGGGGGGAGGAGTTTTGAATTGCCTTTTTGATGTAATCCTTTCTATGCCAAATCTTTAGACCTTGCTTTACTCTCTTGCCATCACTAAGCTGGCAACCAGAACTTCAAGACTAGTTGTAATCGCTACTCTTTCAGCACCATCATAATGTAGAGTGGTCACTGAATGAGTCATATTTAACCAAGGACTACCTGTATACAATTACAAGCATGCCCAATTGTTTGGCTATCAATTCTCAACAGGCAGCAAGAAATATCGCTCTGTTATGTTTTGCACAAAAAATGTCACCGTGGTAGCATGTTTGAAAAAAATATATACCGGTACATTTATTTGAGGAGATAAACGAGAAAATCTCTACAATATTTCTTTGTTACTGTTGGGAATCCATCTAGAGTCTCTGAGTGAGTAGGCGGCTATATAAATGTTCTAAAATAAATAAACCAATTACTCAAAATAGGAAGCAACTACTAGAGCTACTATAACATAGGTCTCAGTTTCATATTGAGCTTGAACCCAAGTGTCTCTTGCGACATCCCACACCCATCTGCTGGCAATCTGAAGAAAAAAAACAACAAATTAGCTAACATACATTTTAAAATTATAATTACTAATCACATAACAAATCTACTGCAACAATATATTATGCTGAGACTGTTGGATTATTGTCTATTCAGTTCAACAGAATTATCTATAAATTGCCAAAAGTTAGAGTTAAACTGCAACAGTTGAAATGATTTCTAAAATGTCACTGCATAATATGTAACATGGTGACATGATGATTAATCAAACTTGATTTAATAAAAATGTAAAAAAGTTTAATTTAAGAGCAAACATTACATATGGAAGAAGATAACAGCCCTGCCCAGTTTACAATAATATGGCAAAATCAGGGGTCTTCAAAGTTGGCCCTTTTGTGACTTGTGGACTTCAACTCCCAGAATTCTGGGAGTTGAAGTCCACAAGTCATCAAAAGGCCAACTTTGAAGACCCCTGGGCAAAATGAATGCAAATTAAGAAAAAAAAATCTGAAAGAAAATGCAATGCTGTACAAATAAAAAATTCTATCTAAAATGTCTATAAGACATTGGAGAGGGACCAAACTAGTATTAGAATTAACCAGATTATTTTTTTAAAAGTGTATCTTCATGAGCATAGCCTAAAATATAAGACTTAAATTAAAACCCAGTCCTGTAATTAATCAAGAGATATTAAAAAAATTATATTTAGCATTATATAGAAAGCAAAGTTAGAGCAAATTCCCTGTCTATCAAAAATGTTATTTATGGTTAAGTGGGAACAAGACTTTGGGCATCCGATCGCGATGGAAACGTGAGAGGAAATCTGGGTGAGAAATGTAGAATTTATGAAAGCGCAACAGCCAAGGGAAAACTTCTACAAGATGTTCTATAGGTGGCATCTAGACCCGAAAAAACTATCATACATCTATCCAGACACCCAGCCCAAATGCTGGAGGTGTGGTGATGGGGAGGCTACATACTTTCATGTATGGTGGACATGCAGAAAAATCAAAGCCTTCTGGAGGAAGATATGGTGGACACTCCAAACCATGTTCAAAAAGCGTATTGAATTTCTACCTCAGGTTTTTTTGTTAGGGATCATAAAAGATTGCACTACCTCAGAGACGAACTTATTTCTGAACTTGATCACAGCAGCCAGATTGTTGGTGGGACAATACTGGAAGAATCCAGAAATACCACCTACAGAAGAATGGACTTTGAAAGTAATAAATTTGGCGGAAATGGCGAAAATATCGGCATATTTGAAAGATCGCTCAAATGAACAATATTTGACTGACTGGAGACAGTGGATAGACTATATACAAGAGAAACACCAATCAAATAAAATGTATCTGGCGTTTAGTTGAGGCTTGACGTGAGGAGTGAAGAACGTTTACCAAATCAGACGTTTACAAAGACTAATAATGTTGTATTTTATGTTCTATGATGATTGCTTCTTAATATGATCTTAGGTTTAATGTTGATGGCTTTAATATTGAAAAAGCGGATTGAATTTCTACCTCAGGTTATTGAATTTCTACCTCAGGATCTTTTGTTAGGGATTATAAAAGATTGCACTATTACTGAGACAAATTTAATTCTGAAGCGCGAATGAACAATATGTGATAGACTAGAAACAGTAGATAGACCATACATAAGAGAAACACCAATCAAATAAAATGTATCAGGTGTATAGTTGAGGCTTGACGTGAGGAGTGAAGAATGTTTACCAAATCAGACGTTTACAAAGACTAATACCTAATGTTGTATTTTTATGTTCTATGATGATTGCTTCTTAATATGATCTTGGGGTTTAATGTAGAATGCTTTAATATTGAAAAAGCGTACTGAATTTCTACCTCAGGTTATTGAATTTCTACCTCAGGATCTTTTTCTAGGGATCATAAAAGATTGCACTAACATTGAGACGAATTTACTTCCGAAGCTCGAATGAACAATATGTGATGGACTAGAAACGGAAGATGGATCATATACAAGAGAAACACCGGCCAGATGGAATGTATCGGGCGTATAGTTGAGGCTTGACGCGACGAGTGAGGAATGTTTACTGAACCAGACGTTTACAAAGATTAATCCCTAGTGTTGTATTGCAGGTTATATGATGATTGCTTTTTAATACGATCTTATGTTTGATGTTGATTGTTTTAATAAAAGAATTTTAAAAAAATGTTATTCATGGAAATGGGAATTATATATTGCAGACTGGCATGTAGGCGATCTTCACAATACTGATATACATGGTTATTTTGCAAAAATTAAAGCATACAATTTAGAGTAATTTACCCCAACATTTAAATTTTAAAACTGATTCACATTTTCCTGAGTTTTTATTTCAAGAGGGAAAAAAAATCCAGAGGCCTATGTTATTCTGTTATAAAAATATTGCGGAATCTTTAAAAGCATGGGGAAAATACCAATTTTATTTCTGAATGAAACTTTTATGTTCATGAGGTGAATTATGGTGAGTTAAGATCATACACATACCAAGGCATTAAGGCATTAAAAAAAGAATTCAGAGGAAAATGCAACCCATACAATGTCTCAATTCTTTCCCTATTATATAGTTAACATTCCCACATCATGCATCTAATGTATACTATACTGTATTCATGAAAGTTTATGCTAATAATTTCTTGCTCCCCTACTTTATTAAATAATTGGAAAAAATATTCTGCAAAGTGAAAAATTTGTATATTTTTTCTTATTTACTGATCTATTCATGATTCAGTTGAGTCTTAGTATTATATTACATGTATTTGATTATATAATTAAAAATATTGCTATTTAATTATGTAAGGGGTAGAAATACATGTTTATAAATCCTACATACCTGTACTTACATACTTGTAACAATCAACCCAGCTCCTTGACACTTGAATATACAATTTAATTATATAAGGGGACTGCCTCAACTCAGGTCCAGCAAAAAAGGCTTGTTGCAGGTTCCATCCACCAGAGAAAGCTGGAGTGACCCAAGAGAAGAGTGTTTTCTGCTGTTGCACCTGTTGCCATCTACACACACCTCAAAATCAGGTTGGCCCCTACCTTGCTGGCCTTCCAGAAAGAACTGGCTTTACCATCTGGCTAGGGGAACATAGGGGGTTATCAATCCTATAAAAAGGCTGCACTGTTCTTGAATGGTGTGCTGGTGATTCT
Organism: Bothrops alternatus; assembly: GCA_034064705.1. Taxonomy (NCBI): domain Eukaryota; kingdom Metazoa; phylum Chordata; class Lepidosauria; order Squamata; family Viperidae; genus Bothrops; species Bothrops alternatus. The sequence goes on from JARGCV010000023.1 coordinate 15,325,570, forward strand.
ACTGTATAGCTTTTTTTATGGGTGCCCGACCTACGTCAGACACTGGGTCTCCACTCCAGACCCCCACGGAGAAACTCCACCGGGAGGAATGGAGATCCATACCAGAGAAGCCCCTATGGGGAATCCCTGGCACCTTGTAGACCGGCCACCCCTTTTGACAATGGAAACCACGGAACGGGCACAAGAGGATTCCATCCCTCCTGCAACACTATATACTGGATCCCCAGCAAAGCTTTGGCAGTAGCCATATTATCTCTGAGATATGGTTCCTCCTTGTCACCACTCAGGATCAATTCCAATTGCTGTGAATGTTTTTGTACAAGGGCACCTTCTGCAGTTCATATATTTGGTTTGGTAATGTTCATAGATTCATAGGCTTGGTAATGAATGCAGCTTACATGTGTATGAGGTAGGAGGGAACTTTTTACCACCACATCCATAACTTGCCTTTTCTGTCACACCTGATGGAACACCAAAAAGTAACCAGTAAAGTTGCAACAACTAGTCATTTTAACTGATATAAATAAAGTGCTTTATTTCAACAAGTAAACTACAGTAGAACTGGATGGTGATAATATGTGCAAAGCCATTTATTACAAAATTTATTAAAAAGTTTCAGCTATTATGGCCATTACTTACATGCTTTGCTTGCATTTTTCTATATGCATCTGACTTGACTGTTTTTGAAAATGCTAGATTATAAGGCTTTGTGTACAATTTAGCAAGGTAGTTCATTCCACTTTAGTAATCTGATAGGATTCCATTTGAAAAGCAATATTCTGCATAACTGCAACAGGCAAATGTGGGCATTTTTCAGAGAACAGAACAGGGTAGTTTATATACTTACATGTATTGACTGACCAGTCTTTTCCACAAGAAATACCTGAACTATATACTTGTAACGATCAAACCCCAGTTCTTTGACACCTGCTAATACATCTTCTGAGATAGCTGTACAAGTGGGGGCACCATTGATTCCAATATACTTGAAATCTTGAAGTTTCTGCTATTAAAGATCAAACAAAATTGCCAATAATTATATTAAATATGCTTTTCTATAAATAGTCCATAAAGTACTCATTTAACATTTAAACTATTCTATGTTTGATATATCCTGTAGGTATATTGTTTTTCAGTAAATATAGTATTCAACAGTTTACAGCATTCAGTAGGATTTGTAACTAATCTAACCTATATAATAGGGACTGTACTCAGTTTGAAGGTTTGCTTCATGGAACTTCAGTTTTAAATAAGCTATGCACTATCCCACTGTTTTTAGGGGGGGGAATGTCAAACTGCTTTTATTTTGTACAGCACTATTGCAACATTAAAAATAAGCCCATTTTAGGAACCATTTTATTTGAAAAGTTAAATATAATTTCATAGGATTTTAGAATATATTTGTGCTTATTATTTTTTTAGTTTCAGACCACTTTAATTTTAGAGATTATATTCCCCAAGAAATTCTCGGAACTAATTTGTGAGAAATGTTCAGAATTCAATTGTAATATCTCTGGTTTGTCCATAGAGGTAGGACCATAGAGGTTGTCCATACTGTAGGATGTTACCAAAAGTTAGCAGTTAAATTATGTCAGGTGGTGGATCTTAGTGAGGGATGGCCCTGCCCCTTTCAAAAGCCCAGCGCTGAAGTCCAATACTTTTCACTTCTTTTTTCTTCTTACACAAGAAAGTTCAGCACAAAGAGAGAAGTAATGTTCCTTGCATGGACAAAAATAATTTGCCCAGAACAAAGTAGGATGTCAACGCTTCCCAACTCACCCTGCAAGGAATGTTTCAGTTGTCAGTCATTTTTCTTCTGGAAAACACTAAAGGTAGCCAGGAAAAAGTATCCCTTACAGGCTATTGGTGGCCAAAGCAAAAGTGACCAACTTGGACACTTGCAAATGCACTCATGGGAATTTCAGTAATTTTAATTAAAATTAGTTAATTATATACACATGGACACACACACACACACGGACACTTCTCCAATACTGCTGATATTTCTATTAGTGTATGATGACATGGAGTGCAGTGGCTCATGTGGTTAGGATGCTGGGTTGAAGGTTAGGATGCTGGGCTGAAGTTTAACAAGCCTGCATTCGAGGCCTGAGTGCTGCTGCGTGGCTGGATGAGCTGCCATCATTCGTTCAACTCCTCAAGGGGAACATGAAAGGAGACCCCACGGGTATCCCCTAGGCAACAGTGATATCAGTGGCTAATCCTTTTAACCCAGAAGGGGCTTCCGACAAAAACAGGCCTGGAGTATATGAATAAGCTCCATTTACAGGTAGTCCTCAACTTAGAATAGTTCATTTAGTGACCAAAGTTACAATATTGAAAAAAACTGACGTGACTATTTTTCACACTTATGACTGTTGCAGCATCCCCATGGTCACATGATCAAAATTCAGATGCTTGGCAACTGGTTCATATGATGGTTGTAGTGTCCTGGGATCATGTGATCAGCTTTTGCGGCCTTCTAACAAGCAAAGTCAATGGGGAAACCAGATTCACTTAACAACCATAACAAATGCAACTATTCACTTAACAGTTGTGGCAGGAAAAGACATAGAATAGTGCAAAGCTCACTTAACAAATGTTTCACTTAGCAACATAAATTTTGGGCTCAGTTGTGGTCATAACTCAAGTACTACCTGTACCTTAATAAGTTATTTGCTATAAACTACATTTTAAATGAGCTATGATGTTGATAGGAGATATAATAAAAAGCATTAAGTAATATAACTTATGGTTTGGAGCCTAATTCTTATTAGAAAATACTCTACCTTTAGAATTTCTTCAGCTCTCTTCCTTACTATGTGAGCCTCACATTTTCTATAAGGTTCCATCCTGTAAGTGTTAGCATATTTCGGTCTTGCAAAGCTAGTCTTGAATACCAAGAGCTCGTTTTTTGTAAAATCTGTGATGGATTCATCATCTGGGTCCATACCCGATATGTCATAGCTTGAAGCTCTGTGTTTTCCTGACTGTAAAGGCTAAACCCCCCCAATACATAAAGACAACTTTATTTCACTCACAAAATTAAAATGATAAAATTTAAACATAGTAAGGGAGAATTAGATATTTTTTCAGCATGCCCCACTTTTTTCATATACAATTCAAAATGGTTAAAACACCAAAATTCCCCACAACAACCCTATGAGGTTGGTTGGACCAAAAGAGTGACTAGCTCAAAGTCACCTAGCCAGTTTTTCAAGGCAGGGCTAAAACTCACAGTATCCTGGTTTGTAAGCCAGCATTACTATACCAAAGTGGCTCTTTAATTGAATGTAATGGAATGTTCTAATTTGCAGCCACATAAATTAGTTCTGCAGTGTATATATTCCATTTTGAGGGATTCATTATAACATAGAACAGTATACTTGACCAAAGACTCAGATAGGATTGCTAATGGTTCTCCAAGGGAAAGTGAAATACGAGTTTCTATTATGTTATTCATACATAGAGTACTTGAAAAATTTGTGAAACAAAAACATTCCAATTTGAATTTTGATAGCATAATAGGTAAGAGTAGCAAAGATAATACTTGTGCAGAGAAGCTAGAATGACATACATTTAAGTTATTACAAGCAACAAAATGTACAACATTATGGAAACACAAGCAATAGAACATAGTCAAACTAGAGTCTTGGACTTCAAGAGAGCTAAATTCAATAAACTTAGAGAGGGCTTGGGAAGGATTCCATGGATGAGAATCCTCACGGAGAAAACAATTCAAGAAGCTTGGGAAATTTTGAAAAATGAGATAATAAAAGCCCAGTCTAGCACAATACCAACAAAGAGGAAAAAATAACAGCTCTCAAAAGAAACCAGCATGGCTGCATAAAGAACTCTCTGACAAATTGAAAGATAAAAAGGACAAGTATAGAAAGTGGAAAGAGGGGCACAGAACTAAGTCAGAATATCAGCAAATAGCCCAAGCCTCCAAAGATGAAGTGAGTAAAGCCAAGGCTCAGAATGAACTAAGGCTTGCCACCAAAGTCAAAAATAACAAAAAAAGCTTCTTTCAACATGTAAAAAACAAGAAAAAAGTGAAGGAAACGATTAGTCCATTAGTGGGTGAAAGTGGCAAGAAGGTGACAAGCAACAGGGAGAAAGCAGAACTATTTAACTCATTTTTTGCATCTGTCTTTACACAAAGGGAAAAAACAGACCAACCTATCAAAAATAGTGCCATAAAAAACAGAACAGAAACACAAGTTAAGATAGGCAAGAAAATGGTAAGTGAGCACCTGTCCAGCCTAGACGAGTTCAAATCTCCAGGATCAGATGGATTACACCCCAAGGTTCTCAAGGAATTGGCAGATGTGATCTCAGAACCACTGAACTATATTTTGCAAAGATCCTGGAGCACAGGGGAACTACCAGAGGACTGGAAAAGAGCTGCTGTAGTTCCCATCTTCAAAAAAGGAAAAAAAGATGGATCCAGGAAACTACAGACCTATCAGCCTGACCTCAATACCTGGGAAGATTCTGGAAAAGATAATCAAACAACGAATCAGCGAACACCTAGAGGCAAACAAAGTCATTACTAAAAGCCAACATGGGTTTGTCAAAAATAGATCATGCCAGACAAATCTTATTGCATTCTTTGACCAAGTGACAAAATTAGTGGATCAGAGGAATGCTGTGGACATAATTTACTTGGACTTCAGTAAGGCATTTGATAAAGTAGATCACAACCTACTACTTGACAAGACGGAAAAATGTGGGGTAGACAGCACCACCACCAGATGGATCCATAGCTGGCTGACCGGCCGTACTCAGCATGTGGTCCTCAATGGAACCGCATCTACATGGAGGGAAGTGTGTAGTGGGGTGCCCCATGGCTCTGTTCTGGGCCCAGTGCTCTTCAACATCTTTATCAACGATTTGGACAAGGGGATAGATTGGGAACTCATCAAATTTGCAGACGACACCAAGCTGGTAGGAATAGCCAACACTCCAGAAGACAGGCTTAAGATACAGATCTGGACAGACTTGAACACTGGGTGCTATCTAACAAAATGAAATTCAATGGTGAAAAAAGCAAGGTTCTACATTTAGGCAAGAAAAACCAAATGCACAGCTATAGTATAGGGGGTACCTTGCTCAATAGTAGTAACTGTGAGAGGGACCTCAGATTCCTAGTGGACAATCACCTAAATATGAGCCAGCAGTTTGCTGCAGCTGCCAAAAAGGCCAAAACAGTGCTAGGCTGCATTAACACAGAGGGATAGAATCAAGATCACGTGAAGTATTAATACCACTTTACAATGCCTTGGTAAGGCCACACTTGGAATACTGCATCTAGTTTTGGTCACCACGATGTAAAAAAGATGTTGAGACTCTAGAAAGAGTACAGAGAAGAGCAACAAAGATGATTAGGGGACTGGAGGCTAAAGCATATAAGGAACGGCTGCTGGAATTGGGTATGTCTAGTTTAATGAAGAGAAGGATGGGGGGGGACATGATAGCAGTGTTCCAGTATCTCAGGGGCTGCCACAAAGAAGAGGGAGTCAAGCTATTCTCCAAAGCACTGGAAGGCAGGACAAGAAGCAATAGATGGGAAGAAACCTAGAACTAAGGAGAAATTTCCTGACAGTTAGAACAATTAACCAGTGGAACAACCTGCCTCCAGAAGTGGTGAATGCTCCAACACTGGAGATTTTTAAGAAGAAACTGGACAGCCATTTGTCCAAAATGGTATAGAGTTTCCTGCCTGAGCAGGGGTTGGACTAGATGACTTCCAAGGTCCCTTTCAACTTTACTATTATTATTATTACTTTACAGTACATAAACAGAATATAGTAGAAACCAAAATTAATCCTTCTGAACAGGGTCGCCTTGGTTCTGCAACATGCTTGACATCGACCAATATTTCTCAAATTTGGCAACCTTAAGAGGTATGGACTTCAATTCCTAGACTAGAGCATGCTGGCTAAGGAAATTCTGAGTGTCCACACGTCTTAAAGCTGGCAGGGTTGAGAAAAACTGTCAAGACAACTTTACTATTGTTAACAACAAGCGCTCTTCGTGTACCTTAACACAACTTTGGACCGAGCCCACATCTACACAGCTTTTTAACCGAGCAAAAGAGGCAGCTCCGGCTTTCCAAATCGCACGATCCCACCAAAACGGGTGCAACAAGCTTTCCCTACCACCCCGCAGCCGATCGCGTGACCCCGCCCATTCAGTGGGAAGCCTCAAACCTGAGGCCCGCCCCAATGTTGCTCCGCGCACGCGCAGATAGAGCTGGGCCGCCTGGTCTTACACGACCGACCTGGTCTTTGTCCGTAGTGCTGTGTTTTTTTCCCCATGCCGGTCCAGCGTGGGAAGGAATGACGCCCAGCTTTTTTTTGCCTTTATCCATTGGGACTCCTCACTTTAGGCTACTGCCTGAAGCGGACGGTGATGTACAGGCGCAGCAACCGTCCACCCGGACCCGTTAGGAGCAGCCTTTCAGAGGCTCGAGACTGGTCTCTATCCGTGACGTCAGTTAGCACGAGCTAAGCAACCCAAGAACCAGAACCGAACAGAGGTAAATGCCGCGGATCAGACTTCCCATAATCTGGTCCCATAAGAAGAGTTGGAGGATTCTGGGAATTGTAGTTCAATTATTGGGGCGCGACGATAGGAGCGAGAGCGCCTCATATCGGTTCAGGTCGAGTTTTTTTTTATTGTTGTTGCCTAGCTTGCTATTTCCTTCTTTTGCTAAAGGCCAAGTTAAACAGTTTAGGGCAGGGTTCCTAAACTTTGTATCATCATACCTTCCTTCGTTGTCATCTTAATGTACACACCTCCTTTAAAAATACAAACACCAGAATGAACACAGGAGAACAAGGAGAATAATACAATGACATTTGCAGGAAAGGTGGATTTATTAAAAATGTAATTAAAAGGCTGCTCAGAGATCCTCTGGACTCAGCTCCGCCCCAAGGGAGGCACACCTCACCGTTTGGCAAACCTAGCTTAGGGGATTAGCGTTGGGAAAGGGAGACATGGTGAGGTTATCTTCTTTGCAACTTATTTGCTGCTGTTAAAGCTCCAGTCCTAAGGAGAGGAAAGGAACACAAGTCATAATTGTAATGGAAACTAAGTAATTATTTCACAGCAGTGGTAGAAAGTTCTAATTTTGCTGACAACACTTGTGAGTTGTGACTTTTCACAAGTTACAGGTAGTCCTTGACTTACAGCCATTCGTTTAGTGATCATTCAAAGTTACAATGGCACTGAAAAAAGAAATGAGCGGTTCTCATATATATGACTTATGACTCATACTCATGCAGCATCCTCTGTGATCAAAATTCGGATCCTTGGCAATTGGCATGGATTTCTGATGGTTGCAGTGTCCTGAGGTCATCACCTTTGGTGACCTTCTGTCAAGAAAGTACCAATTCAACAACTACAGTGATTCACTTAGCAACTGTGGCAGGAAAGGTCACAAAAAGGGACAAAACTGACCTTTAACAATTGTCTTGGTTAGCAACGGAAACGTTGGGTGCAATTGTGGTTGTTAGTGGAGGACTACCTGCATGTGCCTTCACCCTGTCAGTTAGACGGAAATGCATCTTAAACTCAGAGGTTCTGTGACTGCCTGGCATAATTAGTATTAATGTTGAACTGTTTGCTTAATTGTGACCTTTATTTTGTTATACTGTATTTGTTCTGGGATTACAAAGTAGTTGCATTGTGGATTGATGCTTTTTTTAAAAAAAAAAAAAGATTCTGATGTGATGTGTTAAGATTATCAGTCTGACCCTTAAAGCTATCATTGACCACTAAAAGGCAGAAATAACAGTTTTTTGTTTCTCCTACTCAGAAGCCATCTTTCCCTAATGTGAATGAAAAAAAAACCTGTTTATCCAGAGGAATTAAAAGCATCATCCACAGCCAATGAAGAATGCATTTATGCAATTCTGTCACAGTTTCATTACAAGTGATAGCTGTTTTATTCCAAATTTATTTATTAGAACCATGTTGGTTCTAATATGTTGGGACCCATAATTGGTGAAATGAGATAGGCAAGGATGACCTGTGGCTTTCCTGGTTGAACTGAAGGGTTCCCCAGAGACTCTCTGGTTAAGCCTACCTTCAGTTGTGGAAGCATTCCAGATCCAGATGATCGATACATGGCCATGAAGAGTTGAGATTTTCAGTATTTTTTCAACCCATGATTATTATAAGCTACTAAATTTTTAGACATCCTCTGAAATATAGAGAGAAGATTTCTGGTTGTAAACTCAGTTATACTTCCCAGATATAACATTTGACTCAATGACACAATAGGAAGGCATTTTCTTAGACCCAACACATCTCTCATTTGATACTGAGGTTTATTTACACTAAAGGATTGTCAAACAACTTTATTCAATCCTATTTGTAGAATGTGGGCACAACAACAGGGTGTGAAAAAAGTAGTTCATTGCAGGATTGTTTTCAAGATATTTTCAGTTCCTGAAGTATGAGGATAAATGGTCCACTACTTACTTTGACAGAGTGCTTTTTAAAATATTTTAAATGATAATAAAAAACATAAGCAGGAGATATCTACGATATCTTTGGGCTGAGAAGTAGGGAGGAAAAATGCTGTTGCAGTGTTTAACCAAACACCCATGATTTTTCTCTTTACTCTGGATTACATTAACTTTCATCCTACAGGGGAAAGGTCAAAAATATCACAACATCAAATCTCCAGGTAATATAGTTGGAATTTTATTTTCATTTTTGCCATCAATACAAAATATTTGTAAAATGTGTAAAAGTAATTCTGAGAGTAATAATTGTGTTCACAAAACAAAATAATTGCCTGCAATAATTCCCTTATTTTGTATCACCATTTGCCTTTTTATTTCATTTCAGATGCTCTTAGCTGAGCCACCATCTACCTGCCTTTCCTCTACAGTGTACTATATGGTTTGTGAAGCTGGATTTGAGAGGAAATCAAGCTATGCTCTCAGTAGTATTATATGCAGCACCAGTGAAATAAATTGGGAATTCATCACAGAACATGTGCAATATGGAGAGCAAGGTCTCTGTTGTTTTTAAATGTAGTGTATTGTTATACTTGGGACAGTAAGACATTGTTTCTGAATTAGCATATGCAGTGGAGATCTTTTTACTTGTTTGGGGGGATCTTTTTATTAAAAATAATAGAATTAGAATGTCTAATGTTAGTTATTTAGCTTCAATGGCTAAATGGTCATTATTTAAGATTTTCTACAGAAAAAGAAAATTCCTTAATGAGTTTAGGGGAACCCTTTCAGGAGAAAATATTTTTGAATCTTTTTATATTTAGCAGTATTTGACAGTATTCTTGAACTAATTGGTTATTTTTGTTTTTTAGACCCAACATTGGATTATATCAAAAGTGTGAGATCTCTTGGTCCTTTATGTGAATCTATTCACTTGCATTTGAAATCACTTACAGTAGAGCAATTTGAAAACCAGTTTGTGATGTGGCTTCAATGGACAAACTGCCCAGAGGTAGGAAAACGTTGGATTGGATTCAATACTTGTTCCAAATTTATGGATGGATGGATACACACATATATACATATACACACATTTTTAGCATATGGCATGAACTTGCAATATATATTAATATTTTGCCTGGTTTAAAAAACACAATAAAATATTAATATTAAAAAGAGCCATATTCACACATACTAAAATAGGAAATCACTGTATATGATTCTTCGTTAAGGAATATAAATAAAGGAATGTGGGAGTTGTAAGTATCACAATGGGAAATAAAAAAACAGAAAGCAAGGATAATCAATTACTTGGTGTGAATATTTAGAAATCTGTAGCTAGTTGCAAATACATTTTGGTAGGAGAAATTAGCTTTTTTGAATACAACAGCACAGAGTTCTCCAAACAGGTAATGTTCCCTCAAAAATGTGTTTTGTCTTCTAAAATCCTAGTGAGGCTAGGATATCTGTTCTGATAATGTATAGTTCTATGGTTCTCCATAGAAGAATTGTGCTCTGGTGCAGAGAGTCTTACCCCAGATTTAGAGCTGTGATAAAATTGACCATCAAAATGGAAATCAATTAGAAAAAAAAGGGCCAGCAAAATATGCAGGCCTTTTCTCCCATGTATACAAAGTAAATCTAGAATAATTTATTTTGCGGCTATCTCATGGATTGTATAAATTAGCCAACAAGGATTTGATGGATGATTGTATTTCTTTTGATAACTTTTTTGGTCATTTATAGTTCTGTGAAAGAAACATATAAATGCTAAATTGTCTTCTTTAACATTAGTATTTCCAAAAAGAAGTTCAATGTTTTAAATTTGTAATTTTGTGATTTTCAGATATAAGTAACTGTTAATGAAAAATAAAAATATTCTTTTAATCTGTCAATCAATGATTTTTTAAAAAACTTAATTGTTCTAGTTCAGTGGTGTACACAATCTTATTAAGCTCTATTTCTTCCTAATATAAATGCACTGATAAAAATAACATGGTTACACTTAATTCTTCTATCTTGTATAAACTACAGATATTTCTTGAAATGTTTGATACCATAAGGAATCCACATGATGCAGCAGTTGCACTCTGTTTAATGAAGCTTACATCAAGTTTGGAACGAGCCTTGGGTGATGTAAGTGCTGAAATCTTGGAATCTGTCAGACTTGAGGTCAATGAGATCCTTTTTAAGAAATTAGTGTTTCACTTCCTTGTTTACTAATTAAAAGGTCACAGATTCAGTATAATTACCAGTTGGTTTCTCTGTCCAAGCACTGAGAGTGATTGGCTTTATACAAGTTTGCGGATAGAATGGACTTGAGAACAAGGCTGACTACATGCTTTAGAGAATTTTCTCGCTCTATCTAGAACTTGAAATCTCTCTTGGAGTCATAAATCTTGCAATATTTTGATCCAAAGCACTGCATTCTGTATGACTAATGCAACATTCATCCATACGGTAAATACTTTTACAATACATTTATGAAAAACTGAGCAAAGTCAGATGGGTTTAGATCAGATATGTCAAACACAAGCCCGGGGGCTAGATGCGGCCCACAAAGTGGTTTCATATGGCCCACGAAGCCATCCTGGAAACAGTGAGGGAACGGCCCCCACTGCCTTGGCCCTGACCCAGGCCAGCGGAAGGGAGACAATGTACAATTTTGTGGTGGCTATCTATGCTGAAACGCATTCAGTCTTAGCTCCAAAAGGCCATTTGGAAACAGCGAGGAACCAGCCTCTGACCCTGGGTGCATGCTGGGGAGGTGTCACCCTTTGTGAGAAATGAAGAAATGCACCATTGCCTGGAAGTGGCCAACAAATGGCCCTGGCCTACTTCACATATCCGGCTTGATGGGCTCCGGGGGAGGGGTTTCGGCAGGCAGCGGGGCGCTCTCCTCACAGCACCAAGAGGCTGAGCGGAGTGACATGAATCTGATGAGAAGTGCAATGCTGCCTAGCCCCCAGCCTGCCCAGTTTCAGCAGGCAGCAAGGCTCAACCACTCGGCACTGTGAGGAGAGCGCCCCGCTACCTGCCGAGACTGGGCAGGCTGAGGGCTGGGCGGCATTGCACTTCTTTTCGGATTCGCGCCACCTGGCTCAGCCTTTTGGAGGAGGTAAGTGCAGGTGGAGGAGGAGGTAAGTGCAGGTGGGCCCCCTTGGGGAAGTGGTGCTGGGCTTGGTGCCGCAGGTGCTCGAGGGCCAGGCTGGGCATTTGACCTCTGGTGCCCAGGGCTCCGGGCAGCCCACAGCACCATCCAGCCCCCCCCCATGGCCTTAGAGGAACAGTGAGGCTCCTCCAGTGGACCATGCTTTGGTACTTGTCCTGGTCCCATCCCCTTCTGCCAGATATCCTCAGATCTGTCCCACTCCTGCCCAGGTCACCACAAGCACCATTGATGCGAACAATGTAGAGCTGGCCACGCCCAGTAGGCCACACCTACTCCATCCATGCCCACCCAGTAGGCCGCACCCACCCTGGCCACACCCATCCAGCCACCCAAGGGCAATCGCAAAGCTGATGCGGCCCTCACTGAAATTGGGTTTGACACCCCTGGTTTAGATACTTAGTTCATAGACATATTTATTTCATAATCTATGCGCTAATTTCAGTTGGACTTATCCCATGCTAGGTGTGTCTTACATTACGGTGCAAATACATTACAGTGTCTCACTCTGGAAGCTTTTGGCCAAGAAGCAGGGACGTCAAAAAGGAGCAATCTTTTAATTATACCTCATTACTGGGTTTCTAAAAGCTAGCATTTTTGTATTTGTCAAAAAAAAATGGTGGCAGTTTTTAGCTGGAGCATTTTTAATATCAATAATTCAGTGAAGAATATATTTTAGTTTTCTGTTGTATGATAAACCCAGTGTCCTGTAATAAGAACTGAATGAGTTTTCTGCAGTCCTTCAGTTCATGTGCATTTGGAAGTAAAGATAGCAAGACAGTCATAGCATTCATAAGACATTTTTTTTCTTTTAGCAACCTGGTAATCCCTTGCATTGGGGTGGAGATGGGATGACTGAACGGAGTTTGAGCATTTAGCATTCATTAGACCAGTGTTTCTCAACCTTAACAATTCTAAGGCATGTGGACTTCAACTCCCAGAATTCCACAGCCATCAATGCTGGCTGTGGAATTCTGGGAGTTGAAGTCCACATGCCTTAAAATTGTCAAGGTTGAGAAACACTGCATTAGACAATAAACCAGGTGAATTCACAGTGAAAGATGGTTGGGCAACTTCTCCAATTGCTTCACATCATTTCAGCCAAAAAGATTTACTAATACCGGTAGTACCTCTTAGCTTATATCCATATTTGTGGGCTCCTGATTTGGGCTATCTTTGGATATGTCCTTTTTCAAAAATCCAAAGAGGAAGATATAAGCCACACTTTGTAATGTTTTGATGATTCAAGAACTGATATGAAGTTGCTTCATACTTCTTTGCTTGGATGAAATAATTAACATTTCAAATTACTCTTTTAAACATAAAAGAGGAAATTGACATGATGCTTTTAAGAAATACATTGATTGGGAAGAGCAAATATTCAGAGTGAAATGTATTGTATTCTAGGTATTCTTATTAATTGGGAAAGATTGTCCTTTTCTTCTAAGAGATTTGCTTGCATCTCAGGAACTTGTTTCTATCTTTGGGCAACCGGTGGTGAGTATTAGATTTTTAATTTCAAATTTAAAATGTTTAAATATTAAGTATATTTACATTTATCTAAATACACTTTATTTTTACTCAATGGCTGACTTTGAGCAATACCAATCTAACTGGGCTGTTAGTAAATATTGAGTAAGGATGGGGTAGAGGAAGGATGGGGTAGAGAATATTTAAACAAAGATTGGAAGTTGGTATTCAGTGAGCCAGATTTTATAGAGAGATTTTACAGGTTAGAACTTTTGTGAGGTTCATTTGTTTATGGAAAAGTATATGAACAATATATTGTTTTGCAGTATTTACTTTTGGTTCAAATTAGATGGATGTTCTGAAGGTGTTCATTGGGTCTCCAGATGGTCTAAACCTCCGTAATATTTTGTGGCATGGATTTGTATCAGCTAAAGAGATTCCTGTCAAGTAAGTAAAATTAATTTTGATTCTTTTTCTTTTGTACCAGTTACAACAGAGTCAGAAACATAACTGAACAATTATTGAAGGAAGATGTATGCATTTAAAAAGGGATAGGCTATTCACATCTAAATGACATGCCAGTAATTAATATTTTAATTAATTGTAATTTATATTTTTATGAGTACTTTCTTCTGTTTCAAAATATTTGAATATTTATTTGAATTGTATTCTTTGGGAATGATTAATGTGTACTATATTTTTCACTGCATTGTATATCTTATTTTCCATAGATATTTCTCCATGCTACTTTTTTTAACAGCTGGATTGGGGCAACTGCTTAATAATTACTGCCTTCAGACACACTCTGCTTTAGTTCATCGACCCTATGTATCTTTCACTCACTTGAAAGAGCTACATATATTTCCAGGTATTTGTTTTAATGGCTTATTCTTGAAGCTGATACATTGCTACCATCTTGAAATATATATACTTATTGAAGTATTTTGGTTTCACTTTTAGCTCGGTTTAGAAATTGGAACCTTTATGCAAATGTAGCTTCCTGGAGTTTTAGGTATACAGAAGATTAAAAAGTGCATTATTTTATTTAGTTCTGGTGCGTATGTGCATATAGAAATCATCTATGGCCAATTCTATATGTTCTTCAGATAAGGAATGGGTTTATCTGAGTTGTAGGTATACCAAGCAGATAACCAGCCATCTTACCAAATCTGCTTCCAAATGGGGACTGAAGAGTTCTCAAATGTTTTCTTGTGGACCATGCCAGTTGGAAATTACTGGAGAATGCTAAATTGAGAAGAAAAGCTACAATACCTGTTTAGTCCTTGCATTTGAAAATAAATACTGATATAATCACAGAGTACTTTTTAAGGGCATGTTTAAATGTAATAGATTTTAGAAACATGTAAAACATTTTGAGTTGAATCATTTACATTCAAAGTAACCCCTATTAAATATGTGTCAATTGTTTCAAGTGCAAAATTGGGTTCTTTAGTCAGTTTGAAAGATTTTCAAGTTGGGCTGAGCTGTTTTGAATGTAGACACTTAAGAAATAGGCTGTACACAGGGTGTTTCAAATTCAAGAGAGATTTTTGAATCCAGAATTGTTTGAATTATTAAAAATATACAATGTAACATAAAAATGCATAAAAGAAGCAGAATAAAACATGTGACACTTCAGATAACATTATTCCAAACTTATTTAAGCCACATGTTTATCTAGAAGAGCTAAAAGAGTTAGATAAATAAAAACTCCAATTAAGTCAGGCTTTTCCAAATAATGGGTATGAGAGACTTAAATGTATTTGTTTGTCTGTTTAGATCTCTTGCCCAATTTTTTAATACTTTCTGATGTATAAAGATTCATAAAAATACCACTTCATTGTTGCTATTCATGATCAGTACAGTAGTTAATTTGTCCAATTGGTATCTGTGTTCTTTATCGGTAACTGGTATATAAGTTTTTTTTTTATCCTTCTTCCTCTAAACCCATTTTCCTTTTGAGTCATACATTTTAGGTTGTAAATCTGAAAACAGATATTCCTGTTCAGCCTCTGGGAATATCTGTTGTGAGGAAGAAGGGTAAAATAAGGATAAAATGCTTCAAATACAGAATGCTGTACTTTGTTTTTTAAATTTGCTTCTGCTCTAGGAAGACCAACTTGGAAAATGTAAAAAATCAATAAAGAGGAACTAGAGTTGGCAGTTAAATCTTACCAGTAGTAGTAGAACCATTGTTTGAGCATTATTTGAAGACTATCTTAATATATTTTGATTATAAATTTTCTCCACAATAAATTAATTTTTTTATGCAACAAAAAATGTTAGTGCAAGTTCCTCTCTTCTGTTATATAGATCTTAATAAAGAACTCTTGTCATTAGCTGAAGAATTAGTAACAAAATCCAGTATTGTGCTAAAGACCATGTTACCTTTTTGGATTGCTGCAATAACTTCATTCCAGCAGGCGAGGTAACTATGTTAGTGTATTTTAATCTCTTTTAAACAGTTGAAAATTGGTTTAGCTCAGTTGGAATGCAGGGCATAATTTATTTAGAGGTTATTTGCCTATTACCCATAAGTTGCCATTCCTTGCAATGTTTGAAATAAGATTCCATAGGGTGTAGGACAAATCATCCTGGCTAACTCGCCCCAGCCGACTTGATGCAGGACAACTTTCCATGCCAACTCAACATGGGACAACTTCCTGCAGGACAATTCAATGTGGGATAACTACCTGTTTAACACAGCGGAAGGAAGCTTTTATTCCCCTCCCTCCCCTTCTGCTGAATATCAGCAGAGGAGGTGATACATTTATCTGCCTAAGTATTGAAAACCCTATGACAGTGATGGTGAACCTATGGCACGCATGCCAGAGGCGGCACTCAGAGTCCTCTCTGTGGGCACACACGCTGTTGTGCCAGCCCCACCTCCCCCCATGGCCCCCTCCTCACCAGCAGCCCCCCGGAGGAGAGTCATCATCACGCGCAGCCTATGCAGAGCAGTGCAGCCAAGTACATGGCAGCCGGGCAGCAGGGACCAGACTCTGCCTTCATGCCCTGTCGCGCACAGTTGATGTTCCAAGGCATGGGTGGAGGGTGTGGCCGCCATGGCGTTGCAGGGCTGCCTGGGCGATCTGCGGTGGGCCATGGAGGCGGTGGGTGGCCCTGTGGGTGGGTGAGGGCAGGGCAGAGTGGGGTGGAATAGGCGGGGTGGAGTGGGGGTGGGCCAGGGCAGGACAGGACAGTTTTTGGACACTCGGTCTCTAAAAGGTTAACTATCACTGCCCTATGAGGTATGTTTAAGTCAAAAAGTAACAAAGGCAACCGTAATCAAGCAAGAGGATCAGTGTGAGGACTTCCACATTGCCCGACCAACTAACAATATGCTCCAAGCATAGTAAGATTCCCTATTATCGCAGGTTATGGCATTTGAATAGTTAAAACCATTTTTCTGCATAAAGTAAGAACAACGTGTGCTGCAGCTCAGTCCCACAATACTATTTCTTTCAGATATGCAGACTGTGTCATTTTGCTACTTCCTCAGCTGGAAGGTGGGCTTAGAGTACTCTTCACAGCCGTTAATAAATGCCCAAGCAGACTAATGACAGCGGAGGTAATCATATTTATCTATTGTTATCCATATGTTTTTTTTAAAAAAAAATTGTTGAAAATTGTATGCACTATATATGCATTAACAGGGATAGAATCAAGATCACGTGAAATATTAATACCACCTTACAATGCCTTGGTAAGGTCACACTTGGAATACTGCATCCAGTTTTGGTCACTACGATGTAAAAAAGATGTTGAGACTCTAGAAAGGGTACAGAGAAGAGCAACAAAGATGATTAGGGGAGTGGAGGCTAAAGCATATAAGGAATGGCTGCTGGAATTGGGTATGTCTAGTTTAATGAAGAGAAGGACGAGGGGGGACATGATAGCAGTGTTCCAATATCTCAGGGGCTGCCACAAAGAAGAGGGAGTCAAGCTATTCTCCAAAGCACCTGAAGGCAGGACAAGAAGCAACGGATGGAAACTAATCAAGGAGAGAAGCAACCTAGAACTAAGGAGAAACTTCCTGACAGTTGGAACAATTAACCAGTGGAACAACCTGCCTCCAGAGGTGGTGAATGCTCCAACACTGGAAGTTTTTAAGAAGAGACTGGATGGCCATTTGTCTGAAATGGCATAGGGCAGGGCTTTTCAACCAGTGGTACGGGTACCACCTGTGGTACACTGGCATCTGGCAGGTGGTACACGACCATCCTAGAAAAGTAGCGGGGGAGGGGAATGAGCTGAACTGGTGGCAGCACCACACAAGCCTGGCTGGAGCTGCAGGGCTCAGCGGAAGCACCAGGATCAGCGCTTCTTTGGGACTGTCAGGGTTCAGTGGAAGCGCCAGGATCAGCGCCAGGCTCTAGCTGGAGCTTGGTGCTGATCCTGGTGCTTCCGCTGAGCCCAGAAGAAGCGCCGATCAGCTGGAACGTTGCAACATCTCCAGGGTCTTGTGATTTACATTCAGATGCTTGGCAACTGATTCATATTTATGACGGTCACAGTGTCCCAGGCTCATGTGAAGTGACCAAAACCTGCTGCAACCACCCAGCAGACGGGGGGAATAAAAACCAAACACCCACCACCACCACCACACCCCCGCTGCCAATCCTCAACAGAAATGCTCACAACAATGAAAATCTCGGACAGGAGGAAGAGCGCCACCAGGCAGGCAGTCAGGTGTCTTGCTAAGCTGTGGCTTGGGGGGGGCAGTTTTTTCAGTGCCATTGTAACTTCGAACAGTCACTTAGCGAACTGTTGTAAGTTGAGGACTACCTGTACTTCATCACTTTTTTCCTTTTTTGGGTGGGAGGGTCATCAAGTTTTTGACACCTTGCTAGGCGACTGGTGGTACTCTGATATTGCTATATCCTAAAAGTTGTACAATGGGTGAAAAGGTTGAAAAGCCCTGGTATAGGGTTTCCTGCCTGAGCAGGGGGTTGGACCAGATGACCTCCAAGGTCCCTTCCAACTTTTATTAGTATTAGTATTAGTATTAAATATATGATTGCTTTTATGTTGATACCATTGTTTAAACTGTTAAATTATTTATAGATCTTTGCTCTGTAATCACCTTTGACAGAGGCATTTATGTAACACATGGGGCTTTTACCCAGTAAAAACATATTCACGGGCACTCAAGACATTTTCCCTCTTTCTCTCATCACTCTGAACATGAATGCAATTTGAATCTGTTCAATTATTGTTCCTCTTAACTGCTCAGTGAAGTGTAAAGTCCTCATTGCTAAGCCACACTTTAACATTCAGAAATGGTTAGAATTGCATGTTTCCCCTTTCTTTGCACTCTTCCTTCTGAGCTCACTAATTCTAGTGTAGTGCTTCATAATATGTAAAAGAAATAACTTTGAGTTACTCTTCATTTAACAAACAAATACCTTAAGCCATAATTTATAGGACATTATTATATCCCTCTTCCTCCCTGCAGGGCATTAGTATCCTATTTTAACTTACAATTTTTGCTGAAAGTTGAACTTTGGGCCAATCATTCTCTCTCAGTCCGATGAAGCAGGCAAGGGCAAGCAACTTTGGAAATCTTGCCAAGAAAACTGCAAGGACCATTCAGGCAGTTGCCAAAAATAAACACTATCTCAAAGGCACTGGGGAAAAAAAAAAGAGGTACTTTATGTGCCTTGCCTACATACCTAAAACTGGTTATTATCAACTGCTGCTTTTTTCCTGCAAGTTGAGATTAGCATAAAAGAGGGAGCATAGACTCATTCATATTGTTCCCTAGGGCAGAATGCTGAAAATATTTCAAGTTTGGGTCAGTTAGAATACAATCAATTCAAAAGGAATGTGGTTGTTTGTTCCAAGCTCATAATAAAATTGTTTTTTATGATTTTGCATACTTGGGGTAGTATATTGGTGGAGAATCATCACTGTAGATAGGTGCAGTCCAGAAAAATGAACAATTTTGGACCTTCCAATAAATTTGAAACATTGCCAGTATAAAGCCCAAAAGTCATTAATAAGAACAAAGAAGAGATTTTTGAAACATTCCCACTCTTTGTTTTTGAATTGCTGCTACTGCTTCCATCTATCCCAGCGGTTCTCAACCTGTGGGTCGCGACCCCATTTGGGGTCGAATGACCATTTCACGGGGGTCGCCAAACGGCAGTCCGCCATTTTTTTCCCACATTTTTTTCCCATTTACTCGGCCGTCGTGCACCGCGCATGCGCGGTTCGGTCCGCCACGCATGCGTGGTTCGGCCCACCGCGCGTGCGCGGTTCGTCCCATCGCACCACGCATGCGCGGCGCAGGTCGGGGTCATGCCGCGCATGGGCGGCACAGGTGGGGTCTCAGCCTGAAAAAGGTTGAGAACCGCTGATCTATCCAGTAACAGCATGAAAGAAATCCATGTGGGGTGTCATAATTCTCTTTCTTCCCATTCTGTAGACATCTTAGAACCTCAAGATTCACAGGATTCCAACCTCTGCCAGCATACAAACAGAATATTCCCAAATCTACGCATGTATTACTCTACAGCAGTGTTTTCCAGCTTTGAAAACTTTCAAGGCATGGACTTCAAATCACAATCACCACGCTAATTTGGAATTTTAGGTAAAGAAGTCCGCATATCAAGAAGTTGCCAAGGTTTGGAAATACTGTTCTAGAGTAACAGGGCTGAAAAGATCCCATAAGAACTGGGGAATGGGTTCTCAATCTTCATTTTTCTCCAACATGAAATTTCATCTCTGGCTTTTACAGTTTTATAGTCTCTTGATATATCCTAAAGAACCCACAGCATTGCAGCTTTAGCATATTTGGGATGAAG
Organism: Bothrops alternatus; assembly: GCA_034064705.1. NCBI lineage: Eukaryota > Metazoa > Chordata > Lepidosauria > Squamata > Viperidae > Bothrops > Bothrops alternatus. The sequence goes on from JARGCV010000023.1 coordinate 15,345,495, forward strand.
TAGTGACCAGGTGAATATAGATTTTAGTCCTCTGCATCTTCTTAGAGAAAAAGGAGAAATTAGTAACTACTTACAATATTATGCAGACTGTTGCACTATTCCAAGAAAATACTTATTTTATTTGTTTCTGGGTACAGTATTTCGACACAGCTCAGCTCTTATATTATTATTATTAGATTTTTATCCCACCTTTATTACTTTTACAAGTAACTCAAGGCAGTGAACATACTCTTTTGATTACTTAAAGTCAAAAAGCTGTATAAAAACGCCTGACCACACTCTAACCTATATACAAATTATTTCCAACAGTATATAAAGTACGTTTTGTTTTGGAAATAAAATGTTGTAACTAGTAATATTTTTCTTTCATTATATTCTAGTCATCTTCTCTGTATACCACTTTTGATGAAGTAAGTTCTTTATAAGAGTCTTTGAATTATTTGATAAAGTGCTAGTCAATTGTTCTTTTAAACTTGGCATTCTAAAATTAGCTAAAATTACAGTATGGAAAATTCAGTGAAGACATTTTTTAAAATATATTGTTGAGATTTTAAGCTTTATAATACTAGCCTGTCTTACGAGAAAAAAGATAGAAAACATTTCATAAATGGGGAGAAAAAACATACAACAATTACAGTAAAGATTCTCTTCTTGGATAGGCCTAAATTAGTTTCTAATCAATACTATTCAGTAGAGTCAGAATAATTGGATTTAATATCCAATTAAAGATTGGATACTGCACATTTATGGTGTAGAATGCAGCATGTTACTCCTTGCTCAACTTGGGAGGGAATGCAGTGCTTGCTAGAGAAGTATATTTTATGGCCCCTTATAAATGCTGTTCTAGACTACTATTTTCTATAGATTCTATTAACTTGACTAATTTCAATATATTTTTATTAGGCAGGTTTTATGATACAGAAGGCCCAAATCAGGTTAATTTTGAGTGAAACTGTTTATCAGGATTCTTTACAGATTAGCTTCTAGCATGATTTTAAGATGTTAAAATCAAGTTATTACTCTTGATTGCCCATACGTGGATTGTCTGTACCAATAATGAAAAGAAGGGCATATATCTAACAGTTCTACTGGGACCATATAGCTATAGTATTTTCATACATAAGTGCCTATATAGCCATCATGTTATGAAAAGTGCAGAAGAAAATTTGTAGTACAGTATGCCCCAAGTACAAGAAAAGCTTTGTTTTATTTATTTTATTTTATTTATTATATTTATATGCTGCCCATCCTACATTATCTCCATCCTGTTCAACCTCTTCAATGTAATCTAGGTTCTTGTCTAAACAAGAGGCTACCTTGTTTAACCAACATGCTCTGGCCTGCATTCCATCAACAAGGAGATGTGTGCCATATATTGTTCTATATGTTGGAATTTGCATCTTGAAGTGTTATAAACCATATTGTCCTAGGCAGAAACAAAGTATAAAGTGAAATGTCAGCATCTACCTTGTTCCCCTAATCACTTTGTAAGGATGAGACGTGGATGCACTACCTTATTTTGCATTATCACGTCCTAGAAGGCATTGGCACAATCTAATGTTTCCAAGAAAGATATAGCAAAAATGTGCACAAATGCTGCAGTGGCCAGAACATAGTCAATTCTGCCTGATTTTTCTTAGATAAGTTCCCAGAGTTCCATTGCAAGCCTCTGCTCCTATTAAATCAAAACCTGTTTCATTAATTCTTAAATGTATTTCACATCCCTTATTTTTCCTATGTAGATACTAGCAAAACAGTTGAATAATGAAGAAATGAATCTGCTCCCCGGAGTCCTTGGTGAATCAGGAATGGTGATGTAATTAAGTTTTGGGGTTTTTGTGTTTCAGTTGGGAATGCTGAATACTTCTAGATTCATAAATTCATGTTCTATACATGTTTCTGACAATAAGCCTAATTGGTCTTATAAATTCTAAAAAGGCATTAATATAATTTCACTATATAGTGCAGTGTTATCTTTGGTCAGTCTATGTGGAAGACTGGAAGCTACATAGATTTCTGTATTCATATGCAACATTCAAGCTTTTAAAATTGGGGAAAAAATCATATTCATATTCCAACTCTTGCAAAAAATGGCAACTAAGGGTTGCTATTTTGGGTTGAGTTTTGACTTCTCCCAAGGTTTTCTTTGATGTATGACTGTAAACAACTGGAATATTTGAAGTAGATCAAATTATGATGAGAAAAAAAATCATCTCATTGGCACATTTTGGCAGGAATTTCTTTGGGATTTTTTGAACCATCAAGAAGGCCCACGTGTTAGAGACCATCTGAGCCACGGGGAAATCAACTTAAATCACTTCCCAAGAGAAATAGCAAATTCCATCCTTTCATTTTCTATTACACTCCTCTGCAGATTTTCACAGGATGACTTGGCTTCCATTAAGGTAAGGAACATGCCAACTTACACTAAATTTTAAACTACATTAAAATTACGCTGTTGTAGCTTTCAAATCCAAATGTTTATGTATTTAGAGCAGCGGTTCTCAACCTGTGGGTCGCGACCCCATTTGGGGTCGAATGACCATTTCACGGGGTCGCCAAACACCGCAGTTCGCCATTTTTTTTGTTCAGCCATTTTTTTTTTGGTCGGCCATTTTTTCCTCCTTTGCAATGCAGGCCGCCGCGCATGCGCGATGCAGGCCTGCCAATTTTTTTTATTTTGGTCGGCCATTTTTTTGGTCAGCCATTTTTTTCCCCTTTGCGATGCAGGGCGCCGCACATGCGCGATGCGGGCTGTCGCGATGCTCCCCGTCGCACCACGCATGCGTGATGCGGGCCAGGGTCGAGCCCCGGAAAGGTTGAGAACCGCTGATTTAGAGCATATGGTCTCCTTGTTCTATATAGCATATCTGTATGTTTTGTAAATCTCTGTTTATGGAGACAGAGCAACCTGGTGGCCTACCTATAGTCCTACATTTAAGATGGCTGCTTGATTGCCACATTCCCTGAAAATTATTTCCAAAGGGGAAATTTCTATCCTGAATATCATTTAATGTAACATAAAGGAATAAAGCCAGAAGGAAATTCAACTATTTGTCTTTTTATATGAATTTTTAAAGAAGGAGGCAGCAAAACTACTTTTGTTTCTTTTCCCAGTTTTCTATTATTGTTATTATTGGCTTACTTATTTATTTATTTTTATAATTCAGAGACATTCTCAGATCAGATATGCATAGGTAGGTAACATTCAATATTCATCACACTATTATTCCCTTTCAAGATAAGCAGTGTTATGCAAAGTTGAGAAAAGGAGTATGAAGCAAAAAAACTAAGGCATAATTCTTATATAAGGCACAAGAAAAAGAAAAAGGAACGATTTTATATGCATATACCACTGTGCTATTCCATTTGAGAATAAGCAATGACATGTAAAGTGCAGAAAAAGAGTGGAAAGTAATAAGCAAAATAAATTTAAGACAAAAAGTAAGAAAAGTAAACATAGCCGAATATTTTAAATCAACACTATTCCCTATATAAATACCTTTCTGTCCTTGCAAAACATTATACCTTCCACCACATCCATTCACAGTTCATATGTTGCATTTTATTCTTCATAGTTGTCATCTCTTTCAACAAACAATTTTACAATTGAGAGATGTTTAGGTACTTTTATTTTGTAATAAACTTGTGAACTCATTTCAGTGCATTGCCTTTAATTTCAGCGGAAATTTATTTGCGAAAATGCTTGAAATAAGGTTGTATTTTGTCATTAACTTTAACATGTCTTTAAACCAGGAACACGAATTCTTAAAACTGTTAATGACTTGTGCAAATAATTACTGTACCAGGTTTCACCCAATAATTCAGCTTAAAAAACAGGTATGTAGCAGTCTTTTTTGCCACTGTTGCTTTGAATTTATACTAGCAGCTTTAAATGGAATAAAATAATAAAATATTATAAATTGAATTAAATGTAATATTCAATTAAAATAAATTGAATATTATTAAATTGAATAGCCATATTAATTAATATTGCTTTAAATCATGTTGATGAAAGTGTGAGATTTGCAATTAAAAAGAAGCCCAGCATGATTGGTCCTTAGTGCTCTCAGACCTTGGTTGTTTTCTTGCAGACATTTCATTACCCAAACTAGGTTAACATCATCAGTACTAGTCCAGCATGTTAAGTCAATGTTTGACAGCACCTGAGGTTTTATTGAAAATTATAGACAGTCCAGAAAGTTTAATCAGGTATAGATTTATTTATTTTTTTAATTTCAGAAAAAAAAATTATTAGCAAGTCTGCGCATTGGCATGGATCCTGAACGTTCAAGAAGAAATCTTCTGATTGCAGTGGTATAGGATAGGAAACTATTGGGAAAACATTCCCACATGTCCTATTAAAAGCAACAAAACCCAGCAGCTGAACAGTGGCTTGGTGTTTATTGATCTGCACTCACGGAGCATTCTCAGTAAGAGAAGGCAGAAGTTAGAACAAGCAGTTTTAATAGCTTTTAGCCTTTAGTTTCATCTTTGATGATTCCGAGGCCCTGCAGCACAACATGTTTGAGATCATGGGAATTTCTTGAATCATTAGTTTAATGAAAGTAAGATAACTTGTTCTGTATTTTTTGTTTCTCTTTCTAGATCCTGAACTGCATAAAAAGTATCACTTCTTGGCCAGATTTTCCTATGGAGCCTGAAGAACAAGAAATTTCAGGGTAATACCTTTTTCCTCCTTCCCTTCTTGGAGTCATAACCACAGGACTGAAAGAAATAGATGATGAATTTGTTTGTTGATAATTGCATGAATGATTGTCACCAGTCACAACGGACTCAACAAGCCTTGAAACAGGTCTTTATGGCCTGTAAAACACTTCCAGCCTATTGTAAAATGCTGTCTGCCTCCCCCATGACATGACTACATTTAGAGCTCTTAGCAACCGGTTCATATTTATGGTTGCCAAGTGCCCTACAATCATGTGATCACCATTTGCAATCTTCTCAGCCTTCTTTCCCAGAAAACCAATGGGAACGCCAGCAGGGAAGTTTGCAGCTAGAGCATTGGATTTGAGGTCCATTTCCCTAACATACCGAGCCATAGTATTTCCCCTCACCTCTGTATCAGTGTTTCCACCCAAACTAGTGAACACCAGTATCCTGAGCCTTTCAAAACAATGGCATTTGCTAGCATTTTTGTCAGATTGGAGATCTGTTCTTCCAGCATATCAAAGGATTTCTCCTCTGGAGGGGAAATCTCTTGACCTGCTGGAGGAATGGACTTCAGATCAGGGGAAAATGCTAGCAAATACCATAATTCTCATGATTGTTCTCCTGGTGAGCTAGAATACAAGTTTGCTTTACACCCTTACTGGTAGACATGAAAAATTATTTGAAAATATGTGTTATGAATGCTGCAAGTGTCTGTCACTAGATTACTCCAATTTGGACTACAGTCATTCTCTAGACAGTGAGGCTAATTTAAAATCAATAAATACTACCCTGGGAGAAATACATATGTCTCAATTAGATGCCAAACACAATGAAGATACACAGAAAGAGGACTAAAGGAATCCTTTTATTTTTGTAAGGGATATATATCAATGGTCAGACAAATTCTCTGGAAATAACCATTTTTTTAAGGGAGCAATTCTACTCCTAAACTTTATCATGTTGTAGGACAGAGGTGAACAGTCTGAGGTGTGTGTAGGGCACTGAAAGCCTTGACTGTATTCCATAAAGAACATGAAAGAAAATATTATCAAACTGTAGATTTTAATGTGACTGAAGATAAATAAGATTAAATGCAAATTTGGAGAGGAATTATATTAATGATCTTTCTTTTTTTCAATGTAAATAAAACATCTAATTTAGATTTTGTTCAAGATTCATTCAGGTGCAATATTTCTGCTCAGTTTTCAGTATAGGAAATAGGGATTGTTGGGATGTAAAATGTTTATTGCAGTAAAATGAATACTTATTTGTGTCTTAAAGAAAACTAAGTCTTGGGTGAATTTGTATTGTAATAACCTATTTTTATTTTTAGGTCAGGAAGAGATACTGCCTCCTGCATTCTTATGATCAGTGATATTTTGTCTCAATTACAGCCCTATTTGTCTGTGAATGTTACACTATTAGGTGATTCCTTAAACAGTCTGCTAACTGAGAAGTAAGTTTTATAACATATTGTGGGCCCTTTTTCAAATATGAGAACACATTTTATTCTATTAATGCTTTGCCATTCTTTGGAGTTTCATTTATGTTAAATATCATAATATAGCATTCAGATATTTACTGGACCAAACCCAAGAAAATAGCATTTTAGTTTGGCATAATAGATGATTCCAACCATTTTGGTTTTAAATCATAATGTAAACCTTTGCATTGTGTTGTGGAAACTGCGTCAGTTGTGGCTTAGTCAATAAACCATGGATCAATTAATGTGATGCATGAATGCAGCCATCATGTTGTTTAGCATGCATTTTTTATAAAGTGTGCCTGGAGTTGGCTTGTCTCTGTTACCTGTAATTGAATTAATACAGTTTGGATTTGAATAACATTAGAAACTGCATTTAACGGAAATGGAAATAAACTTCCGAATTCCTTACAGTTACACTAGAAACGTATTGAAAAATCTTTATTTAATATGGAAGTACTGAATGTAAACTTTTTTTATATTCATAGAAAGATGATATTTGCCATAAGTAATAACAAATTTTAGTGCAACCTTTTTTTTTTCTGTTCAGGTTACTGACTGAACTTTGTAGCAAGCACATTCATACCCTTTTCTCTCCACGAACTGTCCTGGAAACCATTGTGGTGCTTCGCCAGATAAGCACCCATTGCCATCATGTGTCATGTCAAGTCATTTCAGTTTGTGAAACCAGATATAAACAGTGGATAAACAAGTCACTGAGATCTCGCCAACGACTTACCTTTCTGCGCATGAGAAGAAGGTGGGAAGTATCTTACTTTTAAGAGAATGAGACTTTTAACGGAAGGTGGTTTTAAAATAAACTATCTAAGAAAGTAATTTTAATACTGTACAGAACTACATTTTTGTAACACTGACCTGATCCTTCCAAAGTTAATATCATTAATTGTCATGAAAGGTTCTCATTGAAATGAGTGAGATTTAGTGGTATGTTAATGTAGCTAGAATATCAGCATATTGCTAGGGAAATCTGGGTTCGTTCAGCTGATAAACAAATCCCAATCTGATTTGCTTAGGAATAATGCCTTGAATTCTTAGGAGAAAAAATGGGATATAGATTTAATAAATGGTAACGTTTGTGGCTAATTTGGAACAGAATGTGAGCTTAATAAGAGCAGCTAATTAAAATATTATTGTAAAAAAAATTAAGGGGGAAAGCGGATAGGAAGAGATTTTCAAACAGCACATATATATATTCCTGCCAATTGGCAATTTCAGCTAATTGCTATTCATTTAGCTTATCCCTCTTTTTATACTGTATGTTCTCCAGATGCACTTCCTGACTTTATTATTTTGGGTCCATGTAATATTATTTTAATGTTAAATGTTTTAGATGTATATTTACTTACTTGCTTTATTTTTTCTTCCAGTATCAAATTTCTGTCCCCAGTTTTGCAACTCATTTTAATCTTGATTACCCTGGAGCTAGGGAACATTCATATGATTTGCAGAAAAAATACTTTTGAATGTCAAAAGTACTTAAAGTGAGTATAATGTTCTTTTCTTGCAGAATATTCTAGCGTTAGATGTTTTTTTCATTAGCAAATCATCTAACTGGTAATTCCCAGTAATTTACAATTCTTTGCTTTTTTATATCATTCTATTTTTAAAAGCACTCTGTCTCTAAAGATGCACATTAAGGATATCATTGCATTTAAAATATATTTCTTCACTTGTTCTTGCTGCTGTTTTTTTTCTTTAAATAGCTGCTTGGACTGAATTGGATTTAGAACTATGGTATATATAAAACATGATATTTTTAAAGCTATATAATGGTACAAATTCAATGCTGTCACAGTTTTAATGTAATCTTTGAATGGCACTCATTATTTAAAACTGCAGCCCTACACATATTTAATCAGCAGGGGAAGATACAGTGAGAAACTGCAAACTGACTATTTGAAAGGGAGGGATGCAAGCTGCTGGCTGATCTTATTTTCTATTTGCAGACTAACTAAGAAAGCAACAGTAGTTCCTTTAGCTAAACATATTGCTTTTAAATGCCAAGTCAATTATTTTATAAGGTATATCAGCATTTTCTAATCTAGCCAACAGTAAGATATGTGGGCTTCAGTTCTCAGCATGCTTAGCATTGACCATATTGAATGGAGAATTCTGAGAGTTGAAGTCCATATATCATAAGGTTGCCCAGGTTGAGAAATATCCAATATTTGTTCCTTTTCGAGATTGGATGACAGAAAGAAGAGGTACTGCAGACTTAAACTAGACAGCAGGGAAGTGGAGCTAATGCTATGTAGGAATTCATTCCTGCCCCCTGTTGTGTGCAGGCTTCTGAATTAGGGTGTCTGGGACAATGTAAGAATATTGATAGTGTACTATCTACCCCCTAGCTTAATATTTTGCCTACCTGAACTAGTAGAATTGATGTAAGACAGGGGTGTCAAATTGCCAGCCCGTGGGCCGGACGCATCGCCAGAAAACTGTGCCCACCCCATTGCTGGCAATGGGGAAAAAGCTCCGATACGTCGTGCAATGTCACGTGACGTCGCGAGTTTGACATGTCTGATCTAAGACATGATGTTGGTGGAGCATCTTAGATAGGATTTCATTGTCCATGTAAAGTTTCCTCAGGTGTGACTAAGGATTTCACATTCTGTACAGTGCTCAAGGTCCTATTACAATGAAGTATTTGGTCTCATGATTGCATGTAGCTTGTGTACCACAAGTTGCTAATTTCCTGATTTGTGGTGTTCCATAGGGTTCTGTCTTAAACCACATGTACTTCAACATGTAGCTTCTGTAGGAGGCTTGGAACCATTCCTATGCTAATAATACCCAGGTCTACTGTTATTTATCACACAGCTCCAAAGAATTAGTAACCAGCCTTTTCTATTAATAAGAACTTCTTTTTTTAAAAAAAAGTTTATTTATAATAATAGTTAAAACAAAGATGGACATAAAGCAACATTCCAGTATAAATATTTCTAACAATTTGTTCCTCTACATACATATAATTCTTAATCTCTATATATACGTACATATATATATATATATTTCTATCAATGCAATATCTAATTTGTGAATAAGAACTTCTTAAAGAAAAATAACAAATCCAGACAAGGAGGAGAGTTGTTAGTAAATAAACTGGATCTAGGGATAGGATACCAATTGTCTTGGATAGATGTACTGTCTCTGAAAATATAGGAGGCGTCTTGGAGCCTTCTTTAGCTTCTCTTGTAGCTGGATCTGTAGGTTGTACCTATGGTAAGGAACACATTTGTCAAATATGCATATTATCCCAGCTACCAATGTTCTTTAGTCAGTCAGATTTGGGGATAGTCACATCCCTTGAGAACTGCAACACTCATGACATAAGGCTGTTTTGGGAAAATGAAGCTTGCATGTGATACAAAATGCCGCAGCTAGTCTAAGTGGTATAAGGATCATATGATGCATAAATTGAAAGATCTGAACTGATGATAAGTTGCTTTCCCAGGCAAGTTGTAAGGTTTTGGTATTGACCTTCAGTGCTCAAACAGCTTAGGATCTATGTAAGGATCAGTTCTTCATTATAAATCTGACTATGAAGATGTACAGGCAGTGTTCTTCAGAAGATGACCTATCAGAATTGAGCTTATCTGGCAAGGGAGAAGTGTTCTCTTTCCAAGCTGTGGAGTTGCACTGGTCTTCTCTTTTTCATTGTTTATAACGGGATCTTCAAACTTGGCCCTTTTATGACTTGTAGACTTCAACTACCAGAATTCCTCAGCCAGGCATGCTGGCTGAGGAATTCTGGGAGTTGAGGTCCACAAGTCATAAAAGGGCCAAGTTTGAAGACCCCTGGTTTATAAAATCTGCTTAGATGTATTTCTTCTGCAGGGTATTTAACTGTTAACTAATTTACAGTAATTTAATTGGTTTTAATTGGGTTTTAATTTTATAAGTACTTATTTTAATAGAAAGCTTGTTTATATATCAAATACATAATGAATTGGGGTGACTTCTGATTTAATATCCAACATAATTGCATTGGATATGTCCATTACTCTATCAGCCAAAGCAAAAATGAGGTAAAAGCTTGGCAGGTTTATTATGGCATAAATGATTTATGACGGTAGAGCAGTCTCAAATGATTTACAAAAGACTTAATTTAAGAAATAATTTTAATCAAATGTATTGATATAATTTCACTTTGTTTTCCTCCTAGGTTTCTCAGACTGATTTTGCAGTATATTGAGAACTTGGTGACTTATACAAGTCCAGAAAAAAATAAATGGGATGAAACCATAGTGCTTACACACAAATCATTGATAAAAATCAGAACTTTTCTAGGAAGAGAACTGATGCTTGTACAGCTAGCTGAAACAAAGAATGTAGTTAGTCCTTGTCAAAATTCTATAGGTTTAACTTAAACAGGCAGTTATCATTTCTCCCCAATTTATACAGATCAACATTTGCAAAAACTATGTGTATATATTCTCCAATGCAGTGGTGTGTAGATGTGAGTATGAAAGATTTTCTGAGCAAAAAAAAAAAATTATGGCAAAGCCACTATTATCTGTTGAATATGGATGGATGGGTATATCGGACGATGGATTAATGGGTGGATTGATGGATAAATGAATGGGTTTGATCACATTAGTAAGATCAGTATTATTGCTGCTATAAATATATTTTTTATTTTTACTAAAGTGCATTATATACGTTACCATAAAAATGTTTCAGTAAAATATACTGATTTGTAAATTATTTTTTACCATTTTCGCTGATTAAGGTGAATAAACTGGGAGATATGAGTTACCATTGTAGATTGAAAATGTTATTGCCTGTTTCTCAGAACTCATTCTGAATTCACATTGATATTTAATTATCATTGTGATATTTTGAGGACTCGGAATTGTACTATGAGTGTGCATAGTACATAGTACAATCTCACAATTCTTTTACACCAGTCTTTGGAATTCCTTTCCTGACTGGTGCCTCTTGCACAGCCTCACTTTATGACCACATTGCTTAGCAATGGAAATGCTGATCTCATTGTACGTTGAGGACTGGCTGTACTGCATTAAAAAACAAAAAAAGCCTACAGTAGTATGCTTTCTTACCAGGAAACTAAACACAAGGTGGCAGTGTAGGACAGCATGTACTCCCTTTTTACAACCTGTAAGGACTACATAAACAGAAAATAAAAGCACAAGAGTAGAAAGTTAGAAATTACCTCCATTGGACCCAGGAAACGTGTAGATTCCTAAATAAGGGAATATTAAAAGCGTAGGACTAAGCATTCTCTTGTCAAATGCATTCTTCCTAGTCTTAAATATGCTGGGAATCCATCATTCAAATTCAACATGCAGACTCTTTCTCTGCCAAAAAACCCAAATCATTCCCATTAATCGTTCCATCAACCCTCAAAACTGGTCATATTTTTTTTTCCTCTTCACTTTTCTTCCCTGGTTTAGAAAAATATACCTGAGCCCAGAGATTCTTCAATTGTCTCAAAATCCAAGGATGATTCAGGTCTACCTGCTCCTTGTGTTGTCATTTGTTCCAACTTGAATGATGGGCTTGATGAATTTTTTTTTGGGGTGGGGGGAAATGTTGATCTGTTAAATCCCTTAGAGGGCAAATTTAATGAAATCCTATTTACCAGAGTTCACGTCCATGTGCATTTAAACAAATTGAATCCTTACTGGACGATTTTGTATGATTTGTGTTCTAAGTTATTCTAGTGTATTTTTTAAAAAGATCTATATGGAAACAAAGTTTTTTTAGGATACTGAAACCATAGAGTCACTTGTTTAATCATAAAGACGTGTTCCTTAGCATTAATAATGCTGTTATATTTTATTAAAAATTGTATGGGATTTTTTTAAGAGCAAGTATTTTATTCTAATTTTATTTATTGATCAAGTAACTTTTTAATAGATTGCAGGAATGCTGTGGATATAATATATCTTGAATTGAACAAAGCACTTGACATAATGCTTTGATTAGCAAGTTAAGCGTAGGCTGGATAGGAGGCATAGTTGGTTTGATTGACGTACTCTAAGAATATTAGTGGTGCTACATCCGGTTGGAGTGAGACAACTGGAGACTGCCATTAGGTTCTCCCTTTGGAAAACATAATCTGCAAAATATGCTGTCATTTGGATTTTTGTACTGCATAGAAAGTTAGACTCGGCTTATGTGGCATTTTCCAATTCGATGATCCTTTCATCTAATTATTGTGGAACCATATATGCTTTATATAAGTATACTCATCAGGATACTATAATGTAGATTTCTCTACTTACTTGAAAGCCATTAATTAAATGGCTTTAGTTAAAGATGAACTAATCAAATACTTACAATATTAGTCCTAAAGTTAGGATCACTCATTCTGTGACCCTTCAAAGTTATGATTACCATCATGACTGGTACTTACGACTGATCCTCAAAGTTGTGGCCATTGCAACATCTCCATAGTTGCATGATTGCAATTCAGATCTTGGCAACTGGCTCACGCTTACAAAGTTGCAGCATTTTGCAGTATAGTAATCTACAACTTTCCCTGCCAGCTTTCCACAAGCAAAATCAATAGGGAAGCTGGCAAAGAAAATTGCAAGTCGCTCCCGTCACTCTTTCTCCTGAGGAGCTGTGCTTTAGGTTATGACATCCCAGCACTCCCATACTTCATAGCCCTCGCCCACATTCTGTAGCACCCTCCAGGCCCCTATGCTCCTTGTCTGAGGCTCCCATTTCATCCTACTTAATAACCCGCATGGTCCTGGGGTTAATACAGCTACCACAATTGCCATCATTAAGCAATATGGTTACGTGACATTGCACTTCATGATTGCATCACTTAGCAGTGGAAGGTCTGTTCCTGGTTGCTGTCGTAACCCAAGGACTATCTGTATGAGATTGAAAGATGGTAACGGGTTGTTGTTGTTTTTAATCAGACCTGATCACTACAGCTATGACCCATCAAATAGTTATTTAAACGGAATAGGTGTTACTAGAATACTTCTATTTTAATCCTTTTTTTTCCTTTGCTATGGGGAGGATTTAAAATAAGCCATCACATTTTAAAAACATACGGGTATTCTTGAGAGGACTGCAAGTAAATGAGGGAGAATGTTTGAAATCCTTGGAAAGGCTGGATCACGCTATAGCATACAGGTAATTTGGGTGGTGCCCATAAGAAATGACATGAAGGTGCTACAAAACAGGTGAAATACTGTAGACTTGATTGTGGGTCTTTAAAAAAGAAATTAATCTAATGATAGACATAGCTCTGGGGAGGCACCAAAGGAACAATTACAGATACAATAACCATTAAATTGATGACATATCTAGCATCCCTAGAGTTTTATGCTATTAAAGTAGGGTACCTTTCAGGTGATGAATAATGGCTTCTGGGATGGAGAATAAATGTTGCAGAGTATGCAGATGTGGCTCTGAATTGCCTTTCTAGACCCAGGATTTAGTGAAGAGCCTTCTGGATCCAAGGTTAATTTTCATTCAACCTAATAGTCACTTTTGGATGAGAGGATTCCTAGAAATCAAACACCGATTTTTGTATTTTTACCTGATGTTTTGGTTCACTTGGCCTCCATTTTTCTAACTTCTTTCTTAGGTAAAGGGGAGATCAATCCCAAAACAACTGTTTTAAAAGACCATTTCTCAGTCAGAATTCATCTTTATCCTGCCTTCCAAGAACTTTTTCATATTTGATACTTGAGATAGGAAGCTGGATAAAAAGATGATTACAGTCAAAAAGAGCAATATAATAAACTATACATTTTGTAAGATCAAATTTGGGTCAGTCGGGATCAGGGATTTACGCTTCCAAACTTTCAGACTGGAGCCCATCTTCAGGGGAATTTCTCTCTCCTGAAATACGTGCATTGGGCTGTTGTGTGAGTCGTTTTATGCGGTGCCTTTCTATTGGCTGATTGGTGTGTTGATGGCTGGTGATTAGCTGTCGTTTCCCTGTGCTTACATTGAATGCCACAGATAATACTTGGCTTTATTATTTCCTTCAGCGCACTTACAAAGTGTCCGTTAACAATTAGGTGCAAGTATCCAATTGGAACTATGCATTGCAGATGGTTTTCTGCAACCCTTTCCCAATCTGGGTTCTCTCCAGAGTTTTATCTCTTCAGTTCTCATCATTTTTATCTGATGTGAACTAATGTTCACAAATCTGGGTAATGTACCATCTTGATCATGTATGTTATATGGCAGAAATAAAATGGATACATTAAAAAAAGAGCTGTAGTAGAAAACTCAGCTTTAGAGAGATTCACGTTCCATCTTACTGTTATTTCAATATTCATTTTTTTCCTTCTACCATGAATATATTGCTAATTGATACAAATGGTCATTGGAGAGATTTATCTATTTCCCTATTTAATGTTTATGTGAAAAGGTTTACTTCTTTCCACCCCATCCCTAATAATATGTGCCCTACCCTGTGCTGACACGATGCCATATATCCCAAGTCCTTCATTGGAATGTTTAAACAAGGAACAACAATATACTTTCTAATGCCATGGCTTCAGCGTTACAAAGGCCAGCAGGTGTGCTTACTTGGAAAGATAACCTGTTTTCACATCTGCTGATAAGACTAAATTATCTAATTCTTGTGATTTGGTTAATATTTTCCTCTTCCGCCTGCTGTGTACACAGAGGCCTACTGGGTGAACTGTCTACAACAGTGGGACACTGCATAGCGCTGTTTTGTATGACAATATCACCCTCTCACCTGGTGCCTTTAATTAAACATCTCTTTAATCATTGCACAAAAATTAACAGACATTTAGGCTTTGGTTTTTTCTTAGTCATATCTTTAAAAAAATAATAACTGAGTCATAAAGTCGTATAAGGAAAAGTAACTATGTTGGCCACTAAAACACACTCTCATACACTTTTTAAAAAATCAATTGAAAGGATGGGAAAAAATGCAACTTTTGAGTGGATCAGACATACACAACTGACAAGAGCAAAAAATGTAGGATCACAGAGTTTCAGAGAAGGCTGAAAACATTTAATTGAGATATTTCTGGTCATATCAAGGACTATTGAATTGAAGAAAAAGCACCCCACAAATACTAGTAAAGTCCTAGATAAACCCTGGAGTTTTTCTGTCTTTCCTCTTTCATATAACTCATTTCAACCTTTATACTTTTCTGCAACCAACATTAGTGGCTTCTCCTTTTGGATCATCTATTTCCTGACTCCTTAGTCATTTTCATTCAACACACAATTCCTTATTTTACCTGGGTTTTAGTATTGTTATTCTTGTGATCTATTTTTCTAACGCCACACATTAGTATCAAATGGATGGAGGAATGCTCCCATTTTTCTGTTCAAAAAGCAATCTAAAAGGCTAGCATGAAGGAAGAACAACTAACTAAAACATAATATATAAATATATATTGAGCATCAGTTAGACCAGTGTTTCTCAAATTCAGCAACTTGAAGAGGTATTCAACTCCTACAAATCCTCAGCCAGAATAGATTAAGTCAGCGAAGCTGGTAAAATTCAGAAGAAGAAAAAAAGTAAAAGTGTTGAATTTAATGCAGAGGTAAGAAACTCCACAAAACCACCAATCAAAACGGGATCCTTCCATGTAGATGCTATTCCAGCAGTTCTCAATCTTTTCCGGGGCTCGACCCTGGCCCACATCGCAAATGCGCGGCGTGACGGCCTGCATCGCAAAGGGGAAAAAATGGTGGACCAAAAAAATGGCCGAGCCCCCCAAAAAATGGCGGGCCCGCATCGCGCATACGCGGTGCGACGGCTTGCATCACAAAGGGGAAAAAAATGGCAGACCAAAAAAATGGCCGACCCCCCAAAAAAATGGCTGACCAAAAAAAATGGCGGGCCCGTATCACACATGTGCGGCGTGACGGCCCGCATCACAAAGAGGGGGAAAATGGACCAAAAAAAACAATGGCCGACCCAAAAAAATGGCAGACTGCGGTGTTTGGCGACCCCCGTGAAATGGTCATTCGACCCCAAATGGGGTCGCGACCCACAGGTTGAGAACCGCTGTGCTATTCTGATTTAGATAGCCAGGAATATAAAGAGAAGCTCACTAACTTTTCTTACAGTCTGAACAGAATCACATGAGATCTATGAGCTGTAAGTAACTTTGAGTTACCAGTCCACTTGGAATAAAAGTAGCATTATATACAATAGCTGATCTTTTATAGCCAACTATAATTTAACCTGAGAATGTAGAAAATGCGATGATAAGGTAATCAAAGGCACAAATCAATTTCAGTTGGAGGAACAATTGTGGCTGGTCGTCATGTGCCAGTCTTCAACTTCGTAAATCTTGGACATATTTTTCTTCTTATGTAGGGTCCTTAAATGTTTATTTTGTTGTTATTTTTTTTTACAATCAGTGCAATTAAATGTGGTTTCTGTTCCTTTAAGAGCCATAAGAGAATTAGTTATCAATTAGGGAGCCTATACTTATAGGTTAAGTCAAAGATGAAGGTCATCCAAGGGCACAGACACGTACAGGAAGATTTTATTCCTCAAGCAAAATACAAGTCTGCAAATCTTGTGATTCTTCATTTGATCTGGCAACTGGTCTAAGCAGATAGTGACACAAGAGCAAGGTGTTGCACTGAGAAATCATCACTGCACGGGATATATATTTTTTCCTGATTACAGTCCACTGCTATTCAAGCAAATGCCGTTGCTTGTTATCTGAGATGTGACAGATACCTTCTGCATCACAGTAGAATTTCTGCCAATCCCTTTCCTCTAGACATCACAATTTAAAATTGCAGCCATAAAATTACACAATAATCAGTGGTCATCAACCTGTGGTCATCAAGGTGTTCTTGCCTCCAAACCTGGTAGTTTTCAGACTGAAACACCAAAAGCTCACAAAATGTAATAATCCTGCAAGATTTCAGTCATTTAATCTTTAAAAGATAACGTTTAATTTTGGGATCCACTGATGCTAAGGACAGGGGTCCCCAACCCCAGTCTGCAGACTGGTACTGGTCTGCAACCTGTTAGACACCACGCCACATGAGTGAAGCTTCATTTGCTCTTGCATGGAATATAGGTAGCACACAAAACCATAACACATACACACACACAAACACACACACTGCCGCCAATCTATGTAGAAATCATTTTCCCCCAAACCGGTCACTGGTATTAAAAGGGTTGGGAGCTGCTGCTATAGGAGGCAGGATCGTATGTGCTATGGTACTGGCAAGCACTACACTGTCTATCCCAATTTATATATTGATCCTCATCAGCTTTAGATGATACAGTAGTCCTCATGAAGGAAAATTGGAAACCATTGTGCCAGATTTCTGATTATCCATTCTCATCCATTATAGTGAAGATACATGTTAGCATCTGTTGGGCAGAAAGGCAAGATAACTAGAAATCCTACAAATAAATAGACACTTTTTTTAAAGCAAGCTTTATACCTAGGGTATCATGACTTTTTATATTTTGTAAATATTGCCCATTTATTTCTAAAAATCTTTTTTAAAAATTTAATTACTACATTAATATCATGTATTAATGAGGAACATGTACCTTATTTGAATCTATAGCAGACCATTTATGGGGATGGGTGAGCCAGTTTCAAATCTATATCATCTTCCATAGGGAAAATACGGATAGTCCTCAACCTATGACCACAAATTGGGACCAGAATTTCCATTGCTAAGCAAGGGAGTTGTTAAGTGAGTCATGCCCTTTTTTATAACTTTTTTTTTTGCCTTCATTGTTAAGTAAATCACTGCAGCTGTTAAAGGAATCACACAGTTTTTGAGCGAAACTGGCTTCCCCTATTGACTTTGCTTCTGTTTTACATGCCAATTACCAAGCGCTCAAATTCTGGTCACGTGACTGGGGGGAGATTATGATGGTCATAAGTGCAAAGATCAGTTATAGGTCCCTTTTTCCAGCGCTGTTATAACTTCATAAGAGAAACACCAACCAAACAAAATGTATTCGGAGTATACTTGAAGAGGGAAGGGAGGAGGGAAGAACGTTTACTAAAACAGATGTTTACAAAGATTAATACCTAATGTTGTATGCTATGTTCTGGGATGATTGTTTAGCAATAGGATCTTTGGTTTAATGTTGATCACATTAATATGGAACCAGATAAGAGAAACACCAATCAAACAAAGTGTAACAGGAGTATAGTTGAGGCTAGACGCGAGGAGTGGAAAAAGGCTTACTAATTCAGACGTTTTCAATGACTAATACTTAGTATTGTATATCAGGTGCCATGATGATTGCTGCATAATATGTTTTTATGTTCAATGTTGATTGTTTTAATAAAAGAATTTTTTTAAAAAAGTTGCTAAATGAATGGCTGTAAGTCAAGGACTATCTGTAACTATAACATTCTCCTTTTCTTTAACACGTTAGCTTATGGTAATGATGCAGGGAGGATAATATTGAAAGATTTTATTTACATGGCTATCCAAATTTCCTTGAAGTCCTGGAAATCAGCCTGTCAGGGGAATTTCTCTCCTTCCCAAATAATAAGTAGCAGGAATGTGAACTGCATCTGTAATGTGTAATTCTCTGGGGATTTCTCTCCTAAGTATACTGTAAATGAAAGCTTGTTATGAATGTAAATATTAATTATACATTGAGAACCAGGAACTGTTTTTACTCAGAGCTCGTTAGCTTACTAATTATCATAATTATCATACAAGAGAGAGAAGAAGAAGAAAGCAAAAGCAGGAGGCTGTGATTAGCGTTGGTAATTTGCCTTGCCTTTCTCTATGGTGACCATTTTCATTTGAGGAAAAGTAGCATCATCACTAGCTAAACTCTTTATGTCCTCCCCCTACACAACACACACATCTGCACTGGGCAGCTTTGTTCCAACCAAATGCAAGGCTAATGCAGGCCTGGCATCTTTCCCATCGCTCAATATCTTGCCCTGTTTTGAATCTGAAGGGCAAAGACAAGCTGTTTCTCTCGTCCCTCAGAACCAATGAGAAATCAATGTTGACTCCTGCCAGTTCATTGCCATTTTCACAGGTAGCATCATGTGCAGCCCTCACCTGTTTGTGGACTCTCCTGGACAAACAGCTGAGACTGGGCTATTCAAGCATCTTTCCCTTAGCTTTCTTATTCATTCCAGAGACGCTATTTTTTCCATGAATAAATTGATGGAGAAAATATGGTTTCTACATGTCAGATGTATAAGGAAGAAAATGATTTAAACCTCTCAATAGTCATGTTAAGGGGAAAAAAAAATACTACCCTCACTTGCCAGAGAACTAATGCAGCAATTTTGCACCTCTCGCTAATAAGCATCTGAGTTCTTGAAATAGGGCGGCATAGAAATCTAAGTAATAAGTAGTAAATAAAATCTGGAGTCTTATCTGAGATGCTGGTTGATTCCTAGCACTGGTTGAATGAGCCATTGCCCTTATCCATACAATGGTCTACCTTGTAGGAGCACGGAGGGCAGGTTTGCACAGAATCCCATCACTGTGAGAGATGACATGGAGGTAACTCAGAATGCTTGCTCTATCTGAGGTTGCCTTGGCAAGATAGTGCTAGAGAGAAGGGGGGAGGGCTCCTTTTCTCTTGGCAGCCCAGTGAGTTAAGAAGACAGCTTTTTAAAGGGGGCATTTACTTTCCGAATGGTGATCGACTACTGTTTTAGTTGTGTTATGCAGGTACAAGGAGACTGAATTTACATTTATGGATTATTTCATGTTTTTATTGTTAATTATCTGGAATCAATTACTTGGAATCTTCTAATAAATAACAGTTAATATACAGAAATAAGAACTAGCTCAGGAAAAATTTCCTGACAGTAAAAACAATTAGTGGAATGGCTTGCCTCCTGAAGTAGTTGAGGGTGCTCCATTACTCCATCCAAGCTCCATTAAGAAGAAATCGGACAGCCATTTGTCTGGAATGGAATAGGGCAGAGGTCCCCAACCTTTTGGGCACCAGGGACCGGTTACACGGAGAGAGGTTTTTCCACGGACTGGAGAGCATGTGGTTTTGTGTGCTGCCTGCATCCTGCGGATGGGGCTTTGCTTGTTTATGCAGACCGTTTGCTGGCATGCTGCGGCGTGGTACTGATCCACAGACTGGGGGTTGGGGTCCCCTAGAATAGGGTCCCCTGCCTTTAGTAGAGGGTTAGATTAGAAGATTTCCAAAGTCCCTTCCAACTCTGTTATTCTCTTATAAAGTGAGCGTACAGACATACCATATTAAGTGGTGCCCATACCATCACCAATACTATAAAACCCCCCTCATGCCTGCTTCGTGACTCTTTGAGATCTAAAACACTGGCCTGATTCATAACAGGCAACATTAAGCTGTAACGTAGGGTGTTTATGGCTCCCAGATTGTAATTCAGATTGTTCTGTGTGAAACAGACCACTATGGTTTGTCCAAAATTAGTTAAAAAAATATGACTTAGCATTATTATACCTAAGTAGCTAATATAGCCAGAACTGTTATGTGATAATCTGCTGAAGACTATAAATTGTAGTTTAAATGGACTTTCCCCACTTGTGGAAAATGAACAGTCTAAAAATGTTATAATGGAACTGCCTTCACTACCTTCGTACTTTCCAGATGGATTGGATTACAGATCCTAGTATCTTATTTTACAAGGCTCATAGCCAGAGTGGATATAAAGACTGGAAGCTGTATAATCTGGTGCTTCTGGAAGGCACTAAGCTATGGTGATAAAACAAGACAGGTAATTGTACTGAGAGAAAAATATACTTGTAAAAAATTGAATCCCAATGCTTAGTGATAGCTAAAGACCTTAATGAAACTTTAGTCTTAGAAAACCTGCTTCCATGGGACCTGAAGAGATAGGAAAGTTAAAGGGAAGGGCCAAAACAACCCCCCAACAAATAAGCAACCCCAGATAAGATGTTTTATTGTAGGTTGCCTGGTGGGCTCCCTGCAAAAACAAGCCCTTCAGAAATGGTACTGGGGCAAGCAGCAAACATGACATCTGGAAGATACACCACCCTCAAAACTGAAGTGGCTTTGTTATAATTTAATTGTGTTTGATAATTAACCAGGGTGTAATTAGATATAATCACCCTGACAACAATGTGCACCTATTTCAACAGACAAGTAGAAGGCTTGTCATCCACCTGGGCCTGATCAAAGGAGACCAGGAGCAGCCAGCTGTTTACCAGGCACATGGCAAAAGGGATGGATCTGCCTTCTCTTTGAAAGCTTGGTAATTGATACAGCCAAGCATGGCAGAAAATAACTAATTCATGCCTTAAAAAGGGGACAGTATCAAAAACAACCTGCTCTTAAGCTCAGCTTTCAGAAATTGGCCTTCCTGAATGTAACTGAAAGGCAATGCACAAGAAAGAGAGGATGCTTGTTTTAAAATGTTTCCATTAGAGATTGACCCAACTACTTTTAGACTTCAGAGATCTAGGGGTCCAGACATATAGTATTCCCTTTTGGAAGTTACTGACACCTCGGCATACCAAAAAGCTCAACTTTAACCACTGAAAAGATGTCCACGCCAGATGTCCACATATAGAGGGTTGCCTATACATACATCCTGCTTGTCCTCTGCTTTACAGTTTGTATTATTCTGCCAAGCTTCATGAAGAACATTCATGAACTCTAGATCAGGGGTCCCCAATCTATGGGCCGTGGTCCATTAGGACCATGGCCTCTTGGCCAGCGGGCTGCAGAAATGGCTGGCCGGTGCACACATGTGTGCGCACTTCCCCCCATTCGTGCTAGCACCCATGGCCCTGTTTGCACATGCGTGCGGGTGCACACGCAGGCACTAGCACCTGACAGGTGTGTGCAGCCCCTTTGTACATGTGCAAACGGGGCCGCTAGCCGCCACGAGAGAGTACATGGCCGCTCATGCATGTGCATGGCACCAGTGCATGCTGCATGCATGAACAGGGCTGCTAGTGCCGCGCCAGGGTGTGCGGTCACATTTGCATGTGCGCGCGCACCAATTTGGAAGCTGCTCTCCTTCCCTCCAGGCCGCAAGCCCAGAAAGGTTGGATACCCTGCTCTAGATGATGCCTGGAGTGCAGTTTGTAGGTAAGACCACTGATAGGAAAAGATATTCAAGGGCGACCACATTTGTCTTCTTCAGATGTCACCTGCCTATAGTAGACTAGCAGTGGCTGAATAATTTCTCTTACAATGTAGCCATATCACCTAAGAAAGCTGCCTAGCTGAGTTTTTGTAAAGGTATGTAGGAATGACCTTGGGAGACAGGAGGAAGATGTAATAAAATTACAGCTAATGCTTCTGGGTATGCTTCTTGCCTGGACTAACTCACAAGACTAACAGTTTTGAAGCTTTATTTTAATACTTGTCACCTGACAGCCAGAGGAAAACCAGTATCCAAAGTGGCAACAGGCTGCTATACTTCAGGTCATACCACAATGTCTTACCATGTATCAGGGAACACTACCAAATAATGCATCACCACCAATGTATTTGCCTCTCTAGACAGGAACACTGAGATCTGCCAGATGTTTGATTTATTTGTTGATGGTTCTGGAATCATTAGAACTTGGAAGGCCTGGTTTCTGTTTACTATACATACTGGATCGTTATCAGTATAGGGAAGTCCTTTGAGGAAATCTATGCCTCAAATAATTTCTTTTTCATAACAGTGATATGGATCAATTTTCCTCAGTAATCCAGGCTCTGGTATCCATCAAGAGTGTACCTTCAAGCAATACTGCTACCTTCCTAGCAACATTCCATTAAAAGGAAAAGTGGAAATAGGAGAAAACATTGGCCAAATTGTAAGCCTTTGTCTAAATCCAGAAAAATCAGTGTTTGAGAAATACCACAGGGATGGTCAAGAGATTAGAAATGAACTACAGTGAATGCAGATGGAAGGAACGGAATATTTAGCTTTGAGAAGAGCAGAAGGGGAGCCCAAGTTTAATGCAGACCTGTTTTGTATTCAGGTTCACCAAGACTGAGGTAGATCTTTAAACCGAGTCCTCCTGAAATGTGCGAAGTAGATAATTACCAGATCTGAGTTCCAAAAATTCAAAGAGCTATTTAGATGAGAACAAGAGATTTCTCTGTATTTGACTACTGCCACTTAGCAGTCATCTGGAGTTTTGCAGCCCAGATACCTTATGTCTACCACAGAGGGATGTACTGTATGAAGTACAGTATATCATCCTTCATGAATTTGCCTCGCCCTTCTTAAAAGCCATGCATACCTTGTTTTCTCGAAAATAAGACCTACCCCGAAAATAAGACATAGCTTGATTTTTGATGTTGGGCCTAATATAGCCCTATCCCCAAAATAAGCTCTACTTAAGAGCCTGCACAGCTGGCCAACCTCCCATTCAGTCACACAGTATGTTGCTAGACATGAAGGGGGGGAAGGGAGCTGCCCCATGCACCCCACAACTGCTTATCATGCCAAAGGGCCCCTGCAGCCAGGCCTATCACGCCTGGACACCTGTCGTGCCTCGCCTGTTCACTAGTAGCTTCTCCCACTTTCTCCATCTTCCTCCTCCTTTGAACAGCCCTTTGCTCCCATTGATGCTTTTTCAGTCCGGGATCTCGGCTTGTCCAGGGCCTGTGCAGAGGGTCTTTGGAAACAAAGCCCCGCAGTGATCGGATGGGGTAGAAACCATTCCCTTTGCTTTTGGACCAGCTCCGAAATTGGCTGGAAAGAGCAGGCCGAGGGCTCCAATCTGGCTTTCCAGCAAGAAGGGGATTGGAGGCATGTGAATGCACGCTAGTCTGGCGTCTCAAAAAACCGGGGTTCTTTTCTCTGCTGCTGGATTTTTTCTGCCATACTGTATAACTTTCTTTAAAGATTACTTGATGCAGAATGGGAAGGATCTGCATTGTGCTGGGCATGGTAGGCCTGGCTGCAGGGACCCTTTGGCATGCGAAGCAGTTGCGGGGTGTGTGGGGCAGCTTCCCCCTCCCCGTTGCCTCGCCTCATGGCAGTGGCACTGACACGATGTAGAAGAAGGGGGGCAGCCATGCAGCTCCTGGATGGGGCTGCTGGTACTGCTGCCATGAGGCGAGACAGGTGTCAGGAAAAAAATAAGACATCCCCCCGAAAATAAGACCTAATGCCTCTTTTGGAGGCAAAAAAAAAGGGAATAAGACTGGATCTTATTTTCGGAGAAATATGATAGAAATTAAGTATAACTGCTGTGATAAGAAGCTGTTTTATGACCCTGTTTTATTTTAACTTGTCCATGACATCACCTGACAGCTAAAGGAAAACCAGTATCTAAAGTGGAAACAGGCTGTTATCCTTCAGATCATACCCAAAAAATATAACTGCTCTAATAAGAAACTGCTTATGACCCCATTTTCAAAAGAAAAAGTGGGCCATGGAAGTGTGAGTATCTACAACTTGGCAAGTACCTACAACTGGTAGCTGATCTGCCCTGCAAAAATCTGGATGACTGCTAGATGGCAGCACATTTTAAAGGACTTAAACAAAATGTAATTTCCATGTAGAGGAGGAGGGAGGAGGAGGAGGAGGAGGAGGAGGAGGAGGAGGAGGAGGAGGAGGAGGAAAAGGTGTCCACAGCAAGAACATCGTGTGGCAACAGGCTCCTACCTGTTCCCACTCTTCCCTGGCTGCTATATCTCCTTCCCAGAGCAGGCACACATATGCCCGAAATGTGCTACACAAAGGCAATTGGTCCCAACTGCATTAAGAATATTTCTTTGGGATTTCTTTGGGACTTCTTTCTCCTCTCTTTTTTTTCCAGCATGTGACATGCACAGTGGGGGTGTATGTGTAAATACGGACAGATGGTGACACTCTGTTCCAGCTCAGGCAGATTAGTAAGAGAACTTAGTGTTCGTAGGACCAATTACCACTCTGTCCCCTAAGGGGAGAGCATATCAGGTGTTTACTGGGGGGTTAATAATAAATGAACTACCCCCCAAAAAATAATTCCTCACTGAACACCATATTTGGTTTATTCATGTCAGCAGGCTGTAATTAGCTAATTAAATGACAGAATGGCCCCTATGGAGGGGAAGGGGGAAGCACAGTTCGTAGCAGTCAAGACAGCTCCTGAAATTCAGCAGGAAACATCTTGGAATATGTGGTCAGGAGAGCAGCGAACACTGATCATTTAATGGGATGCTTTTTCCTGTTAAGGACGCAGACAGAAAAGGGAGGAGATCTTCAATTACAAACCCAGAAACTGGCTAAATTAAAGATGGGGGGGAGGGAACACCAACTATGGAATAATAGTAAAAACAATAACAACACAGTGGTACCAATAGAAGAGAATATACTGTATGTAGCTCAGAGTTGAACTGTGGAGTCTTTGGTGCTCTCTAAGCTTGACTGCTTGCTTACAGATATTTCCTTACTTGTCTAAGTAATAAACAGAGAGCAAACCCCACCCTCTTCCAGCACTGATGATGTTACCTAGTTGGGCAATGAAACGTCTGCAAGAAAACAACCAAGCTCAGAGAGAACCAAGGACTCCAACAACAGAATGATTTTTAAAAATGATTAGAGGCTACAACCAAAGCTCTCCATGCATAATAATCATGCAGTTCAAAAAAGACAAGTAGCAGAAATGTGCCCCATAGATTTTCTCATTTTAAAAAAGTTATCCTTGAGTCACTGAAGCAACAGAAAATGAACATTAATGACAACCCAAACAATTTTACATTTCCATTTAGCTTATGAGGGAGAAGCTCTGAATGTATAAACCAGGGGTCTTGAAACTTGGCCCTTTTATGACTTGTGGACTTCAACTCCCAGAATTCCTCAGCCAAGCATGCTGGCTGAGGAATTCTGGGAGTTGAAGTCCACAAGTCATGAAAGGGCCAAGTTTGAAGACCCCTGGTATAAACAATCACACTTCTTTCATGAAACTACCTGCTTCTTTAAAAGCACTATAATGGCAGGAAAACTCCTTGTGGAAGAATAATCATCAATCCTAAAAGATGGGAATGAGGAACTGGGAAGTACTGTATGTCAACTTCATTACAATTAAACAACCATGAGGCAATTGTCAATCTTTCACCTTGTGCTCAATTCCTCTATCTTTTCAGTAGAAATTCACATTTTTAAAATTCTCTGGCATTGTGAGAAAAAAATAATAATAAAGGGTATCTGAGGAACCAATTGAAGGAAAGAAACTCTTAGGCTGCACCCCTCTCTCTCAAGAAACTCAAGGAATTAAGGCTGGGAAGAAGAATTTTTTAGTGATCAGTTCCATACTAGATTTGGCAGGGAAAAGCAAATCAATGTATCTGGCCATGTTTTTCTTGAAAAAAGTAAGAATTCTCTGAACACTGCTAGAGAAATGATGTTTTTCTTTCTGTTGCATATAGACCTGAGTAATTCTAGAGTATATTTTTTAAAATAAGTTAAGTAGAATATTGAAGAGAATCCCATGGGAACTAGATTCTTCAGATAAATTATGCTGTACTTACACTATATGTCAGCCTGGGTTTCAGAAGCTCATTCATAACAAAACTATTTTTTTCAGTTCTAAGTAATTCTCTTTTGAGCTCAATTATGGCTTGTTAAACAAATTCTACTTTTTCATAAACCTATGATAGTGAAATGTAAAAATGACTGTCTTTTAAAAATGAAGATTTGTTTTGATGTATCTTAAAGAGAGGTTCCTCTTGTGATTGTTCACAAGAGGAACCTAGCTCTATCTTGCAAAGAAAAAGATTAAAGACAACCTGTGACCCAGTTTGTGCCCTGTTCTTGGCATCATCCTCACATGAATGCAACCTCCAGTAGTATGATAAAACAATCTATGCAAGAAAGGAAAAGATACAGGGAGGGTCTTGTGGACTCTCTCTGTGTGTGTGTGTGTGTGTGTGTGTGTGTGTGTGTGAGAGAGAGAGAGAGAGAGAGAGAGAGAGAGAGAGAGAGAGAGAGAGAGAGAGAGAGAGAGAGAGAGAGAGAGAGAGAGAGAGAGAGAGAGAGAGAGAGAGAGAGAGAGAGAGAGAGAGAGAGAGAGAGAGAGAGAGAGAGGAGAGAGAGAGAGAGAGAGAGGAGAGAGAGAGGGAGTTTTGTAAATCACTAGATATCCAACCAGATGGCACTGCCTTAGTGACTTTGGATGATCTTAAAAAGCTAAGCAGGGCTAGATTTGATTAGTACTTGGGTGGGAGACCACAGGAAATCCTGTGGCCTTAAGCTAGACTAGTAAATTGAAAAAATGCTCCAGGAGAAAGCAGTGGTAAACCACTAGGATATTGTTGCCAAGAATGCAATATGAATGCATCCATGAAATCATCAAGAGTTGAGCTTGACTCAAAATAGAGATTTTTAAGACACTATGTACAGCAATTTATCCTGTTTCCATCTTTGGCTTTACAAGCGTTCCTAACTTAACTGCTCCTAAAGAGGGTCTCTTGGTTAATTTGCAAATTCAAGCATCGTAAACTAATTCAGTTCTGATCAAGACACAAGGTTTCTACTGGTAAGGTGGATTTAAATGGGAAAATAAAACATCATCAACTCTACCCAAGTACAACTACCGTAGTACTTTCCAGTCCTAATTACAGAACTTCCCCCTATGTTGCACACAAGCAGTCCTACTGAGGCTATGAACTTCTTGCAGGAAAGCATTTCTTCTAGCTTCTATCTTAAATCCTTTGACATGTCCTCAGGCCAGGTACTTGCATTCAAGATCAGATTCTCTGGAGGCAGGGGCCAAAATATTTTCAGTCTAAAGAGAGCCTAACCTTCTGCATCAGTGCTGAGGACTTTCAGTGCAAAAACTTGGGAAGAAGCCCACGGCAGTTCCTTCTTCTTGTGTGAGAAGCTAACATAGCCATGACATTCTTTGAAGTGCTTCTGTCATACTGCTTCCTTTATAATTTGCTTATGTTTTCACCACTGGTCTAAATTCTGTTACCTCATTTTCTTTGCTACTATCTTGGGATAACCACAAGAGAATAGCTTAGACTATTTTCCAATATAAAACAATTCTTTATAGTATAACCCTCTCTGATTTTTAGGGGGTTCACTCCCAGATAGCCAAAGATTGGGATTGATATTATATACAATACATTAGTAGGTTTTATAATGCAGTACTGACCTTCTGAAAAATAGAAGCAGCATCTCTACTATTTTTACTTGCAAAAGCTAATTTAGAATCTGATTTATTGTTAATTCTCCAGCAGCATCAAAGCACACACAATTTTCAGATTATCACCTTTGGTAATTTGCTGTTGCATTATTAATCATATGTGTACTTACAGAACTCCTATCTACTACTAACTATTTTTAATTGCTTTTCAGCATGGGCTAGTTCAGTTTCCACCACATGACTGAAGAAATCATACGAATAAGTGATGGAAAAATGTATTATTTCCTGGCAGAAAGCTTTAAAATATCCTACAGTAGAAGTTAGAAATAGCCTCTCTTAATTCAAACATTGTTCTGAATAACAAAACATTAGAATGCAACCTCTGAAACCACTTTTCTGTATTTTTCTAAATTTAGGGATAATACAAAGGCATAATGTTTTATATTGAGTAAAGTTGACCTTGGACTTAGTTGATTCCTCTTCCTTTCTTTTTTCTGACTAATCTAACATGCCAGCCATAAAATAGGTCAGAAGATCTCTTTACATCTCTGATTCCAGTCTCCACCCACTGCATCATTAACAAAGAATGTGGGTATCATACGTGAATAGGAGGCATAGGGATAAGTTGCTAGCCTTACCACATTAGTTGGAAGGCAGAATTTTAAGCCATAATATGGAAATAGGGAAGAAGTTCTGAACATCTTCTGAAATAGCAAATTAAAAACCGTTTCCAGACAAGAAAGACATTGACTGCCCTAAACGATGCTCAGTGTGACTTCTGAGGTTATAAAGAAGAACCAACCTAAAGCATTAGAGACACTGTCCACACATCATACAAAAAGAGCAAAAGAAACCCCTGGACTTGTTTTGCATCAGGATTCACCAAGATTCAGGGGACGTATATCTTCAGTTTGAGTCCTCCTGAATCCTGAAAGATGTGAAGAATAAGGCTACCAGATATGGACGGCAAAACTAATAAATACTAGATAGGAGCAAACAGTATTGTCCATTTCCCATTGCTACCATTATACTTGTGCTAGCTTAGCACAATGTGTGATTGCATAAGCAGCCTTCATTAATTTGCCTTACTTTCTTTGAAATTATTTGTAAAAATGAAATGTTGTTGCTATAAATAGGAAACTGCCTTATCTTGAGTCATAGATCAGCCATTGATCTAAATTGGTATCGTCTAAATTGACAGGCAATGCTTCTCCAAACCCTCAGGCAGAAATCTTTCTCTATTCATCTTCAAAATCAGTCGGGTCTTTCTGCATGAGAATTGTACCGAATACTCCATCACTGAGGTAACTAATAATATTGCATAGGAGTTCATTGACTAGAGTCTGATTCACAAATATTACATACACCAAGCTACAGGGAGTAATTTGCAAATGACAAATGTTTAACATTCAACAAACCATAGTAGAACAATTCAAAACTTAACACAATACAGGTAGTCCTTGACTTACGACCACAATTCAGCCCCAAAATTTCTCTTGTTAAATGAGACCTTTGTTAAGTGAGTTTTGCCCCATTTTACAACCTTTGTTGCCACAGTTGTTAAGTGAATCACTGCAGCTGTTTAATTAGTAACAGAGTTTTTATGTAAATCTGGCTTCCCCATTGAATTTGCTTGTCAAAAGGTTGCGAAAGACGATCACATGACCTTGGGGCACAGCAATGGTCATAAGTATGAACCCGTTGCCAAGCATCTAAATTTTGATCACAAGATCATTGGGGATGCTGCAAAGGTCATAATTTATTTTTTCCAGTGCCATTGTAAGTTTGAACGGTCACTAAATAAGCTGTTGTAAACCGAGGACTGCCTGCATATGAAATCAGTCTTTCTGTGTTGTTTTTGCCACTTTATTAACACAGGTAGTGGAAAATCTTAGGCCTATACAGTATATCTGGGAAAATATTGAGGTTGGGATTCTTATTACTGGAACAACATGCCAAGAGTATACGGTTAATTGTTTTTGAATACTCTTAACTTGGAATTCACTAGTTAAATTCTGAGATTTAGATCTGAGCCTCCAGATGCATTTCTTCTGCAGAAATTTTGCCTCAGAACTATTCAGGATATTCTTGGTTATCCCAAATTAGTAAATGATAGATAGGGATAGAAAAGGAGCAACAGGTGTGATTAGTGGCAGAGCCCAGAAGCTCAAGAAAATAAATGTCTTTGCTACTAAAATCAGGCTAAGATAAAACTGGAAGAAAATATTTTGCAGCAGCGCTACCCTGATGTAGTGACGAGGCTTCTGTTTATTATTTCTCTGCCCATGATTTTCTGACCCTCACCAAAGGGGGTAAATGTGATGTCTCCTCCATTAGCCTGAATGGCAGTGGCAGGCCCAGCATGCAGAGTTCCCATTCATTTGCCAAGGGATTTATTCTTGTGAAGCACTATTTGTACAATTAGATGCATGCTGACCAAAAGCAGAGCAAAAGCAAAAAAAAAAAAAAAAAATCACACCAGTGTGCCTATCACTTTAGCCGTTGCCTTAAATAAAATTATTTGTCAGTACAAGTTCTTTGCAAGGAACTTAATGGAGAAAAGATGAAAATGTGGTATTGATGGTAGATCATAACAGAATAACAGCGTTGGAAGGGACCTGGGAGGTCTTCTTGTCCATCCCCCTGCTCAGACAAGAGGCCCTATACCGTTTCAGACAAATGGTTGTCCAATCTCTTCTTAAAAACTTCCAGTGTTGGAGCATTCACAACTTCTGGAGGCAGGTTGTTCCACTGATTAATTGTTCTCACTGTCAAGAAATTTCTCCTTCATTCTAAGTTAGTTCTCTCCTTGATTAGTTTCCATCTGTTGCTTCTTGTCCTGCCTTCAGGTGCTTGGAGAATAAGTTGACTCCCTCTTCTTTGTGGCAACCCCTGAGATATTAGAATATGCTATCATGTTCCCCCTTATCCTTGTCTTCATTAAACTAGACATACCCAATTCCAGCAACTGTTCCTTATATGTTTTAGCCTCCAGTCTCCTAATCATCTTTGCTGTTCTTCTCTGCACTCTTTCTAGAGTCTCAGCATTTTTTTTATATTGTGGCCACCAAAACTGGATAATAAGTTTTGGTCACCACAATGTATCATAACTGAAATCAGATACATAAGATAAATCGTAATAAGAAGATAGAACAGGGAAGAGGTGGTATAAACTGTACCCAAAGTTCTAAATATACATCCTGCTCTGGAATGCCTAGGCCAGATGGTCTTTTTATCACTACAGCATTGACCACTTATTTCAGTGGGTTCACTATTTTTAATGGGTTTTCAAACATGGTGTCCTCTGCACGATTATTCCACTGCTGTACCATGGAAGAGATGGGGTAAAGCAGCAGCCAGTTTTCTTGACAGGTGGTTAAACAAAGGATTCATATCCTCTCATCTTTGGAGATGCTGTAGACGTGCTCGGGAATGGGGTATGGCCTTTTGTATACTGCCGAAGCAGATGATGGCACCTCAGCATTGAGAATGGCTATCAGGGGGTCTACAGGGGGCAAATGCTGACCCGTGTGTGGCACATCATCTGTAAATGCCATGACTTTCACACTTGTATCGAATGTCAGGATGCAAATGCTAAGACTGGCATTGGCATGATAGTATAACCACACACCTGCCCTGTTTTACACATCAGCAAGGTTTGTTAAGGATGTCACTGGGACTCTGTGTCCTACTTGCCAGGGAAAAAATATTCTCTTTGAAAAAATTGGGGTAGGAGGAAATCCTCTATTTAAAGTTATTCTCTCTGTCAAGGACTGTTCAGTGCCAAGGGCTGGAGAAACCAGGAGATTCAGGCAGTTCAAGAGTATAAAAATTTATTGCAAGCTTAAGCTTTCTACAAAAATCTGGCCAACTAACGGTCAAGAGAAATGAGTGGGAGATAAGAGAGGCATTCAAGGTGGGCTGGACTTAGATCTCTTGTGGGATTCATGATTTACGGCATGTTAGACCCCTCCCTTGGGCCCAATTTCCACTTTGCTAAGCAAGACAGTTGTTAAGTAGTTTTGCCCTATTTTACAATCTCTCTTGCCACCATTGATAAGTGAATCACTCAGTTGTTAAGTTGGTAACACAGTTGTTAAGTGAATCTGAATCTGGCTTCCCCATTGGCTTTGCTTGTCAGAAGGTTGCAAAAAGTGATCACATGACTCCAGAATGCTGCAACCATCACAAAGACACGGCAGTTACCAAGCATCCGAATTCTGATCACATGACCGTGGGGATGCTGCAATGGTTGTTAAGTGTGCAAAATGGTCAGAAGTCTTTTTTTTTCAGTGACGTTGTAACTTTGAATGATCACTAAACAAATGGTTGTAAGTTGAAGACTACCTGTAGTGACATTTTTGTAGGAGTCTTGGTTTGTCACTGATCTTCTGTGACTATACTTCTAAGGAAGTCATACTACTATACTACCCATTACTATATTAATATTATAAACAGCCAGTTAGGTTTGTGCACTAGTTATGGATTGAAATAAAATAGCATTGGGTATTGTGTTCTTACTTTTTTAAAGCTCATGACTGGATGCTGTAAGGCTGGCACCCAAGCAGTCTTTTAATTGCCTATCTATGATATGGTGGAATTGTAGTCAGAATGATAGCTTTTTAAAGCCTCCTTAAAAATCAAATCCAGTGAGACTGTGCACAAGGTGTAGCCTTGATGCAATGTCTTAAAAACAATGGCCAACACTGAGATAGGTGACAATCTCTTCAGCTTAAAAGGTTTAGGTCTAGGCAGGAAGTCCTAAGGGAGTCACAAAGCTAAAGGGAATTAGGGCAGAAAGTCGTATTTTGCATTCAGGTGTTTTTGAACCTTGCCTGAATTTTATGGCAGCCAACGCCCCTGAGGTGTTGTCGGAAAATAATATGTGCAAAGAACCCAAGGCTTGATTTGGGCTAACCACAACAAAATGGCCAGACGAAGCTTTTCAAAGCACAGCATAAGCATCCTCGGCTGCTAATATCCCTCCATCATGCAGCACAGTCACCAGACTGAGATGAATACTTGGCACCCTGTATTGGGCCCTGTCCCAAATACCTACATCCTGTTTCTGGTGACAAGCAAGGCCGAGAAAGGAAGGGAAGAGGGATGTTTAGGAGGGATGATTTAGAACAGTGTTTCTTAACGTCAGCAACTTTAAGATGAGTGGATGTCAATTCTCAAAATTGCTGGCTGGGGAATTCTGGGAGTTGAAGTCCACCCATCTTAAAGTTGCTAAGGTTGAGAAACAGTGGTTTAGAGGATGGTTTGTGATCATGCTGATCCGCTCTACAGAAAGCCCTCACCGTGCCTTGCAAGGATGCTTTGCCTCACCTCCCCCACCCCATCCCCATCCCCCTGCACTCCCCAGCCTTTTCTTTTCTTTTTCTTCTTCTTTTTCTTCTCCTTGTGCACAGCTTGAATGCCCGGACTCTTTGTGAGAGATAGTGTGACAGATGCAAAGCAGGGACCCAAAGTGGAGGCTCCAATTATTCTGGCCTTGGGGCTCATTACAGGCACTGGCCTTCTTCATAAGAGTCACCGGTGTTTGGCCAGCTCCCCGATGGCTTTGCACATGCCTTTTCTTTCCCTGAATGAAGGCACTAATCTGGCTGCAGGGCATCTCCAGCCCCCATGGCCTGTGGACTGCACCTGCTCATTGAGGATTGCAAACACCTGCCATGGTTTCAGCTTAGCATTTAAGTGCTGCTATTTGAAGACAAAACTTGGGTTGTTGGTAGGATGATGAGGGTTTGGGGGGGGTCTGTCCAGTTCAGTTTCCTCAGATATACACACAGGCTACTTTTTTTGCTCCCTCCAGTGCCAGAGATATTTACAACAGGACAATTTTCTGTTTGTTTGCTTATTTGCATAGAGATTGATATGTATGATGAAGCCAGTCTAACTCAAGACACAAAGCAGAGAGGAAAGAGCTGTAAGTTTTCAGTTTTGTGAAAGGTGAATATGTACCTGGGATTCTTCTTGTATCTAGCAGTTCTCGATTTGTATCTTAGTTTGCTGCAGCTAAACCCGCATTTCTTTCAGAAGACTTTCTCTAATTTCTGCTACAGAGACTTACTTGATCACTATGTTATAAACTTTTCCCTGATTCCAGACGCCTCCTCCCATTGTGAAATACAATGGCAAATCACCAAATGGAGATGCAATGATTTCCTTACAAGCTTTGGTGGGAAATTAAATAAACAAAATATGTAAGCCATAGCCATTACCATAATGATGCCGAGATGATGAAACATGTGGTGTGACTTCATCATGACCTGTTTCTTACTCATAACATCGCACAAGATTATGTAAGAGGCAGTATCTGTGTTACAACATTGCAACATACCGGTATGTTTTGCCCCTTCTCTACACCCCTTCCCCCCACATTTTCCTTCCCATGGTTTAAGCCTCTGACTATGAAAATCACTCAGCATAGCAGTCAAGGCTATTTTTATCTGAATAAAGATTGGAATAGAGGTAAAGCTTAGAGTTGCCAACTGTTTTGGATAAGACCAAAAGTAAACTACAGTAAAAAAAAAAATTAAAAAATACTGGTTAATAACTGTCCAGGGTACTGGTATCCAGTCAATTCTTGTTTGGTAAGGAACTTGCAACTGTTATTTACAGATGCTTTAGAACA
This sequence comes from Bothrops alternatus, assembly GCA_034064705.1. Taxonomy (NCBI): domain Eukaryota; kingdom Metazoa; phylum Chordata; class Lepidosauria; order Squamata; family Viperidae; genus Bothrops; species Bothrops alternatus. Next base: position 15,380,324 of record JARGCV010000023.1, read on the forward strand.
GAATTTTCTTTAAGAACCTTCATATAACTGGCCAGATGTTCTTTGTCACTCTTTTCTCTTAGCAAAGATGGACATCTGCTCCAGCATCTGTGGAAAGGGAATGTCCAAAAATCACAATGGGTTTTGTGGCAAAGTGATTGAAACCACACTCCTTTTTTTACATGCTTTACATTCATTTTTATATGCAACACATGTAAAAAAAATGATCTTTGATCATGTGGCCACAGTTAACATCATGATGCTTTCAACCATCTATGGCAGGGGTTCTCAACCTTGGCAACTTTAAGACTTGTGGACTTCAAGTCCCAGAATTCCTCAGCCAGCTTTGCTGGCTGAGGAATTCTGGGAGTTGAAGTCCACAAGTCTTAAAGTTGCCAAGGTTGAGAACCCCTGATTTATGGAGAGATGACCCTGACAGACTTTCAACAAAGAAGGCCCTAGCCCAGTACTTCAAGGAAGAGTCCCTAATACTCAAATATTAGCAAACTGAAGTCATGGCATTTGTCAAAAGGGCGAAGAATCATTTTTGCAGCATAAATGGCTACAAGATTCTGGCTGGGTAATGAAAGGGGGAAAAAAGGCAATCAATTCGCCTCCCCTTATACAAATATATAATGAATTAATACTGAAGCCATGCTAGGTCACTTCTGCCCTTTGTCTTTTCCCACTAGAGCTTCACGTCTTCACGTCCCTAATTGTATCTCTAATGCCATCCTATGAATAGAGGTTGGGCTTCATGAAACTGGAAGTTAGAGCGTGGCTGTTAATACTCAATTATTAGCTCAATCTCTCTTTCTCCCCCCCCCTTGGTCTTACCCCATTAACTCTGAGTGATGACTTCCAACCTATGTGGGAAGAGGCAGGGGCAACTAAAATCTTATCCTTGGACCTCATGTCTGATAAGGCTACCTCCATGTCTTCTATTCAGCATGTGTTATGATATGTTATGTATACATAACTCAAACTAGACTGTTGTTTCTCTGTGTCATTATATATTATATGACATAATATATGTGGGTATATGCATAATTCTGTATTTATTTATTTTTGTCATATTTATGTAGTGTATATCGGAGGTGGTGACCCTTTGAGAGCTGAATGCAACGAAATTTCATCTTAACATATGCCGATTCAAAGTGACAATAAAGTTATTCTTCTTATTCTATTCTATTAGGCCAGGGGTCTTCAAACTTGGCCCTTTTATGACTTGTGGACTTCAACTCCCAGAATTCCTCAGCCAGTGTGCCTGGCTGAGGAATTCTGGGAGTTGAAGTCCACAAGTCATAAAAGGGCCAAGTTTGAAGACCCCTGGATTAGGCCAAAGCAATTATCAATAGTAACAGATGTATCATGCCCATTTGACCTAGCTACGGCCCCAAGGTTATAGAAAATATTATCAGAATATATACATTAGCTTACTAATTTAAACTTTTATATGGCTCTTACATATTTTTATCTATATTTTTATGTTTCTTCCTAATGAATATATCACATCTTTTATGATACTCTGTAACCAGACTAAACATTGATTTGATTTAACCAGCCTACCCACATGACATGAGCCAAATGCAGGAGGAAAGAAAATTCATTTTGCAAGTGACTAATGAGCCAATATGATGCCTCAATCTATAAGTTAGTGTTGAAGCATTGGTGAAGATCTTAGACCATAACTGGGATGCAGAAGTTTAAGTCCATCTTTAGCCATGGAAGATAATTGGGTGATCCTGGACTAGTCACTCTCTTGCAGCCCAAACTGATCACTGAGTTGTATGGAAAAATTAAAGGAGAGGGTGCTAAGTGTGCTTTGTGGTGCTCCTAAAAGAAAAGCAAATTATAAATCTAACACATAACTTATTGATAAATGATAAAAAAAGTAATGCAAAATTAACACATATAGTTGATTGTGGTGAATATCAATTCTGAAAAAGGCGGTGGCTAGCAAAGAGAAGACAGACTCAATCATAAAGTGATGCAAGGAAGACCAAAATGCAGAAGATTACAAAAAGGTTTTGAATTTAGTGAAAAGGCCTAAATTATGCACTGTTGTTATGTAATTAAAGACAAATATCATATTGGAGTGCTGAAAAGGGATTTTCAGCTTGAAAACTGAGGCACTAAGGAGAAAATTATAGTTAGCTTGGCAAATATGTGCTCCTCCACTTATATTTAAGTGCTTGCATTTGGGGAGGGGGCATTAAAATGGAAAGGACAGCCAAAGGCAAATTTACAAAAGAGGGTAGTTGCTCTGCTCTTCCTTCAGCCCTTGACTCACCCTTACTAATGTCCCATCTGTTTTTCTTTCAGTTTAACTTCTCTTCAGTCGCTCCTCCACTAATTGCCTTATAAGAGAATCATAGAGGTTCCTTCATTAATGGGAGGGATTCTGTAAGGATCAATTTAATCAGAAGCTCTGAATTAAAGTAAATAGGAGAAAAGTCATAACAAGTGGCAACAGCTGACTGCCCCTGGCTGATCTTGACAAACTAAGCAGAGTTAGACCCGATTATTACTTGAATAGAAACCACTGGAAAATCCCAAAGTTTAAGCTAGACGGGAAATCTAAAAGGCATCCAGGAAGCAGACTGGTTGGCACTGTTGCTGAGAAAACTCCACTCCACTATGTTGCCTTACCATGCACGGGGAATGGATATCCACTGGTCTTTTTTTACTCCTTGTAGGTATATAGAATGATTGTTTGACCACCAGGTAGCAGCAAAGAGTTAGAGGCTTTCTTTTTTCTTTTTTGCTGTCTTGGCTGTCATTTAGTGGTTAGCTAGGTTTGTCTTTGAACAAGAGTTAGAATCAGAATCAGAATAGAGCTGGAAGGGACCTTGGAGGTCTTCTAGGCTCAAGCAGGAGTCCCTATACCATCTCAGACAAGTCCAATCTCTTCTTAAAAGCCTCCAGTGATGGAGCGCCCACAACATCTGAAGGCAAGTCATTCCACTGGCTAATTGTCCTCACTGTTTAGGAAGCTTCTCCTTAATTCCAGGTTGCTTCTCTCCTTGATTAGTTTCCATCCATTGTTTGTTGTTGAAGACCAAGAGTCTGAAAAATGTATCTTGCTAAGGCAGTCAGCATGGGAGGTGCAGACTACCCTTAGAACATTATGTGAGGTCAGGAAGTAAGAAGTCTTTTCCCTGGAAGCAGCAACAACTGGCAATGAAGTTCTCCCTCAACAAAGCAACAACATTCAAGGTCCAAGTCCTTTCAATTTTACTTCCAAACTAATTACAGATACTCCTTGACTTACAACAGTTCATTTAGTGACCATTTGACGTTATACAGCACTGGAAAAAGTGACATGACCAGTTTTCACATTTTTGACCATTGCAGCATCCCCGTGGTCACGGGATGAAAATTTAGCTTAGCAACTGTTGTATCTGGCCCTTCTCAGCTTAGTAAAATCCACAGGAATATTTCTTTAAGAGTTTTATTTAACACAGTTCAAGAGATTCACTTCAAAGCAAGATGCTGGCAGTTCGTTTGCGGAACGGCCGAGTCTGATTTATTTACATTCAGCTTAAACATGCTCTCCCCCCTTCCAATAACTCACTCTTTATCTCTCAGGTTGTCCAAGACCTCATAAATCTTCCGTAGATTCCAAAAACACCAGAAAACTGAGTTCAAACTAACTCCTCGAGGTATCAGGCTACTACTTGATATTAACGTTGCTCGTGACAAAGAATTAGTCCCTCTTTCACCTTCTAATATAGTTTTCGATACGTCACTTCCCCCATGGCTTCCTTTTTCCACGTAACTGAAACCTCCGCCTATCAAACCTTCGGAATCTCGGATCAAGCCATATATTTTCCTGTTCCAAGTCTGACTCCCCGCTTTGAGATTCTGACCCAGACTGCATGCAAATCTCCTCACTGTCTGCCTCGGCTGCCGGGAGGGGAAAACACCCAGAGGGGCCTGGCTGCTCCTCTTCATCCTCTGACATTTCCCAAGCTGGTCTAGAGACACCCACAACAGCAACTGACTCATATTTGTAACGGTTGCAGTGTCCCAGGGTCATCTGATCTCTTTTTGCAACCTTCTGACAAGCAAGGTCAATGGGCAAGCCAGATTCGTGTAACAACTACGTTATTATTAACTTACAACTGCAGGGATTCACTTAACAACTGTGGCAAGAAAGATCATAAAATGGGGCAAAACTCACTTAACAACTATCTTATATAGCAACAGAAACTTTGAGCTCAATTGTGGTCATAAGTTGAGGTCTATCTGTACTTGCTGTAGAGAGCATGGAGAATGGCCTTGAGGGACAGTGGGAAGATTTATCACCAGGGCAACTATCAAAGAAGTGAGGCTTAAACCCATTCCAATAAATGGGCTTGAGAAAATGCCTCAAATGGGTTCTGTCTAATTCACATGAAATAAAACAAGGGAAGCACATTCAGACTTGCAAGATCCTCTTACTAGAAATGTTCTAATAAAAGTCATTTTATTGGGGCATTGGTTTCTTAGTCTGGTCTACAACATACTGGATATTTGCATTAAGCCAGAAAGAAGCTGATCAGATTCAAGGCTTTGCTCTTGCGGAGATGACTAGCCTGTTAAGAAAGGAGAAGAGCTGTGAAATTCAGAGTTCCAGTCTCCCTTGCAGTCAAATAATGACTGAAGAGCAGGGGAAAAGGCGAGGAGTCAGAGTGAAGGCAATAATCCAACAGCAAACCAGAAGGACCAGTTGACCATAAACATGCTGGCATATAGACTGCCATTTTAGATCACCTCCCAGATGCCCATCAATGCACCTTACACTGCCTGCACACAGCATCTGTTAGGGAAGAGCTGCTTCCAGAATGTAGATCCAAGTTATCCTTAGAGTGACTTAATTGCAGGAGGACACTGAGATGCTGCTAGAGGCTTGCAGACGTGGATTTGGAAAAGTTAGAGGCCCACCCTCAAGTTGGAATAAAAAAGATGCATGCAGATTTGCTCTTCAAGAGATGCACTCTTTCCGGTATTTGAAAGAACCTTAATCTGAAAATGTTTCTAATATACTTCACTTCTTTGAAGGGTACTGATAAATGGAACCAAGGCGAGTAGAAGGTGCAACAGACAGAAAAGAATGAATCAGCTGCCACAGCAATAGAAGAAAAGTAGAATTAGAATTTAAAAGGGGAGGGGAGGAATGAAACGTGTACAGTGGCTGAAGAAACCATTGTTAGGGAAGAGGAGAAAAGGGGAGAGATGAGACTTCACTGGCAAAAATCTGTGAAAAAGAAAGGAGAAACAAGAATCAAAGTAAATCCTCATCCTTTTTGAGTATGGGTAGCATTTGGAAGAGAAATAGAAATCTTGGCAAGACGTTCATCTTTACTGCTGCTATCCTGCCCAGCAAGGATAGTCGTAGTGTTTTCCACCTTTCCAGATCTGCTTGAATCTTGCTCCACAGCACCTCGTAGTTATTTTTGTATAATTTCGCATTTGTTGTTTCTATCTCCACTCCCAGGTATTTAACTTTCTTAACTATTTCACAACCCGTAATTCTTTCCAGGTCCTGTTTTGCTTTGTTGTCTAGATTTTTAACTAGCATCTTCGTTTTTGATATATTAACTTTAAAACCTGATACCTTGCCATAGTCTTTCAGTATCTCCATCAAACTCCTTGTTGATTGTACTGGTTGCGATACTGTCAGGCATCACCAGATTTATTTGGGATGACAAGAGACCGAGGGTGAAACTAAAAATCATCCAGGACACAAGGAAGAGAGGGGGACTAAAAATGCCTAATCTAAAGCTATACTACTATGCAGCGACGTTGGTGGCGTTGAGTGACTGGATCAATATGACGAATGACAGAATACTGAATGTTGAAGGGCATGGTCTACTATTCGGCTGGCACGCATACTTGGTATACGACAAAAAGGCAGACAGGAACTTCAAGGAGAACCCACTACGAATCCCATTGTTATGGGTCTGGAAGAAATATAAACACCTCCTACACGACAAGATTCCCATCTGGACGATCCCCGGACACGCAACAGGGGATATGAACACATCCCAAGGGCAAGAAGTGGAGCCCTACAGTAAACTTGTACTGGAAGAAGAAAATGGGTTCTCCTTGAAACCCCAAACAACGCTAGCAGACGAAGGAATAGGAGGTACCTGGCTATCATATCTACAACTGCAATCAAGGTGGCATAAAGACAAGAAGAAGGGCTTATCCCAGACTGATGAGGATCTAATTAAACAGATCAGAGAACAGGGGATCATGCACATCAAACGAGTGTACAGCATTCTGATAGAAATGGACTCTGAAACCGAGCTAGTCAAGAACTGTATGATAAAGTGGGAACAAGACTTTGGGCATTCTATCACCATGGACACGTGGGAGAAAATCTGGGTGAGAAATGTAGAATTTACGAAATCGCAACACTTAAGGGAAAACTTCTACAAGATGTTCTATAGGTGGCACCTCGACCCGAAAAAACTATCACTCATCTATCCAGACTCCCAGCCCAAATGCTGGAGGTGTGGTGACGGGGAGGCTACCTACTTTCATGTATGGTGGACATGCAGAAAAATCAAAGCCTTCTGGAAGAAGATATGGTGGACACTCCAAACCATTTTCAAAAAGCGTATTGAATTTCTACCTCAGGTTTTTTTGTTAGGGATAACAAAGGATTACACTACCTCAGAGACGAGCTTATTTCTGAACTTGATCACAGCAGCCAGATTGTTGGTGGGACAATACTGGAAGAACCCAGAAATACCGCCTATAGAAGAATGGACTGTGAAAGTAACAAATCTGGCGGAGATGGCGAAAATACCGGCATACCTGAAAGATCGCTCAAATGAACAATATTTGGCAGACTGGAAACAGTGGATAGACTATATACAAGAGAAACACCAATCAAACAAAATGCACCTGGCGTTTAGTTGAGACTCGACGTAAAGAGGGAAGAATGTTTACCAAATCAAATGTTTACAAAGACTAACACCTAATGTTGTATGCCTATGTTATATGACGAAAGCCTCTTAATATGATCTTATGCTTAATGTTGTTTGCTTTAATATTGATAAAGCGGATTGAATTTCTATCTCAGGTTACGAAACTTCTACCTCAGGATCTTTGGTTAGGGACTATGAAAGATTGCACTATTACTGAGACGAAGTCAATTCAGAAGCGTGAATGAACAATATGTGATAGACTAGATATAGTAGATAAACCATATACAAGATTTACCTCAGGTTATTAAACTTTTACCTCAGGATTTTTGGTTAGGGACCATAAAAGAGTGTACTAATACTGAGATGAATAATATGTGATAGACTAGAAACTGTGGATAGACTATAGAAAAGAAAAACACCAATCAAATAAATTGTAACAGGCGTCTAGTTGAGGCTTGATGTGAGGAGTGAAAAATGTTTACCAAACCAGACGTTTATAAAGATTAATACTTAGTGATGTATATCAGGTGCTATGATGATTGATGCATACTATGATTTTATGTTCAATGCTGATTGTATGAATGTAGATAGACCATATACAAGAGATGTATTTTCGGGTCTTATGAGGACAGCTTACCGTATTAATATGAACCCAGATTTAATGTTGATTGCTTTAATATTGGGAAAGCGTACTGAATTTCTACCTCAGGATACTGAATTTCTACCTCAGGATTTTTGGTTAGGGATCATAAAAGATTGTACTAATACTGAGATGAATAATATGTAATAGACTAGGAACTGTGGATAGACTATAGAAAAGAGAAACACCAAGCAAATTAATTGTAACAGGCGTTTAGTTGAGGCTTGATGTGCGGAGTGAAAAATGTTTACCAAACCAGACGATTATAAAGATTAATACTTAGTGATGTATATCAGGTGCTATGATGATTGATGCATACTATGATTTTTTGTTCAATGCTGATTGTTTTAATAAAAGAATTTTTTCATTAAAATTTTTTTTTTAAAAAAGAATAAAAGTAAATGGACAGACAAAAGTTGCCTTCTTAAATATAGCGTTTCCCAGAGGTGTTTGGGCACCTTCTCCTTCCTTTTCCTCCCCTCTCTCTTTCCAATCTTGGTCTTCTGCAAGAATAGTGCAAGAACAAGAGGAATGAATGAGACCATTTAAGCACAGTGATTTTTCTCCTCTGTGGTGGACACAGTAAAACCGCAGCTGCCTGTTGTTTTCAACAAACACCCCACTTACCAAGGAGGGAGGAGATTATCACCTCTTGCTGTCTGCTTGTGGTGTGTTCCTCCCCTCAAATCCCATTCTTGGATGCTTATTATCAAGTTCTCTTCAGTGCGGTTTGCCATCTATTTTTGTACCGCCCTGCCTTGCCTCTGTAATTATGGTGAGAGTTTCTATAGTTACTCAGCGGAGGGTTGCTTTCTTCTTGACAGCCGTGGCTTACAGTTGAGGGTGAGTAAGGAGCCTTGGCTGGCTATCCATACCTGGAGCCACCAAGACACCAGCACAAGGACTCCAGGTTCTGGAGCATTTATATGGCTGCCAACTGATACTTTGCAAAAGAAGACACAGGATGTAGTAACAAAGCAAGATAAGCTAAGGCCCTAAATAAATCTACCCTGGCATGAAACTAGCTAGGGTTTTGCCCTGGCTCAGTGTTTGCACTAACCATATGATAAGGTGGGAAACAAAAATGGCTTTTTATAGCATGATGGGGCTGAGGAATAAGCAGAAACTCAAAGCTCTACTCTTAGAAATGCTTCCCTCAATCTGGTGCCTTCCATATGTATCAAATCTCATTTTCTGTGATGGTCAACCATTTTATTCATAGATTATGCTTGCGGATTATCATTATCTGAAGCTCGGAGACCATCATAGTGGGAAGGCTGTGCCAGAAATATTTTTTTTCATATTTATATTTCATTGCTTTTTAATTAATACAAAAAGAAGCAAGACACAAGGATAAGAGTGATGGAGATTTGTACATAAAAAGTAGTCTGTTAAAAAGCAAAAAAAAGTACAAAAATTGTATATATTATGATGTGTCAGTTACAAATCTATATACACCAGGCACCAGGCTGGAAAGTGGAAGATCATGAATTCAAGTCCTGCCTTAGTCATGAAGCTAACTGGGTAACTTTAGGCTAGTCCCTCTCTCTCAGCCCAATCCACTTCACAGAGTTATAGTAGTGGGGAAAATAGGAGGAGGGAGCTGTGTTGGATATGTTCACCACCTTGAGTTACTTGTAAAAATAGTAAAAGCAGGAAATAAACAAACACATAAATAAATAAGTAAATAAATACTTGTCTAATGCAAATAATAATGAATAACATTTGCATTAGATGTGCATGTACCAAATAATATTTGCCCAGAGATAATGAGAGCCGATGACAATGTAGCCCAATGTCCATAAAGAAATAAATATGGAAGTCAGTGTGGATCCAGCTGACACACTATATAAGCCATGTTTTCTTTACTGAACCTCAGCTGACTTGGTTTACACAACATACTAAGTTACAAAGTCAGAGTTTACAAGCTATGATGAAGGGTTCACTATACTAAAAAAGAAATAAACCACAATGTGGGTTACTTGTTGCAATGTGTGGCTTCAGCAGTGCAGTTCGGCTGTGGATCAGACCAAAGGTCCATCAAGGTCTTCATCGTTTTGGTCCATGAGAAATTGAAGAGGAGGGCAACGACCCTCTCCCTCTCTTACCTCCCAGCAATTAATTTTCATAGTGGGTCCAATTCCTATTACTAATTAATTCAAAAGTATAATTCCAAATTCATCTGTACCCTTAATCTTTTTGTTAACTTTCCAAAATCCATATTCTAAGCACCTTTTTGCTGTGTAATAATAAAAAAAATCCAAACTTTTAAAAATTGCATTTAAACCATTTTTCTCCAAGCGAAAGACAACTCATCCAATGAATGCAGCGAAACCTTGCCAATCTGAAGGGTCTTAATCTGCACATTACAGTAAAAAAACAGAAGTCCAAAAAATTATTAAGAAATGAAGTTTGGTCGAGCTTTATGTCAGTAACGGGTGTGAATTTGTTGTAATCCTCAACTCCCAGCCACTCATCTGTTAAGCCGACCACAAAGCAACAGTTGCTACAGTCTATTCACAAATGGCTGTCCAGAGTCACATACTGTAGATTGGCTCAATGATCTCTCCTTCTCTAGAGACATTTTGTTGGTCCAGCCTCCAACAACAATTCATCTCATAAACACATTCCTGCCACCCTGCAGGATGTCTTCTCATCATGGCCCTTGCTGGACTTCTCCCCCACTTTCTTTCCGCGTTGTCTAAATGGTCTGGAATTGAAATCACAGCATCCCCCAACTGGTGACATTTAATGGGAGAGCAGTTAAAGAGAGTGGAACACATGTTTCTTTAACAGTTTTCATCATGGTGCTTTGAAAACCCAGAGATTGATGGATAGATATTTTTTTTAAATTGTCATCATGATCATCATCATTAGAAGACAACTTTCTTGAGGCCTCATGCCTTCTTACCTCAGCTACATTGACATATGTCTACATCATCCCTAGGGCAATGCATGTATTCAAATAGGGAATTCATGTGCCTGTATTTGTTTAGTGTGTACTCCCACTGATCTAATGGGACCTTTCTCATGACCCATTGCTTCCTTAAGTTTGCCACTTGCTGATGTCAAATGAGAATTGCTTTAACTTGGAAAGTTGGTGCTAGGAATGAATGAGACCCTCCCTTTCTCTCTCATTCCTTGCTCCCTTTCTACTATTAGCTTTGAATCCTTCTATTTAAAAATCTTCCAGAAAAGGAGCCAAACAGACCCCATCAATTACCCTGTGCTTTTTACCCAAGTGAAGGCTACTTGTATTCTATCAAAAAAGTAAAAACTTGTGGCAACTAATATACACAGTATATACCTCTGATTGTACATATAAAACTGTTTGGAAAGGAGAAGTTATTCTGGGCCAGAGCAGACAATGTAAATAATAATCCTAGAAATTTTCATTTAGAAACTATGCCTGTTTTGCTGAATTGCCCTGAAATAAACAACTGACAGCTCAAGCTGATCCTTTTTTCCTCAGAAACTGAGCAGAATTGGGTCATTTCCTATTAAATACATGGGTTTAGGATTAGGCTGTCAGCAAGAAAGTATATACATGTGTGCATGGATATTGTATGAGTCTGTGACTCGGAGATATCTTTATGCATAAAGCCTTGCTAATTTATTTGCTGCTTGTGGATTATGTTATAAAGATTGTTGGGTAAGCTCCTGTGGTGAAAAGAAAACAAAGGCAGCTGTCAGGTTATCTCTTATTTTAAAGAATGCCCCGAATATAATTCCCAAGTCCTGGCCAGTCCCTCCGTGTTGCAACCATTCCTGGTGGCTGAATTTTTGAGCTGACAGGTGTTAAACTGAATGCCTGCAGAGAGATCATTAGGACATTGTGAATGAAAGCAGGGCAGCTGACGAAAATCATTTGCCCAAGGGTGTGCAGAAAAGGCTCCAGGTTTGAAGAGGTCCTTTGGGTTTGCTGAAATAGGAAGTCTTAAACATCTGATTTGTCTGGGGAAGTCTCCATGGTCATTCCCATACTTACCCCAGCAAAGTCACTTTGAAGATTACAAGTTTGATATTCATTTACATCGGTGTGCCAGGAGGAAAAAAAAAACCTGAAGGAAAATTATTTAGATGTATCCATAAGTGAATGGGAATTAGGGCTGAGAACTGAAATGACATTATTTATGATGTCCATGATAAAAGACATATTTCACATATTTCTGCAGATTAGGGATAGCATAAAGGCGAAGGAGTCCCTCCCTGCAGATTTTACTCTGCTAGTCATTGCTGATCATAGGGGGCAGTGCTCATCCCTATTTCAAAGCCATTGAACCAGTGTTGTCGGCAGACATTTCCATGGTCATGTGGCCAGTATGACATCGCTGAGCGCTACCTTTTCACTAAAGTGGTACCTATTTATCTCCTTGCATTTGCATGCTTTCAAACTGCTAGGTTGGCAGGAGCTGGGGTGAGGACGGGAGCTCACCCTATCGCATAGCACTTGGATCTTAAACATGGGCTGCCAGCTTTCCAGCCAACAAGCCCAGTGTCTTAACCACTGACCTACCAGGCCACCCCAGCAGACTAGCGCAGGGGTAGGCGACCTTGGCTCTTTTATGACGCGTGGACTTTAATTCCCAGAATTCCTGAGCCAGCATGGCTGGCTCAGGAATTCTGGTAGTTGAAGTCCATGTGTCATAAAAGAGCCAAGGTTGCCTACCCCTGGACTAGGGATATGGATACTAAAACAAACTGTAGTATTGACTGAGGATTGTATTATTCATGCGTTGTGTTAATGATCTCACCAACAAACTTTGTAGGAAAAAAGATAGTTGTACTGTTACTGGCATACATGAGGGCTTTTAAAAAATTAAATGCCTTAGACAAGATGCAATAGTTCTTTTTAATGAAAAATACAAAATGGGAAGCTGTAAGTAGTAAGAACTGATATTATCTTTTTTTCTCACAATAATAAGGAATATTCTGTGTAATGACCAAGTCCCTTTCCATGGCTGTTATTATGTATATGCTCTAAAAATACTAATAGGGACCAGCAGTCCTGCCCACCCCAAAATTTGAGATTTGTAGAATAGAGCAATGTAATGTGAAAACAATGTACAAGATTTCAAGGCAAGTTCTTTTTAGCATTAGTTAAAACAAAGTAGTTTGGGATATGATAAATGTATATGAAATCAAGCACAGCCTCCAGAAATTGGACAGGATAATTTTTGCCATTTTCCCTTACAATACAATTTTGGTCACTATACTACAAAAAAGATGTTGAAAAAAAAGTTCAGAGAAGAGCAACTAAAATGATCAAAGGCCTGGTGACTAAAACATATGAAGAACAGCTGCAAGACCTGGGTTTGGCTAGTCTAAAGAAAAGTAGAAACAGGGGCGACATGATAGCAGTATTCCAGTATTTGAGGGGCTGCCACAAAGAACTATTGTCTAAAGCACCAGAGGGAAGGATGAGAAACAATAGTTGGAAACTGATCAAGGAGAGAAGTAACCTGGAATTAAGGAGAAACTGACTAACAGTTAGGACAATTAACCAGTGGAAGAGCTTGCCTTCAGAAATTGTGGTCACTCCATCACTGGAGGTTTTTAAGAAGAGACTAGACAGTCACTTGTCTGAAATGGTATATTCTATTCTATTCTATTCTATTCCATTCCATTCCATTCCATTCCATTCCATTCCATTCCATTCCATTCCATTCCAATTCCATTCCAATTCCATTCCATTCCATTCCATTCCATTCCATTCCATTCCATTCCATTCCATTCCATTCCATTCCATTCCATTCTATTCTATTCTATTCTATTCTATTCTATTCTATTCTATTCTATTCTATTCTATTCTATTCTATTCTATTCTATTCTACAATTGAGCCCAACCTTTCCATATATATCAATGATTCATCGTAGCTGAACTGTTGACCGGAATCTACACAGTATCCATTTGGGGTTTAAAGACTCAGTTAAGCGTAAGATTGAGTATTCTTCACACATACAACTTGCTGTGTGACTCACTCCTACCATCATTCTATTTCCAAAATCCAAAAACCTATGGCAGGATAGCTGGATTCTTATCAAATGCCATTCTCTTACTACAACCTGAGAAAAGATATGTTAAATTTTTATTTTAAGAAAATTGTCACATATGTCACCATGTCAATTTTTTTCTCAGTTGTTTGAACTGCTGTTGACAAAAATGATCTAAACACACATTGGAGAGTGCTTCTTAAGGTAGTAGTAGTGATAATTTCAGCAAGGAAATAAGGGAGTCGTGTTGGTAAAACAGTACAGTATCATTCCCCCACAAGAAATAGAGACAAATGGGGAACCTAAAGGGGAAAGCTAGCAAGAAGAAGTTAGAAGATTAGAAAATTACTCTTTGTCCATTCCCTCATTCTTCTACCGGTATAATTATGAGCTAATCTATGTTAGTGAGCAATCTTCATCCTATCTTCAAACATTTCCTTTCTGATGGTGTTTCTCTATGAAAACCTATAGATTATCTACATGCAAACAGAATTCTAATTCTTAAATTGTATTTTGAGCTACTTCAAACTACAAATAGTAATTTATCTTATAAGTAAAGTTGTCTACAAATTCCAAGAGAAAGATCTTGGTGATTTGCTTTGCTTTCTTTTTTTCTTTTTCTTTCTTTCTTTTTCTTACACCTTTTTTTCTCTTTATGCAGAGTAGTATTCACATATATGAGTTTTCATCTGCGCTTTGTGCAGTTATATAGCTTCATCTATTCCTGTTACAATTGTAAGCTATTTCCCAAGATATTTTATTTTTTGAAGTTCATCTCAAGTCAGATCAGCTGCATAGCTTGGGCAACTCAGTTAAACACCCTCACATCCAATATCACTGCAGTCTGTTTTAGCCAGGAACATTTACAAAAGGAGAGAACAGGAGGGCAGGAAATTAATAATAGTAATCAAATCAGCTGAAAATTGTTTGGACAATTTGCATCCGTTTGTCTTCTTAAGCTGGATAGTTTGGTACACATTACAAGCCTTGGTTACCAAAAGTCACTTAAAATATTTAGATCCCAGACAAATAGTGCCAAGTATTTCCCTAACAAATGTAGCAATTTAATAAACATATAAAACAATGGAGCATTTATGATTGGATGCATACTGTTGTCTTTTCCTGAGAAGAAGTAAAGATGGTAAATAACTGCTTCCCGCCACTCTCCAAAAAACTAAAAAGGTCATGTTGAGGTTTAAATGGGAGTTAGTGGGGATTGCTATGGAATGGAATGGAATGGAATGGAATAGAATAGAATAGAATAGAATAGAATAGAATAGAATAGAATAGAATAGAATAGAATAGAATAGAATAGAATAGAATAGAATAGAATAGAATAGAATAGAATAGAATAGAATAGAATTATGGGGAACTGCTTTAAAGTTCACTGTGTATTAATTATATTTCTGGGGATAAGACTGATCCATTGTGACAGATTACTTTAAAGAGTTTCTCTAAATGAAGATATTGATGTATGGAATATATTGTAATAATAACAAACAACTACATCCTATTACATGTGTTGTATGCGGCATTTTCCCTCTATGCACACTCTTTAATACTACATGGGAGATATTTCTCACATTGATAAATTAATTTTTCCCATCTGTACATGTAGTCCTCGACTTACAACTACAACTGAGCCCCAAATTTCCATTGCTAAGCAAGATAGTTGATAAGTGAATTTTGCTGTTATGAGCTTTCTTGCCCCAGTTGTTACCGTAAGTGAAACACTGCAGTTGCTAAGTTAGTAATAGGTTTTTAAGTGAATCCGGCTTCCCCATTGAATTGACTCCTCAGAAGGGCGCAGAAGGTGATTGCATAACTCCGGGACACTGCAACCGTCATAAATACATACTAGTTGCCAAGCATCCGAATTTTGATCACATGACCATGATGATGCTGTAATGGTCATAAGTGTGAAAAATGGCCATAAGTCACTTTTTTCATTACCGTTGTAGCTTTGAATGGTCACTAAACAAATGGTGATAATTACCTGTATTTTCTTTTCCAGGGAGGAACTGAAGATGGAGTGTATAGAGCATCTGCTTACCATGGGTGCTACTGCCCTTCTTTAAATGACATCTCACATTTAATGTTGAGATGGAAATCCTCTAATCTTTTCCTTTTAGACTTACTTGCAACTCCTACATTACAATTAGTGTCTGTTGGTTGCAGGAAAAAAAATCTTTCAGTTTCCCATATGAAATGATGGTATTTTGCTGTCAGGTCCATTTTTGTTTTATTTTACACGGAAGCCAGCTTTAAAATAGTGGTTTGAATGATTTCAAATATTAGTACACTCAGTTTGGATCCTAGTTGAGCTATTGAGGAGTAGAAAATGGTCTACAGGAAGAAAGTCTTGTTTTACTCATAAATTCCTTCTGCATAGCTTATTCTCTGAATTTATTGAGTATTATGCTTAAGAACATAGCACATATTGATTAGCTGAGTACTGTACTCTCTGAATGTTTGTAGATTTTTCACACCAAAGTCGGTGAAGAAAGCAAGCATTTTGAACCTTCAGGAGAAGGCTTTTATCATACTAATTCCTGTTAAAATTTAAACAATGTCACCTTTCTGGGGGGGGGGAAAGAAAATTTAAAAAAGAGTTAGGAAAAGCAAAATTATGAATGACGCAAACATTAATAGTGTATTATAATCAACTGCTGATTAGGAACCTTTATTAGAGATGCCTTTCTAGAACTGGGTCATCGACAGCTTTTTATCTGTTCTTAAGGGAAGCATTTAGGAAGTTAAATCACCCTTTTTCATGAATGATCTGTTTTACAGAGCTTAAAGCTACAGTCAAGCACTGCAGCAGTAAATCCTTCTCTTGCCATAATGGAGTAATGTAAGCAACATTGGGCTGCCGTTTAAACAATTCCCAGTGTGTGGCATAGCCGGTGCAGTTTGAAATGGCTCTGTCTAAACAGAAACAGATGTTTGAACAGCAGAGCTGTGCAGAAGTAATTCTTCAAATGGTAGATTAAAACATCTGCCCGGAGCATCCGATGAGGCCCAACAGGCAGCAGCCACCTCAGCTGGGCCTGCCACTCACACAATCCTCTAGCAACCAGCATGGAGGGAGAGGGGGAAATCCTTTGGGGGTGGCACCCTGATATCAGCATCCTTGCTCCTCTTTATGCCTTTTCCTTCATTTAGGAAATAAGTCAACTTCCACTGACTCAAAGGCTGCCCTAGATGGTGTGTGGCATAACAATGATGAGTTTCTCAAAATGGGGGATGCCAGAGCCCATTCAGAAGAGATAAGGGATAAAATGGGTGCCTTATTTTCTATAAGGCTTTGCTCCTTAAACCCCCCCCCAACTCATCAAAAACCAAAAGGGGAAACAACTTTGTTGGTCTCACTTACTTCAGGAGGGGGACCTCTGAGGGGCACAAAAGAAACTAGCCATGCTGGTTGTACTTCCAAATGATTTAGAAGATTGTAATTCAATTTCCTAAAACTCCATATACCCCAAATTACATAATTGTTCCTTTGCTTTCAATGATTGCATTTATCAATAAGAAATTACCTTTCTCCACACTAATGGGCATCTATTTTATATCATTCCATACTACTTACTCCATGGACCTCTAAGTCTTAATTATCACTTATCTTACCTAGATGTCAGGCACTCTGAAGATAAGGTATTCAACTCAAGCCAGAATCAATCAATGATGTTCATTTACAAAGTAACTTTCCTAGCAATGTTTGGGAGCAGACAGTGTGGTATCCTCACAATTAAAGGTGGGCAGGCTTCCAATCTTCCATGTGGCTTTCAAAGAGTCCACTACCACAACAGCCAACAATGAATGCAATGTTTTTCACCATTTGGGAAAAACTGCAAAGAGTTGTGAAAGTCTGAAAACAGTTTATCATTTAAAAAGAAACAAAACCACTCAAATCCCACCCCCCACATCCACCAACTCTCTGCAAAAGAGGAAGTCCTAGGTATGCTCATCTGGGTATATCTGGGCATCATTCACTTCCCCAAACAGTTAAAGGCAATCCCCAACCACAAAGTTGGTGCTGTTTTCCTCAGAGTTCCCAGCACAATTAATTATCACAGTCAAGAGCTGAGGGCAGAGACATACCGGTAGTATAACTATCTAGAGATTATAGAGATGTTTTACAGCTGTACTTTATCTGTTCTTGCAGATATAGTAGCCATAGAAAAAGCCAAATTAATTTTATACTTTTTGAGGGTGACCTTAGGTGTGTCAGAAAGAGGGGAAATGCTACTGCAATAACATCTAAGGAACAGCTAGGGAGAATGTAACTCAGCCTCATCCATAGGCTGGGTAGGAGATGGATACACATCATGAAGACATGGCCTTAAAAAAAGTTGTCAAGCCATTGCATGATTGTTCTATAGTTATGTGCAGGAGGGACATAGCCTAAATTGATGCCTGCTGCAATATATTTGAATGACACAAAAGGCAGTCAGGCAAGCAGTCAGGCAAGACTCATCATCAAAAATGTTATCCTATTAACAGGCAACACTAGGGACTTCTAATCGAACAAGTAATGGCTTAATTAAAAGTAACAAGATCAATTCACTGTTTTTTTTTCACATCAGAAGACAACTGTAGATGAAATACCGGTACATGAAACATTACTTCATTATTTTATGTGCCTTAGTTCTCAAAAGGCTGGCATATGTAAGGAATATGATACTTACCTGAACTTGGTCTCCTTTGGCATTTGAACATAAGAGAAAATGCAGCATTGGGTGCTTTGACAAGTGTCATGAAATGTATTGCTTTCCCATGATGATTTCTGCGGGAATAGGCAGCTTCTAGAGTTTTTCCAAATTCATCCTGTAGATTCTTTTCTCCATTCTGCCTTGATGTTCAAAAGTCCAAAAGAGGAGGATGGAAAGGCACACCACACTGGTTTTGTAAATTGGTTCGCCTGTTCCATAAAATTAAGTATTGCTCTCTCCTCATCTATATAATGAGCTAGTTTGGGGCCCTCTTAGTCACTGAACTAAGTGGGACATTGGGCTTCTGCTCTAAGTCTATTTAACTCTAAGTTCTATATAGATCAGGGGTTCTCAACCTTGGCAACTTTAAGACTTGTGGACTTCAACTCCCAGAATTCCTCAGCCAGCTTTGCTGGCTGAGGAATTCTGGGAGTTGAAGTCCACAAGTCTTAAAGTTGCCAAGGTTGAGAACCCCTGATATAGATGTTACCAGTGGACAAAAAACATTGAAGTATGGAATGAG
This sequence comes from Bothrops alternatus, assembly GCA_034064705.1. NCBI lineage: Eukaryota > Metazoa > Chordata > Lepidosauria > Squamata > Viperidae > Bothrops > Bothrops alternatus. The sequence continues at coordinate 15,399,095 of JARGCV010000023.1, forward strand.
GAAAAAGAGACAACAAAGAGAAAGAATGAAATTAGCTACAGTTATAGGAGTAAGTCTTTGGGAAGCCAAAATGTCATAATAATCAAGTTTAGAAAGGCCTAGGATATTCTATTGACTCTCTCCCTCCTTGTTGTGACCCATCTATCCAAGGGTCCCAACAATAGGCACATACACTAGTGAAGGAACAGTTGGTTTTATTCATTATTTAAATTGGCAGTTAGCTTTTCATCCCTAAGAAATGTCTAATATATCCATATTTCATGATCATATCTAGTTTCTTCTGTCATAAAGATTCAGTTGACCGTAGCAGCTTTTTGAATAGCCAAGCTGAATAACCTCATTTATACTAGTGTAATAATAGTCTTCCCTTGTGTACTCTCATTATGAAACCTTCAGACTGTGTACTGTATAGCAATTGATAAACAAAGCTGCTTTGACTTTTGGAAAAAGCCATTTTTAACTGCTTATTTGCTGCCCTTGCCAAATTGAACTGGATTCCTTTTTTTTTTTTATTAGAAAACAGATGCCCTCATTACTAAAACCACTTAGCCACAGTGGCACTAAATGGACTCCTTTGCTTGCACCCCCCCAAAAAGGCTGCAGATAAGTTGTTGTTTCTAGCTAATGGAAGGGGGTTGAAGTGCTAAGCAACACCAGTGTTTGTGTGTGTGTATGTCTGTGTATCCTGTAGTAAGATCAACATTTTGCTTCCATCTAGGGAGCTAGAAAAGGAGATTATTACTACACTCTATTGATGTTTTTTCTTCTTAGGGGTTAAAACGTGTATCAGAGAGAACCGTACATGTATGATTCTGTTCTACTAGTATATCTAGCAAAGAAGTAGTAGCTGGTATAAGAAACATCACCACCAACAAAAACAGGTTTTGAAATAATCAAGCAGGTCAATTATTTTTAATCCTGAGTTTGTGGCAATTTGCACATCTGCTTTATTTTTTTAAAAAATGGCATCTCTCTCCCAAATATGAAACTGTGATCATTTAAATTAATTCATATGCACACTCGTATTCTTCTTACTTTTTCAAACATTCATTAATAATATTGGACTCCTAATCCATGGTTGGCATAATAAACAAAGCTGCGGGATTGAGGTGACATTTACTGGGGAATAAACTATGAGTTTGAGTGTGTGAGAGAGAGAGGGGGGAAGAGAGAGAACATTTAATGTTTTCTCTACTCAACCCTTTTTGTTGGGACTTTTTCCTTTCCCAAACACTGCTTAGCAGTTCTGGCTCTGAGCTTCCAGGAGAAAATTCTTAGCACCATCACTCAAATGACATTATGCAACAGCTCTGGTTATTTCTCTTTTAAAAGATATTTGTTTTCTGGAAAGCCTGAGAGGGAAGAAGTGGAAAATGATGATTAATTACAGGATATTAGGGTTCTTCAAAATATCTGTAAACAAAACAGAGTATTAGTAATAATGAAAAGGCCTGATCATTCACTGACTAAATCAAATGGAGAAGCAGAATGGGAGTCAGAGCTGGGATAAAAAGAAGGAAAAATAGACATTTCTGCTCACTATTTCTTTTCCACTTCCAGTGCCCACAGTGGTTCAGAAATCCTGTCTTTGTTGCTGAATGCTGTCCTGCAAAACCCATCTATATCTATAAAAATACAAACCAAAGGAAATAGATTATAATGATGTATGTAACCCAAAAGTTTAGAGCAAATCACTTCACTCACAGGCTACTCATTATTTGGTTCTTGTACAATGAAACTGCCTCTTTCTTTCTGGATGAGTCATCATCTCCATTAAGTCAATTTAAAAATAAAATAAAAATCAACCATACAATTCTGGGAATAGAGAGGAGGGAAGTTGCTTTACCACAACAGTGTAGGGCTTTACCACGTTTAATAAGAAATATGACTTTTGGGATTATCTTCCTTATAATGGCACTGTGATCATATCATGTTGTTGGTTGCTCTAACCCACATCAACTATCAGTGTTATTAAGAGGGTTATGGAAACAGTAATTATTTAGGGTAGACAAATAGCTGGGGCTTGCTTGGTTTTTACTTACAATTCCAGGTGCTATATTTTACAGCTATTTATTTATTTCATTTGAGTGGCTGCTCATTTTGCTATAGTGACTTGAGATGGCTAACAAGACATAGAGCACAATCCAAAAAATAAATAATTTTTTTTAAAAAGGACATAAACCCCTACAAAAACAGCTAAGGAAAAAACCCAATCTACAATAAACACAGATTTACAACCACACAGGCGCTGAGTCCCAAAGGCTGGGATGTTTTGGGGACTTTTATACCTAAACCTGAATATAATGTATGATCCCACTATAAACAATTTTCAAGAGCAAAAAATTGTACTTGAGGATTACAGCATGCCCTGAAGCATGGCTGGGAATGCACTGCAATTCTAAAATGAACTTATCAATCAAAAAGCGTTTGGGAAATCAATAGCTTCTTCAGTCACAACACTGATGGTTGTGATGGTTTTTAACAAGAAATAAATCCACTGAATCCCATAGCAATTTATTTATAATTGTTCTGATGGTCACAGCTCCAGGATTTTTAGAAAACTACCTGCATGATAGCATCCATTCTCAGGAATGCTTTCTTGCTTTAACGCCATGCAAAAATTGCAAAATGTGTAGCGGAATCCAAGAATTGTAGATTCAACAGCAAAGAATGGGTAATGATAGATATGGAAAGATTAACAGTAGCAACTATTTTAAGGGTTGTGATGTTAATCGCAGGAAGCAAAAAGAACAGCAAGCCTTAGTATGCGTTAAAATCAGCAAATGTACTATGGATAATTTTTATGGATAATCTTCACAGGCGGGCACTGCAAGAATCATAATTTTATTTTTTATCTATTCTATTTATCAAATTTATATAACTGCCCATCTCACTGAAGATCACAATTTGTAAAAATGTAAAAACAGCAAATACAAATATTTTTTAAAAAACCCATTGTAATAAATTTTCTAAAACCCAAAATACAATCAAAGTGAATGGAGAGTTAAAAATTGCCTCAGCAATCAAGCCATCTAGACAAATCTTTGGTCCCATGGGAGCCCCAGGCCTGGACATTAGTACTTTGTTCGAAATCATTTTAATTAACAGAAAGTCCCTGGTTCAATCGCTAACTCTGTTGTATTCACTTTGTTGAGTGACGCATACGTGGTTGGGTCTGCAAACATACCAAGCCATAAACCAAATAGGAGTGATGCAATGTGCCAGGCCAAAACTAACCAGAACACAATAGGATTTAGCACAGTGTAAGAATCAGGCCTCTACAAGCCCGTGCAGATGGAAATACAACATTGTAACAATTTTGTTTGTTCAATTCACTATGAGTGTGAATTGTGCAATGAGTAAGGCACCTCAGATTAAGTAGAATAAACCACCACTGCTTTCAGTGTTATTTGGATTGTGATGTTTACAATTATTTACATAAAGTGTACACAATTTGAGGCCTGGGGTCTCCATAGGCCCTCTAGAAGTGGCTGCCAAATTTGAAGTTTAATGTGAGAGAAAAAAAGTAGGCAATTATCATATTAACCGTAAAAATCTATTCCTGCTGACTGATATAGAATGGACATGTAATAACACTAGTTTCATTGCTTGCAATGATTTCAAGGGGGGATATAAATGCAGATGTTGACAGTGCTGTTAATTTTAGACGGACTGAATTTAGTTGATAGGATTTGTTATAATTTGACATGAGTTTTGCTAAATGCTAAAACAAAACCTGTTTATTTTGCAAATAAATGTATTACTGATAATAATGACTTAATATGCTACATAACAGAGCAAATGTGGTTGCTGGCTTCCATTCGGTTGCTGAAATATAACCTTAGCATGCCATTCAAAGATCAAGTGGGGCCCTTCAGCTAGAAAAAAAGGTGACTTGATGCTGATTCATTCAAAGAAGTAAAGCAAGGGAACTTCTCAAGTTCTGTTACTTGCTTGGTTTCTGAAACATTACGTGTGGCAAACATCCTTGAGGCGAGGACAATGTCTGGAGAACTTAACTATGCAGTTTTCTTGGCAGAATTGTGAATCTAGCTTTTTAACCTAGCCATTTTCTAAGGTATTCTTCTGACTTTCCAATATCATTTGTCAAGTAATCATTTTCAATCTTTATTGGTCACAAAAATCTTCAGCAGTAAAAGTGTTAATTATACAACTACCCAGAGGTAAGTCAGTTACCCCAAATACTACTACCTTACTAGCTCTTCAAAGTTATTATGAGGCCCAGAAAAAGGAAGGGGTTAGGAACAGAAACAGTTTGGAGGGACAAACCCAGCGAGTGGTATCTGAAACTTCCATTAACTCTGCTGTTGCATTCTCTGCAGAGTTAAGTACAAATCAGTTTAATTGTCCTCTCACTCAATAACTTCCTAATCTCTCCAAGATTTACTACTCAGCAGGCTGCAGAGTTATATTTTATCACTTCTGGCTCCATTAGCCACATAGGGTTTGCTTGAAACCTGCTTCCTCCTTTTTCCTTTAGTTTTAATAATTACATTGATTCGAACTGACTCCAGGAGACACTCCATTTGGAGCGCTCCTCATCTTCCCTCCCTGCCAGTCTGGTTCTCACACTGCAAGGTCACACGATGGCAGCTTCTGTGCCTCTGTAGTTTGCCTTCCAGTCACACCATGACAAATTGTGCAGTGAAACATAATTTGTGCAAAGGACAAGAAAAAAGTGATGGGGGAGGGAGATTGCTTCTGATGAAAGAATAATGGTATCCTATTAAAAAGTAAAATTAAAAAAAGGAAAAAAATCTTCTTGACTTGCATAAAAACTAATTATGGAATCTAGAAAATCTTACCTATGTGGCCGCCAAATAAAAATACTTCTGGTGGCACTTTTCCATCTAACAAATTTATTAAAAGGTATAAACATTTATGAGCTCAGCTCACTTCATTGAATGGCTAGATCAGGGGTCTCCAACCTTTCTGGGTTGGTGGCCCAGTGGGAGACGGAGGAGCAGGCACCTTACACGCACCTGCGCAAACATGAATGTGGCCACGTGTGCACACGTGCGCACAGGCCGCAAGCAGGTGCACCATGCAAATAGGGCTGTGAGCATGCACACAAGGCTCTCAGCGATGCCAGCGCTGTGTGAGGCTTGTGACACCGGCACCGCCAGGCTTGTGGCGATGCTACTACCAGCGCAAAGATCATGCCATCACCTCGCATGAAGCTCACGCCACAGCCCGCAGCAATGCTGCCACTGGTGCAAAGATTGCACTGCCACCCCATGTGGCCTGCCTGCTGCCTGCCTCTTGTGACACAGCCATCAGCCACACAAGGTTGTGGTAATGCCACCACCTGCATGTGGCGCACTGCTGCCCACCTGCCGCTCACGTTACTCCTGCCACCCATGCAAGGTTCATGGCAACGCCACTGCCTGAGCAACACTAGCAGCACTGCTGCTGCCTGTACAACATTCATGGCAATGGCGGCATGAGGGGGGGTGAGCACGCACACAGCTATGCAAGCAGCCCAGTGGCCAAGAGGCCACGGCCTGGTAGCGGGCCGCAGCCCATAGGTTGGGGACCTCTGGGCTAGATTGTTTATGCAAATGCAGATTATATGTGAGAGAGATTACAAGTACCTTATAAATTAACAGTTGTGATGTATTAAAAACCCATTGTGTTTGTTGAGACCTTCTGAGATTGCCTAGAACCATTTGTTGGTTTCTTGCTCAATGGTGCTGTTTAAGAGCCACTTTTCCAAAAGGTCATTTTGAAGTCTTCTGTGGAGGTGCCCTGACTGAAATGCTCTCATGTTACTTTATCCTTGTTTTGAGACCTGATGATAAGTATGTCTCCATTAATTATTTTGACAACCATTTATATTATCAAGTGGAAAACCTGAAATCTAAGAATGAATTCATTCTGATTTGAAAAAGAGGTGTTTTCATGCCACTAGCTTTAAATTATCAGTAAGAACAGAACAGAACAGAACAGAACAGAACAGAACAGAACAGAACAGAACAGAACAGAATAGAATAGATGGAAGAAACCTTGGAGGTCTTCTAGTCCAACCCCCTGCTCAGGTAGGAAACAAATGGTTGTCCAAGCTCTTCTTAATGTTTGTGTAGTAAAAACACATATGAATAACATATACAACACCAGTTCCTGAATATCTGCCTACAGGTTGACGTTGGCCGGAGAAGTGTTTTACTTTTCTTGACGCAGCTTTGAAGGTCCAGAAACAGCTCTTTTTTTGTTCTGTCACCAGAAACATTGGGCTTCTTCCATCCTTGGGAGAATGAATTATCTCGAATAGATGTTTTTCAGGCATACCAAGAATATCATACTTGTTCATGAGTTGTCTATGTACACAAAGTGGTACAGAAAAGTTTCCTGCCTGTTTTCCAACTTCTGCTCCTTCGAATTTATCAAAATGAAATTCCTTTTACTTGCAATAGAAAAGAGAAGAAAAAAGAGAAGAGAAGAGAAGAGAAGAGAAGAGAAGAGAAGAGAAGAGAAGAGAAGAGAAGAGAAGAGAAGAGAAGAGAAGAGAATGTTGACACAGTGTATCTTCTTGCACTTATTTAGTTATGAAGAGATCAAGGGTGTGTATGCATATCCTCTTTCCATTATACACGAATCTCTCCAATAGTCTGCACCCTCCTGTTTTCTCATACTCCATTTCTAAGGAGCCACAAGGGAAGGTAGCTAAAAGGACATTTTCCATTGAGTTTTTTCACACTAACCAAAAGCCAGTGAGATTTCAGAGTGATTGAAAGATGTACAACACAAAGGTACGTCTAGTTAATAGTACCTCCACATTTCCCACAAATTAATTATCAAGGGACATTTAAAATATATCTGCCTATAATCTGATAATAAGGTAAAAAACTAGAAACCTTATCTTGCAGAGGAAGAAAGTTTCTAACAAACTGAAAGATATATTTTGGCACAGCATTAATGTAGAGTCATTGAGCATTTTTCCCATATATGGAATTCCAGATTGGCTTCCCGTTGAATTTCAGCCTGCTGCTTCATACTGGCCTCTTTGTTTTAGGGGAAAGCGATCCAAGCTATTATTTCAGATTCCAGCTTTATTTATTTGCTTATTTACCAGCCAGTCTGTTTATACCATCCTCAGGCTAGTGGTAGATAAGAAGATTTTGGGAGCTCAGACTTATCAAAAGTGATGGCTGATGGATCCAATCAATGTCAATGCATAGTTCCATTTCTTAACATCAAGACATTAGAACTTTTTCGAATTTTATGGGGACTATACAGAGAAAGGAGCGGTTTGGAGCTGCATGATGTTTGAGGGATGCAGAGATGAAGAGTTTCTGGGTAAGACAGAAGGGAGTTAGAATAGGGTAGAATAATACAGTTGGAAGGGACCTTGGATTTCTTCTAGTCCAACCCTCTGCTCAGGCAGGAAACCCTATACCATTTCAGACAAATGGTTGTCCAGTTTCTTCTTAAAAACATCCAGTGTTGGAGCATTCACAACTTCTGGAGGCAGGTTGTTTCACTGGTTAATTGTTCTAACTGTCAGGAAATTTCTCCTTAGTTCTAGGTTGCTTCTCTCTTTGATTAGTTTCCATCCGTTGCTTCTTGTCCTGCCTTCAGGTGCTTTGGAAAATAGCTTGACTCCCTCTTCTTTGTGGCAGCCCCTGAGATATTGGAACACTGCAGTTTGCAGAATGAGCATAGGAGGAAAGTCACTATTACAAAGAAAACAGGAGGAGGACAAAAGAACCAAGACATTTCCTATCATTGGTGCTGCCAATCATTTTCTTTCATATTTCTATTATATATAGATAGAGATAGAGGTATAATGTTTTCGCAACAAGAATAAAATGCAAAAGAGAGAAAATAGAAAAACATACATTCAACAGTAACAAAAAAAATGTGTACAAAAAAGAGGGAAAAAAATTGACCCAAGCATCAAGTAAGTCTAACATTAAACATACAAAAAAAAAAATCTACCTTGGCTGGATGTGGAAAGAAAATTAAAAAAAACACCAATAAATTTCCTCTCCTTATGAATGGGTCTACAAATAATATAAACAAATAGACTTTACTCAATGCTCCAGAAATGGAAAAGACATGTGGACTTCCATAGTGGCAAGGAATAATAATAATAATAATAAAAAAAGAAATATCCAAAGCTCAAACACAAACAGTGCCAAAGAGAATGAGTTAACCAGTTCTCCAAAACTACCTAAAGAAAGGATAAGAAGCAACAGATAAAAACTAATCAAGGAGAGAAGTAACCTAGAACTAAGAAGAAATTTCCTGACAGTTAGAACAATTAATCAGTGGAACAACCTGCCTCCAGAAGCTGTGAATGCTCCAACACCGGAAGTCTTTAAGAAGAGACTGGACAGCCATTTGTATGAAATAGTATATGGTCTGTTATTCTGTTAAATCCTATTTTTCACTTATCTCTTTAGAAAAGGGAAAAGTGGTCCAACATGTGAGAATACCATGGGGGGAGAGGGAGAAATATGGGGTCAAAATAAGTAAGGAATTGATGAGAGAATAACCATTCACTTTGAATGAATTCAACTCTGCAGGCTGGATGGATTATATCCCTGAGTGCTAAAGGAGGTGATCTCAGAATCAATGACAGTAATATTTGGGAATTCCTGGAGACAACAAAAGTGGCAGAAAATTAGACAAGAGCTCATTTTGTCCTAATCTTTAAAGAAAAGAGAGAAACAAATGGAAAGTACAAGCTGATCAGTTTGACATTAATACTGTACAAATCCTAGAAAAGACCATAAAGCAGTGGGTTTGTAAGCATTTAGAAAGAAACAAGGTAATTACTAGAAGTTACCATGGTATTGTTATACACCACACAGACTAATCTTATTGCTTTTTAAAAAAAAAAACAGTGACTAAATCAGAAGATCAAGGGAATGCTGTGGAAGTAGTGTACCTAAACCAGTACAATTGACTATATTCCTCTTCTCGATAAAATGGAACAATGTGAAAGGAATGACTTCACTACCAGATGGATTCACAGTTAATTGAAAAATTGTATTCTACATCTGGACCTTAATGGATCAATATCTATAGCAACAGAGATATGCAGAGTACCTCAGGCTCCTGCCATAGGCCCCATGCTCTTCAACATTTTCATAAATGACTTAGATGAGACAGAATTGGATGCTCAACCAGATGACACAAAACCTGGGGGGGACTGCTAACACCTGGAAAAAAAAGACTCAAAGTTAAAAGCCACCTTGATAGACTTGACAATTGGACCTTTTCCAACAATATGCAGTTTAGATAGGAAAAACCAGAAACAAAGATATGAGATAAGTGATATTTGGCTTGGTAGTAAGACTTGTGAGGAGGATCTGGATGTCTTTGTAAACTGCAGAATAAGCATGAGTCAGAAAATATGCTGCAGCTGCCAAACAAGCCAATGCAATCTTGGGGTAGATCAATAGAAGAATAGTATCACAGGAAGTTATAGTTCTGCTTTTTGCTACACTGGTCAGATGAAATCTGGAGCACTATGTTGGTTAAGATTGCTATAGTACATGAAAGATAATGTGATTCTAAAAAGAGCACAGAGAAGAGAACAAAGAGGGAAGCTTGGCGGCTAAATCTTATAAAGAATGGTTAAATCAGTGGTTCTCAACCTATGGGTCGCGACCCCATTTGGGGTTGAACGACCGTTTCGCAGGGGTCGCCGGACACCACGGTCCGCCATTTTGTTTTTTTTTTTTTTGAATTTTTTTTATATTTTTAAAAAAAATTTTTATCTTTTTAAAAAAATTTTTGGCGTGCGTGCGCCGCGCATGCGTGGATCTGTTGGTAAAAATAAATCAGAAGCTCTCACAGTTGACTGCATTTAGCTGATTCAAATAACCTCTTTATATTCATATCAAAATATTTACAATACCATACGTTCTTCTTTACAGCAACATAGCACAATGAAGACTTCTTACAGAGAGATACAGAGACAGACCTGAGACTTGATAGAAAAAAAAATCCAGCTCCTAACTCAATACCTTTTTTGCACAGACTCAGTAGCACTTGTCTCACATTGGCTGACTGAGTTACCACATGACTCTTCCTGCTCATGAATATTCCAACAGGATTTTTGACCAGGGCAGAAGTAAACTAGAAGATGTCCAGCCTCTCTTCCAGCCCTAGGATTCTATGAGAAATCACTAAGATAATATCTTCCAAAACTGTCAGACTATACAGATAGTCCTTGACTTACAACCATTTGTTTAGCAATCATTCAAAATTACAACAGCACTGAAAAAAGTGACTTATGAACAATCCTCATGCTTATGGCCATCACAGCATCCCCATGATAAACATGATCAGAATTTTGGGCAACCAGCATGTATTTGCAGCATCTTGGAGTCATGTGATCACCATTTATGACCTTCTTAGAGGGCTTCCAACGAGCAAAGTCAATGGGGGAGGCCAGGTTCATTTAACAACTGCAGTAATTTGCTGAACAACTGTGGCAAAAAAAGGTGAGGACAAGCTGTATATCCCTAGACCAGTGGTTCTCAACCTTTTTCAGGTTGAGACCCCACTTGCCCCGCCCATGCGCACCACGACCCCGACCCGGGCGCGCGCGCCGGGCCAATCCGCGCATGCGCGGGGCACACGTGCCGAAAAAATAAATTAAAAAAATAAATAAATAAAATAAAAAAAACCAAACAAAATGGCGGACCATGACGGGCGGATCCGCGCATGCACAGTGCACGCGTGACGGGCCGATCCACGCATGCGCAGCGCGCGTGCGCCCAAAATTTTTTTAAAAAAAATTAAAAAAAAAAACAAAATGGCGGACCGCAATGGGCGGATCTGCGTATGTGCGGCACACGTACACGACGGGCCAATCCACGCATGCGCGGCGCGCGCACGCCAAAAAAAATTAAAAAAATTTTTTTTTAAAAAAATTCAAAAAAAAACAAACAAAATGGCGGACCGCGACGGGCGGATCCGCGTATGCACGGCACGTGCTTGCGATGGGCCGATCCGCGCATGCACTGTGCACCCACGCCGAAAGAAAATAAAAAAAATTCAAAAAAATAAAAAAAATTCAAAAAACAAAACAAAATGGCAGACCGTGGTGTCCGGTGACCCCCGCGAAATGGTCGTTCGACCCCAAATGGGTCGCGACCCATAGGTTGAGAACCACTGCCCTAGATCTTTTTAGCTGATAAAATATTTGCTTTTGCTTTTTTTCACTCTGCCTTTTAACTCATTTATCTTTTAATATGTTCATTGCTTTATCTCTTTTGTACACAAACAATCCTAAAAGTGCTAATTAAAGGGTGATGTAGAAATTTATTGAATAATCACACACTGATAACAAAAATGAGTAGTTTTGCCGCAGCTATTGCATTTTCTATAACATACAAAAAGAAGTCAGGGCCATTATGGAAAAGCCCATTTCCCCCCCTTTTTTTTTCTTTGCAGACTGCTGACTAAGGACAGGATAGGATGAAAAACAAAAAGTAAGTAAGCTTTCTATTCCTTATCCATAATGTGATGTGCTGAAGGGGAAGAGTTGGTGTTTATTAGCGTTGATTGCCAGTTTTTAAATTTTTCTTGGTTTTAACCCAAACAGGCTCCTCACCAAGACAAACATACTTTGATGTAATGCAGTTGTGACTAATAGCATTTACATGAAGCTTCCCATTTCTGCTTCAGAAGAGAAAAGAAAACCTTGAAAATATTCCAGGGGAAACACTGTGTGCTCTAAAGTTCCTGATGGCCCCCCGAGATATAGGAATCCAGGGCAGACCATTTCACTGAATGTACCTTAAATAAATATGTCCCAAAACTGCGGGACAAAACTGAGATTCAGATCATAGTGTCACTTTGCCTTTGGCACATAAGCAATGGAAAGAGGAAAAAAAATACATTTCTGTTCTCTTCCTCATACATTCCCAAGTACAATAGGAGACTCATAATTTAGCTTTTCAAGCATGGGGGGAGGGGGAGCTTGGACCCTCAGGACTTGAAGTTGCCATTTTTTATGACCCCTAAAGACCCTTCTAGTTTTACTGCTAAATTCCAAAGACAGAGTTGAAAAAAAAAATTAGTAGCATGGTTTGCTCCTATGGCAAGGCAGGAAACATAAAAACTGTAGCATACTCCCTGAAAAAACTTAATTTGGTTTTTTTTTTTTTAAAAAAAAGACCTTTCCTTGAACCTTGGAAAATCTTGACATATATGCATAGGTTGTCTCATGCATTGCTGCTCAACAAATCACTCCAAAGCTTGTCCATCTCAGCTCCTTAGGATGTTCAAGAATAGCTCCTAACATTCAGTATTATCCTATTTCATCTGGTCATGGTGAGATGCTAGATTTTCATATCTTCATGACCAAAACCTTCACACCACAGATATTTTGTCTAAGAACAGTTAGCCTGTTGGGGTTAAAACCAAGACAAATCTAGTGTGTCTGATCTTTATGCATGATTCCCTTGATCTTATACTGGGGAGAATACTCTCACCGTTGTTCTCTGACGTGGAGATTAGTTGGGCATGATGGACCAGATCTCGGTAGCTAAACATGAGGCTTATCTGCAGAAAGTCACGTGTTCTCAGAGGAACACCAGGAATTAAAGCTACAGTGCCATTGGAGAAAGATGAAGAATAAATCTGACCAAACTCAGCATTACATTTTAATTTTTTTAGTTATGATTTGCATTTTTAAACTGTCTTTGGGTGGGTGGGGGTATTGTATGTGTATGTGTGCCTTCTAGTTAGCCTTGATATCTAGTGAGTGCCGAGGCTACGTCTACAGGTTTTTTGGCAAGGTTTTCAGAAGTGGATTGCCCTTTCCTTCTTTCAAGATCTATGAGGGAGTGCTGCAAGGTCACCCAGCTGGCTTTGTGCCCATGGAAGACAAGAACTCACAGTCCCTAGTTCTACCATGATACCTTAACCATCCTTCCTTCTTGTGGGGGAGGGGCTTGTATGTTCTGTTAAGGTTGCGTGCTATGCTGGAGAAATACCACCAGAAAGTATACCAGAAAGTCACCCAAGCCAAACAGAGGGGCCAAACTAAGAATATCCACAAACCCATTAACCATAATGAGACAACAGAAAAAGAATCCCATACCAGAGCGGTCATCGCCCAGGTTAACAAGACCGTTACTATGCCTGGACAACTGTCAAAAAATGAGTTATTTGTTGTTAGTTGCAAAGTCATGTCCGACCCATCGCGACCCCATGGACAACGTTCTTCCAGGCCTTCCTGTCCTCTACCATCTTCTGGAGTCCATTTAAGCTCACACCTACTGCTTCAGTGACTCCATCCAGCCACCTCTTTCTCTGTCGTCCCCTCCTTCTATTGCCCTCAATCTTTCCCAGCATTAGGCTCTTCTCCAGTGAGTCCTTCCTTCTCATTAGGTGGCCAAAGTACTTGAGTTTCAACTTCAGGATCTGGCCTTCTAAAGAGCAGTCAGGGTTGATCTCCTCTAGGACTGACTGGTTTGATCGCCTTGCAGTCCAGGGGACTCACAGGAGTCTTCTCCAGCACCATAATTCAAAGGCCTCAATTCTTTTGCACTCAGCCTTTCTTATGGTCCAACTTTCACAGCCATACATTGCAACTGGGAAAACCATGGCCTTGACTATATGTACTTTTGTTGGCAGGGTGATGTCTCTGCTTTTTAGTATGCTGTCTAGATTTGCCATAGTTTTCCTCCCCAGGAGTAAGCGTCTTTTAATTTCTTGGCTGCAGTCCCCATCTGTGATGATCTTGGAGCCCAGGAAGATAAAATCTGTCACTACCTCCATTTCTTCCCCATCTATTTGCCAGGAAATGTTGAGTTTCAAGCCAACATTTGCACTCTCCTTCTTCACCCGCATCAAGAGGCTCTTTAGTTCCTCTTTACTTTCTGCCATTAGAGTGGTATCATCTGCATATCTTAGGTTGTTGATTTTTCTCCCAGCAATCTTAATTCCAACTTTTGAGTTATATGGATAGAGAAAGACTTGGCAACCTATTCCGCAAAAATTCACCAAGAAAATTCTACAGAAAGGGTCTCAAATGTGTCAGATAGGGTGCCAACTATAGAACATCAGGAATCTCAGTTACTGAGGCAACCAGTGGCACAAACAAACATCTGCATTGTACAGAGATACATCAGATAGCCACATGAAATGTCAGAGGAATGAGTCAGAGTAAATTACCGGTAGATATTATCAAATGAGAGATGATCAGGTTGGAAATTGATATCCTTTGTGTTGAGGACTGCGGACTGCGTTGAGATCCACATGTCGGACAATGGCTTTTTCCAGTTTGGGGATTTCACTATCTATTATTCTGGACATGATACCATGAAAACAAATGGAGTGGCATTTATTGTAAGCAAGAAATTTGCTTACAATAAATTGCAGTGGAAAGCTTCTCAACTGTTCAATGACCAAATTATGACCATCAGAGTTTGTGCCAAGCCCCCTCAACATCACAATTATGGATAAGATCATCATAATTTTAACCATAATTTTAAAGTGGCTTCCTTAATAACTTTTTGTGGTATAATTTTCATTACATTCTGCTTGGCACATCTATTGGGTACCACAGAATTCTGCTTCTTTATGAAGACCAGTTTAAGCAGGAAACCAGCTTAAAATAAATCTGAATTAAACTCTAAAAATTTGCATCTTGTGCAACCCTAGGCATTATATTTTCACATCGAAGTTCTATAGATCAACAGAAGCCTATCATTTTATAATTCTTTTGAAATTAAAAAAGAGGCACAGTATTTTTTTAAAAAGTAGCAACAATAAAGTGTTTATCTATGCTACACATACTTTTAGAGTTGGAAAGATTTTAGCTGCATTTGAAATACATGCATATTTTTAAGTTACTATTGTATTCTGAGCAAGGATCTTAGTTTATCTCAGCGGTTCTCAACCTTTTTCAGGCTGCGACCCCGACCTGTGCCGCGCATGCGCGGCGCGACGGCCCACATCACGCATGTGCAGCGCAACAGCCCACATCGTGCATGCGTGGCGCGACGCCCCGCACCATGCATGTGTGGCGTGGCGGCCTGCATCGCGCATGTGCGGTGCGACAGCTCGCATCACGCATGCGCGGCGTGACAGCCTGCATCGCGCATGCGTGGCACGATGGCCTGCATCGCGCATGCGTGGCACGGTGGCCCGCATCACGCATGCGCGGCACGACGGGCTGCATTGCGCATGTGTGGCATGACGGCGCACATGTGTGGTGCGACGGCCCGCGTCACGCATGCATGGTGTGACGGCCCGCATCGTGCATGTGCGGGGTGACAGCGCACATGCATGGCACGCCGGCACGCATCACGCATGCACGGCACTACGGCCCACATCGCGCATGCGTGGTGCTAGCCCACGCATGCGCAGTGCTGCCCCCTGCGCCGGCCGAGGGGAAAAGGGGAAAAAATGGCGGACTGCGTTGTTTGGCAACCTCCGTCAAATGGTCATTCGACCCCAAATGGGGTCGCGACCCATAGGTTGAGAACCGCTGGTTTATCTCCTTATTCAACATATCAATTACTCGCTTGTTCATAAAGATCCTGTCCATCTAGCAAACAGTAATTGATGACTGGAAACCTCCTAAAAGAGAAATCAGATTATCAGGAAGAATCAGCCATAGGCTCATTCTTTATAAATACCGAAGTCTATGTTACATTTCACTCGAGAAATCCTTTAGCTCAGGGTGTCAAACTGCTGGCCCGTGGGCCGGTTGCATCATGCAGAGGCCGCGCCCACCGCAACTTCAGCAATGCAAAAAACGTTGCAATATATCATGACACGTAATGTGACGCGGCAAGTTTGACACCCGTGCTTTAGCTGGCCCTCCATTGTTGTGCTCACTCAAGAAGATACTTAGCAATAAATGAACTAGCAGATGCATTTGCAGAACCTGCTAAGGTTGGTTAGTTTTAATTCTTGGTTAGTTAGATAATTGTCTTGCTGCTTTTTTGCATATTGGCAGGTTGTATAAACACTTCTGCATAGGTTAGTTTATAACCTAGTATCTTGTGAAACTCCGGAAAATTAATCTGATTCACCAAATTAAGCATATTGAGCAAATGCATCCAAAGCTTGACAGATTGTGCCTTTCTGACAGTCTTTGCCTCAGGCTTCTGTTTAATTGGTGGTCATGGACACACTGATTGGACCACAAATTAACCAATTGCATTTTATCCAGCTTGCTATGCACATCCATCTCGAGTTATTCAGTTTCAAGGTGTCATTCAAAGCCAGAAAACTTGGTTAACTAAATAAGCCATAACTAAGCCTATCTGAAAAAGGCAACCATATTTCTTGTTTCTTAGACCTCAGTGGAAGACATTGTGCACATAAAGCACCAGGAGAGGAACTGTTCCTCACAGTGCCTTTGCAACATTCACAGTATAGCCTGATCCATTTTGATTCCAAAGTTCCTTTAAGACCAGCTAAATTAATTAAAATTTTACTGAGCTGCAAGGCATTGGATACCAAAAATATTCTAAGGTTGAGAAAAATCTTTTTGTCTTTGCTAGTTGTTGCCACAGACAATGATTAATTATCAGCCTTTCAGCGCTGGCTGTTCTATAGTCTCCTCCCTGCACGAATAAGTTTATTAATAGAAAGCGGCTTTGTTAGGAAACAGAGCCCTGGTGTCTTTTGGTAAAGCCTGAGCTGTAAAAGAGAGGCTTATAAACGTCCCAATATGGTTTGGACTATAGCCAAAGTATTTGTATCCTTGCATAACAGGATGCCTCAGAAAAGAAAAGCTCAATCTTTAAATAAACAAATAAAAAGACAAGAAAAACCCTCAGCTCCGCAGTGAGAAAAACACATACATAAACAGGATTTTCTTTTTCAGTAGGATATATGAAAAGCTTATATAGGGTTGGATGAAATGTTCTGACAAAAGTTTGCATAAATGGATAGTTGTGTGGAGAATATTTGCTGTTCTCTCTCTCTCTCTCTCTCTCTCTCTCTCTCTCTCTCTCTCTCTCTCTCTCTCTCTCTCTCTCTCTCTGTGTGTGTGTGTGTGTGTGTGTATATATATATATATGTGTGTATATATATATATATATATGTCAAGTGGTTATTTTTTAGATTGCACCCTGTAAACCCAAATATGGGAGGAAGAAATCATTCTTTCCTTTGCTTGTTTCAGCTCAACCCAGAGCCATCTGCAAGCACAAATATATATATGTTGTTTAAAATTGTTAACAAAGAAATAAGGGATTTCTGAGATAGCTATTTCGAGTTATTTACCTCTCTTCAGTCAGAATTCACCCTTTCTGGGTTCGAATCTAAATTCTGACTAAATAACTCGAAATAGCTATCTCAGAAATCCCTTATTTCTTTGTTAACAATTTTAAACACACACACACACACACACACACACACACACACACACACACACACACACATATATATATATATATATATATATATATATATATATATATATATATATATATATATATATATATATACATACACAAACACACACACACCATATGTGTGTGTGTGTGTGTGTGTGTGTTAGTTACATCAGTAGATCTTACACAGTGATTAAAAGATCAGAAGGTCCTTGGATCTGCAATCTGAATACATTTTCTTTAAAACATTTCTTTTTTATCTAAGGTAGAAGTGAATGCTACTTATAGAAACCCAAGAAGTAAGCCAAAACTTTTACTGCATCTCCATATGTGAGAGTATAGCTATAAAGAAACAAGGCAAAAGAAGTCCCTTCTATGTTCAACTTGAATATCATAGCGCATTCTGAGGACTGCTTTGAGTATTTGCATATTTAAGATACACAAATGTAGCTCCATGCAAACTTAAGCAGTTCAAGACTTCCGCAAGGAAATTGGTTTAAGAAGGGACAATTGAAATAAACTGAGCATTGTTATAACTGGAGGAATGTTAAAAAGGTAATTTCAAGGCTGAATATACTGTATGGTGGAATTGGCAGTCTTGATATTCTTAATTGTGAAAATTGAGAAAAACCATCATTTTAGATCAATGTTTTTCCACGTATAATAAAATTTGTGATGGAAAGAACAACAATTCATTCTTTGATGTTACTGTTTGGGGAAATGTAGCACTTGTACTTACTTGCATTCCTGAGGAATTTATAAAAGCGGATTTTAAATGAATTGAATATTGCAGAAACTAACAGTGAGAGTATTCTCTTTTATATTTTTGAATACATTGCAAAAATGTTGTTATGTTATGTTATGTTATGTTATGTTATGTTATGTTATGTTATGTTATGTTATGTTATGTTATGTTATGTTATGTTATGTTATGTTATGTTATGTTATGTTATGTTATGCTATGCTATGCTATGCTATGCTATGCTATGCTATGCTATGTATATATTATATTTCTTGAAACTGTACTAGGTTTTTTTTCATTCACCCACCAAAAATTCTGGTGATATATTGGTCGATGGTAGCAGCAATCATTAAATGGGAGTCATCCTATTCCCTCACAATGCAACACTTCTATTATTTATCAGTTTCTTGCTGCTGAAAAGGACAACTCACACATCTGAAACTTCTACACTAAGCTGAACCTGAAATTTTTAGTTTGTTTAAATAAATGTAGAAAACCCCCAATTCATCAGTTGATTGAACAGCATTCTACTCTATTAAGCTGTAATATATCAAGGGTTCTGCAATCAACAGGATTTGAGTGAAGTGACTTGCATTTGACACTGGGGCAAAACTTGGTCAATTTGGAGGAGTTGTTCTGCTTATAATGTAATTTTCCAGGCCATTTCCCTTCACCTTTCCCATGTTTTTATTTATTTTTAATTTTGAAGTTGATTATTTTGTTAATACTATTATCTGGAAGTATACTATTGTATAGAAGTGTACTAGTTTAACTTTTTAAAAAAATCAGGAGGACATTGTTGCATGATAATTATTAAGTACTGTAGAATGTGCTGGTGTTTTTAAAAACCATGCTATGAACATTTTCCTCCTGCCTTTACATACATATATTTAAGAATAGTTTGGAAAGTAAACCGTAGCATATTCTTTCAAGGGTCATCCAGGTCAGCCACTGTGAATTCAAGATAAAGCTTCATAGCTTAAAAAAAAAAGTTGAGGCTTGGAGACTTGGGCTGAGATAAACAGTCATAAGAGAGATAACAGATTTGTCTGACCTTGTGGTATTCAATAAATCATAACAAAACTTCAGAATATTGGAAACAGGCCAGAAGTTGATAACTTAGATTATAACTTCTACAATATTTTTGGGAAAATCGTGACATGTTTCCCTATCACATTAATTCATTCCAAACTTTAGGTTGCCTTAAACATGCCCTATTTCTCTTTTTCCTATGCTGGAACAGTATGTGGCTTATTATTTCTGTTGAATAACTTAACCAGCTTCCGCTTTTAATTCAGATCTTGCCTCACTGGCAATCTTGACGGTAAGAACTATCTGTCATGTGTGAATACTGTGGATACCCCCGGTGTGACTCCCTGTCTGGAGTGATGATGGATGAGTGGGATGACCCCCTATCCCATGAATTCCTGTCAGGAGCACTTGTGGAACTCTGTGATGGCCACTGAAACTGATCCCCAGAATGCATATTATAGTCCTCCCCCCGCCAGAGCAGAGCCAGGAGTGGAAGGGTGAGAGTCCAGTCTCCAACGCAGTTGGTCTCTGTGTCTGTGCAGAACGCGGCTGTCTTCCAACACCACTTCATATAACAAGGGCCCCAAGACCTTGCAGACCACAGCTGTGACCCAGAGATAACCAGGCCCATAGTTCCTTGCCCAAACCGGATCGCCCACCTGGAGTCTCCTAGGTGCCCGTGGTTGTGACACCTATGAAGCCACCCGGTCAGGGTGCATGATGAGACGGCGACCCCAGCAGAGTTCAGTGGTGCTCTTCCCTGTGGCAGTGCATGGTGTGGTGCAATGTGCAAGAAGGAAATCTGCTAACTTGTGATGCCAGTTACCATAAGTCAGTTTCTTTTTTTTCTTTGTTCTGCTACCTGGGACCGAACTCTCCATCTTCTGAGTGGGAGGCGAGCGTCTCCACCACTAGGCCACCCTGCCCCTCTCCATAAGTCAGTTTCTTGAGGGCATCTTTGGTCATGCGCACCATCCTCTCTGCCAGTCCATTGGAAGATGGATGAAAGGGAGCCGAAGTTGCATGGTGGATCATGTTGCCTTGGAGAAAACCCTGGAACACAGAAGAGGTAAATTGAGGGCCGTTATCTGAAACCAAAACATCTGGAAGACCGTGTGATGCAAAAATTCCTCTCAGCACTTGGATAGTCCTGGCAGTAGTAGTGGAGGAAACAGGAACAACCTCTAGCCACTTGGCATGGCTGTCAACAACAACCAGGAAGAATTGCCCCTGAAAGGACCCAGTGTAATCAATATGTACCCTAGACCATGGGGTTTGCGTTTCCTCCCACCTATGTACTGGGGCCTGAGGCATCTCAGGCCTAGACTGTTGGCACACTTGACACCCGTGCACCTGGGCCTCGATGGCTTTATCGAGTCCAGGCCACCAAAGATGGCTGTGCGCAAGCGCTTTCATCCTGACTATATCAGGATGTCCCTCATGCAGAGAGATCAAGATTCTAGACCTCAATGACGCTGGGATCACTACCCTGCTTCCCCATAACAGGCAACCCTTAAAAGTGGAGAACTCGTGTTTCTTGAGCCAGAAGCTGTGGAACTCAGTGTCAGGGCACTTGTCAGGCCATCCTGACATCACCATGTCAGTACGCGTGCAAGCGTGTGATCTCTGCAGCCACATCCCTAGCATTGAGGGGAGACTCAGGTAACTCCTGGATGGATAGAATATTAACAGCTGGAGCAGGATCTGGGTCTATTTGGTTCAGTGGTAGTCTACTTAGGCCATCAGCATGGTCCATTTCTTTCCCAGGTTTGTGAACTAATGAATAGTCATATGCTGACAGGAAAATGGGCCATCTCAGCAAATGAGGAGAAATGATGTGTGGATTCTGTTTATTAGTGGTAAACAAACCCAGCAGAGGCTTATGGTCATGGAAGACCGTGAACTGGCGGCCATATAAGAAATCATTAAATTTCTTAATGCCAGCCACTATGGCCAAGGCTTCTCTGTCAATTTGAGCTTAATTTCGCTCTGCAGAAGACAGAGTCCTTGAATAATAGGCCACAGGGACCTGTCCCATCAGCCTTCAGATAGCTAAGCACTGCTCCCACTCCATAAGGAGATGCATCGCATGCGATGCAAACAGGCAGTTGCTCATTGAAATGTGCTAAAACAGCATTAGAAGTGAGCAAGGCCTTAACCTCACTGAAACTTTTTTCATGGACTTTAGTCCACTGCCAAGGAGCCTGCTTGTCTAAGAGCCTGTGTAGTGGCTCTGCTATTGCAGCTTTATGTGGGAGGAATGCATGGTAAAAATTTAATAGCCCCAAGAAGGCTTGCAGTTCACTCTTAGGCTTAGGGTTTGGGGCCTGCTGAATAGCTTTCAATTTAGTTTCAGCAGGGTGAATACCTTGAGCATCTATCCTGAATCCTAAGAAGTCAGTAGAAGTGACTCCTATCTTACATTTATATTTCTTTAGTTTAAGGCCTGCTTTTTGAAAACAAAGCAAGACAGCCCTTAATCTTTCTGCTAAATTTTGAGATGACTCCCCAGCAATGAGGACATCATCAAAGAATGGACAGACCCCTGGAATACCTCGAAGTGTGCTCTCCGTGACACTTTAAAATATGCCAGGGGCTACATTTACCCCAAATTGGAGTCTCTTGACCTTAAATGCCCCTCTATGCGTTACAATAGTCTGGGCCTCTGCAGCTGCCTCATCAACAGATAATTGTTGATATGCTTGTGCCAGGTCAAGCTTTGCAAAAATAGGCCCCCCTTTGAGGGAGGCCAGAATATGACTTACCACAGGTAAGTCTGGTCCCGGGCAAAAGGTACCCTCCTAGGTTTAAGCCTGATTGGCGTGATGTTAGGGTCTAACCTTAGTGAAATGGGAGGCCCCTTGTAGGATCCTAACTCTGAACTAAACACATCTGCAAACTCCCTGCAGACTTCTGCAAGACTCAATGTTTGCAAATGGTGCAGCCCAGTTACCTGGATCCCTAGAGCCTCAAACCAATCAAGTCCAATAAGACTTGTACGATCACCCCCAACAACCACCACTTAGGGGACCCTCAAAATCCTTATGCTGTACTCTAAGGGTGGCCTCCCCCTTAACACACACCATAGAATTCTGAAAATCTGTGAGTATTAAATTGGATGGCCTGAGTTTAACTCGAAGGTCACTGCTGCTGCATATCCTTTTAAAGGTATCCATGGAAATAATGGAGAGAGTGGACCCAGTGTCCAACTCCATTGATAAGGGAACCCCTTGCAACCTTAAGTGTATGGACAGTTTTTTCTTAAGAGGCTTATGTGTTCCTGTTCTCAAAATACTCTTGTGCGATGTGCAGAAGCCCACCCTATGTTGGCTGGGGGCCCTGGTACCTTTCAGATGCAATTCTTCACGAGGTTGGACCTTCTGGCGACCCAAACAGACGGATGCTATGTACCCTTTCCTGCCACATGCTCTGCAGATAGCGGAACAAAACTTGCAGTTAGCTCACTTGTGGCGACCTCCACACCTGAAGCACTGAAGGGATGCTGGGGCCTTTTCCGGGCGTTCCTTCTGCCTCCTTTCAGCTGGCTGGTATAGCCTATTCACCTCCTCTTCAGGATCCTCGTCTGATCCTTCTCGAACGTCCTCTTGATGGACTGTAGTAGTCTCTGGAATGCTTCTGGTGGGCCTTAATGTCTTTACAGCCCCACCTGCTGCTTCCTCAGCAGTCACCTCTCGTAGTGCATCTTGGAAAGAGACTTCTTCCTTAGCAAAAAGCTTCTGCTGCAAATCTCTGTTCCTTAGGCCACAAACGAATCTATCTTGCAGCCTCTCTTCCAGGTCTTTGAACTCACGAGGCCTTGCTGCTCTCCTTAAAGCTGCAATAAATTCTGTAGCAGATTCGCCTGGCTTCTGATCCCTCTGATCCAATGTGTGCCTCCAAGCAATAGCAGACAACTTTGGCTGGAAATGCTCTTTTAACAGTTTCTTCAAGTCCATATATGCCACTGATTCCAGAGGTGCAGGGGCCACCAGATTTTCTGCAATTTCAAAAGCCTCCTATCCACACACACACAACAAAGTTGCAGCCTTCAAACCATCTTCTCTTATCTGGTTTACTCTGCAGTAGTTCTCCACCCTGGCAACGTAAGAGTTCCATCTTTCTGGGTGTGAGATATCAAATTCAGCTACACGCCCAATCTTTGCCATTTTTTAGTTGTAACTTTACTATTTACTCTTCTGCAACTTTTCTCAGGGAAAGGGTCTTGTAGCCAAACTCACCCTCCAGTGACTCTGTACTGGCAGGCTGGAACGCTGATTAGATGCCATCTTCCCTCTGTAGGACTTCTTGGTGCATCCTCAAAATTTCTCCATTGAATTGCAAACAAATCCCACCTTCGTCGCCAGTGTTAAGTACTGGGTTCGAGTGCAATCAAAGATACACATGGTGCAATCAAAGTTCTTTATTCTTCTTTCTCCTTACTACAACCAACACTAACAAAAGTAAAGAGTCTTCTTTTTAAAGGCAAATGGTCCCGGACAACGGCAAACAATGTAACAAGCTACTTCTTGCCCTGCGCATGCGTGCAAGGCTGTTGCCGCTCAGTCTGGTCCTGGGCAGCCAGCGTTGTGCACATGCGCACAAGGCTGGCACTGACCAGTCTGGTCCCGGGCAGCTTTTGGAATGCCCAGGACCAATGCAACGTCCCGAGCCTGCTTTTGCAGGCTCAGGACACAACAGCAGCCATCTTAAATATGAGTCAGTTGCCAAGTGTCTGAATTTTGATTATGTGATCATGGGGATGCTGCAATGGTCATAGGTGTGAAAAATGGTCATAGCTCCCTTTTTTCAGTGAGGTTGTAAATTTGAAAAGTCACTAAACGAACAGTTGTAAGTCTCAAGGAATACCTATAGACAGACAGACAGACAGACATATAATAGGTGGATGGGTGGATGGATATGTATAGAGATAGATAAATAGATAGATAGATAGATAGATAGATAGATAGATAGATAGATAGATAGATAGATAGATAGAGATCCACCCATCCACCCACCCATTACCTATCTATCTATAAATAGATCAAGACACACACAGAGAGAAATGAAACATAAGTAAAATAGATACTAACAGCTGTTTCTACATACCAATTAGGGATAAGTAAAGGTGCCCCAAAATGTCCAGGTTCCAATTATCATTCTTTAAAAACATTATGTGAAAACCTAGGTGTCTGGAATAGGCTCAAATGCTAAGAAAAGTGGAAAGAAAGGGGGGGGGAGATTAGCAGAGACACCTGTCTAAAAATATAAAAATCCTGAACACACCTCCTAACATTTAAGACTGAAAACATTATCCTCATGAATAAAAAAGTGTGTCAGCAAACTGAAGAAGAGAATCTATCTTCTTAGTGCTATCCAATTTCATGGATCAGAACTCCCAGTGTTAGGCTTTAACATTTAATAGGAATTGTAATAGCTCTGTTAAACATTTCCTTACATTATAATCAACCTGGATTGTAGTTATAACATTACTGGACAAGCATTCCACTTAGTATGCAGTTATAAAATTCCAGGCAAAAGTGAGTTCAGTATAAGCAGCTGGTGAATCAGTATTTATGTGGATTATATAAGTGTCAAATGTTCACTCTTCTTTGATGAAACCATGCTGTGCATCTTTAAAAAAAATTATCAAGGTTGCAAAAATAAAAGAAGAATTCATGTAGCAATGGGGCTCCCATTCTTAAGATATCACATGGATCCAGCAGTTTAAAAATAAATAAGTGAAACCAAGAGAAAAAAATGGAAAAGGTAATGATAGACCAAGCAGTTTTTTAAAAACAGTTTCTGTCATATCTGTCTGCAGAATAATCCAAATGGCTAAATCCAATAAGCAGAAACTTGCTTCACTTTTATATATTTACTGTATGGCTATAGTAATAGGTTTATTTCATTTTGCTGATTAAAATTGTACTGAATACTAAAGAATGCCATGCAAAGTTACATCAGTGTTGCATCATTAATACACAAAATGAGCCATATACTGAATTTCATTATTGAATCATTGCAACAGGAGCTGGGAGTTATTTTCTTCCCAAAGCTACATGTTTTCATCATTATCGCTACCGTGTTGTTAACCTATAAGGGCCACAGAGGGCATAGCCAACAATATCATTTGAGTGGATAAATAGAGAGAAAGCAGAAGGTTCCGTTTCCACTAAATTATGTATATTAAGTTTTCAGAGGGTTAATGTTCTTATTTTACATCCCCCCCCCAAAAACCCTCTAAATATCCTACCATCAAATTTTGGTAATAAGTCCTTGGGGGGCTCTGGACTGCACCCACCATGGCTTTCTATCTTCAAAATGAAGGAGACAAAAACACTCTCTCTGCAGGCATCTATTATTATCTATTATCTATTCCACATATGGCCATGTTTTGGGAATTCCATGCCAAATAGAAGTGATATTGACCCATTTGCTATTCAACCTCATTGATTCACAAAAAACGATTATATAAAATGTATCCCCTAATACCTCTAATTCATATTAGATAAACTTTCCAGTTCTCAATTCTCGTATGTATGGCGACACTGGTATATATTCTAATTCTTAGTGGCAGAGCATCCATAGGTTTAGTCAGTCTTATTCTAAATATTATGTACTCTTGTGCATATACTATCTTGTAAATATTGCAGCAAACTGGACAGTAGACAAAAGGAGATGGAATTTGTATTACTGCTGCTAATTTTTTTACCATTTGTTAAATCTATTGACCTAAGGTCATTTGTCAAATGAGTGCTCTTGTTTCTGCCACAATGGATTCTGTTCCCCTTCGGA
Organism: Bothrops alternatus; assembly: GCA_034064705.1. NCBI lineage: Eukaryota > Metazoa > Chordata > Lepidosauria > Squamata > Viperidae > Bothrops > Bothrops alternatus. The sequence goes on from JARGCV010000023.1 coordinate 15,425,006, forward strand.
GGTGATAGGAGAATAGATTTACAAGGAATAATTAAAGAGGAAGTGTAATCTATAATGGCTAAGTGAAAAGCGAAGGAAATGCCTCTGGATCAGTTCACAGGATGGTAAAATTTTTACCAAAGCCAAGGAAATTAGTCTAATGACCAGCAGAGAGTGAAAATCTGCCCCAAGAGTCAACTCTCATCATTTGATAGAAGTACACCCAGGAATGTGCTTTGTCCTTTCTTATGAGACAGATGGACTTTCTCCAAATGGTTTTACACTTATTTCCCCTGATTATTTCCCCATTTGGTTTTGAACATGTTTCTTCTTAAAATGTTGTATAATTATTATATTTTGGACAAATAAATAATTTCAGCAAAGTGTGTAATTGGTAAAGCTGGCTTAACATCAAGAACTAATGTTATTTGAAATTAAAGAGTCACTATCTTTATTATCACCATTGTTATAATGACTATTTCACTTTTCTGCAGAGATTTTTCTTCTTCTTCTGCAAGACCCTAAAGACCTGGCTCGACCAGTTGGCCTGGAGACCAAATGGGGAAGTGCCACACTGGAGATAGCTGCTGGATTGATGGCAGACTCTACCTCCTCCCTGACTCTCTCCACCCATCCATTTTTTTTGTTATTATATATAGATATTCTCGTTACTTTTTTTTTCATTGTTTATTTTATGGTTCCAGTATTTCTGTTTACATTCCTTTTCGGTTTCTTCCTTTTTATTATTGTAAACCACCTGGAGCAGCCCCATGGCAAGATAGGTGACAAATATACTTAACAAATCAAATGAATAATAAATGTAAAAGAAGACCTACACCTCAAGCACTATACAGTATATAGAGTTCCAATTTCATAGCAATGACATGTTGTTACCTGTATTGATTATTATCTTATATAGAAATATTTTTCACACTCCCTGTTTGATAAGCAGTTTCTGTACATGTTTCTACCAGTAATGGTTTTTGTTCTCCAAGCCATCCCTTGCTCCCTTTTGTTTGTGTGTCTGAATTTTCCGATGGCTGTCTGCTGGTGCTGGGGCCATGAAGGTGAATAGAACATTAATTATATTATATATTGTATTCCACTGCAAAAATGAATGAATAGAGAATAGAATTATCCACTTCCCTTGCATTGGCTATTTTGTATTGTTGTCATATCATAGTTGGCTTTTAAAAAGACAGTGATGTAATTTTAGATATACACACATATATGTTTGTATGTGTGTATGCATGGTATAGTATTGAGCTTTGAAATATTTATTCATGAAAATAATGTACAAAATGTTAATGATTAAAAAAAATAAATATTAGAAAATATCTCAAACCAGATATAATTGCAGAAGCTTGAATCAAAACATGCATACATTTCAGTATAGACTTTTTAAAAATGATATGATTTGGTAAACTTAACAATTTGTAAAAAAAAAAAAACCCCACACAACTAAGATAAAACAAGACAAAATCTTAGAAATAAGAAATTGAGAGTGACAAAAATTGTAAGGTTTGAAAATTTCTTATCCAGATCATTGTATGAACAAATTTAATATCCAAAATTTTTATCTATTCCAGCTTAGTTTGAGAAAATCTACTATTTAAATCTCCAAACAAAACATTTTGAGATATTAAATATTTTAAAAAGTTTTGTTTATAAACATCAATTTCATGGGAAGATTATTTTTAACATTCAACGGGAAAAATCAATATGCCAATTTTCCTGTCAATTACATCTGATCAATGGCTATTCAGGACCCTTTCTTCTTCCATACATATTATTTATTTGATTAACAAACAACAAATCAATAAATTTGTGCACACTTGAGATCTATGACCCCCACAAATACGTGTTCTCACTAGTGCTCCAGGGTCAGAATCAATTATTAAAGCCCAATGAGGAATGTACACTATTTTGTGGAAAGCAGAGGGAAGGGAGTATATTTAGATGATCACAGGGGCTATGAGTCTATCTTTCAGAAGCATTCCAAGGTATGGGACAAAACTCCACCTGGAAATACAATAACTAATGCATAACACACATGCCTCTGGTCCTGCCACAGCCTGTGTTAAATAATACGTATCTAATGTGATGACAGCTTCATGGGGGGGATGGACCATCATTGTCAACAGGAGAGGCCTCCAGCAGCATGTTAGTTGGGAGAAGACACTGATTTGATTTCAGACATTAGCAACACTTGGAATGACTGACATGTGATGAAAGAGAAAACAACTCTACCTTCCATGGTGGATTACTCTAGCACCAATGGAGAAAACTGTTTTCACTTCCTGACTGTCTCCTAACCTAAACTACTTGAAATGACTGAGTGGTGTTTTTTTTTTTATTAAATGATAGGAGTAGCAACTAGTTGGATAAGTGCAGAGGAACATGCATGAGATGTAATCAAAAAGCAAATTGTTGGTTGACAAAAAGCCCTTCTTTACATTTACATTTCCAACATTCATTTGAAATACCTTTATACATTCTAGATAACTTGTCTGGTGTTAAATACCAGCGATACATCATCGTGTAGAAATTTTCTTTGAAGTTGCAATTCAGTGTATATTTTAAACTTTTCATCCGCATATCATTTTTATCATTTATGGTGGACATGTGATAAAGCAAATAAATATTGGAGAAGGATTCACATTCTGATACAGAAAGTCCTTAAAGTAAAAATAAACATGAAACCAGAAACTTTTATTTTGGGTTTAATGGAAAAAGACTTGGGGGGAAAAAAACGGAACTTTGACCCTGTATAGGTTGACGGTCAAAGTTCCGGTTTTTTTTTTCAAGTCTGTATGCACAAAAATGGAAGGACATTTTGATTCCAACTATGGACGAATGGCTGCAGAAGCTGATGGAGTTGGCAGAGATGGCAAAATTGACTGTTTTGATTAAAGAAAAGAATACAAGTTTCTACATGGACTTTGTGCTTGAGGTGGAAAAGAATGAAACTTTGATTTTGTGTTTCACTGATTAGACTGATTTGTTGTTACAGAAATGACTAGTTTTTGTTATTGTGAAAAAGTAAAAAGTTGAGGCTTGACGTTAATGCTCTATTCTACTGCAACAGGGGAAGTCAGAAGTCAATCTCTTTTTTTTTCTTTTTCCTCTCTTTCCCTCACTTTCTTCTCCCTTTTTCCTCCCCATTGTGTCCTACCATTTGCTTTATATTTTGTATTTTACTTTACATTTTAATAAAATGTTTTGTTTTTTTTTTTAAAAAAAGGCAAATTGTTGGTTGCACTGCCAAGGCAGTTTTTGTTTTTTAAAAAAAGTGTGGAGTTTCTTTTCCCCATTTCCACTTAATGCACCTGTGAATTTAAGCCTAGAAATAATGCAATTCTGGTTAATATTGGTGAAGTATTTAGACCCCCATTGAAAGCCCATTTCAAATCCCATGTTATGCATTTCTAGTGAAATGGTCGAATGTCCTGTTTTATACAGAACAGCCTATGTATAATTGTTTCCCCTCTTTTTAGGACTGTCCATTTGAAGCCTAGTTTAAAGATCAAGAACCGTCAGAAAAATAGTCATGAATATTTAGCAGGTGGACTTCAAAATGAGCAGATACATCAGTTACCTGATCAAAGTTTCATCTATCTTGGTGAGAAATATTGTTTTCTAAATGTGTAGTTTTAAAAAAAGTCAAGGTAGTGGCCATAATGGTGTGATCAAAGCTGTGCTTCATCACATAAAAACAATCAGATCTATTGTGATGGTAATGTTGACATTTTTTAATCATATTCTTTAGACGTTCCTGAATATACTTGTAACACCTTGAAAATCAATATATTTGTGATGGCAGCTTTTTTGATATGGATGCTATTCACCAACCATAAACCTAACCCTAACCCATATTCTTCAGAAGACTTCTCATTGAATACATTTATCTTTTTGCAGCAGTTTATAAACCATGCTATCCCCAGATTTAGTTTGCAGCACACCTAAATATCTTAATCTCGAAATATTCAAACTATGCTTATTAAAAACAACCATAATATTAAAATATAAATGAAAAACACAATAATCTAAATTCAATATAAGACAGCCCAAACAGCACAAACTCCCAAATGCCTGTGGAAGAGAACCATTTTAAAGACCTTCCTAAAATTCAGCAAGGTAGAGATCAATCAGCCAATGGGGCAAGTTGTTATATAGCAGTGTTTCTCAACCTTGACAATTTTAAGGCATGTGGACTTCAACTCCCAGAATTCTGTGGAATTCTGGGAGTTGAAGTCCACATGCCTTAAAATTGTCAAGGTTGAGAAACACTGTTATATAGCAACTGGGCAGCTACAGAGAAGCTTGACTGTCTATTGAAGCAAAGAGGGATTTGGCCACTCCTTTCTCATAACTAATGAGAGTTAGGAAGGTTTGAATGTTTGAGATCTATGGTTTGTGCTGGGAAGGATAAGAAGGAAAATAAGTGCATCATCTGTTTTACTACCTAGTTTTAAAACAATGTAATCAAAACTAATGTTTTTTGGTGCTAAATGACAAGACAACTGACAATTATCAAAGTAGTTCTGGAATCCTTCTGCAACCAATGATTTTGGGATTATTCACTCCTTCTGACAAGAGCCTCGAATATAATTCTAAAGCCTCTTTATTTTGGAAAATGTAAGGTTTGAGGAAGTATAGGTACTAGCCACCATAAAACATGTTAATGGATACTCCTAATATATGTCACCTCATAGTCTTTGTAGCTGCTTACTGATTATCTTAGTAGAAATGCGGGAGAGGAAGAGAGAGAAATAGATGAGAAATCTGATTTATGAGGTTGAAACATTTTGTCCATATAAGAAGAAGCCCAAAAGCTGGTTTTAAGCAGTTGTTATTGAAGACAACCCTATGTTAGGGATGAAACTTTGGCAGCTATGTGCCTCTGTGTTTTGACTTGCAGGTTTCAACCCTAACGTCCACATTTCTTCTACAGTGATTTGATTTTTTTTTTTTTTTTTTTTAGAAAAAGCAATGTCAGGGGAAATGAAAAGGGAAGCTCAAGGAAGGGCAGAAAATTGAAGATTTAATGACTTATTGATGTTCACTCAACCCCCTGTTCACAGCCAAGATTAAAGGCTGGAATAACTTCCTGTACAGATTCTGGTCAGAGTCCACCCACATCACAAAAGAATGTAAGATTTGTATAGTTTATGCCTTTCAGAAATGGCATTGTAAAAACAAAATAGATCAGATATTTTTTATCAGATCTCTGCGCAGACCAAAGATTTTCAGTTTGAAAAAGGAGAAAAATATATTTTAGAATGTTGAAACAGTTGTAGATTGAGGGCCAGTGTGACAGTAGTTAGATTATGAGCAGAAACATCCAGTGTCATGGAAGCTTACTGAGGTTCTTGGAACCAGATGCTCTTTTTCAATAAAGGAATACCACAGGATCTCCCAGCTTTTGTTGAAACACCTCAAGTAAAGAGTGATTCTATTACTTCCTGAGGCAGTTTGTTTCGGTGTTGAGCAGATCTTATTAGTGTGTGTGTGTGTGTGTGTGTGTGTGTGTGTGAAGGTATGCAATAATTTGCTTCTAAGAAATTGAGTTTTGTCAGTTCTTTCTGTTGTGCAGAGCTTCTTTTCTTATAATGTTCTTAAATAGACAATCTTTTCAGTTGATGAAAACAGGACTTGGTCCACTTTGTTTCCTATTTTATTTTATTTATGTTTTCAAATTTATTTATATGAAATAAAATAAATTCATTTTAAGGTTTTCAAAACATTCTAAAGATCATATCATCCGTGGTCAAATTATCTACACTTTGGACAGGGAACAGCAGTTAGCATGGGCTATCACCCTGCCTACTTTCGTGATCCTGGAATGAAAATAAGGTAGTAGCAGCTTGTGACAACTTGCATTCAGCTATGGCTTCTCACTGACTGTATCTTTTTAGAAACCCAAACAAATATTTGTGATGGCTGGACACCTACTAAGGAAAGTTGGAAGTAGAATATAGTTTAGTTTCTCATTGGAAAAGCTACCAATGTGTGTTGGCATTAAAGGTAGAATCTTAAAAGCTGTCTTAAAAAATTATTACAGAGAATTGGAATCTCAGCTAAGGTGTACCTAGATTGCTTTGGCTATTGATGGTGTACGATTTTAGTAAACTTCAATATGGGGTGGCAAATGTGAACTGTCTTGAGCAATGTTTATAATGCTGGATGCTGGTTAATTTGAGTTTAGCCTGATGATGATGAGATGGGTTTTGTCTATCCAAAGCAGACAGTTCTGGTCGAGGTTGAAGATGATGAAAAAGCTATGGTTTACCTGCCAAAAAATACCATCCTGATTCACAGAGAAAAATAGCCTTCACTATCTGCCACTGCTTCTTTAGCTTTCAATTAGCAGGTAGGTAGGGCCTAGAAGTGAAGTATTGCACCTAATGTATTAAGTAAACATTATAAAATGTATACAAATCCAGATAGAATTGAGCTATATAACGTTAGTCCTGTATGTTGTCTAGAGCAGAAAAAAAAAGTTCAGTCACTTTGCAGTTTAGCATCACAAGTAGGTACACCTTATCTTGAAATGGGAACAAATAAGTGGGATACTTTGGTAGTTGCAGCTGTAAGTAACTTCCTTGTTCTGCTAAGAAATGTGGCCTGGAGATCACAAGTAGATGCTGAGAAATTTGTACTGAGTTTCTATCAATTCCTCAGAACTGATAAAAGCTGGTCCCATTCCTTCCTGAAATGTTTTGTTCTGCTGAAACTATTTCATATTTCATTGAAGCAGAACATAGCTAACCCAACATTTTGATGGAAAGTGTCAGGCTGGGCTGGTTTATAAGGAGGAGGAGGAGGAGGACGAGGGCCAACATTTAGTAACTTATCCTAATATTGATATAGCCATGTATCTATTATGGTTACCTTTGTAAAATCATCCCCAAAATTGACTTATGAATGTAGGTGATAAATATATATCTGTAAATACTTTATAGCAAGAAGAAAATCAGATATGAGCTCTCTTCCCCTGGCTATCTAATAGGGAAAAGATAAATGTAAACCTGCTACTTTCACCCTTTAGATCAGTGTTTCTCAACCTTGACAATTTTAAGACATGTGGACTTCAACTCCCAGAAATCCACAGCCAGCATTGCTGGCTGTGGAATTCTGGGAGTTGAAGTCCACATGCCTTAAAATTGTCAAGGTTGAGAAATACTGCTTTAGATCAACATTGAGGCAGAATAAAAAAGAATGGATTTGCCAATACTGGTTTGTATCCATATACCCATTGTTATGATTTTTTATTCCCCTTTGAACCTCGCAACAGATTTATTTATTTATTAGACCTGCCCACCTCACCTTAGCATTTGATATCCCCTAAGCACACTGATACCTCTCTCTTGTTTCTTTGTGGCTATACTGTGATAAGAATCCTTATCAGCTGCATTTATTATCAGAAGGATTATTTGAAATAATATTTTTAAAAAAACTTTCTTCCATGGTATTATGTGTTCCTATATGAAATATTGGGCTCAAAACTGCCCAGAAACTTTGTGGATGAATTTTGAACTCAAGTTTCCCTAGTCCAGCATTAATCACAATACCACCCCAGCTTCCATAGAGATTCTTTGGCAGATTCTGAATTGTCCACACATTTCCAATAAATCTGCTTTTGTCATCTTACTTCTCTAGTTTGTTTGCTTGCTCTTTGCTTGGACTGACTTTAGAGACATTTTCCAGAAAACCAGCTAACACAACTTCCACATAAACAGTATTCTCAGTTAGCTGAATGTGTAACAGCAGTGCATTGTTACAAGGCTGATCATCCATTTGAAATACTGTCACAAGTGGTGCCACGCTCCAAAATGCATTTTGCAGGCATCCGAAGTGGTTTTTCCATACTTCTTTTTCTTTCTTGTTGTTTCAGTCCTTTCTGGCCATGTTTCTGGGATGATGTGAGCACTTACGTGTAAATAATTTGTAAGAGAATGTATGATTCTCTAAAGACTCCAGGTAGTTTGTAGAAGGATAAAAAACAGGGGAAAGGGGGAAAAAATAGTCTCATGTATGGAAACCACCGGAAAGAGGTAAAAGTGGCTAAGGTTGTGACCTGTGAACCTTGCTGTTAATGTAATGTGATATTGGGCAATGCAGATGGGGGAGGAAAAAGTGTGGTGTGTAGACCACAAATCACAGCTTATGATGACAAGGAAAGGCTTAATAAAAGCTAGCACCCTTCACTCTCAAATGACACCAGAGCAGGGTGGGATATTTATTGTCTCAAAGGCTGCTTTCTTTGAAATTATTTCCATTTATCTATGGAGATGTACTGGTAGAGTGATCAATTCTTTCTATGAGTTTAGCATGTGGAATGCCTTGCCTTCAAGGCATTCCATTTTACCAGTGGAACAACTTGCCTTCAGAAATTGTGGGTACCTCATCACTGGATGCTTTAAAGAAGAGATTGGACAGCCATTTGTCTGAAATGGTATAGGATCTCCTGTTCGAGCAGGAGGTCAGACTAGAAGACCTCCAAGGTCTTGTCCAACTCTGTTGTACTATGTTTTTTGTGTTTGCTGAAAGTGTTGAAGAAAGGAATTTCTGTTCAAAGCATAATTGGAAAGTTCAGGCAAAATGAGTTGCTGCCAACAACAGGAGGTCCATGACAGTATTTATCCTTTTTCCAGCATATAATATAATTTAAATAAATATCCAGCTGCTATAATTCCTCCCTTGCTAACTTCCAGGTAATAATTGTATTGTGATCTGTAAAGTAAAGACTCTGAGTCTTCTTGGTGTTTAAATGCTGCCTCTCTATTTTTTAAAGGTCTGGACCGATGGAGGCGTAATGTTAGATGGTATGGATATTTCCAGCCCCAAATTCAAAACGTTAGTTTTGACATATAAAATAACACATTCTGAGGCTGAGGTTTCTTAGGATTCAAATCTCCTATGTGAATCCCCCCACCTCCAAATTGCTCTTAAGTTCTCTTATAAAATGACCTGCTCAAGAAACAATATTATCATCCATCAGAAATGGGACTTTATTTTTTAGTAATTATGTCAGGTTTCTGGAAAACTCTTCTTATTCTTCTGGGAAATTAAATCTGCTGGGTTTTTTCCTTCAGTTCAATGATGTCTGATACTTGGAACTGGACAGTTTTATGCAATTTTCTTGGCAGGTTTTCAGAAGTAATTTGCCATTGCTTCCTTCTTAGGGCTGAGAGAAAGTTACTAGCTCAAAGTCACCCAAATGCCTGAGGTGGAGCTATGCTGACTGGGGAAATCTGGGAGTTGAAGTCCAGAGATCTTAAAGTTCATAAGGTTGAGAAACACTGGACTATGCTGACGAAAGTCTAGTGGTACCACTTCTGGCTAACAAATTTTATGAAAAGGCAAAAGGTATCTTATAATAAAGTGTGTTGGTCCAAAAAGGAACAACAAGATGCCTGATTTTTTTCTGAAGACCGATAACCCTCAAGGCACTCTCTAAAATCATATCTTGGCACACCTTGTCAGTTATCCAACATCAAGGGAATAAACCTTCAAATGTACCTACTCCTCTTCTGCGGCAATGAGTTAATTATCATGTGTGCCACTTTCATATTTCAGTGTGATTGCCAGTTGCCTCACAAGGAAGTTAATGATAGGCTACACCCAGAAATGTCACAAAAACAGTTTAAATTGAAATACCCAGTCCAAATGGCAGTTCAGAGAGTCATCAATGCCATGTACAAAACTGCTTTCACTTTTATGTATTTGTTTATGTATTTCTGGTCTGCTGGTTCCAGTCAACAATGCATACAGCACATACAATAAAATAATCTGAGAATTGCAGAGAACTACAGGTCAAGGGAAAAAAATCAGTAAATGATTATACGGTAGCAGGGTAAAAGTAAGAAATAACTTTCCAAAGCAGGACAGACCTTTGGAGCCCCATTGAGCAGAAGAAATAAGAAGTGTTTCTTAAAAGGTAGTGCAGGGGATTTACAGTATGTTAAAGTAAGTGAAATAAAATTAATACATGTTATTATTAAGACCATCCAATCCAGACAAAATAAATTAATTCAGAAATTCAATTGACCTGACTGTGCTGTTGCCACCAAGACTGATCCTTATTTTCATTCTTGTATTAGGAGCAGGCAATGTACAAGACAAAAACTGAGAACTCTCTCTCTCTCTCTCTCTCTCTCTCTCTCTCTCTCTCTCTCTCTCTCTCTCTCTCTCTCTCTCTGTGTGTGTGTGTGTGTGTGTGTGTGGGACATGATTGAAAAAAAAGGATTAATAAAGGCTTAGTGATATTATTATTTATTAAATTTATATGCCACCAGACTCCCAGTGACTCTGGGTGATTTAGAAATGATTTAAACCATGAAACAAGACAATAAAAGCAAGAGAAATAAAAAGGCTAGAGATGGCCGAATAACCAACTGGGCAGAAGTAAAAGAGCCTAGGTTAAAAAGAGGTTTCAGTCATCCTCTTTTCATTCTTCATATAGTTGTTCAGCCTGAATGAAGAGCCTTCTGAACTAGTGGAAGGGTCTGAGTAGTCTTCAGGGGCATGCCCTTGTAGAGTGCATGTAGTAGTCAAGCTGCAAAGGGCAGGAATGGTTATCTCCGCCTAAAAAGAGGGTGCAACTGCTGCACCAGAGGAAGTTATGCAGGGGCCAAGTTCCCATAAATTCCAGGAAGATCCTCAGTCATGCACTACCCTTGAAAATGCCAACCCATCCAAGGTCAGAGATTAAATATGCCTAGCTGTTAATCCACAACTGCATCAATCAATGGATGCAGAAACAGTGGCAGAGGATGCAAATCACATCCCACTGTGACATCCTTGGTGCTCTCTGAGCTTGGTGGGGTTTTTTTGCAGAAGTGTCATTACCCAACTAGGTAACATGATCAGTGTTACCTGCAAGAAAACCACCAAACTCAGACAGCACCAAGGACCCCACAGTTCAATCCTGAGTTACAAGTATTCTCTTCTATGCATACATTCCACTGCCTTACATCTTTTTGTTTCTTTTTGGCCAATCAAGATGATAGGCTCATTAAAAGGCCTAGAAAGATAGGGGGGGAAAGAAGTCATCTGTTTTCAGTTTCCTGCTCCAATTCATACAACCAGACAGCTCAGTGGCATGATACCTACAGATAGTGTGGAGTGACTTCTGTAAAGCATTTGCAGCTTGTTCAAGTAAGGAAAAACACTTTGACTTCTGCCAGCCAGCAGGGGGAATGTGCTACAAGTTACAAGCTGCTTACCAACAAGAGTTTGTGCAAGAATTTCTTAGTCAGCATTACATATTTTGCACAGCTGGCTGTGTGCATTGCCAGAGGGTGGGGGAAGGGAGTTTCCTTTCCTCACCAGCATCCTGTCCAAGTCACTGAAAGAGATAGACTATTTGGAGAAGATGACCATTATCCAGTTCCGGAATGGGAACTGCTATAGGGATAGTATAGCCGGCAAGCTCCTACATCTAACAATGTTAGTGCTAACAACATCCAAAGCAACACTGAAGATGGCCTTTCTTGCTAAGGCTGTTTTGCTCATATGGGTTCTCATCTTTCAGCCTTCATGGGTCAACAACAACAATCATTGAATTATAAGAAAAGAAAGCCAGTAGATGGTATAAATGAAGATGCTTCACAGACCACTAAAGTTGCCCAGTTATGAAGGATCAATTTCTACATTTGATACTTTCAAGCAGCTGCTAAGTACTTTCATCTTGTAGGATCCATTGCTGATGCTGGTCTTGGAGCTCTAGGCCAAAAGAGTTCCACCTAAAATGGAGATTATAGTAGCTCTGAAATTATAGCAGCTCTGATGACTTCTGCCAAGAAGATCATAGGAAGCTCACTTCCTGGTATTCAGGATGCTGCTTATAAGCGCTATGTGCTTAGAGCTCAAAGCATTGTTAGAGACCCCTACACCCACTTTACAGTATGTTTCTGTTGGTCTCCTCTGGAAGGAGGTTTCAAAGTATTTCTAGCAGGATTACCCGATTCTGTAATAGCTTTGTTCCCTATGCCATCTGTCTGGTAAACTTGCAGGATTCGTTTCTCTCGCCATGCACATGTATACATAACCCGAACTAGACTGTGTTGTTTCTCTGTGTCATATAATATATGTGGGTATACGCATAATTCTGTATTTATTTATTTATTTATATTTATTTTTATTTATTTATTTTTGTCATATTTATGTAGCGTATATTGGAGGTGGTGACCCTTTGACAGCTATATGCAACAAAATGTCATTTTAATGTATGCCGATTAGTGTACATTCAAAGTGACAATAAAGTTATTATTCTATTCTATTCTATTCTATTCTATTCTATTCTATTCTATTCTATTCTATTCTATTCTATTCTATTCTATTCTATTCTATTCTATATTTTCTATTCTATTCCACAGAATGAATAAATTCTACTTTATGGAGAGAGGCTATAATAAAGAACCTTAAAAGTCTGATTGTGTTTTCACCTCTTGCTTCTCTCCTTTCTATTGAATCAGGAAGGAGTCATCTTCTTCTTAATACTATCTGCCTTCCCAGAACCAAAGGAACGCTTTTGTGCTCTTTGTTTACTGAATATTTGCTTTAAGGTTGTCTTATATCTCCTATGCCCTCTACATAGGAGAACTCTTCTGGTAAGAACAGCACCAATTAAAAATGGAGCCTACCAGAGGGCAGCCAGGTCAAACTTCTCTGAAGCTGCTCCTGGGTAAGGCCAATATAAGTTCAGTATATTCTGCAGAAGCTGTGGGGGGAGGAGAAGAGGCATGTGTGGGAGGGGGGGAATAGCAGTGGCAGCCATCTTGGTTCGGCTCTCCACCACAGTTCCAGTTTTGCATGTGGCCCCTTGGGAAAATGAATTGCCTACCATTGTTCCAATGTTGGGAGTCAGGACAGAAAAAAGCTATCTTCCTGGGCTCTGTCAGATGATCTTCTCTAGTAGATGAGATCTAAACATGCCACTTCTGCTGGATCAGATGGGACAGGTAGATGTATCTGGGGAGAGGGGGGTCCCTCAATCTATTTCAATACATTGCATTGTATTAGCAATTTCATTTATATCGTCCCAGAATGAGAAAATAATAGGACAAGGCCAAAATATATGAGCTATTGTTCTTACTGCAGCAGTAAAATGTTTGTAACCAAACATCTATCCACTGGGACTTCAGAAGAAGTGATCTGGATCAAACATATCAAATAAACTTTTGAAAATACTCTGTGGTTAAACTTTTTTTTATTATTATTCTGTGAACTGAGCTGATCCAAAATAATAATGCTGTGAGGGACCCAGTCACCCCAGGAACAAGGAGTTTAAATTTGTATTATCTCACCATGTAAACTTTTCATGGATAAACAAGTCAACGTTATATTGACATCTCAACAATTAGTTGATTTGAATAAAGTTATCATTAGAATTGGAATTTACTAAATTGTGTTCTCTCTTAATATCAAATTATTCACTAGAATATAGGAAAGTGGACACAGGCAAAAGGAGCCACACTAAACTCTTTCTCCAAAAAGATTAGAAAGCAGAGAAGAATATATTTAACTACATTGCTTGCATGGCTATTTGAATCTAAGGATATTTGCAGATAGAAAATGGTCAAAAGAAACCAACATGGTTTAAGCAGAGCCTGTAATTATAGTGCTATTGGCTCCCAGAAAGAGGTGGCCTTTTAATCAGCTTTTGCTTCTTTTATTATGTTTTAAGCAAAAAGGGACCTTAAATTGGACAGTTTTAACATGTGCCTTATGTTTTTGAAAACTACTGCCACCATGATGTCTCTCACACAAACAGTGTTTCTGGGAAGATCCTGCCACAATTCAAGGAAGAGTTTAATCTAAAGAGAAAAGATGACTAAAAAAAAATCAATTTCCATTATTTGAATCCTGGTTACTCATTAGCATTTTTTTTTAAAAAATGAAGTATCAGGAAACATAGCATGTGACAGCATACAAGTTAAAGCAGACAGAAAGCCAGTTTCCAAATGAGCATCCGAGACATTGCACAGTTAGAAACCTTCTCCTTTCCATCAATTATTCTGAAAAACCAAAAGTCCCCTCCTCCTTTTTATTTTTGCTAGTATAAAATTGCAGTTGCAGGGATGCCAGGGATAACAGTAGGCTAGTAGCCCTATAACCGAGCGCCAAGTAACTGACATTAGCAAGGATGTAAGAAGGCTTCTTTAAGAGACTTTAAAACAGTGTTTCTCAACCTTGATAATTTTAAGGCATGTGGACTTCAACTCCCAGAATTCCACAGCCAGCAACGCTGGCTGTGGAATTCTGGGAGTTGAAGTCCACATGCCTTAAAATTGTCAAGGTTGAGAAACACTGCTTTAAAAGATGACAAACAGAGCCTTGAAAACAGAAAGAGTAAATCCCCAACCTGAGTTATAGTGAGTTTGAACCCTTCCCAAACTCTTTCTTCTCATGTTTCTTACACTGTGTGGCCTCTTCTCAGATAAACGCAATTGCTTGTCTTCCACTTTTCAACAGTCTCTCTCACACAGGAAACGTTTGCTTGCTACCAGTAAACCTCATATCTAACACTGTCACTGGTTCTAGCAACCAAAACTCCTTTGCTAAAATTTGGCTGCAGATATATTGAAAAATATTGGGGGGGGGATGGGAAGGAGCAAAAACAAATTTCCATCAGGCAAGAGGAGGAATCCTTTGCTTTCCAGTGTGTGTAGGAGCAGCTAACCATATATTGAAAACCATATTAAGTATCCAAAGGCATTTGTTGTTTCTTTCCTGCCCAGAAAAATGTGTGTATTTTACCACATCTTGATTACATGTGGCAGGACTATCAGATCCATATATACTGGCCCAGGAGGAAGTGAGCCTTTTTACCTGATTGGCTTCCACCTCCTTTGTCCATTAACTGAACAATATTACATTCAGCTTTCGAAAACATGGAAGTTGCTTTAAAATTATTAAGTTTTCCTCAACACCATTACAGGTAATCATTAACTCACAACCACAATTGGGAGTGGGATTTTGGCTGTCAGTTGTTGCGATCATAAGTCAAGGCACTAATAATAATAATAATAATAATAATAATAATAATAATAATAATAAGAAGAAGAAGAAGAAGAAGAAGAAGAAGAAGAAGAAGAAGAAGAAGAAGAAGAAGAAGAAGAAGAAGAAGAAGAAGAAGAAGAAGAAGTTGGAAGGGAGCTTGGAGGTCATCTAGTCCAACCCCCTGCTCAGGCAGGAAACCCTATACCATTTCAGACAAATGGCTGTCCAGTCTCTTCTTAAAAACTTCCAGTGTTGGAGCGTTCAACACTTCTGGAGGCAGGTTGTCCAGCCCTCCCCCCCCCTTTTTTTTTACCATTTTTATGACAGTTGCTAAAACTAAGTGAACCATATGGTTATACATCTGAATCATGTAGCCATTAAGCAAAATGGGGTTTTTTTTGCCAGAAACTGGCAAAAAAAAACCTCTGGAAAATGGCAAGGAACATGGCAAATCATGATTACATGACTGGGATGCTACAACCAATTGTAAATATGATCCAGTTGCCAAGCGCCTGAAATGAAGTCATGTGACTGAGGGTTCTGTGTAGGACATTTTACAATGGCTGGAAGTGTTTTATGCTCCTAACACATCCTTTCCAAGATTGTTGAAACTTCAAAAACTAAAACAAACAACCTTTAACATCTAGTCATAAGTCAAGGATTACCTATATATAAGAGAAGCCAGCCAGTATATAGTACAAAACAGTATAGTACATAGGGCTTCCTGTGTCAGTTTTGTAAGCTGCTAAAACAAGGAGTGACTTTGTCTCCCATACACACATTTTTACAATTTGCAGAAATGCAAATATTTCTCTGTGCAATTCAGTCTGGCACTTGCTGTGATAAACCCAAGTGCCAATTTTGTTTCTCATTATTAACCTTTGAATATTAATCCCTTATAACTATTTGCATACAACTTCCATTTTTACAGAACATTTCAGCAGGGAAATGGAACCTCACTGTTTATCAGATTAGCTAATGCAAATAATTTTTGAAAAATGACTAATTAATCAAAGGAGTGGCCCATGGGTGGAGTTGGCAAGAATACGGGCACAACTGTTCTTACGCAGGAAGATGCCATAATGTTATCATGGAGGAAATCCACATTTTTGACCCGATTACTAAGCATGTCACCTCTTGTTCCTGAATTTAACAAGTTGTTTTGTGAACTTCTTTAAAAGGAGCAATGAAAGCCAGTCCTAATTTTCAGAGGACTCATCTGGATGCATGCTCTCTTCTTCACAATTAGGCACATTTAGGATATCATTAATTCTGATGGCTCCCTGATTGGAGATTGAAGATTTGGACACCAGAAGCTTTGGTGATCACAGAAAGCTATAAATAAATATATGGCTTGGATTGCGGTCCATTTCTTCTCCTTTTGTTTCTCATCACAGTAGATCTGTACAACTTTTTAAGTGCAATTTGAAGATGGGATTTTGTGATGGGAAAGAATAGGCTGTGAAGTGCACAACATGGATATAGGATTTAAAAAGGAGGAGTTGGATAAGAATTAGCTCTACTTAAATAAGAATTTGCAGAGATGCTAGGAAAAGTTCTCAAAAACAGTTGATGTTGGGTGTGAATGAAGTTCATTTCAAATGTCAACAGCAAGTCAACTTTTAAGGGCTGGATTTGGGAAGCATCAATCATTCTATTTTCTTAGTTCAGAAGGACCACATGTGGCAGCAGGTGATGGGTGAAAAGCTGCCTGTATGTGTCTGTTTGCACATACATATAAATTCTCCACATAAAAGAACACAAAAAAAATCTCCTCCCCCTATTGAGCAGATGTTGTGAAGATGATTCATTTTACATGTAGTGGCAGCAACAGGGGTACAGGCAGAGGACAGTTTATACCAGGGAACCAATTGTTGCTATTCCCTTTTATGTATGAAATAGTTGGGCCCCTTTGACGTTGCTTTTAGGCATCCACATAAGGTAGTCCAAGTTCAACCAACTCTTCCTTTTTAATATTTGTGCTTTCCCTACTTCTGTTATTTCATTACCTTTTTGCATTAAAACTGGTAAATTTGGACTGTGTTCTTGTTTTTAAATACAATAAGTTATTTTGATTATCTGCAAAAAAAAAAGTCAGGTTGAAATTAAGCACATCTCTGCAGAAGATGTTGTAGTTTGCAAATGTGTGTAGTTTCCTAGTTAATTCTGCTTCTGTATAACTGTCAAAAAGACAAAAGCAGGACTGAGATCTACAATCAGCAGAATGGTTTCTCACCAGATCTCCCCATCTCTGGTAGGGCAAGATATGGAGAAAGTGCTGACACATTTTAGTCTTTGCAATTAGGGCCAATCTCTGATAAGCCACTCCATTTGGAACATTTTTACATTTTCACAAGTGATACACAGGAATCCAGAGCAGAACCAAAAAGATACTGGATTAGGCTCCTGCATTGCTTAACAGAGCTTTAATCTCCAAACTTTATATAAACCAAATATTCAAGTGTTGGAACACGTTGTGAGCATCTATCCTTTTCTAGCAGGCTGCATAAACCATATGTCAATCACAAGACAGAAATTTCACCTGGCACCCTCTTGTCTCTTCCCCCCCCCCTCCCCTGTGATCTCAGGTCTGCAATTTGATAATGAGGGTAGGGGAACAAATAAAATTTGACCTTTCTGGGGCTGTTAGAAAAAGAAAGTCAGAATGGTAATAAAGGCCCACCTGCTTCCTTTTATTTCTACTAAAAGATTTGATTAAAAGATGACCTATTTAGAGAGTGAAAAAGAGAGAGAACAATTAGTCCGGGTCATTGTGTCATTGAACTATTCACTTAGTTGCAGATTTGCCTTCTTCCTCCTGATGGGCTGCTGAGATTATCAAGTAGTAACCATGGACAGCAGCCTTGACATGTTAAGAAGGTGGGCTGAGCTGCAAATGCCTGTAAATAGAAACAATGAGACAGAAACAGCTTTCCTTTGATCCCACCTTTACCTAGCCTGTATCTACCTTATCTATAGTCCTTCTGCACAAAAGCTATCATTTCTGCCATTGAGAAGAAAGCTCCATTTTTAGGCAATAATAATTATAATTAACAGCGCTTTATTTTTTTTTATATATAAAAATTCTTTTATTAAAACAATCAACATTGGACATAAAAACATATTATGCAGCAATCATCATGACACCTGGTATACAATACTAAGTGTTAGTCTTTGAAAACGTCTGAATTAGTAAGCCTTTTTCCCCCCTCCTCGCGTCTAGCCTCAACTATACTCCTGTTACATTTTATTTTGATTGGTGTTTATTCTGCAATTTCCCCCTGATATTCCTGCTGCCCAGGCTCTTCCCAGGAGATCTTGCAGTGTTGTGGGCAAGGAAGGATTGTTTTGGTCTGATCAATTCCAGTTTTATAATTGCATTATTCAGGCAGCACCCTGGAAGAAGGAAAACTTGATTCAAATTTTAATCCTAATGACATGACACTAAATGACCGTTTCATCAAGGAGAGAGAAGACTTTTGTTTTGTCTTCTTTGAATGGAAATTGTACAGTTGAATCAATACAACTAAATGCAAACTAGAAAAGAATTTTCTGTTCAAATACATTAAGTCTTATATCATGCTTCATGGATAGATGGGGCCCTTGTTCACCAGTCTTTTCTATTCCTAACAGTTGCAGTTGGCCCATCTAACTGGAAATGATGTAAGTTGCAGTTCTTCAGATTTCTAGACCAGGTAAGATTGTGAAAGCAGCATTCATTCTTCAGAACTTGACTCTTTAGCGGTGCAGTTCAAGTAGTACTTTGGGATAAAACCTAAGGTCCATTCTATAGGACATAGAAGAGGAACTTGAATAATGATTGTCTTCCAAATATCATGAAAAACCAGAAGAATCTTACTGGATCAGAATGAAAAGGTATCTTGTCCAGCATCTTTTTTTCATCAAGGAAATAGGTGAAACACTGTAAATATCCAGCTAACATTCATTGGTTTGAGAGTCAGTTTGGTGTAATGGTTAAGAAACTGGACTAGAATGGGAGAGATCATGAGTTTTAATTCCACACTAGCCACAAAATCAGCTGGGTGGCCTTGGGGAAATTATGACTTCTAAGAAGAAGGCAATGGAAAACCACTTCTGAAATCTTGCCAAGAAAACTGCAGGGATTTATCCAGGCAGTCACCAGGAGTCAACAATGACTCAAAAGGTATATTTAATGATATAGTCACCATGAACATGGAAGCTCCAATTTAATATTGAAGGAAATCATTATTAATTACCCACCATCTATATGTGCATTTTAAGGGCCTTTTAAAGCAACCTACACTGATTGCAAGAATATATACAGTGGTAATGAATTCCATAAATTAATTACACATTGTGAGAAATATGCCAAATCTCTCTCAGAGTTGTTATGGGAGAAAGCAGAAAAGAATGCTATCTATGCTACCTTGAGCTTCCAAATGAAAAAACAGGATGAGGGAGGGAGGGAGGGAGGGAGGGGGAGGGAGACAGAGACAGAGAGAGAGAGAGAGAGAGAGAGAGAGAGAGAGAGAGAGAGAGAGAGAGAGAGAGAGAGAGAGAGAGAGAGAGAGAGAGAGAGAGAGAGAGAGAGAGAGAGAGAGAGAGAGAGAGAAAGCTGATGCTTTATTAGTTGGAAAACCCTTTTCCCGATTTCAGGTTTAATCTGGTTTAATAAAATGATCTGTTTTTGAAACATACAAATTACTCTAAGTTTATTCTGAGACAATTCTGAACCAGTCCTTTTGTCCCCCACCTCTTTTATCTTTCCAGCTGCCTTTTAACTCCATTTTTCTCCTTTAAAAAAAAGTGAGCAAAATTTGATAGGGCTCTTCCTGCAGCAACTTGAAGTGGAGAGAACTGCAGCATCAGTTCCTAAACAGGATGTACATTCAGGTAAATTTGCCCATTACTGAGTAAATGAAAAGACTGTATGTCATTCCATATTAAACTGATGAGATGCTCATAAAGGTAACTTGAAAAAATAAAATAGTCTTAACTAGGAAAAACATTTAACCTAACATACGTTCCTGGAATACAAAAATCCCTGGAGTTTTATCATGATGATCTTCCTGACAGAACATCAGTCTTGTTCTCTTTTAACATTTCCTGAATGTCTGCATTTCATAATGCTTGCCAATTAAACTTCTCTGTTCCTTTTTTAAGTGAACACCAATTCTTGGCGTACAGTAGTGTTTTTCTACTCTAGTGTTCTATACTCTGTGCAGAGTTACAAGGCCAAAGAATTTGGATAGTTGTTATCCTAACATATCTGGAGAGTTTTAGGCTGAGGAAAATTCCTGCACTCATTCAGCTCCTATAGCAGGGGTCCTCAACCTTGCTGGTATTGGTCCCTGGCCTGTTAGGAACTGGGCCACAAAAGTGATGGGTGAGCAAGCGAAGTTTCATCTACACATGCATGGGATCTAGGTTCTGTATCTCCATGGAATACAATTTTTCTTCTGAAATTGGTCACTGTTGCCAGAAAGATTGGGGATTGCTATCCTATAGTCCTCCTTTATTAGCATAGGCTGTCGAGAAATCCCACCAAGAAATTTGGATTCCTCTTCATTTTGACCCAATTCTTGAGCCTGAACTTTTGAGATCCTTAAATTTCTATTGCTCCTTGTACTTTTATTTCTGAAATCTCTTGTCCAGAGATCAAGGATCTTATACTTCTTTAAGATATTCTCTGAGATCAGCAGATTCCTGAATATTTCCCATTCTGGAATTTGCTTATGTTACCCTTCTACTGTATTTTAGCCTCAGACACAAACCAAATCTTCTCTTAACCATGAAGTCAGCACTGTCTCCTCATTCCATTTTGATCTGTTCTGCCTTTCATGTATTTATTTGTATGTGAAATTGGGATTTGCTGTTGTTCATTCATTCATTCATTCATTCATTCATTCATTCATTCATTCATTCATTCATGAGAAATACTGAATTTTCCTCCATCAATTGTTTCACCAAGGAGAATTTATTTATGAATTATTTTTACAGGAGTGAAGAAGTTTGTGGGGAATTTATTGCATTTGTTGAATGGTGTTCAAGAGCAGTGTGTCTTTCCCTGTACAATCATCTCGTTAGAGGTCTGTATTCTTCTGTTCAATATTCAACCCCAAGTGAAAGCATCTTAAAGGAAATCCTCAGAAAAAGAGTTTTTCCAGTTACAGGATTGTTATCATACCTAGCAGGAATCCTGCTTTTGAGAAATTTCATCTGAAAAAAAAGGAGAATCAGCCCACGTTTTATTGTATGTATGTTTGATGCAAAAGATTTGTTAGTTCATTTGTTTTTACTTCATGGATAGATAGATAGATAGATGATAGATAGATAGATAGATAGATAGATAGATAGATAGATAGATAGATAGATAGATAGATAGATAGATAGAGATAGCTATAGCTATAGCTATAGCTATAGCTATAGCTATAGCTATAGCTATAGCTATAGCTATAGCTATAGATATAGATATAGATATAGATATAGATATAGATATAGATATAGATATAGATATAGATATAGATATAGATATAGATATAGATATAGATATAGATATAGATATAGATATAGATAGACAGACAGACAGACATAGATATAGATAGACATAGACATAGACATAGATATAGATATAGATATAGATATAGATATAGATATAGATATAGATGATATAGATATAGATATAGATATAGATATAGATATAGATATAGATATAGATATAGATATAGATATAGATATATAGATACACACACACACACACACACACACACACACAAACCTGAGTCTCTAGATTAGGGCCTAGCCTGCAAGTGGAAACCTTTTTTTTTAATTGCTCAGTTTGACCCTTCCAAAGCTTGCCCTGTACCTAAAGATAGTTTATGAAGATGTTTAAAAAAACATCACACATAGTATAAATCCTGGCCAGGGAAGAAAAATTGCTACCACTTCACCTTACTTTTGTAACAGCTCTCCAATTATTTTCTGCTTTCCATTAATTTACAATTCTAGATTCCCAGGAGGAAGCTTGCAGGAATCCATGACTTAAATTGCTTACAAGTCTTTGTTAAGAACTATGGTGAAAAGATTGTTGAAAGTTTATGTATATTTTATCTATTGGAACATGGCTTCCTTGCTGATATTGGATTTTATAAAGTTAGTAAGATGAATAGAACAGAACAGAACAGAGTAGAACAGAACAGAACAGAACAGAACAGAACAGAACAGAACAGAACAGAACAGAACAGAACAGAACAGAATAGAATAGGATGATCTTACCTGTGGAGAAGCCATGTTGATTTTTCATCAGCAAGTCTTGCCTGAATATAAGTTTATTTTCGGTAATGGTTCTACCTATGTATTGGTAGTCTTCAACTCACAATGGTTCATTTAGTGACTGTTCAAAATTACAATGGCACTGAACAAAGTGACTTACGATCATTTTTCATACTGATGACCTATGTAGCATCCCCATGGTCACGTAATCAAAATTGAGATGCTTGGCAACTGACTCATACCTCGGATGGTTGGGTGTCCTGGGGTCATGTTATCACCTTTTGAGACCTTCTGACAAGCAACGGGGAAGCCAGATTCACTTAACAACCGTGTTCCTCACTTAACAAATGCAGTGGTTCACTTGACAACTGTAGCAAGACAGGTCATAAAATGGGGCAAAATTCACTCAATAGTTGTTTCATTAGCAATAGAAATTTCGAGCTCGATTGTGGTCCTACATCAAGTATCTCAAACAGGAAAAATCATTGTGTTTGGATTTCCATCTCAAACCCTGAATCCCATTTTAAAATCTGGCATATTTCAGTCACTTTTCAATTGTCCAATATAAGAGTTAATCTCAGGGTCATTTCACATTTGATTTGTTGCAAAATTTAAAATAGCAAATGAAGCTGATTTCTTGGATTCAAACCCCCTCCCTCCCCCCTTTTTAAAAAAAATTAAACTACACTGGTTATCTCCTGTACTCTGGCAAGAAAATTGACTTAATGATAACTTGCATATTTTGGCTAAAAGAGCAGCAGTTTCACGTTAGAGTTCTTTAAGGCTTGAATGACAGCCAACTGGCCACGATGACTTGCTAACTTTTAATGTGCCAATTATCTCTATATTTTGTTCCATTGTTACCATTATTTGACACAGCTCTTCACAGTTAGCTCTTGTCCAATGCCACCCCACCCCAAAAACTGTGGTTTGATTACATATCCAATTTCTTCCCACAGCGAAGACAGAGGCAAAGTATTTATTTCACTCTGTGGTAATTTATTAATCCTATTTCAACATATACTGTTTAAAGATTGTACTATTTCCCTGGATGTTTCCTTACTCCTGACTGAAGAGATGTTTGCATCTATACTTTAAACATTTTGCTCCTCAAATTTCTTCTCTGGTTATCATGTTTGCCAAAGTTTGTTCTCCTTCCCCCCATTTCTGTACAATTTCCATGCTTTAAGGAAGCCTCATCAAATGTTACACTGCTATTTAACTGCTTTGGCAATTTTCTGGGTTTTACATTGTTCTGGGTATTTGAACTCAATGTATCCTTCTCATCCTTCACAACTTCTCTTCCATCAGTGATTTGGCTAAGCAGTACTATTTATCTTTCCAGTTCATAACAATTTTAAATTATCACACATGTCTCTATTCTAGGATTTTGCATTCATCCTCCTTCTCCACTGATATTACATTTTAAATGTGTCACTTTTAAATAAACATAACATGTAACTTTTTTAAAAAATGTGACTCAGTGAAAATACTTGCCCAGTTTCTGAATGTCTCTTGCAGCAATCTTCAAATCTCTTGTCTTCTATCGTAACCCATCTAACACGTTGCTTTGTAAATCATATCTATTTTTCTAGCCACACTGATTATGGTACACCTGGGCTTAAAATA
This sequence comes from Bothrops alternatus, assembly GCA_034064705.1. NCBI lineage: Eukaryota > Metazoa > Chordata > Lepidosauria > Squamata > Viperidae > Bothrops > Bothrops alternatus. The sequence continues at coordinate 15,448,877 of JARGCV010000023.1, forward strand.
TGACAGACTTTTCTGACCACTTTCAGACTGGGTACAAACACTTGGTAGGATTGTCAAGCTGCGCTCCCACTTTGCCACTTTGATCATTCTAGTGATAGAATTGTATTTCTGACTTCTTGGGACTTTCACTTATCTGGCTCCATTACTCTCAAGTAGCCAAATAATTTTTTTCTTCCCCAAAATAATTCTCCCTTCTTCTTTGCTGCCTTTATGGCTTGGAGTGGTCTTTAAGAACAATTAATTTGAGAATGCTCCCTCCTTAAAACTTGCCTTTTTCAGAAAAATGAAGGAGAAAAAAGAAAGAAAGGACTTCATGATGAATTCCCCCAAAATATATATATATATATATGCAATTCACCTCCCAAAATTCCCAGCCAGCAAGGTCATTGTTGAGAATGCTGGGAAATAAAATTAGCATATCAGAAGAGCATCCAAGTTGAGAAAGGGTTGATATAAAAAATAGCCGGAGCTGTGAAAACTTTATATTTTTCACAGGACTTTACATTTTCCACGAGGAAAAGATGGAATCTTGCTTAAAATAAATAAATAAGTAAATAAAAGAGACTGCTAAGATTTTACCAGTTTCTGCATTACATTTATCTTGCCCTGTTATGCATAATAACTTAAACTCACGAAGAACCGTATATGCTTTAAATCAAGATTCTTGAATATACTTCTGATGTTTGAAAGCTTCATTTAGAAGCTATTGTATATTGAATTAATACTACTTGGTTATTGAAAACACATGCAATGAGTGTTAACAACAAAGTCATACATTTGGAGCTTCCCCATTCCTGTCCCACTGAGACCAGATTCCTTGACTCTTGCTCTCCCATACAGTCACAACTCTGTTGGCTTCTGTCAAAGTCCCAATTAGTTTGTTGAATTGAGCCATTCCTCCCACAGAAAACTAATCTAAACAAAACATGTTTGTAATGATCAGTTAATATATCTACGGAACATAGTCTTGTTTGAATAAGTACAGATATGCATGCCAAAGAAATAAATACCAGCTCATTAGTAATAATATGTTAGTTGCTGGGGGTCAATTATTATAAATTTGAAACAGATTTCTGGAAGGGTACATTTTAAAACATAAAACTTAAGAGAACTGAAATGTTGTTAGTTTGTTCTCCGATGCAGGGCAGAAATTGACATAGCAATAAATATGGTGTTATCACTAAAATATGCAATCTGCTGTCCAGTTTGCCTTCTCCATAATGTGTAGCAAACCTGTCTGGCATACACTCTGGTTAGCAACAACCAATTGACATTGATTATTGCTAACAAGAATGTTAGCAACAAAAGGAGGGCAAGGAAAAGATAAAACATGTTTGTGTGGGTAGAAACTCTCTCATGTGTTCATTACAATAAAATATTTCATTTGAAGGATCATAAGTGGAAAACATTTCTCATGCAAGACAGAACTGAAGTGATATAAAGTTACTAGGCTGGTACACAAGATAGTCATGATTCATTTTATCCAAAATTGGTCAATCCTAGCAAGGAAAAGGATCTTGAACATAAGGAGAAGGTTCACAGACAATGCCACCATCTCATTGCAGTTCACCAGTTGAGATTGTTAAGAGAAGGAATTCAGAAAATTCTCTACTTAGGTTTACATTTTTCAGTGTATTTGGAACAATATGTGATGTTCTGGTAATCCTATCTTTTTAAAGGAAAAAAACAGGAAGAGAAGATAGTGTAAAAGATTTAAACTGATGGACATGTAACTTCTACACTGGAGAAAGTTGGTATGAAAATATCAAATGATTAATGCATTAGAATGCAATGCAAAGTCTTCTTTCTTCTGACCGGTTTTTTTTCCAGATGTGTTGGATTTTCACCTCTCAGGATTTTCATTCAAAAATGGTACAATGAGTTTGCTTCATATTTATACTCAATGGTTATAAATGCCTGCGGTTGCGAAGCACCTGAATCTCAGTCATACGACCACAGAGATATTGTGATGGCCATAAAGTTACTTTTTCCGTGCTGTTGTAACTTTCAATGGTTACTAAACACGGCAGTTTTTAAATGAGGACTACCTCATTTAAAGGTGTATTTTCAAGGACAGAAGAAAAGTCTGCACCAGCTCTCTTATGGTAGCATCTTTAGGAGAGATAACAACTTGAACACCTAACTTTCTTGCAGCTCACCCCTTTTTCTTTTGTGGTCTTCTAGACATGTTGCATTTTGAAATTCTTTCCCAAAGTTGACAACAGAAAAGAATAGCTTGAAAATGTTTCTCTGGGGAAGACAAATTCCTTCAAGAATTTCTCAAAGGAAGAATTTTCTCTTAGTAAGAAAATGCTGGTCCTGCCCATGTTTATAATGTAGCCCCATTTAGGTTGCAACATTCTCTCAGCCACTACAGCAATTCCCTCCTTGCAAATTAAGGATTTTCAATTCAGAATAGAACTGGAAAGGATATTAGAGATCTTCTTGTCCAATCTCCTGGTCAAGCAGGAGACCCTATACCATTTCAGACAAGTGGCTGTCCAGTCTCATCTTAAAAACCTCCAGTGATGAAGCACCCACAATTTCTGAAGGCAAGCTGTTCCACTGGTTAATTGTTCTCACTGTTAGGAAGTTTCTTCTTAATTCCACATTATTTCTCTCTTTATAATAATAATAATAAAGTTGGAAGGGACCTTGTAGGTCATCTGGTCCAACCTCCTGCTCAGGCAGGAAACCCTATACCATTTTAGACAAATGGCCGTCCAGTCTCTTCTTAAAAACTTACAGTATTGGAGCATTCACCATTTCTGGAGGCACGTTGTTCCACTGGTTAATTGTTCTAACTGTCAGAAAGTTTCTCCTTAGTTCTAGGTTGTTTCTCTCCTTGATTAGTTTCCATCCATTGCTTCTTATGCTGCCTTCTGGCGACTTGGAAAATAGCTTGACTCCCTCTTCTTTGTGGCAGCCCCTGAGATACTGGAACACTGCTATCATGTCCCCCCTCGTTCTTCTCTTCATTAAACTAGACTTCCAGCAGCCGTTCCTTATATGCTTTAGTCTCCAGTCCCCTAATCATCTTTGTTACTCTTCTCTGTACTCTTTCTAGAGTCTCAACATCTTTTTTATATCGTGGTGATCAAAACTGGATGCAGTATTCCAAGTGTGGTCTTACCAAGGCATTATAAAGTGGTATTAATACTTCACGTGATCTTGATTCTATCTCTCTGTTAATGCAGCCTAGCACTGTGTTGGCCTTTTTGGCAGCTGCAGCACACTGCTGGCTCATATTTAAGTGATTGTCCACTAGGACTCCGAGGTCCTTCTCACAGTTACTATTATTGAGCAAGGTATCCCCTATACTATAACTGTAGATTTGGTTTTTCTTGCCTAAATGTAGAACCTTACTTTTTCCACCATTGAATTTCATTTTGTTAGATAGCACCCAGTGTTCAAGTCTGTCCAGATCCTCCTGTATCTTAAGCCTGTCTTCTGGAGTGTTGGCTATTCCTGCCAGCTTGGTGTCGTCTGCAAATTTGATGATTTCCCCATCTATCCCCTCATCCAAATCGTTGAAGAGGTTGAAGAGCACTGGGCCCAGAACAGAGCCCCGGGGCACCCCACTACACACTTCCCTCCATGTAGATGTGGTTCCATTGAGGATCACAAGCTGAGTACGGCTGGTCAGCCAGCTACGGATCCATCTGGTGGTGATGCTGATTTGTTGTTTGATTATCTTTTCCAAAATCTTCCCAGGTATTGAGATCAGGCTGATAGGTATGTAATTTCCTGGGTCCATTTTTTTCCCTTTTTTGAAGATGGGAACTACATCAGCTCTTTTCTTCCCCTGTGCTCCAGGATCTTTGGAAAATATAGTTCAGTGGTTCTGAGATCTCATCTGCCAGTTCCTTGAGAACCCTGGGGTGTAATCCATCTGGTCCTGGTGATTTGAACTCATCTAGGCTGGACAGGTGCTCACTTACCATTTTCTTTGTTCAGCTTCCATCCACTGCTTCTTGTTCTGCCTTCTAGTGCTTTGGAAAATAGGTAGACCCCCTCTTCTTTGTGGCAAAGAAGCTCCTCAAAAACTGGAATGCTGCTATCATGTTCCCCCTAGTCCTTCTTTTCACTAGACTAGCCATAACCAATTCCTGCAACCGTTCTTCATATGCTTTTGTCTCCAAGTCCTTAATCGTCTTAGTTGCTCTTGTTTGCACTTTTTCCAAAGTTTCAACATCTTTTTTGTAATGTGGTGACCAAAACTGGATGCAGTATTCTAGGTGTGGTCTTACTAAGGATTTATAAAGCAATACTAATACGTCACATGATTTTGATTCTATGCTTCTGTTTATACAACCAAGGATTGTATTATCTTTTTTTGGCTGCTGCTGCACACTGTTGACTCATAGTTAAGTGATTGTCCACTAGCACTCCAAGGTCCCAAGATATTTGTGCATACATCGCAGTTACCCAACTTATGGTTTAAATCAGAACAAATATACATTTTTAAAGTAGTACATACAGTATTTGTGTATTGTAAACCAGAAGCCAGTTACCGCATTTGAGAAAAGAGAGCAAAGCAAGGAAATGAAAATTGGTTGGCAGGTTCAGAAATAAATTTGCTTGCCTTTGGCTGGGTTGTCTATAGCCTGGAAACAGTTGCTCTGGATAATATTTGTTTTTGATGGGAAAAAATGAGGACAAGAAACATCCCAAGACAGAGATCCTCACTAATATTTACAAATCCAGTTGATAGTAAAGACAGAAAACAAACCCTAGTAAAAATAAAGATGGTTCTTATAGGCAGCATGTGAACTGGCCTTACTATTAGAACATTGTACTATTTCTTCTAGGATGAAATTATGTTTCTTTCTCTGCCAAACACAATTAAAATGAAAATGTTTCAGTCCTTATTCTCACTGCCAAATAAGACTGTAGGTCTTTCATGATTCATTCCCTCATGGATATTTTTCTGGTAAGTAGATGGGACAAGCAAATATGGGAGGCAAAGTTCAATGGTGATAGTATCTGAACATGTAAAATTCCATGGATAAATGTGGCAACTATGAGAAAAACCTCATTTAGAAACATCCGAAGATACTATCAGCTTTTGAGAAGCAGCCTGCAAATGCAAAAACATTTCTTCCTGAAGCCAAAGTTTACTTTCAGCTTAATTAGTCCTGATTTCTTAGAATAGTCTTTTTCTCCACTTCCTTCTTAGTCACAAGAAAGTATCTTGGATAGTTTGCATCCCTCTTTTAAAAAATATAGCATCATATTTATGATTAGCATTTTTTTATTTTGCAAAAAAAATGTTACTCAATCCTACTAGTAGCAAAGTGACGTCATTTTGAACGGCATGCATAGTTTCAGGCTATACAATTTCCTTTTTTACTACTCAGTGAGGCATCACAATTTGCTATCAGTTCAACAAGTCATCTGCCTGTGGCATGAATTCAGGAGGCAGCTGGACTGTGTGTCATAATTTGATCATCCTTGGGTGTCTTCAAGGTATGACTGAGGCATGTGGTCTTGATATGCATCAGAAAAATGCACCAGCAGGTATATTTTTTTAGTTCCCCAATGTTGCAATTCCTGAACGGTGCGTATTATGAAATAGCATCAGAATTCCAAACAAGAATCAACAAAGTGCTCGAATTCACAGAAGTATGCTGACTTCATGCACACATGATGACAAAACAAGCATTTAAACCACAGTATGTTTTCTAGCCTTCCTTTTTCTCAGACTGAGAAATCTGCATTCCAGGATGAAAACCCAAAATCTATAAAATGAGTAAAATTTGAATCTGGTATCTAAATAGATCCATTCAGAGCCAAGTTACGCGAGTCTTTAAAGTATTTGCTATTATGAGTTGACTTGACTGCAACAATACTATTTAATACCAGTTTTATAATTATTTCTTTCCATCATTTTTTTATTGCTACCACAGTTCAATTGCAAGTGAGGAACTACTTTCCCTCATCCTTACTGCTAATTCCATTTGAATGAGAGATCCCAGCTACTGTTTTGAAGAAAAAGCACTAAAACAGACATGCCATAACTTCAGTGAAAGAACCTCATCCCTCTAGGCATTGAAATAACAATGAGATGAAAGGTTTGCATACATATTGGACCTTATCAAGTATTCAGTGGTTATATAGTATGTGTCCCACTGCTGCATTCATCAAAAGCCTCCATCATGATAATTTCAGAAGTGACTCATATTTCCACTTGTACTTTCAATGTTGATCCTCTTCCATGGCAGGTATGAAAACACTAATGCTTTGAAGTCTAAAAGGACACTATCTGGCTACAAGTAGTATTGCATTGGGGGTGATATTTTACACTTGCTGATATACTAAGCATCAGTTTGTAGAAACACTTTTCTGTTGGGAAGACTATAATGCCTGTCATCTATATATTACCTTCACCCTGGTTGCTCCCATGATGCTTCTGACAACATATTAAGGTTACTAGTGATTAGTAGCTTAACAGTGGCTGGGGATGTGAGCAATTTCTCTACCCCAAATGTGTTTCTTGATCATGCTTTCCTCTCTGTGGTTCAAAGCAAATTTTTGCAAAGCTTGTTTTCAGAATTGTTCTATTTATCTGTTGACAGGAAACAGGGGGATTGGTTTGTGTGTGTGTGTGTGTGTGTGTGTGTTGTGTGTATAAAGTTTTTTTTCTCTTTCCAGTCAGATTGGGTTTTTTGGTTGATACACCTGCTATATTGCAGTTCTACTGTTATAATCACTTTTGCCTTGCAGCCCCCCCAAACTAGGGACGGTAAGCAGGCTCAAGTCGCTACTGCGATACATTACAAATTCGAATTTCTTTTTTTGTTGACAAAGAGTTAAAGAGTTAACTAGTCTTCCATTTAACTCTTTAACTCTTTGTCAACAAAAAAAAGAAATTCGTGTGTGTGTGTGAGCTAGATTGCTTTCTAACATCACCCATATGTGTGTGTGTGTGTGTGTGTGTGTGTGTGAGAGAGAGAGAGAGAGAGAGAGAGAGAGAGAGAGAGAGAGAGAGAGAGAGAGAGAGAGAGAGAGAGAGAGAGAGAGAGAGAGAGAGAGAGAGAGAGAGAGAGAGAGAGAGAGAGAGATATGTTAGAAAGCAATCTAGCTCATCTTAATGGCTACTTTTTTCATTAATTCAAATAAGAAAAATCCCTGGTGATGCATATTTTTGTTATTGAAGACTGAAGTCGAGGAAAAAAAACATTTTTGAGTATGGATACTAGAATTAAGCTTCAAAAATTCAGATAACCAGTAGGTATCTGAATATTTTCTGCATTTCTTTGCTGATATCTATTGGTCATCAGGATCTTTGCAGCCCAGAATTGAAAGCCCTAATTGCTCTGCTTCTAATCCTCCTTCCACAATCTGCTTTTCTTTTCCTTTTTAGAGAACTGGGGCTCTGTTACCTGAACTTGTGAGTACAAGTTGGCCCCCTTCGTGATGTTTAAGAGAAGAACCCTAAGCTCAGGGTCATCTTTCCGAAGCAACATTAAGTAAACATCCATCCAGGTGTACTGCAAAGAATAATGGTAAAGCAAATGGGTGTACATTCCTTGCTTTTGTTAAGGGACTTCATATCATTTGTAGCACAGCCAGTCCTAGTCGGCAGGCCATAATTAGTCCCCACTCTTATTTTCTCTACAAATGCATAAAAAAGCAGTTATCAAAATATCCAATTTGCAGACTAAGGGTGGGGGAAGCAAAGAAGAGAATTGCTGCAAATCAGCCCAGATGAAATCCATTCTCTAAAGGGGTTTAGGTAAATTGGCTCATGACCTTACATTGAACGATAGAAAAGTCAAGAGAGAAAATGATTAGAGATTGGGGAGGCTTGTTCTGAGTCTGAGAAGAACAGTGACCTTATAATTATCACTAAGTCTAAGTGTTTTTCTAGTCAATACTCTATTCTAGGAAAGAGCTACAAAAGGACTGAGTTTAACCAAAATGAATGCTTTGAGACACAAGGAAGCACAAAGACGCTAAATGTTACCTGCCATAGAGACAGTGAGGCAAGCTAGACAAAGATGCAGTCCTAGGAATTATATATTCTCTTCATAATTGTAACAACCCTCCTTTTTTTTAAACAAAAAGATCTTAACAATATTTTCCAGCAGTTAGGTTTTTGCCAGAATACATATAAAGAAAATGGCCTAACGTGGAATCCATTGTTGTGGCAGGTTCCTTTGTGTGCAAAAATTTCTCAAAAGGCAATTCAACCAGTGTGAAACAGAACAGCCTTTCTCACCCTGGAGCCTGAGCCATGTGGATAATGGGAATTGCAGTCCAACATAGTTGAGGAAGGTTGGATTAGGCCATACTTGAAAAAAGTATGAACCTGAACCTATAGATGAGCTGAGATTTCTCAATATATACCCCCTCCCTGAAGAAATTCCTGAGTGTTTGATTACCCTCCAGAAAAGGCCATTTTATAGATTTTTGTCCTGTGTACTTTAGGAAGAGTCTAACCTCTCTTTACTTTCTACATTGTCTAGAACCTTGTGGAAGGCATCGCATGGTGAGTTTGCCTCTGATACAATAATTGCTCTTTTCACCTTTTCACCCATTAAAAACAATAAGCAAAAAGAAAGAAGCAATCTAATAGAAAGAGTTGGAGCAGACATCTTCTCTGGAGAAATCTGGCAAAATGGTTTCTTCTTGTAATATTTACTACCCAAGACAGAGAGAGCATTTCACCCTTTGCCTACAGCTTGAAAATACCCATAGTATGAGTTGATATACATTGTTAAATCCATCCAAGTAACCATTTCTAAAGTAGCTGTGTGTGAAGCAATCTATTGCAAGGGAAATCTCTCCTTGTGATCAAGACTGAAGGAAACTGTTTACATGCCCTAACAGTTTAACCCACTGTGTGGTTCATAATCTCAAGCATGAGTGAATGCTTGCTAATAGTCCTTGTCTATATTCATGACTGTGTGTTTCACAAATCCTTCTGTCCTCCCCCACTCATCTTTTCATTTTGATGGCTGTTTAAACAGCACCAGTTACAGAAGTTATTGTTCAAACTGGATAGATATCCCTAACAAGGAGGAAAGGACCCTCCCGAGCTTAGTGACAGCTGTGAGTTGTGGCTGTCTCTGTGGAAGCCATCATCATCTCTTCATGGAAGTAAGGTAAATTAGCAATTCCCCCAGGAGTTTGGTAGGAATTTCTTTCCCAGGATTTCCCCCACCCACCAAGTCTTGCAGAGTGGGAAGGTAAGTACCGGTATGTTCCCCATGTGTCTTCTTCATTCATCGATTTCTTGTGCCTCCAGGAGGGCAATATGAAACCTTGGTCGGAAGCTGTAGCAAGTGGTGAAATAATTTGGAAGGAATTTAGATCAAAGGACTTGGGTTACATTAAGAGTTTCGCAGGCTGTAAGGCTGACAGGCGGTGGGAGCAAGGGCAACCCATGAATCAAGACTGCAAAGATGCATAAGCCCAAGAGGACTGGCTAACCACCTAGGCCCTTTCCAGATTGATAGCCACTTTTCTCTTCTCTCATAGCTCATCTGTTCCTCAGCAATAATAAGAGCAGCTTTTGTGGTGTTGTGAGACACATACAGTGATATTTTCACTCAGGGAAAAGGCAGTTCAAATAAAGAAAATCCTGACATCTTCTACAACATCATCACCATGACTAAACAACTAATAAATACATAAATATTTTTTATTAAGTCTTCAACAAGAGGAGAAGATAGGTAGATGATAGATAGATAGATAGACAGACAGACAGACAGACAGACAGACAGATGATAGGAGAGAGAAAGAAGTAGATAGATAGAAGTAGATAGAGATAGAGCATAATATGAAATATCTGGAGGAAGTATAGGGAAAATAGAATAGATAAAAGTGCTGCAAGCAATATCAATTGAATTGTTGTTTTGTTGGAGTAGAAAAGTGAGAATAAAAGGTGGCATAAAAATATAATCACAAGGGTCATGAAACTCATCAAATTTGTGCATGTGTGTATGTGTAATGTGTAGGCATACATGAACCAAGGATGTCTTCCAAATTAACAATTCCACTCAGTGAAATACCTATTGAAGTTATTGCCATTCACTTTGGCACAATGGTAACAAACAATGCGGGTGGTGTGGACCTGGCATTCCCTCCATTTCCCTGGAAACATTTGATCTCTTTATGGATTTTGCTCAACCGCCCATGTGTTATAGGAGGGCAGAAACTGCCAGTCACACCTTGAGAGAGATTAGTTGCCTTATATTCTTGCTGTTTTCCAAGAACCATATGGTCCTCTTAAAAATAAATCTATTCCATTCTGCCACATGGCTGTTGAGAGGCATTTTCAGCCAGAAAGTTTGCATTTTTATCTGCCATGTCATCGTAAACACGGTGATTAATCAGCATCTAAGACCAACACCTAGTCATTTCCACTTCATTGCCATTGGCAATTTGCATGCATTTGGTTAAACATGCTAGAAATGTACTTTCCTAATACAATTCACCAGGGGTCTTCTTCTCAAAATAGATTGAAATCTTAATTAAAATAATATTGAAGGAAATCTGAAAAAAAAAACCTAGATCAGTTTGTCTTGTGCGGTTAAAAAAAAAAAAATCTAAAGAGCCATTACATGGAATTACATGAAGTCACATTTTTTTTAAAAGTGGACATTAATTCCTTTCTGGATTTCTAAATATTTTTGTTTGTTTGTTTGTTTCTACCCTTTACCCACATTTATTACTGCCATCAGAAAAAGTACTATAATTTAGTCCATTAAATGGAAGGCTTGGAAAATGGACCCTCGAGATTAAAATAATATTCTCTCAGCCATGAAGCTGACTGAATAAATTGATTTTCTTTGACAGATACCTTCCTTGTGTATTTTTTTATGCAGAAAATCCCAACTTCTGATTGGCATACCAAAAAAGAAGGAAAGAAGGAAAAATGGTGAAGAGGCACTAGTAGTTGACAGCAAAATGAGAAATACAACAAAGATATTTAAAACAATGCATGGCACAGAAAATGGAGACAGATGTTTTTCTCATGTTCTCTCACAATATAACAACTGAAGGACATCCATTAAAACTACATTGTGGGGAGATTCTGAGGTGAAATTATCGCTTTAGCAAGTTTGAGATGATTTTACTATTGATTTTATCAATTTGCTCCAACCCTTTCATTAGACATTAAAAATCTGGTTTTTCTCCAAGGCATTCAGGTTAGGACGTTGGATATGTTATCTTGGGAGATGATATGATGAAATTTGATGACTGGTTTTGTACATCTGTTTTTATTTTTATAATTATTGTTGTTGACCTCTGTTTTAATGTCTTCTTAGGTGCCCTGAGTGGATTAAATTGAATGAATGAATGAATGAATGGAGACTTTAGAGAGTATAAAATAAAACTTACCCAGACTAGAGATACATAGTTAAAATATACACTTTTGAAATGTAAAGGGTGTGCAAAAATGTATTTCTGTTTTAAAAGAAAAATTGTTTGTTATTTTACATTATATTATACATAGTACTTAATTATCTTTTTAAAAAAAATATTTTATTGGTTTTATAATTTTAACAATAAGTACTTAAAGCACACCATGGTGATTGGGTAAGCAAAGATTTCAAAATAAAAACACACATAGACAGTTCAACTTAGTACATTCACTTTCATCTTTCTATTTCCCTCAAAAGAAACATATAAATTTAATGTATTCCATTTCTATCATAAATTTCTTTTACTACTAAACCTATTTTAAAACTTTATCAATTTCAATTACCATAGTCAAATATTATTTTATATCAACAAATTAACGTTTCAAATATCTCTTCCACATTTATTCAAACTCTTATCCTCTCTCAACCCTCTTTTTGTCTTCAATCTTGATTATTTCTTCTTCTACTAATAAATAACTTATAATTATATAGCCATATATATAAAATCTAAATACATATATATATATTTCCCTTAATAAAGCCCATTTTATTGCTTATGAAGATCTTTGAATTAATTCATTTCAATTCGTTACGTAAAGTCCAAATTCCATCCAATTAATTATCATAACTTATCAAATCATATTGCTATACACAAAATCTCTTAATTAGTTAAGTTTCACTCTAAATTTAAATTTCATATTTCCATATCCGACAAGTTTCGATAAAACAATGAAACATCATCAAACTAAATTAAGCATACATATCTATAATTGCCATTTTCATACTTCTAAATCTAAATCATTATCCTTAAAACAATCCGTGTATCCAACATTGCCTAAATTTCTATTACTACTAATCCTGTTTTAAGAGTTTATCCATATGTTTATATTTCTATATATGTATATATATCTATATTATTATTATTTCTCCTTAATATAATTCATAAAACCCATTTTTATTAGTTATAGTGATCTTTGACTTAATTCATTTCAATTCATTATACAAACTCCAAACTCCTTCCAATTAATTATCATACCTTATCAAATCATATTACTACCGGTATACACAAAAATCTCTTAATTAATTAAGTTTAACTCCAAATTTAACGTTCATGATTTTTCATATACCAATGAAAATCATCAAATTAAATTAAACACACATTATCCTTATCCTTAAACCACTCCAAGGCACCAGTATTGCCTTTTAATCCATTAAACAATTCTGAGTCAATTTTCACAGTTCTAAAGCTAAATCATTATCCTTAAAACAATCCATAAAACCAGTATTGCCTTTTAATCCATTAAACAATTTTAGATTTCTTTTTGAGTCTAATTCTGGGTTTTCTTCTATAGTAAATGGGCTTCCATAGTAGCGCTTCCTTTTCAACCAGTATATCCATTTTTATTAATTGTAGAATTCTTTGAAAGAATATAAATCTTTCCCTCTGCAGTACAAATCTTTCTGTGTTCTTCTTGGAGTGTTGTTGCTTTATAGTTTGAGATCTTAGTCTTTGATTCTCTAAGTTGCAGATAAAAGGGTTGTCAAGCAAGATGGATTCCTCTTCTGTCTCTGTAAATTCCTCTTCTGATATATTTGAATTTATATCATAGTCAGATGTAGCCTGAGCATCAGTTTGCAGAGGTGTAGTAGACTCTCTAAGTCTTGATTCTAAAGTACAGCTTTTTATTGTAGCACAAATGTCAACAGTGGCCTCATAGATCTTTTCCAATATGAGTGCATAGTTCAATTGTAGCTGAGTCTCCATATTAGATGATAATATTTAAAGTACAATCTCTTTTGTGAAGGCTATATTTAACATAAACAACATCCACCTCCACAGCTTCCACAGCTGCACAGCTTATCGTTCCAAAAATATTTAAAGTTCAGTGTTCCATCTTTAACTTACAATCTCAGACTTTTGCCACTAGATGTCCTCAGTAAGTTAAAGTTAATGAGTTAAAGTTAAAAAAGAAAAAAACAATCCGTTCCATTCCTTTTTTTTTTTTTGTCCTTTAAAATGTAATATATAGGGGGGAAAAATACAGTTCTTACCAAGAGAGAGGAAAGAAAAAAGCCTTTTCCAACTTTTTTCCTCTTTTTTTCTTTGTATATCCACAAAAGATAAATGTAAAAATAAAGTATAGTCTATTTCAATATTTTAAAAAACACCTTTTCCCCCAAACATAGCAGAAGCCACTTTTCCAAGCCAGGGAGGTAATTCCGAAAGTTCTTGTAGGTATTCAAATAAACAAAGGATAGAAAGGAAAGTTGCAACGTTCTCACCCGAGCTCACCACAGGGGCATTCACAGCTTAGATGTTGTTTGACTTATGGTCTGAAGTGGCTAGGCAATCGGCCATTTTACTGGCCGATCTTCTTCTCCATTGGCCCTTTGGAGTTTTGTCCAAGCAGCTGGAGGAGCCGCCGCTCCTCCGCCGTTGGATCGCAGCCTCCTCGTCGGAAGTCGCACCCTCCAGGGCGACTTTGGACCTGTATAAGGGTCCACCGATGGAGGGATATCTAGTCAGCGAGGAGAGAAGTCTCCCCACCAACTAGCAACGCCACGAACCGGAACCGGAAGTCAATTATCTTAAGATATCATTAAGCACTCAATCTATTTTGCAGTTACTTCCATCAAGGCCTTTTGTTTTAAAACATCTCCCCCCCTTTCCAAATTGGAGATTTTTTTATTGGCTGGGTGAAGGGCAGAATTAATTAGAGCATCACATGGATAAGCTAAAGGGATTCCTTTCTCTTTCAGATACTTTCAGCAATTTTGAAAAAAAAATATGAAATTGATATTTATATTTAAGTAAAGCCACAAATTCTTAGGAATTTTGAGATTTGGAATTTGTTATCCATCCATATAGTAACTGGGGTACATTTCTCTGATATGAAATAACATCAAACTGTATATGGATCAGTGGCATTTTCCATATGTGCATTATCATGGCTGTGTGGAGAATCAATACTAAATTTAGCATCTCAGTTATGCTTAAATGGTTCCCATTTGGGTTTTGGGCCTCTGAATTTGGTGCCAGTATTGGGTGAGCACATTTCAAAAAGTGCAGGCAAGGACACTTGCATAAAATCAGTTAAAATTGATCTAATTTAGCTTTAACTGCAATCCCTTAAGCTGAATTAATCAAAACCAAAACAATTTAATGTATCTCTTTCCTCACGCATTGACTCATCTTCTGTAAATTTGAAATTAATATAACCAAATGGCCTTCTTTTGAGAGCCTCTCAGAACCATAACTAAAGATTTACAAATTGCATTTGTTTCCAGAGTTACAGTTTGTACATCTTATACAGATGTTGCCTTAGGGCTAAAATAGAAATATTTATGCCTATTTTGGTCTCTAGTTCCTGCACTTAGTCAAATGCTAAGTAGAGTGGGACCTGCTTAGTACCTGGGTAGGAGATCACCCCAAAATATTAGGGCTGTAGAGTAAAGCAAAAGTAAAAACAGCAACCTAGTGGGAGGCAGTGGCAAACATTTACATTGTGCTGCCAAGAAAATTAGAGATCTGTCTATAAAGACACCAGAAGTCAAGTTTAACCTTATCTTTAACTTTTCACTTTGCAACCTACCATATCTAGATTTAAGAAGGAAGAAATGAATCAAATAATGAAGAGAAGCAACTACCATAAAGGATTTTTGGAAACTGAAGGATTAATCAGATGCTTCCGGCAGGGGAATGTTCATTCCTGAAAAATGATATGTGTCATGAGAGGAAAGGATCGTTCTAAGGCAGGGGTTCTCAACCTTGGCAACTTTAAGACTTGTGGACTTCAACTCCCAGAATTCCTCAGCCAGCAAAGCTGGCTGAGGAATTCTGGGAGTTGAAGTCCACAAGTCTTAAAGTTGCCAAGGTTGAGAACCCCTGTTCTAAGGTATCATATGTGCATGTGGCCTGAAATAGGTAAAGGCCTTCTTTGGGACAGTCCTCGCTCTCTGGACACTTCCCCCCCCCAAAAAAGTCCATATGATCTCAACCCGTTTTGCATTTTACAGACAAAACTAATATTATTCCAGCATGTCTTGAGCCTTAGTTGATTGTTGGGTCACCCCCATATTGTCCGTTAGATTGTTTTTAATGCTTGACATTGTTTTCTCTCATTTATCATTTATTTGCGTACCTTTAGTTAGCTACCCAGAGTTCATTTGGAGTGGGGCACACGACAAAGATGGTTAAAGTAATAAAGCCACAACACTGAAATTTTTTGCCTCCTTCAGAAATCTTCCATGTGTACAACATATGTATAGAGAAGGAGGGGCAAAGCTTGGAATCTGGCTGCACCCTTGACATCCTGGGTGGTCCTAGCCACTTGCTTGGACATCTGTAGATTGGCATACACATCCAGGGATGTAGCTAACATCATGCTGACTACCACAGATGGGACCAGCAAATGCAGTCTTGTTGCTCCCTTCTCAGTTTCTTCAAGTACGATGAATGAACATCTCAGCAGAACATTATGGAGGTGACAGATAAGGCTTAGCATTGGGAGACATTATGGTGGGAGACTGTAAGTAAAGCACTACAGAAAAATAAGGGTGCAATGTTTCATGCTGGTTCCTTGTTCCAGCACCAAGATCTCTACCCCTCTTCTTGATCAGCAGGTCTTCTGTGGCCCTGGCCTTTGGATGTTGCTTCTAAATGCAAGGTCAGCCTATACTGAGGAATTTCAAGAATTTCAGTCTGCCTTCCTTGGGTCTGGGATCTGATATCCATGGTATCCATGGCAGCCATGGGCCTATCCCAGGTCATCCAGAGACTAACATGGAACATCGGTCACCTGATCTAGCTTTCCGCTGGAGCAGTGACAAAGTGATCTGAAATTGGGGGAGCTCTCTGTTACTTCCTTGTCATAGTCAGACCATGCCCTGGTAACCAGGACCTATTAGATCAATCTGACAACTGATGGACCTGCAAGTGTTCCAGAAAGAGACAGAGGTTGTTTCTGGTCTGAGTCACCACTTGGAACAAGAAGGCAGCTGTGGCCTTGCATGTGACTGTGCCCGTGCAACCAATAGTTTTCTGTGGATCCTGTTGCAAACTTCCTTTTTTATTCTTTCTTCAAACAATGATGATGGTATATAAGCCTCCTTCTAGCACTACTATCCCATAAAATTCACATAATATATTTCCTCATTTCTGTCTTGTAGCGATGACTGTTGTTTGAAACTAATTTGTACTCAGTGACTTTCTTTCACTTCCATTGTTATTAAAAGATACCATACAGTGTAAGATTGCACAATGGCTGACTTCTAGAGGCGACATGGTGAACTAAACAGAGCAGAGATGACAACTATGGCAAAGACCAAAACAAAATACAAAAGAAAAACCCCACTCACAAGTGGAATGATTATTTGGAACTCTACAGATAAGAAGAAGATGGGAGATCATCCACATGTGCTCTGAATACCTGCTTCTCATGAGGAGACTACTGGTTAGTGGTCTCCTGCAAGTCTGAACATTGGGAGACAAAGGGGTCGACCATCGTGCTCCAAGCTGTAGTGGAGCTTTTTAAAGGATACTGAATATGCTAACCTCATTTTCTAATCACTTTCAGAAATTGCTTCTTTAACTATCCTGAGGCGATTGAAGAGTTTCAAAATGACAAGCTTGAAAAGCTGCCTGATGAGCTTACCTTCCTTCTTGAACAAAAGAAAAATTTATTATGATTTTTAAAATTAAGTTAAGACTTTAAAGCATTGGAAATAAATGGCAAAAACCTAGTAGGATTTTAATTTAAGAAAGTTATAAATAAATTAGAGGTCCAGATCATTTTGGAACACTAAGACATTTACTATAAGATTTTGGAAATAATTAAATAAAATAAACAGTATTTTGTGGGAGCCAGTATCTTTTATTTATTGTAAGTCCAAACAGAAACCTGAAACTTTCAGAAATTGGACATTAAATGGGATTAAACATTCCAGGAGAAAAGGGGGGAAATGTAAATGTCTTTGGTTTTTTGTTTGGTGTGGGGATTTACAAAATGACATAAAACACTGTAACATTAGAAATATTTCAGGAGATTTTTCTAAGAATGGGGCAGACGTTAGCAGCTACAATATGAGAAATGTCAGCAATAAGGTCTGTCTCTATGAATGAAATATGTCCAAAGGATGCTAAATCTAATACACATATTAAATCTGATACAAAAATGTGTATTATAAAATGGAGAAGGCACTTAAAGTGGAATTACAAATGATGAATCAAAAGAATGATCTTGATAAGGACTTTTTACTGGATGTACAAAAGAAACTGGTTAAAACTTTGAAAATCAAAGTGGAAATACAAATGACAAATCAAGACAATCACTTGATTAATGACATTTTACTGGATTTACCTGAGAAATTTGCTTTAAAAAAAAGCCTCTGTAATAGGAAAAAGAAGGAAAGAAAGAAATATTAGGAGAGACCAAACAAGTGAATGAATTAAAGATCAAGATTATTCGAAGTAAAAGGAAGGAACATAAAGTTGTTGTTTTTTTAATTAAGGTTAAAGTAAGATATGTTTTTATAAAGCTTTGGTAATCCTTTGCAGACTTTTTGCTAATACCAGGACTGAAAAGTTGATGATGTATGGATTTGCATATATATAAGGGATGGGTTATGGAAAGAAGAGATACTTATTTGTAACCTTAGGGGGTGAGGAGGTATCAAATTTATTTTCAGTTGTGATGAAGATGGAAATCACTTATTTATAACTTTCGTTTCTTTGTCTTTGTCTTACTTTCTTCTTTTTATTTATTTTTTTCTTTGCATTTTTCTATCCTTTTCTGAGTTTAGCTTGTAATTTGCTCTTCCTATTATAATTAAAATCTTTAGGTTTTTTTTAAGCTACGTATTCAGCTGAGTTCTACAACAGAATACTTTTAAAAGAGGACCAGGAAAATCCACATTAATAGGATGCTTATAATTATAGGATCCTGATGGCTATCCAAAAAAGGCAAACTGAATACTTTGGCACCAGTCATAGCCTTTGATGACCAAGAAATCCAGCCCAGCCATTGAAGTTGGTAGCATGTAACATAGTCATGTAATAACCAACATTCCTCTGATATTTAATAATATAGTAATCCAACATTTCTCTGCTATTTCTGGAGGACTTAATGTAGAATGCTTTAAACAATTTTAAAGGGTTCTGATTCTCTGGTGTGATATTTTCATTTATGCAAATTCTACGAACTATTGTGTAAGCCAGTTCAGAAGGCTAACATGAAGGATTTTTTTTTTAAAAAATCATCCTTTCTCCTTTCAACAAAACTTCTTTCGCTTGGTTGAAATGGTTCACTTGAAAATCCCAGATGGCTAATCTGGAAGAATGTATTGTGATTAAAAGAGTAAAAGGAACATTTCTTAAGGACATTTGGATGTCTTGTACAAAGCAGATGCCATTTCTTAGCAGTGTTTGAATCTTAGTTCTTTTGCAGTATTTATTTGTACTGAAGATTGCTTCGCTTATATAATATTGGCACTTCCTAGCAATGCTAACCACTAACAGAAGTTTGAAGAGAAGTATTTGGAGCTTAATGAAAAATAAGAGCTTGGACATTGATCCAGAATATGAAGGTAGTTGCTAAGGTGTGGGGGGGGGAGGAGATGAAAATATATTTGTGCCTTATACAAATGCATTCTTTTAACTTCCTAATTTGACTTTTTTGTCAGATCAGTTCTTCTGATTTTGGATAAATTCTTAGATTGAAGAAAAAGTTGATCCTTTCTCCAGGACATGTATTGGTTGACTTCAATGACACCATTCTCTTTCCTGCCAAAAAGCCAGCTTTAAAAATGGCTAGGTGAAATTTATATGCTTACAAAAAAAACTGTATGTTCATACAAGATGTGTATTCCATAAATATGCTTAAAGATTTGCATTCCCGCTGAAACTTGTGAGGCGCGCAAACAATATGGGTTGACTCTCTCAACCTGGGTTGTGTTTCTGTATCTTTAGTTGTGAAGCCAGGTTCACAATGAAAGTCAAAAATCTGTCATGACCATTCATTAATTCTGCTGCTTGAATCCTTCTTTGCTGCAGCTTGAGAAAAGCACCATTATATGAAAAAAAAAAAATCCAAATGTTCAAGTGTAAAGCATTTTGTACAACTTATGTGCTATTATCAAGAGGACTATGGAATTTCTGAAATAAATATTCAACAATCTGAATACACTTTAATTTCATTTGTGCGTGTTTTCCATTAGTACAATTGCATTAACTGAAATCTCTAATGTGGACTATCTTGTTTTTTTGTTTTAGCAATGGTTTTGTTTTTTGTTTTTTATTGAAAAGTAGCTCCAGGAGATTTCTAAAAGCTTTCCATTAGAGGGGTTGGATTCGAGCAAATCTCTAACAAGAAAGCTTATTTTGATTGAAATTATTACTACAGAAGATCAAATAGAAACCTTACAAAGCCCCTCAAACTTTATTTAGCATCATAAAACCAGACTCCTTGCCTTTAAGAATAAATGGATGAATGACAGTTCTATTTCAGATACCAGAGAACATTTTATCTAAAACTCCTGACACTCTTCTTCTTCCAAGCCATATGTGGCAAAGGAGACAATAGCACCCCGTGTCACTAGCACACCTACGGTAGCAGGTGCTTATCTACTCCCCATCCTCAAAATCAGATGTTATTAACAGGTCAAAGTTGGAGTATATCTGTGTATATAAAATGTCAGAGGAGAAAGAGTTATAACAGGCAGTTATGGGGAACATCTAGAGAACACTAAATAGCTGGATGAACTGATGATGACTCTCTTATTATTGCAATCACCTCTATAATTTCTTACCACTCACCTCTGCTACTTAGATCTACTGCAGCCAACCATTCTGGATATGAAAACTGCTTCCCCTCTCCTCTGCTGCTTTTGTTCTCCTAAACACTCACCACAGACCAAAGCTAAAATTTTGTATGCCACTGTCAAACCCTTATATTACCAGTGGTGGCTAAAATTGCAAGGTTCACCTCATGGTGAACAACTTCAGATGATATATTGGCATGGTTATGATGGAAAAACTTAGGGGGGGGGGAGAAAAAGCTGCCTTAAGCAAAAAGATCCTGCTCCTTGTCCTTCTTTTATGGAGCGGGGTTTACTTTGACCAATTGTTATGCATGGCTGTCAGGGGAATTCTGGGAGTTGAAGAGACATATCTTAACGTTGCTAAGGTTGAGAAACACTGCTCTAATCCCTTACTACCAAAGCTGTTACAAAGTGGAAGAACTAAAAGAGGGTGCCTATTAACCCTTGCTCCAACAAAAATATCTGCCTGAGTTCTGATGTGCCCTGGACCCTTGGTTTTCTTTGGTGTAGACATGTTCCTTAAACTTGCTCCTTTGGTCCAGAATCCCAAGTCCTCTATTTTGATGGAAACTCTGGGTAAATTCTAAGAGAGTGAGTGGGAATTATATTATAATAATAATGATAATGATAATGATGATGATAATATTAATAATAATAATAATAATAATAATAATAATAATAATAATAATAATAATAATAATAATAATAATAAAGTTGGCATGGATCTTTGAGGTCTTCTAGTCCAACCCCCTGCTCAGGCAGGAAACCCTATACCATTTCAGACAAATGGTAGTCCAGTCCCTTCCCAAAAACTTCCAGTGTTGGAGCATTCACAACTTCTGGAGGCAGGTTGTTTCATTGATTAATTGTTCTAACTGTCAGGAAGTTTCTCCTTAGTTCTAGTTCTCTTGCTTCTCTCTTTGATTAGTTTCCATCCTTGCTTCTTGTCCTGCCCTCAGGGGCTTTGGAGAATAGCTTGACTCCCTCTTCTTTGTGGCAACC
This sequence comes from Bothrops alternatus, assembly GCA_034064705.1. NCBI lineage: Eukaryota > Metazoa > Chordata > Lepidosauria > Squamata > Viperidae > Bothrops > Bothrops alternatus. Next base: position 15,470,071 of record JARGCV010000023.1, read on the forward strand.
ATGTAGTTTCATGGAAGCTCTAAAACCCAATATTTTCTCTCCCTAGTTCCCACTCCTGGTAAATAAGCAACCATAGATTGTAAAGGTAGAAAGAAAAAATGGAAACCCAGTCTATTTGTGTATTAGTGCACTAATTCTAAAGGTATATGGGAATGACCTTGAGGGATGAGGAGAAGAGATGTTTCCTAAGGAAGAGAGGGAGTAATCCCAATCGATGACTGGTCAGAGGAAAAAACTTAGGAAGGACCTGCCCTAATGCATCAGGCAGTTAAAAGTGACTGTGGGAGATTTATATTTCCTGATTTGCAAAATTATGTTCATGTAGCCATACAGCAAATTAGAATTAGTTCATCTGGTCATATTTCCTATCTGCTTTATTTGAAGGGCTGACACTAATACAGCATTCTTAACAGATAGTTATCCCATCTCTATAGAAACATCTGCCAAGAAGAGTCTAACATCTCTTGAAGCAATATATTGTACTGTTGAACACTTAGTTGAAATATTTTTTTTAATAATTTCATAGGTGCCTATCTCCCTGCCAGAATTCTGGGTGGCTTACAAAGTTAAAAAAATTTTAAAAAAACAATACAAAAACAACAAAAAAGGGGAAAAATTAAAATAACATTATTAATCTACAAAAAAAACCTTGACAAAGCTTCCTTATAATTGAAGGCCAATTTGTGGTTTGTAATCTGCCCCATGTTCATGTTAGTCCTTCAGATACTTGAAGCTATTACTTTTCCCTTCCCTCAATACTCCTCCCACTGCTCCTCATAAGTTTTCCTTCCAAGGCACTTGTCTTCTTTGTTGCTCTCCTCTGGAAATGCCTAAATGTGTTTTTTAAAACAGGATGCTATGTTCTAGATATGAGCTGACCATTGCAAAACAGAGAAGAATTGTGGCTTCTCCTGATCTTGGCTGAGGAATTCTGGGAGTTGAAGTCCACAAGTCATAAAAGGGCCAAGTTTGAAGACCCCTGTTATATTACATTTGTTATTTTTGTATTTTGCTCATGTTCAGCTTGTATTCATCAAGATCTTTTTCATATACAGTTATTTTTGTATTTTGCTCATGTTCAGCTTATATTCATCAAGATCTTTTTCTCAATACAGTTCCCTCTATCTTAGAATTTTTCCACTGATTTCTCCTACCCAAGCATAAGACTTTGCATTTGTTCCTGATGTAATCATTTTATCCTGTTCACTAAGATATTTCTATTCTCCCTATATTTCTGTTGTCTCAGACTTGAGATCAGATGTTCTAATTCTCCATCCAAATCACAATATGCCACTGAACTTTTCCCTCCTGTTTGATTTGGAAATACTGACATATATTCATTGGCTATAAATGTTTGACGAGCCAAATACATGTATAAATCAGATAATCTTTAAAATAATCCTAAAGCAGATGTCCAGTATCATTCTTCTCTGAAGCGTTCTATTTCAAGACAATAACTGAATCGCTATAAAGCTATCAAAACCTTTAATGGTATCATGATTAGGCTTGGGTTGTGAAATGGATATTAACCATTTTTTATTAATACTGAGATGGTATGTTTCCCATCAGCCCCTATTGTTTGAGAACAATGCATGATATCGCACTGCATACAAATCGGGTGTCTTTAAGAAAAGAAAACGAAAGAATGCTGCTAAACTGCCAAAATATGTGGACCAGATTTACTTCAGTAAATTACATCTTGATACCTTTAAATTCATTTTCTTAGACTTGAATTGAATATGATGCCAACGATATAATACTTCACAACACTTTTCTTTTCAGTTTAACATGACTGAATAGGTTGGATTTTGCTTAGAGGTATAATGCCAGTTTTTCTTGCATGCCTAAACCCTTTGTTTTGCTCTGCACTCTTAGTGGGATGAAAACTATCAAACTCTTCAACATTTTTGCTGTAGTTAATTTCCTAGCTAGATGTTCTAGATGGGCTTAGCTCAATGTTTTTATTTCACATGACCAAAGACTGTACTTAATATCCAAGAATGGAGGAGGAAAAGAATGACATCTCCCCTAAAGTTGGATTCTAAGAACCTTAGAATCATAAGAAACATAAGCAATAACCTGCTGGATCAACACTGGTCCACCACCTGGCCAGCAGATTGTTCTCACAATGGTTAACCACCTGCACAAAGAAGCCCAGTAGTCTCCCAGCAGATAGTCTTCAGAGACAGTCAACCTGCCATCAATCTAAACGTCATTGATCCTCATAACTTCCATGAACGGGTTCAAACTTTTTTGAACCAAGCCAAGCTGATAGCCAGCACCAAATCTCGTGATAGCAAATTCCAATATTGAATTACACATTTGTTTAACTAGTTCTTTCCCTTTTGTCTATCCTGATTTGCCCAGGATTCAGTCTAATTGAATGACCTCTAGGTCTAGTATTTTGGAAAGGGAAATTTGCATAATTTTGTTCACCTCAGTTATATCCTTTTTCATTTGCCTCCTTTCTAGGTTAAATCTTTCCTCATAGGGAAGCTGTTCCAGTCCCTCGATCATCTTAGTTGCCCTTCTCTGAACCTTCTCTACCGCCACAATATCTTTTTCAAGGTGCCATGACCAAAATTGCACAACTGAACAATATCCCAGATGTGGTTGCATCATTGATTTATCTAAAGGCATTAATAATACCGGCACCGCTATTTTCAATATAATTTTTACTGTATTATCCCCAGCATGCTGAAGACTTCTTCTTACAGTAGATACACACTGTGTCAACACCTTTATTGAACTCTTTCCTCATAAGTCACTGCTAAGTCTGATCCCTTTAGTTTGTATGTGTAGTTAGGATTTGGGACATCACCTTAGACTTGCTTACATTGAATGTCATCAGCCATTTTGCCTCCCATTCCTTTAATGTGTAGAGATCCCTTTGGAGCTCTTCATAATCTTTTATTCTTTTGCCATTCTGAACAACATTCTAGTTACTAGATAACTAGTCACATCCCAATTCCAGATCATTTATAAATGCATTTCAAAGCACTAATCCTGGGGGACCCCACTAGTTATCTTCCTCCATTGTGGAAAAAAAATGTCCATTTACTCCCACTCTTTCTTTTCTATTTGTTTAGTCAGTTGCTTATCCAGAAAAAGATCTACCCCTTTATTCCAGGCTGTTAAGCTTACTGAGAAATCTTTGATGAGGGACTGTATCAAAGACTTTTTCAAAAACTAAGTAGATGGTACCTAGTAGTTGATACCTAATGGCTCCCCTATATCCACATGCTTATTAATGTTGTTTAAAAAACTCTAGTGGTTTAATTAGATGAGACCTTCCCTTAGTGAAGCTATGTTGTATATCTTTAAGCAAGGCCTGTTTCTCCAAATATTCAGTAATTTCATTTTAAATAGCAGTTTCCACTATCTTCCCTGGAGCAGAAGTTAAGCTGACAAGCCTATAATTTCCTGGAACTCCCCATGAGCCTTCTTAAAAATTGGAGTTACATTGGCCCATTTCCAGTCCTCAAGTACAGAGTCCCATCCACTGGGTGGATTTTATTTGTTATGTACAAAGAAAGTAAGTAAGGATGCCTCATATCAAATCTGATTCCACATAAAGGCATTTGTGCAAATTTCTTGGAAGGAGTAGAGAAGTGGTTTGTCATTGCTTCCTATATGCTTTCAACTTCCCGGTCTAGATTACAGCCTTGGAATTCCCCCATCCAAACATCAACAAGGCTAATCCTGTTTAGCTTTCAAGTTCATCAAAATCACCCAAGAGGCTGCCTCTAATGGAGGGAGACATGGCCCTCTGATCAATGTAATGGAAGCATCATGCTGCAAGTCTGCCCCATTTGAACATGTCTGTGACATCAAAATCCATATATAAAAAGGAAGGTCTTATGGTTTGACAGCGCACTGCTGCTTTCCTTATTCTGTCCCAATGTCCCTTCAGCAAATACTATTAATAGAGGCTAAGATCTTCACACCGTTACTGTAGATACACCTCATCTAGCAAAATATGCTATTGAAAATGAAGATTTGCCATTGAATTCTGGTGTGATTGAAGAGTAGTAGAGAGGAACATCTTGCATGATTTAGAAGCAGTAGAAGAGAATAGCCTATAAGCTATGAGTTTCCTATTCCAGTTGGGTTTTGCAAAAATATTTGAATAAATTGTGCTGCTGAAATTTGGTAATATTGCTACTGAAATTTGACGCTACTTTCTCAGGCTGGAGAACATGAAACCTATGGGTTTACTAACATGGCCTCAAATGGCATGGTTTTTGGTTTTGGTTTTAATTATTATAGGTGTTTTAGCCATATTCTGTCTAAAAATGGAGATGAAACTAGGAAAGGTAAAAGAAGCCAAGAATATTATATTCTTAAAGCTCTTCACTCCTGGTTAACTTTCAAATGCTAGTAACACATGACACAGTTAAAGAATATGCCAAGATTTCACTTTCTGAATCTTGTCCTTAATTTCCAAGAAGTGAACCCAAGAAAAATAGAAGTTACCTGTGCAGGCTTTGCACATTTGATGTGTTATAATCAGAACCCTAGGTACCTGATGTTGGTGGTACTTACATAATGGAACACACTTGCCATCAGTTTAATGTAATTTGTATACCTGGAAATAATAACAAAATGTTAAAAATGATGTAGCTAGCTCAATAAACTTTCATTCAAAGAAAACTGTGTAGGGTTAACCTCTAAATGAAACACATATCTATTTTTATATTAATTAGCTATAATGGTCAAAATCCGTGATTTCCCAGGAAATCAGAGTTGACCAATGATAATATGTAAAAGTTATAGCTATCTCATCTTTTGCAGTATGGATTTTAACATAATGGGGGGGGAGGAGGAGGATTTATAGCTGCCCTCTCCAAAAGACTTTGTGCAAATTGCTACATACCAAATAAAGAATTAAAATAGTTCAAAATATAATAACAAAACATAACAGCCCCAACAAGAAAACAAACGTAACAGTCAACAACATGACAGGTATTTCACAAACAAATTAATTCCAGGCCTGGAACAAAGCCATATCTTAAAATCATATCAAATTATTTAACATGAGAGTGTCACCATTACCTAGAGAGATTGGGTAATACCAAAAGCAACCTTAGAATCATCGAATGATACCACAGTATCACTATTACTAGCAGGAAACCATAGTTTGCTCCTTGAAGCAAAAGATGACACATTGCGTGTCCATTCCATGATTCAAAGTTGATCAGACTAATTGATATTTGAACAACAGATCTTCAATGACAATATTTTCTTCTCCCTTTGAAGGCCAGGCTAGTTAGAAAAGGTTGGGAAAATTTGCACTATATGAACTTAGAGAGATGCTGGGCTCTCCTGTATTGGAAGTGCTCAAGGAGAGACAAGGCTATCATATGTATACCATGGCTTTCATTTGGATTCATGCACTGAGCAGAAGGTTGAATTTCTAACTCAGTGATTTTGTGATTCTATACACAGCTTTATTCACCCAGCTTTACTGCCTCAGATAGATGCCATAACTTGTCTAATGACAGGGCTATCCCTGTAGACTTAATATAAACTATTAATGAACTATTAATGAAATGCTTTATAAGAATGTAGCTATCATAGCCAGTTTAGATTTTATCCTTGCTAATATAAAGCTGAGCATCACTGATGTATGATTACAGATAGATCTCACTTATTGATTACCTTATGTAGCAAACATCTGAATTTGCAATAGTGCTGAAAAAAATGACTTTGTGATGAAGGAAAGTATTTGCAACCTTTGCAATCTCTCTCCATCATGTGTTGGTCATTACAATTAATTAGTATGTATTGTTCTATGCCTGACCTGTTTTTATTTTTTTTTATCCCTACTAGCAGAATGGAGCGATTGGTGAGATTACAATGAGGAATATACATTGGAAAAAAAATGTCTTAGTGCATTCAGGAAGCCATGAGTTATCTATGCAAACTGCTGGCAAAGAACCAGTTCCACACATTCCTTTCAATGTGTATTCTCCATTGTATGCCTGCTTACTCTTCGTAATCCCTTTCTCTCCAATGAATGAAAAAACATTATTCCTTCTTGCTAATTATGCAAACACCTGAGTGAGCATGCCAACTCATAAGTACAGTTGCAGTTGCCAATCTCAATTATGGCCACTAAACAAGGACTACCTGTAATTGAATTGAATGACTGAGCAACAACATAAATGTACATCTGGCATATCCAACCTACTAACTTTCCATTACCTCTCAACATGATGCCTTGGTAGACCTAGCATTTTCTTGGAGCATCTGAGTAGCTTTGGAGTATCACATATTGGCGATTGGAGCAATCATATGGAATTCTAGCCTGCCAGTTATTATACTGTGGAATGTAACAGTATCTGAAGCTTGCACTTGACTCAAACATGTGTTCTTTGATCTAATGCATAGTTTTGTTGGCAGAACAATGCTAGTCGGTTTAATATGTTTCATAAGTATGCTGTATACCAGGCTGCCAAGCTGATTGAAAACAACTGTTCCCCCACCCCAATTTCATTAAAAATATTATCAATGTATTGCTATACTGAAAGACTTATGATTATTGGAATACTCTATTGTTAAGGTAGAAAGACCTTAAAGTAAATTTGTTTGACCACATTGTTAACTAATTATGATTAACACATTTATTTGTGAGATATTTTACCTCCCTCATGGATGCAGTATCAAAACAGCAATATTTAAGGATAATATAAATTATATAGAAATATAAATTTTATAATGTAAAAGTGTACACATTATAAATAAAGATAATACTGATTATATACCTAAATCATCTAATAACTGCACTTTCTTGGTTTGAAGAAATCAATTAAAAATATATTTATATAAAGTAAAGCAATATAAAAACTACACCGAGAACAGTGCAAAAAGTAAATGCGGAATGAATAACAATGTTAACAACTACAAAATGCCATTATTATAAGACTACCATTATAAAACAGTATAGAGGGGGGACGTGGCTGCCTCAGGGTCAAAATAGCCTTGTTTGGAGGCTCTGCGACACGGGACCTGTAAAGCTGCCAAAACAGCGCAAAACAGCTGTTTTTCGCGGCGAAAAAACCCCTCCTCGGTAGGAGAAGGGGCGAAGAGCTGTGAGTGTGGGTTGAGATCCTCTGAAAACCCCCCGAAAAAACGCTCGGGGGGGGAAGAAAGAGGACTCCCCGTGCGCTCACAATAGCTCCAGCCTGGGGCAGCATCTGTCAGCTGACAGACCAAGATGCTGAGACCAGCCACCACCCGAGGAACACATCTCAAAGAAGCACAGAGATTGACAGACTGAACGCAGGAGCTTAAAAAGCAAGTATTTCTTATATTTTACCTCGGATCACTTACGTTCACAATGAACAAAAGGCACCCAAGATGGCGACCGCTCTTAATTTAAAGTGATAGCTACCGGAAGAGAAAGGCGGAAGAGAAACTGTAATGCGAAACAGACCTCTAGAGAGCAGCAGAGACGCATAACTTAAAAACTTTGCAAAATAAACCTAAGGAAGAGAAACTGTAATGCGAAAGAGACCTCTAGAGGGCACCAGAGACGCATAACTTAAAAACTTTGCAAAATAAACCTAAGGATGTATATAAGCTCTCCAGAAATGACGATGAAAGAATTAAAAGATGCAATGTCAACAACTTTTGAAAAAATAAGGAGAAAGATGGACATGATAATAGACATGTATGAAAAAAGATAGGAAGAAAGGATGAGGACGATGGAGGCAGTGGAACAAAGCAGAGAAGTGGAGAAAATGGTGGAAGATCAAAGCAAAGCAGTTATTGAGGACCTGGACCAAACCGGAGAAACAGTACAAACGCACAGTGGGGGAACAAGAGAAGATACTGGGAGAAATTCGAAGAGGGTCTGGGAAGGGGTTGAAGAAAAGATGGAAGAGGTGGAGAGACAAGAAGAGAGACAACTTACTGAAATGAAAAGTGAGGATTTGAAAAGAATTGTTATAAAAGCATTGGAAAAATATCTAGGAGAGGAGGCTAAAAATTTCTCTTGGCAAACTGACAGAATCCATAGAGTATGGCTTATATGCAACCAAGGGACATTGCAAGCAATAAAGAGAGACTTATTACTTGGAAGGGAAGCTGTGTTATGGCAATCCACCTGGCAGAGAAAGAAACCCAGAATTTGACTGAAAAGAAGAGAAACTTAATATTTTATGCAAGGAATTAAAGGCAAAGAATTATGGACTGATTTAAGGACTAAGTGTAAGAGCAAGAGACATGAGAGGGTGATTAATGGAAGATATATATTAAATAGACTAAGAATGTACGCGTTGAAGGGAGGGGTGTATCGACATGAAAATTATTAACTTTAATAAGAAGACTTGTTTGTTTGATGTACAATGGATAGATCTGAAAAAAAGTGAAACTTAAAATTTATAAAATGTAGTTGGCTTATAGTTAAACTTTGATATACGGAGTGAAGAAGGTCTACAAATTTAAAATGATTGTATTAAGTTGAATGGCTTTAACTTGAATTTTTTCTTTGTTTGCATGTACAAATGGATATCTAATAATAAAATTTTTTAAAAAAACAGTATAGAGTTCTAACAACACTAACTTGATTTGTAATTGCATAAAGAAATATTAAGTTTTGGCTTGAAAAAGACTAACGTAGGCACTAAGAGAATATTTCTAGGCAAGGTGTCCACAAATGACTCCCATTGCTGAAAAGACACTTTCTCTTAAGGCCATCCATCTTAGTTTATAGTAGTGGACAAGAATCTGTGGAGAAAATTCTCAGTGACTTGGCAGATAGTTATATATTCTATGACATGGGTCATAGAATGTGGACCAGATGAGATTTTGGCCTGATTCAGCACATTGTTGATATGAAATGCCCCCCACAAACACACCAATTTTGCCATGATGGAATCAAATGTCTTTTATGGAACTTGCAATGGAACTTGCTATTGACAATAATAACCAAAATAGCATGGGAAGTCTTGATTCTTAATGATGTTTGTACTTTATTCATGAAGGGGTTAATACTATTTCAAAACTCAGCCTCCTAAATACATATTTTTGAAATGGAAATAATTATAGCCAGAATCTCTCGTTCCTAGCAGTACTTTAATCTAACTCTGTAACTTCCTTGAAATATTTATAAATTAGTTAAATTTAAAAAAGCATTGTTCTTTTTCTTTCTTTTCAGTGCTGAATTATTTCCCTGCCAACTATTTTACTTCTGGACAGTAACCATCCCAACCAGCCATTCATTTCCCAGGCATAGATCTGGATCCAAGTTTACTTCCTAAATAGCAGCCCATTTCTCTATGGCATTTAGCTGAATCAGTCTAGCAATAGCTTGACTGGTACTTGAAGTCAGTAGAGGGCTAATAAGCTAAAGCTGAATCCTAGTAAAATGGTAATATGGTGGACAAGTGATTGTGATCCCCAATATAAGGGACGTTGTCTCTCTGGACAATTGCTCTATGTTTCTCCATAATCGATGGGTGTTCTTGTCCCATCATTGTCACTGAAAGTTTCAGTGATTTTTAAGTAGAAGAATCTATTGCTATTTAGGATAGTACTTAAGTTGGGACAACAGGATTTCTGTGACTCAGGCATTAGGGTAACTTCAATACTCAGTTAATATAACCACTGAAGTGTTCCTTATAACATTGCTTTATAGAATTACTGAAAGCCACTTCAAGTTTTAATAATAATAAACCCTTTATTATCAAAGTATAACATGTATACAGTGAAATTGGCTGAGCCTCCCTCTGTGCCCCCCCACTACAAACTCACGGTGACTACAACCCCCCAACTTATTTCACCCTGTGAACTAATTGCACATCATGCCAGCCTCACGAATCTGTCATGCATAAAGTTATAAAGTTATGTCCCATTCAGAAGCCTGACAGCCCATGGATAAAAGCTGTTCTTCAGCCTGTTGGTACGGCTGGCTATGTTTCTGTATCTCCTACCCAATGGTAGGAGAGTAAAAAGGTACCAACTAGGGTGTGAGTCATCCCTGAGAATTTTCCTCACTCTGCCAAGGCAACGGGCCCTGGCGATGTCATCCAGTGGAGTCAGGGAACAGCCCACGATGTCTTGTGCCGTGCTCACCACCCTCTGCAATACCTTCCTGTCCATGGCTGTCAGGCCAGCATACCAAACCACAATACAATATGTGAGAACTCTTTCAATAGTAGACCGGTAGAAGAAGGTCATGAGTCATCGTTCTACCCTGTTCTTCTGCAAAACCCTGAGGAAGTAGAGTCTCTTTTGGGCCTTTCTGGCCACCTAGGCTGTATTAGTTTTCCAGGTAAGATCTTCACAGAGGTAGACTCCCAGGAATTTGAAGGAGGAAACTCTCTCCACACAGTCCCCTCCAATGTAAAGTTGGGCAGGTTCCTCTCTTTTCCTCCAGAAGTCTAGCACCATCTCCTTCGTCTTCCCAATGTTCAGGTGCAGGTTGTTCTCTAGGCACCATGAGGATAGTTTTTGTACCTCCCCCCTATACACTGTCTCATCTCCACCTGTAATGAGACCCACCATGGTGGTGTCATCTGCGAACTTGATGATCGCATTGGATGGGTTGGACGAAACACAGTCATATGTGTACAATGAATACAGGTAGGGGCTAAGCACGCAGCCCTGTGGCGAGCCAGTGCCAAGCTTCAGGGGGGTGGATAAGACAGACCCAACCCTCACTGTTTGTAGCCGGTCCCTCAGAAAGTCATTAATTTTACATAGATGAGCAACACTATCGAGAATTTTAACTAAGAAAAGCAGATTATATACAAACTAATTGAGAAGGAGGAAATGAGTGAAACCTCCTCCCCCACACATACATATACACACTCAACAGAGCATTGTCTCCAGCTCACCAACCTTCTAGTTGATGCTGTGACAATCACCAAAGTATCACAACCTCTCAGGGCTCACCAGAAGGAAGCTCTCCTTTCCCTTATCCTCTATCAAGGAGTTTGCCTAGACAAACAACTGCCTGGTCTTCTTCTCACTGATTATAGATAGCATTTCTGACAAAGATTTCTGGCTTGGGTGATAGGACAGTTCCCACATTGCCAATAATATTTCAGTTCTAGGTACCTGCCATTCTTATCTGAATGCATGTTTTTGTTTATACTTAGGAGAAGATTGCTCCTATTGCTTCAGCTTCAGTTACCAATATTTTGTTTTATCTATTTTACCTTGTTCTTCTTAGGATGTGGAGGTTTATCACTTTGGTACTGAGTAGAGGATGACTCATTGCCATGTTAGTCCAGACTCCAAAATTAACTGCACACGGACTGTTTACCACCAGCATTAATACCAATTCTGTCAAGAGTGCAATGTAACTCCAATCACTAATGAAGACAGATGCACTAAAGAAAGTAAACAATCTTTTTTACCACATCTAACATGATTATATTGCTGTTTAGTATGCTGAAGATGGCAAATGTTAACAAACTCAAATCAAGGAAAGATGAAAAGAAAGATGGATTGAGGAATTACAGGATGTGAGAAGAAGAGGGGGGAAGGTTACAGTTAATAAGACAAAACTTAATAAAGTCCATATTTGTAGTCCCCCGAACATAACCATAACATCCTGAACCCAAATTAATATCAACATCTTACTAGCTTATTTTGCCATAAACTCACGAAAGATTATTCTGTTTCTCAATCCTACAGCAGGAATTCTGCTAACTCATCACAGCACCCACAAGGGCCACCTGACTCCCTGCCTCTTTCCATTTCTAACTACAAGCAGACATTTTTCACAGCTGGGCAACAGATGGGACTGAAGTGAAGAGATCATGGCAGCACACAGCCCCAGAGTTTCTCTTCTGGAGGTGTTGCAAGGGCACACGGTTGCCAAGAAGGACTTTGGGAAATGTGCTCCAGGCAATTCAGCGTGTGTAGCACACTTGGACGCTTTGGGAGAAATTGCAGCATCTGTTCCTTTCCCCCCCCCTTTCCCCCAATTCCCACAAACAACCCATTCTGTAAGCCTGGGTCTCTGTGTGTTTGCAAGGAGAGCTCATCAATGCAGCTGATAGAAGCCGACACATATTTCATTACCATCTGGTCTTTGACTGCTCCAGGAGAGAACTTTGTATTCTCTTTTCTGCTCAGTCTTTTCTCTGCAAATTTCTCCCATCCCATTGTTTTGTTGATATTGACATCTTTCAGCCACCTGTCACATCTTGTCTAAATGTGAGATTCTCAATCTCTCTCTCTCTCTCTCTCTCTCTCTCTCTCTCTCTCTCTCTCTCTCTCTCTCTCTCTCTCTCTCTCTCTCTCTCTCTCTCTCTCTCTCTCTCTCTCACACACACACACACACACACACACACACACACACACACTTCTTCAGTTGCTTTTGAAGGAATGATCACCATTTGCCTCCATATCTCAACACTATATCTTGAGCTATTCGATGACAAGTTATCTGCTTTTTTCATCTAAGGAAAAAATAGCCCAAATTGGCCAGATTTTCTAGCATGTGGTTAGTCAGGAAAGGATGTTACCTGTGCTCTTTTTTTTCCTGGTATGTGTAAATAATTAGACTTTGATCAATTTGTTGCAAAAATCTTTTCATATCGAAATTGCTCAGAACTGGGACAGAGATCTTTGACTAAAATTCCAACATAGCTAGATTCTTTACAATAATTAAAGGAATTGGGAAAACTCTAGGGGTTGTCACATGTGAAGCAGCTTTAAACAAAACAGCTGACCTGCTTTTTGCTGCCTTGGATCCACTTCTGACCATCAGAGGGCTTGTGCCTGTGCTTCCTCATGGTCATGCTAACCTGCTTTTTTCCCCTGTCCTTCAGGCAGAAAAGAAATATGTCAAGTTCAAAGCATTACTTTCATAACCCATGTTTACCATACCTCAGCAACAATGCCATAGTATCATGGTCCTCACATTGTTTAATGCAGGGTAGGTTCAGGGCAATGTTTCAATGGTTCCTTGCCTTCCCCCCCCCTTTCTGCGTCCACCCAATGATACCAACTGTTAGGAAAACCGACAACAAATTGTTTTCCTGAGTGTATGGTGGGTTGAGGTTGGGAGGTATTGTCAGAAATGGTGATCTTACAATAGGTCTGCCCAATCATTTGGAGCTCAGTTATTTGTCAACATCCAGTAGCTTCACCCTCCCTAGAATGTCCACATGGAAGTTATTGTGCTGTGGTGTCAGGAAAAGGACTCATTTTCTCCTGGAACAACTACATTATCTTCAGCCTATCTCAGAAACGGATTAGCGATGAGATGGAGGGTATGTTGCAAAAGTGATAAATAATTAGCCAGACATCTTTGCAACATGGCAAACAAAACTTGTGGATAAAACTTACAAATATGCAAATTCTTTAGTGGCATTCCAATATACCTTCTTTTCCTGTAAACACTTCCTAGAACATTTTCAAAGGAAGAGAAGAGTGGCCTATGCTATAAATCAACTCCTTTGGCTCTATTGCAATTGCAAAAAAGTATGAGGCTTAGGACAATGCTGCACTCTTTTTATTGCTTAAGACTTAATTCTTTTAATTATACTGGAATCCACTGAGGCCTTGTTGCTCCAAACATTACCTATCTTCCTCCTTATTTCATTTCCAAGATACCTCTTTGGGTTTTTTCTGGAGGAAGGATGAGTCCATTAGCAGAGATTTTCAAGCAGTGTCGACTATCTTGTTGCCTTTCATCATCTTTTCATTTTCAAAGAGATGCTGTCAAATGGAATTCACCCAAATTTCAAATGGGATTCATTCAAGATGTGGTGAAGTTCTCACTTTTATAGCTTTCTTTGGGCCATACTATGCCACTGCCAAATAAATGTTTTTTTTGTCAGATATGTGGTATTATGGTCAGATCAAGAAATTGGTATAAACAAAAATAACTACGAGGTGCTGTGGAACAAGATACAAACAGATCTGGACAGGTGGAAAACACTACAATTGTCCCTGCTGGGCAGGATAGCGGCCGTAAAAATGAACGTATTGCCAAGATTTCTATTTCTCTTCCAAATGCTACCCATACTCAAAAAGGAGGTGGAACTGGTCTCCCTCCACGCCGGGGCCTCGGCGTGAGGGATGCGCGCAGCAGCGGCGGCGGCGGATGGGCGGGCGGGCGGCGGGTGCTAAGGCGCCGTGGCGATGGGATGTTCAAGAACACGTTCCAAAGCGGCTTCCTGTCCATCCTCTACAGCATCGGGAGCAAGCCGCTGCAGATCTGGGACAAGAAGGTGCAGAACGGCCATATCAAGCGAATCACCGACAATGACATCCAGTCGCTGGTGCTGGAGATCGAGGGGACCAACGTCAGCACCACCTACATCACGTGTCCGGCTGACCCAAAGAAGACGCTGGGGATCAAGTTGCCGTTCCTGGTGATGATCATCAAGAACCTGAAGAAGTACTTCACTTTCGAAGTGCAGGTGCTGGATGATAAAAATGTGCGCCGACGGTTCCGTGCCAGTAACTACCAAAGCACCACCCGGGTCAAGCCGTTCATCTGCACCATGCCCATGCGCCTGGATGATGGCTGGAACCAGATCCAGTTCAACCTGTCGGACTTTACTCGCCGGGCTTATGGCACCAACTACATTGAGACCCTGAGAGTCCAGATCCATGCAAACTGTCGCATCCGCAGAATTTACTTCTCGGACAGACTCTACTCTGAGGATGAGCTTCCTGCTGAGTTCAAACTTTACATTCCTGTCCAGAACAAGGCAAAGCAATGATGGCCTGATGGGAAGCCTCCAACAGAAACAATGTCAAGATGCTGATGGAAGAGTATTTTTTTCAATTAGAAAGAAAATGTAGGTGTGGATTTCCTTGAGTAACTATATTTAATAACAGTTGGTATCTGTGATGCTGGGACCAAACAAAACAAAGCATATCATTGTTCTGTGTGAGAGTTGGATCGGGCTCCACTTTGAAGTTGTGGATCACTCCTAGGGAAACCATGAATCGTGGAACTGATTTGCCTAGCAAGTGGAAGGTTTTGTTGAAGCAGTTCTGAAACTCTGGTGCCCTCACAGATGCCAGTGGTTTCCTTCTTTGCTCTGTCTCTGTGTTTGCCCTAAGTACATGTGAGCTACTCTTCTCCTGGAAGCTGCTATTAAATATTTGATTTTCTTTGTAAAAAAAAAAAAAGGAGGTGGAACTGGACGACTGGCAGAAGGGCATCAACAGATTTATTTGGGATGGCAAGAAACCGAGAGTCAAATTAAAAATCATCCAAGACACAAGGAAGAGAGGGGGATTAAAAATGCCCAATCTAAAGTTATATTACTACGCCGCGGCACTGGTGGTGCTGAGTGACTGGATCAACATGACAAACAAACGAATACTGAATATTGAAGGGCATGGTCTACTATTTGGATGGCATGCATACCTGGTGTATGACAAAAAGGCTGATGCGAACTTCAGGGAGAACCCCCTACGGACCCCGTTGTTGTGGGTTTGGAGGAAATATAAGTACCTTCTACACGATAAGATCCCCATCTGGACAATACCTGGACATGCAATAGGGGACATAAATACATCTCAAGGGCAGGAAGTGGTGCCCTATAGTAAACTTGTATTGGAAGAAGAAAGGGGGGTTTCATTAAAGCCACCAAATACGCTAGCAGAAGAAGGAATAGTGTGTACCTGGCTATCATATTTGCAACTGCAGTCTAGGTGGCAAAAAGACATGAAGAAGGACTTAGCCCAGACAGATGAGAACTTAATTGAACAAATTAGAGAGCAGGGGATCATGCATATCAAACGAGTGTACGGTGCTCTGATAGAAATGGACTCTGAAACTGTGCTAATCAAGACCTGTATGGTAAAGTGGGAACGAGATATTGGGCATTCTATCACAATGGAAACGTGGGAGGAAATCTGGGTGAGAAATGTAGAATTCACGAAAGCGCAACATCTAAGGGAAAATTTTTACAAGATGTTCTATAGGTGGCATCTAGATCCGAAAAAACTATCATACATCTATCCAGACACCCAACCTAAATGCTGGAGGTGTGGCAACGGGGAGGCTACATATTTTCATGTATGGTGGACATATAGAAAAATTAAAGCCTTCTGGAGGAAGATATGGTGGACACTCCAAACCATTTTTAAAAAGCGTATTGAATTTCTACCTCAGGTTTTTTTGTTAGGGATCATAAAAGATTGCACTACCACGGAGACGAACTTAATTCTGAATTTGATCACAGCAGCTAGACTGCTGGTGGGACAATACTGGAAGAGACCAGAAATACCACCTGTTGAAGACTGGACTTTGAAAGTAACACATTTGGCAGAAATGGTGAAAATTTTGGCATATTTGAAGGACCGCTCAAATGAACAATATATGATAGAATGGAAACAGTGGATAGACTATATACAAGAGAAACACCAATCAAATAAAATGTACCTGGCGTATAGTTGAGGCTTGACGTGAAGAGTGAAGAATGTTTACCAAATCAGACGTTTACAAAGACTAATACCTAATGTTGTATTTTATGTTCTATGATGATTGCTTCTTAATATGATCTTATGTTTAATGTTGATTGCTTTAATACTGAAAAAGAGTATTGAATGTCTACCTCAGGTTATTGAATTTCTACCTCAGGATCTTTAGTTAGGGATCATAAAAGATTGTACTACCACTGAGACAAATTTAATTCTGAATTTGGTCACAGCAGTTAGACTGCAGGTGGGACAATACTGGAAGAAGCCAGAAATACCACCTATTGAAGAGCGGACTTTGAAAGTAATACATTTGGCAGAAATGCGAAAATTTTGGCATATTCGAAGGACCGCTCAAATGAACAATATATGATAGATTGGAAACAGTGGATAGACTATATACAAGAGAAACACCAATCAAATAAAATGTACCAGGCGTATAGTTGAGGCTTGACGAGAGGAGTGAGGAATGTTTACCAAATCAGACGTTTACAAAGACTAATACTTAATGTTGTATTTCAGGTTCTATGATGATTGTTTCTTAATATGATATTATGTTTAAGGTTGATTGTTTTAATAAAAAATAAAAAAAATATTGTAAGATGGTACTGTAAAAAAAAAAAGAAATTGGTATAAATTACCAAATGCTTAATTTTATATTAAGAGCAATTGCTTCTTTATTTCAATATGGTAGCATATATGTACAGTATATGTATGTATATACATGTGTATGTGTGTATAGTTATGGTTATAATGGTTATAGTTATAGTTATTTGTATTGCATAATGTCTTGTATTGCATAATGTCTTGATTAACCAAAAGGTTATCAGAATTACATCATTATAAGCTTCAACCTCTATTATTCACTTTCCTGTTTATGTTAACAGTGTTTACAACCCATGTTAACCTATGAATACTTTTTTGTAGTAATCCAACTGCCTAGGTGTGTAGAATAGCACTACTGTTATGACTAGATTTCTATGTTTAACTGTTGAGATTGGTGGTGGTATAAGCAAACCTGCTAGAAGGGATGTCAGATTTGTCACTTTTCAGATGAACTAGAGGATGGAAACAGAGAATGTTTAAATTTAAACATCTAGTAATTGGTTGACACTGATATTGGCTCAGGCCTCATTAAACTGCTAGAAAAATACCTCAGCAATCACTATCACTCTGCTAAGACTATCTCATAAGTACTGAAGAATGATGTTCATTGTTCTAGCTACTTAGAGGAAATTAAGGAAAATAATAATAAATACAGAGATAGAACTTTTATTAGTGCATCCAACAGTCATTTGTATTCTGCCATTCCTTTTAGAGTTCAAGATAGCATACACAGTAGATGTCTCTGCATTTTATCACCACAATAATAAGTCTGTGTGGTAAGTGGGTCAGAGAAAGATTGGTCCAAAGTCATCCATAATTAGCCCATAATCAAGTGAGAACTTAAATCTGACTTTCTCCAGATTGAATTTAAAACTTCAATCACAATGCTATACTGGTTTTCAGTTCCCTAACAGATTGAACTGAAAGATTAAACCAGAAACTTTCCTTTTGGGTTTAATGGAAAGAGAACTGGGGGGGGGGGAAATTGGGACTCTGATTTTATATATGGTGATGGCAACAAGATTGCTCAGCGCACAAAAGTGGAAGGATGTCTTGATTCCTACCATGGACGAATGGTTACAAAAGCTGATGGAATTAGCAGAGATGGCCAAATTGACTGTGCTGATAAAAGAAAAGAACATACGTATTTTTGTTTCTGCTTGGAAACCTCTTCTGGACTTTGTGCTTGAGGTGGAAAAAATGATATTATGATTTTGGGTTTTACCGGTTATACTGATTTGCCGATACAGAAATGGCTAGTGTATACTAGTATAGAAATATAAAAAGTTGAGATTTGAGTTTAATGTCTGATTTTACTGCAACAGAGAGTCAGAAGTCAATGCCTTCTGTTTCTTTCCCTCCCTTTTTTCACACCTTTTTTGTTTTTCTTTTTTCTACTGTTGTCCCCTACTATTTGCCTTTGTATTTTCACATTGTATGTTATAAATGAATAAAACTAATTTAAAAAAGGAAAGTAAATTGTGATACCATTGCATAAATTCGAAAAGTTGATTTCAGGTGGTTTCAGAATGGAAGCAAATTGCACTGGAAGTAGAAGATTAGGGCCAATCTTCTTTGACCAAGTGACTCCCAAATGTGTTGGATTTTACTTTCATAATTTTATGCTGATTGATAATTACAAGGCTGGAAGACACAAGGATGGGGATGTGTTAGACAGATCTGTGTACAATTTTGTTACTTAACTTCCTGTCTCATTTTAAGGAAATTAAACACCCTGTATATAAAATATTTCAAAGGCAAGATAAATGGCAGGTCTGGCTTACAAATATTGCAGTAAACAAGTTTTTAAGCAAAATGCTGATAAAAACTTTTGGACATCTTGATCACAGCTGTTGGAGAAGTCCTTCTAGTACACTTCGGGAAAGCAGCCAGTGAACTCATTATTCATAATTGACAGGAATCCACATATATGGTTTTCATGCTTGAAAAAGTGTATATTTATTAGAAATATGCTGAACATTTTTATTACTGCATGGAGATGCAGATGCTTTTTTAAAATATGTTCTCCTTAACTACAAGAACATGTTGCGAAGCAAATATTTGTAGCTCAGTTCAGTCTTATATGTATCCATATGTTGTCCATCACTGAGACAATGTTTTTTTTCATCAGGGGTATTATGTCTGGAACACCAAGAATCTCTTCCAATGTGGAGAATTAACTTCAGAAATCTGCTGTACAATCTTCAGAACACTTGGAATGCCATAGTCTAGACTCTAGAGGAGAAACAAAAATGTATTCCTTGGAAGATTCTATTTCCAGAACTTTAGGTTTTACAGATAGCTACTCTTAGGTATTTAATTGGCAACATAATTTCTAATTGCATATGCACACAGAGATATATCCACCTTAATTGGGCAGTCAAAATTCAAAGATGTAATTAAGTAAATAAATCATTTAAATATACAGGAAGCATAGGAAATTGCTTTATATCAAATTAGACCACGGTATAGTCATCATCATCATCATCATCACCATCATCATCATCATAAAGTTGGAAGGACCTTGGAGGTCATTTAGTCCAACCCCCTGCTCAGGCAGGAAAACCTATACCATTTTAGACAATGGCTGTCCAGATAGATGCAAAACAAGAGTTAAATAGTTCTGCTTACTCCCTGTTGCTTGTCACCTTCTTGCCACTTTCCCCCACTAATGGACCAATCATTTCCTTAACTTTTTTTGTTTGTTTTTTACATGTTGAAAGAAGCTTTTTTGTTGTTGTTGTTACTTTTTACTTTGGACGCAAGCCTTAGTTCATTTTGAACCTTAGCTTTCCTCACTTCATCTTTGCAGGCTCGGGCTATTTGCTGATGTTCTGCTTTAGTTATGTGCCCCTCTTTCCACTTTCTATATTTGTCCTTTTTATCTTTCAATTTATCAGAGACTTCTTTATCTTACTTCCTCAGAGTTGCTTACTTGACCAAGGAGTAGCTGCCCAAATTTTTATTCAGAGGTCTGCCCATCCCTGCCTATAATTCTTTAAAATCTTTTGTGTCAAAGCCTGTGCTGTCCACCATTTCAAAGCTCTTCCCAAATTATTTTGTTATACTGTGTGCAAGTATATACGTCTGTGAGAGGTTGGAAAGGATGCAACTGTCTGAAATGAAAACTGCATAAGGATGTCTTCAGAATGTCTTCCAGTCACTACTAGGGCTTTTCCTAGGAGAATAAAAGAGGAACCCGCCCATGAGTAATTGTCTTTATATAAAAATATGCTTAAATGCATAAACAATAGCTTTCTTAGCACAATCTCAGATTTAAATGGATAAAAACAAACATCCAGGCATTTTCTTTAATAGATTGCTAAAGCATATACAATCTATAAGTAAATTTCCCCAAGATGACTTCTTAAGGAATTATAACTGTTCATTCACTAAAAAAAAATTAACATATTCAGATCCTTCAGAACACCACAGTTTTCAGATTGTCAGATGGTTAGACATATGTTCTTCATTTCACCTTATTTGATTATATAGCAAGGCAAAAGTGATTATAATAAAAAAAAGTAGAACTGCAGTATAGCAGTCAATCAGATGCAAGGTGCAATCAATCGGACCAGAAACACACACACACATATATATAGTGTTTCTGAGTCCTCCTGTCTAACGTTCTTTCACTGGTGTTGTTGAGCTACAACAGAGACAATGGCTACTGCTCATTAAATTAATCATAAAGAAGTCTTGGCGTAGCTCCTTTCATTCTCTAATCCAAGAGAGGAAACCAGCTAGAGGTGCCAACTTTTCAATTAACCCCTGCAGCTATGCCCTTAAGAGTTGCTGGAACAGCAGGGATTCAAAAGTGAAATATCAAGATCAATAAGACCATATTTTCATATGACCATCTTTTAATGTTCGCAAACCTAAATATAACAAAGGGAAATATAACCCCCAAACATCTATACTCGCCTAATTAAAAAAAAGAGTAGCTAAAGCTTGGAATTAAGTAAAAAGCTGAAAAAAATCTTTGTAGAACCAAACTAGCTTGGAAACTAAATAATCATAAGTTATATTTCACTAGTGCACTCTTGGGGAAGGAATTTTAAAGATGGGGCCCCAACACAACGAAGGCCTTCGCACTACTTGGTACCCATTGTTCAGAGAAAATTCTTAAAAGATATTCTGCAACTTATTGGATATACCTTGTTTTGGATACTGAAAGCAACCAGATTCCTTAGTTAGTTCAGTGCCATCAAATCAGGCTTGGCTCCTGGTGATGATCCAGACAAAAGCTTGTCATCACTACCTGACCCCAATAGCAAATCAGAGCTTTTCCAAAAATATTCCATTAATCACCCTGATCCTGGCGATTCACCTATCTGTCATCTTCCCCTTCTTCTACCTTCCTCAACCTAGGAAGCATAATTATGCATTCCAATCCATCACAAGGCCAAAATATGTTTTTCCTCACTTATTAAAGGAACAGTCAGCTTTTATTTGGTCCAGAACTGATTGATTGGTTCTCCTTGATATTCTTAATAATCATCTCCATATTTGAAAAAATAACCTATATTTTCTTTTCTCACTTTTTATTTTTTTTGTCCAGTAAAGCGAATTAATGCTAGAGACATCATAACTTAACTATTCTGATCTGTTGTCCTTGAAATGTCCTTATTCTTCTTGATCCTGTCTGAATTTGTCACTGCTTTCATCCAAGGATTAATTTCTTTTCTGCAATACACCGTCCCTCTGTATTTCTCCTTACACCTAAGAAAAAACAAAGCTGTCTAATGCCTTCCCCTTTTTCAAATGTAAATTTATTAAGCATGCAGGACAACATTGCCTTGTCTTCTAATATTTAATATGAAGCTCAATTTTTCACTTTCCATTTTCTTCTTCTAATGAGCTCTCATTCAGTGCTAATGAAAGGTAACATCCTACACTGTATGTAAGGACAGCTTATTTAATGAAAACAGGACAAGCTGCATGGGTTCTGCTTTCCATTACTTTGCTGTCATTCACTGTCAGTTAGTAAAGCAGGCTTTAATTTTCTGGATTTAGGTTTATAGCATAAAGTATGTCATCTTTCTCTAATTAATGACTGGCATGTTTTGCTTACTAGAAACCTGCCATCATGGGCATGTTACAATTGATAGGTAAGATAGATAAGATAAGATAAATGTTATTGTTATTTTTTACTGTGAGCATACTGGCCCACATTAAAAATGAAATTCTGTTGCCTGCTAGCAGAAAGAGAAAACTTGAGAGTTCACAAGGTTGATGCTATATGGAACAAAACTGTGGCTGAATCTGGATGTTCTGCTTCGGATACCACGAATCCTCCTCCCAGAAGGTAACAAGGAAAACAGGTCGTGAAGAAGATGTGTAGCATCCCAGACAATCCTGTGGACCTTGCTCAAGCTCAAGAAAGCTTATATGCTATATCCTGGATAGCAGGAAGTGAATTGCCAATAATCTTTTCTGCCATCTTCACCACCGTATAAACTGGAGGATGTAGTGACTCTCTGCCTTGGAAAAGATGGTGCTTATCCTCATTCTCTTAGGAGGTTATTTTCACATCCCAGTTTGCTTCTTGTGGTCATGTTAAAGTAAAATAATCCAAAAGCTAAGGTTATCTTTTTGTTGGAAAATTTGGGTGCTGTCTGTGCATTTAATCAAGCAGTAAGATTAGATTGCCATGTCTGTTTGTTACTTGAGGGGCAGAGTGGCAATATCTTCAGTTAAAACACAATGAAATCTCAATATGGTCCTTGAGTTTCAGAACCTCCTGTTGTATTGTAGGATTCAATATGATCTTTCAGTTCCATCCACAGGGGGTATCACAATACTGTATGCAAGATGGCAGGCATAAATCATAATCCAAGCTCCAGCCCTTTTGTTTGTGTGCTGCCCACAAACAGTGCAGTGCTTGTATCATGACACTAGTCCCACTCTTCTGTAAATCTTTACCCACAATCTAGATATTCTTATCCCTTCACAAATAATAAGCCTACAGCAACACACACTAGACTGAATGTCTAAGAATATAAAAAGTTAAGGAATTAGATATTGGAATATCCAGTAGACAAATTACAGTGCCAAACCACATCTATGTATCATATTCCTGTAGATTAAAAATTACAATGGATCCAGTAAAAATATTCATGTTTGCTGAACAATGTTGTATCTTTTCCAGAAAACAGCTAACTTTTGAAATTAGGTGCTTAAAATGCAAGATATGTTCAGATGTTGTAATCTTGCCTTTTAGTGTCACTTTTTTAGATGAATATTACTTCATATGTACATTTCACAGTATTTTGAAAGATGCATTAGCTTTTCAAGAGTGTCATGTCTTTTGAATTATATATCATTGTTCTGGAAACTTACCAGAGGACAATAGAAATGGATATCATGTGGGGTTTTTTAATAGAAAGGAAAAAAAAACTACAAAACAGGAATACTGTTGGAAATTACAACTGGCTAATATTTTCAAAATTTGATCCGAATGCACTAGTTATATGTTTGATTTCTGATCGTTTCCTATTGTTGGTAAATGAATTTAAATGTTAAATTTAAATAATTAATGTAAGAGTTTTGTTTCAAATATAAGAGTTTTTAAAAATTTGCACATACAAATACAGAAGAAAAATAATCTCACTGCTACTTCCATCCTTGGTGGAAGGGTCAATCTTACCAATTGCTTGAAATGAAGCTAGACAGTCACTTATCTGAAAGACTAGACAGTCACTTGTCTGAAATGGTATAGGTTCTCCTGCTTGAGAGTTCTCCTGCTGGACTAGAAGATCTCCAAGGTCCCTTCCAGCTTTATTCTATTTTAAAGCTAGTATTGGGGCATCCATAGGAGAGATTAAAAAAAAGTCAAGATGCTAAGAACAATAAAAAAGTTGCTTTTTAATGCACATCATATTAAAAAAGGAATAAAGCTATTTTTTGTTTTCTTTTTTAACCCACCTGCAGATGCCCTTAACTGAAATAAAACAGATTGCACTTTTTGCCCTTTTATAATGTAGCCGAGTGGTTCTCAACCTGTGGTCCACGGACCCCTGGGGGGCCTTGATGTCATCACAGAAGTCCACAAAGTCTTGAAGATGTGTTATGATTTAAATCTTGAGTTAAGTCTTGATGGTCTGCGGTCATGATCTGTGGCCACAAAAAATATTCAAAGGGGGTCCATGGTGAAGAAAAGGTTGAGAACCATTAATATAGCCATTCATTTACAGATTGTGAAATCCTTCTTCTCGTTCTCCTTTTCCTCCTCCTTCTTCTCATATTCCTCTCCCTCTCCCTCCTTCTCCCTTTTCATTCTAATTTCTAATGCATGCGTCTTAAAAGGAAAGATACACAGAAAATATAGCATGCCTCAAATGAAACAGCTCTGCTGACTTTCTTCTTTAGACCGAAGCCAGGATAAAAACAAAACCCTGAAATATTTGTTGTATCAAATATCAGATATATCATCTGTTCAATACTCCTATCAATACTCCTATCCTTAATTAGATATTATCAATAATAATCAATAATCAGATATTATCAAGCATCTGATACACTGGCTAAAAGGTAGCTTAGATGCAGTTTAATGAGGCTTCAGCATATCAGTCATGCGTGACTCTCTTCTGTGAATGAAAAATGTTAGTGTCATTTCTGTAAAATAACTTTTGTAGGAAAAAAAGTTTGCAATTGTTGCATATGCTGTTAGAGAAGCATATTGTACAGCTAGAGAGCAACTTCCAACAACATCTGGTCTTTGACTGAATAGCATCTGGAATTGCCAAATGTTGGCAGTTCCTATGGAAGAAAAGAATGCCACATTTTTAGGGCATATTCCACCTGCTAATTTTCACTTGGGGAAAAACTATTGAAAGCACATGTGATGGAGGCAGATGGGCCCCAGCTCAGCCTCTGGTGGAGTCTCCAATGAGATATCTAGGAATGTTGCTGATGCTGTAGATTGTATCCTCTAGTGGATAACGAGCAAACACAATGCACAACATTGGCAGAAGAGTCATCTTCCCATTCGTATCGCTCTACACTGCACTATGCTTGTCCTCAAATCCATTCTACTGATGTAGAAGGCTAAAGGATCCAATCTGGTGATGCATATAGCGGGGTCATAAAGAAATAGAAATACACAAGTACAGTACTGAACATAGCTGGTGGTGCTCGCAGAAAACCACAATGCTGTCCAAATGGTGACACCATCATATTACATCCATGCATCCTGACATCTGTGACAAGTATATGTCACAGAATTTGCATGACTATGTCATTTTATTTTCATTATTTGCCACAATTACCTAGCTCTGCCTGGGGATGCCCATGTTCATGAGCCCAAGTGGAGGAAGCAGAAGAAGGCAGATCATGAAAAGTGAGTGACAGTATCAAAACTGAGCTCAGCAGATAAATGGCCTAAAGTATCTTTTTACTAATCTGCCACAGAACTCTGCACATCACAGATGTCAAGGCTTCATACCCAGTATGGTAATTAGACTATCTCCCTGTTCACTATCCAAGCAGAGTCAAATAGACTTACTACACACAATGACGAGGCCATGTGTATAAGAAATTTTCCAATTAATTCCATTCAGGAATCTTGTCCTTTATAAATATTAGTCCTAAGGTTTGAATGGGATCCCTCCCTCTGCCTTTTTGAATCAACAGCCATGTGGCTGTCCATTTCCCAACCTTGAAGATTTCTGCTATCTGTCCCTTATTTACAAAGTGGACTTCTCTGGCATATGAATAAGAGATTCCTACCTCACCAGCCAACTCAACTCTTACAACCATCTCTGCAATCTGCAACTAGTGCTCTACATCCAATCTGCTGTTCATCCTGTTTCCTTCATCTTCTACAGATGCTTTCATCCTCTTTTCATCCAGATAGCCTGCAGAAAGGACCTCAATTGTAATTTTGCTCATCCGGTACTAAGTGCCATGGGTGGATCGCTTGGGTGAACTACAACTCTTTTCTCTTCATCACTGCTGGTGAAATTTCTTTTCCTATAATGCCTAATACAGATCATTGGCATTCATGTCAACACCACACAATTCAAGAGGTTATGCTTGGGTTTGCTTTGTGAAAACATAAGTTGTGCCTTTTGGTGGTCTGATGGGTTGATCCAAAAGAATCTGAAAGGGAAGTGTGTGTGTATGTGTGTGTGTGTGTGTGTCAAAAGAAGCAAGATAGTGGTTGTAGCATTGCTATCAAAGCCTAGCCAATTTTGTCCATGCAAGCAAAATCAAGACAAATGCAAAAGAAGTGGGCCTTCCATTGCAATGCCATGACCAGCATCTTTGCC
The DNA here is from genome assembly GCA_034064705.1 of Bothrops alternatus. Lineage (NCBI taxonomy): Eukaryota > Metazoa > Chordata > Lepidosauria > Squamata > Viperidae > Bothrops > Bothrops alternatus. The sequence goes on from JARGCV010000023.1 coordinate 15,496,356, forward strand.
TCATTTGACAGCCTAACCCCCCCCCCGGGGATGATGCTGGGTTGATCACCCAAACACTGGAAAAATGTAGGGGAAGCAAGGGTGGAATCAAAGAAATCTCATTTCCAAGTGGTGTCAACTCAGCATATTTGAAAATGTACAGTTATCATTCTTTACCATCCAGAAATGTCCAAGGGGTGGGAGGGGGTCAAGCGGCAAAGAAAGAAAATTCTCTGTGTGGAACACTCCTCAAACTCAAGTTTCCTTTCGGACTTTGACAACAACAGATATCCTATCCGCTCTATGGTCAATCCACTTTCTAGCATTCGCTTTCGGCCCTCCCACCCCCGATACAAAACCGGGAAGGGAAAATATTTAGGATATGAGCTCTAGCAGAGGAAATAGAGTTACTCCTTGCCCAGTCTGGTGAAAATCATGCTTCTTAATCCTGCAGGTGCTACCCACTTGCAGGCAAAAGCACTTGAATTCCATCACATTCCCGCAAAGATGGGGGGGCAGGGGCGGCCTACTTGTTCTCCTGAAATCTGCTCTCTTGTATGAGAAAAGGGCCATCTGTGGATTCTGGCACAAAGTAACTTCAGGCCTTTCTGTCCGTGGGTTCTTTCTAACCCAGAGCAACAAATAGCTGCCGGATTAAGTGCAGCCATGCAAATGTTACCGATTGTACTTGCTTTGCAAAGGCCTTCCTTTGATGTGGGCACCCTCTTGAATCAGGGCAGCCCTTCTGTGAGCCTGGCTTACCCAGAGCCTTCTTTTCATTGCTCGGAATTGGATGGACAACTTGCTGAGAAAGAGAATCCAGGGGCAGTTGGGAGGATAGCCCAAGGACATATGCTCATGGCTATTTCACTGCAAACAGAGGCTTCCTGGAAGCTGTCTAGCAGCAGGGACAAAAGATGCCACAAAGAATCGTTGAAGAAAGCCCTTACTTGCACTTCACAAACCCTTTTATTGTCCCTTAGAAAACAGGACAGTATCACTCATTACCCAACTAGACACAGGTAGTCTCAATTTACAACCACAATTGGAACCAAAAGTTCCATATAATAACAACAACAACAACAATGACGACGACGACGACGATGATGATGATGAAGATGATGATGATGAAAAAAATGGGAGGACCTTGGACGTCATCTAGTCCAACCCCCTGCTCAGGCAGGAAACCCTATACCATTTCAGACAAATGGCTGTCCAGTCTCTTCTTAAAAACTTCCAGTGTTGGAGCATTCATAGCTTCTGGAGGCAGGTTGTTCCACTGGTTAATTGTTCTGTCAGAAAATTTCTCCTTAGTTCTAGGTTGCTTCTCTCTTTGGTTACTTTCCATCCCTTGCTTCTTGTCTTGCCTTCAGGTGCTTTGGAGAATAGCTTGACTCCCTCTTCTTTGTGGCAACCCCTGAGATATTGGAACACTGCTATCATGTCCCCCCTCGTCCTTCTCTTCATTAAACTAGACATACCCAATTCCAGCAGCCTTTCCTTATATGTTTTAGCCTCCAGTCCCCTAATCATCTTTGTTGCTCTTCTCTGTACTCTTTCTAGACGTCTCAACATCTTTTTTACATCATGGTGATCAAAACTGGATGGAGTATTCCAAGTGTGGCCTTACCAAGGCATTGTAAAGTGTTATTAACATTTCATGTGATCTTGATTCTATTCCTCTGTTAATGTAGCCTAGCACTGTGTTGGCTTTTTTGGCAGCTGCAGCACACTGCTGGCTCATATTTAAGTGATTGTCCACTAGGACTACGAGATCCCTCTCACAGTTGCTACTATTGAGCAAGGTACCCCCTATACTATACCTGTACATTTGGTTTTTCTTGCCTAAATGTAGAACCTTACTTTTTTCACCATTGAATTTCATTTTGTTAGATAGCGCCCAGTGTTCAAGTCTGTCCAGATCCTCCTGTATCCTAAGCCTGTCTTCTGGAGTGTTGGCTATTCCTGCCAGCTTAGTGTATTCCTGCAAATTTGATGAGTTCCCCATCTATCCCCTCATCCAAATCATTGATGAAGATGTTGAAGAGCACTGGGCCCAGAACAGAACCCCGGGGCACCCCACTACACACTTCCTTCCATGTAGATGCAGTTCCATTGAGGACCACATGCTGAGTATAGCCAGCTGGCTGCTACAAATCCATCTGGTGGTGATGCTGTCTAACCCACATTTTTCTAACTTATCAAGTAGTAGATTGTGATCTACTTTATCAAATGCCTTACTGAAGTCCACGTAAATTATACCCACAACATTCCTCTGGTCCAGTAATTTTGTCACCTGGTCAAAGAATGCAATAAGATTTGTCTGGCATGATCTGTTTTTGATAAACCCATATTCGCTTTTGGTAATGACTTTGATTGCCTCTAGGTGTTCGCTGATTTGTTGCTTGATTATCTTTTCCAAGATCTTCCCAGGTATTGAGGTCAGGCTGATAGGTCTGTAGTTTCCTGGATCCATCTTTTTTTCCTTTTTTGAAGATGGGAACTACATCAGCTCTTTTCCAGTCCTCTGGTAGTTCCACAATGCTCCAGGTTCTTTGAAAAATATAGTTCAGTGGTTCTGAGATCACATCTGCCAGTTCCTTGAGAACCTTGGGATGTAATCCATCTGGTCATGGTGATTTGAACTCATCTAGGGTAGACAGATGCTCACCATTTTCCTGCCTATCTTAACTTGTGTTTCTATCTGTTTTTTTACAGTACTATTTTTGATAGATTGGACTGCTTTTTCCCTTTGTGTAAATACAGATGCAAAAAATGAGTTGAGTAGTTCTGTTTTCTCCCTGTTGCTTGTCACCTTCGTGCCACTTTCTCCTGCTAGTGGATCAATCATTTCCTTAACCCTTTTCTTGCTTTTTACATGTTGAAAGAAGTTTTTTTTTGTTATTTTTGTTGCAAGCCTTAGTTCAGTTAAGCTAATACCATCCTGGGTTGTATAAACAGAGGCATAGAATCAAGATCACGCAAAGTATTAGTACCGCTTTATAAAACTCTAGTAAGACCACACCTGGGATACTGTAACAAATTTTGGTCACCATATCACAAAAAAAGATGTTGAGAGTTTGGGGAAAAATTCAGAGAAGAGCAACTAAGATGATCAAATGGCTGCAGGATTTGGGTTTGGCTAGTCTAAAGAAAAGAAAAATATGGGTGACATGATAGTAGTATTCCAGTATTTGAGGGGCTGCCACAAAAAAAGAGGGTCACATTATTCTCCAAAGCACCAGAGGGCAGGACAAGAAACAATGGTTGGAAACTGATCAAAGAGAGAAGCAACCTGAAATTAAGGAGAAACTTCCTGACAGTGAGGACAATTAACCAATGGAACAGCTTGCCTCCAGAAATCATGGGCGTTCCATCACTGGAGATTTTTAAGAAGAAGCTAGATAGTCATTTGTCTGAGATGGTATAGGTTCTCCTGCTCGAGCAGAGGGCTGGACTAGAAGACCTCCAAGGTCCCTTCCAGCTTCTCTTCTCTTCTCTTCTCTTTTATTCTATTCTAATTTGCTCTGAAATTGTTTATTGCAAGAGTCACTGCCTCTAAAAGTCTCTCTCCCCTTGCTTCCCAAAAGCCTTCTGCCAAGAATTATTCTCCACCTGACTCTTAAACTGTCCTAGCAGATAGTGAGACTGGTGTAGAAGGAAATCTAGCTCATTCCAAGCTGGGACAAGAAAAAGAATGTAGAACATAGGCAGCTGCTTGTAGCAGAGGTGAAATTTATTTCCAAGAGCAGAATGCAGGCAGAATATTGGTCAGCAATGGGAGGTGGCCACCCTAAGCCCTCCCCTACACGCCCTTTACATAGGAAAACCTTGCCTTTGTTCTCTGAAGGTTCCCTGCAAGAGCTGGCCCTTTAGGAATCTTTAGAAAGTGTAATTGACCAGCTCTCCCAAAGGGGGCACTCCAGAGTCAGGTACCCTCTAATGTCAGGTACCTTGCTGAACTGTAATTTTCTGTTTATTTCCTGCTCAATTAGTGTTTATAGACAAAAGTGGCAGTTTCATGGAGGGAAAGAACTTTTCTTTATGAATGGATGGGATCTCTGGCATCCTGAATGGGCTGCCACTTTTGGCCAATTTCAACCTCTTTGTCAAGTTTCTTACCTTTGGTTTTGTTTTGCCCTGGAAATGGCTATGAGGCTGGGACTTGAGGAACAAGGGGAGATTTGAATTTCAGGGAGCATTTAATTTCCTCCCTACTCTGGAATAAGCATCTCTATTTTCTGCACAGTTACTATCAGCCCTTCAGGGTGACAAGATGAGGGAAGCAGAGTTATCTGTGCTACTATTCTTATTACAAGGTTGTAGTTACAGGATCTTGCAAGTCTTAATGTGTTTCCCCCCTCCTCACTCTCTTTGTCTTTGTGGAACTAGGAAGGGCCCTGTCTAAGATACTTTCTCGAAATACATTTCTGCCCCAGTCTCAGTGTTTTGTTTTGTTTTATCTGAATGTTGTTTGGGTTGTGGTTCTTTCTCCTGCTCCTCAAAGTTATTTCTACTCTACTCTATTTCAATGTACTCTTAATATGTCAAATGGGTCATGGCAAAACAAGCCAACAGTAAAACAAATTTAAAATGATGTTACACATATCCACGTTGACTGAGTTCATGTGTCAAGATTGGCAGGAGCCATATTTAGAAACATATCATAGTTTCATCTTCAATAGACACAAGCCATGGATGATTAAGCTGCTTATTGTGTTGTTTCTTTCTTACTACTTTTTCTGCTTCCTGATCATGACCAACTTTGGAGATGGATTTTAGTGAAACACCCACCGACATCTTATTGTGCCATTCCATAATAAGCATAAACCATAGCTTTTCATTTTGCTTGATCGAGAAATACTTTGTTATTTAGTCATTTGGTAATATATATCAAATCAAAATCAAGCATTAATTCTGGATTGTTTTGATGTCTGAACTGTCACATATGGCAAAGTGGCCCTATCTGAAAGTTTTATTCTATTCAAATTGATTTTAAAAACATTATAGCTCTTCCATGAAGTTTCAGGAGCTACATTAATGATTTTTGATTGTCGACGGCCAAGAATATGTAACCCTAAAGAGCTAGCTAATCATTTGTATAATATCAAGCATAGTGGATGCCTCTCTTTGGTGAGTCTGATCCCTCACAAGAGCTGAGCTATTAATGGCAATCCTTTTAGGACTGGGAATTATGAGGATCCATAAGAGCCATCATTTCAAACCCATTTTGCAAACAGTCAGATTCATTTGAAGTTTATCATGGGAATTCCTGCACTGAATCTTGGAATGATTTTGACCTCTGGCTGTTCTATGCATTAAAGCTATTACTGTTCTTGCAGAGCTGAATAAGCAGACTTTGAAAATGATGCTATTGCAGCAGGGAAGAAAATAATGAAGTTAGAATATTTGAAAAGAGGAAGAGAACACAACATAGACCTACAACATCCTGCTGGTCAAATTTCTTCAGGAGAGTTCAGACTACAGGAATTAAATCTTGTATGCTTAAACCCGCTGCAAACATTGTATAAGATGGCAGGGGATATTGATGGGGGATTGAACAGGAGAGATAACTTCATATATTTTTTCTAGATGTTTTGTCAATAATTTCCCACTATCAAAACCATAGCACCCTTTCTATCTTACTGCTATTCAGGCATGTGGAAACTGTAGTTCTCCTTTTGCTGGGGGTACAACTTGGTCCCTTAGCAAAGAAAGACTGTTGACCTTCGCAGTGAAAGGTATACTTTTATTAAAAGCCAAGTGGATTACAGTAAAGCAAAGCCAGAACTAAAGATTTCCATGCCAAATTTCCCCAGTTCCTCCTCTTCCCGGTTCCTCCCCTTGATAGTCCTCATTGTCCAATTACACTTGAACAAATTGTTTTGGTAATGTCTCTTACATTCCATTCCCAGGACTTTGACCTGGAGACAGTGTTTCTGGAAGGCACAATGAGTAGTTACTTCCCCCCTCCCGTCCGGCTCCCTCACTCCATACTTCCGTGGCAGACTGGCAGCTAGCAAATGCGAAGCTTGGCTTAGGATGGGCAGTTGTGACAGGAAGAGTAATTGACTGGTTAGGCATAGCTCTTCAGTGGATCCAACAGCCTATGGGTGGATTTCAACTCCCAGAATTCCCCAGCCAACACATGGGAAATTCTGGGAGTAGATCATGTCTGATCTACTTCATCATTTATGTTTCTATAATATGATAGGTAGGGACATCAACAAAACAGAAATTTGCCTTTCACTAAGCCATTCTTGAAGATGGGGGACAAATCTAACAACTTCTACATGCAAAGAGGTTGTCAGTGAGTCACAGTTCTTTCACATCCACAAATAAATACACACACAAATATATTTAACGGTAATACTAGCTGCGCACAAATAAAACCCTACCACTTCTTTTTTTAAAAAATCACATCAGAATGTAGCAAAATTTTAAAATTCTGCATTTCTCTTCATGCAGGTTACACCAGTAAAGTTAGCTTACATCTATGTAATTTAGAATACAACTTTTTACAAGCAGCCCTGTAATGATGCCTGAATGGCAATCAAAGTGTTCTACAGGTTAAGAGGTTTCTTGGTGTAAACTTCATTGATTTGGGTAATTTGCGTAAGATTAATAACTGCAACTCAAGATTCTTCCAGGGAATGAATAACCAGCTGAGAAGAGTTGATGAACCAAAGTACAGTCAAGGATCATTAAACTGAGCTTGTCATTAATTTCAAGAAAATGACCTGTGCCCAGATCAGAGGATCTATTGTATGGTGCCAATGGAAAATAACATATGCACATGGCATTTTTAAGAAGGGTAATATAATTTTAATTTCTAACCAATTATATTGCTGAAATATCCTATAACATATAATTTACTTTACAACTGAAACTGAAGACATATTTAATGTATATTCCAAGTTAGTTGTAATTTCTCAAAGACATTTCTCCAACCAGGTCGAGTTCCACCATGTTACAATCTTTCCAATGTATCTTACAATATATTTTACAATGTCCTGCAAAACCAACTTAGTTCTTTCTTTTGTTCTCTTCCACTGCAAGATCCTAAACTGCTTTCAGAAAACTTACTACTATTGGTGGACTGAATGTGAAATGCAAACTGGGAGATGATGGTGTGGCAGGAAAACAATTTTACCAATGCAAAAGGAAACCACAGAAGTATTCACTCTACTGTGTGTCTTTTTACTGCATATTCTACCCAAAGTAGATGAGTAGGAAAAATAGACGTTTTTTTCAGGGTTCCAAAGCACTTGAAGACTTTTGCTGGTTGCCACATGCCAAATAGCCAAATAGCCAATCTATGTCTGATGGAGGAACATATTGTAGATGCAAAGAAGTATTCTCTTATGGGAAGATTTTGGGCACCAGGGACCGGGTCCGTGGAGAGAGGTTTTTCCATGGAACGGAGAGACCGTGGTTTCGTTGTGCTACCTGCATCTTGTGGATGGGGCTTCGCTTGTTTTCACGACCCGGTTTCTGGCATGCCACACACTGCCCTAGGGTTTATTTATTTGCAATTATATGCATTTGATATTCTGAAATACTAGAATGTGTATGTGTGTGTGTGTGTGTGTGTGTGTGTGTGTGTGTGTGGTGTGTACATGGTAAAAGGCATTTTTAGAGATGAGAGCAGATTTTTGAGCAAAACCCAAAAAATCAAGATTAAATAAAGAACGGCATAATAACCTATTCCTTTTTCAATTTTTTTCCTGTATCCAATGGTCTATCTTTTTTGGAATTCTTTATAACCAAATGAGGTAGGAATGCTTTAAATAATAATATAAATGATTTCTAGCCCAATAGGGTGAAAAATGTAGGCACACTTATATTTTGATTTTCCCAAGAGAAAGAGAAACAGCTTGGGGAAAGACTACTCAGAATAAAACAAAACATAAAACTCGTCTGCTGTTCCTCCTCTCAAAATATTCTGTCTTCAATGTTCTGTTTTTTCCCCTTATACATAAAGATTTCAAAATCTGTCCTTGCTTTACTGTTAGGTTGCTCTCTAATTGGCATAACACAAGTAAATTTCTCTCCACCTTTTCCTTCTGTTTTCAGCTAGTTTCCTTTCCTTCTTATCACTATATCTTCTCCCTTTGTGCAAAAAGGAAGTGATGAAATTCCAGATCAACTTTCCCCATCTAGAACTTTTTCTTTATTCAAGGACTGTAATTCTTATCGTTACTAGACAGCATGACTACATTGGCTGAAAATAATAAAGAATTATGGTTCTACATCCACAACACAACAATCCAAAGTATTTTAAGAAAGCTGAACTAAATCCTGAACAGAGCTTTGTTTTTAAAGCATTAGGCTGCATAGCATTATTATGACTGTTGTGGGTGCAGAAGTGAAGCTGAGAAAACTCTGCCTATGGCTGAACCAGATGCCATTCTACTAGCTTGTGCATAATATAATAGCCATATTGGACATAACAGAAAGAAGACATGGATGCAAGAAAGATCTAGCTGACTTTGCTTTGAAAGCAGAGAATAATAAGATTGAAAAACAGGATTAGCAGGTTTAGATATTATATGTACATGTCCACTCACATAAATATGAGCATAAACACATAGTCATCATCTTCCACGTAACATTTCAACTGCATTACAACTTCCATTTTTAGACAAAGAAAAGACTATAAACTCTACTCCACTCTACTCCATTCCATTCTGTAAATGGTAAAGTTCATACTACAAATTAAGTATAATGCCCAGATGATTGATTACCATTCTTTCTCTTTGGAAGCAATGATGGGAATGTGTTTTTGGTGGATTAATTAAGGATTAGCAAGGTACTGATTGTTGCCTTGCAACTATGAAGGGGTTTGCACATGAGCTATGCCACTGGAAGCATAAATCCCTAGAAGGAACTCCCAATAAGCAGGTTATAGGTGAAGGAACAGAATAAATACAAACCAGTAGTAGAGAATATGTAGCTCAGGGTTGAACTGTTGTGTGGTTGATGCTTTCTGAACTTGGTTGTTTGGTTGCAGACTTTTGATTACTAGCCTGGATAATACTATCGGTGCAGAGGAGGTATAATCAGGGCTTTTTTTTTCCTCATAGAATGCCTAGAATGGAGTTCCAGCACCTTTTTTGGATGCAACCTTGTAGGGTAGGCAAGGCGGGTTGTATGACGTGTGTGAGTTCTGGCACCTTTTTTTTTTTTTAAAGAAAAAAAGCACTGGATATAATCCATGTGAAATGACAACCCATTGCAATATGCTGTCCAGAAAATCAAATGAACATTCACAATTGGGACAATGACATCATGATACAGGACTCAGGATACTGGAATGTGAATTCCCTTGATCAGAAAGTATCTAGAGAGCGTGAGTAAAAGTAGTGATACCTGGATTAAAACCAAAAGGATAACCAGCTGCTGAACCAGATGCAAAAGGAAACTTTTGATCCTACAAATATACTCCACACCAATAGAGTGACATGTCAGAAGCATGACTCAAGGCAAACTTGATGCTGTGAAAGCAAAAATGTCAAGACTGAATTCCAGTATTCCAGGAATCAGTGAATCAAAATAAGTCACTTCACATCAGAAGTGCACCAGAGGTTTTACTGCAGATAAAAAAATTATCAAAGAAATATTGTAGCCATCCCTGGTACCAAAAGGGTGTCAAAGTTATTGTGCAGTTACAACCCCCAGATGACAGAATTATGATAATTTGAATCCAATGAGCAATGCAATGAAACGGAGAATAAAGTCAGGAAGACAAAATATCTATTTAAGAAAATCATAGAAATCAAGGCTACTATCTCATTTTGTTGCCTTCCCATATTGTACAGCATTTAGAAGCCCGTGAAGTGACATGACATATCAGTTTATGGTGATCAACTTATCAAGATGATCACAATCAGGATGGTGATCAAATAGTGTGAGATAAGTGTGGGTTAATGTTACATACCTGGACAAAGCGGCAGGACTTTGGTTGTATGGCTGCATACACCATCTTAACTTTTTCTTTTTTTTCTTTTTACTTCCGCTCCTTCCACCAGGAAAGACTTGTCTTAGAGTCAGGAGATGGAACAAACCAGGTTTTCAGACCTACAGAACACAATCAGCTCATAAAGTTTATACATTTTATACAGTGTAGAATAAAATGCAGGTTTATTTTGGTTTCAAAGAAGCCAGGGCAGAACAAAAGAAAAGCCAATTTGCCAAATGAATCAAATCCTATCTACAGGTAGTCCTTTAATTATGACCACAATTCAGCCCATAATTTATTTTGTTAAATGAGACGTTTACCACCTTTCTTGCCACAGTTGTTAAGGGAATCACTGCAGTTGATAAGTTAGTAACAAGGTTGTTGAATGAATTTCCCACTGACTTTGTCAGATCGCAAAAGGTGATCACATGACCCAGGGACACAGCAATAGTCATAAGTATGAACCAGTTGCAAGCACCTGGATTTTGATCACATGATCATAGGGACGCTGCAAAGATTGTACTGTGAAAAATGGTCATAAGTCACTTTTTTTTTCAGTGCCGTTGTAACTTTCAACGGTCATTGACCATTATAAGCTGAGAACTACTTTTAGTCAGGATAGTTCCAGGTTAGCTACGAGCTGAGTAGAAATTATCTTAAGGAAGAGTTCTGAAAAAAGCAGGATCCCTTCATCCTGGATTTTGAGACTGTCTGAAAGCAGAAAGGGAGAAATTGCCAAGGACATTGTCAGTTTCACCCTTCTTTTTCAGACCTAGTTATTCTGTGGAAGGAAAGTAAGCCATCCAAGGAGTGCTGTGAAACACTATGGGGTGCTATATAAGCCTAAATACTATTGCCACTCTAACTCATCTCAAAATCAAAATGATTTGCCAGCCAATGTTGAACAATAATATTTAAAACACTAAATATGGCAATTTTAATTTTAAATATTGATAAATATAAACCATACAAACAAAAACATTTTTTAAAAAGGGAAGGGGTCAGATAAAAAAATGTTTAAGAAACACTGAGTTAAAGGAACGATGTGAATGCCTTAAAGTTTGAGAAGCAGCATATATTATCCTAATTGCCAACAATATCTCTATGAAATAAATACTTTCTTTCCAGCATTCTGTTGATTTGGGTAGAATAGAGAATGTTAAAAATGGAGGTATCTCGTTGACAGCCATTGCAAAAAGAACAACACTGTGTAGTAGATCTTTACTAGCTGTGCAGTATGTACATTCTGGGCACCCTTGAAAAGTGGCTTTTCTCTTTGGTTCCTTATCATCATATTAGAAAATATATATCCTTCTGGGAAGATCTGATGATTAACTACCTGATCTTTGGCCTCACTTTCTTTTATGAACAAATGGCCTCACTTTCTTTTATGAACAAACTCATTAGTTTTAGATGTGGTCCATTCCTTGACAGTCATGGAACAGCTCGTCATGTTTTTTCCGGTGGAAAGGACAAGTGGGCCCGAACTGGGTGGTTCCTGTTGAGGAATCTTTCAGCCAGAAGAGACCCCACTGCCTTTTGTATGGGAATTCTTCCCACTCTCCATCTTCAGCAATGTCATCAGTCCTGTCACTTTCCTGCAGGGAATTACTAATGGGCTGAGATTCTGCCTTTTTCCCTCCCTGCCCTTTCAATCCAGTCAGGGCCATCCACATAAATCTGCCAAGAAACTGACAGCAAAGATTGTGGGCTCACAGGAGCTTGAGAACCTTTGGAGTGATATTCCTTCTGTTACGGTGCTTCCCCAGACAGCCCTTGATTTAGGAGGAAGTGCATCCCTTTCTCCAGTTGAATTAAACAAATAAAAAGGGGAGGAGAGAGAAAGGGGTAATTACAATGTCTGACTGGGGTCTCTGGGGTTGAAATTGTCTCAAGGGCCATGGGAGAAAAAGATGCTGGGCTGTAATGGATGAAAGAGGAAACAGTATTCTGTTTTGTTTTTTTTTGTGTTTTGTTTTAACTGGGAAGGCTCTTGTAGGCAGGATTGGTTATTTGGAATTTGGGAAATAAATTCACTTTGACATAGCCTTCCAAAACTCAATGCCCTTCTGGTTTGAATTACACCAGCCATAATCCCCCCCCCTATGTTCTGCTGGGCCCAAAATGATGGGATCAGTGTCCCCTGCTGAGACAATCTGATCATGACTACTTCTGTGTTTACAACATGCACCTCTGGTTCTCTGCTTACATTGGGACAAGTTTACTTGGAATTCTTTTAGTTTAATGAAAGCTGTGTTCTTCTATAATATAGCTCAATAGTACCTGTAGTAACTGTGAGAGGGATCTTGGAGTCCTAGTGGACAATCACTTAAATATGAGCCAGCAGTCTGTTGCAGCTGCTAAAAAAGCCAACACAGTTCTAGGCTGCATTAACAGAGGGATAGAATCAAGATCACGTGAAGTGTTAATACCACTTTATAATGCCTTGGTAAGGCCACACTTGGAATACTGCATCCAGTTTTCGTCACCACAATGTAAAAAAGATGTTGGGACTGTAGAAAGAGTGCAGACAAGAGCAACAAAGATGATTAGAGGACTGGAGGCTAAAACATATAAAGAATGGTTGCTGGAATTGGGTATGTCTAGTTTAATGAAGAGAAGGATGAGGGGTACATGATAACAGTGTTCCAGTATTTCAGGGGTTGCCACAAAACAGATGGGGGGGGTCAACCTATTATCCAAAGCACCGGAAGTCAAGACAAGAAGGAATGGGTGTAAACTAATCAAGGAGAGAAGCAACCTAGAACTAAGGAAGAATTTCCTGACAGTGAGAATTAATCAGTGGAACAACTTGCCTCCAGAAGTTGTGAATGCTCGGACACTGGAAGTTTTTAAGATTGGACAGCCATTTGTCTGAGGGAATGGGACAACTCGCCACAGCCAACTTGCTGCGGCCAACTCACCACGGCCAACTCACCTCAGCCAACTTGCCATGGGACAACTCTCTGCAGAACAATTTAACAATTCTACTTAATTATTTAAAATAAATAAAAAAATTGTTTTAATTTTTGTCAATCACGTTTCATTCTGTCCCTCCTTTTGTATCCTTTCTTTAATGATTATATTCCACCATTTCTTTGTTTAGTAGTGTAACTTTTATCCAGCAACGAGTTGTCTCTGGTGAGTTGGCCGTGGTGAGTTGGCCATGGTGAATTGTCATGGACCCTTTTTTATGAAATGGTATAGGGTTTCCTGCCTGAGCAAGGGGTAGGACTAGAAGACCTCCAAGGTCCCTTCCAACTCTATTATTCTGTTGTAATTCTGTTACATATCTTTTTCTGGTTGGTTCCATTCATCCCTGTTTTGATCAGTATCTAGAAATGTAGCTGACTTGCAAGTTGTTTAAGCTGACAGTCCACCATGCATATCCAGAAGTCATTACCTCTTGGGGTATCCTATTACAGCATAGCCTTCTCAAGCAAAGAATCAAATCAAAATGATATATGTATCCACAAAACTAGCTGTCTTTGGGGATTACTCAATTATAGGAAGTTCTAAGGTTTGGTGGTGGTGCAGTCATCTTCTGAGTTCCATAAAAATTATTTTTCTCAATAAATTGAGATCCATTGGATTCCCTTCCTACCATTTTGTCTAAAGACAGCCACTGGATCAAATATAGTATTGTGTTGATTCAACTAATTCAAATAATAAATGGGTGCCATCATGATGAAATAATTGTTCACTTTTTGTCCCACACTGCTCAGCTTCCATTCCAAATTAAGGATGTTTATAATTAAATTAGGCTTTTTCAACTTTATGCACTGCTGTCATGGACATGTGTGGAGGGAAAAGGAGCAAGTGACATCATGTACCAGATGCCTCTGCCATTCAGATCTGTTAGGACACGGGTGTCAAACTCACTGTGTCACATGATGTGTTGTGACGTATTGTGACTTTTTTTGCATTGCTGGAGCTGGGGTGGGCGCGGCCTCTGCATAATGCAACCGGCCCACCAGCCGGCAGTTTGACACCCCTCTGTTAGGACAATCTTATCCAAGGCAGACTCAGTTTGGGAACATGACCTAAACGTGGTCTGAATTTTATTCTTTTTTTTTTTTTTGCTTTTCATTTCAAAACTGCACCCTCAAACTACAACTCAATGTTCAATGCATAGTTTGATCCATGTTCCCTCCTTACCAATATCCTAGTGAAACACCCACACATGCATATAAAGTTCATGTTTGAAACAAGATTAGTACTCATATCTATAACACTCAAAAAATACGCACCTATTTTAAAAAATAAGCCAAAGTCTAACTTAGTCTTTCTTTTAAAAAATAGTCCACAGAAAAGAGTAGAAATCCAATGTCCTACATTTGGAAAAAAAATGCCTACAATCTCAAAGTTGTCCAATTCTAACCAAAGGTACTTTCTCCAGATGCTTTGGGCTTGTATGTAAACCTCTATCAGCAGTTTCCCCTGCCCACATACAGATTGAGAAAGAGACAAATGGATGGCCTATCATTGGGTTGTTGTAAATAAGATGAAAACACGTACAAAACTCAGAAAGATATGCGAGCCTTAAGAAACTCTTTGAACAGGGGTTCAATGTTCCCAATTGGGCTTCAAGTCTTCCAACCGAAGAGCATTTCACCGTTGGGATGGTCCTGTCCTGAGTCACCTGCTGCACTAATGAAGACAAAGCTTCCTTTATAAATAGCCACAAGATCTCATCCCTCTAATTTGTCCATCTATACCCACTGCATTATATAAAATGCATTTTTTTAGGAGAACAAAAAAAACACAAAGAAAACTCTACAAAGCAAGAGAAATCCTCAGGTTACATACTGTAGCTGATAGCTAAACATTCCGAGGGCATTTTCCATAAGGATCTGCAGGGGAGGCTAGGGAAGCAAAACTGGCCAAAGAGATGCTGGTGGTCCAGAGAACTTGCAGCAGCTCCTTGTTTTTATCTTCTACTATAGTACCTCTCCCCTTCCCACTTACATCCTATGTCTGACACTTTTTTTTAAGGGCATAACATATACACACACCCTTGATTTTTTTAGAAATACATCAGAAAGTGTGCAGCGCAGATGGATTTCCATTTGGGAAAACTATCAATTTTCTAAAAAGTTTTTCTCAGTACTTCCAATATTGGCCATAAGATAGTGTTCTGCTGACCCTGACTCTCAACATTTCACTTTCCATCCTTATTTTATTATTGATGCAGCTTCGTATTTTGGGAGAGAGGCATCAATCTGTTTATTTGAAATCAACAGCAACCTGGTCCTTAAAAATGCAAGCCTTTGAATGGAAAGGCTGACTGAGATGAAAGCAGGGCTAAACAACAGGGAACAAAAACACCCCTTCATGCTGAGCGGATGGTGCAATGGTGGGGGTGGTCCCGAGTGGAGCCTCCATCTCTCAAGACTGCTGTGGTTTCCACAAAGGCAGATTCCTTCATTCTTTAGCAACTGGTATCAGCTTTACTTCTTTCTCTCTGCTACCCAGTGGCCAAGGAGAACATTGTTAAAAAAGGACAGATCTTTGGCATTTATGTTCCCTTATGATGCAGAAAGACAGGCAAAGCATGTCCTTGCCTTCATTTACTTTCCTCCTTCTTTTTGGAAGATATAAAACAAATGGACAAAAAAAAGCTATCTAGGAATAGTTGGGAGCAGAATGCAGGCAGCTCTTGAGAGAGAGAGAGAGAGAGAGAGAGAGAGAGAGAGAGAGAGAGAGAGAGAGAGAGAGAGAGAGAGAGAGAGAGAGAGAGAGAGAGAGAGAGAGAGAGAGAGAGAGAGAGAGAGAGAGAGAGAGAGAGAGAGAGAGGAAGAGAGAGAGAGAGAGAGAGAGAGAGAGAGAGAGAGTCCTATTGGGAGGCCCCATTGGTTAAAGGCTACGGCACAGGCACTCTGAAGTGAGGGTTTAATGAGTAGCCTGTGAGAGAATGGAAGGGACAGTCCCTGCTGTACAGATGGCTCTTTGTCCCATTGACACCTGCCATCTGCTTGTTTATCTAAATGATGTTGGAGGGGGCATCACAAGCTCCCAATCTGCTCTACTGCCTCCACCAGACTCCAGTGACCTCCTGACCTCTGTGTCAGACAGGTCCGTAGAGTTTGTTCTTTCAGTTCAATGGGTTCTTCCTTCTCCATGTTTACAGCCTCTGATATTCACAGCAGCAGCAGCAGCAGCTCTGCCAAGAGAAGGAAGAGCAGCTGCCTTTGGTCTAAACTAGCTGAGGGTCTCTTGGCCTCCCCCCCCACCCCCCACCCCCCCCACCCCGCTACAACCCCAGGGAGAGAAAAAGCCTCAATCTTGTATGTATGTATGTAGGTATAAATCTCATCTTCATGCATAAGAAAAGGCAAGAACTGGGGAGGAGCATGGGAAGGGGGAGAGCAGAAAGAGGGAAAACTTGAAATATGTGAAAGAGGTATTGGGGCCTACTTCAGAAAAGAAGAAATCTGCATAGTTTTCTGTAAACAGAATCCTTTGGGGGAAAAAGTATCATAAGAAAAAGAACACAAGAAATCTTTATTTTGTATCATAGATGGACCTGAGAAGAATGAAATGTTAGAGACCCAGTACTCTGCTACTATATTGAAATTATTTAAGTTAAAAAAAAGTTTAAAAATAAAAGTAGGGAAGGAGGTTGGAGATGAGTGGATATATTGCCAAGCAGATATGTGTGTACATATAATTTTCCAGTATATAAGCAACATTCAGCAATTTCTTTCCCCTCAAAATTACACTTTCAGTTTTTTGAGGTAATAACAGATCCATCAATATGATAACAATACTGAGCTTTCCATTGCAACTAGAGACAAAGGTGGAATGGAAATCTTGTCCTGGTGTCTGGTAGTTGTCAAGAGTCTGGATGCAAAGAAATAGGCTACCTTGCTTGAACTCAAGAAAGATTAAGTTACTATTTGTTCATTGAAATAGTCTGTCAATACCAGTGTTTTCTCTCAGAAAACTGGTATTGCCCCTCAGGGACATATCCATGACTTGGTGGTCCTCTTGGATATCTGTGACTACTGTTGACTGGGATTGTGGAGACTGTGGTGAGAAGTTTGGACAGTTTCTGCTGTGGGCCATTTGCAGCCTTTTCTGGACCATGTGGATCTGGCTGTAGTGACCCCTGCCTTCATGGCAAGTGCATTAGACTTCTGCAATGTTCTTTAGATGGTGCCTTGGAACACCACTTGGAAAGTACAGCTGGTACAAAATGCAGCAGCTCACTTGGTGTCAGCTACTTAACATCTCACTTAACACCGGTCTTATGGGCTCCTGAATTACTTCCCAATTGTTCCTTGGTACAATTCAAAATGCTGGTTTGCACTTATGAAGCCCTATGTATCAGATGCAAAAGGATCAGGATCATATGTTAAGTTGCAGTTCAAAAGATTTATTCCTCAAGCCTATGCACAAGACTAACTAATTAAAATTCAATAGTCAATTGGCACTAGATAAGGGTCAACAGAATTCAGAAATTAGCGAAGGCTGAACTATTTCAGACTTTTGGGATGGGATTGTTTACCAGCGTTATACTTTGTTTTGTGTACTTATGTTTTGATTTCTGAATCTACAACTATGGTATTTTCCAAATAGGGCTTGATCTCACCATGCTTAACTTTTTGGAAAACAACCAAGTTTGGTAAGTTCATTATATTTTGTAATGTACAACAATTTTGATTTAATACACAAACGCAACTCTGGCAAATATTGCCTGTATAATCTTAATTAATGTATAAAGAGCTTAATATCAGTAAGAAGTTTGGATTGCTTTTTAAAACTTATTTTGCTTGCCAATTGGACTAATTGGAACATCTCCGTGAAGCAGTGAAAATCTTATAGATTTGTTTGAACACATCAATCAGATTTGTTTGAACACATCAAAATCAAGCTACCAGGTAGGGCACTGATAGTCTTAGGCCAGGGATCTTCAAATTTGGCCCTTTTATGACTTGTGGACTTCAATTCCCAGAACTCCTCAGCCAGGCATGCTGGCTGAGGAATTCTGAAAGTTAAAGTCCACAAGTCATAGGAGGGCCAAGTTTGAAGACCCCTGTCTTAGGCAATCAATCAACTATCCTGAAAATGACAGATTGATACTCATAGTTGGGAGGGGGCATTTTATTCAATTAGAAATTGAAATAACCCTGTCAGTAATCCAGCCTCTGCTTAAATCTATGAGCTCACCCTTGGAAATTTATTTCACTATTAAGCTTACTGCTGAGAAATTTTTCCTAATATTTAATCAGAATCTGACTTTCTAAATATCTTATTTTATCACCTATTTCATTTTGGTGTCAAGGATTACCTAAAATGACCTGAGGGGATTGAATGATTCAGGACAAAGATAACTTCATAGTCAGCCATAATATTTTACTGTGCCTTTTCATTGTACTTTGCTATATGGTTTCCATCATATGAAATTTTGGCATAGCTATCACAACTTGTTAATTGAGTTAGATTTAAGTCATGCAATAAGGAACACACATATGGAAACCGTCTGCTTGGGTTAACACATCTCCAACTTCTCTTGGCTTCTACTAGAAAGTCATGTATACACGCAGAGAGAAAGACACACACACCCATTACTCTTCTGATTTAGGCTGCCTTACACAAGCCTGCACTCATATCCCACCCTAAATTTCTAACCACAAAAGTACAGGTTGGATCCCTAAGCGCTTTTTTGTCTTTTGAGTGTATTGAGTGTATCCACATATGGATGCAAAGACGGAGCTCCATGCTTTGTTCCTCATAAGATGGAGAACATTCTCAATTTCATATGTATTGATTGAACATATTTTTCCTTTCAATTATAACATCCTGAAATGATGCCATATCAGAAGGGATGGGGCAAACAACTGCACTCATACAAGGATAACATTTATATTAGACAACACTATTTATCTCCTGGATCCCTTTTCCACAATGTGGACAACTTGAGTATGCGGAGTTTATTTCACCACATAATTCATCACTTCCCCTCTCCTGTGCCTCCCCCCCCCCCCGCTACATCCATGGCACTAAATAAGGTTGATATGTGGGCTCTACTAAATTAAATCTACACTTGGAGTATGTTTTCTGCTTTTGTGTGTGTATGTGTGTGTGTGTGTGTGTGTGTGTGTGTGTGTGTGTGTGTATCTCTGTGTGTGTTTATTTTGCTTTTGCATGTGAATGTTTAAAATTTGCACCAGGCTCCATCAGTACTGAATCCAAAGCCCTGTAATATGCTGATAAATTGTTTCAAAAGGAGAGCTTAAAATTGTAACCAGCCGTTTCCCCAGATGTTCATCTTCCAAACAGCAAGTTGCCATCCTTTAATTGCAGACTGCTCTTCTCTCCAGCCCACTGAAACTCTTTAAGTAAGTCAGTTCATTAGAGAAACATTGCCGCCCATGTATTCTAATGTTTATCTCTTTTATGGAATCTACAGTTTGTAATGCTATTCTGCACTCATATAGCAATAAAGAAGGTCTGAAGTATAGTAGGTCACAACATAGCATAAAACAAAGAAATGTCTCTAGTGCCTTTAATATGCACTCATTACATATATGGATTTTTAAAAACTGATAATAAAAAAATCTGTGATCTATTTGTTTGTTTTTTTTGTTTTTTTTTGAAAATATATTTTATTAATTTTTTTAATTTTTACAGAAAGAAGAAACTACTCAAATCAAATCATAGTGATAAAATAAACAATCATCCATAAACAAAACATAAATACATTTTTCAATACATCTAATACTAATAACTCAACTGAAAATAATCATACCACACAATTAACATTACTGCTCGGTACCCCCACCACCACATCCCCCCCCGACCCTAACCTTCCCCCCTCACTTACCAACTAACTACCTACTTTCCTCCCTCCTTCTCTACTTCTCTATATTCCACCCTCCTTACTCATCCCCCCTCTTACCAACTTTCTTTCTACTTTCTTTCTACTTTCCTCCCTCCTTCCCTATCTCCGTCCTACTCTTCCCCCTTCTTATCAACTTCCACTTACATCAGCCTTCACTCCTCCTTCCTCTTTCCAACAGATGTGGTGCCCAGAGGCCACCCGAGCAACCCCTTAATGACAGTAATAACATATTCTTACATCCACCCCAATTACAGTTGAGAAAACATCATATATAAAATTGTAAACCCTCCCTAACCCTCCCCCCCCGACTTCCCAGAGTGAGTACAGGGTAAAACAAAAGAAAACCCACTACATCAAACAAAATTATTATATAATCCTAACAAGAATTTTAAACTATATACTATATACAATCTCTAAATCATTTCAATCCATTAAACAAAACAAACAAATCATCTTATTAAGAATAATAATTTTCATTTACATATCTAAACCATCAATCTAAGTCAAACCTTAAATCACTTCAATCCATTGAGAGGTTATATAAAATCGCCCAAACAATCAAGTTTTATATACATCTTCCAGTAATCAACCTCTTTCAAACCATTGAACATCAAATAAAAAAAAATTCATCTTTTTAGAAAAATAAACAAATAATATCATATCTTCCATTAAACATCCTCTCTTACATCTTACTTATAAAATTGGTCTTTAATTCAGCCCATAATCTTAGATTAGCCTTAATTCCTTACATTTAATTTTAAATTTCACTTCTTCAATCGACTTCAGGGCTTTCTCATCTGTCAAATAAACCTCCATAACAAATACAATCTATTTATTCCATTTCTAACTTACATTCCTTCAACCTTATCAAATCACATAATGCTTATCTATCCCATCAATCAATCAATCAATCTAATGTCAAACCTAGATCATTTCAGAACAAATACATTCTTCATCAATTTAATTATATCTTCCATTAATCATCTTCTCTTACATCTTACTCATAATCTTAGTCCTTAAATCAGTCCATAATTTTGAATTACCCATAATTCCTGCATACAGTTTTAAATTTCACTCCTTCAGTCGAATTCTAGGTTTTTTCTTTAACCAGGTAAACCTCCATAACGACGCCTCCCTTCCAAATAATAAGTCTCTCTTCTTTACTTGCAATATCATTTGAGTCCAAATAAACCGTCTTAACCTTTGCATTAGTCCTCTGTTAGCCATAAACTTTTGTTGAGATAACAATTCAAATCTCTGTCTTTGCTTTTCCCAATCCTCAGGCCCATAAGTAAGTTGCTTCTTAAACTGAATCAATGTCTCTTTTTTCTCAATTAAATCCTCTTCTTGCTGCTTATCTAAAAGGAATAACCATCCCCTCCTTTCTTGAAACAAATCCTCTTCCTCCGCTCCATAGATGAACTGTTTATCAAGCAAGATCCATTTCCCTTTATTCTCTTTATTCTCAGTACTGTCTTCTTCTTGTTCTTGTTCTTCTTCTTGTTTAGGTTGCACTATAAAATATTCAGCAGTCGGTTGTAAATCAGTTTCATTTGGAAGAAAGAATCTGGTTAATATTTCTGTAATGGTCTCTTTCAGTATTGCTTTAATCTCTTTCACTATTACACGCCTTTCTTCTTGAGATTCATCAATACGATCCAAAATAAGTTTAACATTTGAATGTAAATTCCACTCCATTTTAAATTTAAAACAATCACTCTGGCTTTAATACAATTCCTACCGCCGTCTCTCTAGCTTCGCTTACGAGAACAAGGAAAGAGGAAAAAAAATGGAGAATTCACTTTCACTTTCAAACACTTTCCTTTAACAGTGAAAGCAGTGAAAGCTATACGCCATTTTAAAAGCATTATGTTGATTGTAGAAGTTAGAAATGTATAGCCAGAAAAACAATAAAAGAAATACTTGCAATCCAATAAGAACTCCTGTATTCACTCAGTCTGCTTATAGTCTCTCTTGCGTTCTATTTTTATAAGCAGAAGCGGTCGCGGCGTCTTTCTCTGTCTGATGACAGAAGCGTCTCTGGGCAGGAGCGTTCTCAGGAGCTTAGGGAGCTATCACTCTTGATCCCTGAAAACTTTTTCAGGGATTTAAGAGGTGCTCAACCCTGCTCCTGATGCTCTACACCTCTTCTTTGCCCGAAGAGGGGATTTTTCACTGCAAAAAAAACAGCTGTTGTGCGCTGTTTTTTGCGGCTTTACAGACCCAGGGAACGGAGCCTCACAAAGGAGACTCTAGCGGCGCCGGCGGAACCACCGGAAGACCCAAAAAAATCTGTGATCTATTTGTGTGATACAACTGATTTATGTGCTGCTTTGGAAATACCCTTTTAGCCAATTGTTATAACTTTTTTGATTAGTTAATTGACCGTCTCAAAATATCTAAGGTTATTATATATCTGGTATTTCTCTGAGAAATTCAAGATTCAGATACGTGTCCAGTCAGGAGCGTGTCCAGTCAGGAGCTGAAAAATTACACATTTGGTTGTTCAGTTTTAAAGAAGTTGGATCTCTCTCTCTCTCTCTCTCTCCCTCCCTCCCTCTCTCTCTCTCTCTCTCTCTCTCTCTCTCTCTCTCTCTCTCTCAACCCCTCTTTCCCCCCTCTCTCACACACATAGACACACTCTCACAACTTTCTTAAACTGTTACAGTAGACCAACTGATCTAAAAGACATTCACTACTTATATAGTCTAAGAAAGGTTAAGTCCATTTCCTGTCATTCTCTCTTATCTCTCCATTTTCCTTCTTGTCCCAGCAGCCACATCTTTTCTATCTGATTTATACTGTATGTGTGTCATATGGAAATACAGATCCTTAGTAGAACTATTAGTAGCATTGTTGACAATGAACTTACTTTTTCACATTCAAACATTTCTCAAAGATTTTCCAAGGAGCAGAAATCTGTGATATTAAAGGTTCACTGCATTTCCTTCTTTTGAGTTTTCATTTTTCTCTCTTTTTATATGTAAACACTTCGAGCCTTAAGATAAATTGGCAATACAAAAAATGCCATCCAAGTATTCCTGGATGGATATAACAAAGGCTGTAGATTTATGTGCAAGTTTGGTGAAGAAATAGGCTCTCTGAAGGAAGTCAAGGCCCTCATCCAGTTTGCCAGCTCAAATTCCTGCTTTCTGGTGAGAGATGAGCAATGTTGATCACAGACGGCTGTGAGAAAGTCAAGTTTTGTGACTGGAAATATTCTCATTGTTGCCATCAAGTGAGCTCCTGTCACCCAGAGGGAAAATCTGATGGGAAACCTGCCATCTCAGACTCTGTAAAGATGCTCGTGGTTGCCATTGTCTTCTTTCCCAAGCAATCCTGGGGGATAGGAGGCTTCCAGACCAGGTTTCCCAAGGAAGAAAATAACAGCACTAAAACCTACAAAGAATGGTTGCAGGAACTGGATATGGCCAGTCTAGAGGAAAGAAGAACAGGGGGGGGACATGATAGCCAGTGTTCCAGTATTTGAGGGGCTGTCACAAAAGGGGGGTCAACCTATCTTTCAAAGCACCAGAAGTCATGACAAGAAATGACAGATGGAAACTAATCAAGGAGAGAAGCAACCTGGAATTAAGGAGACACCTCCTAACAGTGAGGACAATTACCCAGTGGAACAGTTTGTCTTCAGAAATTGCGGCTGTTTCATCACTGGAGTTTTTAAAGAAGAGACTGGACAGTCACTTGTCTGAAATGGTATAGGGTTTCCTGCCTGAGCAGGGGGTTGGACTAGATGACCTCCAAGGTCCCAATCAGCTGCACTCTGATTGATTGAGTTTTGTTCCTTATCTTGAAAATATCTTCCCAGACAAACTTAAAAAACTAAACCCCTTATATTTTTCCCATTCTCTCTTGCTGCCTTTGTCTTTGACTAAAAGAATAATGACAACACTCTTTCTGTTATTAGGCACAGATGCAATCTTTACACACATGTTAAACCAGTTACAGCCTGTCCATAAACAGACCACATCCACATTTAACATTTCCCCAGTTACACCATCTACACCTGCAGCCTTATAATTTCCAAAACCCTTGCAGCATTTATCCCTCAATTTTCATCAGTTTTTTTTCTCTTGAAACTAACATATATAGTATTTGTTTCAATTTTCAGACTAACTTATAAAGTATTCATTTCACTCTTAATATTATTTCTAATATTCACATCTAAGAGTCTCAAATGCTCTTTCAGCACTCCTTCACTTTGGTGTCATCCTAAAGCATTTCATCACTTTATAATAACAACAATTCTCATTTGTAAATAAGAATATGTTTGTTAGCTCCACAAATCTAAAAATGCCACCAACAACTATGTGCTGACTATATTAAAATCTTGGACTTTCCCATGTGCCTGCTAGGTCATTTATGTGTAGAAATAGAATTGTGAACTCATTTGTATGTATTTTATATGGAAATAAAGATACGTGTCACTAGACATGATATTCTTAGTCAATTTTAAATACAGACAGAGTTTTCACTGCTTCAAAAGCTGGGTAAAAGAGGACACTAGGTATGTGATGGAATGTG
This sequence comes from Bothrops alternatus, assembly GCA_034064705.1. Classification (NCBI taxonomy): domain Eukaryota; kingdom Metazoa; phylum Chordata; class Lepidosauria; order Squamata; family Viperidae; genus Bothrops; species Bothrops alternatus. Next base: position 15,520,685 of record JARGCV010000023.1, read on the forward strand.
CACCTGAAGAAGCAAATAGGGCAGCACAGAGCTTTCCTGGGAAGGAGAAAGTAAACTCCATCAAATTACATTTTATTTATATAATAAATATATTATTATATCACCAAGAGGCCCAGATTAAGAAACTGCACGGTCCCAAATGGGATGTTGGAGGGGGAAGAGGTTCAGGGTAGCCATACTCTAGAATCGCTCAGAATATAGCTAGTATGTTAGGAAATTTTATCTTTAGTTTGGCAAGATTGATGTCAAGCCCAAGCCTAAGGACAATACAATGAAGTCCAATTAAGTGCAATCTTTTATTTGCTTATATCCAGTGCTTTTTTTCTTAAAAAAAAAAAAAAAGGTGCCGGAACTCATACACGTCATATAACCCGCCTTGCCTACCCTACAAGGTTCCATCCAAAAAGGGTGCCAGGACTCCGTTCTGGGCGTTCTATGAGAAAAAAAAAATCCTGCTTATATCTAATGGACAGAATGTAGAATATAGAGAACTGGAGTTCTATCTGAACATATATGAGAAGATACAGGAGATTACTCTCCAAACAGTTTACCTAAAAAGCGTACATAAGAAAGAGAATATGGAAGCTACTTGGGATAAAAGAAAAATAATTATATCATGGAATGCATGGAGTTAGACTAATGGGAAGAAGGGAAAAAGATACTTGATGGAAGGGTGAAGGGAAAGAAACTCTGGATAAAAAAATGCATGTATAATTATGCAGCAAAAATAAGTCCAAGAGAAAGACATTTTATAAAGAGCATAAAGAGAAAAGATACTTGCAAAGAACCCAGTCAAAAAGACAAAAGAACGGTTAAAAATAGATCATGCCAAACCAATCTTATTTCATTCTTTGATAAAGTGATTAAATTAATAGATCAGCAAAATGCTGTGGACATAGTATACTTAGATTTCAGCAAGTCTAAGTATGCTACGACTTTGACAAAGTAGACCACAACGTACTTCTTGGTAAACTAGAAAAATGCAGGATAGACAGCATCACCACCAGATGGATTTGTAACTGGCTGACAAACTGTACTCAACAAGTAGTCCTTAATGGTACTACATCTACATCAGTGTTTCTCAACCTTGACAATTTTAAGGCATGTGGACTTCAACTCCCAGAATTCCACAGCCAGCATTGCTGGCTGTGGAATTCTGGGAGTTGAAGTCCACATGCCTTAAAATTGTCAAGATTGAGAAACACTGATCTACATGGAGGGAGGTAAGCAATGGTGTACTACAAGTTCTGTCTTAGGCCCAGTACTCTTCAATAAAGGACTTAGATGAGGGAATTTGCAGAAAACACTAAGCTGGCAGGAAGAGCCAAACTCCCCAGAAGACAAGGTTTTACACCTAGGCAGAAAAAAAACAAAATTACAAGTACAGATTAGGCAAAAGGTGGCTCAAAAACAGTAACTGTGAGGGGGACCTTGGAGTCCTAGTGGATGATCACTTAAACATAAGGCAGCAGTGTGCGGCAGAAGCCAAAAAAGCTAATACAATCCTTGGTTGTATAAACAGAGGCATAGAATCAAAATCACGTGAAGGATTAGTACCGCTTATAAATCCTTAGTAAGACCACACCTGTATCCAGTTTGGGTCACCCATATTACAAAAAAGATGTTGAGACTTTGGGGGGAAAGTGCAAAGAAGAGCAATTAAGATGATTAAGGGCTTGGAAACAAAAACATATGAAGAACAGTTGCAGGAATTGGGTATAGCCAATCTAGAGAGAAGAAGGACTAAGAGTGACATGACAGTAATATTTCAGTATTTGAGGGACTGCCACAAAGAAGAGGCAGTCAACTTATTTTCCAAAGTACCAGAAGGCAAGACAAAAAACAATGGATGGAAGCTACTCAAGGAGAGAAGCAACCTGGAATTAAGGAGAAACTTCCTAAGAGTGAGGATAATTAACCAGTAGAACAGCTTGCCTTCAGACGTTGTAGATGTTTCATCACTGGAAGTTTTAAAGAAGACTGGACAGCCACTTGTCTGAAATGGTACAGGGTCACCTGCTTGAGCAAGAGATTGGACTAGATGACCTCCAAGGTCCCTTCCAGCTCTATTCCAATTGACTAATATTTATATTTCAAAGGGAAAATGCAACATTTCTTATGCTCAAGCATTAAAACAGCACAACAACAATAACAAAAGGAACCTTCTCTAAAGCCTCAGAGCATGAGAAAAGGTATCAGGCATTAAAATGTCTGCATAGATTAAGAAGAACTGAGAAGACAACCAAGAAGTACAGCCTCAGTATTAACTCGAAATGGTATTCATCCTTTCTGCCTGGGTTAACATTTCTCCTTCCCTTTGTGTTGTCCGAGTCCCTTTTTTTTTTTTTTTTTTTTACCAAGGCAATGACAAAAAGTTCATGTAACCAATCAGGGTATCAAAAAGGAGATCTTTGGCTCAGCTACAATAGTTCTGTTAATTGCCAAGATAGCCAGAAAAAGTCAGTACTAATAAAACTGATTCAATAGGACAAATTGGATCTACTTGTTAGAATTGGCTGATTAGACTACACAGACAAGTGAGAGAAGCAAGAAGGCAGCAGATATCAACTGAAAGATTTTTAAAACACCAATATTTGTGTGCAGATTCAAAAAAATACATTATCTAAGTGGTCACAAAGAGTCAACACTGACTTAATGGTACATAATCAATCAATCAATCTTCAGCTCTATGGAATTCAGGATGAAGGTTCATTGATCTTAAGCACTGCATGTGACATGTAATTTGCCTCCAGGGCTCCTGATTAATGTAACAGAGGAATATAGTCAGAACCAATGAGTGTGTTGCTATTATCTGAGCCTCACTAGGCTGTCAAAGACATTACTGATTTACAAGCCTTCAGCCTGGGTAGGCCAACCTCATGATTCAAAGGGCAGATTCTGAACATCAGTGGAGGACTGCTGGTTTGAGGATATTATCTGGTTAATCCCTTACTTCCAGGTTTGATTTTATTTGGGTATAGTCTCATGTAACATTCGTTTCCAGCTCCAATATTTTTAAGAGCTTGGAAAAAAATTATATATATGTATGTATGTATATCACAAAATATGGATATACCTAGCAAAGATTTAACAGTATTCTAAACAGTAGCATTGCCATTTATATGCATAACATACCTATTTGGTCTCTTGTTTGCCATGTAAAATGTTTATGGATGGGTGCTCTAAGCCAGGAGTCCCCAACCCCCGGTCTGTGGACCAGTACTGGGTCATGGTATGCTAGCAACCAGTCCGCGCAAACAAGCAAAGCCCCATCTGCGAGATGCAGGCAGCACACAAAACCACCCACCCTCTGGTCTGCAAAAAAACCTCTCTCCACGAAACCGGTCCCTGATGCCCAAAAGGTTGGGACCTCTGCTCTAAGAATCTAAGTATTGAACTGTGGTGCTGGCTGTTGTGTCCTGAGCCTGCTAGAGCAGAAAGCAGGCTCAGAATGGTTGCAAATGGTCCCGGGCAAACCAAAAGCTGCCCGGGACCAGACAGGGTGGCGCCAGCATTGCGCGCATGCGCAAAGCGCAAAAGTGGTCAGTTCCAATTGGTTCACACTGTCTGGGTCTCAGGCCCTATAAAAGGCCTGCGTGCCTTTTGCTGTTTGCTTGGTTGTAGGAGAAGAGTAATAAAGAGCTTGTTGTTTCACCATGTGTCTTCGTCAATTGCCAACGAATGGAAAATACAACACTGGCGACGAAGGTGGGATCCCTGCAAGCAAGAAAAACAAATAGGACTCAACAAGGAAGTCCTGAAGACTGGGAAGATGGCGTCCTGCATTCGCGACTTAGCCTGACAGTACAGCATCGCTGGAGGTGAGCTCAGCAAAAAAGGATCCTTTCCCCAGCTACCAGCTTGCAGAGGAGGCAATTAGCGAAGGCCGTAAAAGTTTACAATGTCAAAAATTGGCCGCTTGACTGAATTTGATGTCTCTCACCCAGAAAGATGGAATTTATACGTAGCAAGGGTGGAGAACTACTTTAGAGTAAATCAAATCAGGGAAGATGGCCTGAAGGCAGCAACTCTTCTGTGTGCCTGTGGACAGGAAGCTTTTGACATCGTGGAAAATCTGGTGGCCCCTGCACTTCTGGAGTCAGTAACGTACGCTGACTTGAAGAAGATGCTGAGGGAACATTTTCAGCCTAAATTATCTGCCATCACTTGGAGGCACGCATTCGAGCAGAGAGACCAGAGGCCAGGTGAATCTGCTGTGGACTTCATTCCTGTCTTAAGACAAGCGGCCAGGCCTTGTGAGTTCAAGGATCTGGAAGAGAGGCTGTGAGATCACTTCGTGTATGGCTTACGAAGTAGAGACCTGCAACAGAAGATCTTTACAAAAAAGAGGTATCATTCCAAGATGCTTTAAGAGAGGTTGCAGCTGAGGAAGCAGCAGGCGGCGCTGTGAAGGCTTTGCGGCTCACCAAGAACCCTCCAGCCACTGTGACCATCCATCAAGAGGACGCTTGAGAAGATTCAGAAGCAAATCCTGAAGAGGAGGTGGACAGACTTCACCAGCCAGCAGAAAGAACGCTGAAGGCCCCAGCACCTCTTCAGTGCTTTCGGTGTGAGGATGCCACAAGCGAGCTGACTGCAGATTTCGCTCCGCCATTTGCCGGGCATGTGGCAGGCAAGGCCACATTGCCTCCATCTGTTTCAGTCACCAGAAGATCCAACCTCGGAAAGAATTGCTTCAGAAAGGTACCAGGGTCCCCAGCCAACACAGGGTGGGTTTCTGTGCATCATGCAGGAGTATCCTGAGGACAGGGACACACAAGCCCCTCAAGAAAAAACTTCGCATTGACATGAAGTTGCAAGGGGTTCCCTTATTGATGGAGCTGGACACAGGGTCTGCTCTATCAATCATTTCACTTGACACCTTCAAAAGGATTTGCAGTAGCAGTGGCCTTCGAGTTAAACTCAGGCCATCGAATTTAATACTCACTGATTTTCAGAATTCCAAAGTCAGTGTGAAGGGGGAGGCCATGCTCAAGATGCAGCATAAGGATTTTGAGGGTTTCCTGGATGTGGTGGTTGTTGGGGGTGAACGCACAAGTCTTATTGGACTCGATTGGTTCGAGGCTCTGGGAATCCAAGTGACTGGGCTTCACAACTTGCAAACATTGGGCCTTGCAGAAGTCTGCAAGGAGTTTGCTGATGTGTTTAGTTCAGAGCTAGGATCCTACAAGGGGCCTCCCATTGCATTACGTTTAGACCCAACTATCATGCCCATCAGGATCAAGCCTAGAAGGGTGCCTTTTCCCTCAAAAGCAAGATAAATGCAGAGCTGGACAAATTGCTCCAGCAGGGCATCTTAGAACCTGTGGACTCTAGTCCACAGGAAACCCCCATAGTAACACCTCTAAAGGCTTAAGGAGAAGTCTGCATATGCACAGATTATAAGAGCACATTGAATAAAGCATTGCAACAGCATGCATATCCAGTGCCTGTTGTAAGCCAAATCCTGGCCTCCCTCAAAGGGGGGTGCATCTTTGCGAAACTTGATTTGGCACAGGCCTATCAACAGCTACCTGTTGATGAGGCAGCTGCAGAGGCCCAGATGATTGTAACACACAGGGGGGCCTTTAAGGTTAAAAGACTGCAATTTGGGGTTAATGTAGCCCCTGGCATATTCCAAAGTGTCATAGAACGTACACTTCATGGTATTCCTGGGGTCTGTCCCTACTTCAATGACATCTTCATTGCTGGGGAGTCATCTCAAAATCTAGCAGAAAGGTTAAGGGCTGTCTTGCTTCGTTTCCGCAAAGCAGGCCTTAAATTGAAGCAGGATAAATGCAAGTTAGAAGTCACTTCCACTGACTTCTTAGGTTTCAGGATTGATGCCCAAGGCATTCACCCTGCTGAATCCAAGCTTCAAGCTATTCAGCAGGCACCAAGCCCCAAGTCCAAGAATGAGCTGCAAGCTTTCTTGGGGCTCTTAAATTTCTATCATGCATTACTCCCACATAAGGCTGCAGTGGCAGAGCCATTACACTGGCTCTTAGATAAGCAGGCTCCATGGCAGTGGACTAAAGTCCATGAAAGGAGTTTCAATGAGGTTAAGGCCTTGCTCTCTTCAAATGCTGTGTTAGCACATTTCAATGAGCAACTGCCTGTATGGATTGTATGCGATGCTTCTCCTTATGGGGTGGGAGCAGTACTTAGCCACCTGAAGGCTGATGGGACACAGGTCCCTATAGCATATTATTCAAGGGCTCTGTCATCTGCAGAGCGGAATTACGCTCAGATTGACAGAGAAGCATTGGCCATAGTGGCTGGCATAAAGAAATTCCATGATTTCTTATATGGTCGCCATTTCACAGTCTATACAGACCATAAGCCTTTGCTGGGTTTGTTTACAACTAACAAACAGACACCACATATTATTTCCCCATGTATGCTGAGATGGTCAATTTTCCTGTCAGCATATGATTATAGTCTAATCCACAAACCTGGAAAAGAGATGGTCCATGCAGACGGTCTCAGCAGATTGCCTCTCAAACAAATAGAGGAAGATCATGTTCCTGCTATTAGCATTCTCTCCATTCAGGAGTTGCCTGAATCTCCCCTAAATGCTAGGGACGTGGCTGCGGAAACTGCCACTGATCACACACTCACACGTGTGCTGACCTGGGTCAGGATGGCCTTACATGTGCCCAGATACAGAGTTTCAAAGCTTCTGGCAAAGGAAGCATGAACTTTCCACTTTCAAGGGTAGTAGGTAGTCATCCCAGCCTCATTGAGGGGTAGTAGGGTAGTCATCACAGCCTCATTGAGGTCTAGAATCTTGCTCTCTGTGCATGAGGGACATCTAGGTATAGTAAGGATGAAAGCGCTTGCACGCAGCTGGTGTTCTGGGCTCAATAAAACCATTGAGTCTCAGGTGCACGGGTACCAAGTGTGCCAGCAGTCATGACCTGAAATGCCTCAGGCCCCAGTACATAGGTGGGAGGAAACTCAAACCCCGTGGTCTTGGGTACATATAGATTATGCTGGGCTCTTTCAGGAGCAATTCTTCCTTCTCCTCATTGACAGCCATTCCAAGTGGCTAGAGGTTGTTCCTGTTTCCTCCACTACTACTGTCAGGACCATCCAGGTGTTGAGAGGAATTTTTGCCTCACATGGACTTCCAGATGTCCTGGTTTCAGATAATGGCCCCCAATTTTGAGTTCCAGGCTTTTCTTCGGGCCAACTTGATCTAGCATGCGACTTCTGCTCCCTTCCACCCATCTACCAACGGCCAAGCAGAGAGGATAGTGCGCACTACCAAAGATGCTCTCAAGAAACTGACTTATGGTAACTGGCATCACAGGTTAGCAGATTTCCTTCTTGCACACCGCACCACACCTGGCACAGCCACAGGGAAGAGCCCTGCAGAACTCCGCTGGGGGCGCCGCCTCATCACCAAACTAGACAGGTTGCACCCAGACTGAGTGGCTTCACAGGTGTCACAACCGCGGGCACCTAGGAGACTTCAGGTGGGCGATCCAGTCTGGACACAGAACTATGGGCCTGGACATCTCTGGGTCACAGCAGTAGTATGCAAGGTCTCTGGGCCACTGTCCTACGAAGTAGCCTTGGAAGATGGTTGTGTTCTTTGCAGACACATAGATCAACTGTGCTGGAGGCTTCGCAGCCATGTTTCCGCTCCTGGCTCTGCTCTGGAGGGGCGGAGGACCATAATATGCATACTGGGTCATAGATTCCCAGGCCTAACAGGGCCTCACAAGCTGCTGAGGCTGTTTGGGGCTCATCTCAAGTTTCCGCAAGTGCACCAAACAGGAATTCCCAGGAAGGGGGGTCACCCCGCACATCCGCTATTGCTCCAGACAGGGAGTTACACCAGGGGTATCCACATTAACCAAACACGTCAGATAGTGCTCCAGACAGGGAGATGCACCGGGGGTATCCACACAATTCAAACACAGCCATTGACGGGGAATTCCATCAGGGGCCATCTCACAATTCAGCTATTGCTCCAAAAAGGAAGATTGTAGCAAGGGGGTTTGCCATGGAGGCGGCTCCTGACTCTGGCACCTCCGGCATGTGCACAGGGGCTTCAGAGTACTGGGGCACTTCCACCACTCAGTCCACTGCAACTGCTGGCCTTGGGCTCAAGGGACAGAGTTCCCAAGAGGAGTCCATTGTGGACTTGGGGACTGTCACCTCTCCAAGGTACACTGGCTTGGACTCAGTCAGCAGCTGGATGGGGCACCTGGGTATTTGGGGCATCAAAGTCCTGGCCTGCCTAGCTTGGCAGGCGAGCAGGTACGTCAGGCATACTCACTGGCCATTAGAAGGTCACAGCGGGCCAACTGCCCACCTAAACATCTAGGAGATTATGTGAGGTTTCTGTCAACACATGGGGAACCTTGCTAATGGGTCGCTGGATGGGGGTTAACACTCAGTAAAGAGTATCATATACTATTATGATTTTGGGTGCGTTTTGTTTAATTTAATAATTATTTTATCAAAGTGTCTTGCCTGTGCGCAGACCAGAGTGACTCTACTCTCCCTGCCTTGAACAATGTACCTGTGCATAAAGCTAGGTGTGTTTTATCTAGGGGGGAGGGGTGTTGTGTCCTGAGCCTGCTAGAGCAGAAAGCAGGCTCAGAATTGTTGCAAACAGTCCCAGGCAAACCAAAAGCTGCCTGGGACCAGACAGGGTGGCGCCAGCATTGTGCACATGTGCAAGGCACAAAAATGGTCAGTTCCTGTTGGTTCACACTGTCTGGGTCTCAGGCCCTATAAAAGGCCTGTGTGCCTTTTGCTGTTTGCTTGGTTGTAGGAGAAGAGTAATAAAGAGCTTGTTGTTTCACCATGTGGCAATAATTATTATGCATCGTATAGACCAGCGGTTCTCAACCTGTGGGTCGCGACCCCATTTAGGGTCAAACGACCGTTTCACGGGGGTCGCCAAACAGCGCAGTCTGCCATTTTCCCCCCCCCATTTCCCCTCGGCCGGCGCGCATCACGCATGCGCGGTTCGGCCCATCGTGCCGGGCATCCGCGATTCAGCCCATCACGTGCGCGCCGCGCATGCGTGGTTCAGCCCATCGTGCCGCGCATGCGCGGTTTGGCCTGTCGTGCGCACACTGCGCATGTGCGGTTTGGCCCGTCGCGCCACACATGCGCGGTTTGGGTCGTTGCACGCATGCCGCGCATGTGCAGTTCGGGCCGTCACGCCGCGCATGCATGATGCGGGCCATCGCGCCGTGCATGCATGATGCGGGCTGTCGCGCCACGCATGCATGATGCGGGCCGTCGCACCGCGCATGCGCGGCGCAGGCCGGGGTCACACCACGCATGGGTGGCGCAGGTGAGGTCTCGGCCTGAAAAAGGTTGAGAACCGCTGGTATAGACTGCAAAAAGCACAAACAAAGAAGTCCTAGACTGCGCCTCAATATAACTTGGAGCCAAACAAAGGCTATCATACTTTGGCTATGTCATGCTGGTTCACTTTGGCTATGTCAACTGATTCACTTGAAAAAAAAATCAATCATGCTGGGAGTGATCAACCGAAAAAGGAGAAGGGGCTGCCCTAGTACCGGATGGATGGACCCTATAAAGAATGACATCAGGATGACCATGGCAATTCTGAAGGAGGTGGTACGAGACAGAGGGGCATGGAGAGTGCTGTTACATAGAGTAGCCAAGGGTCAGATGCAACTGAATGGCTGACAACACCAACAATGCTCTAAGTATCTTTGTAGATATTGATACATTATGGCATCTGAGAATCTTTTCCAAATAAGAGGAGAGTATATAACTCTGCCTCACTCCTTTGCCAACCTGGAATCAACCTGAAGCCAGTCTGCTTCTGTACTGTGGATTACTAACCTACTTACATGTTTTGCATGATGAATTTTAGGATTCCTTAATATGCCTGAACTGAATGTATGATTGAGGCCAACCAAAAAAAGCATGCACGGTACAATAATAAATAACATTGTCATACTTTTTGTCCTGAGAGTTTTCACCATAAATGTTTAGATTCTACTTTAGCAACTGCACTTGCTATTTTTTTCAGTTAGCATTGCTGTTGGATCTTATTGGTTTAATAATTATTAATTACTGCAATTGGCATACATGTACTTAAAATACTAGATATGCAATGTGCTGCAATAAAGCAAACATATAATAGGGCTATAGTTGTTAAATTCAGCATGCATTTTTAATTGTTTTGAAGATATTAATTAGAGATTGCTTTTCTGTTTTTCTTGCAATAAAACACTGAGAGACAATTTGGCATATTGGTTAATGTATTGGCCTAGAAACCTGTGAGACCACACGGACTAATCCCCCCCTCTCTCCCCAACCCACCTCACAGGGTTGTTGTGGGGAAAACAGGAGGAGAAAGGGACATTGCTATGTTCACTGCCTTGAGTTATACATGGAAAAAATATACAGAATAAAAATATTTTTAAAAACATTTAATATCAGAAACCTGTCTATTTAACCACCACAGTTCTGTGTAGATATCCAGTGCTGCCAAAGACAAAGAGATGCACTATATGCATGGAACAACAGAGTTCTGTTATGACACACCCTCACAAGTCAAAACTGAGTAACTGGACGCGGACCGGAGCCATTTAAAGAAAGCTCTGATACGGGGCTTCTTTCTGACTTAAAATACCGGACAGCGGGGAGAGCGAGGCGCCGGGGAAGAAGGCACAACGGAAAAGGACCTCCGGCTCGATCCAGCAAGGGGAAAATTGCCGCCAAAGGAGCCGAGAGGGCCGCGGACGGGGCCGGGGAAGCTGGTGGTGGCTGGCCGGCCGGCAGGCCCAAAGAAGAAGCCGCGCTGTGGAAGAGAGCTGGCGAGAGTGAAGCGACAGAAGAGAGGGACGCCGGCAGGAGCAGCGAGGGCCGCCGGGGGGGTCTGCCGACCTGAAGAAGACCCCCGGACGAGCCGACGAAAGAGAAAAACACCGGGAGAGCAGCGGAGAGGACCTGGTGCGGAAAACAGAGGCGGAGACAAACGGAGTTGAAAGTAAGCAGGCTGGAACAATAGAGGGGAGGAGAGAAGATTAAAGAAGGAAGAGGCAAAGAAGCAGACGGCGGGGGAAGACGCAGGAAAAGAGTACCCTGGATGGCAGAGGGACTGGTGAGTGATACCCCACGCGCTGCGCCCCAGACCCTCCAGAACGGGAGCCGCAGGGGTACCGAAGAGGGCAGAATCTACCAGGGAGGAAGGTGGGAGTAAGAGGAAGACTGGAAGGCAACCTGGGACGCTGTAAAGGGAAGGCAGAAGGGATCTGGAAACACAAGCTGGCAGAAGACAGCAGAAAGTGATCTGGGAAAGAAAGCAAAGAAAGAGGGGCAAGAGGGAGCCAGAAAAGTGCAAAGAGAAGAGACAGGTTGGCAGAGGAGAGAGAGGAGGAAGCCAAGGCAAAGGCACTGAACAGGCTCCCTGAACACAGAACTGCCTGAATATAGGCTCTTAGCCCTGCACTGCCTGAACCCTGAGGCTCCCCCCTGAAAGATTAGAGTACTGGATCATCATCATCAGAACACAGTCTAGTGGATAATTTGGTCTAATTTGAAAATCAAAACAGTGCCAGGCCAACAGGAGGATAAGCTCAAGATGGCCTCCAAACAGACCAAACTGACACACACAAAGGGAGCTGCATCCTCCCCAGCTCAGCTTTCTAAACCACCAGGAAACACCCTACCCATCCCCACACCCTCCCATCCAACTACAGGCCCCCAGACTCATCTGTTAACCCATGCCTGCCCAACAGCACACATGATGCAAGAATTAAAAGAGATGATAGGGACGCTGGTAATAAGGATGGATGGAATGGATAAAAAGTTGGAGGAAATGGGCACAAGGATGGAGAGAAGGTGCATAGAGGCAGAACAGAAGTTGGAGGAAAGATGCAAAGACATAAAACAGATGCTGGTGGACCAAGGTAGAGAGCTAGAGAGAAAGTGGGAAGAACAATGCAGAGCGATGGCCGCAGACCTGGACCAAATGAAGGAGGCAATGCAAGCTCACTACAAGAGAATAGGGGATGAAATGGGGAAAAATCTCCAGGAGATCAGGGGGAATATGGAAAAGAGGATGGAAGAAGTGGAGAACCACATAGAGGAACAGATAGCAAAGATGAAAGGGATGGCCCAAGACCAATCCACCATGATGCAATACTGGCAAATGGCGTCTGCAATCAGGTTTAGAGGTTGGAAAGAGACAACAAACGAAACCCAAGGGGGCCTGCTCGGAACCTTCGTAGGGGCCCTGGCAACATTTCTGGGAAAGAAAACCAAAGAGATTGCGTGGCAATTCGACAGAATCTACAGAGTTGGCTCATGGACGGCAGCAAACAGGCATCAACCAAGGGACGTGGTCATCCACTTTGCAACACAGGGGTTCCGGAACCTCGTCTCCGTCACATCCTACAACAAGAGATTATACATAGAGGAGCAGGAGGTGAAGGTACTGAAAGAGATCCCCCCCGGCGATGCTACGAGACAGAAAGGACTACAAGTTCCTGGTCAACGAACTGAGACCACGCGCTCTGCAATATCGATGGGAAGCCCCAACAGGGATGTCACTTCTCTACAAAAACAAAAGGTACTACCTGAACTCGGTCCAGAAAGCCAAAGAATTCCTGGAAAAGGAACTGAAGTCGGACGATCCTCAATCCACTACAAGGGATGACGCAGAAGGGCCACTGGAACGCGGAAGGGATTGAGAACAACGAGCAAACCACTCAGAAGCACAGACTGGCGCAGTAGCAGGAGAAAGGAATGGACCACCTCGAGATACGACGGCACAGAGAACAGAGGGCAACAAAAACAAGGAAACAGGGCAGTCTGCGGAGGGCAGGCTACTAAGATCCACTACCAAACACACAGACCAGCAAGACAAGACCCTACTACACAACATGAGCACCAACCCGGATATCATGGGAACGAGACCAAGGAAGAAAACAGGAGAAAGAACAGAAGCGGTCTTGCAAGAGTATCCTGAAACCGATAATGACAACTAAATATTTGACTTGGAATGTTAACGGATTAAACTCCCCTCAGAAAAGGAGAAAAATATTTCACTACCTGAAACAAGGTAAAAGCGATATAATTTGCCTACAAGAAACACACATCAGAGCGGCAGACCAGAAATATTTAATCAACTACAAACTGGGCGCACAATTTGTTGCAGTGGCACCAGGAAAAAAGAATGGGATTGTTATATATGTAAAGAAACATGTAATAGCTAAGCTAATAGAGTCAGACCCCCAAGGTAGATACCTGGCACTCGAAATAACACAAGAAGACAAGAAGATTCTGGTGATGGGCATATATGCACCAAATCAACAACAAGGCAAATTCTACAAAAGGATACACAAGAAGTTAACACAACTCAACTACAGATCCTGCATTATACTGGGAGACTGGAACGGGGTCATAGAGACTGCCCTGGACAAAAAGAGGACTGCACCTAACCCGCAAAAGCACTCCAAGTTGCCTAAATCCTTCTTCGACATGAAGGAGGACCTTGAACTGACAGACGTATGGAGGGAAAGGCACGGCAAAGAACAAGAATTCACTTTTTTCTCTGACAGACATCAATTATTCTCCAGAATTGACTTTATATTAACATCTAGCGACTTGCTGGTTTGCCTAAACGCGGTGAAAATCCTACCCAAAGTACTAACAGATCATAACCCGGTGAGGATGGAATTAAGACATGGTCTGAAACAGAGGAGATCCTGGAGAATTAATGAAAACCTGTTTAGACATGAAGAAAAGGTGGCTGAATGCAAAAATGCTATGAAGGAATTCTTCAACATAAATATGAACAATGAAACACCTATAGAAATGATTTGGGACGCCAGCAAGGCGTATATGCGCGGGATTCTTATGGACATGAATAACAGGCACCGTCGCAAACAAGAACAAAAAAGAAAGGAGTTAGAAGACGAGATAAGTAAGAAGGAGCGGCTATTAATAAAATGACCGGAGGACAAAGTCACCAAAGAAGGAATCAAGATTCTAAGAAAGCAATTTGACATGTTGATGGCAGACCAAGTTGCAAGGAATATACAATATGCAAAACATAAGACATTCTGCAATGCCAACAAACCGGGTCGATGGCTGGCTTATATCATAAGAAAGAAACAGAAATCCCGCATAATTGAAAAGATAGAGTACAAAGGCAAGGAAGAATTTCGACAGGAAACCATCAAGAAAGCTTTTACTGAGTTCTACTCTAAGCTATACGCCGAGGAGAAGACACAAGACAAAGAGATAGATAAGTTTCTACAAAATGAAAAGATACTGGCAATCACCGATGCACAAAGAGATGCCCTGAATGCCTTAATCACAAAGGAGGAAATACACTCAGTGATCAAACAACTGAAAAAAGGAAAATCGCCCGGGACGGATGGGATAACAGCGACCTACTACAAGCATCTCCAGGAGGAAATGTTAGAACCCCTCAGAAAGCTATTTGTCAACATACAAGAAGGAGGCCAAGTCCCACCGTCCTGGAAAACAGCCTACATTTCGTTAATCCCCAAGGAGGGAAAAGATAATGCACAACCTGCAAACTACAGACCCATCTCACTACTAAACACAGATTACAAAATCTTCGCAAAAATTTTGGCCAATAGATTAATGACTGTGCTATAAAAAATAATACACCCGGACCAAAGGGGATTTATACAAGGGCGCCAGATGAAAACTAATGTGAGACAGCTGTTGAACATAATAGAGTACTTGGAAAGGCACAACCAGGTACCTGCCACTCTTATGTTTGTGGATGCAGAAAAAGCCTTCGACAGATTGAATTGGCCGTTTCTGACAAACTTGGTCCGGAAGATGAAAATGGGAGCACAGTTTCTCAATTCCATACTGGCAATTTACCAGAAACAAACAGGCCAGATCATTGTTAATGGAGACCTAACGGACTCATTCAACATAGAAAGAGGCACGAGACAGGGCTGCCCGCTGTCACCCTTGCTATTTGTCCTAACGCTGGAGATTCTACTGAACAAGATAAGAGCGGCAGAGGACATAAAGGGCATACAGATTAGACAACAAGACTACAGACTATGTGCCTTTGCAGATGACTTGCTGGTGACAGTGTCGCAACCAGTACAGTCAGCAAGGAGATTGATGGAGATAATGGAAGACTATGGTAGGGTGTCAGGCTTCAAAGTAAATATATCAAAAACGAAGATGCTAGTTAAAAATCTAGACAACAAAGCAAAACAGGACTTGGAAAGAATAACGGGTTGTGAAATAGTCAAGAAAGTTAAATACTTAGGAGTGGAGATAGAAACAACGAACGCGAAATTATACAAGAATAACTACGAGGTGCTGTGGTACAAGATACAAGCAGATCTGGAAAGGTGGAAAATACTACAACTGTCCCTGTTGGGCAGGATAGCAGCAGTAAAAATGAACGTCTTGCCAAAATTTCTATTTCTCTTTCAAATGCTACCCATACTCAAAAAGGATGTGGACTTGGACAACTGGCAGAAGGGCATCAACAGATTTATTTATTTTATTTATTTATTTATTTATTCGATTTCTATGCCGCCCTATTCCGGAGAACTCAGGGATGGCAAGAAACCAAGGGTAAAACTAAAAATCATCCAGGACACAAGGAAGAGAGGGGGACTAAAAATGCCCCTAAAGCTATACTACTATGCAGCGACACTGGTGGCGTTGAGCGACTGGATCAATATGATGAACGAAAGAATACTGAATGTAGAAGGGCATGGTCTACTATTCGGCTGTCACGCATACTTGGTGTACGACAAAAAGGCGGACAAGAACTTCAAGGAGAACCCACTTCGAACCCCGTTGTTGTGGGTTTGGAGGAAATATAAGTACCTTCTACATGACAAGATCCCCATCTGGACGATCCCCGGACACGCAATAGGGGACGTAAACATATCTCAAAGGCAGGAAGTGGTGCCCTACAGTAAACTTGTATTGGAAGAAGAAAATGGGTTCTCCTTAAAGCCACCAACAATGCTAGCAGATGAAGGAATAGGAGGTACCTGGCTATCATATCTGCAACTGCATTCTAGGTGGCAAAAAGACAAGAAGAAGGGCATATCCCTGTCAGACGAGAACTTAATTGAACAGATTAGAGAGCAGGGGATCATGCACATCCAACGAGTGTACGGAGTTCTGATAGAAATGGACTCTGAAACTGTGCTAGTCAAGAACTGTATGGTAAAGTGGGAACACGATTTTGGGCATTCTATCACGATGGAAACGTGGGAGGAAATCTGGGTGAGAAATGTAGTATTTACGAAAGCGCAACAGTTAAGGGAAAACTTCTACAAGATGTTCTATAGGTGGCATCTAGATCCGAAAAAACTATCATATATCTATCCAGACACCCAACCTAAATGTTGGAGGTGTGGCAATGGGGAGGCTACGTATTTTCATGTATGGTGGACATGTAGAAAAATTAAAGCCTTCTGGAGGAAGATATGGTGGACACTCCAAACCATTTTCAAAAAGCGTATTGAATTTCTACCTCAGGTTTTTTTTTGTTAGGGATCATAAAGGATTCCACTACCTCAGAGATGAACTTATTTCTGAATTTGATCACAGCAGCTAGACTGTTGGTGGGACAATACTGGAAGAGGCCAGAGATACCACCCATGGAAGAATGGATTTTGAAATTAATAAATTTGGCGGAAATGGCGAAAATATCGGCATATTTGAAGGATCGCTCAAATGAACAATACATGATAGACTGGAAACAATGGATAGACTATATACAAGAGAAACACCAATCACATAAAATGTATCTGGCGTATAGTTGAGACTGGACGTGAGGAGTGAAGAATGTTTACCAAATCAGACGTTTACAAAGACTAATACCTAATGTTGCATTTTTATGTTTCATGATGATTGCTTCTTAATATGATCTTATGTTTAATGTTGATAGCTTTAATATTGAAAAAGCGTATTGAACTTCTACCTCAGGTTATTGAATCTCTACCTCAGGATCTTTTGTTAGGGTTCATAAAAGATTGCACTACTACTGAGACGAATTTAATTCTGAATTTGGGCACAGCAGCTAGACTGCTGGTGGGACAATACTGGAAGAGGCCAGAATTACCACCTATTGAAGATTAGACTCTGAAAGTAATACATTTGGCAGAAATAGCGAAAATTTTGGCATACTTGAAGGATCGCTCGAGTGAACAATATGTGATAGACTAGAAATAGTGGATAGACTATATATAAGAGAAACACCAATCAAATAAAATGTATCAGGTGTATAGTTGAGGCTTGACGTGAGGAGGGAGGAATGTTTACCAAATCAGACGTTTACAAAGACTAATACTTAATGTTGTACTGTATGTTCTATGATTATTGCTTCTTAATATGATCTTATGTTTGATGTTGATTGCTTTAATAAAATATTATTTAAAAAAAACTGAGTAACTGATATGTTCTGTCCAAGTCATCCAGAACTATATGCAGTAGAGATAATTCTGGATCAGAGACTCAGTTTTACAAGTATTTTAAAGAAGGAATAGATGCTTTAATTATTTGCTGTAATGAGTACAATGAGTTGTTATAGGAGAAGGGGTGGCAGAACCTGGGGAGAGACTGAAAAGAGGGCTCAGCCTAGAATCCCTACATAACCACCAGTGAACTAAGTCCAAATCCCCTCGAGTGCCACTGATCCTTATCTAACTCTAACCAGGTGCTGATCATTAGTTGAGAAGATACCTCTCATAAGCTTTAAACTTCCATGTATGGACCTGGTCGTTTGCACCTGACAGTTGTATGAATAAATGTATTATAGAAATGTGTAGAGAACTTTTCTTTCCATGAATTTAGAGCAGGCTTTCTTCTGAAACAAAAATAATCTTACAAATAATATTGCAAATTATATCAATTATATTTTTACTTTTCATACAAAATATATCCAATGGTGAATTGATCTGCCTTCACAAAGATTATACACTCTAAAATAAGACTGCAATTGGATTATTTTTTGCAATATCCATCTATACATTGCCCAGAAATATATCTAATTACTCTCATCCTAAGATATGGTTTTGGTTTTGTTTGTTGTGAAATCTTAGTTTGTAATTTTCATTGGGTTCAAGGACACATTGGCAATAATCTACTTGGCAATAACGTAAAGTCATCTTCTTTTTTTCAACATCTTAGTCAGTCCTACAGCCCTGAGATTTCCTTGTGGTCTTCTGTCCAAATATTAAGAGCAGTCACATATCCTGGTCCAGAATATTTTCTTCACTAACTACAAGATAGGTAGGGTTATATTTATATATTTTTATAAATGTTGTATTTATAACATTTATCAAAACTTATAAATGTCTTAAATAAATACATAAAATGAACAAATTAGGTTTCTGCATGTTTCCAAAGCATATATATCTGGTTTGTTTCTTTGTTGTATTATAGTGAGACAAAAGAAAGGCCTCACCATTTCCAGACAGCAAACATTCAGAGAAAAAGGCAATTTGCAAACAGAAAATACAAATATGCATATGGAAAGAGAGAAAGAAGAAAGGGTAGAAAACGGAGAAGAAGAAAAAATCGTACACAGAGAAAACAGAAGGCAAAGAATGGAACAGGAAAGGCAACATGGACAAAAACTCGCACACAGAATCCAGAGCATCCTCTGCCTTTCATTGTCAATGCATTCACTTGCTTAGCAGAAAATGCATTGCTAAAAGGGTAACAAGAGATACATTCTGTTCATCTTCCTATGATCCTGAAATGCAAGAACCCATAGCATATACTGGTTATTACTTAGCAGTACACATCTCTCTTCTCAATCCTATCAACACAAGGGGACAAATGAATTCTGGAAGAAAGTCACAGTGGAAACAGTAGGTGGAGGTGACGGGGTGAACCTCATGGGAGACAAGCTTTTTCTTTGTTTGTTTTCTTTCTTTTTGCAGAGATCATATTGCCCATGCTACCGTGTTTTCAGTTGGGTGGCTTTGAGTTGATGCAACGGCATGTTAAGTATTCAAAAAGCTTAGTAGATTTGATCTAGGGCCACAGTTTGGGGAAGTGAAGACATCTGCAAGCCATTCAAAGCAATATAGAAATATAATTGTTCAGAATCACCCTGGAAGTTCTAGTTCCTCATAGATTTGCAAAGCTACAGCAGTTTGGCAAATAATTACTTAAAAGGACACTTGCCTGCTCCATCACCATTCCTGCCTTCCTATTCAATCTCAGGAAAGATAATGTTGACTTCCAGGCTCTGCCACATGGCCTTTTCTTAGTACTTTTACTTCTCTTGTTGCCAAGCTTAGTCTGATCATTGGATGTGAACAGCTTTAATTCAAAGTATGGCAATGCTCCATTGGAAACATGGAGAGTAGCTGTCAAGGCATGGAGCAAGCATTTCATATCACAACGAAATTTAGTGGAAAAAATATGAATACAAAGGGGGTATCCTCTCTCAAGCAGGCCACAAAATGGTGATGAGGGGAGGCCAAAGAACAAACGCAAGAAGGCATGGAGGAAGAATGAAGGCATGGTGCACACTTCATCCTCACAGCTCACAATTTACATGTCATATTGTGACTTTCAAAGGGAAAAAAGCAATTAAATCAGATGATCACTTTGTTTCCCCTAAGGGGGAGTAAAGTTCCATTAGGGGAGAGAAGACCTCTGCATGTCCATCAAAATACAATCCACAAGGACATTGTGTTTGTATGTAATACAGTTCTTGGGTAGCTGGATTTTCAATGTTACTTTGAAAGGTCCATCAGAAAGAAAAGCACTCATACACATATGTATGCACACACACAGAGAGAGAGAGACACACACACAGAGACACACAGAGAGACACACATGCAGACACAGACACAGACACACAGACACACAGACACAAACACATATACACACACTTCTATTTGTAAATGGGTTCCCCCCCCCCAATATATGCACCAAAATCATTTACCTAGTACAACCATTTATGGGAAACTTTCTGAATTGTTCTTAAGAGGAAGTACTAAAATCTCCCTTCATTCAAAATATGTCTCTAATCTAATTGTGATATTTCATTATATAGTTAAGGGAGCTGCTATTACTCTCTATATTAGTACCGCTTTATAAAACTCTAGAAAGACTACACTTGGAATACTGCAACCAATTTTGGTCACCATACTACAAAAAAGATGTTGAGACTTTGAGAAAAAATCAGAGAAGAGCAACTAAGATGATCAAAGGCCTGGAGACTAAAACATATGAAAAACGGCCACAAGACTTGGGTTTGGCTAATCTAAAGAAAAGAAGAAACAGGGGCGACATGATACAGTATTCCAGTATTTGAGGGGCTGCCACAAAGAAGAGGGGGGTCACATTATTCTCCAAAGCACCAGAAGGCAGGACAAGAAACAATGGTTGGAAACTGACCAAAGAGAGAAACAACCTGGAATTAAGGAGAAACTTCCTAACAATGAAGACAATTGACCAGGGGAAGAGCTTGCCTCCAGAAATCCTTGGTGCTCCATCACTGGAGGTTTTTAAGAAGAGGCTAGACAGTCACTTATCTGAAATGATATAGGTTCTCCTGCTTGAGCAGGGGGCTGGACTAGAAGACCTCCAAGATCCCTTCCAGCTCTATTTTAATAAAACCCCATTACTCTTTTATAAGAGAATCTCAGCTTTGATATTTTGTCAGTCATGAAGGTGCCTTATAATATTTGGCCTCAGATTTAAGCTATAATTTAGCACACTCATTTTGCTGTGATTCGTTGTTTGCAAGTCAGAAAAAAGGAAGATAAATACATATGCTGTCTGTAAAGAATAGGTCCTCAACCATGTGACATTTGTGTTTTCAAAATAGAACAAAAAAGCCTACAATGCATGAAGTCACCGTGTATCCTGGTCTGCCAAATGTCTTAGTCCAGCACTGATTCCCTTCTTTTTTTTAGTGACACTAAGTAACCTCAGAACCTCACCCTTATCTTCAAAAGAGAAGCTTTGAATGGAAACTTAATCACAGGTCATTGTCTATTCTGCATGCATTATGAAGATGAACAATTATGGCACTTGAAGGAAACCTATTATCAAGTGAGAGGAAAAGACTATTTTTTTCAAGCACCTGAATTCAGTCTTTTATGACTAAATGACTACTTGATGCTGAAAACTCTAATCATCACCACTGGTCTAAGATATCATCTCCCTTATCCACATATAGAACAGAAAAGAAGACACAATACTCTGGGAATAAGCTGATGCTTTCCCTCTCGTATCAAACTATGATATATTCAGATTGCATAGATGATGCCTGTCTCTTGGCCAGGCTGCTTGGGATTATGGGAGCTAACCTCTGAATATATCTGCCAGTTGCCTGGGAGACAAAGTGCAGTGGTTTGAAGGCAGTTGGATAATCAAATTGGTGAGTTTTCGGGAGGTGTCTCTTTGCATTCCCCAGCTGGGTTCTGCGTCCCATCATTCAGTACTTCCTCAAATAGTCAAATCAATTAGTCAGTAGTGACAGAATAAATACTGCACTATAGTTAGTGGAGTCACACATACCTCAGGTCATTAGAGTTACTATTACTTTGGGGGGGGATATTATTGGTTCTGCTTTCACAATCATTAATCAAGATATGCTTGCACACTATTCCTGCACTTAACAGTATTTTTTTTCTCATAGTATCTTGGGTAGTTGTGGGAGATAATTTATCCTGACCGAAGAAGGAGCCAGATTGTCCCAGGGTGTGTTTTTTAATCATGCATGGAGAAAGAAGCTCATGATATTAGGGTGAAATGTCCTATAGGCAAGATTTTTTTTTAAAAAAACTAAAAATATCCTCCAAATCCACAAGTGAGTTTTATACGAAGAGGCAACAATGCATGTAGACTTCAGTTTCTCCAGTGAACTGTGTGATACAGTCGACATAGTGATGGACATTTGTCACAAAGGGAGGCTGCATGTCCTTATTCATCTACAGCAATGACTAAGATCAATGAACAGGCACTGATCTAAGCTTGTACATTTCTCTAAGCTGTAGTTTAATTATGATTTGTGGAATAAATCATATTGGATTTTTGTACAACACAAAACTAAACCGCTATCCTGGTTTACAAGTTAACCATTGGAGTCACAGAACATACTAAGCATTGGATGCACAATATTCTATTGATACCTCCATTTTCGGTTGGTCCATGCTGATAACAGTCTATTTTCTTATTTTTTAAAAAAATATATTTTAATTCTAAGTAAAAGAAAAGAGAAGTCGTTATGCTGTAAAAGAAGAATTAGTTTTATTTCAAAGAATCCCCCCTAGTTCCACAAATATTGTGTAGGTATTTTTAGAAAATAGAAATCACAAATAATATAGTCCAGTTTTTCATTTGTAACTGACAAATTGATTGTTTGACTGATTATGTGCCATCATATCAGTGTCAACTCTTAGTGACCATATAGATCGATTTTCTACAGGATGATCTATCCCTAATCTGTTCCTTCAACAATGCACCCATTGCTGGTGGTCATCCTCTTTCCCAGCATTACAAATTATATTCGTCACATAATTGTGTATGTGTACCTTTCTTCCTCAAGTGAAACTCTGGATTGATTTGTTCTATGATCCACTTGTTTGCTTGGCTATCCATGTCTTCTCGGGAATCTTCTCCTCCAAAGTTAAAGGCATCAATATTCAATTTTCACTCTTATAAAGTGTCACAGGAAAAATCACCGCCTGCAGGCTTCTGATTTTTGTAGCTACAGATTCATCCTGGCATCTGAATAAGGTTCTACATTTAGGCAAGAAAAAACAAATGTACAGATATAGTATAAGTTGTACCTTGCTCAATAGTAGTAGTAACTGTGAGAGGGATCTTGGAGTCCTAGTGGACAGTCACTTAAATATGAGCCAGCAGTGTGCTGCAGTTGCCAAAAAAAAGCCAACACAGTTCTAGGTTGCATTAACAGAGGGATAGAATCAAGATCATGTGAAATGTTAATACCACTTTATAATGCCTTGATAAGGCCATACTTGGAATACTGCATCCAGTTTTGCTCATCATGATGCAAAAAAGATGTTGAGACTCTCGAAAGAATACAGAGAAGAGCAACAAAGATGATTAGAGGACTGGGGGCTAAAACATATAAAGAACGGTTGCTGAAATTGGTTATGTCTAGTTTAATAAAGAGAAGGGCTAGGGATTACATGAAAGCAGTGTTCCAATATCTCAGGGGTTGCCACAAAGAAAAGAGAGTCAAGCTATTCTCCAAAGCACCTGAAGGCAGGACAAGAAGCAACGGATGGAAACTTATGAGGAGAGAAGCAACCTCAAACCAAGGAGAAGTTTTCTGACAATTAGAACAATTAATCAGTGGAATAACTTGCCTCCAGAAGTTAAGAAGAGACTAGACAGCCATTTATCTGAAATGGTATAGGGCTTCCTGCCTGAGCAGTGGGCTGGACTAGACCTCCAAGGTCCCTTCCAGATTCTATTCTCTTCTATTCTATTCTCTTCTCTTCTCTTCTACTCTACTCTACTCTACTCTACTCTACTCTACTCTACTCTACTCTACTCTACTCTACTCTACTCTACTCTACTCTACTCTACTCTACTCTACTCTACTCTACTCTACTCCAAGGCTATATTTTACCAAGTGTTAGTCTATAGCATATTTCTTGATTGCTGGTTACTTTACTGTTGATAGTTGATCTTAAAACTCAGAACCTATCAACCGCTTCAAGTCTTCATTCTCTGTTCTACCTGTTATAATTAGGTTGGTCTTCTTTATTTTAGTCCTATTTTTTCACTATACCACTTGCCTTTCATTACTAGAATTTGCAGATCATTTGCATTTGCCACTATGTCATCAGCATAGCCCAGAAGCGAATCAAAATTAAACTCGAGATAAATAATAAACACGTTGGATAATTATTTATTCATTTGTTTGTCTGTTTGCTTATGTGCCATTCCAATTCAACAGAACTCTGAAAGGTTAGAGATGGTAAGGAGAAAAGTCACAAGTTTGCTTGGTTATTTGCAAATGAGCACAATTCCCTAGGTAACCATTTATTGTGAGAATCCAAGACATGATCTCAGAATATCAATTCACTGGCCTGAACAATTTGAAGAATGTATCAGTCTGAGAAATTAAAACCATGCTGTACTGCCTATGTTTGTCATTTGAATGGTTTCACAATTTCATGTCAGTGTCCTCATATATAAAAAGAACCAATGCTCCCTCTTGCAGTGAATTTGACAGGACAGATACCCTTGGGAAGATTCTTAACTGTCCCAAATCTTCTCATTTCAAGACCACAATCACTCGTATGCATTTCTCCCATCCTGGACTCAATAGAAAAGTAGGTCAACATAAGTAGTGCCTCCTGCTTAGCTGAGATTTACTGTGCCTCAGCACTAAGATCAGAAAGAGTGATATTCTCCTTACAGATATAAGATAAGATAAGATAAGATAAGATAAGATAAGATAAGATAAGATAAGATAAGATAAGATAAGATAAGATAAGATAAGATAAGATAAGATAAGATAAGACAAGACAAGACAAGACAAGATAACCTTTATTGTCATTTTTATACTGTGGGCACAATGGCACACATCAAAAATGAAATTTAGTTACCCACTCTCAAAGTGAAACACATACATGACACACACCTAAACATACTATGAACAACATATGTATAGACCCACATCCCTACATATACATAGCAAATAAATTATCTGCTGGCAGGAAAGACAATTATCATTCAGTCTCCATACAATGTGAACGGAACAAGGCATGAGGTGCCTCTGGAGTTTGTATTGTGAGAAGCCACCATAATGAATTTGTGGGATTGATAGAGGACAGGACTGGCCTAAATCAGTCCTGACTATTTAATGAAGTACTTACGTAAACAGCCCCAGTTATTTCTTTAGCTGAATTTTTTAAGCTAGACCGAGAAATGATTACTTGTTCACACTGATATTAAAAGATTTCGTTATAATGAAACAAACACCAAACTTTTCCAATATTTGCTCACTTGGATTCCTTCTGTATATCAGGAAGGCCTAGAAGATATTCTGATAACATACGGTGACAAAAATAGTCAAAAAAGTCTCCAAAAATCTGAAACTGTACATTCACTCAAGCAATTTCTGCTTAACCATATAAAGTGGGGTGGCACCCATCAATCTATTGCATCTTTTGTGACTATGGGAGCCTTCTGAACCAAATCCTGTTTTTGAGAAAGGCAATATTTCTCTCAATCTCATCCTTGTCCTATAACTCAGCTCATGGCAACCTAAAAGGAAACCAAAAGCAATCTAAATATGCTTCGTTATCTTTTCCATCTTGCCCTTCTTCCTTTTCCATCAGGAGTGAAATTTCTTTTCCATTTATGGCAAAGACAAACATGCTGGGAACCCTCCCAGCTAGCAAAAGCAAGCAGCCTGGCCTGTTCCTGAATGTACGGCTCAAGATTGGAAGGGTGGGCTCAGGAGGATATGGGTGGGAGTGGTGGCAGTAAGGAAACCACTGCTCACAGTTTCTTCCAAGAGGAAATGGGCACAGATTCCAAGGAAATTGTTTTGTGTTCCTAACTAATCACAGGGGCAGGGCAGTGCATGAAGTCCAGCACTTTCCCATCATTAGAAACTGGCTCAGCTGTATCAAGAAAGGGGGAGGGATATTAAATGCTATGTGCAGGCTCTGCCATTTCTTATTGTTCACCATTAACAAATCTCTCTCTCTCTCTCTCTCTCAATGGGAGCAAAGGTTCAGTCTTTCAGAGGGGGGACTGTGCACAGGGCATTTGAGATGGAAAGATTGGGAGGTCAGAAAACACCAGCAAGACCACAAGTTTGTCTGTCTGAAGGGAGAGTGATAGAAAACCCACCTGCAAACTTCTAAGCAGAGACTAGAACTTAGAATTCTAGGAAAATTAAGGTTCCTCAGCTAATTTTTATGTGTTGCCAAATGTGATGAATCAAAAATGTCAAGAGATCCATTCAGTCTAGGCAGCCAGAATCTTGAAGGTGGATGAATGAAGGAGGTTTCACTCCTTCTCATTCCCATCTGAAGTAATTTCTGACAGTCCATGTGTGTGCTACTGGACTAGCTCAGCCTTCCTCAGCCAACCCCACCCTACCACCTTTGTGTCAGCCGCCTATTTCAGGAAACAGATCCATGTAATACTGAGCCAAGTTCACCACCCAAATTTGACCCTGGAGAAAAATATTGAAATAAAAATTCTCATTAATTTCCCAAAGATGCAGATAATATCAGTAGATGATAGTGTTGTGATTCTGTGCCAGCCTGTGCTTGCAACAGCTGAGTCGGAGGAATCTGAGGAGGAGGTAGAGGAGGCATTTGAAGGGACAGAGGGAGGCTCGGATGAATTACAGGACTCACTGTTTGATGCAGAGCCTGGGCCCTCCAGTCGTATTCCAGATGAAGCTCAGCTGTGTGAGGAGAATGAGTCAGACTCGGAGGATTCACACCTGATGGACTTGCTAACTGATGCTCGCACACGTCGTCAATTAGCAAGAGTAAAGCAGCAGCAGTCAATACGGCAACTCCAGAGTAAAAGGAGAAGGCAATGAGAGGCAACACCTTGGGACTGCTGAATAAAGGGAGAAGGTGTGGGCGGTGCTGGTTGCTGAAGGCAACCGTTTGCAAAGTGCTTCTTGGAATCCTGGTCTGTTCGTCTTGCTTGTGACTTCTCTTCTGTTTGCATCGCGTTTTCCTGTGGACTATTTTCTTCCTTTGGACTTGAGTTTTGCTGTTTGTGTTTTGGACTATTTGACAGATTTGTCACCCATATTAAAAGGGGTTTGTTTTGTTTTAAAGTCTCCAGCCTATTGTATCAGCAGGGGTTTGGTCCTTGTGCCTTTAACAAGGGCAGCAATAGGCTGGGATAGAATAGGTAGTTTCATTCATTTATCACACACCTTCACACAGGAAATGATTGTTAATACTCATTTTTATGATACAGTATAGTCTTGATATGACAAACACCATAGAAATTTCATCCAAGATATGAAGAGAAATTTGGTCCTCAGCAGCAATTCAGATTTATTAGACTGAAGGAAACCTAACTATTATCTACTGGGTTAACTCATCATCTGCTAATGTCATCTCTTTGACTAAACAGGAGACTCTCCACAGTGTATCAGCTGTATATTTTGTCTTCTCTTCTCCGATTTCCCCTAACAGGGTGATGCTTAATTGTATTATCATTTTACAATCTCAAAGCATTCTAAGAAATAACAATGGTCTAAAACAAATGGGGAACTATGGCCCTTTTATGACTTGGGAACTTCAACTGTGGGACTATTTGTTCAATGGTCCATAAGTTTTCCTTGGGTGTCCATAATATTCTCAGGAGTCCTCTCCAACATCAATGTTCAAAGACATCAATACTCTTCCTATCCTGCTTCTTCAAAGTCCAACTTTTTATTCAATAGAATGCCTCAGGCAATACCATGACTTGTATGATTCTGATCTTTGTAGGTAAACATACAGTATTTGAATATCTTTACCAAGACCTTCATGGCTAGTCTGCAGTGCATTTTTTAACTTCTTGTTTCTTTACTGATGGTTAGAACTGTACATTTCTAGACCAAGTAGTGAACTATATATATTAAAACAGCCCAGTGGTGGGATTCAGCTGGTTCACACCACTTCAGCAGAACCGGTCGCTAATTTTTTGTTGCTCAGGCCCAGAATGGACTTCCAAATGGTATCCACATAGAGAACTGGTTGTTCACATATTTGAATCCCACCACTGAATCAGCCTTAAAATCAATCCAGCATTAACTCTGTAAACCAATTTGCATTGCAGTTCACAATTAACCTCACCCTCCTTAATATGCAATGGGAAAGCACATTTTTACCAGCTTTCAAAAAAAAAAAGATTAAAAGGAAGAGGCTGTCCTAAAATGAGAGAGTCAGATGTTCCAGATTAAGAGGGACTACTGAGAATGGTATTTATATCTCTGGAGTGGGCCCCACAGCTTCCTCTCTTGTCTGTAGTGTCTATACCAGTCTACCTGAAAAAGATTGCCCTTACGGTAGAAATCGTTTGATATATCTGAAGGACCCGGACTAGAGGGCTCTTATAGTCTGCATTACCAATTAATATAATCTTTTTTTTTTTTAAGATAAGACAAGAACTTTTTCAGTAGCCTTTAAAGATACATAAATGAATAACAAGATCCTGTGTTGGTACAATAGTGGTCTCTTTTCCAAAAGAAAATGAGAATGAGAATTTCTTCATCCCCAGGGTAGGAGAAAACTGCTTAGTACAAATTTCAGCATTTGGTAATTAATGATCAATTGGAGAAAAACGTCTTTCTGAAATCTTGAACTGCCACTTTGCACTGTACGCAGGCCCAAAGTTGGCACTACTGTCAGAATTGTGCTACTGACCTGAACCAAGTTGGTGGATATAGTGTGCGAACTGGATTTGTGCCAGAGAAAGAAATGACAGTAAGAGAAAAGGAAATACTAACCAACCTGCTCCTAAGTCCTCCCAAGGGAGATGGAGCTAAAATATCTTCTCTTGACCAATTAGCTTCTGACATAAAATATGGTCCCACACTTCACGGTTGCATATCACGAATGAATGTTTATGGTTTCTATGGTGACCAGTTTATGAGCCTCTGGTCTCAGGAGAAAGCCGTCCATTTTAGTCAGAATTATGCAAGGGTTGGTCCTAAAGGGTTTTTGTCTGTTAAACGGGAAAAAAAAAACCAGGCAAATCTGCAAGGACAGGGGTGAAGAGAGGCTGGAAGGCCTAGACATCTATCAAGGAAATATTTTGTCGAAAACAAAATGTTCAAAGCTGGCTGAAAATAGATGTCAGGCACTCAGGCTCAAAGGAAAAGCGGAAGGGCAAAGGGCTGGAGGCGGGAGGGGGAGATCAAACAAATGACAAGGAGGACACCCCTGGGGAAAGGGGAGCACAAAAGTTGCAAAAAGATTTCTTTAAAGCCCATTTCCTGTAGTAGCAAGAAGAGGACCAGTTGGCTTAAAGCAAAGCTGTGGCAGAGGCTCTTCAGCTACCCTGTAAGTCAGCCTTTGCCTTGTTCAGTGTGGAGCATGTTGTTAGAACTTTAATTTGCCTCTTAATTGCTGTCCTCTTGTTTCCCATGAAAAATCATTTGGTCATAGAGTAAATTTCTCTCCCACTCTATCCATTCCTGTACAACACACTCAGACTCACACACACACACACACACATAACACACTCACACTCCAAGCAAACCCCAGACCACTTTGATTGTATACATGATGAAAAGATTTGGGACTGTCTCTATTTAAGGAGATTGTTAACTCGTTAGCAGCTTTAATTAGAGATGTTTGCCCTGCAATAAAGTAACTGTTGTTGGTCTTGATTGGGACAGGAATTTCTTGGGGCTTTCTCCTTGTCATTAGTCCCTCTTGTTATTGTTTGTTGGTGTCTCCAGTTTTCCTCTCCACCCTCCTTTTATTTCAAACATATGTCTTTATTTGCTTATAATATCTCAAACATTCATACTCCATGAAGCATCTTTTGGTCTGATGTTGTTCAAACTTTTTAGTTGTCATCATCATCATCACCACCTCTGCCACCATCACCACAGCAATAATGTGTTTTATGTTAAAGGGCCTGAGAAAACAATAGGAAATGAGACTGAGCGGCAATTAGTAGAAACAATTAATGACACCAAGCAGTGTTGAATAACTGGAGGTTGTATAAATATTTATAGAAGTATATACCGAGAAGGTTAGATAAATAGAAGTATTAATGTAAGAGAAAATTAATCTTATTGTATATAATACAGATAGGGAAATTTGGAGAGAGGAGTTGCTCGGACATTACCCCTGAATTGTATATGAAGAGGGATGAGAGGGAAGAAAGGAGAGGAGAGAGAAAAGAGTAAAGGAGGGGAGAAGGAAGTAGGAAGGTTGGAGGAAAAGAGGAGAAGTGGGGAGAAATGGGAGGAAAGTAGTGAAGGAAAGAGAAGAGGAGAGGAAGAAGAGGGAAGTAGGGAAGAGAAGAAAGGGAGAAAGAAGGTAGAGAAGAAGGAGTGTGGATACAGTGAAAGGGGAAATGGGCGAGCAACACCAAAAGTCATGTGTATGTATTTATTTCATTTTATTAAAAGTATCTTATATATGAATGTAAAAAGAATGTATGTTAACATCTGATAAATATCATGGTATATGTATGGGGGAGAGTTTGGAAAAATAAAAAATTATTAAAAAAAAAAGAAAGAAAGAAAATGCTGTTTTGTTTAAGAGCATTTGCCAGGTAACCAGAAATGGTAGAAAACTAAGTGCAAGTGGGCCTATGAGAAACAGGAAGTGAAAGAGAGACAGGATGCGGTGGGGACCTTGGTAGTTTCTGAGCTTGGTTGTTTGCTTGCAGACATCACGTTACCAGGCAAGGTAACAACTTCAGGGTTAGAGACAGGACATTTTGTT
Organism: Bothrops alternatus; assembly: GCA_034064705.1. Taxonomy (NCBI): domain Eukaryota; kingdom Metazoa; phylum Chordata; class Lepidosauria; order Squamata; family Viperidae; genus Bothrops; species Bothrops alternatus. The sequence continues at coordinate 15,551,107 of JARGCV010000023.1, forward strand.
CCTTGTATATTTCCAGCAAAGAATTTTCTTGTTCCCTCTCTGCCCGTCTTTCTGCCAGTACACAGGGAACTTCTCTAAATTTATTGTCAGCGTTCTATTGAGACATTTCTTGCAGAAATGATTCTCTTATATGATCACTAGCTGAAGAGGCTTTTGTACTGCATCAGCTCTTAAGGCTTAAGATTTGCATACTGCTCAGCTTATAGATTGGGCTATTTCCATGGAGAGACCTTATGTGGCTGGCAGAATCTTCTAGGAATACTGAGTGTGCCTAGATAAGTAGCTTTGGTGTCTTTTACCTAAGGTAATTTACACCATGCTTCTCAAAAAAAAGTGCAAATCTACTAATCAAGCAAACAAAAATGTATATTCAAAAATATAAATTTTATAAAAATATGTAATGATAATGAAATTAGAGGTGCAAAGTTCAGAAATATTCAAAATATAATAAAAGCACTAACAAATGAAGCTTTTCCTGAAAATGCACGTTACTCGGATATGAGCCTGACATCTGGTTTGGAATGGGGGATACCTACATTAAATGTTTTGGGTGTGTGGCCAAAAAAGGTGCAGCTCTTGTGATCAAATCATTATTTTTACAGCTATATTCCTGAAATAAGGAGGTTCTTCAGAAATGGCCAGCTTACCATTCCTAAACCACTGGGCTTCCCACATACACTTCCATCCAGGAGACCCTATGCTGCCATTCCTTGACCAGGGGTGATTTGTTTTTTAGGTCAAGTGACAAATGACCATGGATTTGTAGTGCAGATGCGGTGGGACCTATGAGGCAAATCACTAAATAATCCAAGTGTCTATGGTCCAGGTAAGATAACTTTAGACAGAGTGGTGATTTAAGGCCTAAATCCAGGGGGCTGAACTCTGATTAGATTAGTGGATGTCTTCCCATGCCACACTAAGTCACAAAGTAGTCAACCACACTTTAACATAGCATGTTAAACAAATGTGGTAACTTGTAGATTCAGCATCTTGGGGAAATCCAGGCATTCCAAGTAATTGAGAAATCCATGACAGAAGGTTTTCAAAGCCATTGCCTCTGAAATTACTTAAGTCTTTCTGGTTTTGTTTTGCATTGGAATGTGGAAAGGGAACAGGAGGAACAGCTTTATGGCAAGAACAAACATTCTTGAGGGTACATAAGAATAAAATTGAATTTAAATAAATGGAGGAAGGGGACCATTGAGCAAGGAATAACATTAAAGGAGAATATGACTGAAGGATCTGACCTCTCTTATAATACTTGGAGGACCCTGAATAGGTTAAGAGTTGGAGTGACCAAACGTAAAACCAATGTGCTCAAGCGGAGGCTCTTAGCAGGTAACAACACGCTATGTGGATATGGAGAGAAACAGAGTCCAGCCCATCTGCTGGTAAGTTGGCTACTACCAGAAACATGTACCAATAATGCTGTATTTATGGTCAATGACAAAGCCAAGATGGTGGCTTCATTCTGGCAGTTTAAAGTTTGATCTAGACATGGAAGAAGAAGAATGTGGGCATTCTTACTGCAACTGGGGTTAGGATATATTATTGGGAGACAGTTTCCCTTTCACCCAGCTCTTTCTCTTCCCCTTCTATAATTCTACTAGGAATTTTGTTTATTCTGCTAGCTAAACTCTGAATCAGTGATCAGAAAGTGGTTTCAGTCAGCAGGAGGAATTTGATGTAACAGACATAACTCTTTTCAGCCAACATACTGTATTTTGTCCTATTGCATCACAGTGAACTCAGCTACATATCAAGATTTACCTCAATAATGATCTATCTTGATCTATCCTAGTTTTCTATTTAAATATATCAGCACTATATGGGCAGCAGGAGTTCTTTCAGTACTATGGAAGGCAGACATGGGAAGTATCAACACAAAGGCCAAATCCCAATGCATCTCTCCCATTCTCAGCCAGCCTTGTTTTCCCCGACTATTACTGCTATGAACTTGTCAATAGTTTGCCTGATCATATGGAGATAAGGCATCCATTTATTAAGCAAAGTATCAAGTTCCCAGGATCTTTTTTTCCTTTTCTTGTTTATTAAGATACATTTTATTGCTTGAAATATAATTAACATAATTTCTATCCCATGAGCTGTAAATTTAAGAAAACGGTTAACATCTACTGTTTTTCTCTCCTTTCCTGTAACACATTAGGGAAAGGGGGGGCTCTGTGACAATTTGACCTTTCAGGAAATTGAGTTATCTTTTCTGCTGATTTCTTCATTGCCCTAGAGAATCTTTGGTGGTGAAATCAAGCTCAGGATATGCAAGCAAGGAAGAATTATGACTTTTTTTCTATAAAGGAGGATGGAGACAAAAGAAGTATTACAGTACTTGTAAAGCTGTTTTTGGAATAGTTTATGAATTTATTGTGAGCTCTAGAAAATGTTTTGTTTATTAAAATCAATACAGTCACTTGGATAGTCAGCTGGTTAGAAGGACATCTAGCATGGCATATCCATGGTAAATTGTACTCTTATAATTCAATAGAGGCTATTCAGGCTAGAATTATACATCAAACTAAAACACAATTTACTTTTCCACCATATGTTCATTAAGTCAGATTTGGTCAGATTCAGTACACTAACTGTATGCCATAATTTTAAAAACAGGATTGTGAATTCACAGCAAATAGTAAGTCAGAATCAAGCCACACCATATTTTGGCTAATTCTGAGTCATTGTCTCAGAAGTGGATACTCTTATGCACATTGAGTTGCAGGCTTTATTCAGGCAGAATAGTATCGTAGAAATTAAATTTGGGCGTTTAAAATGGTGCTCTGATGCCTCTACTATTCTATTTTTTTCAGCTAATATTGTTAAAATTGTAAATTGTAAGCTAACATTTAATGAAAATTAGGATAAAGGCATACTAGTTGCAAGATTGAATTATTATTAAAATCAAATTAATGTACAATGATCAATAAAACGATAAATACAACAAATAGCAAATTAAAGTATACAAAAACAATATATACAAATAAACCCTTCTGCATAATTTTAAAGTACAAAGCAATATATTTGTAATTTTAAGACAAGATATAAAATTATAAACATCCATAGCCAATATTGTATGTCTATCCAAGAAGAAGGTAATCCATTTGGAATTTTCATTGATATAATCAGAAAATGAATATAATGTGAATAAATTCATTTTTAATTAAAGATTTTTCAAGGCTTTTTGCTATTGTTTTCATTTTTTTAACAATGCTATTTTCAGATGTTTAAGTACCAGTGACCAAAAGAAGTATGTACTTTTAGTTTCCTATTGTTTTGCTGTAGAAAATCTGTCAGCAGACAACAAAAATTAAATTAATTTCCTGTGTTGCCCTCTTTTATATGTCTTCGGGAAAAGGGACAATGAAACTGCACTGAAATTAATTATTAAAGAATGTTACATAATCTTTATAATTTTTTTTCATCCAAAATAACTAAGTTAAATGAACATTGCCATGAGAGATGATAATATGTACCAGCTTGATTACAATCCATTCATCATAATCCAGACAAGACTTTGATTAATATAATACAGTTTTAAGGAGGTAGAGTACCAATCATATATTATTTCTGTATTCTATTCTTGATGACTTGCCAAAATACATTAAAAAGAATTTTAGACCACAAGGGGTTCCGAGTTGAACTGACTCACTTTAAATCCCAGATCTATTTATTCATATTTGGTTTTAAACTTTGAAATATTGGATATGGGTTTTGTGTATCAGTGAAGAAGTTACTTTGATTTTCAAATGATGTAGACTAAAAACTTCATTATTAATGGGAAGTCTGTTTCTCCTAAATATATTTTGGATAATAATTCATCTTAAATTCAGACCTACAGTAGTGTCAAATGAAGCAGGTGCAATCACTTTTTTTTCTGAGATATTAACAGTCAAGAATGTTCGCACACTTGAAAAACTGTGTATTTTTCCTTGGGCCAAGCAAAGTTTCCAAGAAAGACTTTGCTTTGTTGGAAGTTCAAGCAAACCACTCCTTCAAAGCCAGAAGAGGCTGTCCAAGCAACCTGGGGCATCCAAAGAGGCAGATTGTGCTACTGCTCAGCCTTAGTAAGGTAAAAATTATTGCCTGCAAGGGCACAAACTGGCTCATGGAGGCAACATCTGCCTCACAAAGCCCTAATAATAACTATTCTTCCAAGTGGCTTTCATGTATGGAAAGAACAAGTAATAATAAGTGGCAGTCTAAAATTATGGCCATTTTCCTTAGACTTTATTATATTCTTTAAAATGGCATTTAATTATAGAGGCTGTATTATTATATATCCCTGCATTCATAATCTGTTGCATGTTTGTTGGCAATTCTGCAAATTCATGACCTATCTTTAATCTATTTCTTTAATAGCAATAGCACTTACACTTATATGGCACTTCTCAGTGCTTTACAGCACTCTCTAAGCGGTTTACAAAGTCAGTGTATTGCCCCCAACAATCTGGGTCCTCATTTTACCAACCTCGGAAGGATGGAAGGCTGAGTCAACCTTGGGCCGGTGAGAATACAGCAGTCAGCAGTATTAGCCTGCAATATTGCATTCTAACCACCACTGCTCAGTATGTTTGCAAAATATGATGGTAATCATCTACTTTTACAGGGTGTTGAAGATCAAAAAAGCATTCTATACATAAAAAGCATTTTCACATATTTACTGTAAATACTTCTACAATTATCACCACCCAGATAGATTACAGAATCTAATTGACCTTGGTATTTAGAATAAGTAAGCAGGATTTGACCTAATTATCCCAGCCTTGGCAGGTAGTCCAGGCAAGAAGCACACCCAGAAGCACTAGCTCTATGTTTATTATAAGGTTACCATTAATGGAATCTTGCAAGTTTTTAAGTACATCTTTCCCCCTCACCTTTGCAGTCCAAGAAATTGGGGAGAGTCCTTTCTGAGATATTTGCCACACACCCATTCCTTCTCTGGGCTAAGCTGCCTCTTATCTGACTATCATCTTGTCTGTAACTCCTCCTTCTGTCTCCCACTATCATTCCCACATACCCAAACAAGTTGTCATTTATGATTAAGAAATTAATTTATTAAGAAATTAATTTACGATTAAGAAATGATTAAGAAAAATCAGGTTTGAGAGCTAAAAAAAATTAAATGATCCTGGAAGAGGGCAGTGGCACAGCATTTCATACTGTTAATAGGAAAATTATATGGATGCATCCATGAAGTCAACATGGATTGAATTTGACTTAGATTGGGTTTTGACCGATATTGTCACTGAATAGGTCCTGCTGCTGATACAGGATACCAATTATTCCAGCATCTCAGCTTACTGTCCCTTCAGCCTTTGTTTCAAAGCCACTAACAAAAGAAAATGTTGAACTATAATATTTTATTCACTGGTATACTTACATCCCTGTATCTCTTCTATTTTAATGTAAGTTACTGCAATGGTACAATGGTTTTGTCTGTTACAAAAATGTAAACCTTCAAGATGTTGTTGATTTATGGTGTCCAGTTTTCTGGAAACCACTGTATGGTTTGATATTAAGAACAAAGGCACTTCAAACCAACAGTTAGAAGCTAAAGTTAGCATCTGAAGAATAGTCCTAGAAAATACGGTGACTCAGAGATTACCTCTGGGTCACAGTGTTTCCTCTGTTTGCCTTGAACTTCCAAAGGGTAGTAATTTACTCCTAGCTATATATGCAGCAATAATTATACTTTTAGCAGATCAGATCAACAACTTTCGCTGTGTGTGTGCAACGCAGTCAGAAAAATTGAGCAGCTCTGATCAAGTAAAACATAATCAAACAGTACCAAGGTAACACTTTTAAGAGTGCATGTTTCAAAACAGTATGCTTGGATACCAGTGGACAGAGAACGGACTCTCAATCTCTCTAAAGAGAACTTTGAGGTCTCAGGTGTGCATGGACATTGCTTATCTCAGTGTATAATCTATTCTACTGTATATTATGCAGAAACAAGGCTTTTATAAGGGCACCCCAATCAAATTGTTAGATCTAATGAGCAAAGCTTGCTTATTTATTTGAAATCAGAACTTCTTGTTCCTAATTTTTGTGTGAGCCAAGAACTGCCTGTGATAGAGCACTGCCTTCTAGACCAGGGGTAGTCAACCTTGGCTACCCCTGCATAGCTGGCTCAGGAATTCTGAGAGTTGAAGTCCATGAGTCATAAAAGAGCCAAGGTTGACTACCCCTGTTCTAGACAGTACTGAAAAACTGGGGTTAAGATTGGGATTTTGAGTGTTTTTTGGGGGGGATGGTTGATACTTTAAAAAAAGCATAACAGGTGTATTAAAACTATTTTATGTAGTTTTTGATTGAATACCATTAAATTTTGCTTCTATTCCTTGTTATTCTGAAGATGAGACATGGAGATATTTTACAATGACCAATCATTTCCTTGGGGGTCATCTCCTCCTCTGCCATAAAAGTAACTTCTGTTTTGGTATAACAGATTTCTTCTCTTTCACACTTGTGCTCCATCATGAGATACAAATTCATTCTTCTGTATGTTCAGCTGATAGAATTAAATGAGATACTGGGATGACTGAACTACCCACTCAGTGAGATCAATACCCAAATCAATACAGCCAGATAGATCTACAGAAAGGACTGATTAAAAGGCAACATACAAAAACAGAACAACGGAACCCCAGAGGTTGTCCTCTTCAGCTGAAGTTCCCATCCCAACACAGTTTAATTTAGTAGAACTATGATAGCGTTCTTCAAGTATCTGAAGGGGTCTTACACAGAAGAAAGTGTTTGACTTCTTTATTATATCCGAGTGAAAGATACACAATAGCCTTGAGTTATCGAAAGATTTTAGTTAATATAAGAAAAAATTCCTAGCAATGATAGTTCTTTGACTACTTAATCAACCACTGAGAAAAATAATAAACTCCCCTTCACTGTATATCTATCCAAAATGCTTTAATTTGGATGCTTGCACAAACCAGAAACTGGGCTTGATGAACTAAATGGCCCTTTTCAAATCTAAGATTCTATCAACACTAAAAATGCTTTTACAAATTTCAAGGTTGGATAACCATTGTGCTCCTTTCCACACACATGAATAGCATAAACAAAGAATCTATTTTTGGTAACCTGCTTCAAATAACATGGCACAGAATGCAGTATTGCAGGCTAATACTAATGATTGCCAGCAGTTCGATTCTCACCGGCTCAAGCCTTCCATCCTTCTGAGGTTGGTAAAATGAGGACCCAGATTGCTGGGGCCAATATGCTGACTCTGTAAACCACTTAAAGAGAACTGTAAAGCACTATGGTGTGGTTTATAAGTCTAAATGCTATTACTATATGTGAGGTAAGGAAACCAATAGATAGAAAAGGAACATTCATGCTATTGGTCTAGTGTAGGGCTTTTCAATCTTTTCACAGATTGCACCATTTTTAGGACATGACAATATTCGAGTACCACCAGTGCTTAGCAAGGTGTCAAAAACATGATGACTGAAAAAAGAGGGGGTTGAGCTTTACTGATTAGATTCATTTGTTCGAATAGAAATGGCTAGTTTATAATATTATGGAAAAGTAAAACGTTGAGGTTCAGTATTAATGCTTCCTTCCTACTGCAACAGTGGAACTCAGAAGTCAGTGCCTTTTCTTTTCTTTTTCCCTTCTCCCCCTCACTTTTCCTTTTTTCTCACATCCTTCGCTCGCAACCCTCCCTCACCCTTTGCTTTTTGTCTCTCACTCTCATTCACCCACACTTTGCTTGCAAAAGCCTCTCTTGCTCTCATTCACTCACACTTTGCTCGCAAAATCCCCTCTCTCACTCTCATTCACTCACACTTTACTCGCAAAAGCCTCTATCCCACTCTTTCACTCACTCACACTTTGCTCACAAAAGCCTCTCGGTCGCTTTCTCTTTCACTCATACTTTGCTCACAAAAGCTTCTCTCTCACTCTCACTCACTCACACTTTGCTCACAAAAGCCTCTTGCACTCTCTCTCATTCACTCACACTTTGCTTGCAAAAGCCTCTATGTCGCTCTTTCACTCACTCACACTTCACTCGCAAAGGCCGCTTGCTGGCTCTCTTCTCACCACTTCACTAACAAAAGTCTCTTCTCTTCCCTTTCTTTCTTCGTGTGTTTTTTCCCTCTCCCTCTCCCGCCAAAACCTGCTCCTTTTCTAGCTTCTAATCTCTCCGTCTTCCTTCTCCTCTTTTTCTCTTATCTGTGCATTGGAAGCTCCAAACAGCATGTAGCCATGCATGCAGTTCCTGGGGCTTCTGCCGAGCCCTGCAGCTGCAGCTGAAATCCTCCAGGCCTGCGCGGTGACACATTAGTTCCCCCGCTACACTTGGCTAGGGGTTACGTACCAGGTGCTAAACTAAGGTTGAAAAGCCCTGGTCTAGGGCATGTATGGAAGTGTAATCTGCCAACCACAGAACAGCAGAAAATTATGCTGACATTTGTTGCCTTTACTGGTAAGCCTTCTTCAGCTAGGTAACAATATTGGTGCTAGTCAGTTTGAGATTGTAGATAATGAGATGTAATACAGTGATGTTACAACACCAATGATGAGGAGCCATGGTGGTGCAGTGGTTAAAGTGCAGTATTGCACACAATCTCTGCCCACAGCCAGGAGTTTGATCCTGGCAGGGCTCAAGGTTGACTCAGCTTTCCATCCTTCTGAAGTCAGTAAAATGAGGATCCAGATTGTTGGCAGCAATATGCTGACATTCGTAAACTGTCCAGAGAATGCTGTAAAGCATTATGGAGTGGTATATAAATAAGTGCTATTGCTAGTGCTAGTGCTACCTATTCAAGTAATGAAATATCTGTAAGCAAACAACTCAGAGAACACCAAGGACACCACAGTTTAACCCTGAGCTACAGATATTCTCTTCTATTTAATACAATGAAATCTCAATTTAATGAAGCAGTTGGGTGAAGGATTGTTTCTCAAATTATGGTGCCATTTATTTTTCATGTGTATGATGATGTCATTGCACAACTGAATAAAACTGATGCAAGTGACATAAACCTCTTCAGAAATTTGATCCACTGCATGCAAAGTACACTGCATTGAGGGTTTAGTATATTTCGAAGGTTTAAAACAGTAAATGTTAAAGATCCTGCCTGATCCTTCAATTTACCTGTTTATTTTTTGTCCCTTTTCATTACAAAATCATTCCTTTATACCCAAAGATACAGATGCCATCCATAACATCATAATATATTCACCTGTGATCTCTGAAGAAGGCTCTAATTGCTGGGGAAAAGGGAAAGAAAGAGAAGAGGATGACCAGAAGCAAGATGGATGGATTCAGTTACAGTGGTGATGAGAACATCATTGGAAGACCTGAAAAACCAAATCATCTCTGTAGCTGCTACCGGTAGGAGTGAAACTTGATGGCACATAATCAATCGATCCAGGGGTCTTTAAACTTGGCCCTGTTATGACTTGTGGATTTCAACTCCCAGAATTCCTCAGCCAGTATGCCTGGCTGAGGAATTCTGGGAGTTGAAGTCCACAAGTCATAAAACGGCCAAGTTTGAAGACCCCTGAATCAATCAATCAGTTTTCAAGAAAGCAGATCTTCTTCTGTGCCTCTTTTTTTTTTTTATCCTTGGATGCTGCTTGCCCTCTCTGCAATCCACCTCCATTTTTTTGTTTTCAGCATTTCAAGTTTTGCCAAAGTTTTTAAAAATGTTTTCTTCTGAAACACAGCATCTTTGACAAGATATATTCAGCTCTAACCTTATACATGACATCACTGAAAACAATGAAGCTGAGCAACCTCAGAACCTAGAAACTGGAAGAAGATGGATAAATTGGATTCAGCTGTTTGAAGTCCCACTTTTTCATTTACCCAGCAGCTTATGCAGTGAAATGTCAAATAGCAAGCTGCTTTCACAGTGCAAATAAGAGCAAGAATGAAAGGGAAAATGTTCTTCTGCTGTTCCATTGATAGTGACACTGGCTTAGATGCCAGTATTCTTCAGAAAAGATCTGGCAATGTGTTTTCCTTGTCAAGCTGCTTCTAGACAAGCCATCAACAGTGAAGCCATCTGATTCCTTCATATGAGACAGGGCTTATTTTACCTCAAAGAAATGCTCAAAAGGGCATATATTGGTGTAAAACAGTGTTTTTTAAACTTGGTGATTTTAAGATGTGTGACCTCAACTCCTAGAACAGAGTTCCCCAACTTTTCTGGGTTAGTGGTCCAGAGGGGGGGAAGAGAGGATGGTTTTGTGGGAGGGACAGGCACCTGTGCACCCGTTACTCACAGGAGTGGGGCCTACAGCACCTGTGATGTTCACGTGAGTGAGGGCCCAACAACCTGCAACACTCGCACAAGTGGGGCCATGAGCTCCCGCAATGCTTGCACAAGTGCGGGCCCTGAGCACCCACAACGCTCGCATGAGTGGTCCCTGAGCACCCGTGAGGCTCACACAAGTGGGCCCCAAGTACCCATGACGCTTACGTGAGTGGATCTGTGTGCATGTGTGCACACCAGCCAGCCACTCTCATGGCCTGGTTGCAAATAGCCATGGACTGGTAGTGGGCCGCAGCCCATTGATTGGGGACCCCTGTTCTAGAACACTTTAGCCAGCATGGGAATTGAAGTTCATACATCTTAAAGTTGTCAACTTTGAAAATCACTGATATAAACTAAGTGAAAACTGGGGAATATCCTTCCACTCAGCTGTAGCACAATTCAATGTAAATTGTTAAAAAAAAAAAAAAGTTTTCACGTTCTTGTGCCTGAGTGACAAATTTGGTAGCTGAGTTTACTTCTCTTTAGTTAGCCAAAATACTTGGCTGAGATTTTTGACCATCTCTTTTCTCCTAGGTGAAGCCAGAAAACAAGTCAGGGCACCTTTAGGTCTTCTTGGTTTTGGTGCTACACAGAAGTGTTTGTTACCAAGCCAAGATAAATTGTGTGTCCAGTATGCCAGGATAAGACTAAGTGAGATCATTTCACAGATTTACTTCAAAGGCCCACTGATCATAGCCTCGATGAAGCAAAGCACCACTTTGAAGATCTGCACACTCCTGACTTGTTCCTTCCTCCAAGTCATGCCTTTTGCCCTGAAACTGAAACAAAAGTGCTAAACTATAGCTGGTCTGGACAGATGGAATGAATATATTGGGTGGGGGGGAATCAAGGCAACCGCTGATAAATTGCTGAGAAATTAGTGTTGTCCTTGGCATTCAAGCTATAAATAGAAAATATAGACTGTCTTTTTTCTGAAATGTAGAACAAAAACAATTGGAAATTTTAGAGGGGAAAAGGGGGCAGCTTAATTTAAAAGCTTTTTTTATAGAATGAGTGTAATGGTTCTTAAAGCAATTGTGTCACAACCAATATACATATTTACAGCAAATGTACAGGATTTGGTGTTAATGACAACATTCTGTTGCAGCAGGTTGAACTGCTAAACAAACCACATTCTTTTGCTTGGTTATATTTTAAATGTTGCAGGACACTCATAATCGTTAAATAATTTATCCAGACTATGACTCAGTCAAACATACATGCAACATCAATCAGAATAGAGCTGGAAGAGACTTAGAGGTCTTTTAGTCCACCCCCCTGCTCAAGCAGGAGACCCTATATCATTTCAGATAGGTGGTTGTCCTGTCTTTTCTTAAAAACTTTGAGTGATGAAGCACCTACAACTTCTGAAGGCAAGCTGTTCCACTGGTTAATTGTCCTCACTCTTAGGAAGTTTATCCTTAATTCCAGGTTGCTTCTCTCCTTGATGAGTTTCCATCCATTGTTTCTTGTCTTGCCTTCTGGTGCTTTGGAAAATAAGTTGACTGCCTCTTCTTTGTGACAGCCCCTCAAATACTGGAATACTACTATCATGTCATCCCTAGTCCTTCTTTTCTCTAGACTGCCCATACCCAATTCCTGCAACCGATCTTCATATGGGTTTCTCTCCAGGCCCTTAATTATCTTAGTTGCTCTTCTTTGCACTTTTTCCAAAGTCTCCACGTCTTTTTTGTAATGTGGTAGCCAAAACTGGATAGGTGTGGTCTTACTAAAGATTTATAAAGTGGTACTAAGGATTTATAAAGGGCTATTAATACTTCACATGACTTTGATTCTATGTCTCTGTTTATACAACCAAGGATTGTATTAGCTTGTTTGGCTGCAGCCACACACAGCTAGCTTATGTTTACATGATTGTCCACTAGAACTCCAAGGTCTCTCCTAATCTGTACTTGTTCCTTTGGTTTTTCCTGCCTTTCCTGGCTGCAGGATGTTTTCTGCCCTATTCCTATAGTCTACAATGTTTCCTAGAAATCCATCCATACTACTGCACTATTCGAATGGTGTTCCTCCCAAAGTGCTTAGCTAAATGTCTGTGGAGATTCTCAGTCATCCAGGTCATGGTTATCCCAAGGGTACTTTTTCAGGAGGCAACTGGACTTTCTTGTTTTTCTTTGAAGAAGTTTCGCTTCTCATCCAAGAAGAAAAACCATCCTGCAGCCAGAAGGCTCCACACACATTTGCACTACTCAGGTAACCCTGAGGACACAGAAAATCTCCAAATGTCCCCGACAACTCTCTAAAAGAATGCAGATGGCCAGCTGTCTTCAAGGAATATAAACCCTTCCATTCCATTCACAGCTGAAAAAGCTTCTTGGATGAGAAGTGAAACCTCTTTAAAAAAAAAAAAAAAGACTTAATTACATCTACAAATTTGATGAGTTCCCCATCTATTCCCTTATCTAAGTCATTGATGAAGATACTGAAGAATACTGGGCCTAAGACAGAACTTTGAGGTACCCCACTGCTAGAACTGAGCTGAACTTGAACTCTGGGGGGAAACCAACAGGATCTGAAGAACTCCAGTTTGAATTGACTCAGGCTTAGGGACTGAAAGTGAAAGAATGTGTTTGACTGTTCAAATGGAAATGGGCTAGAGCAGTGGTGGCGAACCTATGGCACGGGTGCCAGAGGTGGCACTTGGAGCCCTCTCTCTCCGGGCACACGTGCCGTTGTCCCAGCCTCGCCTCCCCCTGTGACCCCCTCCTCTCCAGCAGCCCCCCTGAAGGAGAGTCGCCCCTGAGCATGGCCCACATGAAGCAGCACAACCAAGAACATGGCAGCCAGGAGCGTAGACAAGACTCTGCCATCACATCCCATCGCGCACAGTTGATGCTACGGGGCACGGGCAGAGGGCATGACCACCATGGCACTGCTGGGCTGCCTGGGCGATCTGTGGTGGGCCCTGGAGGCGGTGAGTGGCCCTGCGGGCAGGTGGGGTGGGGGACGGGGTGGGGCAGTGGGTGGAGCAGGAGCAGGGCCAGTTTTTGGGCACTCGGTCTCTAAAAGGTTCGCCATCACTGGGCTAGAAGAAGGGCCAATAATAAAGGGCAAAGAGATCAAAGAAGAAGTCCTGCCAGAGAAACTTAGAGAGGGATGTTGAGTATGGGTGGCTTTGGGCTAGAAGTTCCAAGCCAAGGGGAGATATCTTAAGTGCTTGGTTTCAAAGGAGAACCAGTGGTTTTCTTTTATGACATTAATGAACGTTTCATTTTAAAAGATGGAAACAAATTTTCCCAACTCCCCAAAAATTGTATATTCTTAGATATCAGCACATTCCTTAATTACCTATAAAGCCTGCATACACATTTCTAACCCTTGGTATATGTTTATAATTGTTGTCCAATACAATTGAAAAATCATTTTCACATAATTGCAAAACCATTTCTATCTTTATAAGAACTCATGACATACATCTTTCAGTTTTACCCTTTCTTATTTTTTTTCAAAATCTATTTTCTCAGTGGTTTAAAAGTTTCTACATTATGGTTCATGAATATGAGTTGACCCAGATGTATTACTATTTATAGCCTGCAGTTCTCACCCTATTATATGAACTTGTGGAAGTTTCTCTCATTAGAGTGTTAATGATTTTTTTAAGACCAATTATTAAATTGCTACAAATACACTTCCAACAAAATTTCATCATTTTAGCCATCACCAAAGAAAGCGTTTTTAATGCTTTCCTTTTTGATTTCTTTGAATTGGGTTGGTCTTGTTTTGATTTAGCAGATTCACGTACTTTTCTCTGATGATAATAAATAGCTGCACTTTTTTTCTCCCTTACAATTCTTTAATCAATTGCATTCCTAAAATAATACACAGAGGTTCCCAAATATATATTAATCATATTTTTCATTAGGGGCAACATGAAATATGGGAATGTAAATTGTCCTTTCTATAGTATAGTAATCGACAACTTCAGCCAAGTATTGTGGGTTTCTTTCTTTTTTCTTTTTGGAAAATAGGTGATTGTGGTTGGATGATAAATGAATATTGTCCTATTTCAAGACTGCAGACCTTTAAACAGGAAAGGGTGGTCATTTTTTGTTTGAAAAAACAATGAAACTTAAGAATTACTGAAAATACAATAATATTAAAGTCTTCTACCAGCCCTGAATAATATTTTATCCTAAAGAGCACATTCTCTCCCCAAAATAGCCTTGAAAAATCTGCAGAAAATAACCAAGCTCAGAGAGCACCAAGGAGTCCTCAGCTACAAATATTCTCTTCTATCAAGTTATCTTTGCCTAACAAATCAACTTTCCTATTCTATTCTTTTTCCCCCCTTCTGGTCCATCTACAACTGCCATTGATCTACATCACCCATACACTTATATATAATGTGAACAAGCCCAAATGCATTTCTTGGATTTTAAGTGGAGAGGTTTAATTTTAACAAAGAAAAGGAGCTGTGGAATGTTGATCTTTATATAAGTCTATCCCAGAGACCTGCACTTCCTGGTTAGAGCCTAATGGTTTTGGGACCAGAACCACCATGGCAGTGTGAGAAAGGAAGTGGGCCTGTAGAGATTTTCCACTTGGTATCTTCCATCATATCTTTTTCACTTGGTATCTTCCATCATATCTTTTAGGCTAGTTGACTGAATTTGATTGCTTCTACTAAGTAATGAAGGCAGCTTTTTGCTGTTTTTAACATTATGTTGTTTTGTTAACATCCTTTTCCAAATTGACTGTCTTCAGGTGGTAAGAATATGTAGAATTGCCAGCCAATCGATGTCCCTTGATTCTGTGGCTACTGGTCATTCTAAAACAGAGCACTCTTGTGGCATCTTTATTTGTTTTAGCTGACAGGATTCACCTAATCATTAGATAGAAGGAGTCTATCATTGTTGGTTAGACAGCAAAGTGTTTGGTGTAGTGGATAAGGTGCTGGCCTAGAAACCAGAAGATTGTGAGTTCTAGTCCTGCCTTAGATATGAAAGTCAGCTGGGTGACTTTGGGCCAGTCCCTCTCTCTCAGCCCAACTCACCTCAAGGATTGTTGTTGTGGGGGAGGAAGAGAAGGAGTAAGGTGTATTACGTATGCTCATGGCCTTGAGTTACTTATAAGGTAATAAAGATAGGATAAAAATAGGGGGGAAAGTAAATAGCAACAGCACTTAGGCATATAAACCTCTTCACAGTGCTTTACAGCCCTCTCTAAGCAGTTTACAGAGTCAGCATATTGCCCCCAACAATCTGGGTCCTCATTTTACTGAGGTGATTTTTGTCAATTCAAATAAAATGTGTTTGGTGAGATAAGGCTACACAGGAATGAAACTGGCATACATCTGGCAACGAAAGTTAGTTGAAAAGGAACATTATTTTTATTGATCTTTAATAAGAAAACATCCAAAGAGGAGAGCAGACTCTCTTTCACTTCAGCTTAGAACCTCTGAAGTAAAAGTAAAAACTGCATTGTTTCATGTGTCTCCTGTCCCCTCCATCTGAAAAGAAGTCTCAGTATTTTGAAAACTGTACACTGCGTCATGGGGAAACCTGATTTTTTTTTTTCCCCTTGATCCCTTTGTCTCTCTCCTCTCATTTCTGTTTGGCTATTCTGATGCTTCTAAATGAAAATCTAAATAAATTATTTCTAAGATTGCCATTAAAAAAAACTGAGACCCTCAAGGTTGTATTTATTAATTTACTGCTTACATGATATTATGTAGATTCTATCCTTTGCTCAAAAGACTCCTCAACCCCTAGATCCGCTTCACATCCGCATACAAATAAAATAATTATTCTGGAAATAATAATTGGTTATAGATGATGCAGAAGGCACAACTGGATAAGCATCAAATCATCCTTGAAAAACAAAAAGTGGCAATTGTGTGTGTGTGGGTGTGTGTATAATGTTTCAAGATACTGCTTTATTAAGCCATCTGCTTCATTAATTTGGAAAACTTCCTAAAAATCTTACCTAAACATTTGATTCTTCCAAGAAACTTCATTCCTTACAGGAAAAATAAAAGACAGATAATAGTAATAATAATAATAATAATAATAATAATAATAATAATAATAATAATAATAATAATAATAATTGTATTTTTAAAAAGGCTCCATTCATTCATCTTTTTAATGAATCAAAAATATTTTTAATCTAACTAATTACCGGTACATAAGTATTGCAGCCTTGTTTTGATTTAAAAAAATCATTTCTAAAGCAAAAATGCCTGAAGATTAATACAGGTCTTGGCAAGTATCTTGCCTCACTCTCAACAGGAAATTAAACTTCAGATTAATTTTTGACTGTGTAGTATCTCGAGTATTCCTGGTGCATTTGTTCTGCTTTGTAAACAGCTGAGTCAACTTCTTCTTTTTCCCATGTTAGTTTATTAATTTTTCTGATTGTGTAATGCTAGTGTATATTGGAATTATTTACCGTAAGTAAATTGGCAGTGTAGATTATGGTCCAAAGTGACATTTATTATCAATGCACAAGTCTGCATATTTCTATGGGTAAGAACCAAAAGAAAAAGAACAAGCACAAAAATGTGATGGGAATGAATTCTTTCTCAGCAGTGCCTCACCATGATAAAGTTACAGGATATTTGTAACAGTGGGAAACATAACCTTTAGGTGACATTTTATTTTAGGTAATAGTTGTTGATGTTGTCTCTGTGACCTACTTGCCAAAGCTTTGTAGAGCAATAGGAAGCCAACAATTCATGTGAAGGCCCAAGGTATGTCGATGGCCCATCCTGTATCCTAAAAATATAGCCAGATTCCTGCTATGGTTATTTTAGTCACAGACGATGAACTACTTCCTTCAGATGAAAAGGCTCCACAGCTGGTACCCAGAGCACAAACAGGATCTTGGCATATAGAGATTAATCAGACAATTTAGGCAGCTCAGAACTCATGTAGACATAAACCCAACCATGTATAAACACCAAGTGACAAACAGCACAAGACTGAGTAAAAACAGAGAAGAAAAATTGCCTTTTTGCCAACGTCTTCTAAGCATCTATCTTTACTTTACTATTACCGGTTAGAATGTGATCTACTTTAATTTTGACCTTCAAATTTATGGGATTTGTGAGATAACGTAAAAGCAATAACTATATATTCACAATAGCTCAAGGTAAAGCACAGATAAGAAAAACAATAGAACACAAATTTTGAAATAGTATGTGGAATGTTATACAGTCATGACCCCACTGAACTCATTGCTCATTAACCAAGAGTAAGCTCAATATTAAATTCTAGCCAATCCATGGACAGGTTTCCAAATCGCTAAATACCTTATACTCCTTAAACTTATGAAAAATCAATAGCATTTTTTACTGTTAATAGGGAGGAATTCATGCAAACCTTACAGGGCTACCATGAAGATTTCACCCCTTAATTTCTAAAGTATCTGCAGCATACACCTTTATTTGGCCTATATTGGACCAGCAAGTTCTACTAGACACATGATCCTAATATAATCAGAACTTATTAGAAATAATATTTATACTTATTGTAATTTTTATGTGATTTTATAAATTTATTCATGTATTTATGATTTCATTTTAATGTTGTAAGCTGCCCAGAGTCACCTTGTGGCAAGATGAGCAGCAACCAAATTATTATTATTATTATTATTATTAGTAGTAGTAGTAGTAGTAGTAGTAGTAGTAGTAGTAGTAGTAGAAGCAGTAGCAGTAGCAGTAGCAGTAGCAGTAGCAGTAGCAGTAGTAGTACAGACAGGCACCTGCCACATAACACCCCAGACTTAACAATTATCGATAAGAAAGACAAAAAAGTTTGGATAATGGACGTGACAGTGCCTGGAGAGAGCAGAATAGAAGAGAAAGAAATGGAGAAAATCACAAAATACAAATACAAATACAAATAGATAGAGTGTGACTGTGGCAGAGTAGTACCAATAGTAATAGGTGCCTTGGGTGCAATCCCAAAACAACTGGAGCACCACTTTTTTAATAATATTTTTGTATTGATTTTCTGTATTTACAATTCATAAGTGTTTAGTAAACAACGTGTTGTCTGGGTCCAATTTGCTTAATAGTACACATTAAAATCCTAATCTCTATCCCGTTTTTCCAGCCATTGATATAATACATCCCGTATTTGAAAATATTTTGAGTCTTCTTTTTCTTTAATTTTCAATATCAGTCTGTTCATTTCTGCACAGTGTTTTCTTGATTATCTCTTCTTCAGATGGTATTTCTTCATTTTTCCAGTGCTTGGCAAATACAATTCTTGTGGCTATTAATACATGCAACATCAAATATATCTTTATCATATTTTTCTGATATTATACCTAATAAAAATAATTCCAGTTTAAAATCTACATGTTTTCTTAACATCTTTTCTAGCCAAATATGTATTTTTGTCCAAAAGTTTGTTGCTTTAAGGCACATCCACCAAATATGATATTACGTGCCTGGTTTTTGCCTACATTTCCAACAGTTACTAGGCATGTTTTTAAACATTTTTGCTAACCTCACAGATGTTAGATGCTATCTATAAAACATTTGCTATAAGTTTTCTTTATAAGCAGTTGCCATTCTCAATTTATAGTTTCTTTCCCATAATTTTTGCCATTTCTCTAATTCTATATTGTGCCCAAAATTTGCCCATATTATCATTGTTTCTTTCACTTGTTCATCTTCCATTTTTAGGTTTAATAAAAAAATTATACAGTTTCTTAATCAATTTTTCATCTGATGTCAACAATACCTGATCAAATATTGTCTGGCCCTTATAGAAACCATGTATTTTAGCATCTTTCTCATACCTCAGTTGCATTTGCAATAAAGGCCACCATGATAAGTCAATACCCTGATCTTCCCTCTTGGTTAGATTTTAATTTCCCTTCCATATTCAAAATATCTTTATAAGTTACAATTTTCTCAAGGTTAATTAGGTTTGGGTGAACAGAAGCTTGCATTGTTAAAAGCTATCCTGGTATTTTCATGTAGGTTTTAGCTTTAATCTTTTCCCATACTAAAAATAATGAATTTCTTACATAATGATTTTGGAAGTATCTATGAATTTTATTCTTCCCATACCATAAAAAGGCATGCCATCCAAGATGTAGGTCATGCCTTTCTAAATATAATAATCTTTTATGCCTAAGAGTTATCCATTCTTTTAGCCATGTTAAGGCATATACTTGGTAATATAAAACCCAATCCAGTAGTCCAAATCCTCCATTTTCTTTAGATTCTTGTAACATTTTCATTCTGATTCTAGCTTTTTTCCCTTGCCAAATAAATTTCAAGATCAATGTATTTAACTCGTCAAAAAAAAATCTCTATTTTTATAGGTACTGTTTGAAATAGGAAAAGTAGTTTTGGTAAAATATTCATTTTCACAGTAGCTATTCTTCCTAGCATTGATAATTGTAAGTTTTTCCATTTTCCGAGTCCAGTTTTATTTGCTTTAATAATTTTGTATAGTTGTCTTCTTTTATTGTTGCGCATCTTGCTGTTAGATATATACCCAAGTATTTAACTTTCTTCACTATCTGGAGACCTATTTTTTCTGACAGTTGATTTTTTTGTTTATCTATGAGATTCTTCACTATAACTTTAGTTTTTTCTCTGTTTATCTTCAATCCTGCTATTTCTCCAAATTCTTCTATCCTTTTCAATAGTTTGGGACTTGTCTCCAACAGTTCCTCTAGTATAAATACCAAATCATCCACAAACGCCTGCAGTTTGTATTTTTCATCTTTTATCGCCATTCCTTTTATTTCTGGATCCTGTCTAATGTTTCTATTCAGCACTTCCAAGGTTAATATAAATAACAAAAGGGATAGCAGACACCCTTGTCTTGTACCTTTTCTTATATTAAAATGCTCTGTAAAGTCCTGTTTACAATTACTTTTGTTGTTTGTCTATAGTAAATTATCTTAATTATAGTTATAAATTTTTCTCCAAAGTCCATACAATTTAATTGTTGTGTCATGAATTGCCAATTTACATTATCAAATACTTTCTGAAAAATTAAAGCTAAAATATATACTAAGATCCCAGGGTGGTTGTCAACGATGGAGGCATTTATACATCCGAATCTAGTGGACTTTGAGAAAATATGGACATATAAAGATATTTTAGATACTCATGGAAAATTAAAACCCAAACAAGAATTGGAAAACTTAGGAATTAAGTTATCTTGGTGGGCACATTTACAGATATTAAATAGATATGAAAAAGATGTAAAAGTGTATGGATAGTTATCCCCTATTTTTTGCCAGTTTAGAAAATGTGGGATTTAGGAAACATAATATTCTCTGAAAAAAGCAGCATTCCTTCAGATGAGCAATCTATCATTCTCTCCCCGAATATGATTTGACATGCAAAACTATTGCCCTGTTTAACACAATACTTGCAGACAAAATACTGGTTGGGTCAGCATGCTACACAACATCCTTCATTTTTTACAACCAATCTATTTTGTCTCATCTGTCAGGAGCTGCCAACACATAAAAAATGTTTTTAAATTTCCTTAGGCACAACTGTTTCACCTTCTGTCTTGAACAAGCCTGGTCTAGCAACTTCTGCACCTCCTGTTTCTGCCCTGAAAATATCTGACAAAGAAGTCCCACACATGTATACAGCTGCTCCAACTTTGTTGACTTACAGATGCAGAACTTGACTGAAAAAAGACAGATAAGACTGATAAGCTACTTGCCAAAAGAAATAGTATGATGAGGTGAAGAATTCAGCAGCTGTGACACATGTTTTTGGTGACCTGGCATGGCTGCAGTTATGGGGTGAGAAAAGGGGAGGAAGAACTCAATTTTGGTCCTTGAAGGGAAGTTGTGCTGTCAAGAAAGCTGATGAACTGACCTGGCTATATAGTCAAGGCTTTTGTGGTAAGATTTTGGAGAAGCAGTCCCATTGGTATCACGGAGAAATTGGCAGCAAACAAATTTAATAAATAATAATAATAATAATAATAGCCTGGTATGTAGATATTGGAGACTAGAGCCCTCTCCAAATAGGAGAGGACAAAAAGAGAGAAAAGAAGGGAGAAGCTGGAGAGAAGAGCAGGAAAGTGAAGTCAGGGGGAGAGAAGAAAGGCCTGGATGGTTTCCCTGGGAGAAAGGAAGTGAAGATCCAGATAGAGGATATCTTTACCCAGGATATCTTCACCCAAACCTAAGAGGGGAAGGACAGACCCATCTGGCTTTGATGACATCTTCCCATAGGTCCCAAGAAAGACTTGTTAGTCATTGGTGAAGCTCTGGTCTCTGGATAAGGAAGGGGCAGAAAACCCTTAAAGAGATCCTTCTTACAACAGAGAAGCAGTAGGTGTCTGAGTAGATCCAGGAGAAAGTTAAATTGTGTTGAGCATGCTACAGTAAATAGCATGCTCCATTCCTTTATTTTCATTCTCTCTTGATAAGTTAGAAAAGGGCGAGGAAATCTGACACTAGATGAACAACTGGATTATGTTGTATATACCTGTTGTAAATATTCGTTGGGAATAGTAAAAGCACTTTTAAAAAAACGTTTCCCACTGATTTGTCATCTTTGCAAAGCACAATACACCTCCAGTTCAAAAACAGACCCATCACATTGTGACAGCATGAACTTCTTTGTCCGCTGATGTCCACTTCTGCTACTGAATCTCACATCAGCACTCTTCACCATTATGCTGTCTAGAAAAGTTATGAGATAAATTCTAATATGCCACGTTGAAAAAAGCAGTAGGGTATAGTGAATCTCTCGAGGTCGCTTTCCATAATCTTTGCTTCCTGAGGTTACCCAAAGTCAGCCCTGCCTCAGCCCTGAGGTTCTTCAACTTTTGAAACTTTAGATAGATATTCACTTGATCCCATCAGCTGATGTTTTCTCTTTGAACATATGCAAGGATAAAAGTGATGGTCATGTAGTTTTGCTGCAACAAAGTTTTTCCAGGTTTGGGATAAATGTATGGACTGGGATAATGATATATGAGGATATCTAATCTTATCCAAACCAGTTATTTCATGCCTACATTTAATATTAGTAATTATATAATTTTATTAGTATGTTTTTTTCTTAATTTTAATAAGGAGGCAGCTAACCAGAATGCCTCCAAGCTGAAACTGCCATGAGCTATGACTTGTCTTTTTGTTTTGTTTTGTTTTGTTTTTTCAATCAGTCAAGGGTGATCATACTTCTAGTACATTTTCTCTATCTTGTTGCAGACCTAAATCAAAGCAAAGAAAGAATTGTAGGCGTTAATTCAGTGGATAGATTACAGTCTATCTGTTGAAAAAAGCGGGCGTAGTAATGTTTCTAGATTCTACCCCAAAGTTTCCTAAACTATTTTTAAAAGCGATCTATTAATCGCATCATTTTAACACTTAGAAATAGCAGTAGCATTTATATACCACCCCAACTTATTCTAAAAACAAGATTCTGCTTTTTCAAGCACTACTTTTTTTAAAAAAAGCAGTTCTGTCCCATATTAACTTTGTTGTTTTTCAACTCTTCCTTTACACAAAAGTGAATCTCGCTCACTTTTTAAAAATAATTGTTTAGCACAATGGTAAGCAAGGGCATGTTTACTTAAAAGAAGCCAGAATTGCTTTCAATGAGATTTCTTCCCAAATGATGACGATTCTGCATCCATATTTTACAGTTCAGATTACTCATGAAGCAATGAGATGTTACTCTTTTTAAAAAAAGCACCTACTGTATGGAAAATCCTGAATTAGAAAGTACCTATGGTTGAATCCTTTCATTTTCTTTACATAATGATCCCCAGCAAAAAAAAAATAAAAAACCGTTCCAACTGAGAAGGGACTGGTTAGAACTGTTTTTTCACCATTTGGACAGAAATACAGCTGGGAAGGGTGAAATGAGAAAGAAATCTAGTTACAGGAAATGAAGGAGTGTCCAACCTTGACCACTTTAAGACTTGTGTAAATTCATGGCTGGCTGAAGAATTTTGGGATTTGAAGTCCACAAGTCTTAAAGTTGCCAAGGTTGGAAAACCTTGTTTATAATCTCTTCTCACATGTGGATCTTCCAATTAACTTCTGAATATACCTGGGGGGATTCATGAAAGAGAAACAAACACTATCTCTGTATCAGTTTCCCAATATAAGTCACTTTTTTTTTACCAAGTTGCTTGTTTATTTATTTAGCAAATTTATATAGCTGCTCATCTCACCAAAAATGTCTCCAGGTGGCTTACAATCAAAATAACATATCACAATGTAAGAGGTATGTAAAACATACTGTAAGTAACAACAAATATAAAAATATAGAAACATAAAGGAATAAAATGACAAGATAAGCGGGAGGACAATCTTTGTGGCTCCTGCTAGGCACTCAAAGCAAAATAGACAACCATAGAACAGAATATACAACAATAGAAGCAGAAAAGTTTTCTTTTGGGAATTGCCTTTCCCACACCCCAAGCTATAGTGAAAGTATCACGGATATTTCTAATATTATTCGTGTTCTTCCAAATAGAAGATCTAAAGTCAAAATAAAATAGACAACAAAATTAATTATTACCACAGCTAGCACCAGAATCTTCTTCAACCTTTTTGGTAGATTTTTGCTGTCTCTTCCTCTATTTCCTCTTTGGCCCAACAACCACTTCATTTATCACACTCCTTTTATTACAAATCCTTTCATTTTCATACATATTTTTCTTTTTCTATATTTAAACAATGTTTATCACCAAAGGTGTCAGTTGGTGGACTATTTAGAAAGTTGGCTGCCACATGACATATTATTTAATGTTCGAGGAAAACCAGGTCAGGAAACAGATACTATAAGAACAACTGGAACTCTGTTTGTTTGTTATTATAACTTATATAACTTATGAAAGTGAAAGTTAAAATTCTTTTAAAAGAATCTTGAAAGCCTGAGTTTTCCCCTCTCCCCTTCTTATAAAAAAGAAAGTCAAAATGGGACAATGTTCACTTCCTTTCTCATCCCTTTCAATCTTTCTGGCTAAACAAATGCAATACCTACTTAAAGGCCATCTCTATACTTCTCTACATTTTCATTTCCCTTTTTTCTTTTTGTTAACTGAGTTAGTTAAAGGTGAATGGTTCCATTAGCTAACATGGTATTATTATATGTGTAATATTAGTTTTTATTAGTATATAAAAGAGGTATATGCATACAATAAACGTGCAAGATAAACAGTCCCAGCAGATAAAGCAAAGTTTTCATTAATTCAAAAAAAAACCTAGGAAAGATTTTTTTTTTTTAATCTCCACACAATGTCAGAGAGCAGAGAAGTAATCATTCAATCTTTGGGGTTTAAAGTCTTCTAAAATATCAGTGTGGTTTCTGAGATTCTCTTAAGTGCTTCCATCTTGGATGAGTCTGAGGTAAAAACAAATTAAAGACTAATTAACTAATTAATACTTTTATTTGGAGGTACACACCTAAGGCTCTTAAAGTAACTTAAGGGGGGGTAGACCACTGCCTCCATAAGAGCCAAAGAAATCATCTCAGCTCTCAAGGACACATGTGCCACCATACAGATCCAAACACATGACTTCTCTCTGGTAGATTGATCTACCAGGAAATGTGTGGATCTAAAATACAAGTGGCCCCACCAACAGCCCCAAGGACCCATCCTCTTATTCAGGACTAACAGGTTCAGAGACATCCAAGATAACTAGAGAAGTTCATTTCTCAGTCAACTCTGTAGGATTAGATCAGATCTTTATCTGCCAGATGCTAAGCCTAAACCTCACAGTAGTCCAGCAAATATTTCTCTGATCTCTCATTACCCAGGAAGAACTCAGATGCTTTGAACAAGGTTTCTGGCCAACAATCAGCAAATACAAAAAGAGCAGAGAAATAATTATTTGATCTCCAGTGTTTCAATATATAGATTCTCTTGATTTTACATATGCATGAAATTAATTTAATGCCCTATATTCCCTGTGTTTCTATATTTACATATTTACTTCCTTAGGGATATTGAAGATGATAAGGATTTTAAGATCAATTGTCTGGCCAAAGAAGAAGAATATTCTGCAGAATTTGAAGACTAACCAGTGGTGACAGACATCTTGACTTTTGTTGTACAAATGCAAACTAAGAAGGAGGTGCCATTCTACAATGCAAAATCTGATGATAATCAAAGAATATGCATTATCTATTTTGTGTATTGCAATTTTTTTTCCTAAGCTATTTTGACTGCCAAAAATCCATTGAACATTTCTATTGGGAAAGAGCCATTCCATTTCTCTGAAGAATCTTTTTGGCAAAATTTTCAATGACAATTTTAGACAAAGTACAAATGTAATCACAAGAACCCCTGGACATTTCTTATATGAAAATAAAAATGCTCACAGATATTATGCTGGCTGGCATAGTTATAAACTCTTATATTTATTGGAAAATTATTTAGAGGGTCATTGCTACTAAAAATATATGAGCAGATATTTTTTTTGAAGAAAATCAGAATGAGGTTGTAGATATAAAATCTATTAGGTGTTCAAATATCCATGAGCTGAGCAATGACAGCAGCTGCTGATACCTCTTGAAGTTAATAACACAGTAGAATAGATCAAAAAGCTCAACAACTGTTCTTAACAATTAGAATAGCATAACTCCCATTATGTAATTAAGCAGGAAAGTTTTGACTCTAACACAAATTATATTTGGGCTGTTTTTGTCACTATAGTCCTATTACAAATTCCATATTCAGAAAATCAGAAAACATATTCATGGCTCATTTTCATTTGAAAATTTCTTTCAATTTCTTTCTTTCACCATAAAGATTATGAGGCATAATCTTGTGATAACATTAAAGAAGGAGGGCTCAGTCAGATCATCTACCATCATATTTTTCTTTCTAGAAAATTTGGTCTTTGCTTCTTAACCAGTATGATCATATAGCAACCAAATGTGCCTGTCTTGTGTCAAAATATTACTCTTGTCTAAGCATGGTTTGCTAAGACATCCAGAATCACTCATGAAAAGTTTTGCAATATTGTATTGTCCTTATGGGTCCATTGAGTCAACCCTGATTTCTGGTGACGTAAGAACAAGTTCATGGAGTTTTGAGGGGCAACATTTTCAAAAGTGGCTAACAAGTAATTTTTTCCTACTAGGACTGAAAGGAAAACTAGGCAAAGTCACCTAGTTAGGACTAGAATTCATGGTCTCTCAGCTTCTAATCCAGTTCCTTTAACTGCTGCACTAAACTGGCTCTCTAATGCTATATGAAAATAACTAATTTTTGTGTTTGTCCTATGTCCTGTGGCTACCCTTTCCGGCAATGCCACTAGCACAAGGAATAGTGAGATCTGCATGATTTAAAGGTGGCAGCCCAGAACATTCTTCACCCTTATGAAACCTGATTAAAATCTGTGGCCTTTTACATTCTGAGCTTTTTCTGAATGACTGCTTTAGCAGCATGAGGTGAAATTATAGTGAAAATGTGGGGTACAACTGCCTGGTGTTATTGATTCCAGTCAACAAACCGGGCAGTGTAATCTGTCTGCTTTTGTTCTGTTCACTTGGGGGGGGGTGTTCTCATTAGCCCCCCATGGACAGTCAACCTGTCAGCAGGTCTGCACTCCAACTGCCTGACCTCTGGCTTCAGCTCATTCTTCCAAAAATTAATTTCCCAAATTGACAAATTAAAGTGCACAGTATGTCCAAGGTCACCAAATCACACTGGGTTCTGGTAAATGTCAAGCAGCATTGGGCAGGAGAAGAAAGGAAGAATGAAAGCAGAAGACTGGAAGAAAACTTTATAGTCAAGCAAAGGAAATGCATGAACCTCTCTATCAAGACATTTTAAAGTATGATTGCATAACACGTATCCTATCAAAATGACCAACTCTTGGTTTGCTCTTAGATTCTTCTGGTTTCATTATTTTATTATTAAGTCATATACTATATTTTAATGCAAGTGCATCTTCCACAAGCCACATTTGTAAGCCATTTTGAATGCTTCATAGAAAAGTATCCCACAAACATTTCTTATGCTAAGTATTCTTCCTTCCCAGTGAATCCAAGGAATTGTTGTATTGTAAATCAGAGTGAAAGGGTAAGCGGAGATCTCAGAAGACTCAACAAACTAGGATTGTTTACAGATTGCAATCACAATCCCGAAGTTGGAAGTCTTTGTCATAAATCTACTTACAGGTAGCCCTTGACTTATGACCACAAATTACCCCAAAATTTCTGTTACTAAGCAAGACATTTGTTAAGTGAGTTTTGTCCCATTTTATGATCTTTCTTGCCACAGTTGTTAAGTGAATCAATGCAGTTGTTAAATTAGTAACATGACTATAAAGTGAAACTGGTTTCCCTATTGACTTTGCATGTCAGAACATTGCAAAAAGTGATCACATGACCTCGGGACACTGCAACTGTCATAAATATGCGTCAGTTGCCAAGCGTCTGAATTTTGGTCATGTCACCATGGGGATAAGCATGAAAAAATGGTCATAAGCCACTTTTTTCAGTGCCATTGTAACTTTGAACGGTCACTAAATGAACTGTTGTAAGTGAAGGACTATCTATATCAGCGGTTCTCAACCTGTGGGTCGTGACCCCATTTGGGGTCGAACAACCATTTCACGGGGGTCGCCAAGCACCACAGTCCGCCATTTTTTTTATTTTTTTTTTGGTCGGCCCTTTTTTTCCCCTATCGCGATGCGGGCCGTCGCGTCGTGCATGCGCCATGCGCCCCATTGCGCCGTGCATACGCGGTGCAGGCCCACCATTTTTTTTGCGCGATGCGGGGCGGGGTCGAGCCTCGGAAAAGGTTGAGAACCGCTGATCTATATGTCTGTTTGCCTGTCTAATTATCTGTTTGTCTGTTTGTCTATCTATCATCTCTATTCCCACCAGGTACCTTCTTTTTTTTTTTTTTTCTTTTTAAGTCTCTGACTTTTTTTTTTTGTTATAAAAATTCTTTTATTAAAACAATTAACATTGAACATAAAAACATGTTATGCAGCAATCATCATGACACCTGGTATACAATACTAAGTATTAGTCTTTGAAAACGTCTGAGTTAGTAAGCCTTTTTCCCCACTCCTTGTGACTAGCCTCAACTATACTCCTGTTACATTTTATTTTGATTGGTGTTTCCCCTATCCGTTTCAATATTAATGTGATCAACATTAAACATAAGATCCTATTGCTAAGCAATCATCCTAGAACATAGCATACAACATTAGGTATTAATCTTTGTAAACATCTGTTTTAGTAAACGTTCTTCCCTCCTCCCTTACATCTTCAAGTATACTCCGAATACATTTTGTTTGATTGGTGTGTCTCCTATGTATGGTCTATCTACTGTATCTAGTCTATCGCATATTGTGCGTTTGCGCTTCTGAGTTGACTTCATCCCATTACTAGTGCAATCTTTTATGGTCCCCAACCCGAGATCCTGAGGTAAAAGTTTCATATCCTGAGGTAGAGATTCAGTCTACTTTAACAATATTAAAGCAAACAACGTTAGTCATAAGGTTATGTTAAGAGGCATTAGTTATAGAACATATACATTCAACATTGGGTGTTAGTTTTTGTAAACCTTTGATTTGTTAACCCTTCATCCCTCCTCCCCTCGATCCTTAGCTGAACGCCAGCTGCATTCTGTTTGATTGGTGTCTCTCTTGGATATAGTCTATCCACTGTTTCCAGTCCGTCACAAATTGTTCATTGGAGCGACTTTTCAAATATGCTGATATTTTTGCCATTTCCGCCAGATTTGTTACTTTCACAGTCCATTCTTCAATAGGCGGTATTTCCGGATTCTTCCAGTACTGTCCCACCAATAATCTTGCTGCTGTAATTAAGTTCAAAAATAAATTTGTCTCTGAGGTAGTGATATCCTTTGTGATCCCTAACAGAAAAGCCTGAGGTAGAAATTCTATACGCTTTTTGAAAATGGTTTGGAGTGTCCACCATATCTTCCTCCAGAATGCTTTGATTTTTCTGCATGTCCACCATATGTGGAAGTAGGTAGCCTCCCCGTCTCCACACCTCCAGCATTTGGGCTGGGTGCCCGGGTAGATGAGTGATATTTTTTTCGGGTCTAGGTGCCATCTATAGAACATCTTGTAGAAGTTTTCCCTTAAGTGTTGCGATTTCGTGAATTCTACATTCCTCACCCAGATTTTCTCCCACGTGTCTATGGCGATAGGGTGTCCGAAGTCTTGCGCCCACTTTATCATACAGTTCTTGACTAGTTCGGTTTCAGAGTCCATTTCTATCAGAGTGCTGTACACTCGTTTGATGTGCCTAATCCCCTGTTCTCTGATCTGTTTAATTAGGTTCTCGTCGTTCTGGGAGAAGCCCTTCTTCTTGTCTTCACGCCACCTTGACTGTAGTTGTATATATGATAGCCAGTTACTTCCTATTCCTCTGTTTGCTAGCGTTGCTTGAGATTTCAAGAGGAACCTGTTTTCTTCTCCCAGTACAAGTTCACTGTAGGGCACCACTCCTTGCCCTTGGGATGTGTTCATATCCCCTGTTGCGTGTCCAGGGATCGTCCAGATGGGAATCTTGTCGTGTAGGAGGTGCTTGTATTTCTTCCAGACCCATAGCAGTGGGATTCGTAGTGGGTTCTCCTTGAAGTTCCTATCTGCCTTTTTGTCGTATACTAGGTATGCGTGCCAGCCGAATCGTAGACCATGCCCCTCAACATTCAGAACTCTATCGTTTGTCATGTTGATCCAGTCACTAACCGCCACCAACGTTGCTGCATAGTAATATAGCTTTAGATTAGGCATTTTGAGTCCCCCTCCCTTGCATCTTGGATGATTTTTAGTTTCACCCTCGGTCTCTTGTCGTCCCAAATAAATCTGTTGATGCCTTTCTGCCAATTGTCTAAGTCCGCATCCTTCTTGAGTATGGGTAGCATTTGAAAGAAAAATAGAAATCTGGGTAATACATTCATCTTTACTGTCGCTATCCTGCCGAGCAGGGACAGACGTAGCGATTTCCACCTTTCCAGGTCTGCTTGTATCTTATTCCACAGGACCTCGTAGTTATTCTTGTATAATTTCGCATTTGTTGATTCTATCTCCACTCCTAAGTATTTGACTTTCTTGACTATTTCACAACCCGTTATTCTTTCCAGGTTCCGTTTTGCTTTGTTGTCTAGGTTTTTGACTAGCATCTTTGTTTTTGATATATTTACTTTGAAGCCTGACACCCTACCATAGTCTTCCATTATCTCCATCAATTTCCTTGCTGATTGTGCTGGTTGCGACATTGTCACCAGCAGGTCATCCGCAAAGGCACATAGTTTGTATTCTTGCTGTTTAATCTGTATGCCCTGTACATCCTCTGCCGCTCTTATTCTGTTCAGTAAAATTTCCAGTGTTAGGATAAATAGCAGGGGGGACAGCGGGCAGCCCTGTCTCGTGCCTCTCTCTATATTAAATGAGTCCGTTAAGTCTCCATTGACAATGATCTGGCCTGTTTGTTTCTGGTAAATTGCCGTTATGGAGTTGAAGAACTGTGTTCCCATTTTCATCTTCAGGACCAAGTTCGTCAGGAATGGCCAATTCAGTCTGTCGAAGGCTTTTTCTGCATCCACAAACATTAGCGCGGCAGGTATCTGGTTGTGCCTTTGCAGGTACTCTATTATGTTCAACAGCTGCCTCACGTTGGTTTTCATCTGGCGTCCTTGTATAAATCCCCTTTGGTCCGGGTGTATTGTTTTTTGTAAAACAGTCATTAGTCTATTGGCCAAAATTTTTGTGAAGATCTTATAATCTGTGTTTAGTAGTGAGATGGGCCTGTAGTTTGCGGGCTGTGTGTCGTCTTTCCCCTCCTTTGGGATTAATGAGATGTAGGCTGTTTTCCAGGATGGTGGGACCAGGCCTCCTTCTTGAATGCTGGCAAATAGCTTTCTGAGGGGTTCTAGCATCTCATCCTGTAGATGCTTGTAGTAGGTCGCTGTTATCCCATCCGTCCCGGGCGATTTTCCTGCTTTCAGTTGTGTGATCGCTGAGTGTATTTCCTCCTTTGTGATTAAGGCATTCAGGGCTTCTCTTTGTGTGTCGGTAATCGCCTGTATCTTTTCGTTTTGTAAGAATTCATCTATCTCTTTGTCTTGTATCTTATCCTCGGCATATAGTTTCGAGTAGAACTCTGTGAAGGCTTTCTTGATGGTTTTTTGTCGGAATTCTAGTTTGCCTTTGTATTCTATCTTTTCAATTATGCGGGATTTCTGTTTCTTTCTTATAGTGGAGGCTAGCCAGCGGCCCGGTTTGTTGGCCTTGCAGAATGTCTTATGTTTTGCATATTGTATATTCCTTGCAACTTGGTCCGCCATCAACATGTCAAATTGCTTTCTTAAGATCTTGAGTCCTTCTTTGGTGACTTTGTCCTCTGGTCTTTTTATCAGTAGCCGCTCCATTTTGCTTATCTCCTTTTCTAACTCTTTTCTTTTTTGTTCTTGTTGGCGACGGTGCCAGCTATTCATGGATATGAGGATCCCTCGCATGTACACCTTGCTGCCTTCCCAGATCTGTTCTATCGGCGTTCCGTTGTTCATATGTGTGTTGAAGAATTCCTTCATAGCCTTTTTGCACTCCGCCACCTTGTCTTCGTGTCTGAACAGGTTTTCATTGATTCTCCAGGATCTCCTCTGTTTCGGGCCATGTCTTAATTCCATCCTTACAGGGTTGTGGTCTGTCAATGTCTTGGGTAGGATTTTCACCGTGTTTAGACAAGTTAGCAAGTCACTAGAAGTTAATATAAAGTCAATTCTGGAGAAGGATTGGTGTCTGCCAGAGAAGAAGGTGAATTCTTGTTCTTTGCCGTGCCTTTTCCTCCATACGTCTGTCAGTTCGAGGTCCTCCTTCATATCGAAGAAGGATTTAGGCAACTTAGAGTGTTTTTGTGGGTTCGGTGCAGTTCTTTTTTTGTCTAGAGCAGTCTCTATGACCCCGTTCCAGTCGCCCATAATGATGTAAGATCTGTAGTTAAGTTGTGTTACTTTCTTGTGTAGCTTTTTGTAGAATTTGCCTTGTTGCTGGTTTGGTGCATATACGCCCATTACTAGAATCTTCTTGTCCTCTTGTTTTATTTCAATTGCCAGGTATCTACCTTGGGGGTCGGACTCTATTAGCTTGGCCATTACATGTTTCTTTACATATATAACAATCCCATTCTTTTTTCTTGGCGCCGCTGCCACAAAGTGCACGCCTAGTTTGTAGTTGAGCAGATATTTCTGGTCTGCTGCTCTGATGTGTGTTTCTTGTAGGCAGATTATATCGCTGTTATCTTGGTTCAGATAGTGGAGAATTTTTCTCCTTTTCTGGGGGGAGTTCAGTCCGTTCACATTCCAGGTCAAATACTTAGTTGCCATCATCTGTTGCGGGATACTTTTGCGAGACCATTTCTGTTATTTCTCCTGTTGTCTTCTTTGGTCCCGTTCCCATGATATCCGGATTGCTGCTCATATTGGTTTGTGCGGTCTTGCTTCGCTGGTCTGTGTGTTTGGTAGTGGAGCCTGGTAGCCTGTCCTCTGTAGGCTGTCTTGCTGCCTTGTTTTTGTTGCTCCTTGCTCTCTGTGCCCTCGCCTCTCTAGGTATTCCATTCATTTCCTCTGCCACTGCCCTGATCTGTGCCTCTGCACTGTTTGCTCGTTGGCCTCGATCCCTCCCGCTTTCCCGTGGTCTATCTGCGTCTTCTCCCGCGGTGGGTTGAGGGCCTCCCGACTTCAGTTCCTTTTCGAGGAAGTCTTTGGCTTTCTGGACCGAGGTCAAGTAGTGTCTCTTGTTTCTATAGGAAAGTGACAGTCCTGTTGGGGTTTCCCACCGGTATCGCAGTGCACGCGATCTCAGTTCTGTGGTCAGGAATTTGTAGTCCTTTCTGTCTCTCAGCATCGCCTGAGGGATCTCTTTCAGAACCTTCACTTCCTGTTCCTCTATGTAGAATGCCTTGTTATAGGAAGTGGCAGAGATGTGGTTCCGGAGCCTCTGTGTTGTGAAGTGGATGACCACGTCCCTTGGTTGCTGCCTGTTCACTGCCCTCCAGGCGCCCACTCTGTAGATTTTTTCGATTTGCCACCCAATCTCATTGGCGCTCCTGCCCAGGAATGTTGCCAGTGCCTCTACAAAGGTCCTGAGCAGGCTTTCTTGGGTTTCGTATGTTGTCTCCTTCCACCCTCTGAATCTGATCGCAAATGACAGTTGCCAGAATTGCATCATGGTCGACTGGTCCTGAACCTCAGCAGTCTGTCCCTCTATGCAGTTTTCCACTTCTTTCATCATCTTTTCCGTATTCTCCCTTGTTTCTTGGAGGTTCTTGTAATGTGTTTGCATTGCCTCCTTCATTTGTTCCAGGTTTGTGGCCACCGCTTTGCGTTGTTCTTCCCACTTTCTCTCCAGGTCTCTCCCTTGGTCCGCCAGCATCCTTTCCATGTTTTTGTATCTTTCCTCCATCGTCTGTTCTGCCTCTATGCGTCCTTTCTCCGTCTTCGCACTCATTTCTGCCAATTTTCTCTCCATGCCCTCCATCCTTGCCACCATCGTCGCTATCGTCTCATTTAGTGTCTCAATCGTCTCTTGTAGTTCTTGGATCATGCGTGCTGTTGTGGAGTCATGGGTTGGAGTTTGGGTCTGAGGGCCTGTAGTTGGGTGGGGGGGTGTGAGGATGGGGATGGGTGGGGTATTGCCTGGCTGATTAGAGGGCTGGGCCGGGGAGGATGCAGCTCCCTTTGTGTGTGGTGTCTTGGTCTGTTTTGTCCGTCTGGCTGCCATTTTGAGCTTATCCACCCTTAGAGCCACCCCTTAATGTTGAGAGTTGTGGGAGAATTGTTCCTGTGTAAGATTGTCAAGCTGATAGGATAGATTGGGTCTAATTCTTCTGTGTAAAGTTAGCAAGTGGTCATGTCTTACAGTTCATATGCTACCAGCAAACTAATAGTCCAATAAGGGGTGTAATTTCTCTCCCAATACGCTTTGCAAAACTGGCAGGGATGGCACCAAGTTGAGTGGGTCTGGGGCCTGTGCAAGTGGCCCCCTTCTCAAGGCAACAGTTAGGCTCTAGTCGTGACTAGTCTTCAGGCACTTAAATAGTCAGTCTTTAGGCCCTCGAGTAGTTTCTTTTGTTCTGGGGCCTCACCTCAGTGAGAGGAAATTAGCCCTCCTCCCAAACTTTTGAATCCCCCAAGCTCGCTTCAGGCACTTAAATAGTCAGTCTTTAGGCCCTCGAGTAGTTTCTTTTGTTCTGGGGCCTCACCTCAGTCAGAGGAAATTAGCCCTCCTCCCAAACTTTTGAATCCCCCAAGCTCGCTGCCCGCTGTGGGGGAGGAGGAACGGTGTTTCTGTGGGGCCTTTCCCCCCCCCTTTCTTCCTTGCCACTCGCCCGCTCGGTCTTCTCCTCCTCAGCCCGCCCGGGTCTTCCTTGCTGCCTCTGGTACCTTATTTGGATCCCGCGGCTGGTCTCTCCCGGCGGCTGGCGTCTCTCGGCTTGCTGCTCGACCCTCGTTGCTGTCCGCTGTCCCGGTCTGCCTTGCCTCTTGAGCTTCGTCCGCTGGTCTTACCCGGTTCGTTCGATCCTCCTGGGGGCCTCCGCAGGTCTCGCTGACGCTGCTCGCCGTCTTCTCCCCGCTTCCGCTGGCTCTTTTCGGCTGCGCGGCTTTGCGGTGTCGCGGTTTCTTCCACCAGGTACCTTCTTGATGTGATGGATTTTGGCTCCCATAATCCCACAATACCTTTGGCTTTTGGAAAGTACCAGTATGAGAAAGGCTGATATATTCTATAGCCTAAGATTTTTTCCTGAATTGCATCTAGGATTAGCTTTCTTGAACTGTAAATAAGAAAGCAGCACAAAGTGAAGTGTGCAACCTTTACCTAGGTGCTTTTTGTAGTAACTTGACAAATGCAATGAAATCAGTATTATCAAAATCAATTTATCTGTATCTTTCATTGTATTTCTTGGAAGTAGCATTATTTTAATTCAAGAGGCAACAGTGAATTAATTGATTGATCAATTGATGTACTAATGCTGGATTAATTGGGTAGTATATACCTTTTTATAATTAATTATATGGTAGAATCAGAATTGTATTATATTTGTGCTATATAACAAACAAAGTTATAATCTATAAACCATGCATGTTGAAGGACTTTCCCTGATATGACAGCCTCAAAGAGGACTATGCTTCAGACATCTATGGATTAAATTAAAGATTAAAGACAGACAGAACCCAAGGATGCATTGCAACAATACAGAGAGCTGTCCCACTTCAAATTTCAATCATCCCAGATTTTTCTGTGATGGGCCTCAAAGCATGTTTTTTTTTATTTTATTGTGATATTAAGCATATCTGGAGGAAAAGTAACTGAGAGATCTGAATACTCAGCTGACCTTAATCAGTAGGGTTTCCACTGGCTGTGTGGGATATAGTCTGGTCCGTGGACAAGAGCTGCTTGCACAGATGTCACAACCACTTTTTGTTGTGATATTAAAGGAGTGGGTTCTTTGAAAGTTTCATATTTAAACTATCATTTTAATAATATCATTTGTGATAAAGTATGAAAGAAGATTTGCACTAGTGTATATTGTACAAGTCTGTAGTATCTGAAAATTATCAGATTCTGATTTAGAATTACATAAAACAATAAATCATCTACTTCACCTCCTTCCACACATGCTTTGGCCATTTCTTTTATAGTCCTTCATACCCTTCTGAAAATATTACCTGATCCTTAAAAATGCAATGAGGGTTTGCTTTTATTGCTTTTCATTCTCCTTTGCTTCCTTTTTTTTTTTGGTGGCAATTAACTTTGCAACATATTGCTGTATCAAACATATAATATTGCCCTGCATAAAAATTTCTCCCATCAAATGATCACACTGAAAATGTCTTATTGTTGTTCTTTAAATTACTAATTGATTCTTCTGGCCCAGGATCTACTTACAAGGCATTCCAGGATCTTGGGAACATTAACAAGCACATGCTCTGGCACCAGCTGTCTTTAAGCCTAAATCTAGCCTTGACCAGAAGGCTGGCATTAGATGGCTTCTCATTTTACATGTTATCATTTTTACATCAACATTCCAAGCCTCTGAAGCTACTGTTGGCTTCTCAGGAGAAGATCTGAGGAATTAAAAACTAAATCTTACTTTAGCCTCATCTTTTTTTCATTTTCCTTTCCTTTTTTAAAAAAATTAAATGGTGGCATAAGCTAATCATTTAATGTAAATGTGTTTGCCTAATTTTTTTTTACATGATAGGGCAATATCATGGGTTTATTTTGAAAGTTACAGATATGAATTTATTAAGAATGTAGTGATTTCTTTCTAGTTAAAGTCTTTAAGGTAATACTATGATTTTAGTCAACATGTTCATAGTAATTATCTACCAATAGAATATATATAGCCCAGGATTGAATTTAATTTATTTTTAAATATTTTAATTTTGTACATTTATATGTTTTTTAAATTTTAAGGCTGTAAACCGCCCCGAGTCCTTCGGGAGAGGGGCGGTATAGAAATTTAATAAATAATAATAATAATAATAATAATAATTGTGGAGGCCTTGGTGTTCTCTGAGCTTGATTGTTTGCTTGCAGATTTTTCATTAGGTGCACAAAAACGGATAGTTTCAACTGGGAAATTGTTGGCACCGTAGAACAAGTGAAATCCAAAAACACTAGGGAATTACTGGAAGCTTGGCACTCAGAGAAATCAGTCATCAATAAATACATAGAGATACACACCATTCAAATTAGATAATAAAACAGGTAAGAAGAGAACAAAAAGGCCAGGACACATCTTCAGTAGCCCACAAATAGATAAGCAGGGATTAACATAAGACAAACAATCAAGAAGAAAGCAATACTCTAAACAAGTGACAACCAAAGAGAAACCACACTTCCATCAACATTTACAGGACAAGTTACCATATAAAAACAGGGAGCAAATCCCCACACTCATTAACACTAATGATATTACCTAATCAGATAATCAACATCAAGGACTCCCCAGTAGTTACCGGTATCTAATTAATGAAATGGCAATGCTAGTGAACCTGAGAGAAGGGGAAGAGGAAGCAAAAGGAGATAATGGATAGAGCTGATGAATGGGATCCAAGAAATTCTAAGAAAGTCCTTGGACGAACTAGAAGTTATTACTACAGATGTGTTGAAATGGAGAACATTCATCCTTCTATTCAACAGGAGCTGAACTCAGCTTGACAATATTCATATTAATTAATAATACAGAACTTTAATCATTTATTTATGTTTTATATTTCTTAACCGCCCATCTCCCTCAGAATCCATAAAATCCCTGCCAACTGCAAAATTAATGTTTCCAGACCTAAATCATCTGCTCTCCCAAATCTATTAGTGCTACACTGGAAAAAAGAAAAAGATATCATTTTGAATAATAAAAAGAGCATTATTTTGATTTCCAAGTAAGGAGATGGTGAAATAGAATTTAATACATTTATACTAAGAGAGAAAGAGTAGCTTTAATTCAGAAGTGATACAAATTAGCATAACGTTACCATGAATTTATAGGAGACAATTTAATAAAACACTCCTGAAAGATGTTTAAGATCCTCATTGAGCACTGCATCAGAGTTTTTAGATGATATTACTTTTGGAACAGATACCGCTTCTTTTTATGTTAAAGCATATACTGGAGCCAAAAGCTCTTTTCAAGCATTTACCAGAAGAAAATCTGGAGGGGAGACTGAGACAAATGCTCTAGTTCTACTCTCAACACTCCAAAACTGACTGAAGAGGATTAAAGTATTACAAAAATGTATTTAAACAAGTGAATATTAGACTTTATTCTATATAAGAACTTCACCAGTCACTGCTACCCAAATGCTATACATACATACGTACATACATACGTACATACATAGATAATTTTATTAAGAATTTTAAAAGCCAAGATAAAAACTAATCCAGACTAATATAAAGGGGGGAGGTAAGGAAAAATCAAACAAAAAAATAAAAGCTTAAGAATGGGGGAAAGGAATAGAAAAATAGAAAAGAAACAAAAGAACTTCAAAGAAATGACTTCCAATTTATAAGTACAATTATAAATTTACCTCTTTCTCTAAAGTTACATGTCTCTGTTCTTTCTATAATCTATCAGTCTAAACATGAAAACTGTTATGTACTGAGCTTAATTGGGAACATAAATACGTTTGTTACTCCTGGGCTCGTTCAATGCCTACCAACGCAAGAAACAGAACAAAAAACATAAATTCTCTTTTTTTTTTTTTGTTTCACACAAAAAGTCCATAAGACATTTATCACAAAAATTCCCCCCAACAATGACAGTTGTACTTTCTCCCATTTTAACTTGTCCTTTTTTTACTTTGAAATAACATGCAGTTCATATTTGTAATAGTGATACCCAAATATTTTACTTTCTCTTCAGTCTTACAGCCTGTTTTATTCCTCAGTTATATTTGAACTTCTATTTTCATACCTTTTGTTAAGATCTTCATCTTCTGTTTATTAATATTGAAAGCTGTTCATACACCAAATCTGTTTAATTTGCCTATATATAATGTTGTTGCTAACATGTTTCAATTTTGTGCAGATGTTCTTGAGCATTAGACGACAATTCTACAACTCTAAGGAAATATAACGCTTCAGGGTTTAA
Organism: Bothrops alternatus; assembly: GCA_034064705.1. Classification (NCBI taxonomy): domain Eukaryota; kingdom Metazoa; phylum Chordata; class Lepidosauria; order Squamata; family Viperidae; genus Bothrops; species Bothrops alternatus. Next base: position 15,589,978 of record JARGCV010000023.1, read on the forward strand.
TAGTAATAGTCTTTAAGAAGATACCTGGCAAAGGAGACATTATCATAAAATAATGGATCATTATGTTGAAGATTTACAAATAACGAAGACTACACACAGTGCATTAAACAGAAACTATAAATTAAACAGAGATATGTACACCTTTTCCCTAACAATGCTTTTTCGGCCTGAATTTCAGAGAAAAGAACATTCGAACTGGCCTTGATCCTGGAGGTCTTGGGAAACACTAAGGATTTAATATTAAAATGGGTATTTTCCATGTTGAATTGATTTTCTGACTGCTTTATTACCAATAAGGCAGATGATAATATGTAGAATTTTTTTTTAAAAAAATCTATCTGTATCTTAGAAGACAACTGTGTAATTTATTCCACATTGACAAAAGATTTCAAAGTGTTCACAGCAGCCAGTGAGAGGTTTCTACATTATTACTCAATTTACCTGTCTGACAAAGGATTAAGCAGCATGTATTCACTTATTTACATAGAAATTGCTCATTCTGATTTTGAAGTTCTGATTTAACAGAATATGATGAGGAAAGCATTTCTAATGTGTGCAAGGAGAGGGCACATAAAAATATGAAGGTGGCAGATGGCACCATGTGACCAAAGCCCTGGAGCTTTGATCACATGGTGAAAACCACCATCTTTATTTTTTTATTAACATCAAACTCCTGGGGGGCACCTTTGCTCCAATGGGCTGAGAGACCATGCTACAGGTTGCCACCTGCTAGTGGTAGGGGTGGCAGGGGCGTATGGGCAGGAATTCTCAGTTGCAATCCTCTCACTTTGGCCATACCCAGTTTGTTGTAGTGATTAAGGCATCATGCTAGAAACCAGGAAACAGTGAGTTCTAGTCCCATCTTAAGCACAAAGCCAGCTGGGTGATCTTGGGCCAGTCACTCTCTGTCAGGAAGCAGGCGAGGGAAACCATTTTTAAAAAACGTTGCCAAGAAAACTGCAGGATTAGACTAGGCCATTGCCAGGAATGAAAACTGACTTGAAGGCACACACAAACACACACAAACACACACACACACACACACACACACGTATAGCCTGCCTTCCATACCTAAATGTCAAATGGCTGCTTTCTTGTAATCATTAGGAATGAGTAAATTGTGTTTTTCTGAAGAATCTTCAGAGAGTTTAATGCTATATAAGGCTAAGAGTGCATAAGTTAGCTTTCACTTAGTGAAAAAAATAAACCTGAAAGTAGATCAAACCATTACCTAAATATTGAAGAAGTAGAAATCATATTTCTTCCCAAAAAGACAGGGCAAGTTCTTATTGAGGGATGGATGTCCAATATGATGCTGTGTAACTACCATCTATTTTATGGTGCTTTGTATGTTTTATTATTTCATGGGTATCAACTTCCTAGAATCTAAGGAATGGACAATATATAGCAACATGCATGCTATATAAAAAAACAGTAAACCACCAATAAACCATAATTATTTGACATTTTCATGCTACCCTGATTCACATCCTGCATTCAGTGAGTCTATGCATTTCCTAAGCATTCCACATTTTGCTTATCAAACAGATAGATCTAATGTGATCTAATGTGAGTATATTGCATTCACATAGGAGTTTGGATGATCAGGAAGCAGCCATATGTATGTGGTTGTCTAGGGCACATATTCACATAAATGTGAAGACTGGGGCATTGGGATTCTGTTCTCCCTTCCACATGTTTGATGTCTGTTTTGCACCTTGTGCCCCAAAACATACTCCATGCATTTCAATGGAAATAACCAGTCATGTTTGTTCTGGACAGGGGATATCTAAGTCAGTGATGGCGAACCTTTTAGAGACCGAGTGTCCAAAACTCGCCCCGCCCCTGCTCTACCCCGTGCCCCGCCCTACCCCCTGCCCTGCCCCTGCCCCTGCTCTGCCCCCCATCCCCCACCCCGCCTGCCCACAGACCACTCATTGCCTCCAGGGCCCACCACAGGTCACCCAGGCAGCCCAGCAGCACTATGGTGGTCATGCCCTCTGCCTGTGCCCTGCAGCATCAACTGTGCATGATGGGGTGTGAAGGCAGAGTCTTGTCTACGCTGCCTGGCTGCCATGTCCTTGGCTGCGCTGCTCCGTGTGGGCCATGCTTGGGGGCGACTCTCCTTCAGTGGGGCTGTTGGAAAGGAGAGGGTCGCGGAGGGAGGCAAGGCTGGTCTCCGAGTGCCGCCTCTGGCACCCGTGCCATAGGTTCGCCACCACTGATCTAAGTAATTACACAAAGGAGCAAATGTTCAGGTGATGGACTTCAATATCTAATTTTAATATCTAGTTGATATTTCAGTATCAATTTCTCCAATCATGTAAAAAGAGAGTCTGCTTTTAAAGAACAAAATGGGAGAACTCACTCTCCCATCTCATGTAGGTAACCAATCTTCAGAATATTATCACTTTTTTTCCCAATGTTGCAGAATTATGCATTAGAACTACAGCTTTGTTGGGCGGTGTAAACAAAATAAGCTCACAAATCCAAAAAGTAATGATTCTTCGAGCATTTCTTTTCTGATTTTCTTTTCTGTTTCTTTTCTGTTCCTAAAAAATCTCATGTTTTTGCAATGCTATTTAGAGACATGTATGAATTTATATGCTTTTGCAAACCCCAACAGAAATAAAACAAGTATATGACTTTGAACTGACATAGAGCATTCCAAATTCAATTGTCAGTACAGTTTAAACACACCATCTGCATCAGGTGAGTTTTATGGATGAACCTGTATTAACAGGAGAGGAAATATGACACACACTTCAGAGCAGGTGAGTAGTTCTCCTTTATTAGAGAACAACAGAAAGATTGGGAATTCAGAGATCAACATTGTGGACTGGTTTAGTTCAGAGCTTCACTTATTTTGCTGCTGAAGAAGGTGCCTGGTGTGAAAATGTCATAACTGGATTATCATTAGTTTCAGCTTGCTGACAGCATGAGTTATGGCTGACACAACTAATGGAATTTCACAAAAAAAAATTGCAGAGGAGCTATTGGGAACACATTGGCACTGAAAGAGCCTGGAACAATTCAAATTCAAAACAGGGCTTCCTATTTCAAGTACTAAACTTGCCAGGCTTTTGTAAACATTTTTTTTCCAAAACAAAGGCATTATGTAAAATGTTTGTTTCTCTTAACCAGCTGACATTTGTTCCAATGAGCTCTAATGTCATTAAGACTCACGAAAATCACCTTCTTTATTTCCTATTTATGTCTTCTTAGCATGTGGTTGCATTTTCCAATAACATTTTTGGTTTAGGTACGAATCGCTCCATCAACATGTGTCCTGTCCCACCCAAACTAGCCCCCCACACACATACACAAAATCTACTCGCTGGCACTGTTTCACTTTTATGAAATAGTATTTCAGGAACCCATTAAGTAATTACAGAAAAGCTCTGCTGTTCAATTCAGCAAATGGCTGTTATCTGTTTTTCATTGTGGTTTCTTTTAGGTTGTGTTTTTTTTAAGAGTAAGCAAAATAGACACTGTGAAACAATTGCAGGAAGCCCAAAAACAGAAATATGTTTGTTATCCTTCACTATGAGGTAGGTGCTCTAAGAGCAAAGGGAAGGCTTTTGCTTTCTCATTTCTCAAATATGTTCTCCAGAGCACCAAGGGATTATTTATTTATTGGTTATTACAATATTTTATTTATTAATTTGATTGAAGCCCATCTCTCTACTGATTATACCCTGAAATAAGGCAAAGCAAGGTCCTTGTTGTCTTCATCTAAGAACCTTCATCTAAGAACTGTCCCAGATGTCCTTTGAACAGACTGGTGCCTTTGAAAAGCAGAAGGCATCTGCTGATTGTTTATGGACCTATATTATTGGGGATTTCATATGAATTGCCTTATTGTTGCCCAAGAATCAAGTGCTATAAGCTTTCAGCAGTTGGTAGAAAGAGGGCAATGTGTTGATTTGAAGAGCCATAGGAATCTGGAGAGCCTTCTGGTGGGAAGCATCCCCAGTTTGAAAAAGAATGTCCTCCATAGTAGAGTTGGTAGAAAGATGAAGAAGCATAAGAAGTTGGAAGAGTTGGGATCCTAAGAGCTGCTCACCCATTGGGAGCACCTTGATCAGAAATGGTCACCTGGTCAGTCTTCACCACTCTAGTGAGAAGAATTGTCATTTCTATTTATTTTACACTAAAGCCATAATGTATTGCTATACAATTGAATGACAGCTTGCACATGTTATAGATATGTGTGTGTCCTGTTTCAAAATATCTAAGTCACCATACTATGGTTTCAAAAGCCAATTGATGTCTTTGTAACCATAAATCTCTTAGGATTACCTTGACGTTGTCCTGATATGCCTACAATTACTTGGAATAAATAAATGTAGCTATATAAAAGCCAGTTTGTTGCACTGGTTAGGTAAAAGGCTAGAAACTGAGAGATCGTGATTACTAGTTCCAGCTTAGGTACAAAGCCATCTAGGTGCCCTTGTTTTAACTGGCCTCTCCTGCCACCCCAACCCTGTTTGCAACTTCCTAAAGCAGCCATACCTTTTTCTGGGGTTAATTTTGTATAATCCATATAATAATCTTGTAATATAGATAAGAATAAGCTATAGCCCAGCGGTGGCAAACCTATGGCACGAGTGCCAGAGGCGGCACTCAGAGCCCTCTCTGTGGGCACGGGCACCGTCGCCCAAGTCCTAGGCCTTCAGCTGGGTTTTATAAAACTTTTTCGCTTTAGGCCTCCGCTGCCGTGTGCAAAAAAAAAAAAAGGTTCAATCATTCAATTTCAACTTCTCGCAGGAAAAAAAAAGGTCTTGCAAAGTTGGAATTGATTGATTGAACTTTTTAGTCCCACCCAGTGTGCCATTACCACCGCAGCCATGCCCACCCAATGGGCCCCACCCACCCAATGGGCCACACCCACCCAGCACTCGACGATGCATAAGTGGGTTTTGGGTTGCAGTTTGGGCACTCGGTCTCTAAAAGGCTCGCTATCACTGCTATAGCCATTGTACTAAGCTTAATCTAGTTTACAACTGAGGATTTGAAGCCTCTCTGGTCCAAATCTGGCACAGAAAGCTGGTTTGCCTTATTTTAAATACTATTTGGCATGCAATGTAATTTTCTATTACAGAATATAATCTCAGGAATGTTTTGCTTTGACAATTACCCCCCCCCCCAAAAAAAGCTTTTGTTGATTGAAATCTTTCATATAATTTTGGCTTAGGCAATGCAGTGAACTCCTGGCTGCAGGAGTCCTGGTTGCATTCTTAAAAGAGAAGGCTCAGCACATTATCTACTCAGCCTATTGTGAGATCTTTTCTAAATTAATATAAAAAGAAAATAAAGCTCAAGCTATTCTGGGTCCAGGTCAATGCCACAGACAATCCACAAAGAGAAATGTGTAGCTTTGCCATACAAGGTACTAGTAACCATCTAGTGAAAAAGAAGCTTAGAAATGAAGAACAATCTTAATATCTATGATGATCTGAGCTGGAGGAAACGTGTCTAAAAACGGTATGGTCAAAAGATTGCCATAATTAGTACCATCACTGCAGCCATCTTAATTTTCATCTGAGAAAGCATAACTGTTTGGAGTAAAAAGCCATATTTATACTTGAACTTTGAATAGGGAGCTTACTTTAAAATAATGTTGAGGTCAGGATAAGGAAATAGATTGAATGAAGACAAAAACTACATTTGCTTTAATTTAGTCCAAATAGTTAATGTAATTATTTTCCCCACTCCACATCTCCATAAAAAAACATTGGAAAGTTTGGAGAATCAGCCCAAACCTTGGAGAACATATATGGCTCTGAGGCTGTAGATTGCATATTTCTGTCCATCGCATGCAACATGATAAATAGTCATGTAGATGAATTGCAGTTGTCATTTGATTGCAAGTAACTGTAATGAAGTTTTCTAGACATGGACTGTGAATCAAATTACTATTATATTCCAGTAAAAAATGCATTCTTTAAGTCTCACAATTAATAGGAGCTAAATCAAACCATGATTATTTTCTCTTATGATCTGGATAACATATATTCAAATATGCTTAATCTGGATCTAGCTCAAATGCAAATATTTCATCTTTGAATCCTTTGTCTTTTTGGCTGTTGCTCAAATTAATTTGTTATTTATTAGGAACATAATTAGTACCTTAAGAATGAGGAAAACTATAAATTTGCTTTTTGACATGTCTGCAAATCAATACGCCCTCCCTTTGGTTTCTTCAGTGTGTTTTAGATCTTGGAGCAAAATTGTAGATGGTCAGTAGGATCATTTCATTTGAAATATCATCTCAGCGGGCATTTTCCCAGCCTGCCCAATAGTAATGATGGCATACGATGGCATAAGAAAACTAAGAACACTTGGAAAGGTTTTTTTTTTTAAAGAAGATGCTAGCTGCCAAGCAGAATATATAAGATAAGGTATGATGAGGTTGATTTATTTCCAAATGCCAGTACTGAGTGATTTAATATGATTAAAATTGGAAGTTCCAGTGTTATTACATTGGCTTCTCCATTATTCAGGCCTCATTCCATGTGATAATCCAAAAAACCACTATTGCATAGTTTTCTTTTCCTCTCCCCTTTCATTTGAGACTAATATACTTGTTTTCTCTCTCTCTCTCTCTCTCTCTCTCTCTCTCTCTCTCTCTCTCTCTCTCTCTCTCTCTCTCTCTCTCTCTCTCTCAAAAAAGACCTCCATCATTTATTAGGCAGTGTTCCAACTGAAGCCAATAAGTCTACAGTTTTAATGAGAAATGTCTCCACTGAGTGATAATATGTGCAAATAATAATTTTTCACATGCTCTTCACTTCTGAGGGCAGCAGTCTATGACTGATTGATTCTTCAGAGTTCAGCACATGGTCATGCATGAGCTGACCTTGCAGAAGCCTGGTCCTTATCCAATAATAGAATCACAGACCTAGTCGAAATCTCTGGGGTGGTTGTCCATCCCCAGCAGTGCGAAAAGAATCATGAAAGTTTAACCCTGACAGATGTTTATCTAAAACAGAGGAGCGCATATTTTATCCATTACTAGTCTCCCCAACATAAATAATTTGTTGACAAGTTGTTTTTACTGATTTTTTTAAAATAAAATTTCTGTCCCTCATAGAGAAGTTTTTGTGAGTGTGATGTCTTGAAATCTCTGAACCTTTGAGATTCTTTTACAAATTACAGCCTGCAACTGCAGTTTGATAGGAGGTTAGGCACTCTGAAGACAATAAAATGGTGGCCTTGAGATTTAGTGTTTCCATCACAAAGTAGAACTAGGGAAGATGTAAGACCTCAACTATTTTATTTTTGGTTTCCTATATTTCTCATCCAGTGCTTTAAAAAACCCCACATAGATGAAAATTCATGTTAACATCACTGTTATAATTTCCATCTAACTGTTGTGCTTTGTCAGACAACAAGACTGGATATTATCTAAGCAAACAAGTGGCAAGTGGCACTGTCCTAACACTTTACTGCAGAGCCAAGCTAAGTTGCAGCAATTGGTAGACTTCTCAGCTGCCAGGAAAAATAGCCTTCAGTTGCTCTACCCATAAAGAGATGATGCTAGAACTGAGGGAGAAGAAGAGATTTGACAAGTGGTTAGAATGGTAGGTTTAGCTATTTGCCAGAGCCTTTACAATTTGCTCTAGGAAGGTCCAGATATACAGAGATCCCACTCTACTCTTTTTTCCACCACTAGAGAAGGCAATAAATTAGGAACCCTGAGTTATCTTCTTTATTGATCTTGGTACTGCTAATGAGACAATGAACACTGGGAATGTTCTTGGTTTAAACATAGCAATACTAAGATCCCTAGAAATAGTAGTAGACCAGGACACCTCTATACCATTAGACAAAGTCATAGATTTGAATGTCTGCTTAGAGAAAACCTGTGCAAGAGCAGCACCAAGTACTTATGAGAAGTGCTTGGTCAATCACTGTCCCTAGTGAATTTAGTGTTGCTCTTTCTCTTCTAGTATCATAGCAGACCAGCAGACCAAACCTAAATGACCATGAAAAGAAAGTAGCCGCAACTAGAAAGAAGAGATATGCTCACAGGAGTCAAAAACAGTCAATGGAAGATGCTCCTGCATCATCACCACAAAGTGTCAAAGTATCCCAAACCACACCTATAGCAAAATATCTGTCAAGTAAAGATAGAAAGTATCACTTCCTTGCAAGATCAGAAAAAATGAAGTTAGCTTCATTGAGGATCAGAGGAAGGCTGCATCATGCATACATGGTATTAAAGAATAGTTAGGAACATAATTTTGATTTGTAATAAAAGGGAAATGTAGAGGTATCCTCTGAAAGTCTTTAGAAACATTAATATGGATAAGAGACACACAAGGATCCATCAACTGTATCCAGTTCAACTTATCAAGCTACATCCCTTTTATCTCCATCTGACACCCTTTCATATAACACTATTATTGCCTCTGACTTTTCCTTCCTAGACTAGCTTATTATTCATAAATGTAATATACTTACATTGTGTTTTCCTACTTGAAAGTCTTGTGGAATGGCTTTCAAAGGAAAAATCAGACGGTTCTTACTGTTTAGACACAGTATAGAAATGGGGAGAAAAAGCAAGAAAAAAATTACACCTACAGATGTTCAGGGAAGGCTAGAGGTCTTTCCCAGCCTAGAGGAGATGGTCCTAAAGCTCTTCTTCACAGAACAGTTAGTTCAAGTGGGCTCTGTGAGGAGGACAACTGTTAAGTGAAGATGGAAGTTACTTGTTCTGTTTTTATCTGCTCTTCCTTGTGGGGTATTTGACTCTAATGGGTGCCTTAAAAGGAAAAGGGCCCAGTTTAGCAGTATGTTCTCTCTCCAACATCCCCTTCATAAATCACTGCCTTGTCATAGTGAAGGGGCTTGCCATGCAGGGCCACCCAGTATGGACAGGTCATAGTGGAGAATTCTGTTAAAATGTGGTCCACTGGACAATGAAATGGCAAACCATTTCAGTATGCTGCCAAGAAAACCTTATGAACAGTACCAAAAGGCTAAAAAAAATACAGTATGATGCCAGAAGATGAGCCCCTTAAGTCGGAGGAAATTAACCCTGACTGTCTTTTGGAAAGACAGATATTGAAGCTGAAGGTCCAATACTTTGGCCACCAAATGAGAAGAGGACTCAATGGAAAAGACCCTGATGTTGGGAAAGATTGAAGGCAAAAGGAGAAGGGTGCGGCAGAGGATGAGATGATTAGATAGTGTCATCAACACAATGAACATAAATCTAAGCAAAGGGGAGGCAGTGAAGGACACAAGGGCTGGTGTGCTATGGTTAATGGGGTTGCTGACTGAACAACTCTCCAGCATACTTAAAGACTGTCGTCGTCATCATCATCATCAACATCATCATTCTGAGTGAACCTACTGCAGGATGAAAGTTTCTTCACTAAAGGTGGTCTGTCATCTACTGCACTGGTTCCATGTGGGATGATAGGTAACTTTTTATTATTATATTCTTATTTAGGGTTGAGAAGGAATGACTAGCCCAATGAACTTATAAACTGTCTTAACCCAAATACTTTTGCCCCAGAACTCCACAGGAATGTAATGCAGGGAAACTATCAATTTACAGTGACCAAACTACTGTTTTCACTGAATTACAATGCTTACAGTATGTTTCTTTCAGGAGAAAATCCCATTGAACGTCTGTAGATGATTTCTTAGACACTGGTCATTTTTGTATGGTTTCTTTTGATTCTTTCTCTTCAGAGTGGATTTTTAATTTAATATAGCTTTATAGCATGATTCCATTTCTTTTTGAAAGGTCCAAATACGTTTTGGTCTTTCATTTTGGTTTTCTCATGCTAAGTTCCCTGTTCATTTGGCTCTTCCTGGGAGGTATGGTCCTTCTCAAGAGAGACAGACACGTGGCCATGGACATCCATATCCTTTTAAGTACAAGCTGAAGAAGTCTGTCTTTGATATTTGGCTGAGTTTACCCTTTGGTAGTTTTAGTGCCTAATTTGGGTTTCTCCTTTTCCTGAAAACTTTCAGAGAAACCCCTTCTGAATCCGGTAACTATCTAGGAATATGGCATATTCCTTTAGTGGTCTGAAATTGGAGTGGACCTGGAAAAAAGTACAAAACAAAAGAATAATAAAAATTTAGACTAAAGGGAAAGCTGCAAAAATAATTGCCCTTCAAGCTGAGCAAGAATTTGGCAAATGTCAGTTCCAGCTGGCTATGCTTTGTCTTCACTTAAGATCTCTATTAAGGTCTGATTTGCAACTTCCTAAGTCCCTTTGCCTCATAATTTATTATGACATGCTGAGGAGCTAAACTGAACAAACAAGCTATGCTGAATTACATTTTCATCCTTCATCCCCTCCTTGAAGAAAATGGAGACTAATTGGAGTTCTCCTGCACTTCATCTAGGAACATTTCGTGATCTAAATGCAGAACAATCCACCTTTCTGTTTTTGTGAAGATCAAATAGCAGAACTTTAGAATGGCCAGTTGGATGGATGTCTAGCTGCTGCATGTGTAGAATTTAAACAATTATTCCACGAGTGAAGTTGCAACATGACATTTTAAAAGGAGGAGAAATGGTTTATTAGGGGCTTCCATTTTCTATGAAGTTGGAGCCAAAACCTTTTCTAGATATGTTTTTTGTTGCAGGCATTCCCAAGCAGTATAAGCTCTGACATCTAAAAGGAACTAAAGCAATTGCATAGAACCTGATGCCCACTAGGTGCCTGGCCTGGTCCTTGTGGCAGTTTTGTAAAGCATTTTGTGACAAGGTTGCTACGTTCTGCTGAAGCCTTAGTTCTTCCTAGGTAGAATATGATCTAGAAGTAGATAGGATGATCTCCTGACATAAATTTAACCAGAGGTGCTCAGTGTCTTAGGAAAGAAATTCACTTTCCGCAGACAAAACAAAAAAATATCAATCTATTCTACTGAAGAAGAATGGCTAATGTTCAGATTAGATTAGCATTTTAAAAACAGATGATTAATGCATCTGGAATCTGCATTTATATCCTGAATAATATATTAGAATTCTCTTTCTTGTCCCAATATCACTGCTTTGTACAATGTATTATACTTATTTGTTTAGGAAGAATAGAGCTTGTTAATTTCATTTAATTTCATAACCGAGACCTACTATAATCAACAATTTATTATAGCTTTTTTCTCTTGCAGCCAACTGTTTTTTTAATTAAAAAATAAATAAAATTGTATTTAGAGTAAATGCTTTGTCTGTGTCATGTATCAAAGAGGTGTCCCTATTAATACTCCAATGTTTGCTATATCCCACTCATTATTCTTAATGAAATATTCATGATTCAGCAAATGATTCATTCAAGAGTCAAATAAAAGTATCAAAGAATACAAGAATATTCCCGTTGGGAAATTTTTATAGACTATCAAATATACATTATTTGATAGTCTATAAAAGATGAAAAAAATATATATTGATTCTGATTGAAGTCTATAAATTCAGAAATGCTAGATGTTGGCCCTCAGTCTGACAATGATCATTACAAAATGACTGTGTCCATTTGGTGTTATTATTTCAACAATCACCGCAGAAAATCTACTCATTAAAATTGCAACACATCTTGCATGTTAGGAATTAAATCTCCCCACCCAAGTTTTCTGTAAAAACTATTTACAGTAAGAATGTGTGTCTCCCTCAAAAAAGCAGTTTCATATCTATCTCTTTTAATACATATCACCACTGAGTTGGATACACAGCCATTTAGAATTTCATGTTGCAAAGTAGATTGCCATTAAATATTGTTATTATAAAACAGCGAGGAAGAAAAAAGGCACATACTAGGTTGATCCATACCATGGTCAAACTTTATCAAAAGTGGCAATAATGATTAAAATGAACTGATACAAATAATAAAGTAATAAGTTACAGTTAAAATCTAGAAACTCTTGTCAGCAATCAAACATTATACAGTACATCTTTTTTACATGTTACATAGATTAATAAATTAACTGGGTAACTATTATAGTAATATTATGTAAACCAATGGGAAGGGAAAAGGAAGGAGTAGGGATGAAAAAGTGGGAAAAAAGAATGTAGGGGAAGAAAATGGAAGTACTTATGGAAGAAAATGCACTTTGTAATGTTTTCCTGCACCAAAGACATGTGAATAAAACAAGCAAATATCCATTTTGAAACCAGGCATAAAAAGTTTTAACAGACTGAATACACTTAACTATAATAGCAAACCATTAAAAATGGATCCCCCATTTCAATAATAGTGTAATGAAGGCAGATTGTTTTCAGCTTCCACATTCTCATGAAATGTTTTCTGAATATCATTTGATCATTTCAAGAATCTCAACAGACAAACCAGACTCAGCATCAGACCGCCCCCAGTGTTCCAAATTAGATGTTTTATTCTCAACTGCATCAATTCAGGAACTGAGGTAATAGCAGTATCTTATTAGCTTTTATATTCTCCTTTTCTAAAATAGAGGGGCCATCATATCTTTCTCAGATATTGCCAAATCCATCACTTTAATGGAGGAAGATACATTTCTTGAATGCTATCCAGGCTGATAATGAACATGCCCTCTCTGCTCATCAAAACACACATTAATCAACTCATTCTGTTTCCAGTAATAGCAGTTAGCATATAAAATAAATGATTTTAGGATGAAAAGTGTTAGGGATTATGACAAATGCCAACGCCTGTCCAATGACATCAATAACTTGGCCAGAAAAAACGTTTGTTTTATTGGCAATAAACTTACAACAAAAGGCTGTACTAATAAAGTTGGCCAACTGAGTATTTTTTTGGGAGATGAGGCTAAAGAGTGTATTAAACCATTAAAATCCATTCTTACTGCTTGTTATTGATTTTGATGAAAGAGTGGATGTTAGGAATAGGTTATTACATTTAGAAGTTTATGATTTGAGATTCTAGTGGCATGGATATTTAAGGTAGAATAAATTTAAGGTAAATGTACATGTTAAAAATCATTATGTCAGGTCTCAGAATATTGAATAAATATAAATTTAGATTCTGCCCAAAAATACCTTTGTGGCTTTCAGCATTTTATAGATGAGAAATGATAAGTTAACATAAATGGTTATCTTATCATGCTATGTTAGAATTCTCTCAAGAAGATTGTAAAATGAACTCAAGAGAAGATTTAATGACAGAAGGATACTCTTGTCAATGGTTTTCATATCTCCAGCTAACAGAAAAGTTTAAAGTGTACAAAAAACTTTATGGTTTGAACAAAGGCTGAGTTTGAAACCAAAATATATATTACTGATGAACACAATATTGCTAAAACACATTAACTGTTGCTGAAATATGAGACAGAAGAAGAACAAGTGAAAGAATGTATAATAAAATGGGCTAAAAATTTTGGCTAGAATGATGGGCCAGTAGGAAAATATGTGGTTTAAAATATTGTAATTTGCATTATGTTCTAGCCTTAAAGAGTCTTGGAACTTTGTTTTTATATGTGATAGTTGCAGTGAGACTATTATATGCTCAAAACTGGAATTACCCACAATGGAAGAACAGTAAGGGAATTTGTAGAGATCAACTTCTTTGATTAGAGGGGGGGTGGAAATCTACATTTATGGCTGACTGGAACCCTCTTATAGATTTTTTGCATAAAATTGAGAAAAATGCACTTATGGTTTATGATTCCAATGATTTAAAAAACAGGATAATAAAAAAAAGAGTCAGCTTTCTTTTATAATCATAAAGAATAATTTGTAATTATATACTTGCATTTTTTGCAAAGGAAATCGGAAGTTTCTATTTCTTTTTATTCTTTCTGTGTTTCTGAGTTTTTTCTTTCTTTTTCTTTTCTGTTGTCTGCCTTCACTTGGTATTAGTTTGTGTTAATTTTTATGCTCTTGGTAAAGCTTTCAATAAATATCTATTGAAATAAAATATTTAAATCCATTCTAAAAAGACGGAACAAACAGAGGCCAGGAAAAATTATCATCATCTGAGATATTACCTTTACCCCAGGAGAAGTTAATTTAACTAACTATTATTTTCTTACAATCCTCTTAGTAATACACATACAAGACAGCTCTACATAGAATTAATGGATTGGCCAGTTAAAAAACAATAACTTGTAGTTCTGGGACAATTTTCACAATTTTTAAACAAGGTATTATTTTGTAACATCTAGGCAAAAAAATATGTCTCTCACAAAAGATCTTCTGCAGTACTTTTATTGACCTGAACAGGGCTTTTGATATAATCCCCCAGGAAACAATATGGTAGATATTAGGCCTTTCTTTTTTTATTGATCAGTGGCTTCTGCGGCTAATTATAATGTTATGTGAGGATATGACCCGCCAAGATAAAGGCGACAGCACCAGCATCATTTGGTACTCTAACAGCACCTATCATCACACAAAGCCTGAGTGCATCCAGGCACTACCCTTTGTAGATTAATTTAATCACTCAGATCTTCTCCAAATGTGAATTTCACTCTTCCCCCAACTAAATTACAAACTAATTTCCATATTCCTTTATGCTGATGACAGACTGTTTCAAGAATCACTTCTGCTACGCACAGAAGAGGGCTAAATGTTAGCAAGGTTCAATTTCATACTTCCAGTGCTGACCTAGGGGAGATGTAATAACATATACCTTATGCAAAGTGCTTCTGCATCTCTTCCGACTTCGCTATTGAATCAATAAGTCATATTTCACTTCGTTGCCTACTATATCACTCTTGATAGGCAAAATCCACATTATTCATATGCAGGCTGGTTTTATGGTATACTTATTTGTCTTCTACTTGCTGACTTCACTAAAATTTAGGAAGATATGAATGCTATTGATATTAGAAAGCTCTTGGTTTGACACTAACACTGGGTGCATTGAATGCCTATGGATACATATTTTATTGTAGTTTAATGATCTTCATTTCTATTTTAACTAGTACTACTAACACTGTGCTAGCAGTCTTCTTTTCTAACTTATTTCCTCTGGTGCTCTCTAAGCTTTTATTTATTTATGTCTCCAGAAATAAATTCATCGACATTTAACACATCTGTACTAAAATGGCTCAGAAATTTCATCCAGTCCATATCTTGGCTACTTATATATTGCTATATTTAAATATAGATACTGGCTGAGTATTCATAACATATTAAACTTAAACAAACAAGCCACTTAGCTTAGGATGCTGTGAAATCTCATTTCATTGTTTCTAAATCATGATTCTATGAACCCAGTTAGCTGTAGCTTGTTCAAGAAATAATATTCAGGAAGCCTTGGCAAACACAATGCAGGAATTAGGTCACTTTTCCAATGTAGTAATATAATTCAAATACAAGAATTAAATTTCAATGAGCTACCCAGGGCAATTATATTAACTATTTCAGCCTTAGACTTTCTTCACTACTCTGTATGTAGGATAGATACCTTGCAGAGAGGTTCATTTAATAATAATAATAATAATAATAATAATAATAATAATAATAATAATAATAATAATAATAATAATAATAATAATAATAATAATAATAATAATAATGGAACACTGCTATCATGTCCCCCCTCGTCCTTCTCTTCATTTAACAGCCTTGGGACTTCAGTACTGGATTTCATAAATTTTTTAGAAAGGCATTATGTTACTTGAATTACAGATTTTTCTCTGGATGTGGCAATCATATATATCCTCCCTTGATTTGCTAGGCTGGAGTGGAAAATGTTGGCCTTTCTGTTTCTATTATAAATGCATTCATGTAGTGTTTTTGAAGTGAGGTATATTTTCCCAAAAAAGTAAGCTATTCATGAGGCTTTTATCATAGCCACATTAATGTGCACTTCTCCCATCCTTGACTGGCAGAAAAATATTGCTAGCATTACTTGCATTGTTCTGATGGTTGAGCCTTAATTTGCTCCTATAATAAGGCCAGTGAATGGTACTGTCCTTACAGGTTTAATGTAGGACTATTTAAGGACAGCAGCCAATGGATTCCATGGCTCCATATCTGTTTTCTCTGAGAAGTAAAAAAGATAACATTTATTTTGAAATCCCTTGTCAATGGAAGAAGGAATAATGAAACAAATAGAAAGGAAAAGAGTAGACATCCAGTTTGGAGTACAATTAATGAAAAGAAGGACTGGGGTGACATGATAGCTGTTGTGTCCTGAGCCTGCAAGAGCTGAAAGCAGGCTCAGAATGTTGCAAATGGTCCCAGGCCTTCCAAAAGCTGCCCGGGACCAGAGTGGTGCCAGCCTTGGGCACATGCGCAAGGTGCGAAAATGCTCAATTCCTATTGGTTAACATTGTTTGGGTTTCTGGCCCTATAAAAGGCCTGCGTGCCTTTTGCTGTTTGCTTGGTTGTAGGAGAAAGAGAATAAAGCATTTATTAATTGTCACCATGTGTCTTCATCAATTGCACACGAACCATGAACACAACACTGGCGACGAGGATGGGATCCTCTGCAAGCAATAAAAAAAAAAGAATTAAGGACTCACCCTGGAAGTCCTGACAAGGGGGAAGACGGCATCTGCATCAGCATCTCAGCCTGCCAGTACAGCGTCGCTAGGGGTGAGCTCAGCAAAAGGACCCTTTCCCAAACATCAGCTTGCAGAGGAGGCGATTGGTGAAGGTTGTAAACTTTATGATGTCGAAGATTGGTCGCTTAACTGATTTTGATGTCTCCCACCCAGAGAGATGGAATTCCTACGTAGCACGGGTGGAGAACTACTTTAGAATAAATCAGATAAGAGAAGATGGCCTGAAGGCAGCAACGCTTTTGTGTGCCTGCGGACAAGAAGCTTTTGACATCGCAGAAAATCTGATGGCACCTGCACTTCTGGAGCCAGTAACATATGCTGACTTGAAAAAGATGTTGAAGGAACACTTCCAGCCGAAGTTATCCATCATTGTTTGGAGGCACGCATTCAAGCAGAAAGACCAGGTGAATCTGCTGCGGACTTTATTGCTGCCTTAAGGCAAGTGGCCAGGCCTTGTGAGTTCAAGGATCTGGAAGAGAGGCTGCGAGATCGCTTTGTATGTGGCTTAAGAAGCAGAGACTTACAACAGAAGATTTTTGCAAAAGAAGATGTCTCCTTCCAAGACACATTATGAGAAGTGGCAGCGGAGGAAGCAGCAGGCGGGGCTGTGAACCCCGCCACAGGAACCTTCCAGCCACAGCTACCATCCATCAAGAGAAGAAGAGAAGATTCAGAAGCGGATCCTGAAGAGGAGGTGGACAGACTTTACCAGTCAGCTGAGAGGAGGCCAAAGGGACATCCGGACAAGGCCCCAGCATCTCTTCAGTGCTTTGGGTGTGGAGGATGCCACAAGCGAGCTGACTGCAGGTTCCACTCCACCATTTGCAGGGCGTGTAGCAGGAAAGGCCACATCGCCTCCATCTGTTTGGGTCACCAGAAGGTCCAACCTTGGGAAGAATTGCTTCAGAAAGGTACCAGGGTCCCCAGCCAATGCAGGGTGGGCTTCTGTGCATCGCGCAGGAGTATTCTAAGGACAGGGACACACAAGCCCCTTAAGAAGAAACTTTGCATTAACATGAGGTTGCAAGGGGTTCCCTTATTGATGGAATTGGACACAGGGTCCGCTCTCTCAATTATTTCAATTAACACCTTCAAAAGGATTTGCAGCAGCAGTGGCCTTCGAGTTAAACTCAGGCCATTGAACCTAATACTCACTGATTTTCAAAATTCTAAGATCTGTGTGAAGGAGGAGGCCACACTCAAGGCACAGCATAAGGATTTTGAAGGTTTCCTGAATGTGGTGGTAGTTGGGGGTGAATGTACGAGTCTTATTGGACTCGATTGGTTCGCGGCTCTGGGAATCCAAGTAACTGGGCTGTGCAACTTGCAAACGTTGGGCCTTGCAGAGGTTTGCAAGGAGTTTGCAGATGTGTTTAGTTCAGAGCTAGGATCCTACAAGGGGCCTCCCATTGCGCTATGGTTAGACCCAACCATCACGCCCATCAGGGTCAAGCCTAGGAGGGTACCTTTTGCCCTCAAGGGTAAGATAGATGCTGAGTTGGACAAATTGCTCCAGCACGGCATTTTAGAACCTAGTCCATGGGAAACCCTCATAGTAACGCCTCTAAAGGCTAATGGGGAAATCCGTATATGTGCAGACTATAAGTGCATACTGAATAAAGCGTTGCAACAGCACGCTTATCCAGTGCCTGTTGTAAGCCACATTCTGGCCGCCCTCAAGAGGGAGTACATTTTTGTGAAACTTGACCTGGCACAGGCCTATCAACAGCTACCTGTTGATGAGGCATCTACAGAGACCCAGACTATTGGGGGGCCTTCAAGGTCAAAAAACTGCAATTTGGGGTAAATGTAGCCTCTGGCATATTCCAAAGTGTCATGGAGAGCACACTTCAAGGTATTCCTGGGGTCTGTCCCTACTTCGATGACGTCCTCATTGCTGGGGAGTCATCTCAAAATTTAGCACAAAAGTTAAGGGCTGTCTTGCTTCGTTTTCGAAAAGCAGGCCTTAAATTAAAGCAGGATAAAAACAAGATAGGAGTCACTTCCACTGACTTCTTAGGTTTCAGGATTGATGCCCAAGGCATTCACCCTGCTGAATCTAAACTGCAAGCTATTCAGCAGGCCCCAAGCCCCAAGTCCAAGAGTGAGCTTCAAGCCTTCTTGGGGCTCTTAAATTTTTACCATGCATTTCTCCCACATAAGGCTGCAGTGGCAGAGCCGTTACACAGGCTCTTAGACAAGCAGGCTCCATGGCAATGGACCAAAGTCCATGACAGGAGTTTCAATGAGGTTATGGCCTTGCTCACTTTAAATGCTGTTTTAGCGCATTTCAATGAACAATTGCCTGTTTGCATCGCATGCGATGCATCTCCTTATGGGGTGGGAGCAGTACTTAGCCATCTGAAGACTGATAGGACACAAGTCCCTGTGGCCTATTATTCAAGGGCTCTGTCATCTGCAGAGCGAAATTACACTCAGATTGACAGAGAAGCCTTGGCCATAGTGGCTGGCATAAAGAAATTACCACAAACCTGGTAAAGAGATGGGTCACCCAGATGGCCTAAGCAGGTTACCTCTGAAACAGGTAGAGGCAGACCCTGCTCCTGCCATTAATATTCTTTCCATTCAGGAGTTGCCTGAATCTCCCCTAAATGCTAGGGACGTGGCTGCAGAAACTGCCACTGATCACCTGCTCACATGCATGCTGACCTGGGTGTTGTCAGGATGGCCTGACACGTGCCCAGATACTGAGTTCTGGCACAAGAAGCATGAGTTTTCCACTTTCAAGGGTTGCCTGTTATGGGGTAGCAGGGTAGTAATCCCAGTCTCATTGAGGTCTAGAGTCTTGTTCTCTCTACATGAGGAACATCCTGGTATAGTCAGGATGAAAGCGCTTCGTGCAGCCATCTTTGATGGCCTGGGATCGATAAAGCCATCGAGGCTCAGGTGCATGGGTGCCAACTGTGCCAACAATCACGGCCTGAAATGCCTCAGGCCCCAGTACATAGGTGGGAGGAAATTCAAACCCCATGGTCAAGGGTGCATATAGATTATGTTGGGCCCTTTCAGGGGCAATTCTTCCTTCTCCTCATTGACAGCCATTCCAAGTGGCTAGAGGTTGTTCCTGTTTTCTCCACTACTACTGCCAGGATCATCCAGGTGTTGAGAGGAATTTTTCCATCGCACAGGCTTCCAGATGTCCTGGTTTCAGATAATGGCCCTCAATTTACCTCTTCTGAATTCCAGGCTTTTCTTCAGGCCAACTTGATCCAGCATGCAACTTCTCCTCCCTTCCACTCATCCTCCAGTGAAGTGGCAGAGAGAATGGTGTGCACTACCAAAGATGCTCTCAAGAGAATGACTTACGGTAACTGGCATCACAGGTTAGCAGATTTCCTTCTTGCACACCACACCACACCATGCACAGCCATGGGGAAGAGCCCTGTAAAACTCTGCTGGGGTTGCCACCTCATTACCAAACTACACAGATTGCACCCAGACCGGGTGGCTTCACAGGCACTGAAGGAGACTTCAGGTGGGCGATCCGGTTTGGGCTAGGAACTATGTGCCTGGACATCTTTGGGTCACAGCTGTGGTCTGCAAGGTCTCTGGGCTACTGTCATACGAAGTTGCCTTGGAAGATGGCCACGTTCTTCGCAGACACATAGACCAACTGCATTGGAGGCTGGACAGCCATGTCTCCGCTCCTAGCTCTGCTCTGTGGGGGGGGAGGACCATAAGATAGGTACTGAGTCACTGGTTCCTAGGCCTAACAGGGCCTCACAAGCTGCTGAGGTTGTTTGGGGTTCATCTCAAGATTCCGCAAGTGCTCCAAGCAGGAATTCCCAGGATAGGGGGTCATTCTGCACATCCATTATTGCTCCAGACAGGGAGTCACACCGGGGGTATCCACATTATTCAAACATGTCAGATTGTGCTCCAGACAGGGAGACTGACCGGGGATATCCACATAAATCCATAGAAAGGGAATTCCATCAGGGGCACTCTCATAATTCAGCTATTGCTCCGAAAAGGAAGTCAGTAGCAAGGGGGTTTGCCATGGAGGCGGCTCCTGACTCTGAAACATCTGGCACATGCTCGGGGGCTACGGAGTACTGGGGCACTTCCGCCATCCCAGCCTCTCCAACTGCTGTCCTTGGGCTCAAGGGACAGTGTTCCCAAAAGGAGTCCATTGTGGACTCAGGGACTTCCACCTCTCCAAGGTATGCTGGCTTGGACTCAGAGGGTCCAGCCAGTCAGCAGCTGGGTGGGTCACTTGGGCATTTGGGGCATCAAAGCCCTGGCCTGCCTAGCCCTTAGAAGGTCGCAGTGGGCAAAGTGCCTGCCGAAACATCTAGAAGAATATGTGAGGTTCCTGTCAACACATAAGGAATCTTGCTATGAGGTCGCTGAATGAGGGGGTTAACACTTAGTAAGAGTCTCATATATTATTTTGATTTGGATATGTTTATTTGAATTAATAACTATTTTGAAAAGGTGTTTGCCTGCGTGCAGACCAGAGCATTTCCACCCTCCTTGCATTTGAATAATGCATCTCTGTGCCAATCTCCCTGCATGGCACAACGCACCTGTGCATAAGCTAGGTGTATTCCATCTAGGGGGGAGGGGTGTTGTGTCCTGAGCCTGCAAGAGCTGAAAGCAGGCTCAGAATGTTGCAAATGGTCCCAGGCATTCCAAAAGCTGCCCGGAACCAGACAGAGTGGCGCCAGCCTTGGACGCATGCACAAGGCGCAAAAATGCTCAATTCCTATTGGTTAACATTGTCTGGGTTTCTGGCCCTATAAAAGGCCTGCGTGCCTTTTGCTGTTTGCTTGGTTGTAGAAGAAAGAGAATAAAGCGTTTGTTAATTGTCACTATGTGTCTTCATCAATTGCACATGAATGACGAACACAACAATAGCAGTGTTCCAATATCTCAGGGGTTGCCACAAAGTAGAAGGAGTCAAGCTATTCTCAAAAGCACCTGAAGGCAGGACAAGAAGCAATGGATGGAAACTAATCAAAGAGAGAAGCAATTGAGAATAGATTGACAGAGGTCTACATGATTAGGAAAAGAATTAGAAGTAATTTGATTATGCTAAATTGAAATGCTGATGTTTTCTCATAGACTTCTTACCTCTCCCTCCCAACCCCATGTCCCTATCCTTTTCAAAGTATGGGGAGATTAACAACCCACACTTCAGCTCCTATCATTTATTTCTGATGAATATGCTCATTTTATCTCCTTGCTCTATCAGATTACGCAGCCCCTTTGCATATTTCTTTTAGCTAATGAAATGGACACCGTGATAATTTACTGGCTAGCAATTTGCATGAAAAGTAGTAGCAACTGCAGTAGCTAGTATCACTCTCATTCTTAAAAAGAGACATCAAGCCAATCAGGTTCGCTAATATTTGAACTCAGTATTGAACCTTGTATGATGTGCTTCTGCAAGTGAAAGAAATCATTGTGCAAAATTTACCAGTCTAGCTGGGGGACTGAAGGGACAGGAGAGAGAATGATGACTAAGGTGGGCTTCTTTTTAACCGTATTAATAACCCAACTGAAGCTGAAGATTTCCCTTGAGGTTCTAGATTAACGACCAACTTGGTGGAGCTGACAGCATGAGGCACAGACGATAGCCATCATCCATTTCAAATAGTATGCATGGAGGGCATTTGAAGCAAATAAATGCCCTTTGCCTTAACCAATTGGGTTGCTGGCTTCAGCTTGCAACATTCCATCTATCTTACAGCCTCTTTCACTATCCAAGCTGACCGGTGGACGTGTAATTAAAGTGAATTAATGATCTGAAGCAGAAACTGTGTTTAATGAAGCTCTGCTCAGATGTGAGATGTGAGATTCAAAGCTGTTTGCTTACAAATGTTTACCAATCCTCCATAGATAAATGGCTTTGCCACCTGCTCTTTCCTGCTATCCCAGTCAGTTGTTCAGCAGTTGTTAATTTCCTCAGTATAAACTTATCACAAGAGCTCAATGTTTTCAAGCCCAAATGTGCAATCATTTAAACCAACTATCAAGCATTTGCTTCTCACAGTGAGGTTCTGGAGGAGCTTTGGGAAATGCAGGAAGATGCAGTAACAATCTGATTATTTAATAATTAAACAGGGCTACAGTATGATCAACATCTTTTTCAACCAATGGCACATGGTCAGTCTATCATTCATTCCTGTTTCTTCTTATTCATCTCTGCTCCTGAGATTGACCTTTGTCCTCATAGCTTTTAAGTTCTTTTCCTCATCTAGCTTCCTTTCGGCCCATAGTCTTTTTTTCTCACTTGTCCCCGTTCCGTTGAAGATTTTCATTATTTCTAGCATAGCTATGCTCTCCCTCAGCTCTGTGTGACCCACCTTTCTTCAGCATTATACAGGTACAACTGTAAAGCACAAGCATAGCAGCTTCATCCCAACGTATCAATCAAATCACACAGACTGATTCTCTTTGTTTCCTTCATAACCCAAGGTCTTTACATTATAATGGCACAGGCATCATTTGAAAGCTTGCCTGCAATATATCATTACCACATTGGCTCATCTCACCTCTGCAATTTTCATGCTGCATAATTATTTTCTGATTCTTACAGAAGAGCCCTTTTTGGGACACTGCTCAAGGTTTTGAGTCTTTGTAATGTCCAAATTCACCAAATGTGTTAATATTTACCTTGTCTGCCAGTAGAATTTCCTGATGAGTATGAGTATGGCAAAGTGGTCCACTGGTAATGACTGAACAGAACACCAAACATACAGTAGCCATCAAACACTTTCTTCATCCCTGTTGAATTAGGATATGTGGTCTTCCTCTTAAATTTAAAGCAGGTTCAGGAGGGAAGAGGTGGTTAAAAGGAGAGGAACATACTATTCATCTAAAATATTCATAGACTGCTTGCACTGAAAATTCTACAGCTATTTGTGGCAGGAATAAAGTAGACCATAAAAATGATATAAACTGAATCAAATATTCAATAAAATGGAATGAAAACAGACAAAGAGTAGAAACAGTCTATGGAAAGCAACAAACAAATATGTGAGACAGGGAAGTAGACCTTGATTGAGAAAGGCTTATAAAAAGTTATGTTTTAAAAAATGTCTAAAGCATTCATTTTGATATCTGCCATATTGCATTCCCTGGCATGTGCCCACTGACATTGATTTTCCCCAACGAGGCTCTGAAGCAAAAATCCAATCAGATGCAAATGCAGATGAAATGAACCATTTTCTGGGATTAGTTAGTTCTTACTCCTTCCTACTCCTTCACACCTCTCTATGAAATGCTTTCTACCCTGTTACTTGAACAACCACAAATATTGGAAAATGCATTTGCAGAGGTCTAGCCTCAGAAACCCACCATTAGGAAAGGGATGGCAATGGCCATTACTCATGTTGTGACATGGGCTCCACGTTGAAATTGCAAGAGTCTACATATGTGGGTAAATAAATATAAATAAATAGCAATAGCATGTAGACTTTTATACTGTTACATAGTTCTTTACAGCACTGTCTAAGTGGTTTACATTGTCAGCCTATTGCCCCCAACAATCTGGATCCTCATTTTACTGACCTCAGAAGGATGGGAAACTGAGTCAACCTTGAGCCGGTCAGGATCAAACTCCTAACGATGGGCAGAGTTAGCCTGCGATACTGCATTCTAATCACTGCATTATCACAGCT
This sequence comes from Bothrops alternatus, assembly GCA_034064705.1. Taxonomy (NCBI): domain Eukaryota; kingdom Metazoa; phylum Chordata; class Lepidosauria; order Squamata; family Viperidae; genus Bothrops; species Bothrops alternatus. Next base: position 15,614,103 of record JARGCV010000023.1, read on the forward strand.
AAGGCCAGATCAAGCATGTGATCAATATGGATTAATTTGCAATGTTGTCTAGAACTATTTGGGATATTGGATTAGTATAAAACTGTAGTTTCCTATCTTATGTGTTAATTATATAATGACATGGTTCACACATACTACTAAGCCGTGGTGTGATTTGTTCTTGCTGACATAATGTGCTTTGTAAACATAGCTTTTGTGTTTTGTAAACAATGGCTTATGGATTAATGCAACATGTGCATTTAGCCACTGGAGCTTATTAAACAAATTACTTATTGAGTAACCCATGATTCAGTTCTGTATATGGACTCAAACACTTCTAGGATTATGATGCTGGCTTTATAAAAACATTCTAATTTGGATTAAAATAGGAAGAGAGCAAGATATTAAATTTAAAGACTATTTTAATGTAAGAATATTAATATGAATCTTACATAAGCTGTTTTCACTCAGAGTTTAAAATTAATTCAGGTTATATAAAGTGAACATAATAGTAGTATCAATTGAAAATCTAGGATAGTCCTGGAAGGGAGGGAGGCAAAGGAGGGTAGTAACAACAGTGTGTCCATCTTGACATTGTAATGGAAACTTCTACTGCAGGGCAAATACAAAAGAATAGAGTTTGGGTTGAGATATCACAACACACATTTTGTCATGTTGGCATCCCCATGGTTAAGAACACATGGTTAATAAGCATGTGAATCTTTTGAAGCAACCATAACAATGTCCTGTGGGGCTTTTTTGTGGATTACAACAAACCTGTCCAAACAAAGCTCCAGGCAGACATGTGCCTCTTTGTAGATAGGCAAAGAAATTAACAGAAAGCTTAGATTTAAGATGACATTACAGAGGGAGCATTAGTGCTGTCAAACTGTTTCTCCCCCACACATCTCTCCAATCCTGCCAATTCCAAGAAGAAACCTATTACCTAAGGTCACCCTCAGCGCTTCTTCCATTCCTGCAAGGGGCAATCAATAAAAGAGTAGAGATACCAGCATACACTTATGCCTCTTCAAGCACACCTTGCACAAATATTACCATACAGCTGAATATTTTCTCAGAATGATTCTAAAGGTTTAGAAAAATATAGATTTAGAAGATGTAACCCTTATTGGAAACTGACTTGCCTCTTCCTTCTGTGATAAGAGAGATCTACATTTATACGGTTTTCAGCTGATTTTCCAAACAGTTGGGGCTGGCATTATGGCAAACAGTGTGGGAGAAGATGCCAGCACAGGCCAACAGTTGCTAAGGCAAGGCTGCAGCAATGCATGACATTGTGTTAATGATGATACTGGCCATCTGGCTATTCAGGGTAAGCTTCTGCCAGGGTGTCTCTTTCCATCTCCTTTGAGGACTACTGGAACCTGGGGCAGAGATCCCAAGGGATAGTCTTTCTAAAGATCATTTTAGCATCCCCCTAAGTTTCGCAAAAAGAGAGAGAGAGAAAGGGATTGATAAAAACTGGAAACCTGTTGCTCCACTGGAGCCACCCCGCAAAAAAACAATAGTCAAAGAAAAATAATAAACAGAAAGAAAGAAAGAAAGAACAAGAAACTGTCTGCTGTGAGAAAAAAAAATGGGAGGGCGGGAATAGAAAAACAGCAAAAAGAAGTATGCGTAACATAATGCTCACACAATTAAAGGAAAATGAAGGGGGAAAGGGAGGAGAGAAAAATTAAAATTAACAAAGGGGGGGCAAGGAAATTAACAAACAGTGAGGAATTGTTTGAGGGAATGTAAATACATAGCTGATGAGGCTTAGAAGTGAGTAGTTTGGCCAAGAAACTGAATGCAAGGCTGAAATGGATCTGAACTTCAAAACCAAGTTCCTCATAATACAAGTATCCATTACCCCAAATGAAAACTGATTATAATGATGATGATGAACATGTAAACAAACAAGCAAAAGATTAATACCCCCCCAAGTACTGAGAGCAAACAAAATCAAACAACACACCAAAGAACTTCTCCATATTACTCTCAAAACCACAAATCACAAATATAATTCAGTTAAACAGCATGATCTTTCTCCTCAGTACCCTTTCTGTCCAGTGGTGGGATTCAAATATGTGAATAACTGGTTCTCTGTGTGGATGCCGCTTCCAGAGGTCCATTTTGGGCCTGGGCAACAAAAAATTAACTACCGGTTCTGCCAAATGGGCACGAACAGGCTGAATCCAACCACTGCTTCTTCCCAACAATATCTATCTATCTGTCTGTCTGTCTGTCTGTCTGTCTGTCTATCTATCCAATGCTTTTTTCTAAAAAAAAAAAAAAAGGTGCTAGAACTCACACACATCATACAACCCGCCTTGCCTACCCTACAAGGTTCCATCCAAAAAAGGTGCCGGAACTCCGTTCTGGGCGTTCTATGAGAAAAAAAGCCCTCTATCTATCTATCTATCTATCTATCTATCTATCTATCTATCTATCTATCTATCTATCTATCTATCTACTATCATCTAACATCTATCTGTCTAGATCCATCTAGATCTTTCTATCTGTATCTACCTACCTATCTAGATCTATCTGTCATTTATCCCATTTATATAGCTGCCCGTCTCAAATATATGATTCTGGGTGGCTTACAAATATTTTTAAAAAACAATATAAAAACATTCAAACCATACAATGATTTAAGAACAACAATACCAACAAATTTTACTGATTAGTTGTCTGACTCTGTAAAAAAAACCATAAAACTAATATAGAGAAAGCAATAGAATGTATTCATAATAAATCACCATCCCTGCAGTCAATCCTAATCTATTCTAGGTAATCCAATCTCTTCAAAATGATTTTTGATATTGATTTAAGAGCAATTAAAATAACATAAAACCCATAAAACAAAATTCATAATTGAGATAGTCAACATCATCATTAACAATGACTACAACCACTGCAGATGAATCTCTACTTATGACCATAATTGGTCGTAAGCCATGCCACTTGTTCAACCGACCAAATTTTACAATATTTTTCATGGCAATTGTTAAGTGAATGTTGTGACCATTGTTCACAATGAGTGTTGTTGGTGTTTTTTGCCAGAAACAGAAGTAAATGCTGGTTTCCGGGGGGGGGGGTCATAAATTGTGGTCCTGTGTAGGCCAGTTGCCAAGTGTCCAAAATGTGATCATGTGATCATGAAGGGGATCCAGACATCGGAACTTCAAATCCACAAAAAAGTACCTTTTTTTTAAGCTTTGTTGTAACTTCAAACAGTGACTAAGGAACTGGCCATTAAGCAAAAATGCCCAGCACATTCCTGGCTTCTCCTGCTCATTGGCAAAACTACGTAGTCAGGGCCTTGTGAAAAGCCATCAGGGTCAGGGCCAATCTGTTCACTGGGGGATGATGCTCCATCAGCCACAACAGAAAAGGCTCTCCTTCTGGACCCTGCCAGAGGACATTCTGACTGATGGGAACATGTTGCTCTTACGAGACCTGATGAGATGGGTTGGTGTGATTGGAGAGAGAGAGAGAGATGTTACCTCAAATGATACCATGAAGGGCTTTATCACCAGGATCATGATATAGCATGTTTTTCCAACCTTCCAGTATGTTTTTTGTTAATGAGATGTTGAAATACATACCTCCTCCCCAAAAAAAAACCCCAGGTGACTGAGTTCTAGTGTTGCCTTAGGCATGAGAGCCAGCTGGGTGACTTTAGGCCAACCACACTCTGTCAGCCCAGAATGTCAAAATTAGGCAACAAACCAGTCAGTCAATTTCTGTTGCAACCATTGGAACAACATTCAGTTGATTCAAAAAAGCAGACTTGTACCTGTAGGAAAATGCTAGGAAGAAAAAAAAAAAAACCAAAATATAATGGAGATTTATGTTCAATTTCCACTAAGGAAATTGCTTTGTATCAACAAAGAAGAAAAATGGACTGCTACCTTTTTGTGCAAACAATATTAAATTTATTTAGAAAAAGAAAGACCCCGAGTTATTCTGTGGTATAAATATTATTTTCCTTTTCTCTCTCTCTTTGTTTGTGTTATCATTTAGTGCTTCTTTTTTTCTGTCTTTTTAATTTCTGTATCCTAAAAGCAATAAAATGTTTTTTTTTAAAATAAAAAAAACAATAAGTTTGATTCTGAAAGATATTTAAGTTCACTTATAGATTAAGACCAATTAAGAAAACAAAGAAACGATCATAATGAAACATTATTAAAAAAAATACAAAATCTGGGCTGATCAAGGACCTTGCATCAGAATAATAAATTACATTAAAAGTGTAAATGCAATATCATAAATGCAGTGTAAATACATTGTTTTGATTTAATGTTGTGTCTAGGCAAAACATTAAACACAACTCAAATAGTAGAACTATTACAACTGAATAGTAGAGTATGCTTCATCTTCTATCTCTGGCACTTTTAGATGCAACTGACATAGAATGTGGTCTTTGAAATATTACAGAACTGCTCCCAGTACTGTAAGTTCAGCTGTATAAACCAAAACTACTGTTTGTGCATGTCACAAAATGAAAAGTTTAAGGAATACTAATACATTTGCAAGGCTTTGCTTTATGGTCGAAAGAGACTTCTTGAAGTATGTGTTTTAAAAGGAACTTTCTGTGTAAGCAGTTTGACTACACTTTAAATTTGCTTCTGGATAGAACTGTTTCAGAAACATCTGCAGCTCCTTCAAGGAGGGCTTGACTTGCCTTCCTTGCCTTCTGTCTGGAATCACAGTGCATCAAGAAACAATATGTTTAGGGAAAGAAGATCCATTTGTTATAAACTAGGTGTCACCATGCTGTTGAGATTTCTCACCAAGAGGAGAGTGGAAGAAATGTGCTGTCATTATTTTTGATGACTGAGGTTATTCAGTAAATCAAATATATATGCTGATAGGTGTTAGCTGTCAAGCTTGGGAAACTTCCCAAGGAAAAGAGTGGTAGTTACTTGGTCTTCCAAGGACTATTATAAAGGTAAGATGCATGGGTACTTCAAAAACAAAAATAGTGCATATTGTTACGTCCTTAAACAAAGACTGACAAAGAGGAAGGATATATATTTTCACTGAGATGGATGATTACTGTATGTCCAAACTTTTTCACCTGAGCATCTCACTTTAACCAAGAACATGGGCTGCAGCCTAACGGTGATTTGCTCCCCCTCTCTGGGTCAGGAAGATTCTTCCACAATTTTGCTTCAAGATCAACATTTTAATTTCATGGGCAACTCGTGAGGTTGCTTCTTTCTGCCGTGAACACAAAACATGAACATGGTGTGCCATTATAAGACATAGAACAATGTCTGATGCTACCATTCATAGAGGAGAGCTAATATCTTCTCAGTATTGGATGGCACAGAGAGTTTCTTTCTATTTTGTCTCTCAAAATATCATCTTGCTCAAGGGTGAACCATTTTATCCATGTAGAAAGTCTAAAGTAAGAACAGAATTGCATTCTCAACAAATCTTTTCGTTTTACAATACCCTGTTTTATTTCACTCATGTTTAGGCTGTTCTGTGCACTTAAAAAGAAAAATGTTGAATAAGCATGACGCTATTTCCGTACAAATTGCACTGTAAATTAATGGTGAGAGAAAAGATGCTATGCTGATGTGGTTTAGCTAAAAGCTGAGAATTTGATGCAATTGAACAGCAATTCAAATTCTGAGCTTTGCTTCTCATTTTGTTCACAGGGGGTAGTTCTGATACTGCAAAGTTTGATGAGCCCTGTAATATACAGATTAAAATTTGGGGTGCTGGCAAGATAGCAAAGTGGCAGCATACATTGTAAAGAGCTCTGACATTTCCTTTAGATATTTCTGTTTAACCCATGGCAGAAGATAAGCCTCAGTTAATTACTGTTCAGATCCAAACTTTCCTGCCAGCAGATGGGAAACAGCTCTGATAAAAAGAAGGCAGGAACAAAACCTCTTCCCCCAAAATACATTCTGAAGTAAAAATAATGAAAACACTCTGAATAAAGAAAGGACACTGATCCCTAGCAACTTACACTTGAAAACTTCCTACCTATCTGTAGGTGGCTCAGATTCTTATGTTTTGTCATCCAGCACCTTGTTAGATTAGGAAAGTGAAGAACTTACACTCCTCAAGGAAAGAGAGCAATTTGAAACTGGATGGAGAAAAATATTTGAAATCTCAATCACTGAAATTGATATGGAGCTGCTAGCTAAGAATTGGTTGTTAACAGCTCAGGCTGTAATCTCAGTCTATGACCAGTTGAGACAATTAATAACAAGATTGATGAGCTAAAACATCTCTTGGATCAGAGAAGTTGAACACATAAAGATCTGCTATTTGTCTGACAGCACTAAGATCCAGCTATATGACAGGGAAGCAGAAAACCAGTATATTTGTGGATCGATCCTCTGACATTAAGACTTCCACTTTTACTAGTTCAAATAACTGATGTTTCTTATAACTCACAAACTCATACTTTTTATTGCTATTAACCAATGAATTAAAGTAAACAAAGAGAGCTGGAATACTTTCCCTCTCATAGATCGGAAGAATGCCCAATGCTCCTTTGTGATCTGGACTGGCTTCCCTCCCTAGCCAAATATATTAGAACTGTGCCTTCACCTTCATCAGAATAAAGCCCTTTCTGAACAAATTTTAAATAATCCCTATTAGAATTTATTGTTATTGAAAAAGTCCACTTTTATTACAACAAAGATTCAGCCTCCATCTTGGGGAGTTGGAATTCAATCCACAACACTGGACAGTTCTGAATTCCTGCAACCGATAAGGATCAGTCAATGGCTATCTGTTGAGACTTTGGCAGTATCATATGTGGGGAAAACTTCTCAAGGCCAGCTGCAATCAGACCCTCTTCTCTGATTCAAAAGACCGACGAGTTAGCTCCTCCCTCCATATCCAAGAATGGACTTGTTTCCATCTTAAATAAAATCCACATCTGCCAAATCCTCAGCAGAGACACTGTTGCCCTGGCCTCTGGCAGGGAGACTCAACCAAATGATTTATTCCTCTCTGTGCCTCAGTCTCACACAAAGTGTCAGTTGTTTCGATTAGAAAAAAGAGGAGGCATAACAGTAGAGCAGTAACTTCTGATATTACTGATCAAACTGATTCTGCAACATCCTGTGCTGTGGATCACTTTATTCCTTCATTTATGGAAGTGAAGAGAACTTCTGTTTCTTCTTAGACTTGTCACCCCAAGAGCCAGATCCAGGCAAGAAGGTCTTCTTAGACCTTCCTGCTCCATTCAACACTTCTTTGCTATCATACTTTTGCTCCACAGATGATACTGCCAAAGTCTCAACAGGTAGCCATTTGGGATCTCTCCTAAAACTATCCCCCTTGTACTATGTGCCACTTAAATCTCCATTAATCTTAGATGTGCCTTCAGTTTCATCTTATAGATCTAAATTATGGGAGAAACTCTTCCTTAATGGATAGATTACTTGTCCTTATCTTCAAACTCCATGAAAATTCCCAGAGGAAGGTATAATATAATGTGCATGGACATTGCATCAAGAAAATCCCAGCCAAAAGAGATGTGAGACAAGGATGCATTCTATTTCCCCTCCTTTTCAATCTATTCATCAATTCCCCCACAGACCAATTGAACAGCCCATCTCTCCAGCCACCAAAATTTGGGAAACAGACACATCTCTGTTCTTCTACACACAGATGATGCTGTGCTCCTCTCTCAGACATAGATTGGTCTGAAAAGCTACTTTATACACTAGCTGAGCACTGTCAAGAAAAACTACTAGAAATTAACTATTCAAAAACCAAGGTATTTGCCGAGCACCTAAGGCACATGGCTGGTAGCTAAACAACGATCTAATACAGGGGTAGGCAACCTTGGCTCTTTTATGATTTGTGGACTTCAACACTCAGAATTCTTCAGCCAGCAAAGCTGGGTGTTGAAGTCCACAAGTCATAAAAGAGCCAAGGTTGCCTATCCCTGATCTAATAGAATAAGTTAAGACTTTCAAAGACCTATGGATTGTTTTTCATGCCCCAGGCAACTGCAAATCCCACACTTACTTTGTCATGTTAAATGTGCAGAAAACAGCTTCAGCTCTATATCTTTATATTTGTCCAAAATAGTCCAGCATATACCTGCAATGCTTAAAGTCTTCTAGACCAAGATCCAAGCTCAGCTTCCCCTTGGAGTCTAGTTGAGCCCTTAGAGGTCATTTCTTCCCCTTGAAAGACTTCAATCTAAGTTTTTGAGATCTATCTCCCAAGTGCCCTGCTGCTTTCCAAACATGATACATCACGATAAAGCCAACCTACTCAAAATAAATACTTCTGCCTGGATTCACATACTCTTCTATTGGCTTAAACTTCTTTTTTTCAGCTGCTTGCCCCCTTTAATTATGACTCTCAACTTCCAGTTTCTCTGGGGTCAGGCAATAGGTGAAAACTTAAAATCTTACGGCTTCTCATGAGCAGCCATCACCCGGATGGACTGTGAATGTGAACTAGCCAATCTTAAACAAATCCCATTGACTTAGAGCTGCAATCAGATTTGTCAGTCTTCTCCAGAAACATCTTTCTCAGCCACTCTGCATATTTATTTCATCCAGCCAAATGCCCCCAGCTGCATAACAACCCAGAAAACCAGAAGGGCTTTGTCCATAGCTAGATTCAATGCCCCACCAATAGCAATTATTGAAGGGAGGTATCAAAACATTCCTTTTGAACAGAGATTGTGCCCATGCGGTAAAGGAACAATTGAAACACTGGAAGATGTTAAATTGTATTGCTGCCGCTTGCCAGGAATTACTATTTCCATTCATCACCAAATATTCTGGTTGTTCCTATGCTTTCTATCTCAAATTGCTACTATTAGACCAAGCCAATTCTAATTTGATGATTACAGCCAAATACTGTTACATAGTTTGTACAAAACACCACAATTTCTCTTCAAACAACTCTTAGATATTTTCTATTTGGAAACATTTCAACTGCAGCTGTCTGTTTTGTTTCTACTTTTTATCAATATTTTATATCCTTGCTGTCGATTGAATCTTATTTCTGCCCTAATTTCATTAACTGCCAGAGTTACTGTAACAATATAGAAAGCTGTCTGGGTGAGTTTGGGCCACTCACTCTCCTTCTTGTAGCCTAACTAAAAATATAAATAATAATAAAGTATAGATACAGTAGAGTCACTGTAATGGGACTCTATTTTTTAATTTTGAAACCATAATCACTCTTCAAATATTATTCCTCATGCATTACATCACTACATTTTCTAGGTGCAATAATAATAATCAAATCTTTTCTATAAATTTTAGTATTATAATTGGTTCTGTATATTTCAGGTCTGTTATTTTACTATTTTGCTTTAGTATTTAACCATTATTTTAATTGTTTGGGACCCTTTTGTTTTACTGTGCTGGTCAACGACTGAAATAAAACGTAAAAAAATTCAAACAAGGGATTTTTGTTTTTATTATTAGTGTTGATTAAAATTCTCTAGAAAGCAAAACATCACGCAATACGCACAATAAAGGATGCAATAGTTTCTTCACTGTCATCTTGTTTGGTTGCCTTTAAAGAAGGCAAGCTGCATTTCATTCTTTTACCATGTTCTGTTACTTTAAAAGAATATATGGAATGCCTTCATAGAAACTGTTCATTATCATTTTGAACAGAATTTAATTTAATGTGCAGGTTATCATTATGAGTTTAATTTATGTTAAAGTCTAATAAAAGTTTTGCTTTCTAAAAGAACAGACTAATCTTCAGTAATTCAAGATTTTAATTTGTATTAATATGATTGCTTTTAAAAAGAAAGATAAAAATCAAAGGTCTTTTTATTTTTAACCAGGGGCCAATTAGTCCATAAAAAAAAAAAGACTAAGGCACATTTTGTTCAAATGAGACATGTTTTACTGCCTTGAAGTATAGTGGACTTTAAACCGAGATTCTCTCCTGCTGTGCATTGATCAGCTATTGATTGGAGAGAGTTTGAACTACATTATCCCTGCTAAATAAAAGACCTTGAGGATGAAGGGATGGAGGGATCCAAAGGCCTATATATATATATATATATATAAACAAGCCATCCCTTTGTGGTTGGGTTGCAAAGGTCCTGGTCACTCTTGAGGGGGAAAATGTTAATTGAAAAATTCCTTAAATAGGTAACAGCTTTGCAGGCTGCTTTACATAAAAGGTATGAAATCACAATCAGGCAAAAGTGGAGAAAAAGATCCTGCAATTGAAGTGGGAGTTTTCTCTCTAATGATGCTGATTAATTTCTCATTCATGGATGACAAGGAATGATGGAAATGAGTCCCTTTCAGAAGAAAGGACTAATGACAACTGGACCTGTGGGTGCTTATACCAGGGGAGACGCCGTCTCAAGGGAGGTTGAATTAATTGGCTCATTGACACAGAACATTAAAACAAAAGGGTTTCCTATTGGGTGGAAGGATGAAATCCCAACCAGGAAAGGAAAGGAATACGTGGGCTTGATCAAAAGGCCTGTACACGACGAATTCTATTTTACAGGGAGGAAAAATGCCAGAGACTTGGAAAGAGGCTAATATAACATTAATCCCTAAAGAGAAGCAAGACTTAGCAAGACGTTACAAACCAACATCATTAGTGAATCACTGCAACATGTTTACAACAATTTTAGCTGAAGGACTGGAAATAATTTTGCAAGAATGTATTCGTGAGGATCAATGCAGCTTTTTACCTAAAAGACAATGAAAAGGTAATATTAGAAGTGTGTTGGACAATTTGAAATATTGACGACAACATAAGGAAAAAACAAGCTGCATTGATCTTTTTAGATTCAGAGAAGGCTTTTGACAATTTAAATTGGGCTTTCTTGTTTAAGTTAAAGTGCTTACCACCCACAATGGGGAAAGGGTTGGTGAAGATGACGGAACTTGCAAAGTTGCATAAATTAACTTTTTGATTAGAGAACAGACAGTATCTACATTTGTGGTTGTCTGAAAACCCCCTATAGACTTGTTGCATGAGACAGAATGTCCATGTGATTTGAGGTTTTGATGATTAGGGGGAAAAATGGATAACAGAAAAAAAGTGAGCTGTTTTTGTAATCGTAGAGTAAGAGGGAACTTTGTCATTTTACTTGTATTTCCTGCAAAGAAAATCAGAAATAATACATATATTGTGCATATTTACTGTCCTAGAAAATCATGCAATTTAAGATGAATTAATACAAAGAAGAGTTTCCTTCCCATCCTCTAGTCTTTCACCTGCCTTTCTCCCTGATAAAATCTTTTTTTAACCTTCAAATCAAAACCAAAATGGCCATTAATTCACAAGAAACGTATGCATCTTTGTCTAGAGTTAAGGACACATTCTGAACGTTCAGACTACATCTTTTCTGCCTAACATCTTAGGAAGATTGCCCTAATCAGGCTTCTCAATGGTTCTTTTACTAGGGCAAAAAAGCAATTTCTCATTGTTTCCAAAGACCTAGAGTGGCCTAAAAGAGCTGAATAAATATTTTAATGCCATTCAGTGGGATTCATGTCTGGCAATTACTAACATCATTATTATGTTATAATAATAGTGTATCAGCCCTTGTGGTATTATTCATTGAATATTCCTTATAGCAATTCTGTAATGACAGGTCATTGTTATTATTTATTCGAACAGTGCTAGAATGGATCTTTAGATGCAGTATTCTATCCAGAAATAGAACAATAAGAAAATTGCTTATTGCAAATTTGGACATATTGGAAATTGCTTTTTATATACATACATATGTGTTAAACTTCTACAGCCATCCACTTACACATGACTTACTTTAATATTAAATATCATATTTTTTCTGTTAATAACAAAAATACTCATTAATGGAAACTATAATTATTAAGTAGTTTACAGAAGTATGTATGTAGGGAGTTTTTATGCCTATATATGCATCAGTGGTAGTGTCACACAAATTGTAAAGGTCTACAATCACATTTTGACAGAAGAAGGAAGGAAGGAAGGAAGGAAGGAAGGAAGGAAGGAAGGAAGGAAGGAAGGAAGGAAGGAAGGAAGGAAGGAAGGAAGGAAGGGTTGAAGACAGTAATATAAGCTACTAAATGGTGCAAAAATGTGCTTTGGAAAACGTGACTGTATTAGCATCGGACTATAGAAGTTCCCCCTTTAGGGTGGGCTGGATATATAAACACAAAATGAATTAACCAAATAATTTAATATACCTTCTCTTAAACTCTCATGAATACGTGCACATAGAAGATCTTTCTGATTGTATGATGTGTGTGTGTGTTTGTGTGTGTTCACATGAGAAGGCCAAAAGGGGAGGGGTTAAATAGAACATAAAAATGAAGGTGGCTGATTTAATGCTGCATTCGTAGTCTGAAGTCTCAATTCCCAGGAGGAAAGAAGGATTAATGCCAGCACCACACGTATACCCATATCTGACCCTGATTTCATCAAATCCTCCTGCCACCATCTGCTGGTTTTAATTCCTCTGCAATATCTGTATTTGCAACCATCTCCCTCCCACAAAGAGAAGGGGAAATGGGAGGGGGAAATGCTTCCCTGCTTATGAATAGTGTGATCTGGTTGTAATAGCTGAACACTGGCCAGGAGGCATCTGTTGCTTATAGTCCTGACAGCATCTGCTACTATTTTGGACTTTTCCCAGCGCACCATGAGATATGGTTTCTCCCAAAGGTGGCCTTTGTATGCCCTATTGTCAATTCCATCATTGTCTCTCTCAGCCTGTTCCCACGATGCAGCAGTTTGCCACACAGAGCAAAGTCTTGCTGCCTAGCCCTTCCTATCCCAAAACAGGGAGAGTTCTGCAATTAACCTTTCTTTTTTTAAAAGAAACAAAAAAAAAAAAAGTAAGCCACTTAAGCCTTTTCTTAGACCGTTTAATGGAAATGTGTTCTTTTTTTTTTCCTTGTTGGTATGTTTGCTTGCTTTAAACTTAATATAGGTTGGCCTTAGCAAAAATGGGGTCTCTGGCATTACAAAGATACATGTACATGAAAACATAACAGAAGGTTTGCTGGGGGACAGACCTATTTAACAAGTGACTCCAAAATAACAATAAAACAAGTATTGTGTTTCAATCTCTCTCTCTCTTTCTCTCTCTCTCTCTCTCTCTCTCTCTCTCTCTCTCTCTCTCTCTCTCTCTCTCTCTCTCTCTCTCTCTCTCTCTCTCTCTCTCTCTCTCTCTCTCTCTCTCTCTCTCTCTCTCTCTCTCTCTGTCCTGATTTGCGCTATGGCTATTAAGCACTGTAGCAAAATGTGTGTGAATGCAAATATTTATGGCTCTGTTATTTAAATACCCTTGGGTAGTGGGATACAGGTTGATATTTTTGATGGACACAAGCATCCCAGGCTGTCATCTGGCTGCCCCCCTCTGTCAAAGGGAGAATGTGTCAGGCACTTCTCCTGGGAACTTTTTGATAGGAAGGCATTCTCTGTGCTCACAACCCCCTTCTCTGGAGAGTTACTTATAACTCCTGACAATATCCTTGATGTCAGCTCATAATAGCCCACTGTGAGTCAAGGAGGGGAGGGGGAAAGTACAACAGATGTTCCTAGTAAAACACATATTGCATTCTGTAAAGTTATTGCCCTTACACACCGCATTGTTTAAAACTGACTTAAAAGATGACCAGGTCAGCTACTCAGTGCATTGAGTTCCCCTGCTCCTATCCTAGTTTTATTTGGCTTACGTTCATTTTGCTGAATGAGATCAGTACTCTAATAAAATAACAAATGTGTCTATAAATAGGATTTTAGAGTGCCTATTGGACATTTTTTCCTTCAAATGCATAAGATCAACTACAGTATCATTTAAATAATAAAGAAACATGATGGTGTCTTTCAAAATGATTTTAAAGGAATATGCAAATCATTGGCAAACTCACATAAAATCTAGAAAATGATTTCTTAAACCAGCTTCATTTCCAGCTATTTTAACCAAGAAAGGCAAGTAACTGAAGACTACAAGGTGAAAAAGCCTTTAGAAATGTATAACAGTAAGAGCAGAATGCAAAACATTCTATTCTTCATAAGATAGACTAGGCCTTTTTTTTTTCATTCGGACATGATTAAGAGTTATGTTTCTTTCTCTTAATATCATTGCTCACAGCAGCTCCAAGCCACTAAAAGTCTTAATTAAAAATAAAACATAGTTAACTTGAAATGGGGAGTAGAAACTGATTTAGATGAAGCGCTGAAGTGGAAAAAAAATTTAAAAGCCCTTTAGCAAAACTGTCAAGGAGACAAAATCAAAAAACTGAAGATTAACATAAAATTTAACAAAGACACACATGGTATTTATTTATCCCCACATGCTTCAAAATAACAAACAGGAAAAACATATGGAGAACCAGCATAGTGTTATAGTTACAGTGTCAGACGACAAGTAGGGAGACCCAGATTTTATTCCAGCCCAAGCCTCAAAAACCAACTGGGTGACTTTGTCTGGTCACTTAGGATAGTCTGCCTCATAGAATTGGTGGGGGGGAGTCTTCTAGATGTAGTCCTCGGCCTACAATCATTTGGTCACAATCAGTCCAAGTTACAACTATGTTGAACAAATGGTGGTTACAACCAGTCATCAGAGTCCTGGCCACTTATCTTTGCCGGCAGGCCTGGGGATGATTGTGGGTTGTTGTTCGAAAGTTGTACGTGTGTTGGGTGTCTATTTTTAATATTTTGATTAGACTTAGATTCTTTGATGTTTTGTATATGTTGTAAGCTGCTCCGAGTCTCCGGAGAGGAGCGGCATACAAGTCGAATAAATAAATAAATAAATAAATAAATAAATAAATAAATAAATAAATAAATAAATAAATAAATAAATAAATAAATAAATAAATAAATAAACAAACAAACAAACAAACAAAGAAACAAACAAATGAATGAATGAATGAATGAATGAATAAATAAATAAATAAATAAATAAATAAATAAATAAATCACAGTGCCCCAGTGGTCATGTGATCCCAATCTGGGTGACTGGCAACACATTTACTCTTTTGACTGATTACCAAGCACCCGACAAATGCATATTTGCAATTTACAATCTTCCCTGCCAGCTTTCCCAGAAAGTCAATGGGGAAGCCAGCAGGGAAGATTTCAAGTTGCTGGAGTAAGTCTCCCCCACACAAACCCTCACGCAACCCCTCTGGTCACTCATACATCACTGAACAGAGATGTTTTTAATTTTGCAGGAGGTCATCAATGCCAAATCAGAGGCTCTTCCTTTTCTCCCACTCAAAAAGAAGACTATGGGACAGCGGGAGATGTCATCCATTCAGAACTGCATTACTGTTTTAAGTGTGACTTTTGGCTGGATTTTAAGACATTCTTACCACCTCCCTTGTCTTCTATTTTGGGTTGCCTGCAAAGGAGGCCACAGGAAGCTGAGAAACTCACCAAGAGTGGCCTCCCTTTTTTTCACTACCCCCCTGGCATTTTTAATGGGGTGAATTTTTTCTCCCTTCCTTATATATGCATGCATGTGAGAGGGTGGGTGTGCACACATGCACGCATATGCACACACACAAGTTGCTTTTTTGAAAAGAGAAAAAGAAAGCCCTGAAAGGGAAGGTCTTCCCCAGCAACAACCCAAACATGATCTGAGCCAATCGGAAAGACTTGCCGAGATCAGATTGAACCAAGGAAGGAGGGAGCCTGGTTGGCCCATTGCGCTCTTTGGCAGGTGACCACTATCTGAGAACAAAGAGTGGGTCAAGGATGGATCCAGATCTTCTTTCTCAGACCCATGTTCTCCACTCCTCGCAATCTGTTTAATAAATTTAACTTGCCATTGAGGGTCCTGGCTGTAGAAAACAGCTTTATGTCAACCAACCCATGCAGAAGGAAGGACAGACCCAAAGACAGGCTGGAAGGCAGAGGTGCTGGCACCCTATTCGCCTACCTCCCCTCCCCTCCCCTCAGCCTCCAGTGAAAAGTTTTTGAAAGGAAAAAAAATAGTGACAAGATTAATCAACCTGTGGAGCTGAAACACATGCTTCACTTAAACAACTCTTTTGCTCTGGTTAACAATCGCTTTACTATAGCTCTTGTTATGCTAAGAGAACAGATTAGAGTAGAAACCCATAAGGAAATAGATGGTGCTTGATCCCTCTCTCTCTCTCTCTCTCTCTCTCTCTCTCTCTCTCTCTCTCTCTCTCTCTCTCTCTCTCTCTCTCTCTCTTTCTCTTTTTCTCTTTTACATTTTTCTTAAGGTTTTGTTTTGTTGTTTGCTTTCCTGGGACTTTTTGCACTGAAGAGCAGTAACAAAAAAGAACATAAGTAGTTATGTATTTATAAATAAGCTTTTACAATACTTGTAAATATGCTTTTATGATTAAAATATTGCTATTTAATTCAATAATGCACAGCTCCAGTCTCCATTCTTCTGTTTCCAAATTTAATCAGCAAATTTAAAAAAAAACAAATATTAAATGACCGGTGGCTCTTGATGTGACATTCCTTCTGCTACAATGATTCATTTTTGTAATTCCATTCAAGGCAAGCAGTGATGTACATATGAATTAAGAGAACAAATAGTATATTTATTTTTTATTTATTCACTTGGCCGCTTACTTAGTACCTTTCTATATTACCATATTTTATATATTAGGCACATTATATAATTAAAACTTTGCACAAAACAATAAACAATACATCAACATAAAACCACATAAAATCTATAGCATATCATTCAAAGGAACATAAGTACAACAAATATAAAAATGAATATAATAAATTAAATCAAATTGGTATCCTAGTGAACTAAACCTACAGAGTTTAGTTTTTGGCTGGCTTGTTGTCAGAACAAGGATCTGAACTCCTCAGTTCTGTCTATTATATCATCATGACAAATTAGCATTACAATAACTGGACCTCAAAAGTTTGCAGCCTCAGCTTTTTCTGTACTTTTTTTTCTACCAGCTAATGGTGGCCCAGATTTTTGCAGCTATAATAGCTGTACCCCCAGCAAATGCATAGTTTCACTAGCAAAGTAGCTATTCACAAAATAAGTGGAGGGGGGAAAGGTGCTGAGCATCCATGATGGATTATGCTAAAGAGGCCATGGGTTCTAATTCTCCCTTAGGTGTGGGAGACAGCTAAAGGACCTTTGCCGTTTTGCCTCAGCCCAACTCATTTCACAAGGTTGTGGGGTCTATAGTAGGAATGTACTGAATGTGTTGGTCTCCCAAGGATTCTGTTCTACAAGATTTTGAGACATAAAAATAGAGAGAGAACATTTCCCCCCAGTGCTGCCAACAATGCTAAAACGTTATTTTACCCATGATTCAGAAACTAAACATGAGATTTGTACCCACTAGTGAAGCTTTATCCAATTATTTTCTTCCCCAAGATGTTACGCATTGCAGCATGTTATCTTCCATCTCACAAATATTTTAACTTAACAGTAACATTGGGTTCGTTCATATACTGTGCTAAACTATGAATTTTAACTGTCATTTAATAAGCCAGAAACAAAGGAGAACCTTTTTGTAGATGAGTAAAGCGATAATTCCTTTTACTCTCATTTTCTCTGCAATACAGAAGTTTGGGCAGGTTGTTCACAAACCAGTAATAAACTGGGATAGCACAAGTGGGTCTAGGACAATTCAGTGCAGCCAAATTGGCATGGCCAACTCACTGCGATCAACTTGTCACAGGCAATTATTCGTTGCAGGACAACAGTTATACTAATATCAAAGAAATGGTGGAATAGAGTCATTAAAAAAGGATGTAAATGGAGGGACAAAATGAAATCTGAACGACAGAAATGACAATATTTTTTACATTATTTTAAATACTTAAATTGAATTGTTGAATTGTCCCACGGCGAGTTGTGTCCGGCACAAAGCAAGCTCTCCATGAGGATGATTTTGTCAGGAACTCTGATATCCAAAGGCAAAGTTCCATATCTGACTGGGGGTCTGAAAGTATGTCCCACTCTTTGCATTCTTCCCATCCTAGTTTAATACACTAGCTACAGAATCACATTATTTCCTTGTATCCCTTTATGATACATCTGCATTACTGCATTTTCATTCCACACTTTTAGCTAAGCAACACTTAAAACTATGCTGTGTGTAAAGCAACCCTCATATTTGCCGAAATAAACATACTGAGAAGAAATTGCTTTAACGTTACTAGCACAAGGGAAAGATTAAAATCATAGAAGGCATTAAGGCGCATAATTAACAATTATAATTAAAAAATTAATTATTCAAAGGGCCAAGTGAGCATTTTAAGTGTGCACATAATTCACATTATATTATATGAATATAATAACAAATTATTCAAAGATCTTCCCAACTGGGGCAAATAAACATGCCTATGAATTGTATGTATATATCTATGAATATAATAAACTCTGCCTCTTTTTCCACAGAGTTTTTTTAAAAAGGAAAGCATAGACCACACTCTTTAAGTGTACAAATGTGGTTCCGGGTCTTTGCCTGTTTTGTGATGGACTGGCCAGCAGTCTTACAAAGAGGCAGTCACCCCAAAGGAATCACTTATTATGGAGGATTCATATGATAATGAATGACAGAGGTGAAAATACAGCTGCTGATGAGACCAAGTAGCTTATTGTTCCCACCAGAGTCATCCTGATTATAATCAATTGCTAATGGAAGGATTACAAATTTGGTCTTAAAACTAGATAATTAGCTAGAAGGAACTTCCAAAATTGCTTTGATAGCACACCTTGAGTATACCCCTCAAATACAAGAGGAACTTTTATTTGGTGATCCTTGAATATAATGTTAAATAAAGAATAGAGGAGAAGGCAGAGTCAAATGCAATCTCCCCTTTAAAATTCACTACCATTAAGCCCTGCTGGCATTTAATTGCATGGCCCTGAACCCATCCATTGATTAATTGGAGGAAACAATTTGTCTGAAATGACAAATATAAACATTCCAGGTTCTGTTCCAGTGCCTGGATATTGAACGGATTTGGATGGGGAAAAATGTTTCTGTCTCAATCCAGCCAAGACTTTGGATGTTCAGGCCATGCAGACATGAAGATATTCCCTTTCTGATCTTAGATGAGTTTCCATTTCCACAGTCAAGAGTGGTGTACTGTATAAAGTGGGAGTCTTCCTAGTCTTGCAGCTCATGTTTGAAGTGTGCCTTCTTTGTTGTGGCACATATCTTCTGAAATGAGGTTTCTATTGAGATCTGGATGGGCCCACACTCTACTGGTGTTTTGAAGTGGTTTAAAGATCTGGCTTTTTACCTATGCCTTTGGCAAAGGTGAGTGAAGGCTCCTTAGATTGTGTGGGGTTTTCTTTTTTTTCATTCCTAACTGGTTCTTGTCATCTTTGCAATTTTCTTTTCAATTGGAGTTTTATTTTTGTAATTTTCTAAAATGTTTTTACTCGTGAGTCATTGAAGTCAGACAGAATCGGACTTCCGGTGGCTCCGCCGGCGTCGCTGGAGTCTCTAACGTGAGGCTCCGGTCTCTGAGTTAGTATAGCCGTCAACAACAGCGCTCAACAGCTGTTTGTTGCGGCAAAAAAACTCCTCTTCGGGCAAAGAAGGGGAGTAGAGCTTCAAGAGCCGGGTTGAGCCCTTCCAAGAACCCTGGAACAAGTTTTCAGGGGCAGAGAAGGTGTGCTCCCCAGGCACTTGAAACGCTCCTGCTCAGAGACGCTTCTGTCGGCTGACAGAATTAGACGCCGCGACCGCCTCTGCTTTGAAGAGAGAACAATAAGGATTTTTAAACAGACGGAGTGAATACAAGAGTCCTTTGAGTATTGCAAGTATTTTGTTATTTTGTTTATGCCTTTTTACTTATAACTTTCTTGAATCAACATAATTCTTTCAAAATGGCGATTGCTTTAAGCTTTCACTTACTCAGTGAAAGTGAAGAAATCGAAAGTATTGAATCTGCTGGAAAGTGAAACTGAATTTTCTCTTCTCTTTCTGAAGTGATGTTTGAGAGACTATTTAGACTTGATGTATTTACTAAATTATAACGCAAATTGGATTTTAAAAGAAATTGAGAAGGGAGGAATTGGCAATTTTAAAAATCTTTTTTTCTACTTTTTCCTTTTTTTCTTTTTTTCTTCTTTCTACTATGACTATGAGATATAAGGCAGCAATGGCAAAGGTTTTTTTAGAATCTCAAGAGCTTATACAGTCTCCTTCGGAAATGCTTACAATGAAAGACTTACAGAATGCTTTAACTGTTGCATTATTTCCAGTAATGGTTACATTATCTTCAATAAATGATAAGCTGGATAAACTGGAGAATAAGCTGGATAAAAAGATGCCAGAACAGAAAAAAGATTTTAAAGCTATGTCAGAAGTTTGTAACTTAGAGCTGAGAGAAGATATTATTGAAGTCAATAAAGGAGTATTTTTTTCAAATGAAACTGATCTTCAATTGGCTGCTGAACATTATATAATACAATTTAATCAAGAAGTAAAACAAGAACAATCAATTAGATCCCTTTTTTCAAATGGAATTGATTTACAATTGATTGCTGAACATCTTATAATACAATCTAAATCAAAAGGAGAGCAAGAAAAAGAAGAATACAGTACTGAGTATAAAGAGAATAAAGGATGGATTTTGTTTGATAAACAGTTTATTTATGGACTGGAGGAAGAAGACTTGTTTCAAGAAAGGAAGGGTTGGTTATTCCTTTTTGATAAGCAGCAAGAAGAGGATTTATTTGACAAAAAAGAGACATTGATTCAGTTCAAGATGCGAATTACTTATGGAGGTGAAGAAGTAAAGAAGAGAGTTTTATTATTAACGAGGGAGGCCTCGTTACGGAGGTCTACTTGGCTGAAAAAAAACACCTAGAGTTCGACTGAAATGAAATTTAAAATTGTATGCAAGGGTTTATGGGTAATTTAATATTATGGACTGAATTAAGGACTAAGATTATGAGTAAGATGTAAGAGAAGATGATTAATGGAAGACATAACTAAACTGATGAAGAATGTATTTGTTTTGAAATGATCTAGGTTTGATATTGAATTGATTGATAGATAGATAAGGGATAGATAAGCATTATGTGATTTGTTAAAGTTTTAGGAATGTAAATTAGAAATGGAATAAATTGATTGTCAGATGAGAAAGCCCAGAAGTCGATTGAAGAGATGAAATTTAATAAATGTAAGGTATTAAGGTTAATCTAAGATCATGGGGTGAATTTAAGACTAATTTTACAAGTAAGATGTAAGAAAGGATGTTTAATGGAAAAAGATTAAGATTATAAGTAAGTTGTAAGATAGGATGTTTAAATGATATATTAAGATATATTAAGATATATTATTACAAATTAAATGTATTAGATTTGACTTAGATTGGTGGTTTAGACGTAAATGATAAATACTATTCTTAACAAGATGAGCTGATTGTTTAAAGGAATTAAGGTTAATTTAAGATTATGGATTGAATTAAAGATAAATATTATAAGTAAGGTTTAGGAGAGGATGTTTAAATGAAGATATATATTAAGATATATTATGGTAAATTGAATTGAATAAGAATATAATTATTATTATTCTTTCTTTTTTTATATAGTCTAAAATTCTTGTTAAGATTATATAATTATTTTGTTTGATGTAGTGGGGTTTTCTTTTGTTATACCTTGTATTCACTCTGGGAAGTCGGGGGGGGGGGTTAGGGAGGTTTGATAATCTTATACATGATGTTTTCTCAACTGCAATTGGGGTTGGAGGAAGAATAAATAATTACTGTTACTGTTATTAAGGGGTTGCTCGGGTGTCCTCTGGGCTCCACATCTGATGGGGGAAAAGGAAGGAGGAGTGAAGGTTGATGTAAGTGTAAGTTGATAAGAAGGGGGAAGAGGAGGATGGAGATAGAGAAGGAAGCAGAAAGAAGAGAAGGAGGGAGAAGGTAGGTAGTCAGTTGGTAAGTGAGGGGGAAGGATAGGGTTGGTGGGATGTGGTGGTGGGGGTGCCGAGCAGTGATGTTAATTGTTTGGGATGATTATTCTCAGTTGAGTTATTAGTACTAGATGTATTGAAATGTATTTATATTTTGTGTATGGATGATTGTTTACTTTTATATTATGATTTGATATGACTAGTTTCTTTTCTCTGTTAAAATTATAAAAAAATTAATAAAAAAAAAGAAGTCAGACAGAATCATCAGTCTCATAATCATCATCTAAATAATACATTCAAAATAATAAGCTACATGGTCGAAATATCACTAAAATAATCAACACCTGGCAATCCCTATTATACAAAATACAGCAAGACCAGTTGACTGAACCCAGATGGAACTTGGTAATTAAGATCAGAAAACAAGAAAATTAGTGCCAATGCACCCTGCTCCATACCCAAAAAGCGATATTGATCAGCTGTATTTGCCAAGTGTTAAAAGGGGCAGAGGATTCCTGCAGGTGAAACAAACTGTGGAGAAAGAAAAACATGGGTTGAATGACTATATCAGAAAAAGTGAATAATCCTTAATGAAGGAAGCCAATCAAAGAAAGATTTTGAACACAATGAAAGTGATGGATAACTATAGAAAAGAACCAATCAAAAACTCACTTGTTAATTGTAAGAACAAACCAATATGTGGTCAATATTTGAAAAATATAGAAGAAAGTGATTTTAAAAACCCACATAGAGCTCCTTAAGATCAGGAATGTTAAAGAAACTTTTATTTTAGCAGCTCAAGAACAACAAGCTTTGCCAGCTAATTGAATGAAAGGGAAAATTCAGCAAGTAACAAACCATGGTAAATGTCACCTCTGGAGTGAAACAGATGAAACAATTGATGATTTGATCAATGGCTGCAGCAAAATTTTAAAGTGACCATAATATTGAGATGCCAAAATTATTTATTGGAAATTTTGCCAGAGGTTTGGATTTGAATGTAGGAAGAAGTACTGGGACCATCAAGTTGAGATGGTTTTGGAAAATGAGTGGGTTAAGATCTTGTAGATAAGATCTTTAAGATAAAACAGATAGGCATCTTGTTCATAACATGCCTGATATAAAGTTATTGAAAAGACAAAAATCTGGTTCATTGATATTGCCATACTGGGTGATACTAGGGTTGAAAAAAATCAATTGGAAAAAATTACAAAACATCTTTCAAGGCTCAGACTTGCAGATCAAAACTGAACACTTACGGGGGAAAAGTCTGTTGTTATGTCAATGATGATTAGAGCCCTTGAAGCAATACCTAAACAATTCCCTTAATATTTGGAAATTTTGAATTGGTCAGACCTGCACAGCCTAATTTTACAAAAGAGTACTGTGCTTGGAACTGCCTATTTTCTCATACACTACCTTAATAATTCTTAAATCAGACAAGTCTTAGACTGTGAATATAATTGTAGATTGATGATGATGATGATGATGATGTCATATGGGCTAACAAATGTTAGCCCATATGTACCCCTGTTTGGTGCAGAATCCAAACTAAAGTATCCCAGAAACAGATGGTTGTCAAACAGCTGTAATGAAGGGTAATCTACCATCTCTGTGGAGAATTGGTTCCATTGTCAATCTACTCTTATTGTTAGGAATGAATATGCACAACCAATCAATCAATCAATCAGAATCTGTTTTTGGTAAATAACATCCATTATTAAATCAACTTGTACTGAATTAAAATGGCTTGTCTTTACAACTGGCTTATTTTTCTCTCTTTTTATTTAATTGTTCTTTTCTAGCTGAAGTAGAAGAAGAGAAGTACTGAGATGCAGAAAATGCAGAATTCTCTTAAAGAGAATTTCACAATGCAATTTCACAACCAGAAAGCAAACAAACCCCTTCTGTTTAGGTGCAGAATCCAACTGAAGTTGTTGTGAAACTATGAATATCTCAAATCACCCTCCATTCATTATAAAATATGCAGGAAATTTGCATATGTTTCTTATAGAATAACATTGCCTTCCTACAAGAGGTTAAAAAATGATTTCTAAAGCACTAGGTTCTAGTAATAGCTGTGTTACTTGTTTAGCTACTTTTCATGATAAAGATATAATACTAAAAAAAATCCACCATTCTCACTGGAGAAGTGATGATAAAGCTTTTTTTCCTCCTTAAAATACAGGAGGTTTTAATCAATTTGAATTCTCATTTACTGCTCCATGTAACAGCTGACCAAATCAGAGAAGTCTTGAAATGTGGTTTCCCCTCTGACCTGGTGGAAGCTGATGGTCTGACCTGGTGGGAGCTAATTCACGAGGATTAACCTGAATTACATGGCATGGTCCAACAAGATGGAGAACATCTCCCTGTTTTACTGCTATCAAAGCCAAGTGAGGCCTGCCATAAGCCTCTAGTTCAGGGGTTCTCAACCTTGGCAACTTTAAGACTTGTGGACTTCAATTCCCAGAATTCCTCAGCCAGCTTTGCTGGCTGAGGAATTCTGGGAGTTGAAGTCCACAAGTCTTAAAGTTGCCAAGGTTGAGAACCCCTGCGAGTCTAGTTGCTGCAGCAAATAATCAGGGCAAAACTGATCACATGGTAATCCACATTATTTTTTAGATGTCCTGATATACTCATAAAAATAATTTCCATCAGATTCAACCAGTCATCTATGGAACACTTATTCCTTAGACAACTTGTCAAGTTATCAGCTCAGTCTAAGCTACGCAGTTGCAGTGGCATTAATATTAGTGCAAAGTTGACAGTTCTTGAAAGGGATTAGACAAATCTATGATGGATAAGGCTAGCAATGATCATTAATAATGAGGGTGGTGTATTATCTCAGTATCAAAGACAGTATGCAGCTCTTAATATTATTGCACTCAATTCTCAATTGTCACTTTATCCAGATATTCAGCATCTGGTTGGCTGCTAATCCAGAACACAATGCTGGATTAGTTAAGCTTTTGACCTGATACAGCAAAATTCTTATTGTATTCTTTTATTTTTTAGGTTTTTATAATGATATAAGTAATATAAAGAGTATTTTTCTATGGGTTCAAGAAACTAGAAAATGTCAAATGATTCAATAATTTTGGAAATCTCAGCTACAATCTCTCTTTTTTTTTCTACTTTCTCTCAGAAGCACTTAAGTTCCACAAGACTTGCATAATTTTCTGGTATATAAAAAAAAAAGATGACAGTTTTCAGAATTTCAGAATTTAATAGCTAGGAACATAGCCAAGATTTGAGCAAGTTCGCACAGTTCTTTTTTCTTGCACTTCAAGCAGCAGATTCCTACATGCAATACCACCAGCTGCTTTGGAGTGTCTGTATTGCATTTGGAGAAATGAATTGCCAGCAGGCCTGGGAAGATGCTCAAGAAACAAGCCTGTCATGTGTGAAACAAATATGGTTCTTTGGATCACAGACAGTTCTCTGGTCAAACCCCCCCCTTAAGTGAACATGTTACAACATTCTGCTTATCTGGATTTCTGAAACAGTGAAAAATCTGTCAATGAAACAAGATGTGAATACCCAATGCCCATTCTCGTTCAAAGGACAATTAATTCATCAGTCAAAGCCAGTTAAAGTATTTCCTGGGGCTCTTCCCCACTGCTGACTTAAAATGTTATTCACATGTCCTTGAGCCAGCAGAAAAAATATGCTGAAACGGGCACAACATTAATAAATGGTGCTGCCTTTATTTACCGTTAATAGAGTGCCTTACGATCAGGGACTTATGAATTCTCCTGGCCTTGTTATCATTTTCCCACAAAACATCACTACCCAAATGAAAAATATTCACAATTATTCTTCTAAATGGGAGGTGGAGCTGGGGGAAGAAACCAGTTTGAATGGATAATTACTGGTAGATGTTCAGATGTTTAGCCATCTGTCAAAACTCACTTCAGTTTGGCTCAAGTATTTTGAACAGGTATTATTATTATTATTATTATTATTTAATAAATTTCTATGCCGCCCTATTCCGAGAACTCAGGGCGGCTCACAGCATAAATAGAAATCTAATATTAAAATACTACATAATACATATATAAAAAATACATATATAAAAAAGAAAACACCTAAATTAAGAAACCATTCATTCAACAAACGTACACACAAACATACACTGGCTAGGGGCAAGATGTCAACCGCCCCAGGCCTGTCGGCAAAGATGTGTCATAAGGAGTTTACGAAAGGCAGAGAGGGTGGGGGCGATATGGATCTCCGGGGGGAGTTGATTCCAGAGGGCCGGGGCCGCAACAGAGAAGGCTCTTCCCCTAGGCCCCGCCAGGCGACACTGGCTGAAGGCCGACTCTGTGGGCCCTAACCGGTCGCTGAGTTTCATGAGGCAGCAGACGGTCCCGTAAGTAACCTGGTCCGATGCCATGTATGTTCAAAGGGCAGAAGTGCAGCTGATATTTGTCATCTCTTTTTCAACTTGGTAATCAACCAATAACAGGGCTTCCTTTGAGTGCACACACAAGAAAAAAATGTGCTAAAACACTTATGCTAGAACCAGATCAAGTTCTGACCAATAATTAAATTGTTGGAGTCCTTTGGTTACATGTTTAGCAGTAAACATGAAAAGTAATAACTTATGTTTGACAACAAGTATACAGAATATACTGACAAGTATACGGAGAATTGTTCCTCTTTTTATCAGGCAGCATCTCTCTTGCCACAGCTGGCCAGCTGCTGTTCAGACTGATCCAGATCTTCAAGCCAGGTATTAACTCAGACATCTTGCAATTACAGGAGGCAATGGGAGTTGGGGGGTGGGGGACAGACTGGACTTCCCTAATATGGAAAGCAGAATGGCTTTGAAAGTAGCAGGCATGGGCCAGAGAGGAGGGGGCATGCCCACACCAACCTAAAATGGTCAATAGTTGCTGGGGTAATCCTACCCTGACTCCTAAGGGTCAATTAATTGCAACACAGTCCAAATGGTTAGTGATGTGCAGTAGATTGCACCAGTGATTTAAAAAAATGTCACGGTCTTCTCCGGGGAGCTCCGAGACAGATCTCTGCTTATCAGCTATTATCTCGGTCGCCAAGAGAAACTGCTGCCTGGAGGCAGCGGCACTTTAGAGGAGACCTTCTGGTGTTTCGGCAGAGGTCGGAGGCTGGGAGAGAGACCCTCGGCCGGCAGCGGAATCCCCGACGAGCAGATAGAGGTGAAAATCGCAGAGAAGGAAGCCAGAGGAGACGCACGCAGGGGGAAGAGAGGCCGGCTGCGGCCGGCCTGAAGACACGACGAGCCGGCTCCAGCACGAACAATGGAGGCGAGGGAAGAAGAAACACAGACACAGTAAGGAAGGAGACGGCTGGGAAAGACCCAGGACCCAAGAAAGAAGTACCCTGGACGGCTGAGAGACTTGGTGAGTGAACCAGAGCCCCAGGGGTACAGCAGCGCCCAGAGACTAACAGGGAGGAAGGAGGGAGATGGAGAAAAAAAAGAGAGTGACGGAGGGGAAACGGAAGACAGGAGAACGACAGGGGAAACAGTAAGGGGCAGGCTGAAGGGATTTGAAACCAAAAGCGGACAGAATACAGCAGAACGTGAGCAGGAAAAGAAAATAAAGCAGGGCAAGAAGGAGCCAGCAGAGGGAGAAGGGAAGAGATAGACTGGCAGATGATAGCTTGGAGGAGGCCAAGGCAAAGCTACTGAACTGGCTCCCTGACCACAGAACTGCCTGAATATTAGCTATTAGCCCTGAACTGCCTGAACCCCAAGCCTGCCCCCTGAAAGATCAGAATACTGGACCATCACCAGAACACGGTCTGGTGATTAATTTGGACTAATTTGAAAACCAAAGAAAAGCCTGGCCAACAGGAGGCTAAGCTCAAGATGAATACCAAGCAGACTAAACTGATACCCTCCAAGGGAGCTGCACCCTCCCCAGCTCAGCTTACTAAAACACCTGGGAGCACCCAACCCATCATCACACTCTCCCATCCACCCACAGGCCCCCAGACCCATCTGTTGACCCAGGCCTGTCCAACATTCCACATGATGCAAGCATTAGGGGAGATGATGGAGACACTGGGAAAAAGGATGGAGGGACTGGACAACAAGTTGGAGGGAGTGGGCACAAGGCTGGAGAAAAAGTGCAAAGATGTAGAACAGAAGCTGGAGGAAAGGTGCAAAGATATAACACAGAAGCTGGAGGAAAGGTGCAAAGATATAACACAGAAGCTGGAGGACTAAGGCAGAGATCTAGAGAGAAAATGGGAAGAACAACGCAGAGCTGTGACCGCAGACCTAGACCAGATTAAGGAGGCAATGCAAACACACAACAAGAGAATGAGGGATGAAATGGAGAAAAATCTCAAAGAGATCAGGGAGAGTGTGGAAAGGAAGATGGAAGAGGTGGAGAGCCACATGGAGGAACAGATAACAGAGATGAGAAGTGTGGCTTGGGACCAAGCCACAATGGTGCAATATTGGCAAATGGCATCTGCAATCAGATTTAGGGGATGGAAAGAAACAACAAATGAAACACAAGAGGACCTGCACAGAACCTTTGTAAGCACCCTGGCAAAATTTCTGGGGAGGGAAGACAAACATATTGCATGGCAACTAGACAGAGTCCACAGAGTTAACTCCTGGACGGCAACAAACAGGCACCTACCAAGGGACGTGGTCATCCACTTTGTAACAAAAGGGTTCTGGGACCTTATCTCCACAATGTCCTACAACAAGACACTATATGTCGAGGGGCAAGAGGTGAAGGTGCTGAAAGAGATCCCCCAGGCGATGCTACGAGACAGAAAAGACTACAAGTTCCTGGTCAACGAACTGAGAGCACGCGCACTACAATATCGTTGGGAAGCCCCAACGGGAATGTCACTACTCTATAAAAGTAAAAGGTACCACCTGAACACGATCCAGAAAGCCAAAGAATTTCTTGAAAAGGAACTGAAGGCGGCAGGACCTTGACCCACAATGATGGACGAAGCAGACGGGTCACTCGAAAGCGGAAGGGACCTAGAACAAAGAGCAAAATACCCAGAAGCACAGGCTGTTGCAGCAGGAGGAGAAGGGAATGGACCACCTCGAGATGCGACGACACAGAGAACAGAGAGCAACAAAAACAAGGAAGCATGGCAGACTGTAGAGTCAAGGCAACTAAGATCCACTACCAAACGCACGGACCAGCAAGACAAGACCCCACAAAACAATATGAGCACCAACCCGGATACCATGGGAACGAGACCAAGGAAGAAAGTAGGAGAAAGGGAAGAAGCGGTCCGGCAAGAGTAACCTGAAACCGATAATGGCAAGTAAATATTTGACTTGGAACGTTAACGGGTTAAACTCTCCACAGAAAAGGAGGAAAATATTTCACTACCTGAATCAAGGTAAAAATGATATAATTTGCCTACAAGAAACACACATCAGAGTGGCGGATCAGAAATATTTAATTAACAACAAATTAGGCACACAATTTGTTGCAGCGGCACCAGGAAAAAAGAATGGGATTGTTATATATGTAAAGAAACATGTAATTGCTAAGCTAATAGAGTCGGACTCCCAGGGTAGATACCTAGCAATCGAAGTAACACAGGACGACAAGAAGATTCTGGTGATGGGCATATATGCACCAAATCAACGACAAGGAAAATTCTACAAAAAGATTCACAAGAAGTTAATACAGCTCAACTACAGATCATGCATTATATTGGGAGACTGGAACGGTGTCATAGAGATCGCCCTGGACAAGAAGAAGACTAAACCTAACCCGCAAAAGCACTCCAAGTTGCCTAAATCCTTCTTCGACATGAAGGAGGACCTTGTACTGACAGACGTATGGAGGGAAAGGCACGGCAAAGAGCAAGAATTCATCTTTTTCTCTGGCAGACATCAGTTATTCTCCAGAATTGACTTTATCCTAACATCTAGCGACTTGCTGGTTCGCCTAAACGCTGTGAAAATCCTACCCAAAGTGCTAACAGACCATAACCCGGTAGGGATGGAATTAAGACATGATCGGAAATCGAGCAGATCCTGGAGAATTAATGAAAACCTGTTTAGACACGAGGAAAAAGTGGCTGAATGCAAAAGTGCCATGAAGGAATTCTTCAGTATAAATATGAACAATGAAACACCCATAGAAATGATTTGGGACGCCAGCAAGACGTACATGCGCGGGATTCTCATGAACATGAACAACAGGCACCGTCGTAAACAAGAACAAAAAAGAAAGGAGTTACAAGATGAGATAAGTAAAAAGGAGCAGCTATTAATAAGAAAACCAGAGGACAAAGTCACCAAAGAAGGAATCAAGATTCTAAGAAAACAATTTGACTTGCTGATGGCAGATCAAGTGGCAAGGAATATACAATACGCAAAACACAAGACATTCTGTAATGCCAACAAACCGGGTAGATGGCTGGCTTACACCATAAGGAAGAAGCAGAAATCCCGCATAATTGAAAAGATAGAGTACAAAGGCAAGGAAGAATTTCAACAGGAAACCATCAAGAAAGCTTTTACCAAGTTCTATTCAAAGCTATACGCTGAGGAGAAGACACCAGTCAAGGAGATAGACAAGTTTCTACAAAACGAAAAGTTACCGACCATCACCGATGAACAAAGAAATGCCCTGAATGCTTTAATCACAAAGGAGGAAATACATTCGGCGATCAAACAACTGAAAAAAGGGAAATCGCCCGGGACGGATGGGATAACAGCTACCTATTACAAACAGCTCCAAGAGGAAATGTTAGAACCCCTCAGAAAGCTATTTGTCAACATACAAGAAGGGGGCCAAGTCCCACCCTCCTGGAAAACAACTTACATTTCTCTAATCCCCAAAGAGGGAAAAGATAACACACAACCTGCAAATTACAGACCCATCTCACTACTAAACACAGATTACAAAATCTTCACAAAAGTTTTGGCCACCAGAGTAATGACTGTACTACAAAAAATAATTCACCCAGATCAAACGGGATTTATACAAGGACGTCAGATGAAAACTAATGTGAGACAACTGTTGAACATAATAGAGTACTTGGAAAGACATAACCAGGTACCCGCCACCCTCATGTTTGTGGATGCAGAGAAAGCCTTCGACAGATTGAACTGGCCATTTCTGACAAACCTGGTCCGGGGAATGAAAATGGGAGAGCAGTTTCTCAACTCCATAGTGGCAATTTACCAGAAGCAGACAGGCCAAATCATTGTGAATGGTGACCTAACAGACTCATTCAACATAGAAAGAGGCACGAGACAGGACTGCCCGCTGTCACCCCTGCTATTTGTTCTAACATTAGAGACTCTACTGAACAAGATAAGAGCAGCAGAAGACATAAAGGGCATACGGATTAGACAACAAGACTACAGATTATGTGCCTTCGCAGACGACCTGCTGGTGGCAGTGTCACAGCCAGTACAATCAGCAAAGAGACTGATGGAGAT
The DNA here is from genome assembly GCA_034064705.1 of Bothrops alternatus. Lineage (NCBI taxonomy): Eukaryota > Metazoa > Chordata > Lepidosauria > Squamata > Viperidae > Bothrops > Bothrops alternatus. Next base: position 15,645,363 of record JARGCV010000023.1, read on the forward strand.
AATGAAAGACTATGGTAGGGTATTAGGCTTCAAAGTAAACATATCTAAAACGAAGATGCTAGTTAAAAATCTAGACAACAAAGCAAAACAGGACCTGGAAAGAATAACGGGTTGTGAAATAGTTAAAAAAGTTAAATACTTAGGAGTGGAGATATAAGCAACGAATGCGAAATTATACAGAAATAACTACGAGGCGCTGTGGAACAAGATACAAACAGACCTGGACAGGTGGAAAACACTACAATTGTCCCTGCTGGGCAGGATAGCGGCTGTAAAAATGAACGTATTGCCAAGATTTCTATTTCTTTTCCAAATGCTACCCATATTCAAAAAGGAAGTGGAACTGGACGACTGGCAGAAGGGCATCAACGGATTTATCTGGGATGGCAAGAAACCGAGAGTTAAATTAAAAATCATCCAAGACACAAGGAAGAGAGGGGGATTAAAAATGGCCAATCTAAAGTTATATTACTACGCCACGGCATTGGTGGCGCTGAGTGACTGGATCAACATGACAAACAAATGAATACTGAATATTGAAGGGCATGGTCTACTATTTGGATGGCACGCATACCTGGTGTATGACAAAAAGGCTGATATGAACTTCAGGGAGAACCCCTTACGAACCCCGTTGTTGCGGGTCTGGACGAAATATAAGTACCTTCTTCACGATAAGATCCCCATCTGGGCGATACCTGGGCACGCAATAGGGGACATAAATACATCCCAAGGGCAGGAAGTGGTGCCCTATAGTAAACTGGTATTAGAAGAAGAAAATGGGTTTTCATTAAAGCCACAAAACACGCTAGCAGAAGAAGGAATAGGGGGTACCTGGCTATCATATTTGCAACTGCAGTCTAGGTGGCAAAAAGACGTGAGGAAAGGCTTATCCCGGACAGATGAGAACTTAATTGAACAAATTAGAGAGCAGGGGATCATGCATATCAAACGAGTGTACGGTGCTCTGATAGAAATCGACTCTGAAACTGTGCGAATCAAGACCTGTATGGTAAAGTGGGAACGAGATTTTGGGCACCCTATCACGATGGAAATGTGGGAGGACATCTGGGTGAGAAATGTAGAATTCACGAAAGCGCAACATCTAAGGGAAAATTTCTACAAGATGTTCTATAGGTGGCATCTAGATCCGAAAAAAATATCATACATCTACCCAGACACCCAACCTAAATGCTGGAGGTGTGGCAACAAGGAAGCTACATATTTCCACATATGGTGGACATGTAGAAAAATTAAAGCCTTTTGGAGGAACATATGGTGGACACTCCAAACCATTTTAAAAAAGCGTATTGAATTTCTACCTCAGGTTTTTTTGTTAGGGATCATAAAAGATTGCACTACCACCGAGACGAACTTAATTCTGAATTTGATCACAGCAGCTAGACTGCTGGTGGGACAATACTGGAAGAAGCCAGAAATACCACCTATCGAAGACTGGACTTTGAAAGTAATACATTTGGCAGAAATGGCGAAAATTTCGGCATATTTGAAGGACCGCTCAAATGAACAATATATGATAGACTGGAAACAGTGGATAGACTATATACAAGAAAAACACCGATCAAATAGAATGTATCTGGCGTATAGTTGAGGCTTGACGTGAGGAGTGAAGAATGTTTACCAAATCAGACGTTTACAAAGACTAATACCTAATGTTGTATTATATGTTCTTAATATGATCTTATGTTTAATGTTGATTGCGTTAATACTGAAAAAGTGTATTGAATTTCTACCTCAGGTTATTGAATTTCTACCTCAGGATCTTTTGTTAGGGATCATAAAAGATTGCACTACCAATGAGACGAATTTAATTCTGAAATTGGTCACAGCAGCTAGACTGCTGGTGAGACAATACTGGAAGAAGCCAGAAATACCACCTATCGAAGACTGGACTTTGAAAGTAATACATTTGGCAGAAATGGCGAAAATTTAGGCATATTTGAAGGATCGCTCAAATGAACAATATATGATAGACTGGAAACAGTGGATAGACTATATACAAGAGAAACACCAATCAAATAAAATGTATCTGGCGTATAGTTGAGGATTGACGTGAGGAGTGAGGAATGTTTACCAAATCAGACGTTTACAAAGACTAATACTTAATGTTGTATTTCAGGTTCTATGATGATTGCTTCTTAATATGATCTTATGTTTAATGTTGATTGTTTTAATAAAAAAATTTTTTTTTAAATGTCACAGCTGGTTGCTTGCTTAAAGAGGAAAATTTTAACTCTGAAATAGATAAGGAAAGCTTTAAGATGTTTCAGGTTATGGGCAGGAGATGAGAAGAAGGCAATGAGAGGAAGATATTGCAGAAGAAATATTGCCAGGCATGTTCATGCCATAGTGAGTGGAAATGGAGAAAGCCTCTGGACATAGATGCCTCCTGAAAATTCACAAACAGCATGGGCCCTATGAACATACTGTAAATGCATGCTTGTATTTCTAATTAAAGAGTGGCTAAGTACAGCTGCCTTGTTTTATAAGGTCAGCCTATTTTCAGTTTATCATTGGAATTCAAGCTGTGTTTTGTACATATTTATCCCATTCTGCACAACATGGGATTTGATTTTAGAAAGGAAAATAAACTCGTATCATTACAAGTGTCCAGAAGAGAGTGAGACTGACAGAAGCATAGCCCCCCAATACAACCATCGTTCCTCTTGTATGTGCATCATGATGGTTCATATGTGCACAAAATGACACAGCTTTCCATGCCATGTGACAATGCTGCTTTTCTCATTGCTGCTGACAAAAGCAGCAAAATCCTGCAGAGGCTACTGGATATCATCTCACTTTAAATGGCTGCATGATGCCCTCAAGACCCTTTAGATAAGGGGTCCTCAACCTTGGCAACTTTAAGACTTGTGGGCTGAGGTATTCTGGGAGTTGAACTCCACAAGTCTTAAAGTTGCCAAGGTTGAGGACCCCTGTTTTAGATGGTATTCCTCCGTATGAAGGTCATTTGGGGAGAAGACCCCATCGTGTGTGATGTGACCTAGCAAGAACTGCCTTGGCTTGGGAGGATTGAGTTAAATGACCCCCATGCTCTGCCACATGACTGATTTCTAACGATCCCTGGATTTGCTTATGGGGACAGTTGTCAACCGAGAAGGTGGCTGACTTGACCATTTCATTTCACATAGGTCAGCAAGCAGCCATCAGAGGAAAATGATTTTTGTTCCCCATCGACCTGGGTTAGATTGAAACCGGTGACCCAGAAATGAAAGACTGAAAGGGAAAGGGTTCCACTTCGTGTATGGCCAAACGCCACTTCTTTCTCCACCTCACTCATTATCTTGCCACAGCCCACACCTCCCCTTTTTCCACCCCCAGTACCTCTCTCAAAAAAATATTAATCCACCCAATGCCTTCTTTTTTAATTGCAAAGCACCATATGGAGATCTGTTGTGGTTTTGTTAGAGCCTCAGTACTAACCACGTCTCCCCCCCCTCCTTCATGTGCCGATAGATTCATCCTTCAAGAGGGATGCATTGACTTCTACAGTATATTTCAACAGCCTGATAGGTTTTGGAGTGGACGTTTGAAGCAAAGCCAGGCTTAGGCAGAAAATCAATACTAACAGCCTGCCATCATCTGAAGGAGAATGATCAAAGAGGTTTTTTTAAATAAAAAAAACTGTGGGGGGGGGGAGAGAGAGAGAGAGAGAGAGAGAGAGAGAGAGAGAGAGAGAGAGAGAGAGAGAGAGAGAGAGAGAGAGAGAGAGAGAGAGAGAGAGAGAGAGAGAGAGAGAGAGAGAGAGAGAGAGAGAGAGAGAGAGAGAGAGAGAGAGAGAGAGAGATGGATTTTGTTAGCCTCTGCCTCTATTCATTGCTGTTGGTACATAGCAGGCTGTTATTACACTGGGGTAGAAGATCTGCAGGGATGTTCTTTTTGCATGGCGATCTTCTGCTCATCTACTCTAATTTAGGAGCTTTACTCACCTAAGATATGACCAGATCTCAGTTTACGGAAATGAAGATAATTGGTGTAGATTAGCACTGAGTACAGTCTTACTGGAATTCTGTTTTACTTTTAAAACAATAGTGCAATATAGTGATACGATACAAATGTTCAGCAGAGATAAAACAAGAAAACATGTCATGTTTTGTGGTAAGAAACTCCACAGTTTAACAATGTTTAGTACAAAGAAATGTTTCGTTTTACCTGTCCTGAATTCTCATTGCTCTACCTCATACTAAAGCCAAGATTAGTGTTTTACGAGAGAGAAAGGAAAGTGTATCTATTTTTCTCCATGTGTACATAATTTTGTGTAATGTATACTCTTGCTCATCATTTTCTAAATTAGAAGGTGTCAAACCTTGTAAACTTTTCCTGAAATAATGCTATTCCAATACTTCAGTCAACTTTTCAAAATTGTTCTTCAGGTTTATAGCCAAACCAGATGTGCCCCACACATCATAAATTTAAATATGATATCTTGATCTTGGCAATTTTATTTTCACGGCCTTTCTAAAATAAATCCCCAGCATGGAATTTATTTTGGAAGAGGGAAAGGAATAATAAGAGATTTCTGTGAAGTTAAATTTGGAATGGGAGAATGAGAGTGCACATCATCATCTTAATTGCATTGAACCTCACTAGACTATTTATGTTCTCATGAATGAAGGCAAATTTATGTTCTTACCCTGGAGACAATTTCATGTTTGAAATTGGCTGCTCCAGCATCAAAGGAAGTTGCTTGATACTGTTTTGATCTCTAGGTCAGAGGACTTCCAATAAGATCAGGACAGAACATGTCCTCTTGACTTGAAATAACTGCTTTCGAATTCAAAATGACTGTTTTGAGCTTGAAGGCTCTTCCATACAGCAGCACAAAAGTGCCATTATCCATACCAGGAGTTGGCCCAAAATTTTCCAATTCAAAGAACTGCTGACCACAGTGCAGACTGCTGTTCTGTCCCAGCAGCAAAGCAAAATTAGGTGTTCTACCTGCACTTAAATCTTAGGCAAAGAGAGAGGCTAGATAGGAAATGTTTCCTTTTAGTGTCTGAGAGCAGAAGATTCATCAGCACCAAAGAAGCCATTCTCCGGCACTTCTGTTCCCACACAAGAGTATTAGCAGGGAGAGAGAAGAGAACCAGTTCCCCCTTTCATCTCCTTTGCTTAGGATTACCAGACATCTGACAAAGAAGGACTTGTCCTTCCTTTTAAATCATGTCCTCTTTTCAGCAGGCATAGACCCAAAACAAAATATTGTCTGGCTTTTAGAGTATTGTTTTAATTTTAGACAGTCTGTTTTCTGAACTCAACTATCTTGAAGGGCTAACAGTCCTTGATATACATGACAGTGGTCACCCAGTACATCACTGTCACATGTGAACCAGAAACATGTATAAAACAACTCCCACTCCCTTAGGCACTTTAGCACCTAAGCCATGGTGTGTGGGGGAGGAGTGGGGAGAAATGTCTACTTTGAGAGTAGCATCTTTGTGGTGGTCTCCTTAGCATTAAGTGGACTTTCAAAGGGAAAGGAAATTTTTTGGTACCAGGGAAAGTGCAGCAGATCCATTTCTCTTTTTCTTCCCTCCCCCAATCCATGGAGAACAGGAGAAAGGGTGAGAGTGGCTCTTTGCTGTCAATTTTTTCATCACACAGAGGTCAGAGAAGTAACAGCAAAAATCCTGCTTTCCCCCCCCCCATCCCATTTTTGAAATGTTGAGAAAACTGGGTACCCAAAACACTCAGTTCCTACTCCTCTCCTGCTTTTCCAGCCATTATATTTCAGCAAGATAAGTAGAAATGATGGGGGTTTGATGATAGGAGAATCCTGACTCTCCCACTACTAAAAGGAAGACTATTGTGCTGTGCCAGAAGGGGGAATCTATGGCCTTCCAATGGTTAAACTGAGAGGAACTGCTAAGAGTTGCATTTCATGACTACACTCAGTCATAACCAAAAGACTCTGTCATAATCAAGCTTGTGGGTAGGAATGAGATCTATCATTCTGAAGATTACAACACAGAACTCAGCAGAGGGAAGAATGGAAATCATCTTCAGGTTCATGGCATGATGAATATCAGGTATGGCTCTTGATGATGATGATGATGATGATGATGATGATGATGATGATGATGATGATGTTATCCATTCAGTTGTGTCTGACCCTTGGCGACTCTATGGCCCAGGTCTCTCCATATCTTCTGGTTTCACACTATTTCTTTGAGTTGTTCTATGCTCTGGCTAGTGTCAGCTTTGATGGTGTCCACCACTGTGTTCTTTGGCAGCCTGGTTTCCTTTTACCACTATCTCTTCCAAACATACTCTTGTATGGCTCTTATATGGCTCTTATAGAAGGCAATTATGAGGTCTGAAATCAAGAAAAAGTTCACATAGTTGAGTTTAGAGGGACAGGATAGTACAAAAAGCACAAGAGAGTATCAGGATATTGTTTCAGCACTGATTGACAACAAACTCATATTTAAAATAGCACATATCTAAGAATATAGCATGGCCCAATCTATTCTATATTATTAGATATAAGAATAAGGAGATCAAAGCTCTTGCTTCCAAATGTATTTTAAAAGGTAGAAAGAGATTAGGCTTTCCTAATCCCTAGATGATCTTTTTACCACATCCAGGTGTTAAGGGGTCTGTTGCAAACATCATGATACTCATCTTTATGTCATGTGATTGAGACTGACCCCACCCATCCATGGCCTGGATTTCTGCAGAGGTGAACCGTGTGTTTTCCACTTATAATAAAATGGCCCTGTTACCAAGGCACAGAAAAATCTTGATCTGAGCACTTCATACAATTTTAAATTTGAAACTGAAATATCCTGGGCATTATGAGTGTGTGGGGGGGGGAAACATTCACTTCTTGCATCTTGAAGATGCAAGAAGGGAGGTCTCCCTGTGCTGAAAACAACAGGCATTTCACTGAAAATGCTTTAATGATCTGATCTCTCAGGTAAACTCTTAAATTTTGACAAGCCACAGGACAGTCAAGTAACCTGATGAAAACAGAACTTTTCTTTAAAAGCATTGCTTTGTCAATTTAGCTGATTTTTTGTTAGGTTTGTCATTCAGATCTAAGAATTTGCTTAGATATACAGTATTGTCTGAATTTAAAGTAAAATGACAGCAGGTTCACTGACCATGTACATAGTGATTTGCTTAATCACGGTTTATTGAGCAAGCCATTTTTTGTTAGATTCAGACCATATGCTAAGCTATAAACATGCTTCCCAAAGCACAATTGGTTGGGGTCATATGCTAAACAAAACCGCCAAATCAAATTATGACAATAATGCACATGTGCAACCAACTAACAGACTGTTTTTTATCTAAAATTACCTATTTAAATATTAAATATGTACTATAATAGTTTTCTGGTTGCAAGAACAAGAGTAATAAAATAGTAGGAGCAATAATGTGGTACTTCAACATGTGGAACTGTATAAAGCTGACAAAGTAGCAATAATGCTGCACTAGAATATCTACAAGAAATATACTTGTCTGCAAGCAAGAACTGGTAGGATTACAAAGTAATAGAAAATGAAGAAGCTAAAGGGCTCTGGGACTTTAGAATTCAAACAGACAAGCACCTGCCACGTAACACCCCAGCGTAACAACTGTCAGTAAGAAAGACAAAATAATATGGACAGTGAATGTGGCAGCACATGGAGACAGCAAAACAGAAGAGAAAGAACTGGGGGGGGGGATAACAAAATACAAAGACCTGCAAACAGATGTAGAATGACTGTAGCAAAAGAAAACAAAAATAGTACCAAGAATGGGTGCAATCCCAAAACATCTGGAGCACCACTTGAACACCTTGAACATTGACAAACCCACCATCAGTCAACTTTACTTTACTTGGAATAGTTTACATCATGTGATGATAACTTTAATATTGTTAAACAACATCAGCCTATTCCAGGTTCTTGGGCAGGACTCAGGAGGTGGACAAAAATGCCAAATCCAGCCTAAACAAGTGGCTGACTGTATGGTCAATCATTTAAAAAAATCCCACTTTTTCAGGGCCTCTCTGAAATTTCCCGTCATGGATATCATCTCAAGAGAATAGTTTATATGACGGGAGATGATGAAAGTTGTTTGGGGCTAGATCTAATTATTTTTGAGTTAAATAGCAAAGCTGCTTAACTTGATTTTGGAGCTTGCTCAACACACTTAAACCACCCTGAGCGGTAGAGTATCAAGCAAACTGGGCCACAGTGTCAGCTTATCCTGGAGGAAAAGCCTGATATGGATTGTGTCAAGATAAATTTTTGTCCGCTAGCAACACTGAACTTAGTTATATCTAGGTGGAGTTGGGAGTTTCCTGTGTCTTTTCTGTTCTTGCCCAAAAAAGAATAGAATTGTTGACTAGATTCATCGCTCTTGTAACTTGTATGTCTTCCTTGGCAGGAGGAATACAAACAAAATCCGGCAGTGTCTGCTTTACTCATTTTATCAAAATTTCTAAATCTCATTTTCTGAAGGGTTTATAAATCACTAATTCGTATTATAGAGAATACTAAATTCTTTTAATCTCTGCGTCCCAAAGCAAAGTATAAACCTCACCATGCTTTTCAAAAGTACATAGTTCCCCAGTCTAACATTTCCATATTTTAACACTTGAAAAGTCTCCATTTATAAACCATTTTCTACTCCAGAGATCAGCCTGCATTTAACTACATTACAGTTTTGTGTCATGGCTTGTCATTTTGCACCTCAACCATGTTGTGATTCAACTAACAGTAAGGAGGTATTGTTCCAGGCACAACAAATATACTTGACTGCTATTTAATTTTATAGTTAAATATACATAGACAAACCATCATTAAATTTAGCATCTTTTCTCAGTTTTTCCCTGATAAATGTGTGTTCCTAATTTGCTGGAATAATGAAATCTTTTGTACCTCCTTCTTTCTCAAAACCCAACACAGTTCTAGGCTGCATTAAACAGAGGGATAGAATCAAGATCATGTTAAGTGTTAATACTCTTTTATAATGGCTGGGTAAGGCCATACTTGGAATACTGCACCCAGTTTTGGTTGCCACAATGTAAAAAAGATGTTGAGACTCCAGAAAGAGTACAGAGAAGAGCAACAAAGATGATTAGGTGGTTGGAGGCTAAAACATATAAAGAACAGTTGCTAGAATTGGGTATATCTAGTTTAATGAAGAGAAGGACAAGGGATGTTCCAATATCTCAGGGGTTGCCACAAAGAAGAGGGAGTCAAGCTATTCTCCAAAGCACCTGAAGGCAGGACAAGATGCAACAGATGGAAACTAATCAAGCAGAGAAGCAACCTAGAACTAAGGAGAAATTTCTCAACAGTTAGAACGATTAATCAGTGGAATAACTTGCTTCCAGAAGTTGTGAATGCTCCAACACTGGAAGTTTTTAAGAAGAGATTGGACAACCATTTGTCTGAAAGGCTTTCTGCCTGAGCAGGGGGTTGGACTAGAAGACCTCCAAGGTCCCATCCAACTTTTATTCTGTTATTCTATTATCCTTAAAGAGACTTAGTCCATACTCATCATAAAGGAGTATGGCTTTCACTTGATTATCTGCTTCCAAAGTAGCAATATTGCATGCTATAGTAAAAAGAGGAACTTTGATCTATTCAATGGATTTTATCTATTATATGAGCGGCATTTCTGTCTGCAGAAGTTAAGATCTAGCCTTGGTAATTTGATTTCACCTTCAGGTGGCTGCAGTCAGTGTGCTTTACTTGAGGTTGCCTATGAAGAGAGGCTCCATAAATTTCAACTGGTTCTGAACATTGGGGCCAGATTGTAGTCCCATAACCATGTGCAGAACCGTCTGAGCAGGTTTGCGTGTCTGGTTTGAGATTCCCAAAATAGCCCAGGTTACATTGGTCCTTGTGTCCACCTTTTATATGTATTTTTTTCTTTTTCACAGATTAGAGATAAATTCAACTAGACAAATGTTTTTCAACTTTGGTAATTTTAAGATGCATGGACTCAACACCCAGAATTCCCCAGCCAGTATACTGAGGACATTCTGGGAGCTGAACCCCACACATCTTAAAGTCACAAAGGTTGAAAAACACAGGGTTAAACACTCTTTGGGAAATTCATCCAGGCTATTTTTTGCTCACTTCAAAGTGTATTATTGTAAAACTGAGAATAAAAAGAGACAGTCAGTAGGCTTAAGCCTGTCCGAATCTTTCTAGCAAAACTGACCATTCAGTTCTTTCTTTTCCTTAGAAAGATTAATCTGAACAGCTGGCCTACTGAATAGTTTGAAAATATGTAAACGAAAAGTAATACTCCTTATTAACACATCTCTGAATATACCATGATTTATGTTTCTGCTGTCCAAAGAAACTGGCAGTTAGAATCAGACATTAAGAAGGATGAAAGCTGTATTTGGGGTCTATAATAATATTTGGGATTAGGATGCAGAGGTTGTGGATTTTAAAAAAAAGTTATTGATGTTTTCAACCTGTAACTCCCCTATTTATTCATATAGTGCTAATCTTTCTTATCTGTAAATTAGCTAAAATGTCACAGAGTATCGTTGGCTTAGCTTGACTTTCTTCCTAAGAAAACTGAACCTAATTAAGTACTGGGAAGAAATAAAACAATGATTTAAAATGCTAAACACACAAACACAACGCTAAAAAAATAAACATGCTTTGTTTCATCAGCTTTTTAAAAAAAGCTTCAAAATGCAAATATTTTATTGTGGCTCTGGTGATGATTTTATGTCTCTTGTTAAGAGGATCTTAGGACTTTCTTGGATAGCATTGTGACTGTAAATAACAGTAAATCATCACTTAATAAGTTTACGCACTAGGGCAGAATATCCTATTTATTCTGAAATATCATTCACTCCTCCATGATATACAGGTAGTCCTCACTTAATGACCATTCAAAGTTATGACCAACCCTCAAAAGTTACTTGTGACTAATCCTCGAAGTTACAACTGCTACCCACATACACACCCCATGGTTACATGATTACTTTTCAGACACTTGGCAACTAGGTAGTGTTTACAATGGGAGAGAGGGAAAACCATCCTGCACTGCGATTTGTGACATTTTTTGCCAGTTTCTGGTGTTTTTTGCAGGTTTCTGACAAAAAGTGCCCCTTTGGGAGAGTGGACCTGCTAAATGACCGTGTGGTTCACTTAATAAACATGTGATTTGCTTAACAACTGCCGTGACCATCATAAAACAGTCATAAACTTGAGTCAGGTCATGTGGTAACCTGCTTAAGATCATAATGGCTTACGGCAGATTCAGTTGTGGTCACTAAATGAGGATTACTTGTAATATTAGATTTCTAATCTTTATAATGATTATTCTTTGGCTGTTAAAAAATAAGATAAAAGAGTCAGAGGCAACCATTCTAGACTTGAGCCTGAATAATCGTAAAATTAAGCTGATTAAGGCATTGTAGATGTCATTGAAACATAACATTTGAATCAGCTTGAACCCTATTCCCACCATATTATGGAAGAGATGGAACATATGCAGCAGGGAGGTGTTATCTCTCTGTTGCAGATATTCACTCTTTAAAGTAATCTGCCCCAAACTTGGCATTTTCCAAATATGTGGCCATGGTGGTCAGGGAATTCTGAAGTTTGCCCACAAATATGGAGAGTCCTAGTTTAGACAAGACAGCTCTAATAGATGAAAAATAGCAGGGCTGAGCATAGGAACATGAGATAGACAACAAGGTTAGACAATAGATCCCATGATTCTGTTTGTAATTCTAATCAAGTATAGGAATACCCAGACAGAATTTCTATGTGTAGAAACTCCTGGAATTGCTGTGATATCTCTGCTTCTGACAACTTATCACTACAATTACTGAAAGTCAGCTTTACTGCACTCTATTGACTGCATAGCAACAGTCTGTATGTATGTTGGGAAGATCTGGAGAAACGGAGCAACAGACAAGCTGGCTACTCATGAATGTGCTTCCAATTGATATATGTCTGAACAATATGATCAGCAATAAAATGCTTTAGGTCAGATGGCTCCTATCTGGAGTTCCAGCCAGCTATCCCAGCTTAGTAGGCTCTTCCTAGCATTCAACAGTGTGTGGTCACTCAACAGGTTGAGTGGCGAAGAGTTAATTTTATTTACCGGTATTGATTTAGTTGCTAACTTTGAATAGGAGTTATTGGCTTAGTTTATTTTTCTAAACACTTTTAGGATATTTTTATTTATTTATTTATTTTTGCCAAAACGTAGGGCTTCCCAGACTATGGTGCTGTCACCAACTTGATTGTCATGAAAGCTCCAAAAGACTATTTTGTTTTAATAGCTCCATTATGGACTTAGTTGGACAATACTCATCCCCTCCAATCTTTGTATAGTAAAACTAATTTTCCAAATATTGTCCTTAACTCAGAGTGATGATCACCGAATGATACACACATGTGTATACTACCATAGTCATGATGTTAAAAGCAAGAAGAAATAATTGTATTGAATTAATCATTGACTTCTTACACAAATACCAATGTATAAATTAGGCAATGAGATTCAATAGGCTTAACCAGAATACTGTTTTAATTCAAGAACAAAATGATCCGATGACTATTCTCAACAACTACATTTTGAGCTTTCACATTTTGAGCTCATGGAATTTAAATTATCTTTAAAAAATTATGTTCACAGATTTGGCGAATGTGGGGATACAGAAGGGGCCTGCCATAAGGAGTTATCAAGATCTGAAAAATATGGCTTTGTTTGCCAAAGACATCAGAGCTCTCCCCAGCTTGACTGCCTCAAACATATGGGAAGTAAAATGCCCCAAATCCAGAATTAGCCGGAAGCTACCAAGTTTGAGAAAGAAACTACATAAGTTCTTCCTTTGAGGAATTATTTTCCTGTCATGCAAAGCCAGAATAAACTATTTGGTCTCTTCTTGGTCCTTCAGTTATTGCAGAATAGGACAAAGATAGACACTTTGGCTTGTATCAAAACAGCCATTTCAGTCCAAATGTTATATGACAAATGTCATCCTTATGAATTTCTCTATTACTGAGCAAAGATTGTTTTCAAGCTGTTTTTGTTTTTCTCTCAGATCTGTGTGCTTTTCCAAGTGTCATGAGTCAAATAACTTGCTTTTATTGCTTGAAATAATTTAAAATAGTTGCGGTAAAGGGTAAATCTAGTAAGTCTCTAAACTTACTGGTATTAACAAACAATAATGATGGGCCATACATTCTTGGGAGTATTAAAAGTCTGAGATTCGTTAGGAGATCATTAATCCCAAATTGGTCTTTAATCCACAGGAATCCCTTTTGTCTGATTAGTATTACTATTATCTTGAAAAATATTTTTAAGGAGTTGTGTTTTATTAGTAGTAACAGAAGTAATAATACTAGGAATACTATTGCTGTAGGAATAATAATTTTAAAAAAAAGCATAGCACTCTTTCAAATAGAAGATATTCCTTGAGGCCATTTGGCTAAAAATAACGATGATAGACTGAAGAATAATTTTTTTGTTGCTGGTTTCACAGTTTGGTGACTTTGTGATTTTATTTGCATGTTGAGTTTTGTTTCTCTGAGTTCTGTTTATTTAAGTTATTGTCATCTCCTTTCCTGTCCTTTGTTGACCTCAGGAAACAACTTTATTGGAAAAATAAATCTTGTTTCCATTTTGGGATTTTCATTATCTGCTGATTTGAGCTGCTTAGACTTCCGTGAAACAGCCAGAAAGAGAAAGACAGGCTAAGTTGAATTTAGTCTTGAGCAAAAGTCAACACACATTCTACTTGAAAAGCTGAGGAGGAAAACCAGAGAATGAAAATATGGCTTTTCATCTTTTCCTTTTAAAATCCTAGGCCCTTGTACCAAGAGTGGTCAAACTAAACTGTGGTTTAAAAAACAACAAGCAAGATGTTAATGCTTAAAAAGAAAGGTGTTTATTGACATTTTTTCAGACATGATCAGTAAAATTGGAAAGGTGAAAAAGAAACTGGGAAGCCAACACAGAGCAAAAGAGTTGGGGTGAAAATCTTTGTAGTTAACTGCTGAGCAGAAAAGAAAGAGAACAGTAGGTAGGTAAAAGAAGGATGGAGGAACAAAACAATTCATTCCCTGCCTGTCTTCCAATATTTTCCATCCCAGCACAAAAAAATAAGGGGTGTATCCATTGAGTAGTATGATGGGGCAGGAGGAGGGAAGCTAAATTTGAAAGTTTACAGTATGAAATACAAATGCTCACATTATTTAATATAAGCTAATGCAATGTCACAATTTCTTTGCTATCAGGTTCCTATTAATGTTACTGGGATTTTGATTCCTTGTCATCACTTTCAGTTTTCAAAAAGGGAAATGCAGAGTCAGTAGTTGGTAGCATCTCTTATTACTTTGTTGTTTTTCCAGATCTCGAAACAAATAGTTCTATTTGGAAACATCATTGTTAACCAGATGTCATTGACCTTACTTCCCCCTTGGTTTTTGTTTTTTTTTAAAAAAACATGTCCCCTAACAGCTGGCAAGAATATCAGCTCCAGTTATTCACTACAAACATATATTTTTGTTTGTCTCCATATAAAAGGATTAAAAGGGAAACACTATGGGATAGATTTATTGCAGACAAAAGGAATGCATCTTTCAGATCATTAGCCAATGCCCACTAATTTCCATAGTGATCAACAAACCATCCCAATGACCTTTCTTACCTTTAGATTTAACATCTGTTCTCCCTGAAGTAGAAATCTTTTTAACAGAGCATATTTTTTTTCCAACCATTTTAGATACTACAAATATATTCCTAAGGTAGCCCAAACTGAGGAATTCAGAGTTGATTTGGGGATAAGTGTTTTGGTAAAGACAAAGGACAAAATGGTGCATATTATAGCCATCTTCTGCTTAAACATCAAAAATGTCTGTGCAATTTATTATTTTTCCACTGTTCTGAATTAAACATTGGTTTAAATGACTTCGCCAGATTTCTAGTCGTTGCAATCTTAGCATATTTCAAAGACACTGGATTGAGGAAAGAAGGCTTATATGTTTGTTACTTTATTCTTCACTTTGAAAATGCTGCTTCCAATGAAGCATACATCTAACAACAGGCAGAAATGCAAGAATTGAGGCTGAATAAAATTTAACTTCTAAAGTCAGATGTGTCAACTGATGGAAATTGCAACCATTTTCTCTTTGCTTTTAACATGCTTTTTCTGGTATTTAGAAATCAGGTGCAGAAGGGGGGGGATAAATGCTTGAACTCAGCTAGCCATAATAATAATGCTGCTTTGTGGGGACCCAAGGACAAACTGATAATATTTTGGCAGGCTGAGAAGCTGGGGAGAAAGCCTGCATTTTAGGCTAATTGGAGAATGTGATTTATGACAGCTTATTGGGGGTGGGAATTGCACTTTGTTACTTTGTATTGGGGGAAGGGAATTTAGTTTTTGGGTTCAACTATGTAGTGCCGATACTTTGTTTCCTGAATAAAATGTTCTTTAAGGAATAATTTTTGCCTTGAAGTTCTTTTGATGGGTTTCATCTGTCGGAACCAGTCATAAGTGTGAAAAAGATCATAACTCGCTTTTTTCAGTGCTGTTGTAACTTTGAACAGTCACTAAATGAACTGTTGTAAGTTGAGGACTACCTGTAGTTGGTAAATCTTTCTGTATGTGGTTGTTGAAATACACTTCTTTTTTTCCTCCACAGTTTTTATAACAGAGAACTAAGAATGGTGTTTCCAGAAAGAACCATTTAAGTTGCAAGAGTTTTCCCAGTGTAAATGACTATGGTCATATCAATGCCCATCGGATTCAATGTGGCTCCATCCTGCTTTAATTACAGTCATCATGGTAGATGGGAATTGTCTAATACTGTATATATGGAAAACAATAGGCGAGAAAGTTGGCCAATGGTCCATGCTATAGTGAGCAAAAATATAATCAAGGACAGTTACTGAGATAGCTAAAAATGTTGAATTACCAGTACGGAAATTCAAGCTGAAGTTCATCCTTAGACACAAAAACTAACCAGGTGATTTGTTACTATGTCTCAGCCCAAATAACTTTTATGGGTGGAAAAAATAGAAGAGGAAGTATCCCACCTGGAGCTTCTTGGAGGAAGATGAGGATATAAATCTAACAAATAAATGATAGAAGTGAGTATTTCAGTGCAATGCTGCAGGGGTATAAGTGCTATGCTTGTCTATTTCTTTTATAAAGGCACGCATTACAGGAACATGGGGATCCACAATTATGTTGTGAACCAGAATCATGTAAATGTGCATATTCATACAAAGACTGAAAATGTTAAAAGTGCCATTTCATGTTTTAATTCATAAAATGGATCACACTGTTCTTCAGGTCAATAATATGGCAGATCCACCCAATACACCTGGATGGTCTCCGAGTCATGGCAATGGAATGACACCGAAGAAAAGAATAGAAAGAGTAGGAGTTCTCTTTCTCAAAAAAAATGTGTTTTTTCTTTGCATTTTGTAGAAACCTTCCCTGTCTGGTGCCTTCCATTGTTGGATTTTAGATTTCATAATTCTTTCGGTTCCCATAATGACTGGGAATTATGGAAGCTGAAGCTCCATATATACAGTGGAATATAACCCAGAGGAAACTATTCTAAAGCTTTATAACATTTTCCCATCCTGAAAAAGAAGAGGAGTATGAACTGTTCTAAAGCCAAACAAGATTTCCTTAAAATTGACAAGTGTTGATACTAGACTGTCCAAACTGTCAGTTCAAGCCCTAATATCCTAAACTCCATGCATAAGTAACTTCCTATTTGAATACATACAGTTTGTTTTTTAAGAAAAAAAAAAGAATTTACCATGCCAAGTATAACATAAACTGGAATAAACTGTATGCATTCTGATTTTTAAAGTAGGGTTCATTTACATTTTCTTAGTTATAAAGTCACTTATTCTGAGTACTATCTTGTAGCACATCTTTATAATAATGTAGAAGAAATTCATGATAAAATGACAACAAGAAGTGACACTGGATTCCCCCCCCCACACACACACAAATCTCTCACTGCTCTTACTAAGTTAATCTTGGCATACGTTTTCTGGCAAAGAATGGTAATGTGTTTCATCACTTCCAGCATTGTTAGAAGCCATGGCACTTTTCCATAGCCTGCATTTTACATTTTAGATTCATGGTATTTGGTCTAATAAGTCCTTGTAAATTTAATTACACTAACTGTTATTCTCAGCTTCCCCACCTTAAAATTTTTGCATCAAATTACTGGCATGGGCCAATATTTGACTTCTTTTAAGCCATTGCTAGTGATTTCTAACTGAGTGACATTAACTCAATAAAATTTAACTTGCCAAAAATGCACTCTTGCCTACACACATTTTTTTTTCAGGGATACCAAATCTTCTCTAACTCAGCATAGATTGAATTGAATACATTTGGTAGCCAGAAAATGTTGAGTATCAATTAGAAGCAAATAAACAAAATGGATGGGTGGATGGAGTGATAGGATTGTATGACATGTACCAGAAATGAACATGGTGGTTAACTAGTTATAACCCTGAGCAGGAACAAGATAACAAGGAGGCAAATGATACACTGCAAAATTTTGTCTCTGATCAAACTTGAATAAAGCAATTGAGAAGTAATATTGAGAAGAGATCCTGGGCAGTGTAATGGTTAAGGGGTGATGTAAAACTAAAGAGTTATTGAAACTTCCTAAGTCACTTAAAATTAATCACTATACTTTGGCACAATCTCTCTCACAGAGTTGTGAAGAACAGTTATGTATGCTCCCTTGAGGTAATGGAAGAATGACAAGGTATCTATCTAACAAATTAGGAAATGTATTTATATTAATTTCCCCTTTTGCCACTTCTACTCTGATTCAAGTGGAAGGTAAGATAATATAACTAACTAAGCTACCCTATTATCCATTTGCAAATTTGGTTGTGTTATACTGTATTTATGTCAATGTTTGTGTTTATAATAATTATAAAGCCTTTTTACTGCAAGGCATTCATCAGAAATCTTCTTTGGGTTTCCAAAAGATGTGTTTATATGGCTCACATACAGAAAGCAATAAGCTAAGTTATTAATATTGCTGAAAGGTTATTACTTTGAAGGCCACATGTTAACCAAATGAAGAATGGCACATTTTCCTTTTTCTTAAATTTTAAAAGCCAAAACAAAGAAAAGAAGAAACATTCTTTGAATATTTGATGAAATATTTGGAAAAAATCTTGATCATTTAACAAAAAACCATTTGAAAAAAAAGGGCAACTTGTGGTGCATTAACAGCTGTTGAAAGCACCTGTTATTTATCCTCATTGTTACACTTCCTGTAACATTTCTGGAAAGGGCTAAGAAAATCTTTGTCTCCTGCAAAAGCAGTGACTTCTTTATAATGGCATTTCCATGGTAATTGATTGGCATATTTCAGCTGTGAAAGATATTTTATTTTTTAAAAAAAAATACTCAAAGAAAACCTTTCTTGCAACAAAACAGAAAAACCCAATTCTCCCTGCATGGTGATAACACCATTTTTTGCTATAGTTTCCATGCAGAAGTGGCTAGGAAATCTGTCAATGAGCTTAATGGTTTCATATATACCAACTAGTTTTTAGCTCAGCTCTGATCACTTAATTCACACTTTGGAAAATTTTTAGCCCTCCAGTGGTTTCTAAACTCCAAATGCCAGCATCTTTCACCTTTGTCCATGCAAGGGAGGCCTCTAGGAATTGGAGTTCAGCAACATTTGAATTACATATTTCCCTGCCCAAGCTTAGTGTTTTCCCACCTCAAGTGAAGAATGACTGCTGTTATAAATGTTTAGTGGGATGATAGTGGCCCTGTCATCAGGGTATGTGAAGTAGACAAATAAAGCTGCCATTAAGCTAAACAGTCCCCCATGGGTTCCTAATAACAGTTTGTCCTGTGTTCTAAGCTGCAATTAACTGTTGGAATTTATACTCATAATAAGCAAGATAGACCATAACATTGTTATTCCATTTTCTTTCTTGAAAAGCACTCAAAGACAAGCTATGGATGGCCAGAACAGGATTGCATTTCTGGAAATTGAGTGCTGCAGCTCAATTATCAGTGAGCAAAGTCCTTAATGAGGTCTCCTTTAAACTGTTGTATTATTGATTATCCTCCCCTCATCTGGTTCTTCCAGGTGGTTATCACCTTCCAGAAAGCTAGGATGATAACCATATCTAATAGCCCTACACTAGAAGATTAATGGACCTATAGCATACATCAGGGATGTCAAACTGCCAGCCTATAGGCCAGACGCATCATCCAGAAGCCGCACCCACCCCACTGCCAGCAATGGCAAAACCGTCCTGATACGTTGCGCGATGTCATGTGACGTCGCGAGTTTGACATGTCTGGCATACATGGATTCTGAGTTGCAAACAATCCAGATGATCTTTAGATGGCAGCATCTAGTGACTGCCCTAATTTTTGAGATTAGGTAGCCCTAATCTTAAAGATTAATAACTCTGTAGAATACAGGAAATCTAGTCATGAACTTGTGATGCGTTTCTTGGAGGATACAAGATTAGACTGACCTGAAATCATTATTTATTAGGTACCTCTCAATTCTTGGGCAGAACAGTGGCTCAGTGGTTAAGACACTGGCTTGTTGGCTGGAAAGTTGATAACCTTGGTACAATACCCGAGCGCTGCACACTGGGGTGAGCTCCAGTTTTTGCCTCAGCTTCTGCCAACCTAGCAGTTCAAAAAAATGCAAATGTGAGTAGATAAATAAGTACCACTTTGAGGGCTTCCGGTGGCACCGCCGGCGTCGCTAGAGTCTCCTCTGTGAGGCTCCGTTCCCTGGGTCTGTAAAGCCGCAAAAAAACAGCGAACACCAGCTGTTTTTTGCGGTGAAAAATCCCCTCTTCGGGCGAAGAAGAGCATCAAGAGCAAGGTTGAGCCCCTCTAAAATCCCTGGAAAAAATGTTCAGGGATAAAGAGGGTGTGCTCCCTAGGCACTTGAAATGCTCCTGCCCAGAGACGCTTCTGTCGGCTGACAGAAAAAGACGTCGCGACCGCCTCTGCTTTCAAGAAAGAAATAACAGAAGCTTTCTACAGACGGAGTGAATACAGGAGTGAATCGCAAGTATTTTGCTACTTTGTTTCTGCCTATGTACTTAAAACTTTTCAAAATCAACATAACTCTTTCAAAATGGCAATAGTTTCTTTTGCGGAGTGAAAGTGGTGGAAAGTGAAAACGAACTTTCTCTTCCTCTCTCGGAAGTAAAGCCGAAGAAACCATTTTGATTTGAATTTTTACTTTTTAAATTATAACACAAATTGGAATATAAAAGAAAGTAAGAAGAGGGGTAAATTTGGCAATAAATTTTTTCTTTTTTTTAATTAAAGTATTTAAAATGACGACGAGACAGAGGGCAGCTATAACGAAGGCGGCTATACCCTCCCCAGGTCAGCTTTCTAAATCACAATCAAGCACTCTGCCTGCCTCTTCAACCTCTGCACCTCCGATTCCCACAGAATCTCAAGCTTCTTTGCCTATACAACCCTCCCCAGAAATGCTTACAATGAAAGATTTGCAGGCTGCATTATCTACTGCATTATCTACAGTGACTGACAAGCTAGACAAGCTGGAGGAAAAGATGGAAGAACAGACAAAAGATTTAAAAGGCATGATAGAAACCCATAATATTGAGATAAGAGAAGATATTGTTGAAGCCATTAAAGGGGTGTGGGATTATACTGTGGGAGTTGAAGAGAAGTTGGAAGGTATGGAACAACAGATGAAGGGAAAAATAGAAGAGGTCAGAAGTGATCTTCAGGATCAGGCTGTTATGACACAATACAACCAGATGCAGATGGCTATTAGAATCAGGGGTTTCAAAGAAGTTGCAAAGGAGAATCAAGAGGATTTAAGAAGAATTTTTGTTGATGCTTTGGCAACTTTTCTGGAAGATGGAGCTCAAAATGTTGCCTGGCAGATTGAGCGGATATTTAGGATGAATTCACGTATAGCAGCACAAAGAAACTTGCCCAGAGACATTGTGATATATTTTAGTACAAGAAAATTTAGAAACTGGGTTCTTACCAAAGCTTATAATAAACAACTAAGCATTGCAGGTCAAGAGGTACAGGTTTTGAAGGAGATACCTCCAAAAATGTTGAGATCAAGGAAAGATTATACATTTTTGACGGAGGAACTTAAAAAAAAGAGAGATACAATACAGATGGGAGGCTCCTTCTGGACTTTCTTTCTTCTTCCAGAATAATAGATATCGCTTGACTTCAGTTGCCAAAGCGAAAGACTTCTTTGAGAATATACTGATGGCTGGTAAATCTATGTCCCCAAGATTTAAGAGGGCAGACCTTGTAAAAGATACAGAATCATTACAACCTATGGAATCTCAACTAATATCAACGCAAGATTTGGATAAAGGAGTCGTGGTTGAACAGCCAGTGCAGAGTATCGATATTTTTCAACCTTTGGATGTAGAGAAACCCAAAGAACAAAGGTATGCACATGAAGCTATTAAGTATACGGATCAAAGAGAAAAAGTACAGCCAACTTATACAAAGCAAGTTGCATCGACATCATTGGAAGCCATGGGAGCAAGGCCTAAGAAGAAGCAAGAAGTGGACTTGGCCTTACAGAAGCTTTCACAAATAGCTCATGTCAAATAAATATTTGACATGGAATGTGAATGGTTTAAATTCGCCACAGAAAAGGAGGAAGATATTTCACTATTTGAAGCAATGTAAAAATGATGTAATTTGTTTACAAGAAACACATATAAGAATCTCTGATCAGAAATACTTGATAAATAATAGGTTGGGTACACATTTTGTGGCAGCATCTTTAGAGAAAAAAAATGGAATTGTTATTTATGTTAAAAATCATATAAGAGCTAAATTAATAGAATCAGATAATCAAGGTAGATTTTTAGCTATTGAAATTTTAATAGATGGGAAGAAAGTTCTTTTGATGGGTATATATGCTCCAAACCAGCAACAAGGTACATTTTATAAGTTATTACATAAAAAAATAATACAATTGGATTATAGGTCTTGTATTTTAATGGGATATTGGAATGGTATTCTTGATGTTGGTCTGGATAAGAAAAAGATCTCATTTGTTCCACAATTGCATTCTATCTTGCCTAAATCCTTTTTTTGATATTAAGGATGATTTTAATTTGTTAGATATATGGAGGGAAAGACATGGCAAGGATCAAGAGTTTACTTTCTTTTCTGATAGACACCAATCATTTTCTAGGATTGATTTTATTTTAACTACTAGTGATTTTATCTTAAAGGTAAAGAAAGTAAAAATTTTATCTAATGTTTTGTCAGATCATAATCCGGTTATGATGGAATTAAAGACTGGTCAGTCTCCTAGAAGATCTTGGAGAATTAATGAAAATTTGTTTAAATATGACACAAATGTGGAAGAATGTAAAAAGGCCATGAAGGAATTTTTTATGTTAAACATGAATAAGGAAACGACAATAGAAATGGTGTGGGACTCTAGTAAAGCTTATATGCGTGGGATTTTAATTGAAATGAATAAAATGTATAGACGTAAACAAGAGGAAAAAAGGAGAGTGTTAGAAGAGGAAATAAGGAAAAAAGAGTTATTATTAATATAAGAAACCAGATGATAGTAATATTAAAGAAGGGATAAAGATTTTACGGAAACAATTTGACTTGTTGATGACTGACCAAGTTGCCAGGAATTTACAATATGCTAAACATAATACGTTTTTTAACTCTAATAAACCTGGCAGATGGTTGGCTTACACATTAAGGAAAAAACAAAAATCTCGGATAATTGAGAAAATAAAATATAAGGGGCAAGAAGTATTTCAGCAAGAAATTATTAAAAAAGCTTTCCTAGAGTTCTACACCAAACTGTATTCTGAAGAGAAAGTTCAAGAGAAAGAGATAGATGCCTTTTTACAAAATCAAAATGTTTTGAAAATTACTTCGGAACAAAGAGATAGACTAAATGCATTGATTATACCAGATGAAATTATTGCTGCGATTAAGCAACTGAAAACGGGAAAATCTCCTGGAACTGATGGTTTAACAGCGACTTATTATAAGTATCTTCAAGAGGAAATGGTGGAACCGTTGAGAGAGTTATTTGTAAATATACAAGAGGGTGGCCGGGTACCACCTTCATGGAAAACGGCTTATGTTTCTTTGATCCCTAAAGAGGGAAAAGACAATGTTCAAGTGGAAAATTTTAGACCTATTTCATTGTTAAACACGGACTACAAGATTTTTGCAAAAATTTTGGCTAACAGATTAATGACAGTCCTAACTCAAATAATCCACTCTGATCAAACTGGGTTTTTACAAGGGAGACAGATGAAAACTAACGTTAGACAACTTGTTAATATATTGGAATATTTGGATAAACATATTCAAGTGCCAGCAGTTCTTATGTTTCTGGATGCAGAAAAAGCCTTTGATAGACTGAACTGGTTATTCTTGAAAAGATTAGTAGTCAAGATGGGAATGGGGGATCAGTTTATCAATGCTATATTAGCAGTTTATCAGAAGCAAAAAGGGCAGATTATTGTGAATGGACAACTAACAGATTCATTTAATATAGAGAAAGGTACAAGGCAGGGTTGTCCTTTATCTCCTTTATTGTTTGTTTTAACTTTAGAGGTTTTACTGAATAGGATTAGAGCTTCAGATGAATTAAAAGGAGTCCAGATCAGACAACATGATTATAGATTATGCGCTTTTGCGGATGATTTACTTGTGACGTTGACACATCCAATACAATCGGCTCAGACATTGATGGAGATTATTCAAAATTATGGAAGAGTATCTGGTTTTAAATTAAACATATCCAAGACAAAGATGTTGGTTAAAAATTTAGATGATAAATCAAAACAAGAATTGGAAAGAATAACGGGTTGTGAGATAGTTAAGAAAGTTAAATACTTAGGAATTTATATAGAAGCTTCAAATGGTAAATTATATAAGAATAATTATGAATTTTTATGGAATAAAGTACAAATAGAAATGGATAACTGGAAAAAAATTACAATTATCTATGTTGGGTAGGATAGCTGCAGTTAAAATGAATATATTGCCGAAATTTTTATTTTTATTTCAAATGTTAACAATACTTAAAAAGGATGGGAATCTAGAGGAATGGCAGAAAGGTATTAATAGATTTATTTGGAATGGCAAGAAACCAAGGGTTAAATTAAAAATTATTCAAGACACAAGAGAGAGAGGTGGTTTGAAAATGCCTAATTTTAAGCTATATTACTATGCAGCAGTTCTAGTAGCAATAAGTGACTGGGTTAATTTAACTAAAGAAAGAATATTGAATATAGAAGGGTACGGATTATTGTATGGGTTTCATGCGTATCTAGTTTATGATAAAAAGTTGGATAGGAGTTTTAAAGAGCATTTATTGAGAAACTCACTGTCGCGTGTCTGGAAAAAGTATTATTACAAGCTAAATGGGAAAATTCCCTTATGGACAGTTCCCAGGCATGCAATAGAGAGTGTAAATAGACAACAAACTCAAGATGTGGTGCCCTATGAGAAGCTTTTAACTAAAGAAGGGAATAATTTAGAATTGAAGTCACTAAATAGATTAAGGGAAGAAGGTATAGATCATAATTGGTATTCACATATACAACTTCAGGCGAGATGGCAAAAAGATGTAAAGTTGGGTTTTTCGTTAAAGGATGAAAAATTAATCAAACAAGTTAGAGATCAAAGAATTATGCATATTAAAAGATTATATGATGTACTACTTGAAATTGACTCTGGAACTGAATTGGTTAAAGATTGCATGATCAAGTGGGAACGTAATTTTGGACATCCAATTATGATGGAAACATGGAAAAGGATATGGGTGAAAAATGTAAAATTTACACAAGCACAGCATTTAAGAGAAAATTTTTATAAAATGTTTTATAGATGGCATTTAGAACCAAAAAAATTATCACTTATGTATCCAGATATGCAACCTAAGTGTTGGAGATGTGAATCGATGGACGCTACCTATTTTCATATTTGCTGGACTTGTAAAAAAATTAAGGCTTTTTGGATAAAAATATGGTGGATTCTTCAAAATATACTGAAAAAGCGTATTGAATTTTCACCACAGTTATTTTTGTTAGGCATTACAAAAGACTGTACCACCATAGAGACTAAGTTGATTTTGAACTTGATTACTGCAGCAAGATTATTGGTGGGACAATACTGGAAGACATCTGAGTTACCATCTATTGAAGAATGGACATTAAAAGTGGTTAATTTGGCAGAAATGGCTAAGATATCTGCATACCTGAAGAATCACTCAAGTGAAGAATTTATGATGGACTGGAAAAAATGGATAGATTATATACAAAAGAAATATCAATTGAAGGAATTACATTTGGTATATAGTTAAATAGTTATATAATAAGTAGTTTAGTGGGGTTTCTTGCGTTTTTACCCTGTATACACTCTGGGAAGCCGGGGGGGAGGTGGGAGGGTGCTAATAATTGTTATATTATGTTTTCTCAACTGTAATTGGGGTTTATATGAGAGTATGTATTTATTTATAGCTATTAAGGGGTTGCTCGGGTGGCCTCTGGGCACCACATTGGATGGAAAGAGGAAGGAGGTGTGAAGGTGAGGCAAGTAGGAAGAGGGTAAGAGGGAGAAGATAGGGGATAGAGGTTGGTGGAGGGGATGGGTAAGTAGAGAAAGGAGAAAGTAGGTAGTTAGATGGAAAGATGAGGGGGATAGTGCAGGTTTAGGAGGATGTGGTGGTGGGGGTACCGAGCACTAACTTTGATTGTTTGGTAAATGCTTTAAATGATTGTTTTCAGTTGAGTTTTTATTTTATTTTTCTTTTTGTAAAAAATTTGTAAAAATTAATAAAAACATTCTTTAAAAAAAAAATAAGTACCACTTTGGTGAGAAGGTACCGTAACAGGGCTCCGTGACATCATACTGGCCACATAACTGTAGAAATGTCTTTGGACAGTGCTGGCTCAATGGCCTTAAAATGAAGATGACCATCGCCCACTATAATCCCTAATGGCTAGTGGAGTAAAATCCTCAGGGACTCCTCCCCTTCCTACCTTTGAATTCTAAGAACATGGAATGTAAGCATGAAAATATGTCCCACATGTGTAAATCCAAATGGATAGCCATAATTCCATTTTTTTCACAAAGCTTTTGGAATGATCAGATTTTTCTAAGTCAGGAGCTGAGAGCTCCCTTTCCACTTTATAGTTATATTTTTAGATATTATCAAGAGGGAAGACCTCGTATTTGAAGACTGCAGGTAAAAAAAAAAAAGAGAGAGAGAGAATGCCTAAAAGAATTCCTTCTGTTTAGCTCTTACAGCATTTTTAAAAATCTAAATGCTTAACTGGTCACTTTTATGACGTAAATGGAAACCATTTTTTATCAGTTTGAATTATAAACTTATTAGTTAAATACTAACTGTATGTCAAAAATAAAAGTGCATTTTTGTTAAGGTAAGTAAGCCATTGGGTTTTGTTCCACAAACTTGTGAAAACAGTTCTGTTCATTTGAACTTTGTGAAAACATGTTGTTACAAAATTATGCCACAAGACAAATGTAAGTGGACAACAATCCTTCAACAGCAAATTTGAACAAAGCGTGGCATTGTCTTTCTCAAGAGGAAATGTCAAAAGAACTCTTGCATTTGACAGATAGACAACCTAGATAAACCTGCTCAACTTCGGGATGCTCATAGCTGCTGTTCAAATAGATAACACTTCCTGGAATTAATTCAAAGCCAACTTAGGCAGCAACCTACACAAATAGCCTGTCAGTATCTAAGATTATATTGCTTTCCCCTTCATTAAAACTAGAAAGCAAGATGAAGTGTAAAACAACATCATCAGATGAAATGGACCAAATCTAACACTAAAGGAGACAGGGAGGAACCCACTTAAGCCAATGGACTTGAGCAAGATTCATCCTGGATTAGATTCTAAGCATTTCTCAAAGCACCTCTTGTCATAATAGTGATGGAATTGACATTAATGATTATCCTCAGTATGTAGCATGAGCTGGTGAGCTATGGGTACTTGAGAGTTTTAGTTCCATATCAATTGGTATAATTTTGATCTTTTGGCTGATATAATTTAGGGGATGTTGTGTGTAAACTACAATAACCTGATTCAATTACACAATGCTTTAAAGCAGGGTCTTCAAACTTGGCCCTTTTATGACTTGGCTGGCTGAGGAATTCTGGGAGTTGAAGTCCACAAATCATAAAAGGGCCAAGTTTGAAAACCCCTGCTTTAAACAATCCTTGAGCCACTGCCATAGGGTTGGAAATTGCATTTAGATGTTCTCCTCTTTCTTATTAAAGCGGCCATTGGAAAAGCAGACTATTATGATAACAGATCATCGATAAATGAGCTAAGAAGATTAAAAGAAAGTATTTATTTCCAGAGCTTTGAAGTTAGCTCATCTTTAACCATGTTACTGTTATTAATTTTTTAGTCTAGCTATTCTTGCATTTGCTTTTGGGTCTCTTAATCATAGTATAAAGTAAAGCTCATATTATCAGTACTGTTTCATCCATTGATTACAACTACAGGGTAAATATGTCCTCTGCTATGACCAAAACAAGGAAACTAAAATTCAATAAAATTACATGTTGCAGTATCCCTTGAGGAATATGTGATTTACGTGTAATGATCCTGGACCTGGGATCAGGAATTAGAATGCTAAAGTTGTGGCTATCCTGTCACAACATGCTGCTGTTCCTACAGTGATGAACTGGGCTGATTCTTGGTTGCATGTGAAATATGGGCTTTCTGGATAAATATATACTATACAGATTGTCCTGATTAAGTGATTGCCTCGTACAGCAATTGTTCAGTTATAATAATGATGAAAAAGCAACTTTGTTGGTCTGTAAAGCAAATGACAGTTGACGTAAGATCATAGAGGTGGTCATGGCTTCATTTAGCAACTCATTCGTTTAACAACAAAATTACTGGTCCCATGTGTGGTCACTAAAAGAGGACTACTTGTATGAGGTTGCCTTATATTGAACTGGGTCCTTGGACTATGCAGCTAGATTGTTTATGCTATTTAGTTTGGCAACAGTTCTGTTAATAATCAGCAAATGTTTTCACAGTTCCACTGAGAACCCAATGGATTTGGAAGACCACTGATTCTACATGGAAGGCCTGTTCTCCATGTTCACTTTCATTTTGAAAAGAAGTCTCCTCATTTGGCCAGATTAGGGTTTATTATACTGTGTCACTAAGATAGCCAATGTCAGTCTTTCAAAGTTTTTAATTTTCTTGAATTAAAAAAAAATAGCGCAGGTTTCAACTCTATTGAGGGAATTTTCTAACATATATTCACATCTATACAAACTTTGCAACAGAGTTGAAAATTCCAGAGCTTTGATAGAAAGACTAGCAGTGACATGCGATTGCAGTTGTAAGATTCAGATTCCTTACATCTGGCCATTTTTTTTTGTTACAGATTACTAAATTTGATGTCAACATCTTAATTATATTCCTTTGTGCAACTATGACATCAGCAGTAATAATAAAGGTAAAATATTCATCTTTCTCATTTTCCTTTCTTCCTTTTAATATTCCTATTTTGGTTTCTTTCATGTGGAAAGATTATTTGGATTGTCTTCATAATCTGTTCAGAGTAGTATTCACTAAGTCAAGTTCAACACATCTTGGTGTTTCAAGAAATTTGAGGACACTTTAAGTCATATGTTGTAGTCATGTTCTTCATTATACTTCATTTTGGAGAAAGATCATACAATGTGTTGACAGAATTACCGAAAAAAAACTCTGGGTTTAAAGACATGTGTATTGTACTAAGTTATACTAGAATTTAGTACAATTTAAATTGGAATTTAACATTTTTACAACCAATGTGGGTTTTTAATTAAGAACAGCAAAAATATTTTTGTTTATCTTCCATTATGTTTGTTTGGATATGGGTTAATAAAAACTATCCAGTTAAAAATGTATATAAAGGATTCTTCCAGAAGACAAGATCAGGATTTCTTAAAAAGTTTTTTCTTTAAAGAAAGAAACAAGATTATGCACGCACCATATCAAAAAATAAGGCTACAGGCATCTATTTATGATCCATATTTATTCAAAAGTAAACCGTTTCACCGCTATGTACTGCATTCTGGTACAGATAGACTTATTAAATACTATTTCAAAACAAAACAAAACAGGATTGAAAGTGTGATATTATATAGGATGCTTTAGAAGTATGGCAGGAAGTCTTTTAATTTAACTGGGCCCTTATTAAAGCTAGAACTTGGAATCAGCGTTGAAGGACCCATTGTGTGAATGGATTGTTTAGTAATTGCTTTACCCACCATTCTGTACAGTGAGCTTGTCATCACATAGTCTAGTGTTAGGTCTTTCATAAAGTTTCCAGAAACTGTCTACTTGTTAGGTATTAGCAAGAAATAGAAAGCCATAAAAATTTTCCAGTAGGTTAAATCTACTAATTTATTCCATTGCCAAGTCTTGTGATTTTCTAATAAACTAGGCATTCAAAGGTTTTTTTGCAGGTAAAACCCCAAAGCCCAAGTTTTTTTTTAAAAAAATAAATAAATAGAATAAATGTGAATAAATAGAATAGCTATACTCGGTGAATGGGCAAGTCTTCATGTTCTACCACCAAACCTGGAAAAATTCTAATTGAATACAATTAGTAATAATAATAATAAAATAATAGAATTTGGAAGGAGCCATGGAGATTATTTAATCCAACCTCCCGCTCAGTGCTTTATGGCCAATAACTCAATTTATTTGTGAGAAACTGTATTCATATAATTTATAAAACTGATCTACCCAGCCCAGTGCTGAATCTGTTTGCTCTTTCTCAATGACACAATAATTCTGTTATAGCCCTGCCCTTTCATATGCCCCTTGTTTTGCTTTCCTGTTGATTACTGTCCTATGGAAGCATAAAGGGATAAGGCTTTGATTACACTGCACAGCTACCATCTTGCCTTCCTTGACCTCCCCAGGACCCCTACTGCTAAGGCCTTTTAAATTCTAAGATTAATTAGTAATGAAACATGAAATTTCAAACTGTAGAAGGAATGGCAGAATCTGGGGGGCGTAGTTAAAAGAGGGATCAGCCTAGAATCCCTACATAGTCATAAACAAACTGAGCCCAACCTCCCTTGAATTCTGTTGATATTTATCCAACCCCAAACAGATGCTATTATTTGAGAAGATTCCTATGCATAAGCATGATTAGCAATATCAATTTAATCAGACCTTCACATCTGGACCTGATCACATACACTGCCAACATTGTTTTCTATGTTGTTGCTCCTGTACCAATAGCAGCTTCCCAACTGTGAATGTGCAGAAGTGTTTTGCAAAAAAAAAGCATATGCCTTGGATATCATTAATAATATTTATTTTGGAAAAATATTTTAAAAATGAATTTCTTTATTAACAAAAACAGTAAAAAAAACCTCAAATAACATTTTGCACAATGTTTCATAAATACATTATATACAAACAAAAAAAATAAGTCACATAGACCCGAAGTGCCTTTGTACATATTTACCAAAAAATTAAATTAAAAAAAAAATCACAAAATACCCCAGCTTTACAAATATCCTGAAAATAATTTTTACAGTTTTAAAAAAAATAACACACTTTCTTTCCCCACCTAATAAAAGCACATTTTAGTATAAAAAAGGGCAGTAAAGGCAGTGTCTGTATCTCAAGAATCAACTGGCTCATAGAATCCAAAATACACACTCCAGGCAGTGCACATTTCTTGTGTAGGAATTCAGTCCGTTCATTTAAATACATATAGGGGGGGGGAATCAACTGGCCATAGTGCAATGATAAATCTTCATAAAAGGCAGTGCAACAGGTATCTTTGAACACAGAGCCTGACCTAGCGTCCATCATGTATTATTTGCAGTCCCTTTTGCTAACTTCAGTAGAGAACCAGCTCAGTCTGAATTTAGTTTTCTCAGCAGCAGTCAGTGAAGGAATCTTTCTCCCTTTCCTTATTCAGCAGCATTCACTGGGGCATATAACCTTTGAAAATTGTTTCAAAACAACAATTTTGCCATGTCATCTTTCTTTTTACACCTGCAAAAGTTCAGAAGAGAGAGGCAAGGTGAAAAAATAATCCAAGGATACCCATTAAGACATAAAAAGGTATTCATCACTTGATCATTAGGAGAATCAAATACCTGCTCCTGGTGAGACATTTTAAGGAAAGTGGTTTTATTCCCCACCCACCCACATTCCTGCATGGACAGGGTGACTAATGCATCTAATCAGACTGAACTGAAAGATTGGAATCTATCTGCTCATGCTATTGATGGGATGACAATACCACATATTATGGGGAAGATTCACAGTCTTATGGGCTGTAATTTTGCAATTGCCTTACTAACTCGTCCTACAAAGCAAACAAACCATCATTAGGGCTTCCATTGGAACAAATTAAAAGAACTGAGCTGCATCAGAGGAAGTGATCAATTAGTGCAATGGGATAGGTTTCGAGCCTGGGAGAGAATATATCTACCTCCGTTGCTATGATGCATTCATCTTTCTCTTCTGATATGACATACACTGACTGGTACTTTGTGTCTTTTGAAGTGGAATATACCGATTCTGGCCGTTTCCTTTCAGATATTTCACTGCAAAGAGAAAATTTCAGATGAGGCTGGTTTCGCAACTTACACACACCCCCACCACCTTTGGCAAATTAAAGACCTGACCCATTCAGCCATGCCCCTTTGCTACCACCATACCTTTTGGGCTGTACTATGTTTTTCTCTTCTGCTTCCAAATCATATGTTTCACCCTTAGCTTCACATCTGCCATGATCTTCTTTAACAGTGTCCTCCTGTTTGAGGTCATGGACCAAATTGTAATCCACTGACGGGTATCTGGCTTTGTAGCCATTTTTGTCAGCATTTTCACTGTGGAAGTCTATTTTCTTATTAGTATTCTTAATCTGGGTGGCACCAATGACACTTATGGAGATGTCCTTCTCTCGCTGGCAGTTAGCCAGGTTGTTCATGGTCTCAACTTCACTACTCCTGCAGGCATCTTGCTGAGGCTGCCGCTTTTGTGTTTTGAGACGAAAACAGACCACAATGGCAGCACAGCCCAGCAAGAGCATAAGGACCAGGATAATTCCAGCACACACTGCAATCCACGGGAATTGGGAGTTCTGACCTTCGGTGTACTTCTCGGTGATGTCAACGACTGCTCCTTGAGGGGGTTCAGGAAGCAAGAATTGGCAGTTGGGGCCTCCATAACCACGTGCACATTCACACACATAACGGTTGTTTCTTTCGTGGCAAGTAGCCCCATTATGGCAGGGGCCATGTTCACATTTGCTGACAGGAGTGCTGCAGTTCTTTCCATTGTATCCAGGAGGGCAGGTGCAGGAATAGTCGTTGACTCCATCTTGACAGGTCCCTCCATTTAAGCAAGGAAAGGAGGCACAGTCATCCATGTTATCATTACAGTGTCTTCCCGTGAAGCCAGCTTGACATTGACATATGTAGGAATTCGTAAGATCCACACACTGAGCTCCTGCAAAGGTTTGAATAGGACAATGATAACTAGGAGGAAATAGTCACAGGGACTGACAGGGCTGTTGATCTTTTATCTATGCATCCTATCCAGGGTGCTGCCTATTTCATCTTTACAACAAGCCTACAAAGAATAAGAGACAGTGTCCATTCAAGATCACCAATATACCGTAGTTTTATGGATTCAAGTGGACCAAGATTTACAAAATCTTCATAAGAACAGACCAGTCAAGAATGAATAAATAGATGGCACATTCTTCTAGGCAACCATATTACTTGTATGACAATCAATCTAGGTATTTTTATGACTATTTTAAAAGCAAGCTTCGATTATTCTAATGCAGAGTTGGGGAACTATTATTCTAATGCAGAGGTGGGGAACTTTATGACATGGCTGGCTCAGGAATTCTGGGAGTTGAAGTTCACAAATCATAAACAGGACATAGTTCTCCTCACCTATTCTAATGAATGGATGCTTGGAGAATTTAAAAATCAGGTCACTTATCTGGCCGTTTTTAAATGTTGTAGGGGTTTCTCCTTGATTAACATAATATTGTCCAAGCAACTAAGACCAAAATAAGTGATCAACAGCCTTAAAACAGAATAAAAGACCAACAGAACCATGTGGCAGCACATATTCTGAGCTGGCCACCTCAGGCTAATTTTGTACAACAGAAA
Source organism: Bothrops alternatus (assembly GCA_034064705.1). Classification (NCBI taxonomy): domain Eukaryota; kingdom Metazoa; phylum Chordata; class Lepidosauria; order Squamata; family Viperidae; genus Bothrops; species Bothrops alternatus. The sequence goes on from JARGCV010000023.1 coordinate 15,678,587, forward strand.
AGATGCTTTTTTCATACATGAACAAATGAAATCTCCCAAAACGGATTAAAAATAAGATGATCTTTCTCACCCTAATTTCTTGTTTTCTACAACCTGTTCCCACAACTTTCTTAACTAAAGTGGGGCTTAATGTATTCTGGGAACATTAAAAAGAGGTTAATTCAGTTAACTAACTCCAAGACTACATTTAGTCTAAATCAGATCCAGTGCTGAATATAAACTACTTCCTCTCAGCTGCCTTGCTGTGGCATACCAAATCCTAGTCAAATGCCCTATTTTGCACAACTACCCCATGAAGGGTGGGAGAGCACAGTGCCCCTGAAAAAGTTAACCTCTCCCTTATAGAAGGCACCATAAATGTTATCAGCACATAGTATTCCTTCCAAAAACTCTGACTGAAGTGCTCCCTCTTTGCTGCATCTCTAGGCAAAGATAAAGCAATACAGCTTTGTCACTAGCCTTTGGGTTCAGGTCTCAAAGTCCCAAGCACTTCCTAAAGGCACAAGGTGGGATTCTGCTCTTCCCAGATTCAGTATGACTATTCGCTATGAGATCCACCAGCAAACTTATGGAAAAAGGGTCAACTGTCTATGGAGATTTTTAATCATCCAGATCATAGTTATCCTAAAGGTGCTTTTTCCGAAAGGCAACTGGACTAGTTGTTGTTTTTTCCTTTGAAAACATTTCACTTCTCACCCAAGAAGCCTCTTCAGTTTTCAAAGGAAAAAAAAAACAAGAAAGTCCAGTTGCCTTTCGGAAAAAGCACCTTTGGGAAAGACCGACGTGTAAGAAACTTCCAAATATGAATTTTCCACCGATAGATTAAAGTGGAGCATTCAAGAAAACATGGTTATTGCCTGCTTTAACTGAAAAGGATAAACTGGTTCATCAAGTCAGTGTCATTAAGCCTGGTACTTCAAGAACAGCATCACATTTATAAGGACTTTATTTTTACCAAAGAGTGATATGCCCTGCCATCCTACAAGGGCTCACTTAAATGGAAATTCCCACATATAGGTTTGCAATCTTACAAATAGGATTTCAGGTTCTTTTGGCATTATTTCACATGTAGATTGATAATTAAAGGTTACAAGCTTTCAATGTTAGGTTAAAGAACGAACAGACAAGGCTTTTGGGCTACTTCAGACAAAAGCGAGGGACAAATTTTCGTCTGGATGCACACTATTACACAATGACTGTATCATTTCAGCTGGCAATTGTACTGATTCAAATTTTCAGATTGACATTTTATATCCAGGTTTCTTTTTGGATTCTGCCTTTAGCCCAGTTTGGGAAGAAGAAACGAAACTGACATGTAACTCAGCTTTTCTGAATCTGATGCCCTCTCGCTATGTTGAACCTTATCTCCCATAATCCCTCAACTAGCATGGCTCAGTGGTGGCTGAATTGGAGAATTGTAAGAATTGAAATCCAACATGATTAGAGGAAGCTGGGCAAGGCAGATAAATCTTCTCAGAAACGTTATCACAGCAATGCCATTCCTATTAAATGTACCCTTCTCCTTATGAAAGGCCAAAGTAAAATTTCTCCAAACGGGGGAAAATTGAGTTGGTGTCTTTTGTGTTCTTATCAGTTTCGCAGTTTTAAAAAAAGCTGGATAACAGTTTCAGAATTGTTTTAAGAATCACTGAAGAGTGTCAGGTTTACTCCAAACACCACACCCACAAACTGTTGCTTCTCTCCCACAGAAACCAGTGTGGCTTAGCAAGCATCAGTGTTGCTTGGATCTCTCTCTTCCTCCATTAAATCAAGACCTCCCATTATAGCATGTCAAGTGAACTGCAGTGAGAAGTTTACTCACTTCCCCTTAGAAGTTAAGTGAACTGCAGCAGGAAGGTCATTCATTTCCCATGGATGTTTATGGCAAAATGGCCATTAACTTGAATGGGTAATCAAACACAGGTACCGATTCGGCTTACCATTAGCACAAGGACTGGAGCTGCAATAGTCAATTTTCTTTTCGCAGTTAAATCCAGAGTAACCCACGGGGCAGCGGCAACTATATCCACCTTCGGGGTTGTCTGTACATCGTCCTCCATTGAAGCAAGGCCCATCGGCACAGGTCATTGCGCCCAGCTCACAGTTTTTACCATAAAAGCCAGGTGGACAGGTACAGGAATAGCTGTTCTCAAGGTCCTGTTGGAAGAAAGACCCACCCTATTTAGCAATCTTTATTATGTATCTTAACAATTGGGACACAACCCTCTTTTCAGACTCATTGTAGCAGCGGCATTAACTTACAGTACAGCTTCCTCCATTCTTGCAAGGATTGACATCACATTCATTGATTTCAATCTCACAGTTGGAACCAGTGTAACCAGGACGGCAAGAGCAAGTGTAGCTTCCTTGGCCCGTATTGGTACAAGTGGCGCCATTTTTGCAAGGTTTATGGTGTGTACAGTAATTTAGATCTGTAGGAGAAGTTACAGACAAAAAGGTTACATCCATAGAATTGCCCGTGGCTCTGAAAGATTGTTGTGTAAGTTTAGTTTAAGAGAGATGCAATCCTAGAAAACTGGACTGTATAAAAGTCAGAAATGAAGAACTTACCCTGGTTACAAAAAAGACCACCCCATCCTTCCTGACAATTGCACTGCCAAGGTTGTTGGCAGGTACCATGAAGACAACCCGGGTATCGGATGCATTCATCACAGTAACGTCCTTGCCAACCAACACGGCATCTGTGAAAAAAAACAAATTTTAAACCATTTTAGTACAGTCAGTCCTGTCCCAAACTGAAAATTATTTAAATTAAAACTAAACAAAAGTCTTTAAACTTCTTAAGCATATTGCACTTCTTACAACAGGGGTTCTCAACCTTGGCAACTTTAAGACTTGTGGACTTCAACTCCCAGAATTCCTCAGCCAGCAAAGCTGGCTGAGGAATTCTGGAAGTTGAAGTCCACAAATCTTAAAGTTGCCAAGGTTGAGAACCCCTGTCTTACAATGTTATTGATCTTATTAAGCTCAGAAGCTTTTTCACTACCTGAAATACTTTTTAGGTAGGTAAAAAAATTAATGTCTTTTGTTGTCCTTATTCCTGAGTTCAAGTTCCTTCTGCTGGTAGCCTTGATTTATTAACCGTCACTTTTATAAATCACCCTTCTTCCAAGACATTAAGGATGCTAATCCCATTTAATCTCCACATTAACTCTGTAAGAACGATTATGCTGACAGAGAAATTGATTTCCCAAGGGCCATGTATTTTTATAGTTCACAGAGACAGACTTCCCTGCTCCGAACTAAAACACACCCATTCTCCCCTTGATTGAGTTATTCCAGTAATCACACCCATAAACCACCATCTAATTATTCCATCAAATTAATTATAATTCTTCTATGATTTGAAAAGGCTAGATACAAGGCACAGTGCATCCATTATGTTTGAAAGCTAATGTGCTCCTACTAGACACTAAGCCTCATTCAACTTCTTCTAAATATCCATAAATTCTGGAGTGGTGCTTTGGGGCTCCCTCTTATTTGACTTACACGGATATTAGGTAAGAAGTAAAGTAGGCCTGAAAATAATCAAATCTGGGATTCTCAAATCAAGTTTGCGGGCAGAAGGATAGGGTGGGAGCAGGAGAAGGAGAGATCTGGAAACTTACTTGCATTCTGCAGGCTTCTCACAGAATCCATGCTGGTCATCACAGCCTGGCAAGCAAATTGCTGCAAAACACAAAGAAACCAAAATATATCCATAAGCCTTCTGGAGCCTTATGAGCTTAGGTCAAACTCTTTTCATGACAGTCGAGTTAGTGACAGCAGCTAAATGAATCTTCGGAGCTTGCTAAGAGTAGTGATCGTGCTTTTGTAACAGGGGGCTTTACTTATCACTAAGAATGAACATTCCCCTTAACGCAGTTGCACACAAACAAAAGAGAGCAGACAATAACTCCCTTCCGCACAAAATCCCGCACAAAATCCCATTCGCCTTTTCTTCCCAGAAAGGGTCAAAAGTCCTATTTCCCCCCACCCCACCCCCATTCAATACCAGAGTTCCTCCTCTTCGTATCCTCAGCATCCTCAGCAACTTTAAGAGAGAGAGAGAGAGAGAGAGAGAGAGAGCATGCACAGATAAGGATAGACAGCTGGTGTGCAGGGTGCCAGCCAGGACAGCTGCTCCATTGTCTATTCTCTCCCAGCAGCTGCCCCACTGCAACAATACCCCAATTCCTTACAGCCAATCAGAGCCAAGACGTGCTTCCTCATCAGCCTATCCCTGCCCAGATCTAATCTATGGCACGCGCATGATTTCTGGGCAAAGGGGAAGGGTTTTTTCTTATTCAAATAATTAAGTCTAAAGTTCTTTCACACACACCCCCAAAAGGAAGGAGGGGGAGTGGAGGCTGAAGAACACAGACTGTAGGAAGGAGGTAAGCAGGCCAGCAGGAGGGAGGTTGGGAGCAGGGCGGGGAGGGAGGGAAGACTTCTGCTCATTACTTTGCCTGGTTATGGAACTCATTAAGCAGGCACTGTGAGTTTTAACCCCACAAAGCAAGGCAGAGACAATGACAAGCCCAAAAGGAGAAACCAAAGACGAAGAAGAACAGGACTGATCATCAGATTGTTAAAGGGGGAGGTGGGGAGAGGAGTAAGGAATGAATGGGGGCAAGCGTGTGGACGAGACAAGCCTGCCAATTTGGGGACAGGCTTTTGGGCTGACATCATTTCCCTCTCCCCCAGGCCCACCAAGTAAATGCACCGTGCATTCTAACAACTTGCTCACAAGGTTCAGAATTCTGGAAAGAAAAACAGGAAGGGGTTTTGTTTTTTTCTTCAAATGCTTCCAACAATATCTTATTTCTTATCTCCTCCCCTAAATCTAATGAAAGGGGGATCATGTTACATGGGGGGGATCTTACTAACTTGACCCATAAGCAAATCAGAATCATGGTGGCCCTCCAGCCAAAGACAAGAGTTTGGGCCTGTAAAAAGCAGCTTCTCTGCATCCTGTGACAACCCCTTTATCTGGACCATTGAAGCATTCATTAAGGCAGCATCCAGATTGGGAAAATCAAACGACTCCACTTGGACAGACCAAATGGAAGCATCCAACTAGGCCAACTCAATTCAGCTGGCTGCTTCCATCCACTGGAAAAGGGCCTCTACATGAACAGAAAAGGCCTTTTTAGAGCCTAGACTAAAATGGCCAACTGTTCTGATTCATCACTTTGACGAGAGACAATTCGATTCAGTGCTTTGCCAAAGTACTTCGATCAAAGCTTCATCCAGCTGAAATTCTCCTTCCAATATCTACACAAACCCAGTAGATGTTGGGCCTATGAAGTTGTAACAGTGTTTTATTTGTTCTATTTCCTCCAGGAGCTCAAGGCCAACATACAGTTCCTAGACCAGTAATTAAATCTAGTTCTAGTTCTCAGTGGTGATAATCACCCTGGCTATGGCTTATCATAATAGCCAGAATCTAGAGAGTTACTTGAGCCATACAGTAAAAATTTTAAATTTCCAGTGACATTATTTTTCCTGCCCTCACTTTACTACTACTTTTAAACACTCTCCCACCAGGCAAAGTATCAAGCAACTTTAAACCCAAGGGACTTCCAGAAAGAAATAGACTTATTTCTCCTGAAAGAATGGAGGTTTTCATGCTCAATCATAATCTATTTAGGAAAGTCTGTGAATTCAAATGGTTGACATCCAATGTGAAGGAATTTTTTTTAAGAAGCAAAGGTACATAAGGATAGCCCCAAACTGTTAGGGCTGGGTGGACATATCTAAAAATTAATGAAATAAAGAACTAAACTGGGAGGAGAGGCAAATTCCATTAAGTCCAGATACCAACATTACTTAACTCTGCTAAGAGGCACAAACCTAAAACCTCTTGAGTATAAGAATTAATCATGCAATTTCTTGGATTCTCGCCAATATTGCCCCTGGCTGTTTTCAATGTTATTTATGATCCACTCTGGCTAGTTAAGTATATGAGTGCTTACTTGTTCTGTTTCCTGGATATAGATAGCCAGAAATTCTGGAAAATGTAATCCAAGTTACTTGGAAGTAGATCTGGGTTTAATTGGATATGTTTGTGTTTCTCTATTAATATTGGCATTTAATAAAATTGCTTAGAGAACAAACTGATTTCAGAAAGACTTTTTTTTTTTTTTTGCTTTTATGGATGGCATGACTGACAACCCATTGAAATAAAGGGCCAAACATCTATTTGGGGGAATCTTCCCTTTTATAAACATCCCCTGTCAGGCCTTCCCTCTGTCACCTTATGCCCACTAGGCCTTCCCTAAGCCAGTCTATGTTAGTTTCTTCTTACTAAGCTTTCAGAAAGGATAATTTTGAATATTAAAATGCCAAATGCAGAAAATAGGGGAGGGAGTTAGGTTTTTGTTGTTGTTTTAATAGCTTTTCCAAATACCAGATTGCCACAATATATTTACTAAGCCACCAGGATGTCACAGAACTACATGCTAGAAAGTAAGTGAAGGATACAGGTGGGAAAGGAGAGATAAAATTAAGAAAAAGGGAAAATGTTGTCACTTTTTTCTGTTCCTTTCCCCACCACTACCTTACCCATATCTTGGATCGTTTACTATCCAGCAATGAATAATTAATTCTACAGGATCTGAAAGCTGGAACAGTCATCTGGTCTAATTTGATGGTCTAATGGCCCAATAAACATGCTATCTAATAGAAACATTGGAACGCAGGTAAAAGAAATAAGAACTGCCTTCTTTGCTCATAACAAAATGCTTGCAAAGTGCATTTATTGGACAGCTACATTATGATAACCATTTTGATGCATGTCAGTTTGTTGAACATAATAAATAATAGAGGGAAATAGGTGGATCCATTTGGCTTACATTGCTAATTAATTAATGAACAATACAGCCCCCTTTGAGGGATTTGTAAGCTTTAATGTCAGGGTTGTTTGAGACATTTGGCCACCTGAGATGAATGACAAGATGGCATTATCTTCCTTTCCCATATAAAGAAGCCAACAAGATACCTCTTTCCTTTGATTTTGGCATTAATATTTGACTCAGTTTAGTCTAGCATCCAGGGTCTTCTCCCACAGCCGAAAAGAGCAGCTGAGGAGACTAAGAATTGCAACAGGGACACTGGCACTCCTACTCATCTCCCCCTCCCACTGGTTCCCCACTTGAGGAATCTCTTCATCATGCTCATGGTATGGCTAACTTCATTTAATGTCCATTAAATGTAATCGTATTTATTCAAGAGAAAAATTATGATCTTCAAGAAGCATTATTCTATAGCAAATTAGTTCAAATTGTCACTGAATATGTATGCGAGTTTCTTTAACTTTGCTTCATTCACTGAATAATAAAGAACAGTCAGGCCTCCAAGTAAAATAATTTGACTCTTACTCTGATTCCCTAATGGCTACTTTTTTACTGATCAAGAAAGAATATGAAATTCTTCACTTTTTGAAAGATGGAATAGGAATTCTAAAACACTATCAACTTTTTCCAAAGTTTTTATATCAGCCTTTCCCAGTGTAATGCCCTCCAGCTGTGTTGGACTATGGTATTGTGGTTGGGAATTATGGAAGCTGAGGACTAAAACTGCTAGAGGCTACTAGGCTGAGGAAGCTGTTGTACATAGCTTGGCTGATGTGCATGAAGGAAATTTTGAATCTAGGATAGGATCCTACATTTTGCAGAGATATTGTTTCACTTGCAATTTCAAAGAATAGAATCCAGCTAGCATTGATGTTAAGCACTTGCAATTCTCAGATTTTAGTGGGAGAACACAAGTCTCCCAGCAAGAACCATGGGGATTAAAACTGATTAATACTTAATAGATCTGTGCATTCAAAATTACAAAGAATTGTTTTGGATCTTGCAGCATATCTCTGCTATTCATTATAGCAGCTTGATTTTTTTCAGGATTCTCTGAAAATTTGAAAACAGATGTTTGTTTTAAGGAATCAACTCAATGAAATTAGGGCAATTCTTAAAACAATGAGAGTCAGTTTTTTTCTTCCAAATCACTCTTAAAAACAAACACAGTCTTAAGACATAATGTTAGCTGGACTGTGATCATAATCTTGTGAATAATGAAAGATCTGTACAGGCTTTTATTCTTTTGTCCCTGTAAGTGAAGTCATCATACATAATGATAATTATATGTTTAATAATTATATATGATATAATATAATATAGTGATATCATTTTTATCATTGCTGTGCGTTGATTTACTTCATTTCAGGATCAAATGCTATTCATATTGTATTTGATCCTTGCCCCATATCTTAATGAATAAATTCATAGTTTTATGTTTATGTATGTACATAAACACATACTGTACATACATATACATATATATACATACACACACACACACATACGTATGTATGTATGTATGTATATAGATGCATATGTATATATGTACAGTTTGTGTTTATGTACATAATTTATTTGCATTGATTTACCTCTTAGCATTTGGACACGAATATGGGCTATACCAAAGATAGGCAACCTTGGCTCTTTTATGACTCGTGGACTTCAACTCCCAGAATTCCTGAGCCAGCATAGCTGGAATTCTGGGAGTTGAAGTCCATGAGTCATAAAAGAGCCAAGGTTGCCTACCCCTGGGCTATACCAACAGACAATCTCCCAAGGGAAACCACCATCATTTTGTCCAAAAGGGAAAAGAGATCATTTCCCTCATTATTCGTTGAGTGGGGGTATGTTTGGATTTATGCAGAGTAATCAGAATCAACAGAAGTTTAGAAAGAAAGGTGAAGTTTTCATCTGTGGATACTCACAGTCAGTGCAGTATAGTCCCTTCCAGCCTGGGTTGCAGACCTTCTCCCCACGTTCTCCACAAGTGAAGTGGCCAAAGGCATCATCCCGAGGGCGACAAAAGACAGAACAGCCTTCTCCGTAGTAATGCTCATCACACACAAATCGGTAGGAGTACTTGAGGTCAGTGTGACCACTGGTATGCAGGTCACTGGACCATTCTTCCCCAACAGTCAAATGTCTCTGTGTAGCCAGGCGGCTAATGAGACGTTCTGGATTCTCTGAAGAGGGAAGGGGTAGGGTGGAACAAAAAAATGGAATAGCAAAACAGTTCATTAAATAAAAAAGGTGATGGTACTCCTGGAGACCTAGATAATCTTTGGGAAGGACTGGGTATTTCTAAGAATGCTATTGGGCTTGACCTCTAGCCAAGTGGCTGAAGATCACAATGGAAAACAAGTCCATTGAACAGGCAGTTAGATTAGAAGGAATGTGTAAAATTGTCTTCCCAACCGCTGCCCTCCAGGTGTGCCAGACTGTTTTCCCCAAAGATAACATAGAGGTCTCGACTTAGAAAGGCCTCCAGGCTAAGAAAGACTCCTGAATATACCACTTGGGAAATCATTATTTACCTGTGCTGAGGTCATCAGGAGAGTCAGTGTGCAGAGCTTCAATGATGAGAGAGAAAGTGCCCTGCACAATACAGAAAAGGAGAAACAATGAATGTGAAGGCCTGCAGTCAGCAGAATAATATAATCACAGGAGACTACAGCCACAACAGCCAGCATGACTCTCTGATCTCCTGACTCAGGCCTCTTTTTTTCCCCTTAAGGAAATGGCAGCACTTTTTCAAAACTTGCTTCCTGGCCTGTTTTTTCAGCCTGTTCATACAGGATATGGTATTAAAATGGAGCACCAAGGGGAAACGGGGAGGGGCTGGGAAGAGCCATGACTGCCAATCCTCCCCCTCTGCTTATTCTTATTCTGAGAAGTGAGAATAATGAAGAGAAAAGCCATGGGGAGGAGGGGAGAAAATATGCTAGAAGAGTGGTGAGCCAAACTGGCAACAACTTTGGTATTTCCACAGTAGGCAGACAAGGGGAGTGGGATTATGTTCAGATAATCTGTCAATCCTGTCTTTAACATTCTCTTCAATGGATCGGCTGTGGCTCCTAGTGATGATCAACTGTCAACTTGCCACTGCCAAATTGCAGTCTGCAAAAAGTTTTGCAGTTCCAGTGGCAGAATTTCAGCATGCCACAAAATCTTGAGAAAGACGTTAGAACTGTAGAATAATGATATTCCCTGATGGAAAACCACCACCTGGTTCAAGTCGGCAGCATTGGTAACCTTAGTATTCAGCTGCACTGAGTACTCCAGGAAACACCAGGAAAGCAGCCACTTAACTGAAGGTCTTGAGAAAGGGTCAGACATTTTTTGCAGGATGAGGAAAAAGTTCTATGTTTACAAAACAGGCACCCATTTTGATTACATCAACGAAGGACAACCTGGTACCATCCAGGATTTTGAGATTTCAACTCTCATCAACTACAGCCAGAAAAGCCAATGGCAGTGGACTGCAGGAAATGTAGACCAAAACATTTAGATCAGTGTTTCTCCAGCTTGGCAACTGTCAGATGTGTAGACTTCAACTCCCAGAATCCTCCAGGCAGCCATGCAGTCCACACATCTTAAAAGTTGCCTGGTTGCAGAAATGCTGATCAGAGGATAACCTGTTGCCTACCCTTACAGCATGCAAACAAGTGGCTTCTAGCATTTTAAATGGGTGCAGATCTGTTCCTTTCCTTTAGCATAAAAGAAAATCATGAGGAAAGAGGAAAAAAAGGCACAGGAGGTGACAGAGGCAAATAACATCTGAGCCCATATAATATTCTGTGAACAAGGGGAATAAGTGCACAGTAAAAGCCTCCCATAAAAACTTTTTTCTGTAGAACATGACTTGAAATAAATTGGATCCCTTGGTTCTGAACCCAGAATCCCTCTATTTAAGTGCATTCAAGAGTACCATTAAGTGTTCCATCTTCTGGAAAGACTAAAAATAATCCATCCTCTCTGGACTTCTGGACCATGCATTTTCCATTGTGAACATCCATTTCCTAAACTAGATAGCATGGCATTCCAAGGTCATTTCCTCACTAGTGATCTATAGCGCTGTGTGTGTGTGTGTGTGTGTGTGTGTGTGTGTGTGTGTGTGTGTGTGTAAAATGTATATATTGTATATATTATAGCAGTGTTATCCCAATACAGATCACCAAAGTTAACAGTTAAGACTTTTTACCACTGGCAAGACAAGTCTAACTTCCTAATTACAAGATGGCTCTCATCTGTATCTGTGACCAAATAAACAGTGGCACTGTCATTTCCAAATAATTGGCCGTTCTTCCCCTGCATTCAAAACGCTACCCGATTACAAATTTGTAATGCAATTTAAGCCTCTTCGATATGGACTTAAGTCTACCCTCTTGCATGTAACCCTCCCCGCCTCTCAATCCCTGGACCCTCCTAAGGGGTTCCGGCGACATTACCGGCCAGGTGAAGCCGAAGGGGAACCGGATGGGGTTGTTGAAAGACGGTTCGCTGCCGCTGGTGTCGGCGCTGTCGGGGACGCTGAACGAGTTAGCTCCAAGAACCGGAGTGACGGTACTGCCGTAGGTACAAGGCGGCTCTGGGGACACGCTAGCTTGGTAGTGCTTAAGGCACACGCGGAAGAAAGTTTTGCAGTCGCACTGTTGCAAGCCAGCCGGAGCGCCGGCGCCAGCATTGGCGGAGCCCAGGCCCTCTCGGCAGCAGTTGCGGTTGCCCAGAAGCCCCTTCTTATTGACAAACTCCTGCAGCTTCAGCTCGAAGACGCCGGAGGTCCAAACCTGCGGAGAAGGGCCGGGGGGGGGAGTTGGGGTTGGTGGAGAGAGGTAATGGCATACGGTTAGACTACAGGCTGGAGCAACGAGGGTTGTTCGGGGGCAGCGCCGCAGCTGGGCCGGGATCAACTCGAAGGGGCGGGGCAAATGGATCAATGAAAGTTCTGCCGCCGCGGCGCTGCAGCGCTCGTCCGATGCGCCCCCCTGCCCCGCCGCCGCGCATAATGGGCAACCTCCCGCCGAGCCGAGCGCGGAGGCCGAATTGTCCATGGCGATGCGCCCAGTTGATGCCCACCCAGCACCTCACGACGCTCCGACCGGGGGTGGGAGGGGGGGAGAGAGAGAGAGAAACGCGCGGAGGAGAGCACGTGTCCCGAGTATCGCAGTCCCGGGAATGCTAAGGAAGCCCTCGAGCCGCGCTTTCCTTCACGAGAACGCGGGAGCTTCTCGTGGGAACGCGCGAAGGAAGCGGTTCTGGGCTCTCTTTCACTAGGGAGGACAAGACGCTTCTCCTCGCGCGCTCCCCACCCCAACCTTCGCCAGAGCTGGAAGGGTGAACGCCGCTGCGCTCCCGGAGAGGGGCCGCCAACTTTTTGGGTGGTGGAATGCCAGAGCCCCGTCGGCACGCACCCCTCATCACCCTGAGGCTTACCTGGTAGGGAAGCTGAAGCACGCAAAAGACAACTAAAGCCAGCGTGGACCGTCCTCCCATTTTGTCAGGGCTGGTGAAACGGGGGAATAGGGAAGAGGTCTGGGCTTCTTCCCTTCTTGTCCCCGGCTTTCCTTTCCAACGGGGGAAAAAAAACGGCAAACCAAGACGAGCTTCTGTCAAGCCGAGGGTCCGGACGGTTCTCCGCTCCGAGCCTGGCCGGAGGGGGATTAGAATGAAGATTTATTTGTTTGGAGTCTTTCTCTCTCTCTCTCTTTCTCCCCCCGCGACCCCCCTCGTCGATGCGTTTCAGATACGCCCTTTAGTTGACTGACAGATCTTGTTTTAAAGATGAATTAAGCTCAAGGAAAGGACTACCCTCCTCTTGGCTTCCCCTTCCAGATACAGTTCTTGGCGCTTTGGTTTCTCTAGCTCCAACCAAAGCAAAGGAGAGAAAAGCCACTTAATTCCCAGGGACGAAGAAAAGACTTCCCAAAGCAGATTAAAATAATCAACGATCTGGAAATCCCTCAGGGGACGAGAAGATAATTCCCGGTGGCTTCAGGCGAAGAGTGGCGGGTTTTTTGTTTTGGCGTGCATGTGTTTGCGGAGGGGTTGGCGATTACGCACAAGCAGCCGTTTTGCAAATCCCCCAAGCTTTGCTGGTCGCCACTTTCTGGCTATGAATTCCGATCGATGTGTTGCTTTTTTGTTTTTTTTTTTAAACAAAGAAATCCAAGCCTTTCCCCCTCCCCCCCGCCGCAAAAAAACAAGCAAAATGTTGTTGCTTCGTGGGTTTCCAAAATCGATGGCTAGCGGTGCCCGCGTTAATGTCTGCTCTCCGCTTTAGTCATGGGTGAGCTTTGCTTTCGCCTTGAAACCGCCTGCTGGATTGGAGTAAAATTATTCCCTTTTTTTTTTTCCTTTTTCTTTTTTTTCGGTTTTTTTTCTTTTTTTTTTAAATTTTTTGCTCGCTGGCTTGCTCTGTAGCGCTAAGGATCTGCCTGTGTTCGGGCGCCTGCGTGCCTTATATCTCGCCGGCCGCCTGCATGGCTAATGAGATGCAAATGAGCAGCCCCCCAATCTGGCTAGAGCGGTCACAAAGGAACCACTTTTCCAAGCCTCCCGCTCAATGGATCACCAAATGGTCAGTGAGCTGTAAAATGGGCAACCCTCGTCCTCTTCCCCTCCCCTTCAGCTCCCATCAAAATCCTAGAGGGGGAGAGGGGGAGCAGATTTACATGCCTGCAAATTTGGTAACCGCAAGAAGCGACCTTCCCCGCCACATGCACACCTTTGGCTCTTCTTTCCCAATAAGAGCGTCTCGCTCGCGCTTTTTCTTCTCTGAAAATGAAAAATGCAGGAAGCCTTTCGGGCATCGGAAAAACGCTGAGTTTTGGAAGCGTCTTCAAATGTGTATATATTTAGATATTAACGCGCGCACGTTGAGCTTTTTCTTCTCGCTTCTTTTCTTAAGCACAAGTCTGCAGGGATGCGTAAAGCCGTCCGCAGTGGGGCAGTCCTCGACCCTTTTCGATGTCGGATTACAATTCCCCTCACCTTGACCCAAAGTGATGAGAACTGTAGTACAATGCATTTATCTAGCGCAGGGGAGTCTCTTCCGCTGGGAACCGGCATCCCTTGAACTCTGTATGTCTGGGAGAAACAGGACGAGGGAAGGAAACGCGAATTCAGGAGACGTAGACCCAGTCAGACTCCCCAAAGTGTCTGTTGCAAGCTTGTTGGTTTTTCAAAGGCGGTTAAACCCTCGGTTACTTGCGCTATGGGGTTGGGGGACCCTAGAGCCAGAGATGGGGGGGGGATGAGTTGGATAGGAAGGTTTCAAAAAGTCCCTGCGCGCCTTTCCTTGATCCTTGCGCGCAATAAACCCCGAAGACTTTCAGTTGCAAACAATCCGGAAAAGACTCTTGCCTTGTGTTAAGTTCCAGGAGGGGGAGGGACGGACGAGGGAAGTTTGGCTGGGTAAACAGTCTTGCTTTTTAAAGACCCCAAAAGAAGCTCTTTCAGTCCCTCGCTCCATTCACCCCCCCTCCCTTTCCCCTGAATTCTTGGCGAACTTGCAACGATCGAGGCCCCAACTTCGTTTCTTCTCCTCTTCTTTCCCCGTGCCTTTAGCTGTCTCTTTCTGCCTTTTTTTTTCCCCCTTCTCTGAGCGTACTTTTTGTGTTGTGTGCGTGTGTGTGTTTAACGTGAGCGGTGTGGGTCGTTCGCGTGGCTGTCATTAAGGCAGTTTGTTATTATGGGAGGCCTGCATCAGTTGGCGCTTTGTGCCCTCAGCTGTATGGTAATGTGGACAAGCACCTGCTCTCTGCACAATGCAACCGAGAGAAAGAGCTCCCCTCAGCGCACGCTACTGACTCTACAACAATGTGCGCCCATTTTAAAAAAGAAATCCCTTTCCACGGCCTTCCTTCCCCTCCCTACCTTATCCGAAATGAGGGGGGGGAAACCTACTCTTGTGTCAATCTTTACCTTTTTTTCCCCCTCCCCTCCCCCCTTTTGCCTTTTTACGCATCTATCAACGCGGAAGCTTTTATGTTGGTTTAAAAACACGCGTATAGAGAAAGGAACACTCTGCTATCAGAGCAAAATTTAGTAAGTCTTGCCTTCCTGGAAGCAAGAACTTAGAAAGAATTAAGCAACAGCAACGCCAGGAAGTTGACACTGATAGGGAAAGGAAGATGGGCCTCATTGCAAAACCCCTCCGCAAACAGGCAGTTTTAGGGCAGCCTTAACTATCTGCGCAAACGTCATTTGAAGTGCTAGAGATTCCGGGGCAGCTTAAGATGGTGAAAGAGAGATTTGGCCACGAAGAGGTAGCTTCCCTGTATGTATGGCCCGCTGGAAATCTTTATGGTCGCATTATAGGATTTGAACGGCCTTTCCAATGATAAAATGCGACTTTCATTGAAGCAGATGGCTTGATCACAAATTGCCTTACAATGTGCGTGTTGGGCGAGCGGGGGGGGGGAGTGAGGAGCGCAAGAGGAAAAAAAATCTAAACCACTTCATCAAATCCAATTGCTGTTGAAGGTCAATTAAAAGAAAATCACTAATTGGATATGCATTGGAGAAGACAAGTCTACTTTTCCTGGTGGCATATGAGAAATTTAACGTTGAATATAGTAGCTGAGTTTACCTAGCGTGGTATGCCATAAAATAGTTATGTTTTTGATTATGTACATTTAGCCAATTAATGGGTAGTTTTTGGAGGGAGGAGAGAAGACTATTGTTAAACAAACCTTAGTTTAATGCAAGGTGTCAAATGGCATGGGGAGTGCACTTTTTGCAAAATGTTGGCTCGTTCTGATCAAATATCTTAATTTTTGTTTTTTTCTGCTGAAGTTTGCACTGGAGGGAATAGGAAAGTGTATGGTGGTTTATAAGCATAGACAACATCCCAGCCTTGTGGTTTGATCTCTGATAGGTCTGAATGGGTTTTTGTCTCAGTGCACATAGTCTATTAGTTGGAATGGACACTGACTAGAGGCCCAATGATCTGATTTTGGAAATGATGGACTCATCTTGCACCAAGCAGCCTGAGTTCATTAAAGGCACACTCAGAACGCCAATCAAGTCAAAACTATAAAATGGCCTTCACCTGAAAATAACCTCCTCAAAGTGGCACAGGCAGTGATTTTCACTCTAGCCACAGTATGAATGCCTGCTTTTAACAGGTCCAATATTTAAGGAATGCAGGCTGCTCCAGTTCCTCCAGGAAAATAAATGATTCAAACATACCACAGAACCAGAGTGAACAAATATTGCTGTTTATTGAAGTTTGCATGTCAAATGCATGGACACTGCGATTTGTAAATATAGCTTTGCATTTGTCTTTTCTTACAGGGCAGTGATTCTTTTTAAAAAAAAAACAAAAAACCAATAACTCTGGGAAATAAATTAGTCTGAGAATCATCATCCAGGTGTCTTTTGAAAGTTCATCTGGTTACTCTGCTAGCCTATACCTTATTGTAAACTTTCTGTAGTCCAATGAAGAACGAGCATCTGGATGGGGAATGCTGATGAAGAAAGTATGTGGCAGACAGACTGGTCTAAAATGAAAGGCCTGTGAAAAAACACAAGGAATGGGGTACAGAACGAAATTTGAGCCTGGAATAAGTTAAAATACGCCTAGACAAGTGCGGTTTCCACAGAAGCATAAATGGATCTTTGCTGCTCAGGATAGCAAAACAGCAGATATATTTGTAGTTGTGTACTGCAGATGTAAATGTTTTCTGAAGAAAATAATTGTGGTATTACATTCTTGGCTTCATGCAGCCTGTTTAGAAGGAAAGGGGATTCTTTAACTACTTCATGTACGTTAATTAAATGTTTTCTGAAGAAAATAATTGTGGTATTACATTCTTGGCTTCATGCAGCCTGTTTAGAAGGAAAGGGGATTCTTTAACTACTTCATGTACGTTAAAATAGGCCATGGGCAGCACTTCCTCTTGAACCCATTGGGTGAAATCCTGTATTGTCAAATTTAAGTTTTTCAAGTCTGGACACATATTTTAATTCTATACCACTAATTCATGTAAAGATTTATTTAAATGGGGGGGTATCATCTATTCATCTGTAATTCTATACACTGAAGTCAAATTATTTTTCTGTTACTCTCAATTATTCGCAGTTTTTGTAAAAGCTCAGAGATTTCATTGTAACAGTTGTCAGGGATTGTAAACAGAAAGTAAGTAAGTAAGTAAGACTCATTCCTCAAACACTTTAGGTTCCCTATTGGTCTTTGAAGGCAATGTTCAGAGAAACTATCATCAGATAAGTGTACAATCTACAACAACTAAGAAATATCTTGGAAATGCCCCAGAAAACTGAGCCAGAAACATTTCAATCACCAGCTACTATCAAAAGGAAGTTGAGTTGGAACACAAAAGATTAAAAAAACACCCTTCTGGATCTCATTAATACCAAAGGCCCTTGTGCAAAACATGCCCTCTTATGCAAGAGAATCCCTCTTTATCTGTTTTTTCATAGACAATTGCCAGGCTGGAGGGTGAAGAGAAATGCAAAGAGAAATTTGTTGTGGTGGCATCTTTTCCTAGGCCGGTTAAGTCAGGGGTGTGGTAGAATAAAGGAGTAGTAGATTGAGGATGCATGGTGATTTGATCTTAGAAGCCAGACTTTCTGGAGATTCATTTGACATTCCTGTTATGGGAAGGAGTGTGAATCAAAGTTAACGCGTGCAAGGGCTTAAAAGCCTGCTTCCCCTGGATCAACCCCTGCCCCTCCATTAAAAAAAAAAAAAGTCTTTCCAAACCTTTTTGACTAACCTGCCTTCGCTCTCAAGGATTTGTTAAATTGACGCAGCACAGATTTCTCGATTAGGTCTGCAAAGCGGAACTGAAAGGCGTCATAAAATCCATCAGAATCCTGCCCAAAGCGCTTATTCTTTTCCAACTTAATTTATGCCACGCGATTCTGTATTGGGGAAATCAAGCAGAAAGCTCTTTTTTTTCTTGACTCTCCCCTTCCTCTTTGCTTTGCTCCCCCCGCCCCTTCTTCTCAGATGCTTCTGGGCTAACGGGGAGACTGTTTAACTTAAGTGTTTCTATAGGAGGCTGTTGCAGTTTAACTCCTGCCCACCAGTAGCTGGGCTGAACAAAGAAGAGACTCGAGGTCTCTCCATTCATCCTTTCTCTGTGCTTTAATTTTCATTGATTTTGAAGACAAGGGGAGCCCTCAGGGATTTGAGCTGAAGGGGGATGACACGCCTTTAGATGCAATCCACCCCCCTGGCCAGCCATCTGCTCCTAACCAAATGGCGTTTTTTTTTCATCCTAGCTGCTGTGTGTCTCTAGATTCCGCTCTCACACTTTCAGCTTCAGTCTCTCTAGCTGGCTCTGCCCCCCCCCAAAACTGAATGCAAAGGCAGCTTAAGTTAAAGTATGTTGAATGGGGGGGGAGTGAGAGAGAAAGGAGGGTGATTGGAAGAAAATCCCAGGCAGGAAAAAAAAAGTGATAAATCCTTACCTTTTTCATTAAGGCAGCACCATAACCCCCTTTTAAATACTTTTTGATTCCTCAGCAAATTTACTGTACTACGTTGAACTCATTAACCAGCACGTACAAAATGTTAGAAACAGAAGACAAGGTGAATTTGTTCCTATTTAAGGGGGGGGAGAAGGGGAGGAAGCAAGATCAGAGAGGGTGGGGACCTGGAGCTCTTTCTGTGGAGGGGGAGCAAAGAGAAAAGAAGCCCTGTCCTTTGAGCAGCCTGAGAATTTGCCCAGTTGGCTCCAAAAGGCTCTGAAAGAATTTCAGATTGGAAAATCTGGCGATCTGAGTGAGAAGTGGGAGAGTTGCAACTTCCTTCTGGGGAGGGTGCAAAAACCTTTGTAGTAACCCTTATCCAGCAAGACTGTGAGCAGCCTTTCTGAGGCCGGAAATAGCCAAGACAAGCTATAAGAGCAGATCAAGAATGTATCTTGCTGGAGCATTTCCTCTGCCCGCAACAGTCATAACTAAGGGACAGAACTTATTTGGTCAGGAGAAAGTTCAGCCCAAGACAACTCCAAGTAAGAAGCTTTAGGTAGCGCCTTGGTCAAGTGGTACCTGTTCTGGATATAAATGATAAGGGGGCTACCTGGATTCAACTTAATATGATATATACATTTCTATATTCTTAAATCATGAGGCAATGTGAATCCAATCAACTGAGGCTTGCTCAAGGAACTAGAGTTAAGCAAAAGATAGTTCCACGCAATATGCAAAACCAAGCTTACTTTTATAAGCATGAAGGAAACATATCTTTCTTCTCCCATTTAGTTCCTTGAACATAGAGGGTTCAATTTAACTATCATATTCATATTGAATTTGTATGGGTCTGTACAGTACATAATCAGAAATAAGATAACTATGGACATAATACAAAAAGGAAGTATTCGTTTAAAGAAGGAAATAGCAAAATGTGCAGATATTTTTTAAAAACTATAAAAAAAACTGAGTTAAGGAGCGCAGGATGCAGATTGTTGAAGGGAAATGGAAAAGAGGATGGAATGGAGCCTTCTAGAGAAGGGTATGGATATGGGTGGCCAGCAGGCACCCTGCAAGCAAGATTGCATCACATTGCAAAAGGTTTCATTTCTCCTGACTAGTGGAAAACTGAAGCCCCCAACCAAGAACTGCCCATTTGCCTGCCAGTTTGGGAGAAGTAAAATCATGATTTTCTTGCAGGATACAATCAGAAGTGTGATGTGGGCATGTGCTCGGCCACTACCACTAAGTTAATGACCAGTAGACTATAAGAGTCATGCTGCTAAGTGGATACTGAACAATCATTGACCTAAAAATACTGGAATCATGATAACATGCTTGGTAAGGTGATATGAACACAAGATTAGCTGCAATCTGGGCAACCCAGTTATGATATCACTTCTGTTTCCTGATACAGTATGGACTAGAGCAGTGGTTCCCAACCTTTTCTATACTCCGCACCCCTAGAAAGCTTCTGATATATTCTTGCACTCCTTACAAAAGTTCGAAATAAGGGCAACAAATTATGCATATACACTATAATTTTGAAAACCCAAGTTTTTGCACCCCCTGGAATATCATCTCGCACCCCCAGGGGTATGTGATCACCCCTGGTTGGGAACCCCTGGGTTAGATGAACATTAAACCACTTGGGGGAAAGGTCTTATCATGGTTATAGTAACAAATTACATTTACTCCACTATATCCACAGAATCCAAATCTGCAAAATTACTTTAATTTCATTTGGAAGTTTTTGACTCTTAGGATTAATCAATGTTTCCCCCCCCCATCCCATATGTATCTACTGAGTAGGCAAAATGACGTTTTTAAGGATGATATGGCTGACATTGCTTACTTGAGGTACTGATTCTGTAATGGCTTATTCACTGTGGGAAAGCTTCCCTTGATATTGGACTTGCCTAAAACAACCATCTTTCCCAATTCCAGCGTCTTCCAAAAGAAACAGGCAGCAACTTCCATCACCATCCTCAGCACTATAGACAATGAGCTAAAATAGGGTTAAATGGTTTAGAAAGATGCCATTGGATGGCAAAATCAAAAATCAACCCAAAAGATTGTTATTAGTCGTAGCATCAGCTTGCCATGAATTTAATCTCTTGGAAGGCTCCCCACCCAGAAAAGATAACTCCAAGGCATGAGGTGTTGACATGGAGGAAATTGCTTTCAGGTCCAAGCCATTGATTGGTATAACAAAAGTAGATATTTCCATGTACACTGGCTGGGTGAACTCTGATTCAGTTCAAGACAAGAAACATGGTAACTCCAGCTCTTTTGGAATTCCCCAGCTACATAGCTTGAATGGATTGTGAAGGCTATATGCTTTGGAGTTCAATTCTGCTGAAGTGAACAGCGGTAAATAGATCTTAATAATAATTCCAAATCATTGAAAAATGAATATCAATCAGTTATGTGCAGAAACGTGGAAATGAAGTAGATGCCCCCCAATATTGTCTTAAACGTTTTTGTGATAGGTCTGCAAATTTCATATGGGTTGAGCACAGTGTGGAATATTTAGCTGCTATTAAGATGAAAGCTATCTATCTATACCCATCTTAGGCACAAAGCCAACTGGGTGATCTTCTCTAAGCCTTAGGAAAGAGGCAATGGCAAACCACCCCAGTGGCAAAACTTGACAAAAAATGCAGGGATTTGTCCAGGCAGTTTACAAGAATCTGACACAATTGAATGGAATAAAAAAAATGAAAACAGGAGGAGGAGTACCTATAGTGATAGTCTTCCACTTTGGCAAAATATGTGAAGGCATAACTAGTGCCTGCAAGACTAGCTCGAAGGTGAATGAGACATTTATTTCTTCATGAGAGATGGAAGTTCTGAGAAGTGTTGATCTTCCAACAAGTCTCCTTTCTTTCTATGAATCCAGAATATCCATCTGACATAGTCAGAATTCAGAGCAGAGAAAGCCCACTCATGCCAGTCTGGAAGTTCTAAACAGCTATTAACTATGGGAGAGGGATTTTGTACTAAGTAGTATTGGTTGCCTTGTAGATATAATAATCTTTAAGGCAGAGGTCTTCAAACTTGGCCCTTTTATGACTTGTGGACTTCAACTCCTAGAATTCCTCAGCCAGCGTGCCCGGCTGAGGAACTCTGGGAGTTGAAGTCCACAAGTCATAAAAGGGCCAAGTCTGAAGACCTCTGCTTTAAGGTCAGCTCTGTCATTAGGCCAAAATAAAAAATGCCTCAGAGGGATGAGCTTGGGTGTTTCTTTGAAAAGGGTTTTTGGTTATTCCACATCTGTTTTTAAGGGAATACCAAGGGAATGACATTTGTATGACTTCTTTTTCTGCTCTAGATACTGACATTACTTAACTGGAAGAAAAGGCTCCTGCACATTTATCTTCCTGCATCAGCAGATTTTGCGCCAGCTCTAACAATCACAGTGATTGACAAGATTTACAGGATACTAGGGATACATTTTTGATAAAGATCTTAGTTTCACCACCAACATGGATTTTAAGCAGCCACACCTAAGCAGTTGGGTGTCTTTTTAGCA
The DNA here is from genome assembly GCA_034064705.1 of Bothrops alternatus. Taxonomy (NCBI): domain Eukaryota; kingdom Metazoa; phylum Chordata; class Lepidosauria; order Squamata; family Viperidae; genus Bothrops; species Bothrops alternatus. The sequence goes on from JARGCV010000023.1 coordinate 15,700,424, forward strand.
GCTGCTCAAACATAAAAACAAAAATTGTCACCAAGATTACATTTGTTTTGACAGTGTCTCACACTAAATCATCTCCAGGGATCAAATTTATTCCTCAATGTGATCACTTGAAGCCACTGCCTCAGTTGCTGTTTCGGGGACGTTCTGAAACTTAAGCTGGCCACGAACAAGGAGCATATATCTGAGGTGGTGGCCCTTTGAGAGCTGTATGCAACAAAATTTCATTTTGAAGTATGATTGGTGTACATTCAAAGTGATAATAAAATTATTATTATTATTGTTATCTTTTATTCATTAAACATGAACCTCAGTCAACTGAGCATTCAGATTATTGTTGTTGTTGTTGTTGTTGTTGTTGTTGTTGTTATTATTATTATTATTATTTAGAATGGGGTGCCAATGATAAGATGGCTGCAAAGACAAACCCAATGAACAGAAACAGTCCACATTCAGATGTAATCCCGGTGATCTCTGGGAGGAAACAAGTCCAAAAGGGAGTTAACAGATGTAGTTCACAGCACACTTCACTTGAGAGTAATCCCAATTAAATGCAATGGCAATTAAACTTCCCTGATTTGCACAGGATCTGGCTTCGAATATGTAATATCATTATTAAACGTGGTTTCTTGGCTTCAGGCAACCTATTTATCCTTTCCTGCAACAATCCTCAATCTTCCTCTCATCCTTTCCCGCTTCTCCTGCTCCACATATGCAGGTCACTGAGAATTAATGTGGGAAAGGAATCTTCTCCCCAGACTTGGTACACCAGCCACTCAGGACTTTCACACGCTGCAAAAATGAAAGGGGTGACAGAGGGAGTTGGGGAAGGGAGAAAATGGGGATCACAGTCAGCCGGCACCCACCGAATTACGGTTTCCCTTTCCCATATACCCACGTTGGAAAGGTTGGAGCCCACGTATTGATTTTGAGAGAGCCGGGTGAATAAGTTTCGCCTGCTCTGCAGGTTTGTCGAAAGTTGTAAAGGCATGTGCTGATTAGAATAAGAAAGGGCGGTCGCGTGGCTCAGCTGGCACACAGAAGCCAGATGACAGATAAGCACCAGCTCCCTGCGACCGCCCCCCCTCTCCCCCGCCACTTCCCCCCCCCCGGCTCCGCTTCTCCCTCTCTCCGCCTCTCCCTCTCCGTTTTCCAAACGCAAATCATCTGCTCCTGTCCTCTCCGTAATAAAGCAGGCGTGTTTACCTGGGATCCCAGAACCGCCGCGGCATTCCTTTGTTTCTTCATCAGATTGCTGCCGCCAGCTGCTCTTTCCAGCCCTTGTTTCAGCAAATCTGATCGGGGGGGGGGGCCAGCCTAGGCTGTGGCCCTGACAAGGGCGGCCAGGGAGAAGTCCTAATTCTTTCAATTAGGAAGGAAGGAAGGAAGGAAGGAAGGAAGGAAGGAAGGAAGGAAGGAAGGAAGGAAGGAAGGAAGGAAGGAAGGAAGGAAGGAATATTTGGCTAGGAAGTCTCGCTCTCTCCTTCCGATTTCTTTAGTTTCTGACAAACGTGCGCCATTGGAGGAGCCTATTGAGGCTATTTCCCCCCCCCCAAAAAGTTCTCCATCACAGAAAGGACTTTGGGTTGGTTTTCCCCCCCCCCAACCTGAGGTCAGTCGCGTGCCTGGACATTGACCCAGAGAGCATCTGGGGAGGGGGCTGCTGAGCAAATCAAAAACTAGTTGCCAGGGCCACGAGAAGAGACCTCTCTGAGGCTTAGTAAACATTGCAGGTCCACCTACCAAGGCAGGATGCTATTTCCCACAGGATCCTGTATCAACTTCTCCCCAGATTGCTTGTAGGCCTCCCCAGCGGAAGATGGAAGTGTAGATTTCTTGGTGGGTAGAAGGCAGGGGGATACTTGGAGTTTGAACCATACATATAACTGACCGAAGTTATAGAGCTGATTCCTAGAAGTCCTTGCATTCATTATCTATCTAGTATTTGAGTTGATCTGAGTTGATTCCCTGGACTTAACGCACCTTAACCACCCAACAGGTTAATGGGAGAAAAGGAGGAAAGAAATCAAGTAAAATTAATAATTGGAAAGAACTGGATGCAAATAATGGTATGAATGCTTCCTCTTAGAATGTTTATTTCAGCACATTTTGCCCATGGTGGGCAGAAATGTGGTCCTAAAATCTGCATTGTAGACTGTTTTTCCAAATCCAAATTTTCACATTAAACAATACTTTTTGTAGATCATTTCAACATGTATCAAATAGGAGAGCCAGTTTTTTTCTAATGGTTAAAGTACCAAGCTAGAAGCCAGGAGACTGGTTGAATTCTAATCCCACTTTAGCTGTCATGTAAGACAGCTGGTTGACCTTGGGCCATTCATTCTCTCTCAGTCCATGATGCCTGACAACAAGCTGGTCAGTCAATTCCTATAACATTTGGCTGATCTGAAAAAAGGAAAACACTAGGAAGAAAAAATATTATCACAATTTATCAAATATGTTTTCAAAATTTAACATATATATACCTGCAATCTACTATCTTCATAAATTAAAATATTACATGTATAAAATGTATGTAAAATCAGAGCTCTCCTCTCATGTTTCCTCTTGTACTGTAGAGGGCCTATAATTTTAGGCCTTCAAGTATAACCTAAAACAGACTCTGACCTGAAACTAAATAAAAATTAAACATATTTTAGAAATAAGTTTTCCTTTGTCACATAAACAATAACTTGGCAGCAATTTTTGCTTATAAAACTCTTCTCTAGAACATCTGTGATGTCATCGGATGATGTGAGCTCACTCAGGCTTGATTTTTATACCCATTCTAATTAGATATATTATATGGCTACAATAGGAACAAAAGCACTGGTTTGTTAGAATATTTCACTAGCAGATGAGCTTGTTGACTTATCATTATTATTATTGAAAAGAGGGATGGGCTCTAGACTGTTAAATCTAGAGTCCACAATTTCTAAAGAAATCAATAGAAGCCACAGCCAGGCCTTATGTACTGTATACATTAGTATAATCATTAGTATCAACTTTTTCCTTCTCTAAGAACCCAGAGCAAGGTACAATTCCCCCCTCCCCCATTAAAACCATAAAAAGCAGTTAACAATATCTGTTATAAACCAAAATAAAAAGAGTAAGAATACAACACAATAAAGTTCACTATATAAGGGCATCTGAAGTGCAATCTGTTCATGGAACTCACATAATAAACTGTACTGAAATCCTATCTTCCCACGTTGGACTTGTTTTAAATGAAGCGTGTGCAGAGGAAATATATTTAGAATCATGCAGCAACATTTAAGCTCCAATATAACATGTTTTGATTGTGTTTGTGACTCCTGGAGTAAGCAAGACATTAGGCACACTGTGGATGAAAAAGTTCTAGCGATTGTAGACAATAGGGGATGTAAACCATGGCTTGGCGTAACTTGTGAACACAATAACTTTGGAGATAAGCAATAAGCATGTGCAGGACTGAAACTTATGTAAAAATGTAGGTTTGAATTTTTAAATTGTGTTCATTATCCCTCTGAACATGTGCTAGTATATTTCTTTTAAAAAATGTTTGCCACAAGAACCAGGTCTTAGAATGAATATCTTTATAAGATTCAGTGATACTCATCACAAAAAATAAAATGATGGGATCACATGTTTTTTGAAAAACTTCCCATGCAATTTGGATTTTTTTTATCACCTGTGGTAGAAATGTGAATTTTCCTTAACAACAAAATATTATCTTAATATCTGGAAGACTTGTTTTAACATAAAGATATTTCCATTTTATGTTATATGCCCCACCCATGTCACCCTGAAAAGTTATCAAGAATGTTTAGTGTATTGTATTATTGATATTTGTTTGTTTGTTGAAATCATTTGCAGCCTATCTTATGGAAGGAATATTCTGGGCAGCTTACAACAATATTAACAAACCTATCACATATCACAATGTATATTATTTGTGTAACTTAACCATATTAGTTCCTTAATGTGTCTGTTTTGACTTAAACTTCAAAAATCTCATTTAGTTCTATTAAACATTAAGTTTAAATATTGGGTTGTTATTGTAATAATGTGTTATTCTGCTTGTACAGACTTCATTGTGAAATACATACAAAGGTCATATCCAAGGAGATATTTTTATACAAGGTTTTTCAACATGAAGCTTTTAATAGCAAATAGAGAATATGATCTGCTACTGTATGTACAATTAAGCATGGGGCGAATTGCATTATTAAGGAGATATTTACTTATTCATTTTTTCTGCTAATATAATTCAAACATATTATATTTTCTTCAGAATTCATTGGAACTATATTCAAACTAAATGAACTTAAAATGCACAGAAAATCAAAATTTGTTTAAAAATACCCTAGAATATCCCTTTTGCTTTTTTGTCATTGCAGAAAATTTGAATATACCAATTACTTTTAATACTTTTCTCATAGTTTTGTTTTTCATCTAAAGCAGAAATTGTTTTCAGAAAGTGATTTTCAGTCCTTTTCAGATGTGATTAAGAAAGAGTTTGAGAATGATATAGGTCCTTCTGCTTCTGGAATGGGGGTGTCTTTTTTCTGTGAGCATCTGCCTGTAGAAGAACAGATGTGGGCACCTGCAGTGACAGGCTGCACATGGTCCACACTATTCATAGGCATTCAGATGTGGCTACAATGGTAAGCTTTTGTATATGCAAAGTCACTAAATATATTAATCTGTGTTCCCCTGAGCACTGCCCTATTTAATTTCTTCATTGGCAATAACATCTGATCTAATTCTCCCATTGGCTCCCTACTGTGCCCATTTTCCCCTGGAAAAATATGTGAAGTTATTCAAGTTTCCACCTGTTGCCTATTGGACTGAAGTCAGTTATGGGATTATCAGAAAATTTCAGAAAGATACTCATGGTTTTGCTATGGTAAGGGAACAGAAGGCATAGATAATATTTTAAAATTTAGTAAAAATTTATCTAACCACCAATAAAGAAACTTTCTGGAGAAATTCCTAATGCCCTTTTGTGCAAAATTCCTGTAACATTAGAAGGACAATGGCGAAGGAACAAAACATCACTGTGAGTGCACCTTTCCCCTTTTGCAAATGGTCAAAGTCCTGATGTAAAGTTTTGTTTATTAAACTTTTAATACTGTAGCTAATAGAAACTTCAGTCAATATGCCAAGCATCTAAAAAGTAACCATAATCTCAGGTGTAAGATTTTAATTTAGGAACAATTTTGTTCCACTACTCTTCTCTGATCATCGCTTCCTCTGTTTTGATTTGTTTTCACCCACAATGCATCCTTTAGCTCCATTGTAGCCCGCACAATGCCCATGGATATCAGGCTGTGAATGAAGACAGAAGCAGCTTAAACAAACCAGCCTCTTTCTTTCCTCTGTCTATTGTTGTATGAATGGTCCTTCTGCATTCTGCTGCTAGGAAACCATCTTTTTAAAGCCTAGCTTCAAAAAAGGGACAGCCCCCAATAAAAATGAAGCAAAAAATAGTTTTCCTGTTGCTTTGTTTAAACAAGTCTTTAAAAAAAAATCCTGCAGCAGCAGAATAAATTCCTCACCTCTTGCATAAGCGACTACGATCAAAACAGTCGGCCTTTTCACATTAAGCATCTTATGCACTGAACTATTTCACTGGGAACCTTAACTACAATGTATAATTGAGATTAAAAACAACATCTATAAGCATTATTTTATTGCTTCAAATGGAAGGGTAGAGAAAGTTATATATGGATAACAAATTGTTTAAGAGAAATACAATATCAAAATAGTAATTATGTCCAAAACAAAAACTATACACAACTGTAGCAAGTTACGTATGGACATCACACGCAGAGCGCTCTTGTGCTCTTGCTCTGTTTCTATAAATTTCTGTAGCTGTCAGAGACTTAACTTCCACGCTGTAGAGGCATGTAACAGAGACACACGTCCTCTCTCTAAACACTACATTTTGTATTTGTCAACTGTCTTCTCGTCCGCCAGCTCTTTATGCTTTAGGGGCAAGGAGAGCGTCTGGTAGAGGATCACGTGACCGCCGCCGAGCCCCCTCTTCCCGGGGAAAGAACCATAGAGACTTTAAGTGTGCGCACGCTCCGTCAACAGCATGTAAAGGGATACATTGAAAGGAAGCGTTCAGCGCAAACTCGGTATGTGGTTCTGAGTTGACGTCTTAGTATTCCGGCCTAGAGTCCCGAGAGTTAAGAGACATAAGGTAGAATCTTAAGGCTGCTGTCCTAAGAATACTTCTTCCCCTCGAACAGATTTTTCAATAAAGGGTCGTGAATATGCTATAGGGTGGAATTAAAACTCTTTTGGGAGAATCATACACTCAAGAGTTGCCCGGGAGGCTGGTAGGACGTTGCAGCTCCCGGTAAGGGCTTTGCTTAACAATCTGTCCAAGGGGAACACTGTCCTTTGCAAGGTGGTGTTCCCGGCCCTCCCGCTCAGAACTAAGCCTGTTTCCTCCGGCTTGTGGAATTTGGGGCTGCTGAGACAAAGAAGAACCTAAGAGCTGATGATAATAGGGAATAGCTGGGTTCATGCAATATTGTACTTGATTGTGTTGTAAGGATCCAGTGAGTTGTGGGCAGCTAGAAAATGAACCCAGGTTCATTGAGTTAAGTATTTTTGGGTGAACCATGGAGGAGCTTCCAGCAAATGCAATGATTTATTGAAGGCAATTACAAACAATATGCATCTTGGACACTGAGATATTTTTCAAGGTGAGGAAAATGCTGCAAGGGGCAGCATGGAAGGCAGGACCTCAGATTTCAGGGATGTCCACAGGATGTGGTTGAAAACGTCAAGATGGTAACCACAGGGTGTGATCAAAGTTTTGTGTGCTTTTATATGTGATGCATGTGCAAGGCAAGCCAAAATTGCCGGAGGTTCGGTGGTACGGTTGTGGTCGTTATGCTGCATGTCTGAGTATTTACCTTTCTCGGCTGTTTAATAATAATAATAATAATAATAATAATAATAATAATAATAATAATAATAATAATAATTTGGAAGGGACCTTGAAGGTCATCAAGTCCAACCCCCTGCTCAGGCAGGAAACCCTACACCATTTCAGACAAATGGCTGTCCAGTCTCTTCTTAAAGACTTCCAGTGTTGGAGCATTCACCGCTTCTGGAGGCAGATTGTTCCACTGGTTAATTGTTCTATCTGTCAGGAAGTTTGGTCATTCATGCTGTAGTCAGATGCAATCATGAATACATTTGCTCATCAGATGACATTTAAAACTTAAAATCCTACATACATTTTAAGTTTAATGAAGTTTGTTGGCTAGGCATCAATCAAAACCTGAAATCTTGTGTTGGCTTACTCAGTAGTAAGCATGAGAGCATGTCAAACTAAACCGAGTTCTCCTTATTGTTGAGTAATATACATGAACTATTTTATTGTATGCAGATATTACAGTAAGCTATAATGTGGTACATGAACATTATACACCGTAGCTCAGCCAGGCATTTATGCCCAGATATTTTCAGAAATTGTAATTAACTTCTGATTTAGCATCATGTGCTCTTGTGTCAAAAATGAAATGAAATGAAGATCGATGTTGACCAACAATGTAATGGTATATATGAAAAATATAGATCCCTACTCCTGATTTCTTTATTGTATTTCCATTATGTACTGATTGAATTTTTGGTTGTCACACATTCCTGAATGTAGTAGGAAGTTATATCCTATTGATATTATTTTAATCTTATTTATCTAGTTTGTTTATTTATTGGTAGAGAGGACATCATTTGTGCTTTGTAGCTAAATGTGCTGTATTATTGTGCCTTTACATTTGAAACCAGATATAGACATTCAACAAATGAACAAAACCCTTTTACAATTTTTGCTTTGAGATTAAAAACCAGAAGAAAGTACCGTAAATACCATTGAAATAAAATGTCCTTATAGAGAGCTGAAAGGAGTTGGTATTTGTTTTTAGTTTTGTTTCAAAATGTATTTGCTTTATTTAAAGTTTTATATTTTAAATATAAAACACATGTATGAAAGACAATCCGGAACAGAAGTCTCTAGAAATACATGCAGACTGGAGCTCTTCTCATCCTAGTAAAGGAAAGGAAGTCAAAGAGGCTGGTTAGTACTCTATCAGTGTGTCAGAGGGTGGAAATGAAATGGCATAATATTTTCTGGGAAGTCTTGTGTTCTTCAAGTAGACAGATGCTTTAGTGCAAGTGCAAAATTGTTTTTATGTGCTCCATCTCCTTTTGACTGGTTTGATGGTTCCAGTGGACTATTAGCAATATATTTCTTCTTTTGGCTTGCTTTTATCTTAGCCCAGGTGCTTTCAACATTAATGCTACCATCAGCCAAGTAGATTTCTGACAAGTGAGTTCATTGCTGATGGGCTGTACTACATCAGCAGTTATATTGCTGTTGCTCAAGCCTAGTGTTCCACTGGCAGAATTTATCTTACCATGTTTTGGTAATTTCTCTTGTATTACATTTGTGCTTCAGGACTTTCAGCTGCTAGCTTGTTATCCATACTTTGTGCATTAATGCAGATTAATGGGTTAAACTCCTTATGTTCAATCTCCCTTTCCCTTGCACTTGTATACCCTTTGTTTCTTTGTTAAATTAACAGTTATCCAGAACAGCTTTGCTGTTGTATTTTATCTACTAGTTGCCAGTTCTTACTTACTAATTTATTTTATTTATTTATTTATTTATTCGATTTCTATGCCGCCCTATTCCGGAGAACTCAGGGCGGCTCACAACACAGTAGAAATCAACATAAAAATACATATAAATATAAAACCTCTTAATTTTTTTTTTAAAAAAACCCCAATCATTCAGCATACACACAGACATACACTGGCTTGGGGCAAGATGTTAACTACCCCAGGCCTGCCGGCAGAGGTGTGTTTTGAGTAATTTACGAAAGGCGGAGAGGGTGGGGGCGACACGGATCTCCGTGGGAAGTTGGTTCCAGAGGGCTGGGGCCGCAACAGAGAAGGCTCTTCCCCTAGGCCCTGCCAGGCGACACTGTCTGGCTGACGGGACCTGGAGAAGGCCGACTCTGTGGGCCCTAACTGGCCGCTGGGATTCATGGGGCAGCAGACGGTCCCGTAAGTAACCTGGTCCGATGCCATGTAGGGCTTTATAGGTGATAACCAACACTTTGAATTGGGTTCGGAGACCAATTGGCAGCCAATGCAGCTCGCGGAGTGATGCCGAAATATGGGCATTTCTGGGCAAGCCCAACACTGCTCGCGCGGCTGCATTCTGCATTACCTGAAGTCTCCGAACATTTTTCAAAGGTAGCCCCATGTAGAGAGCATTGCAGTAGTCGAGCCTCGAGGTGATAAGGGCATGAGTGACTGTGAGAAGAGACTCCCGGTCCAAATAGGGCCGCAACTGGTGCACCAGGCGAACCTGGGCAAATGTCCTCCTCGCCACAGCCGAAAAATGATGTTCCAAATTTAGCTGTGGATCGAGGAGGACGCCCAAGTTGCGGACCTTCTCCGAGGGGGTCAAAAGCTCCCCCCCCAGGCTGATGGACGGATAGATTGAATTATCCTTGGGAGGCAGAACCCATAGCCACTCCGTCTTGTCGGGGTTGAGCTTGAGCCTGTTGGCACCCATCCAAACCCTAACAGCCTCCAGACATCGGCACATCACTTCCGCTGCTTCACTGAAATGACACGGGGTGGAGATGTAAAGCTGGGTATCATCAGCATACTGATGATATCTCACCCCGTGTTGTCGGATGATCTCACCCAGCGGTTTCATGTAGATATTAAACAGCAGAGGGGAGAGGACCGATCCCTGAGGGACCCCACAAGGGAGGAACCTAGGGGTCGACCTCTGACCCCCCGCCAACACCGACTGCGACCGACCAGTGAGGTAGGAGGTGAACCACTGCAAAACAGTTCCTCCAACCCCCAACCCCTCCAGTCGATGCAGAAGGATACCATGGTCAATGGTATCGAAAGCCGCTGAGAGGTCAAGTAGCACCAGGATAGTGGAAAATCCCTTATCCCGGGCCCGCCAGAGATCATCCGTCAGCGCGACCAAAGCAGTTTCTGTATAGTGCTCTTGGTTCTGTAACCTCTAACTTGGTGAAATGGTGCATGATAGGCAACAATTTTTGAACCAAGGTACCTCAAATGGACTAACTTGCAGAATGTATCCATGACACCCGAGTTAATGAAATTTGGGGAAGTTGTGACTACTTCAGTGCTGCTAGGCTGTTTCTCTGTGGTCATGTGATGCTCATTTTGAACATCCCATGGTGCTTCCCCAGCCACACTCACAATCTCTGGCTCCCTCCCCCACCCAGCAGCAGGCTTTCTTTGTGTGCCAAATGTCTGAAGCAATTATTTCACATTCAGAATGAGTTGTGATGACTATTGTGGAAGAGCTTTGAGTTTAGAATGAGGGAAAAACCGCCATTTTGAGTACAGGTGGTCCTTGACTTACAACCATCCGTTTAGCAACTGTTTGAAGTTACAGCAGCACTGAAAAAGGTGACTTATGACTGGTCCTTGCATTTACAGCCGTCACAGCCTCCCCACGGTCAATTGATCAAATTTCAGCCACTTTACAATTGACATGTATTTATGATGGTTATAAGTGCCCTGGTGTCTGGAGAGTGTAAGAACATAAAAATTGCCACTGCCCTTATTGGACCCCTGACCTACTTAATCCAGCAATCTGTTCTCACAATGGTCAGGCAACTTCACAGGGAGGCCTACTAATCTCCCAGCAAATGGCCTTCAAAAGTACTGTAGTCTTGCTATCATCAAGGCTTAAGCAGTGATCCCCATTACTTTCATGAATTGTTTCATCCCAGTTTTGAAGACACCCAAGTTGAAAGCCAACACATTATCTCATAGTAAAATTCTGGTTATCACTTAGAATTAAATTTGGTTGTCTATCTTGGATAGATTTTAAGAAAAACTCCTTATTCTGATATTTTCACATAAAGAACCAGCTATAAAGTAAGACTCTTGTGACACAGACTAAGTTCATAAATAGTGTTCAGATTAAAGAACAGAATATTGTGTTCCCAAGAATATATTAGAAAACAACCATCAGCAGCTTCATGTTGTTTCTAGACTGATTGAAACATTTATTTTTGCACTATTGTAAAAAGGAATGTGAAAGTAGCACATAAGAGATAGAAATTAATCATTTCTATCTCTTATGTGCTACTTTCACATTCCTTTTTACAATAGTGCAAAAATAAATGTTTTTTGCATTTGCAACCTAGAGGCATCTTTTAAAGTTGCAGGTTACCTTCATGAATAGAAGACACTGAATATAACACTTCCGAGGTAGTTTGTACAGTAATGAAAATGTGAGAAATCAGCCGTGTGAAAGAATGATGTGGCACTAATTAAGTGCTGCTAATTCCTACTCTGTATTAGAAATGAGGAGACTTTATTTTCAGTAGCATAAAAGAAAGAAGATTTTTTTTTGTACCAGAATTATAAGGCTTGCTTTTGGTTAAAAAAAATAATAAAGACTTAAATATATTTTTTAATTTGAAATTTATTTTTTTCTCATTGTACATGCTATGAAAACTTTTCTGTTTTTGCATTGTTTGTCTGCGTTAACACTAGACCAACAATCGAGAAGTAAGTAATACCCCAATCAAGGAAATGCTAGCACAAATATTTGGGGATGATTGTAGTTGATTGTTGCATTGAATGTGTGTTTTTTTATTGGTTTTTAGATATCTTGTTTGGGTTTTTATATTGTATTTTCTGTTATATATATGTTGTTAGCCGCTCCGAGTCCCCGGAGAGGAGCGGCATACAAACCCAAATAAATAAATAAATAATAGTAAACAACAGCCTAATCAAGGAACCGCTCCTACCAATATTGACAGGGCAAGCCACCTGCATATAAAGTTAAGACCAAACCACACTTCTATCTGGCACTGATGATGTTACCCAGTTTGGTAATGAAATGTCTTCAAGAAGACCACCAAGCTTAGAGAGCACCAAGAACCCCACAGTTCAACCTGAGCTAGAAATATTGTCTTCTATCAATAATGCATTATATTTATATTTGTACAAAGTGGCAAATTGCCAGCAAGGTCCAGTGCTCTTCAACATCTTCATCAACGATTTGGATGAGGGGATAGATGGGGAACTCATCAAATTTGCAGACGGCACTAAGGTGACAGGAATAGCCAACACTCCAGAAGATAGGCTTAAGATACAGAAGGATCTTGACAGACTTGAACATTGGGCTCTATCTAACAAGGTTGTCAATTTTGTCATCTCTGCCAATTCCACTGGGTTCACTATTCATTCCTCTTTTGCAGTGCTTTTTTTTGTTAAAAAAAAAAGGTGACGGAACTCACACACAGCTCCGGCTTCGGTCGAAAGCCCTTTACAGAGCGGGGGGGGAGAAGAAACCGCTTTAGGGAGCTTCCGAGGTGCAGATCATTCATTTGGAAAAGGTCTGTAGCTCCTCTCTGCCGCGATTCCTGCTGCCGCTCCAATCTGAGGCCAGGGGATACGTCCATAGACCCCTGCGGCCCGATTCGGGCTGTGGAGACCTAGAAAAGAGCTCTGCTGCCTAGATTTATGGCCGCGGAGCATTTTTGCCAAGCCTCCGGACCCCAGATCCATGGCCGCAGAACGATTTTGTAGCCCCCCAGTGGCCCAGTCGGGACTCCGGCGGCCTGGAAAAGATCTCTGGAGCCCAGATCTATGGCCGCAGATTTTGCAGCCTCCCAGCAGCCCGATCTGGCTGCTTGGAAAAGGCCTCCAGAGCCTGGATGGGGCCGCTGGGGAGACGCAAAATCATTTTGCGGCCATAGACCTGGGCTCCAGAGGTCTTTTCCAGACCTCCAGAGCCCCGATCGGGCCGCTGGGGGGCTGCAAAATTACTCTGCAGCCATTGATTCCCCTGGCCTCAGATCGGAGCAGCAGCAGGAACCGTGGCAGAGAGGAGCTACAGACCTTTTCTAGGTGAGTCCCACATGGCAGGAAGGGAGGGGGAAGCATGAAAGCATTAGGGGATTATCTGTATTCGCACTGGCAGTTTAGAAGTTCAAAAAAAGGTGCCGGAATGCTGTTCCATGCGCTCTATGATTAAAAAAAAGCACTGCTCCTTTGTAGGTATTTATAAGTTCTTCCATCTTTGAACATATTAAAGTCCCACTGCCATTATCATATATAAAAACAAAGTTCCCATAGAACAGCGGTTCTCAACCTTTTTCAGGCTGAGACCCCACTTGCGCTGCCCATGCGTGGCGCGACCCTGACCCGCGCCGCGCCCGAACTGCACATGCACGGTGCGACGGGCCTATCTGCACATGCGCGGCGCGCACGCGACGGTCCAAACTGTGCATGCGCGGTGCGCGCGCGATGGCCCGAACCACGCATGCGCGGCGTGACGGGAAAAAAATGGTGGACTGCGGTGTCCGGCGACCCCCGCGAAACGGTCGTTCGACCCCAACCTACAGGTTGAGAACCGCTGCCATAGAATGTTACTATTTATTTGTCCACAAAGCCCCAAAGAAAAGCTTCTGGTTTGTATTTTGCGTTCACTTTTAAAATCTTCTGCATCAAAATACATATTTGATCTTGTCATTTTCTAGCTTTGTTACATGTCCACCAAAGGTGAAAAATTGTTCCCTCAGTTTGATTACATTTCCAATAAATATTTGAAATTCTCCTATGCATTCTTGATAATTTATACGGTACCAACGAACATCGTTTTATAAACATTCTCTGTAAGATTATATAGTTCAATCTAAATTTCAACCCATTCTTGCCCATACTGTCCCATTGATCCAACCGTATATTATATCTTAAAGTTTTTGCCTGCTTTATCATATAGTCTGTAACTTGTTTATCTTCTGTATGATTTTCAATAACTTTATACATACATACTAACAATAATATGGTCATCATCTGCGCAGAGCTCTACATCAAACTCAATTTTACCGTTTTCAAATCATAATTCTTTTTATCCAACTTTCCATTAGCTGAACACAGGGAAACCAATGGAAAATAAAACTTAACTCCAAGTTTTCTCTTATTTTTAAATTAAATTCTTCTTTATACAGTTTAGCAATTCAGCATAGGTTAACCAATTTTGCTTAACTATCATTATCTTTCTATAAAATGCTTCTTGGGGTGACAACCATAAAGGCATTTTAGGAGACAATTTTGCCTCATGTGACATGTCTAATATTATTTTTAAGTTCACATTTACCTTGACTTTATCATATCCCTGAAAGCATTCTTCAACATTTTTCAAAAATTGTATACACTTTCCAAAATTAAACATACTTCTCAAAACGTAAAGACTCTTTGATCTTTTATGTGGTACTGTGAATAAAAATATTATTTGAAGATTTGTGAAAATCATTTGTATGTTAAAGAGTGAAAAATAATGCTGAGCTCATCATTTTCAGCTTAATAGAATACTTCTTTAAAATCCTATCATCTATCTCTCCTTAGGATGAAATTGAAATGGATAGAAATTGCACTTAGTGAACAACTATGACAACTATTCTCTTCTTTCTCTTTTTTAGCTGGTGGAAGAAAAAGAGTTTTCCATGCAATACAAGTATGGGTGTTAAAGGCCTGTATTCGTTTGTGGTCACTGCCTGTCCGGATGGATGCCTAGTGATAAATCTGAAAGATGTGGCTGAAAACCATTGTAGGACTTCTCCTGGATCTGTTCCTGTTCTTGTAGTAGATGCTATGTCTTGTCTTCGACAATGGTATACACCAGAATCTTGGGTCTGTGGGGGCCAATGGCGTGAATATCTTTCCAATTTGGACAGTTTCATAAATCGCTTTACAACTGCTGGTATCAAACTAGTATTCTGTTTTGATGGCCTTGTAGAGCAAAAAAAGCGAAATGAATGGGTCAAACGAAGATTGAGAAATAACGAAGAAATAGCTAAAATCTTTGAGTTCATCAAAGCTAATAAGCAACAACCTGGAAGAGGAATGTTCTTTATACCATCTGGGCTAGCCACATTTACACGTTTTGCCTTGAAAATTCTTGGTCAGGAGACAATATGTTCATTGCAAGAAGCAGACTATGAAATAGCAACTTATGCACAAAAGAACAATTGCATGGGAATTCTTGGAGAAGACACGGATTACCTGATTTATGATACCGTTCCTTATTTTTCCATTAGTAAGCTACACTTGGATTCACTGGAAACAGTAATGTACTCAAGACAAAATCTCTGCCATTGGCTTGGTCTCAGTGTCCCAGACCTTCCCCTGTTTGCTTGTCTCCTTGGCACAGACACTGTCCCAGAAAGAGCTATGGAAGCTTTTCGGAATCAATGTTTATCTTCTTATCAGACAAAAAGGCAAAGCTGTGACAAGAAAAGAGATATTATTCTTGCTGTGGCAAATTATATTTCAACTATTCCACATGTCTATGAGAGTTTGATGGATCTGGAAAAAATGCTGCCTTTGGGTTCAGACAAATTAATATTGCGCAAAGGAATAGAATCTTATCTGCTGCCTGGACAGCATTCTCCGTGGCTTCCTTGCAACTTCACATCTACATTACATTTAGCAGCAGAGCAGAAGAAAGATTTCCCTATTTGTTTAGATCAAGAGATCTTTCAGGTAAAATTCCTTACCTTGGTTATCTGAATTCAGGCAATCACAAAGAGCTGATTCTTTGTCTACACAGATGGATATTTTATCTACCAGGTAGATAATACTTCTATATGTTGTATAGGATAATCTGTTCTCCTTTTGCATTAAATCCCCATTAGTCTCCCGATGATATACAACTCATAATCCACTTATGGCCCTTAGGTTCATTTTTATGGTCTTTGTGAAACAGTTGAATGGTGTTGAAGGTGACACAAGAGGCTATTTTGGGTGGTATACTTTTTTTTTTTTTTTGCAAACATCAGTGAAACAAACACATAAATACAGAAAATAAATGCTAGGTTTAGTCCACCTGCTTTATCTTAGTCTTCCATAACAAAAGGGCTGAAAATTTCATTCCCTCCAGATGTCACATCACTTGTAGGGTTCTGTGGCATTCATAAACTGAAAAAAGAAAGAAAAAGAATTAAAAGCATGTTCTGAAGTCCATCTCAGTCTTAAGCGTAAAATGACAACAGCAAAAGCAAATGTTTCTTTTTATTCTGCTTGTGACAGATAGCTAAAGAACAACACATGCGAGCCGAAAATCATATGATATACAATATCCTAAGCCGTGCAGAAATTGAGTGCAGCAACACGTTGGAAGATGAATATGATACATCACTTCCTGGACAGGCACTTATCTACTGCCCTGCTCGCCAGCACATCTATTCTATCCTGCTGGAATCTGCAAAAGGTAAAAGGTGCAATAGAAATGTACTATTGAATCCTCAAAGCTGGGAGTAATGAACTACAATTGGGTCACATCCTTGTGCACAAGTTTTGAAAAAGTGATTTGTGCAGTTTCTAAATGCAAGGCTCACATAAATACACGATTTAGTCCTTGAAACTGGAGGCAAGCCACGTGTAATTAGTTAGAAGAAGACCATTGGAAATAATTGAAGGAAATGGTGTGCACTTGAAGGCTGGTGCATTTTTGAACCTTTTAAGGAGATCTTGTAAAACCCTCCATAATCAAATACTTATGAAAGCTATTAATAATCAGCAAGCAGAGCAAAACTGTGTAGCCTAGTACAACAGATTTTTTTTTAATGTTACTTTAACAAAAATGTGTACTTTCCTCCAGAGTGTTGAAATAATAATCCTAAATGAGATTGGAAAGTTGTCCTTAAGATATTAACTCTCTTTTTTTCAAAATTATCTTTAGAATAATAATGAAGGAAAACAAATTTTAGTAGAAATTTAACAGAAAAAAATAGTACAACGTAAGGTGAAGCAATTCTGCAAATGGATCGCACAGTTATATTAGTTAGCACAAAACCTGGGATGAAACAGAAACAATAAGATTTTTTAATCTTTGGAAACATACATTTTTATTCCAGGTATATGGAACACAGCTACATTGATCTTTGATAGATTAATTTTCAAATAGATACCTCTCACTCAGTTTGTCAGCTAACGTGGTATTATCTGCTACAAAAGTACTTGTTCTTTCAGGCCCCAGCCAAACACAAATAATTCTTTGTGAATGTACTGTATTCATAAATGCATTAAAGAGCCAAGGGAATACCCTTTGACTTACTTCCAGCTGAGGACTGAACCATTCACTAATTATTCTATTCTCCGGCATACTTTACTTCCATCATATGCCATTCTCACCACATTGATCAAGCAATCATCAACTCTGTAATCATGCCAAAATGTTTCAGAATTTAGAATAGAATAAAGCTGGAAGGGACCTTAGAATAAAGCTGGTCTTCTAGTCCATCCTCCTGCTTAAGCAGGAGATCCTATACCATTCCAGTCAAGTGGCTGTCCATTCTCTTCTTAAAAACCTTTAATTTAAATTTTATTTAAATTTTATTTAAACTTATTTGTTTTATTACTTTCTCTAAACATATATGCAATGCATTTCTCACATTCATACTTTTTCCCATTACACACTTGTGTCCAAAAACATGGCCTGCATACCCTTGCTGGGTGTAAGATTTTTTATTTATTTTTTTGCACATTACACGTTTTGCTCACTTATCTGTTCTGTTATTCCAGTCAGATTTCTGCTCAATTCCTTCCCCAGTTACAATTGACAAACTGACCCCCTTTACGTTTTGTATTACTTTCTCCTTTGTGTACAACATTGTTCCCATCATGAGGTACAAATGCAGCTTTCCCGCACATGTTAAACAAGCTACCCAACCGCTCTGTTAGAAGCCACATTCGGATTTTAACATTTTTCCAGCTGCATCTCTACAGATGCAGCCTTAGCATTTGTCAACATTTTTATTATTATTATTATTATTATTATTATTATTATTATTTATTCGATTTCTATGCCACCCTATTCCGAAGAACTCAGGGCGGCTCACAACATTTTCATAGCATAGGGGTTTTTTTTTTCCCCTCTTGGACACTAACTTCTATGTTTTTTTGTTCCATTTCTGCATTTTTGATAAAATGCTATAATTCTGTTTCTGTACAATACATCATTTTCCTCCCTTCAGTTTCATATAATTTTATTACTTTTATTTTTAATTCCATTCATTCTGCCAATGTCTCAAGAGTAACACAAATGTTAGAAGGCTTATCATCTTTGGCTAAGAAGTGGTTTGTTACAAATGGTTTCCATATAGTTCACGTAGCCTTTATCATGAATGGAATATCCCTCATGGAATATTAAAAAGGGAAGGAGAGGTTCTAAGGCTCCGGCATGCTCTGAAATTAAACTTTGTTCTGGGGAAACCCCAATAGTCCCTCAGCTGGCAACAGTTTTGAAATGCTGCATGCGTGAATAATCATATCTTCGATACAAGCTGTAGACTTCAGCAGCTAGTAACATCCATGTGAAGATTTGATTGCATCCTTCAAGAGCACATGGCACTTTTTTTTAAGGACAATTTCACAGTTCCTTTGTTCCTGATGTAGGGCTGGGGTGAGCATTTTATACTCAGGACAGCATGCAGCCCACTGAATCTTCTTTTCTATCCATTTGGATCGTGACAGTTCAAAACCGATGGTAATTTTGCATGATTTTGATGTGGGGTAAGACAAAAACTCTTGACATGCTTAATTCAAATAGGCACTGTGCAGATTTTTTTTCCCCCTGTTTTGAGGAATATCTGTTTTGCAAGGGGCCCTATCTGAAATTTACTTGGCAGATGGGACCTGAAATCTGCAAAGTCATGCACCCTGTTCCTGAACCTCCTGGATGATCAAGAGGGATACCACACTCAGTGGCACTGAAAATTGCAGAACAATCAAAGAGATTTAGTTATAATCACTGCGAAATCCATGTTGATTATGGCAATATACAATACTAATAATAAGCAATCTCAATACATCACCTCCTGTATTTTGAAAAGCCAGAATACAGCAGTTTGCTTTCTTAACGACTGCTTGGATTCTTCCCAGGTTAACAGAACAATACTGGCTCCTGAAATATGGAATACTGTGTTCTTCCCTTGGATAGGTGCAGACAGAGTCCAGGGGAGGTGTGAAGGCCCTTTTCGTTATGTTGTTACAATAAATGTTTCCAAAGTTTTCAGTGCATTTTTTATTTATTTTTCTCCATTTTGGTGTTTGGATTTTTAGGGGAAGCAGGTACATGGCCGTGTTGTCTGGAGAACTCTGGGAGTTGAAGTCCACACATCCATGTTGGGAAGGAGATTCCATTTCTCAACAATGTAGAGGAGAAGTGTAACCTTTCTTACAGCAGAAGACCATTTCTTATCAATAAATATTTGTTATGGTTCTTGAAAAAAAAAGATTACGATAAAGAAAAGTGTGGTGGTAAAAGTTCTGGGAATCTCGGCTCTAAATGTACTATTCTGGAAAAATTGTATATTGTCCATTGGGGTTTAATCTATTCTAAGTTGATATGAGAATGAGCCTAAATCATCATACCCTTCTGTTTAAAGGTTTACAAATAGCACAATGTCTGTTCTCATCTAAACTCATTGAACCAATTCTTTATTCTTTAGATGCCAGGGGAGCTTACCCTGTGGTCAAGGAGTGGTTTGTCTACGCTGGAAATTCCCTGCAGCAGCCAGACTTAGTGCAACCCAAACAACTTCCAGGTAGAACAAGATTTCCTTCTGTATTAAAATGTGAACTAAATATAAAATGCGTGTTGAAAAATATCCCATCAGACATTGTAGTTTTGAGAATCAGGCATTTCTGAGAAGTCAAGTTACGTATTTGTTTTAATTGTAGTGTATGCTAAGAAGATGTTGTAACTCTCAGAAAAGCTTGTGACCTCTAAACATACAATAATACAAGAAGGATGTTGAGTCTTTGGAAAGAATTCAGAGAAGAGCAACAAAAATGATTAGGGGCGTAGAAGCTAAAACATGTGAAGAACTGGATATACCTAGTCTAGTGAAAAGAAGACCAGGGGTGACATGATAGTAGTCTTCCAACACTTGAAAGGCTGCCATAAGGAAGAGAGGCCAACTTATTTACCAAAGCACCTGTAGGCAGGACAAGAAACCATGCATGGAAACTAACCAAGGAGAGAAGCAACCTAGAACTAAGGAGAAAATTCCTAACCATGACAACACTTAATCAATGGAGCAAATTGCCTTTGGAAGTTGTGGGTGCCCCATCACTGGAAGCTTTTAAGAAGAAACTGGACAAGCATTTATCAGAAATAGTATAGATCTCCTACGAGAGCAGGGAGTTGGATTAGATGACCTCCAAGGTCCCTTACCAACTCTGTTACTGTTACATAATAAACATCAGTAAAATTCCATATATCAGGAACCAAAAGAACAACTCTATAATAATTTTTTTTAAAAATCAAACAGCACTGTTTCTAAGTAAAACATAAGGGGAGGAAGCAAGAGTCAATTATCATATGTAAATAGATTAAAATATTTATCGTTATCCTATTTTAAAGTGAGAAGAGTCAGCGTTTTCTTAAATTTCTTGATATATTTTTTTTTAAAGTCGGGCCGGATGAATTCTTAATTCTAATTCTCATTTTTGTTCTCAATACTCTGCCTGAGTAATATGACTTGAAATTAAGAAATCTTAAAAACTGAGCCTGTTTCTCTTGTTGGGCCAGCTACAAATACCCGGACTGCTGAGGAATGGTCTATTCTTTGGGTGGGAGTGAGTCAATTTCAGTTAGGGCAGAAAATTTCTGCCCTAAATCTAGAGAGAGGATTGAACATGGTGAAAAATGGGATAGCTTGTTTTTAAAATGCTTTTTATTTGCAGGTAGCACGTAGCATTTTGAAAGAATTTTATACTCTGCTGTTTTTTCCTTCTATGGCTGCAACAACACCAAGCAACCTCTTGTGGAATTTGCTTGCAGAAAATCATATTTGGGCTGAATATGAGAAATGTCAATAAAACATTCCCTCAAAAGGAGGATTTATAGTACAGGTTGCCTCTGAGCAGTGTTTGCTGCTTCCGTGTTCTTTTTCAGACTAATCCAGAAGAGTTCCAGTTTATTTTTAGTACAATATTCCAAAGCAAGTATTTTTTTCCTAAAAAGTGAGTCGTCTAATTTTGTATGCCTGAAATTTTCTAATGTCCTTTTTTTTCTGCAGGATGAAACTATAACTCACCAAATAAGGAGTTTAGCACTGGACACTTTAAATTAAATAAAATGTTTTACTACTGCATTTCAGTTGAAGTCAATGAAGGAAAACAAATTTAAGTTCACATTTGTTTAAACAGTATTTCTGGAATCAACACACATATATGTGCATACATACAGTATACAAAACTAGTACAAATCATGTTCCATTAAACTTTGTTGCTATTTAACAATGATTAAACTCACAACCTCATGCTAATCATAGTTTGATTAATAAATATCTAATAAGACAACATTTTTGGCTTCCAGAAAATAATAATCCATAGCATGAAAACCATATTGTGACTGGTCCAATCCAATCCAGCCTTTACTGATTTACTGAGTTGTAATTAAATTGGTAGACATAATGATTTTTTTTTCTGATTTTTTTAAATTTGATTTAGTAGAAAAAAACTTTTGTACTACATATTATTATTATTATCATTATTATTATTATTATTTATTAGATTTCTATGCCGCCCTATTCCAAGAACTCAGGGCGGCTCACAACCTGAATACTAACATAAAGAAATCTAATATTAAAATACATTATAAAACCCATTAATTAAAAACAACCAATCATCCAGAAACAGACATACAAACATACATACACTGGCTGGGGCAAGGTGTTAACTGCCCCAGGCCTGCCGGCAAAGATGGGTCTTCAATAATTTGCGAACATATATTTGCATGAGGTATTGACAGATACTAATTCTCAAGGGACATGTTTCTTCAACCTGAGACCAATGTCAATAGCAGCATTCCATATCGACTGTATATCTATATCTTACATAATTCTTTGGTGAGAGCACATTAAGATGCTTGCAAGGAAGATTGCCAAGCAGCTGTGTGGTAACCTACAAGGGAATGAGCATCATTTGAGGGTTCTACAATCTATTTTATTTTTTCGCTAAAATCCTGTGGCCCACTGGACAGAATCAGATAGAAAATTGTGAGCCAAGACTCTAAGGAAGTTATTAGCCTTCATGAAAAATCAATATGCTTTTTCTCCTTCACCTAAAGTTCACATTCTAAAATTTGAACGTCTGATCTTGAGCTCTCTGAATAAAAAGACCGATAAGCTTTATTTGGTTCTAAAAAGTAAAGACCCCAGGAACTGTCTAGCACAGCATTCAAACACTAATATGATACTCTTGAAAAGGCCCAGTTCTTAATAGCCACTTGCCTCATCAGATTTGTCAGCGGTATCTAGAAAAGGACTTCTGAAGAGTTTGTGTTGGTATATATGGGACAAAATCTTTGTTCAGATAATCAGACCTCAGGTTGTTCAGGGATTTAAAGATTTGAGATTTTATATAATATTTTAGTGGGACTTATTCCTAAATAGCCTAGATTGCAATATTAAATATATTTATTAGGAAGAAAGCCCTGTGGAATTCAGTAAGGCTTTTGCATGAACACATTTAAGATTTCCTCCTAAAATATTTATGTTATTGCTACCATTATTAGTGTCAGAGGTTACCTGAAGATTGTCACATTAGCTCTTAATAATGAACTCCTTTTTCTGTTTTATTACTTTTTGTTCATGTATTATTTTGTTAATTAAAAGTATTCCTGAATTGCTTCTCAGTTCAAAGACTCCTGCAGAAATCTTTTAGAAAAGAAAAAAAATTCTAGCAATATATATAAAGAGTGAAAGACAGAAAAAACAGAAATGTCTTTAATTGTGGGATATTTAGATATTCTTGCAATAGTACTCCTGAACTCCATATAGCTTTGGGTGGGAAAGTACACATTTTCTTTAAACCTGGGGCCTTATACTTAAGAAAATTCACACTTGGAAAGAAACTAGTCTTAAGGGTGAAGAACAAAATATTTATTTTCTGTTTTGGATCTTCAGAAAAAAGTACCATTTGGTTAAGTGAGTTTTGTTTACTAAATAAACAAGCTCTTTTTTCACTTAGTTATTTCTTAACACTGCAATCATTTATTGCAGCCAAGTAGTTTATTCAGAGGAATGCAACTTCTGTTTGTAACAATAAAAAAAGGAAAAAAGATAAGCTACCAAATGTAGCTTGGACAATTGGGTCTTAAAATGGTACCTGGTTTATCTGAAATATAGAATTAAAATACTCTCTGGCAAGAAATTATTCACTTACTAGGTGTCAAATTTTAATTTCATATTCATCAGTATTTTGGCGGTTAAATAAAAATGATAAAAGTAACATTTGAAACTTTGTTTTGGGGAGGCAGAATCCCATTATAAGATATATAAAATGCAGTATAATATAAGGGACTTAAAAGTGTTCTTGTTAAATATATAATAGCTTCATGGAGGTACTCTGGTTTTGCATTCTCTAATTATCCCTTAGATAATAGAATTAATAAGGCATTGTGTCTTTATTTTGAGACTATTTCCAAAATGCAGATTAAATCCGCTTGTAAAATAGATACTGTTATAAAGGAAATGCGCTGACAAATGGTGCAATCTTAAAGCTAAGACGGGTACACATGTGAACATGTGCTTTGCTATTTTATAAAAAAGCAGGATGCCCTCTCCCATTCTTTAATACTCCGTGATCAGCCGCTTTTGAAATGAATGAGAAAATATATGCACTGCAGAGTGCCCACATGTCTTTTGACTGTATCAAAAGTAGGATGCAGCAGGGAACCTCAGTTACAGTTTACAAATGCATGTTATGATCATCCCGTATCAGCAGAATGCCACATTTGACAAGTTTATTCGCTTTTCTGACCCCTTCCATGCTAGAGGAATAAAGCCACATTGGGGTGAGGCAGAGGGGTGGAACTAGTTGGTAGATGCTATAAAGTTCTGTAAGATTCTCTCTTTCAAGGAAGAAGACTATCAAGTTGCCGCATGTTTGAAATGATTGGATTCCAGATCAAAATACTATGAGAAAAGGCAAAGTGGCTCCCCCTCTGCCAAGTATTTGTTACATTTTCAATGGAGTTATGTTATTTACATATGCCAACAAATTTATTTGGGGAATTGTGCAAAATATTTCAGCTTCATAATCCTCTGCCCTCTAACATGCAGCCTCATAGCAACAGTGCAGCAATTCACAAAGAACCAGAGCAGGTGTTCTGATCTCAGTACAGGTGAGTCCTCAACTTACAGCCACAATTGAGCCCAACTTTTTTGTTGCTAAATGAGACATTTGCTAAGTGAATTTTGCCCCATCTTATAACCTTTCTTGCCACAGTTGTTAAGTGAATCACTGCAGTTGTTAAATTAGTAACACAGTTGTTAAGCGAACCTGGCTTTCCCATTGACTTTGCTTGTCAGAAGATCGCAAAAAGTGAGCACGTGACACACACACACCCCGGGCACTGCAAGCATCATAAATGCAAGTCAGTTCCCAAGTGTTTGAATTTTACTCATGTGACTAAGGGGGAATGCTGCAATGGTTGTAAGTGTAAGAAACAGTCATAACTCACTTTTTTTTATGTATAAAAATTCCTTTATTAAAACAATCAGCATTGTACATAAAATCTTTGTATGCATCATTGTAACTTGGAATAGTCACTAAATGAACTGTTGTAAGTTGAGGACTACCTGTCACAGCCCCCTTCTCTGATACTCTTAGTAGCTCATTACAGTTATTGCAAGCTTGAGGTTTCTCATTGAAATGTCATGGCCTTACTTTCCATAGCTTACTTCTGTGATGATGACACCTGTAATGGATTTCTTTCCCAGATGGCACTCCTAATCTGAGAACACTCTGGCTCAACAGGAGTGCTGAGGCTGAGAAGCAACGTCTTTGGACCTTTCTGGCATGCTTTCAACTTCAAGATGCAGCAGAGGAACTCCAGGCTCTGGAAATGCCCTTCTTCGTTATCTGTTCCTTGTTACTCTACCTTGTTTTGCAAGTAAAGAAAATCCTAGCTCTTCCTTCCACGTTCAACCTATTTTTCTATGTACTCTAGAATAAGTAAATGGCAAATTAAATTACTTGATGTCTTGGATTGGGTCTGTCTCTAACCATAAACTGAATTATGGAAGAGGATGTGTAATTTATTTATTTATTCATTTATTTATTTATTTATTTATTTATTTATTTATTTATTTATTTATTTATTTTGACTTATATGCCGCCCTTCTCCCCAGACTCAGGGCGGCTCACAGCAAAAAATACAAGTACAAAAATATAAATCAATTAAAATAGTAATATACAATATAAAAACTATATAACTATTACCACTCATACAACATACAGTCCCAATCAAAGGCCCAGGGGCAGAGCACAGCTCACACGCCCCAGGTCTGTCTGCATAAATGTGTTTTTAAGAGTTTTCGGAAAGCTAGGAGGGAGGGAGCAGTACGAACCTCTGAGGGAAGTTGGTTCCAGAGGGCTGGGGCAGCAACAGAGAAGGCCCTAACCCTAGGTCCCGCCAGACGGCACTGTCTAACAGACGGGACCCGTAGGAGGTCAACCCTGTGTGCCCTAACCGGTCACTGGGATTCATGGGATTAATGGGATTTCCCTGTCTTGAAATTATGGCTTCCACCCTTTACCACTATGGAAGGTTGTGCAATGTAAGATTATGGTTATGATAAGCATTTTTCCTGAAAGATATCACCACTCATTTTTAATACGGCTTCTAGTTATGTAAAATCCACCTCACATCTGTGGAGCCCAGAATGGGGTTGGAATAATGGAGATGGTTTATAAAAAGAAAATCTATAGGGGAAAATAGGTTGTAAGGATTTTGTTAAGGGGTTCCATTATTATTTCAGCAACTAGAGCATTGCCAGACAAATACAATTCTGAATACAAATAGTCCTTGGAGGTTACATACATGAAATCCATAGAAGGGATAGCGAAATAAATGTTGAAAATGCAAGCTCTGCCTGTTTTTCAAATTATTTGGTATTTATTTGCCATACTGCTGGGTCACAATGCTCACCATGTAATTGTATTTTATCGTGTGTTTTTATTCATCATCATCATCATTCATTAAATTTACATGCTGCCCAACTTTCCGTTGATAGTCCTCAATGGATGCTGTATTCACCTTAGAGCAGTGTTTCTCAACCTTGACAATTTTAAGGCATGTGGACTTCAACTCCCAGAATTCCACAGCCAGCAATGCTGGCTGTGGAATTCTGGGAGTTGAAGTCCACATGCCTTAAAATTGTCAAGGTTGAGAAACACTGCCTTAGAGCTATGAATCCCAGAATTCGTACCCATCCTGATCTTCATACTTGCTAGTTGGGAATTCTGCAAATTGCAGTTCCAGCGCATCTGAAGAATAGGAAACTGGGGAAAGTGAAATTATAGTTCAAGGCTCTCGCAATTCATATTCGTATTACCAAACTGTAAATTCCCATTGCCTGCTGTGAGTGAGCTAACTAAAGGAAATTGCCCCTGACTTGGATCTTTTTTCTTGCCTTGGTAGCAAACATTCAGATCAGACTGCTTTCACTCCATCACCCTTCTGTCATGTGTCTATTAATTTAGTCAAGACATTAAGGAAGTTATTTTTTTTAAAAGGTAACTTTTTTAATGTTGCATAAAATAACAAAGACCAAACCAACCTTTTTTTTTTTCAAAATAAAATTAAAATTGAGCAAAAATAGCATTGCTAAAGTTCTTAATGTTGGGTTGTACTTCTCCTGATTTACAGCCAAAGTGGTGTGTGTACAGGTATGGATATGTGTGTATCCGTATATTATACATCTTTAAAGATTACTATGACTGTAGGGAAAAATGAAAGCACGTACAGCAGAGTATAACAACTATAGTTGTGAAGAATTCTGAGGCAGATTCAGATATTAAAATCAGCATGTACAAATTAAGATAAGGTATAAGACTGACATTCCCTGGAAATGCAGATAATGAACAAAGCTTGAATTTTTCTGCTTATAAGCTAAGCTTCTATCTCAAACTTTGTCTCTTGGGACAGGTGGACAGCCTCTCTTTAGAAGATCTGAATGCATTTATGGCTCAGGCTCTGTGCCTCCAGGAGAAATCAGCTTCTCAGCTTGCCGACCTGCAGGTATAGACTCGACACGACCCTTAATGTAATACTCGCGATATCCCTAAGGTGAACATTGCATGGCGTTCTCTTGACTTAACTCAGATATGCAGGAGATTAAATTTGGGGGTCAGGAGGTCTCTTGTCTCTCCTGCTTTGTTTTGCTGATGAACTATTTATCTGAAATTCTTAACTTCATTTTGACCTGGCTAAAACATTAGAAAGATCCGCCATATTGGAACCCTTGCTTTTCAATGACTGTGACCCAGATGGTGTAGTTAGAAAGTAATTCAGACTCTCATTTCTCCATTATCTGTCAGTACTTGTTTGTACAGGTAGTCCTCGACCTATGATCACAACTGAGCCCAACATTTTTGGTGCTAAGTGAGACATTTGTTAGGTTTTGCCCCATTTTACAAGTTTTCTTGCCACCACGGTGGTTAAGTGAATCGCTGCAGTTGTACGGTTGTTAAGTGAATCTGGCTTTCCCATTGATTTTGCTTGTCACAAAGTCACAAAAGGGGATCACATGACCCCGGGATGCTGCAACCATCATAAATGTGAGTCAGTTGCCAAGCGTCTGAATATTGATCACATGACGATGGGGACGCTGCAACGGTCGTAAGTATGAAAAACAGTCATAAGTCACTTTTTAGTGCTGTTATAACTTGGAACAGTTATGAAATGAACTGTTGTAAGTCGAGGACTATCTGTATACCATTTTTTGAACAAATCAGAAGTATCAAGCCATAGAAAGGTCAAGTACGTTCACTTGCATTTCGATAAGAGCAACGTCTTCCAAATTTTCATCATCCTCTTAAGATAGGTTTCTTAATTGTTCTAGGTACATTGGATCTTGGTTCCCCTTTACCTGCACAGGGTTCACAAATGGCATTGGCAATTGGTTGACAGTCATTAAGACTTCCTATTGCTGGCTTAGGAATTCTGGGAGTTGAAGTCCACGAGTCATAAAAGAGCCAAGGTTGTCTACCCCTGACCTAAGGCATTTCAAACTTTTCATATACATAACATCATCCCAATATTTTTACATTTTATTAAGGAGAAATTAAGCTTAAATAAGAATTATGAAAATAGGATATGTGGTGAACTAATAAGATGATTTTTATAAAAACAATACAAGTTGATAAGAAAAAATGTTATATATGGACGCTACTATTATTTTTACAAACATGAAAAAATGTTTATATTTAACCGTTTATGCACTGAAAATATTAATAATTGTATTTGTTTAAGATTGAAGAAGGAGAATATTATTGGGAGAATGGAAGATCAAAGAAATATACTATTAATTAACATATTATGGGAGTATAAAAATTAATTATTATTGACTGTTAATTAACCACCATTGATCGGGGGGGGTTCAAAATTTATGAACCAAGACAACATCCTGTACACTAGGCACTAAGGATTGTTATTATAAAAAAATCAATAAAATATTTTTTTTAAAAAAGTCTTCCTAGGGCAAATATTACTTATGTTGGTTTTAGCCCATTAGTTGAATTTTTAGACATTTCTATGGAAGAGCATGAATGGCACTTCTTGGTTGATAACCTGAGTTTGCATAACATATTAAGCCCTGATGCGCCGACTAGCCTGTAACTCACTGTGTTGCAGAAACCCAACTGACATATTATTTACATTGTTGTTCCAATTCAGGCAATTCTGTAAAACTGTGGTTTAGTTTACTAAAGTAAGCATGCCTTTATGTACATAGCCTGTATCTATAGTACTGCCTACTCAACATATGCAAGTTCAGTTAGCCTTTAGCTAATTGTATATGCCTATATGAAAAATCATTTTGCAATCACAAGTTAACTTGTTAGGGTTTGTGTTGCGGTCAAGCAAACTACACAATATGCATTTAAAATATATTGTGGGCTTGCGATACACTTGTCTGGTAAACAGAATGTGTGTGTATGCCTTCTTTTTTTCTTTTAATGACTGCATGCTTAGTAGCTTTGGGCATATGCCACCTCTTGGGGAAGGCACTGGGTGGGGCATCTTTACCGGCCAGCCCCACCTTTGGAATGTTGGCTGCTTTGAACTGATTGTTCATTCTCTTTTAACACTCCCTTGTTTGACTTCAAGGTAAATGAGCCTCCCACAGGTCGTGTGTCCACGCCATTTCTCTGGTATACTGTATTTACTCTGAAATTCCAAGCATCCTTTGCCTTCCTTCTATATCTTGTCAGTACTTGTCTTGTTCTCGACAGCTAAAAACATTATTGTTGGGATTTTTTTATTATTATTTGACAGTTCTACCTGCCCTGTCAAACAAAGAATTTGAGCGTCAGATACCTGCATCATGTAAGAAAAAGACCCAGGGTTGTAATTAAAACAATGCAGGCTTTTAATTTAATGGGGGGGGGAGAGAAGCATGTGTCATACAGCCAAAGACTTTACATTACAGAGCTGTTAACTGCCTGACTTTATAGCCTTAAGTTGTAAAAAACCCTAAAGCAAATAAATGAGAACATGTAATGTTGACATATTTTATTGGCTTATTTATGAGCATTTTTTAGATAGGCTTACAAATTGCTCGGAAGCAGCTGTTCCTGGATAACTGTTCCTAAAGTCTGTATATATTATGCCTCCTACTAAAATCAGAAAGCTGCGAACAATTTTCCTTCCCCCCCCCACATTTCACATTTGCTATTGTGATTATAAATGAAAAAATCATCAAATAATGATGGCAATAAGTCAACAAAACATTATCAAGTATGTCTGTGCAATTTCTGTCTTATTCTGGTGGGGAATTTGGGCTAAAATGCTTCTGTTTTCAGCACAAGAATTACATAATCAACTATGGTGAATTTGTATTCCACAAGAGAAATTATAGAAACCATGTAAATATTTACAAAAATCAATATCTATGAAGTACCATGCTAAAACCAATATAAAAATGAATAGCTAAGATTAAAATTGCTTAATATGTTTCATTGAAAAGAGAATTATCCTCAATTTAAGATAGCTAAAAAGGAATATTGCACCTATATCTGCCTTCATCACTACATTCTATACATTAACTAATTAAATAAGTAAAAGAAATACATTGAAATAAATACATATATTCTCAGTAAGTGTAAGGCAATCTTCCTATTTTAAGTGCAGTATCATTAGGCATTCTTAGCTTAACTTTGGTTTTTCCTTCTACTGTCCATAACAGAAGACCAATGCATATTCAAATTTATTTAGACATCTTACTAAGACATGAGAATAGTTCATTGTTTTGCCTTACTGTGGTGAGCAACTTTAGACATCGTGGTTTGTAAATCATGATTTTTGGAAGAGCATTTACATGTAAAACTAGTGTTACGGCATATTAAATACCATATTAAGTGGTATTAATACCACTTTACAATGCCTTGGTAAGGCCACACTTGGAATACTGCATCCAGTTTTGGTCACCACGATGTAAAAAAGACGTTGAGACTCTAGAAAGAGTACAGAGAAGAGCAACAAAGATGATTAGGGGAGTGGAGGCTAAAGCATATAAGGAATGGCTGCTGGAATTGGGTATGTCTAGTTTAACGAAGAGAAGGACAAGGGGGGACACGATAGCAGTGTTCCAATATCTCAGGGGCTGCCACAAAGAAGAGGGAGTCAAGCTATTTTCCAAAGTGCCTGAAGGCAGGACAAGAAGCAATGGATGGAAACTAATCAAGGAGAGAAGCAACCTAGAACTAAGGAGAAACTTACTGACAGTTAGAACAATTAACCAGTGAAACAACCTGTCTCCAGAAGCGGTGAATGCTCCAACACTGGAAGTTTTTAAGAAGAAACTGGACAGCCATTTGTACGAAACGGTATAGGGCTACCTGCCTGAGCAGGGGGTTGGACTTGATGGCCTCGAAGGTCCCTTCCAACTTTACTATAATTATTATTAATAACATAACTTGAAGCATTTCATCTCAGTTGAATACTTTAAATTAAATTAGTTAAATTCTAGTTAAACTAGAGTTAAACGTGTTAAATTACATTGATTACTGCTGATCATTGCTAATACAATGATCAGAAAACCATTCGGAGAAGTAACTAAAACTACGGTGCTGTGGTGGCGCAGTGTTTAGAGTGTAGTATTGCAGGAAAATCTTGCCCACAGTCAAGAGTTTGATCCTGATAAGGCTCAAGATTAACCCATCCTTCGGTAAAATGAGAACCCAGATTGTTGGGGGCAATATATTGACTCTGTAAATAGCTTAGAGAGGGCTGTAAAGCATTGTGAAGCAGCCCTAAGTGCTGTATCCAGATAACTTTTGAAGAAAATAGAGATCATACTTTCTTTTGTTTCTTTCATTAAGCATTCTGTAGAATTCTAAATGTGTACAAGAAAAAGAATGAGACGAAACAAAGGTCTTTCCTATTAAATACCGTATTTTTCCGTGTATAAGACACTATTTTTTCTTGCAAATATTTCTCTCTTCAAAAATCAGGTGCGTCTTATACACGTAAAAATAATGGTAACCCCCGCAGCCCAGGGCATGCCTTTGTGGGTTGCCATGCTGCCTGGTGCAGGTGTCAAGCCCCTGTGGGCTTGCCGCTAACGGGAGGGGGGAGAGGGCAAGATCTTTGGACGGCCAAACTTCTGGATTTGCTGGCTTAGCTGTTTGGTGCTCCGCCAAACAGCTGATCAGCCCGGAGAGTGTCTTATGCAAGGGTGCGTCTTATAGACGGAAAAATATGGCAATCTTACCTCACAAAATGGAACCTGGGTCATTCCCCAGGTTTGGTCCATTTTATTGGTTAATTTTCTTTTGTCCCTTTAATAAATTCTTACTGACTATAGGACTGGTGTGTCTAACATTTTGGATTGTTTTTGATCCAAGTACTATAATTTTTGTAGTCCCAAATAGCCCTGAAAACACAGATTTTGGTGTCTAATAAATGTTTGGATGTTTCAGCTTCTCCTCTCCTTCTATTCCTTCCAGTCTTTGTGGTAGTTTTACAAATTCTCTTGACTGCTATTTTCAGAATGCATCTAAGGATGTTTTAAAAATGTGGTTTTTAAGACATGTGGATAATTACCTTGTTATTCAAAATATACTTCACCACCTTGGGATTTTATTGATGATTTATTACATTTTCCTTGAAATCACTTGGTTAGTACAGTGCAACTCTTATATTTGCTTTCCAGTGGAGCAGATACTACTCTGCATTCTATGCCTAGGTTCTGAAGTGTATTTCAACAAATGGAGAGGGATAACTTTGCTCGCTGGAGTAATTCATTTGGCAGGTAACGGTGGGCTTAGCTAATCAGAAGCAAGTTCCATTTTGTTTAGTTAGACTGACTCCCAGGTCAATGTATTATTGAACTAGGAAGAAAGTTCGGTTGAGCTATAAGGTTTATGATAAGTAAAGTTTATTATAAGATTCAAGATTACATTCTCAGACCTGGCAGGGCATATGTCAGCTATTTCTTTTTGTCAACTCCCACCAATTAAAAATATGGAGAAAGCTAGCTTCCAAAAACTAGTACTTAACTGATGGATACAATTAACAATTGCATATCAGTTGACATTACCTGTTAAATATTATACCAACTTCTAGTATATAATGACTAGGTAGTTGAGAATCTGAAATACATTCTTTCTTTAGGCTAATCGGAAAAGGGTTGGATAAAGAGAGAAGATAGCATTTATTGGGCTAATGTCTACTGCACCAGCAGTGACCTGTGCTTGGCAGGTGTGGTATGGGGGAAGGGAGCCAGTAGTAAGCAAGTCACAGCAGGCACACCTGCTTGACATCTGCTCTTGCATTCTTCTGCACCTGTCTTCCTATCTTTGTTACACAAGAGCAGGAATGCAGATCTTCACATCTGCCTATCTTGAGGTCGAGTGATAGTGTAAGAAGCCTAGTGGTGAAACTCAAGAAGATGAAGAATATTGTGTGGCACATTCTACATACCGTATTTACTGACATAGTTTCTGTGCTGACAGTCAAAAAACTCAAAAGTGCATAAAAATTTAAAACAATTATATAATCCTAGCAATAATTAAAATTCAAGTAGGAGAACATATTTGCTGAATATTCAGTGAGAACTGAAACATTCCTATGACAACTATTCCCATTCCAGGTACAGTTACTTGGACCATGACTTTATATTATAGGAAAGCATAGGAAAGTACATAGGAAAACATTCTTTCATGTAACTGTTCCATATCAGTCATGGGCACAACATCTGAAGTTAGGCGTATTGTCAGGTAAGACTGTGCTAGCCTAACTACAATGTTTGGTGAATTGTGTTGAACTGAAATCAGAAAATTAATTAGCTGTCTCTAAAGGCAACATTGCTGTTATTACATCTACACTCAAACTATCCCTATACGGTGTCCCTATACTATCAAGCCTCTACTGTCTAGTCCAGTGGTGGTAAACCTATGGTACGCGTGCCAGAGGCGGCACTCAGAGCCTTCTCTGTGGGCACACGTGCCATTGTCCCAACCTCCCCTCCCCTGCAACCCCCTTCCTCACCAGCAGCCCCCCTGGAGGAGAGTCGCCCCTGAGCGTGGCCCACGCAGAGCAGCGCAGCCAAGGACATGGCAGCCAGTCAGCATAGACAAGACTGCCCTCACGCTCCATCGCACACAGTTGATGCTGTGGGGTGTGGGCAGAGGGCGTGGCCACCATGGCCCTGCTGGGCTGCCTGGGCAATCTGCGGTGGGCCCTGGAGGCAGTGAGTGGTCCTGCGGGCGGGCGGGGGATGAGTTGGGGTCGGGCGGAGGGTGGAGCGGGGGCGGGGCCAGTTTCTGGGCACTCGGTCTCTAAAAGGTTCGCTATCACTGGTCTAGTCATTTCCAGCTAATATACCGGGATGTCTCAAAAGCAGGGATAGTTAGTCAAAAGACTGACGTGGTGTTCTGTGAATGATGTTGCAGGGTAATCCCAGTAAGTATGTATTCACATCTGTGTTTTGGAAGTCTTTGGGATCGACTCTGGACCCAGTTGATCTCATTGTACTACAGGTACAGCTTGACTTAACAACAGGTTGTTCGTTCAAAGTTACAGTGGCACTGAAAAAAAAGCAAAGATTAATACCTAGTGTTATATGTAGTGTTCTATGATGATTGATTATTAATATGATCTTACATTTAATGTTTAACTACTACCTCAGGACCTATTGTTAGGGATCATAGGGGAAAAAAATGTAACAGGTGTATAATAGAGGATTGAAGTGAGGAGTGAAGAATGTTTACCAAACCAGACGTCTACAAAGAATAATACGTAGTGTTGTATATCAGATGCCATGATGTTTGATGCATACAAAGATTTTATGTACAATGCTGATTGTTTTAATAAAGGGAATTTTTAAATTAAAAAAAAATCAGACCCTTGTCAAGTGACTTACATTTATGACGGTTGCAGCATCCTGGGGCCATGTGATCCCCTTTTGTGACCTTCTGACAAGCAAAATCAAGGGGGAAGCCAGATTCGCTTGGCAACCGTGTTACTAACTTAACAACTTCAGCAATTCACTTAACAACTGTGGCAAGAAAAGTCATAAAACAATTACCATCTTAGCACATCCCAAGGGCAAGAAGTGGTGCCCTACAGTGAACTTGTACTGGGAGAAGAAAACGGGTTCCTCTTGAAATCTCAAGCAACGCTAGCAAACAGAGGAATAGGAAGTAACTGGCTATCATATATACAACTACAATCAAGGTGGCGTAAAGACAAGAAGAAGGGCTTCTCCCAGACCGACGAGAATCTAATTAAACAGATTAGAGAACAGGGGATTATGCACATCAAACGAGTGTACAGCATTCTGATAGAAATGGACTCTGAAACCGAGCTAGTCAAGAACTGTATGATAAAGTGGGCACAAGACTTCAGACACCCTATCACCATGGACACGTGGGAGAAAATCTGGGTGAGGAATGTAGAATTCACGAAATCGCAACACTTAAGGGAAAACTTCTACAAGATGTTCTATAGATGGCACCTAGACCCGAAAAAAATATCACTCATTTACCCGGACTCCCAGCCCAAATGCTGGAGGTGCGGGGACGGGGAGGCTACTTACTTTCATATATGGTGGACATGCAGAAAAATCAAAGCATTCTGGAGGAAGATATGGTGGACACTCCAAACTATCTTCAAAAAGCGTATAGAATTTCTACCTCAGGCTTTTCTGTTAGGGATCACAAAGGATATCACTACCTCAGAGACAAATTTATTCTTGAACTTAATTACAGCAGCAAGATTGTTGGTGGGACAGTACTGGAAGAATCCGGAAATACCGCCTATTGCAGAATGGACTGTGAAAGTAACAAATTTGGCGGAAATGGCGAAAATATCAGCATACTTGAAAAACCGCTCCAATGAACAATTTGTGACTGACTGGAAACAGTGGATAGACTATATCCAAGAGAGACACCAATCAAACAGAATGCAGCTGGCGTTCAGCTAAGGATCGATGGGAGGAGGGATGAAGGGCTAACAAATCAAATGTTTACAAAAACTAACACCCAACGTTGAATGTATATGTTCTATAACTAATGCCTCTTAACATAACCTTATGACTAATGTTGTTTGCTTTAATATTGTTAAAGTAGACTGAATCTCTACCTCAGGATATGAAACTTTTACCTCAGGATCTCGGGTTGGGGACCATAAAAGATTGCACTAGTAATGGGATGAAATCAACTCAGAAGCGCAAACGCACAATATGCGATAGACTAGATACAGTAGATAGACCATATATAAGAGAAACACCAATCAAACAAAATGTATTCGGAGTATACTTGAAGATGTAAGGGAGGAGGGGAGAACGTTTACTAAAACAAATGTTTACAAAGATTAATACCTAATGTTGTATGCTATGTTCTAGGATGATTGCTTAGCAATAGGATCTTATGTTTAATGTTGATCACATTAATATTGAAACAGATAGGGGAAACACCAATCAAAATAAAATGTAACAGGAGTATAGTTGAGGCTAGACGCGAGGAGTGGGGAAAAAGGCTTACTAACTCAGACGTTTTCAAAGACTAATACTTAGTATTGTATACCAGGTGTCATGATGATTGCTGCATAATAGGTTTTTATGCTCAATGTTGATTGTTTTAATAAAAGAATTTTTATAATAAAAATTTTTTTTAATAAAAATGGTGCATGCAGAAAAAAATAGTTATTCATGGAATCATGTTTTTAAAAAAGGTCTATGTTAAAGGACAAGATGCTAATTCCTTAATTTTTATATTTAAAAGCCTGATATCAAGATAAATATTACAGAATGGGAAAGGTAGGTAGATTAATTGCAGTCATAGAAAAGACAGATGTTTGGTTATATAGTCCATTGAGTAAAGCATTACAAGTTATATTCTTGAGAAAAGGCATGTTCAGATAGATGTCAAACAATGTATCTTTAGCAATAAATTATCAGTGCACTTATGTATGCCTCACAGTAAGCAGTATTTGTTTATTGATTTTGAACTTGTTTTGAGATTCTGTATCTTTGATTAAACATGGGTGTCCCATCTTCTGTAGAGCTTCCAAAGTATGCATGTGACAGTGAAGATGGTTTAGACCTTCTATCCAGTCAGATGAAAATCAAATGACTTGTCTTTGTTAAATTTCACTGTAATGCAAAATAAATAGATATCATAGCCATATTTCTCTTAAAAAAAAGAAATTTTGGGGTCAATTGTGGTTGTCAGTTGAGAACTAGCTGTATCTATTTTGGAGAGCAAAGTCAATTTCATGCTGCTGTTCATTAGAAACCACCACAAAGCTGATATTTTCTTTGCAGTTGCTACAGCTCCCCATATCTTGTGAGCCAGAGGTCCCCAACCTTGGCAACTTTAAGACTTGTGGACTTCAACTTCCAGAATTCCTCAGCCAGCTTGGCTGGCTGTGGAATTCTGGGAGTTGAAGTCCACAAGTCTTAAAGTTGCCAAGGTTGGAGACCCCTATTGTCAGTGATCCATTTTTTTCCCCTTTCCCTTTCTGTCACCCTATTTACCTTGTCTCAATCAGTTAATTACTGGTAGTTATTATTAATAACTGCCACCACTTTGTAGGGGTTTAGCATTCTGTTCCTTTTGTGTTAATATCTTCCTAAATCCAAGTGCCATAACAGCCTGTCCCATGGTCACAACTATTAGGTAAAGTGCTTACTTGTAAAATTGCCGACCTGTTGTTATTTCATTTTCAACATCCCTAGGCTTTTTTTTTTTTAAATGTACTGTAAGGATAATGGCACAACAGCCAGGAAGCAGTTGAGTTTTTCAATCCTTTTGTTTGCATTCTTTTCTAAACTCCAACATCTAGGTAGCTCCCACTCACAGTAACTTCTCATATATATTTTTTCGCTAGTAGATGGCTATGCACAAATAAATATTTTGTTTTTGTCAACAAATAAGGACAAAGCCCTAGCATTTTCCTTTCTTTCTAATGCAAAGTGAAAAGGAAATGTTTATTACTCCATGACTGATAGTAGCTCTGGAGGCAAGATACTGATTTGATTATACTTTTTGTGTTTTTCTGTTGGCCAGCTGGAGTGGGTAAACACTGATTGGTTCATAGAGTTCTCTGTGTTTCAAGGTCAGGAGAAGGAAAAATTGTTGCAGATCAGTTTCAAACTACTTCGTGAAAGATTGAAGAGTGAAATGTTTGGTGGTGTGGAACTGCCCTAAGTCAAAATAAGGAAAAGGAATTATTTATATGCCTCCTCTTCTCACTATTGTTGCAGTAGTGAAACATATTTCAATGTATGAAAGATATTGTTTCATTTTTTTTCATTCATGATTGCATTAGTATTGTATGGATGGCTGCCGCTTTGTCAACTGGCATTTCCTCTACTCTTTTAAAACTATCTCAAACAATGCAATGTGAAAAAAGATATTTGTGGCTTTCTTTATCCCAGGATTTATTTCAGTGGACAGCATAGCCTGTTCGAAGCCTCCATTACAGCCCTTCAGAGGCATTTAAGCCTTTGAAATTTCCCAATCTGCTTCCCATATATTCTCCCATGAATGTTGTGCTCCCCACAACCTGGTAAAGGTTTGTTTATAATGTTTGACATACACAAAGGTAGAGGGATGCATCCTTTGCCCCTCCTGTTAGCTCAGGGGTTCTCAACCTTGGCAACTTTAAGACTTGTGGACTTCAACAAGTCTTAAAGTTGCCAAGGTTGAGAACCCCTGTGTTAGCTTTTTTTTTTCTTCGCTTGAATATGACTTTGTGGAGAAGAAGTAGAATGTTGATGTATGAAGTGCTACTATAAATCTCTGTACTCCAGAAGCCCACCCTCCAGTCAAGAAGTAGTAAATGTAAAAGATTTTTGCCCATTACAGAACACAGAACTCTAGTGATAGATGAGAAAGGAAGGGGGAGAGAGAGAGGGAGAGAGAGAGGTGGTAGCTTAGTTAAAAAGTTGAGAGAGTGTATTGATTGATGAGAGAGAGAGAGAGAGATTATAGATTTAGCCACTCTTGAGACTAAAAGACACCTTAAAGACATAAATCTGTCTAATCCAAGCAACATTGGTTCCCTGTTCATCAACTTCAGCCCTTACAGTATGGCTATATAAGAGCAGGGGAGAATGACAAAGAGAGGGAAGCAGTTTGAGTGGCCCCACTCACTGTATCACCTACAGATGGCTCTAGACATGTTCCACCCCAAGGGATCAGAAAGTTGTCCATATCATGAGTATAACTATGATATTCAATGTCATTCTGCTTTCTTAAAATTTCTATTTCATTTAAAAGTGAATACAAGCATCTTAAATTGCAGATCTTTAATTTCATGCATTATGTGATCCTTGTACCTGTACCAGCTAGCTGCCATATTTTGCATTATATGATTCCTAAACACTTTTTAATGGTAACCCGTTGCGGTAATAAAGCCTGTTGTTACCATAGTACAGTGATGGCGAACCTGCTTTGCCTCTGCTTTGCCCCCGCTTTGCCCTGCCCTACCCCCAGCCCGCCCCCGCTCCATCCCCACCCCGCCCATCCGCAGAGCCACACACCGCCTCCATGGCCTGCTGCAGATCACCCAGGCAGCCCAGCAGCGCCATGGTAGCCACACCCTTCACCTGCGCCCCACAGCATCAACTGCACATGATGGTGCGTGAGGGCGGAGTCTTGTCCCCGCTGGCCAGCTGCCATGTCGTTGGCTATGCTGCTCTGCGCAGGCCGTACTTGGGGGCCGACTCTCCTCCAGGGGTGCTGCTGGTGAGGGGGCTGCAGGGGGAGGTGGGGCTGGGGCAATGGCGTGGTTCTCCACCACTGCCATAGTGGATGTAATAGTGCAGAAGCCCTCCTAACTACAGTTCCTTCCTATGAATCCAGTATTAGCTGAGGATCAGGGAACACACTCCCACGCTTCGGATCTCTTACTTCGTGTTGATCCTCGGTCCTACCAACACCCGCCTTCAGTTCTAC
Source organism: Bothrops alternatus (assembly GCA_034064705.1). NCBI lineage: Eukaryota > Metazoa > Chordata > Lepidosauria > Squamata > Viperidae > Bothrops > Bothrops alternatus. The sequence goes on from JARGCV010000023.1 coordinate 15,739,931, forward strand.
ACTGAAACCAATTTACAGCTAGTCCTTGACTACAATCATGCATTTAGTGACCGTTCAAAGTTACAGCAGCACTGAAAAAAGTGGCTTATGACTGTTTTTCATATTTACGACTGTTGCAGCAATCCCAAGGTCACGTGATGATCCCCTTTTGCAACTTCTGACAAGCAAAGTCAATGGGGAAACCAGATTCATTTAACAGCCGTGTTCCTAACTTAACAACTACATTGATTTGCTTAACAACGGTGGCAAGAAAGGTTGTAAAATGGGGCAAAACTCACTTAACAACTATCTCACTTGCCAATGGAAATTTTAGCTTCAATTTTGGTTGTGGTTATAAGTCAAGGACTATCGGTATAGAGTATTCTATCTATAATGTTGCTAATGTGATTTTTTTTGTTAAAGAGTTTTCCACTTTGAACTCCAGTTTTTAATTTTATCTTTTCTGCTTATGTTTACAAACTTAGGTATGAAATGTAGGCATGGTCCATTGACAATGCTAAATATGTAGCATTAGAGCTAAACCCTATTTTTTTTTAAAAAAAATTGAAATGACATCAGAAAAGCAAAGGCCTCAATTTTTGAGTCTCAGAAAACGAATACATAAATCTGCTATCGTGTGTTCTTTGCAATAACAAAATAGCTTTTGTTTAGCAGGCTTGAGTTCCAACATGCATGACAAACAGCCCTGTCAAATTAGGATTTTCTGTTCCTTATTTGAGAAGGAGGGGAAGGGACGTTAGTGGGAGTGGCCTTCCTGAAATACATGTAGTGACATCCTAGCATTAGACTAGAATTGAAAATTGGGGATTTGTCATTTCTGCATCAGTTTTGTCTGATCTGGGTGCCCTCCAATGTATGGATTTTAATTTCTAGAATTCTTGTACGTGTGTGTGTGTGTGTGTGTGTGTGTGTGTGTGTGTATGTTTTCTGAGGTTTTTGCAGGTGTTTGTATGTAGGTCTCTGGTAATTCGGGTTTTCTCCCGCGTAAAATTTGAAGTGTCTTGCCGACGTTTCGACGAAGTCCCATTCGTCATCTTCAGGCTGGTGCTTTCGGCTTCGTGCTCCTAGAAGCACGAAGCCGAAAGCATCAGCCTGAAGATGACGAATGGGACTTCATCGAAACATCGCCAAGACACTTCAAATTTTACGCGGGAGAAAACCCGATTACCAGAGATCTACATATATATATATTTATGTATGTATGTGTGTGTATATATATATATATATATATATATATATATATATATATATATATATATATATATATATATATATATATATATATATATATATATATATATATATATATATATATATATATATATATATATATATATATATATATATATATATATATATATATATATATATCCTCCCTGGTTTCTGCTGACAGGAGTGAGGGGGAGCCTGTGGCCTAGAGGTTAATATAGCTGCCTAACATGCAAACTGCCCAGGTTCGAATCCCAGAGGGGTATTGTTATGTCCTTGGCCTGCTGAATCATTCAACAGGCTCAGAAATGTTGCAAAGGGTCCCAGGCAAACCACAAGGCTGCCCGGGATCAGACTGGCTGTCTCCAGCCTTGCGTGCATGCGCCAGGCGTGAAATCAGCCTTGCATTCATTGGTTGATGCTGTCCTTGCAAGGACACTATAAAAGGCCTGCATGCCATTTTTTAGTTGCTGTTGTGTTGGAATAATCAATAAAGAAAACTTGCTGTTACACCATTCAGTTCCTCGCACTGCTTTTAACCCACGGATTTAATAGTGGCGACAAAAGTGGGATTGCTGCAAACAAGATTACCAACAGAAGAAGATAGGACTCACCAAGGAAGTCCTGAAGCCCTGGGAAAGTTCGGCGTCCAGCATCGCAACTCTACCTGCCAGTACAGCATTGCTGGAGGTGAGCTCGGCAGAAGGACCCCTTCCCAGCAAAAAAAAAAAGAGGTTTGCAGCGAAGGTGTTGACGAGGGTTGCAGAAGGTTAAGATGTCTAAGATAGGCCAATTGTCAGACTTTGATATTTCTCACCTAGAACACTGGAACTCGTATGTGGCACGGGTGGAAAATTACTTCAGGGTTAATCAGATAAGAGAAGACAGCCTTAAAGTGGCTACCCTGCTGTGTGTGTGTGTGGACAAGAAACATTTGACATAGCAGAAAATCTGGTGGCCCCGGCGCTTTTGGAGTCAGTGTCTTATGCAGATTTAAAGAAGATGCTGAAAGAACATTTCCAACCTAAACTTTCAGTGATTGCTTGGCAACACGCATTTGAGCAGAGGGACCAGAGGTCTGGTGAGTCTGCTGCGGACTTTATTGCTGCCTTAAGGCAAGCAGCGAGGCCTTGTGAATTCAAGGATCTGGAAGAGAGGCTGTGGGGCCGTTTCGTCTGGCATAAGAAGTTGTGAGCTGCAGCAGAAGATCTTCGCCAAGGAAGATGTTTCGTTCCAAGATGCCTTGAGAGAGGTTGCAGCTGAAGAAGCAGTGGGCAGCGCTATGAAGGCCTTGCGACACTCGCCAGAAATCCTCCAGCCACCTTTACCTTCCATCAAGAGGTCGCTCGAGAAGATCCAGACCAGGATCCTGAAGAGGAGGTGGATAGGCTGCACCAGTCAACGGAGAGAAGGCCAAAGGAGCGTCCAGACAAGGCCCCAGCATCTCCTCAGTGTTTCGGGTGTGGAGGACACCACAAGCGCGCTGATTGCAGATTCCGCTCCGCCATTTGCCAGGCATGTGGCAGGCAAGGCCACATTGCCTCTGTCTGTTTGGGTCACCAGAAGTCCAGCCTAGGGAAGAATTGCTTCAGAAAGGTACCAGGGTCCCCAGCCAACACAGGGTGGGTTTCTGCGTGTTGCCTTACAATTAGACCCAACTATCACACCCATTAGGATTAAGCTTAGAAGAGTGCCTTTTCCTCTCAAAAGCAAAATTGATGCAGAGCTGGACAAGCTGCTCCAGCAGGGCATATTAGAACCTGTGGACTATAGTCCATGGGAAACCCCCATTGTAACATCTCTAAAGGCTAATCGGGAAGTCCGAATTTGTGCTGACTATAAATGTACACTGAATAAAGCGCTGCAACAGCATGCATATCCAGTGCCTGTGGTTAGCCACATTCTGGCCTCCCTCAAGGGGGGCAAATTTTTGCAAAACTTGATTTGGCACAGGCCTACCAACAGTTACCTCTTGATGAGGCAACAGCTGAGGCTCAAACAATTGTAACGCACCGGGGAGCCTTTAAGGTCAAAAGACTGCAGTTTGGAGTTAATGTAGCCCCTGGCATCTTCCAAAGTGTAATGGAGCGCACACTCCGTGGTATTCCTGGGGTCTATCCCTACTTCGATGACATCCTCATTGCTGGAGAGTCATCTCTAAACTTAGCTGAAAGATTAAGGGTTGTCTTGCTTCATTTCCGCCAAGCGAGTCTGAAACTGAAGCAAGATAAATGTAAAATTGGAGTCATTTCCACTGAATTCTTAGGCTTCAGAATTGATGTTCAAAGCATCCACCTTGCTGAATCCAAGCTCGAAGCAATTCAGCAGGCCCCAAGTCCCCAAGCGAACTTCAGGCTTTTCTGGGACTCCTAAATTTCTATCATGCATTCCTTCCACACAAGGCTGCAGTGGCTGAGCTGTTACACCAGCTCTTGGATAAACAGGCTCCATGGCAGTAGACAAAGGTCCCTGAAAGGAGTTTCAATGAGGTCAAGGCCTTGCTCTTGGTCTTACCGCATTTCAATGAGCAATTGCCAGTGTGAATCACATGTGATTCATCCCCTTATGGGGTGGGAGCAGTACTTAGCTACCTGAAGGCTGATGGGACACAAGTCCCTGTGGCCTACTATTCAAGGACTCTGTCATCTGCAGAGCGCAATTATGTTCAGATTGACAGAGAAGCCTTGGCCATATTGGCTGGCATAAAGAAATTTCATGATTTCTTATATGGCTGCCACTTCACGGTCTATACAAACCATAAGCCTCTGCTGGGGTTGTTTACCACAAACAAGCAGACCCCTCACATAATATCTCCTAGAATGCTGAGATGGTCAATATGATTACACTTTGATTCACAAACCTGGGAATGAAATGGGCCATGCAATTGGCCTCAGCAGATTACCTCTAAAGCAGATAGAGCAGACCCTGCTCCTGCTATTAACATTCTCTCTATTCAGGAGTTGCCTGAATCTCCCCTCAATGCTAGGGACGTGGCTGCAGAAACTGCCACTGATCACATGCTTACACGCGTGCTGACATGGGTGTTGTCAGGATGGCCTGACACGTGTCCAGATACTGAGTTTCAAAGCTTCTGGCAAAGGAAGCACGAGCTTTCCACATTCAAAGGGTGCCTGTTATGGGGTAGCAGGGTAGTCATCCCAGCCTCATTGAGGACTAGAGTCTTGATCTCTCTGCGTGAGGGACATCTGGGTATAGTCCGGATGAAAGCACTTGCACGCAGCCATCTCTGGTGGCCTGGGCTCGATAAAGACATTGAGGCCCAGGTTCACGGGTGCCAAATGTGCAACAGTCAAGGCCTGAAATGCCTCAGGCCCCTGTACACAGGTGGGAGGAGACACAAGCCCTTTGGTCAAGGGTACATACAGATTACGCTGGGCCCATTCAGGAGCAATTCTTCCTTGTCTTCGTTGACAGCCATTCCAAGTGGCTAGAGGTTGTACGTGTTTCCTCCACTACTACTGCTAAGACCATCCAGGTGTTGAAAGGAATCTTCGCCTCCCATGGACTTCCAGACGTCCTGGTCTCAGACAGTGGCCCCCAATTCACTTCTTCTGAGTTTCAGGCTTTTCTACAGGCCAACTTGATCCGGCATGCAACTTCAGCACCATTTTTTTTTTATTATAAAAAATTATTTTATTAAAACAATCAACATTGAGCATAAAAACCTATTATGCAGCAATCATCATTGGTATACAGTACTAAGTATTAGTCTTCGAAAACGTCTGAGTTAGTAAACCTTTTTCCCCACTCCTCGCGTCTAGCCTCAACTATACTCCTGTTACATTTTATTTTGATTGGTGTTTCCCCTATCTGGTTCAATATTAATGTGATCAACATTAAACATAAGGTCCTATTGCTAAGCAATCATCCTAGAACATAGCATACAGCATTAGGTATTAATCTTTGTAAACATTTGTTTTAGTAAACGTTCTCCCCTCCTCCCTTACATCTTCAAGTATACTCCGAATACATTTTGTTTGATTGGTGTTTCTCTTATATATGGTCTATCTACTGTATCTAGTCTATCGCATATTGTGCGTTTGCGCTTCTGAGTTGACTTCATCCCATTACTAGTGCAATCTTTTATGGTCCCCAACCCGGGATCCTGAGGTAAAAGTTTCATATCCTGAGGTAGAGATTCAGTCTACTTTAACAATATTAAAGCAAACAACATTTCTTCAGCACCATTTCATCCATCTTCCAATGGCCAGGCAGAGAGGATGGTGCGCACTACCAAAGAAGCCCTCACTTATGGCAGCTGGCATCACAGGCTAGCTGATTTCCTTCTCTCACAATGCACCACACCTTGCACAGCCACAGGAAAGAGCCCAGCAGAACTTCACTGGGGTCGCCGCCTCATCACGAAACTGGACAGGTTGCATCCAGACCAGGTGGCTTCACAGGTGTCACAGCCGCGGGCACCTAGGAGACTACAGGTGGGCAATCCGGTCCGGGCAAGGAACTATGGACCTGGACATCTCTGGGTCACAGCAGTAGTATGCAAGGTCTCTGGGCCGCTGTCATACGAAGTAGCCTTGGACGATGGGCGTGTCATCCAATGTCACATAGACCAACTGCGCTGGAGACTTCCCAGCAACACTTCTGCTCCTGGCTCTGCTCTCGGGGGGGGGAGGAGACCATAATCATAATTCTGGACCACAGTCTCCCAGCTCTAGCGGTTCTTCCCACGCTGCCACACATGTTCCAGAGGCAGTAAGGGGCATTCACACACTTCAGCTATTGCTCCAGACAGGGAGTCTCCAGAAAGGGGGTTTGCCATGGAGATGGCTCCTGACTCTGGCACCTCTGGCACATAATGGGAGCCATGGATTATTGGGGCACATCCGCCACTCAGGCCACTCCAGCTGCTGGTCTTGGACTTGAGGGACAGTGCTCCCAAGAGGAGTCCATTGTGGACTTGGGGAATTCCACCTCACCACTGGACTTGGGGAATTCCACCCCCCCCCAAGGAACCCTGGCTTGGATTTAGAGGATCCAGCCAATCAGCAACTGGGTGGGTCACCTGGGTACTTGGGGCATCAAAGTCCTGGTCTGCCTAGCCTGGCAGGTGAGCTGGCAGGCCAGGCACACACACCGGCCATAAGAAGGTCACAGCGGGCCAAGGGTCCACCCAAACATCTTAAGGACTATGTGAGGTTTCTGTCAAGCCAAGGGAATCTTGCTAGTTCTTAAGCAAATGCAGAATAAACACTCAGGTGAAGGGTGTTACAATTCAGTGTATTATTTTGTTGTATTTTTTTGTATAATTATAAATGTAAGATTGCTCTGCCTGTGTGCCGGCATCTTGTGTGTCACAATAACATACAGTCAATTGAACACATGTATGTGTGCTATAACAATAAGGGTACTTACTGTTTTATTTAGTGGGGAAGAGTGTTATGTCCTGGACCTGCTGAATCATTCAGCAGGCTCAGAAATGTTGCAAAGGGTCCCGGGCAAACCACAAGGCTGCCCGGGACCAGACTGGTTGTCTCCAGCCTTGCGTGCATGCGCAAGGCGCAAAATCAGCCTTGCATTCATTGGTTGATGCTGTCCTTGCAAGGACACTATAAAAGGCCTGTGCGCCATTTTTTTTAGTTGCTGTTGTGTTGGAGTAATCAATAAAGAAGACTTGCTGTTACACCATTCGGTTCCTCGCAATGGTTTTAACCCGTGGATTTAACAGGTATGACTAGCTGATGAGAGCTAAAGAGCTTGAAATAGCTATACTAGTTTCCCTTTAACTCTTTGTCAGCCACAAAATTTTGAATACACACACACACACACTCATACTGTATATGAGATTCAAGGGAACTGATTTTTTAAAAAATGTCTAGGCAGTTCTAATTTAGGACATAATTTAGCATATATATTGCAATCTCCATTGTGTTCACTGGGGGAGAAAATGTTCTCAACTTGTGCTGATCAGCAGCTCACCCAAATGGTAGGTGACATGTGGCTTCCTCTTTTTTCTCAAGTGAAAAGGGGCCTATTCCTGCTGTCCTTTGAATATTCCACTTGCCATCCGCTGATTTTCAGCATCACCTTTGGTCAAAACAAGAAAGAGTACAGGAAACTCTTCTGGGGGTTGGTTCAAACAGAAATCCCTTTGAACTTTGGAAAGGAATTTAATTGGCGTGAGTTTGATGAATAAACATGGCTTTATTTGTAGTGAGTTCCTTGGTCTGTTTTGATTTTTGAATTCTTCTTCGTTGGGACACTGAAATGTAAAGCGATATTGGGTTGTCTGTTTAGGTTCACTCTGAGCCTCAGCTTACAGTAAATATGAGTTTTGTCCTACCAAAGTATCACTTTACACAAATCTGCCTTTGTGAAGCTCAGCAAATAAACCTTTCTAGCATATAAACCCCAAACTGCTGATTTGTTTACTGTTAAATATTTACTGTGACGCATTATGGAACTGGTTATTCTAGTTTGTCCCTTCTAGCCAATGCTGTAGTTTTAAGATCTCTCTTATTTTTAGCCCTCTTGTCTGGGCTACTTCTTTGATTAGGCAGGAAGGACTAACGTGAGCTCTAATCTTTAACGCACACATAATATAACTGTATTTTCAAAATAAATAGCACTGCATTCTGGTGGGAAAAGGGAACACAGAACTATAATATTCTGTGTGTTTGATTGATGTCACTTAAACTGACTGGAGGGAACTGAACTTACCACCTCTTTGGAGGAGGGGGTCAACAAAATATATATTAGCCTATAAGTTTCCATGGTCTTAGACAATGGGTAAGCATTAGGAAGAAAATAATTATTTTAAGATATTACTGATCTTTCTGCACAAAGTGAATTAATTTTACCAGAATGTCCAAAGCAGATGAACAGTACCTGAAAGCTTTCTATCATCATATCCTTGCTTCAGCATTCTCCTTTGTTAACATGCTCATAATAAATTAAATTCAGTATGTTCTTTTGCTAGATAATTTTGTAAGGTAAAATTAAACTCTCTCTACCTAGGGAGTTTCATAGCTAAACAAGCATCTTAATCCAATTATTGGTAATCAGAATTCAGTTCTGCCAGCCATACCATGCTGGTGCTGCCAATAACCTTAAAATTGTATGTGTTTGTTAGTACACGTTCTTGTAGGGCTCATCATATTGTCATTGTCTGATTGCATTGTGTTGTGTTGTCTGGAAATGGCTTCTACATCTACCATTCTGAGTTAATACAAATTTTATATTTGCCAGGTAGATGGGTCTGTGTCATTACTACCTTTGGAAACAACCATATATTCTGTGGTTTTATTAAAAATCCTCCCATACTGACATCCAGACAACTAGAGAATAGGGACATAGGCCATATGTCATATTGGCTTACATATGTCATAGGACATACTGTAACAATAAACAAGGGTTCCTACTAATACCAGTGAATCTGATTGGAAGCCCACAAACAAGACATGAGCACAATGGTAGTTTCACTGCCATGTTCCCTAGCAATTCTTGACCAACTGTGGATAGACTATAGGTCTAGATGGTTGTAACAAGGTTCCAGCAAGGTTAAAATTGTTTTAGGGGATTGAGTTATTTTTAAGATATATAATGTATTGGGTTTTAAATGGGTTTTAAATGGGATTTATGGCCAAATTGTTTAATTTATTCTTAATTATTTTAATTTTTGTATATTGATATGTTTTTAATTTTGGGCTGTACACCGCCCCGAGTCCTTCGGGAGAGGGGCGGTATAGAAATCGGAAAATAAATAAAATAAAAAACACCCTAGAGTTCTTAAATTGGATGGATGGATGGATGGACGGACGGACAAATGTATGGATGATAAATTTCCTTCCTTAGTATCCTGGAAATTCTATGTGATGTATTCCAACTATATCCAGGATGCAGGGTGATACTGGTAACCACACGATTTATGCTTAATGGAGGAAGCCAGTTAGACACATTTTTATATTTCTTCCAGATTTTATTGCAGAACATGGAACTACTACATTTTTCTTTCCTGCCAAGCCATCAATGTATTGTATTAAATGTAAAAAAAAAAAACTACCATTCTTACCTACAGGAACCATATTAAAGGCCATTAATTGCTGCTCTCCCTTTCTCTTTTTAACAGCTTGCCCAAATTGATTCAAGAGCAGTACAGCTTGGTTCTGTCTTTGTCCGGGGGCTGGGTGTGCTGGTGATGGCCAATAGTGCCTGCGGTTTCCCCTTTCGAATGGAAGATTTGATGCCATGGCATACATTTGATGGAAAACTTTTTCAGGAAAAATACTACCAAGTTCATAGAGGATGCCCTTTATATCAGCTCCTGGAACACAATGCAAGTATACAGTTTTGGTTTTAGGTTGAGTAAAACCTTTTTGTACTTAAAAAGGTCATCAAAATGTGTGTGTGTGTGTGTGTGTGTGTGTGTGTGTGTGTGTGTGTGTGTGTATTATGTATATATTACATTTAGCACCTGCAATCTCCCAGACTTTCCTGGCTAATGTTTGGTTAATGTGGAGAAATGGACTCAGCTTTAGCCACAATTAGAGTTGACATGCTGAATTCAGTAGGACATAGGTTTGTTAAAATCTTCTCTAAGCATTACTAACCATGGTTCTAGTTTTAGAAGTGCTGTACAGTCATGGAATATTTGTAATCTCTTCAGATACTTCAAAAAGTACTCTTATGTTTATAAAGGAAGGACTAGATCAGCATTTCTCAACCATGGCAACTACAAAATGTTCAGACTTCAATTCCCAGAATTGTGGCTAAGATCAAGTGGCTAAGATCAAGAAACCCTGGACTATATAAATACTGAAATGTTGATGCAAGGACAACTGTCCACTAGAGAGTTGATATATTGCTATTTCAATGTGTTTCATAAAAATGAACAAAACACTTCAATCTGAAATAACACTTCGGTTATAAAAAGCCCAGGCTTTTATATATTAAAACTAGCCTTTTAAGTTAGCAGAGGCTTTATGGACATAGTTCTAAATCAGTAGTTCTCAACCTTTTTAATGCCGTGACCCCCAACCGGTCGTAAGTCGAGGACTATTTCTGCTCGGGAGCGCCACGCATGCGTGGTGCCGCCCCCTGTGCCGGCCGAGGCGTAGCTGGCAAGGGGCAGCGACGGTGCAGGGCGACCACCGGCTGGGCCACCAGCTGGCCCAGCCCAAGGGAGGTAAGGCACCCACCGGGCCCCACGCGCACCAGCCACCCTCCCTGTGCCCGCCGGCCTTCCACCTCCTACCCCTGGCACTCTTTTACTTACATTTTTAGTAGTTGCTCAGCAGGGAGGGGTGGAAACTTCCAGACAGCTTGCCTTCGCTGCAGACAACTTGCAGCACCGTTTGCAGACTGGGACTTTTGGCGGGCTCAGCAGGGCAGAGACAGCCTGGACAATTCCTATTGGCTTTTGAAAGCCAATAGAATTAGACTCTATTCAAGAGAGTCTATTCTATTGGCTTTCAAAAGCCAATAGAATGAGAGGGAGTAGCACAGCTAAGGAAAAGGGGGGGAAAATGGCGGACTGCGTTGTTTGGCGACCCCCATGAAATGGTCGTTCGACCCCAAATGGGGTCACGACCCACAGGTTGAAAACCGCTGTTCTAAATCATAATTCAGTAGCTGCTGAATGAGTCTAGGATTCATGCTCACCATTTCAATCTTTTCCTTGTGCATGAGGAAGATTAAAAAACTGTTGAATTTTGATTCATTCATAATTGGACAATAAGCCATTTTTTAAAGGAAGCCATACCTGGAATTGGAAAAGTAGACAAGCTACTTTAGTCTAATCCAGTGTTTCTCAACCTTGGGAACTTTTAAGCTAGATGGACTTCAATGCCCATGTTGGCTGGGGAAGTCCATCCATCTTAAAAATTGTCCACACTGAGAAAGCCTGGTGTAACCATATTTTATCCATTTCTTTGGATGGTCTAGGGATGGACTGGGTTACTAGTACATACTTTTATCATTAACATCTGAACCAAACCTTTATGATTTCATTTTAAGTTGCCTCAAAAGAAGTGAACATTTCTCAGAGTTACCAATACTACTTCGCCTACAGGAATTACGATGTACAAAGTTTCAGAATCTGATGGACCTTATTTGCAAAGTAAGTTCAGCAAATGGGAGGAAAATCCAGAGCAGAACACGACCAAGCAGCTTTGTCATAGGTAGGTACTACCTGAATTCTTCAAAAAACTCACTGCATGTGACTCATGAGAATATATCCACCTTTGCCAAGACATAAGATCCAATGGTACAAAGCTTCACAGATAAAATGTTGATGTGCTGTAGTCCAACAATATTTGTTATAAAAACCGAGTAAATTGGAAATAAATGCCTTATTTGATTTCCTGTATCAATAGAACTCCAATCAAAAGAATGAGGATGCTCCATGTACATGTGAGAACGTTCTTTTGGAAAAAGAGATATGCATTGTTCATGTAGGACAGGATGCACTTAGAGAATACCAAATCCTGTTTATACAAGAAATTGATAAAATCTAATTTTGCTTGAAATGTGTATAATAAACCTCACCTCTGTTGCTTCTATATTTTAAAGAGGTAGTAATTACATGTTCCACATTTTTTCCATTCTAGCTTAAAGACCAAAACGCTTTCATTTACAGAAATGTCATTTTAAATGCAAATATGGGGCTATTTTTTTCATCAGTGTATTGTCACTGGCCAACATTTTCTTTAGGGAAGCCTGGAAGGGGCAGAGGTTCTCACCGGAGGCTTCTGAACAAAAATCCGTCTCCTTGTCATCAGCCCCAGTGCAGGGAAAGCCAGTGGAGAGGGCCTCAACAATCTGGTTCCTTCTCTGAATTTCAGCCCTCAGGTAAAAAAATAAATAAATAAATAAAATTGCACATTTTACAACTGAAATACCAAGCTATAATTTTGAAATTATTTACTTATAGTTTTTTTTCATCTCACTTTTTTTTTAAAGTTAAAGTATGAGTCAAGGTCTTCATCATAACCCTGAGAGTGATCAATTGATTTTTATAGAGTGAAAATAGTGAGCAAACAAGAAAAGGGCTTATTTTCATTATGAGGCAAAGCTAACTTTTCTAAGCATGACAGAAAAAAATAACCATGTCAAAACAAAGTTATCTTATTGCAGCGTATCTTTCTCACGTATCAGCAGGATTTCCCTGTTTAAGCAAAGACATTCTGTGTTTGTTTTGTATCAAATTCTTAAGGAATTTCACTAGCCAGTCCGCCAATTGCCTGTCTTCTCTTGTCCTTATTTGTTCCTCAGATCGGTAAAGCTTTTGTCCAGAATCTCTGTTGAATGGTTCTTGGACATACTTGAAAGTGAGCTCTGAATTGCAATAAAGGCGGTTCCCACTTTCAAGCTTGAGTTTTCTTCAGTTTTTCAATGGGACAATTAAAATATCACACTTAATTGTCTGCAATTTGGCTCTGTAATTGTCTGTGGTTGGCAGCCTTATATTAGTCCTCTTAAAACATCAAGATTAGAGCATCTGTTAATTTATCAGCTGAAATGACAAAAGTGTGATTTACCGTTTTAAACAAGGGTCTGATCAAGTCTTTCTCTCTCTAGCACCTCTTAGTTGTTTAAGGGTTGAGAGAGAGAGGTGCAGTGGCAGAATAGGATATTAGTGAAAAGATTTTTTTTAATATATATAGTAACAGTAGGAAGGCTTTTTAATGGATATCACTTTTTAGCTTAACCTGCTTCCAAGCTCCTTGGAAGAGTAATAGAATTCATCCGGGACTTCCCAACTACTTTACCACACTCAAATCATTTTGAAGACAGATGATCCCTCTGCAATATTTTTGATAGACATTTATCATACTTTTTGAAACAACACTGATGGCTAATTCCAAGATTTACAGTGTCAATATACTTAGAAGGCCCCAGAATGGAGAAGGGTGGTTTAGAGAATCTTGCTGTGTAAGAAAGAGAGGAAATATGTGTGGAATATTTACTTCTTCAATCTCTTTCTCTCTCCCTCCCCTAAAAATGAACATCCTTTTCTCAGATTATAGATCCCATTTTCCATGACAAATTTTAAAATCTGTCCTTCCAGTTTCTTTTTCCACTCATGTCATTATAGTTCTGAGATGTTTTGTGACTGATGGGAAGGCTTTCAGTTACATATGAGGTAAAATAGCAAGGACTGAAATAAAAATATCACATGGTACAAGAACAGACATCACTCTGAGCATTTTGAGGGACTATCACTTTCTAAAATAAAGAAATAGTATTTGCAAAGTTCTAAAGAACATGTTTCTTCGTTTTTTGTGCATGTTATAAATTAATCTGTTCCCACACCTCAGGTTCACAATATAGACCAAGACACCAATCCTTGAGGAGACAATTCCAATTTGCTCCTCGGTAAGTAGGTTTTGAAGAAACGGGATAAGGGAAGGAAAACCCTCTTTAACATCTGTATAAAGTCCCTGGGAGAGGTCATCTGTTGATTCAGGTGAGATGTCATCAATGCTCGGATGATACTCAGCTGTACATCTGTACCCTGGGCCAGGGGTAGGCAACCATAAAAGAGCCAAGGTTGCCTACCCCTGCCCTGGGCCAAGCTGCAGATGCTACGAGAATCTTGACCTGGTAAATGGAGGCCGTTCAGAGCTGGGTGAATAAAACAGACTGAAAATGAACCCAAACATGATACAGGTAGTCCTCAACTTATGATCACAATTGAGTAATTTCCACTGCTAACCAAGAGTTGTAAAACGTGCTCCATTTCACAAGCTTTCTTGCACAGTTGTTAAGTGAATTGCTGCAGTTGTTAGTAACATAGTTGTTAAATGAATCTGGCTTCCCCCCCCCCTTGATTTTGTTCCTCAGAACATTGCAAAAGTTGATCATATAACCCCAGGACATTGCAACTGTCATAAATACGTGCCAGTTGCGAAGTGCCTGAATTTTGTTCATGTGGACCGCAACACCCATAAGTGTTTTAAAAAATGGCCACTTTTTTCAATGCTGTTGCAACTTTGAATGGCCACTAAACGAAGGGTTGTAAGTCGAGCATTATCTGTAGAGTTATCGTTTGTACAGAAGGGATCTCTACCAGTTCCAGAGATAACTCTTGAAAGGGGGGAACACTTCCCCAGAGCAGCAAATCCATGACTTCCTCCTGAACTGATGATTGTTACTAGATAACTATATGGAGGCTGTGGCCCAGGAACCTTAGCCCAGCTCGAGGAAAGAGTGAGAGTGAGTCGTAGTCATAGTAACCCATACCTTTATCCCTACATGTTGGTTTACACTCTGCTCAGAAGACCATTCAGAAACTGGGAGAAGTACTAACTATGGTACCTCTTATATTAGAGAATCAAAAATCACTAGAATCATGTAGCATCTAATTGTAGCATCTAATTGTACAGTCAATTGGGTGCAATTCAGAGTGCTGATTTCAACCTATAAAGCCTCCTATGGCTTGGCATCAAGGTGCTTACAGAATTGGCTTCACCTCACAGTGAAGCAGTCTGCCTGTCTTTCCCATTGCATCCATGCTGCCACCATATTTTCATGGTCTCTCAGGTATGCAGCTCACGGGCTGTTTTATTTTCAGTTTCAGCCCTCATGTTATCGAGTAGGCTTCCCAATCTTGACAACTTTAAAATGCATGGACTTCAGCTTCCAGAATTTCCTAGTTGGCTGGGGAATTCTGGGAGTTGAAGTCCACACATCTTAAAAGATGCCAAGATTCGGAAGCCCTGCTCTAGAGCAGTGTTTCTCAACCTCAGCAACTTGAAGATAAGTGGGTTCCAACTCCCAGTATTTCCCAGCAGCCAGTTGGTCCACACATTAAAGTGGTTGAGGTTGACAAGCGCTGCTCTAGGTATTTAATTTGGCTCCCTTGTTGTTGTCGAGATGTTGCTATGATGGCCTATGCCCTAGGATCGTGTAAGAGCTGGATGGAGCATAGGTGGGACAAAGGAACTTCCATGAGGCTTGGAACAAAGGAACACAAGGCCATGTGGCTTGACCATGCGGTTTTGGAACAACAGGAAATGAGGGAGGGGCTAATAGGTGGAGGGAAGTTGTACCAAGATTTGAATCCATTGGCCACAGGTGTAACTTTGCCAGTGTAACCTTGCCATTGGCTACAGGTATAATTTTGTCATTGGCTGTTTGTAACCATGTGATGCCTTATGTAACCGCCCACTGTAACAGGTAATAAAAAGGGGAGGCAGCCTTTTGTCTGGTGTTGCTTCACCCCGAGAAATGTGCTTGGTAGCATGTCTCTTTCAATTCGGCTATCGTGAAGGACCCGCCATTGATTGGGGCACAATGAGGTGCTTCATCGAGAGGTTTTCAAAATACCAGTAGCTGTTTCTGAAAGTTTTTTTGAGGAGTGAATGGTCACCATTGTGCCAGTTGTATTATGGAAGATTTATCCCAATTGTGGTTGCTAAATGAGGATTATCTGAATTATTGTTTTGTTATCTCCCATGCAAATGTTTGCAGGGGAGAGGTTCTCTCTTACTAGAATGAATTGTTCATTTTTGCTTCATCATAACTATTTTCTTTTGATTTTAGATGGCCAAGATGACACTCCTCAAGGCTATGAATGAGCAGAGAAGTTCTGTTCTTATAATGTACACAGTTAATTGTTTGAATAAATGGGGTTATTGATCAATTTGTTTTTATGATTTGTAAAGCATAATGAGGCACCATATATCTTTCACAAAATAAGATGCCTTTCCCTTTAAAGTTGCCTGTTCTCATATAGTTACACCATTGACAATAGGCTTTCTTTCTAAAGAAATAGTTTTCAAAATCTACAACTCAAATATACAAATAGAGGTGGTCCTTGACTTGCAATCATTCATTTAGTGACTGTTTGAAGTTACAACAGCACTGAAAAAATGACTTACAACCAGTTTTCATGCTTACAACTGTTGCGGCGTCCCCACGGACACATGATCAAAATTTCGGCGCTGGCAACACATGTATTTACAGCAATCAGACTCTCCTGGATTCATACGACTGCCATTTGGGATCTTCCCAGCCAGGTTCGGACAAGCAAAGTCAATGGGGGAAAGTGGATTCACTTAACCATTGAGTTGCCGTGATTTGCTTAATAACCATGACAGAAAAGATCATAGAATTGAGTGCAACTCATTTAACAGCTTTCTTGCTTTAGCAATAGAAATTCTGGTACCAACTGGTTGTGGGTTGTAAGTGGTTGCAAGTTGTCATAGTCCTCAGCTCAGCTTATAATCGATTGTTAAATGACCATTTGAAGTCAAAAAAGCTTTGGAAAGAGTGCTTTATGGCCTACAGAGCATTATGACCATCGTAAAATGTTGCACTGCCCCATCCTCCTCCAGTGTTCATGTGACCATATTTTGAGCACTTGGCAACCAGCTCCTATTTACAATTGGTGTAGCATCCCATGGTCATGTGACCATGATTTGAGGGGGGGGGTTAAGCAAGTTTCCAGAAGGGTTTTTTTGCTGGTTTCTGGCAAAAATCAGCCGGCAGAAGCGTCTATCCCTCAAAGGGTGGCTGAGTCTGTTATAAGAGAGCTGCTACAGGATGAGGAGCTACTGAACCCCAGCCTGCTCAATACAGAGGACTTGTTTCAGTTACTGAAGTTTTGCCTCAGAATGTACTTTACGTTTGATGGTACCATATATGAGCAGATAAAAGGCACACCCATGGGGTCTCCCATCTCAGGGGTTATTACCGAAGCAGTCCTGCAAAAACTGGAACACAATGTGATGACCGTTATTTAACAGGGTCAACACCCATTGCAACACAACAGCAGATAAGTTTAAAGAACGGGCATGCCTTTATCAGGTATGCATGCAAAATGGATATTCAACAAACTTCATCCGACGCTGCTGCCAACACTGTGAACCACAATCAACCGTGATGGACCAACGACTGCTACTTGGGTGACACTGCCGTATATAAATGGAGTATCCGAGGCCGCTGCACAGATACGACCCACGACATCAAAGTAGCACATAAACCCAGCCAGACCTTATGGACAAAAATAATGTGCCCCAAAGAACCCCTGTCCGAAGGCGAAAAGTTATCCGTGATCTACCGGATTAATTGTAACAATTGTCCATGCAATTATGTCGGAGAGACCGCAACACACCTTCAGACAAGGGTCCACGAGCATGAGCTGGCGGCCAAACGAAAAGAACAACAGTCTCAGGTGTGGACACAAATGAGTGAGCATGGCCACACATTTAATTTTGTGGCGGCTGAGGTTATTGCCCAAGATCCAACGAAGGGCGGCCATTTACTGAAGGAGGCCTGGCTATCTAACCAGCACTCTATCAACCGGCATGTCGAGTTATTAGCGACATACCAAGTGCTGAGACAACATGAACAGTCGCGCAGTGGGTTAAAACGGACAAACCATCGACCACCCCTCTCCGGGGCAAACAGGAAAGTGAAAGATTCCAGCTACATACCCACAGAGACATCAGTGTGGCAGGGGGCTACGGGGAGCAGAAATAACGGAAGCACAGACTGGACCCGTCACAAGATCAAAGAGGAAACAACAGACCAGTGCGGCTAACACGATCAACACAGCAGATAGACTACTAACCGACACAATCACCCCACATACTGACGGTGCATCTAAACATGACAGTGGGGTGTGCGCTCTGGCGGCAACGCCTGACAGCCACATTTTGTGGGACAAGACGGATCGGCGGGCGAGGCAGGTGGGAACAGTAAAATCAAAGTGGATATCAGCCAGCACAGCCGAATCAGGATTAATGCAATCAATTACAGGAGGGCAGGGGACAGGTAGACCTACGACGCGTTCAATGACCTGATCATTAATAACCAAAAGGCTATAAGAAGGATTGCCTCCAGTTGCTAGCTCATACTTTGGTAACATCAGCAGTTGCTGATGAAAGCTCAGTATTGAATAAAGTTTTTTACGTTTACACACACATTTTTTTTCTGGCATACTGTAGCTGATCTCTGGCACATGCCCATGTCAGTATGGCTTGTATCTAATACTTGTCCTTTTGGACATAATTGCAAAATAAGAATTTAAGCATGATGTCAACAAAAGCAGCACTTAAAATTAATTAAATGAACTACTGTACAGTTATCAAATACTGTACATTTAACTGAAGGTAAGTAGAGAGTACTCCATTCAGATAAATTGAGAATATTTACAATACAAAAGTTCTTAGGAATTGTGTCTGTATTAGATATATTTTATGTCTTGATAATTATAGCTTATTATCTGAAATTTTCCTATAAAAATCCTTATCTATCTATAATACCTATATTGTGTTATTTTCCATGAAACTATATGGAAATACCTATTTTTATTTATTCAGGAATTTTAATATAACTCAGGGTCAACTCTTTATGTTGTTATTTTTGTGACTTTTATTTTAATTGCCCCTGTACATCAGGCCAAATTAACTTTTTTAATTTGAAATGCCAACCTAATTATGTCATGCCCAGTTGGTCTTCAGTTTGATTTCATTATTATGGATTCATTTAGTTTACATATTTTAACATGCTTTTATAATTTGACATTTATGTTATAAGCTGCTGTGGGAGGCCAAGGTTCTTAATAAGTAGCCATGGCCACCTCCAAGTACCCCAATTTCCAGTTCCCAATTTTTTTTTCCAAAAACCATTTGAAACCAACACACATTCAATGATTTGCAAAACTCTGAAGTGCTGGGAATACCATAAATCAACCATTGCTCCCTGCATCTGACTAGTTGGAGAGGGCTAACAGCAGCATTCAGTTAATTTTCTTCTATCTCCACCTACCTTTGTGTGCATCTGCTTGGTATTTTCCCAAAAGAAAAAGAGTGATAGGAATGGGAAAGGGCTGCCAAGGCATCATCTGTTCCTTGCTGTTGGGGAAGCAATGGAGGACACCAGGTTGGAAAGGCTAGTAGAAAGTGTGGTAAGGCAGTTCCAGCTTTGGATCAAACTGAAGAAGAAGAAACATTTAACATTGAAAATACCAAGCAAGAGCTGTGAATTTTTTGTTACCAATAAGCCAGGAGTACTTCTCAACCTGAGAAAGTTTGCTATATAAGGTTGGCACGTAGAGCAGAGCTGGATTAAATGATTAGAAATTGTACCAACAAAATGAATGTAACTGTTTAAAAACCAATTTTGGGAAAGGTGTTGTTTAAAATCGTTTCTGGAGACCTAGAAAGTGCAGCTGGTCCATGGCCTTTATCTTGAACAGCAAAGGATCACTCTCAATTCACAATAACCCTCCTATTTATCTGGGCTCTACCAGTAGCAATTCGCAACAATGGAGGAACAAAGCTGCCATTTGACCTAGAATACAATTTTCAACTAATTAATAAAGTGATCATTAGTGCCCAAGGGGATAATAAGAGCAAATTACTGTGCTAACTAATGCTTGCTAAAGGGGTGCAAAGGAGACCCAGCCATTGTATTGCAAATGTCTTGAGGCTCTATTCTTCTTTTCTGCCACCCCACTAATACTCTTAAAGTGCTCCCACTCAACACTTGCTCCTTCTAGGACCCTTGCAAAACTGTGTAAGAATTAGCTCTTCAAAGATCAATCAGGATCTAATTGTTGCTAACAAAGTGCCACCTGGTGAGAAATGTTACAATATACCTTCATTACAAAGCATTCAGTCTCTTAGCCCTATAACTACAGTAAAGAGCTGGTTAGTAGGAGAAGAGAAGGAGGGAGACTCTCTACACACACCCCCACACCCCCAATTGCTGTTTTCAGGCACCTGCAAGACTTGTAAAAGGACTTCAAGGCAACATGCTTTTTATAGGACCAGGGCAAAAACAGCTCTGTTATGTATGCAAAATCTAGGAACAGTTATTCAGAGGGCTCAGATGCATTTTTCACTCACCAGCAGTGGACTGGTGATGCAGCAGTGGACTGGTGATGCAGCATACTAAGAATCTCCCTATCAAGAAAATAATAAAATAATTGCCTTCATCCCTCCAGGAATTAAATAAACACTTCTCATCTTTCATCTGTTTTACCAGTGCTAGAATATCCATAAAAAGCCAATTGCAGCATTATCAGCAGATAAATGTTAGGTTTTGCAGATGTGCTATATCGTTACATTAGCTAATAATGCTGATATTTTTTTAAAAAATGAGATTCAGTTATAAAGGAGAAAATTACTTCCTTGAATACAATATCAAATAACGTAAGGTAGGCATGTGTATAAATCTATTCCTTTGAGTTTAAACCACAGAGGTATAACTCATACCAAAGTGGTCCTAATACTTTCATTATCTAGTTATAAGCCCCAGAATTACCTTTTAAGCAAAGCACAATAGTATTTTCTCCCATGTTGCTGACGAGGAGACTAAGGCTGAGAGAGAGAGATTGCATTGAGAAAGTCAGCAGTCTTCCTCATTATTATTTGTATTTTAGATTTCTATGTAAAGGTCAACCCTGAGTAAGAATAATGGAAAGCGTCAACATTACATAGACCAAGGCTTTTCAACCAGTGGTACAGGTACCACCTGTGGTACATTGGCACTTGGTAGGTGGTACGCAACCATCCTAGAAAAGTGGTAGTGGGGGAGGGGAATGAGCTGAACCGGTGGCAGCACCGCACAAGCCTGAGCGAGAGATGGCTGGAGCTGCAGGGCTGTCAGGGCTCAGCGGAAGTGCCAGGATCAGTGCTGCTTTCCAGCTGATCAGGGCTGACAGGGCTCAGCAGAAGTGCCAGGATCAGCGCCAGGCTCCAGCTGGAGCCTGGCGCTGATCCTGGCGCTTCTGTTGAGCCCAGAAGAAGCGCCGATCAGCTGGAATGTTGCAGCATCTCCAAGGTCTTGTGATTTACATTCAGATGCTTGGCAACTGGTTCATATTTATGACAGTCACAGTGTCCCAGGGTCAAGTGAAGTGACCAAAACCTGCTGCAACCACCCAGCAGATGGGGGGAATAAAAATCAAACACCCCCCCACCCCACCCCCACTGCCAATCCTCAACAGAAATGCTCACAACAATGAAAACCTCGGACAGGAGGAAGAGTGCCACCGGGCCGGCAGGCAGGTGTCTTGCTCAGCTATGGCTTGGGGGGCACTTTTTTCAGGGCCATTGTAACTTTGAGCAGTCACTAAGCGAACTGTTGTAAGTCGAGGACTACCTGTACTTCATCACTTTTGGGGGGGTCATCAAGTTTTTGACACCCTGCTAGGCGACTGGTGGTACTCGGATGTTGCCATATCCTAAAAGTGGTACAATGGGTGAAAAGGTTGAAAAGCCCTGACATAGACAACCCTTTCACGGGAACTGCTAGGCTTAACATTGGCATAGTTTAGCTAAGATTCTAGTCCCCATGAATTGCTAGGTTGTGCGAAAGCACCTTAAGTCTGTTCCCTTACTGACAGAAAGAAGATGGATGGAGATATATTAGAGAACAGTGCCTGTGAACATCTCCCACACCCTGAAAGGCATCACCTACCTATTATATCAGAGGGGGGAACTACACATGAATATGTTACTTCTTTTCAGCATTATTTTCTCAGCATGTTTTGGCTTTGTTAGGAAAGGCATTGCAGCCAAATAAGCCACTCGCTTTCATATTTTGAAATGAGAAGAGGTTCAAGCGTGGATATGTGTCTCCATCTCTCAGTTTCCTTGATCTTCTACAAATACACTGACGCCACCAGAGGTGCGTTGGATATTTTTGTCTTTCTGATACTGAGATTTTGTATTTTATGTTTTCAACCTCTTTTCCCACTTATTACACTTTGCATCTTCCTAGACCAGTGGTTCTCAACCTTTTTTAGGTCGCGACCCCCGATCTGTCAAGCGCCGCGCATGCACGGTGCTGCCTCCTGCACTGTGCATGCATGGTGCTGCCCCCTGCGCCGGCTTAGGCGTAGGCCACCGCCCATTTTGGGCAGCGGCAGGCAGGCCCAGGCGCTCCTGGGCGGCCATGGCAGCGACAGCGCAGGGCGACCACGGGCTGGGCCACCAGCTGGCCCAGCCCAAGGGAGGTAAGCCACCCGCCGGGCCCCACGCACGCCAAAAACTCTCCCTGCGCCCACTGCTGCCCCGCTAGTCTTACCTTCGCTGCTGCCTGTTTGGGGCAGTGGCAGGCAGGCCCAGGCGCTCCTGGGTGGCCGTGGCAAGCAGCAGCGACAACGCAGGGCGACCACCGGCTGGGCCACCAGCTGGCCCAGCCCAAGGGAGGTAAGGCACCTGCTGGGCCCCATGAGCGCCAGCTGCCCTCCCTGCGCCCGCCGGCTTCTCACCTCCCACCCCTGGCCCTCTTTTACTTACATTTTTAGTAGTTGCTCAGCAGGGAGGGGTGGAAAGTTCCGGACCGCTCGCCTTTGCTGCAGACAACTTGCAGCACTGTTTGCAGACTGGGACTTTTGGCGGGCTCAGCAGGGCAGAGACAGCCTGGACAATTCCTATTGGCTTTTGAAAGCCAATAGAATTAGACTCTATTCAAGAGAGTCTATTCTATTGGCTTTCAAAAGCCAATAGAATAAGAGGGAGTAGCACAGCTAAGGAAAAGGGGAAAAAATGGCGGACTGCATTGTTTGGCGACCCCCGTGAAATGGTTGTTCGACCCCAAATGGGGTCGCGACCCACAGGTTGAGAACTGCTGTCCTAGACCATTAGCAGGGCTTGAGAAAATCTTGAGGAAAGTCTCGTTGCCCTTAAAGTTTTTAAATTGTGATATTGAAGCTGCTGGCTTCTATTATAAAGAATAAAACTAGAATCAAAATTACAAGCCAAGCTGTACTTATAAAATGATACTGCTATCAGATCAGTTTCTGAAAACGTGAATAGAAACTATCTGATATGATCCTAGGTTCTGTATATGGTTTGGGTTGGTCTATCTATCTATCTATCCATCCATCCATCCATCCATCCATCCATCCATCCATCCATCCATCTCTATCTGACACAGAGAGAAAAATAGATAAGGTAGATAAGGGAATGCTTTGGTATTCCCTGTTAATTAGTGTTCTTGGGAAAACCTGCCAGGGATGAAGATAAAAGCCTTTCCGTTAAACCCACTGCATTTCCTTTTGTGCAGCTGAATGCTGTTAACAATGTTGCATTCTGGTGAAGTAAAAAATCTAAAAACGGCACTGAAGTGTGAGTAATTGGTTCTTGAGCAGATTCTCTAATGCTATTCACTTTTCCCTGCTGATCTTCCTGTGTGAGCTATAACAATGCAGCACCAAGTGAGAAGGAAATGTCAGGTTATGTTGCAGGGCCAGCCTCCTGCCCACCCTCCATCTGTGCTGATGTCAGGGCTTATTGGAACATATGCTGCCTGTTGCTCACTGGCCATCTGTTAGCTGAGCTGATGAAGTGTTCCAGTTACTGGGGCAACGGAACCCTCCATTGCTAAGGGCACCACAAACATTCTCTGCTCTGGTTTCACTTTTATCCCTGCTAAGGAATGGCAGGGAGGGGAGGGGCTGCTCAGGCTCTCCTCTACCACCTCTCTTCCAGAGAAGGCCAGGTTAAAGTAACCAAGAGGTTTAAGGCTCCAGTGCTCTGTGGGGTTTTGAGGGAGCACACCCCACTGAACTCCTATGCAAGTTGCATACCCAGTGTAACTGCGCTGTTGTAGCTCTTTTTGGTTTTTAAAAGGGGGAGGGGTTCCTACAGTTTCCCTGGTTGCTATAATGACCCTCGGATATGTCACTGTGATTGCACAGAAAATATATGTTAGTTATTTTACATTTAGTGGGAAATAAGCCTTTACTGAACTCATTCAGGGCCCCAGGATTTTTCTGAAAGTCCTGTTTCCTGAATTTTATTATAGCCCTCATTTGGCTATACCAGGGATAGGCAACCTTGGCTCTTTTATGACTCATGGACTTCAACTCCCAGAATTCCTGAGCCAGCCATGCTAAGGGGAAAGGGAGAGGTTTCCATGCTGAGCCCTGCTGGCTGAGGAATTCTGGGAGTTGAAGTCCACCAGTCATGAGGGGGCCATAGCTCCCCCATGCTGGCTGAGGAATTCTGGGAGTTGAAGTCCACCAGTCATGAAGGGGCCAAAATTCCCTGATGCTGGCTGAGGAATTCTGGGAGTTGAAGTCCACGAGTCATAAAAGAGCCAAGGTTGCCTACCCCTGGGCTATACAATACAATTGTTGTGATCGTATTGGAAATTTATTCATTTATTTGAGAGAAGGAAAGTTGCCTTTCCTTTATGTTTGTCAGGAACCAAAAAGTTTATGTGACGCTGATTGACTTTGAAGGGGAGGAAAAATACATTAAATATAAAAGTTTGGGATCCATTCTATTTACTGAACTTTTGACAAAATCACTTGGTCTAATTTTTAGGCATTGCTACAAATTGCAACGGCAATAGCTGGCTGACAATTTCCACAGTTGTGGAAATGAAGACTTTTACTCAAAGGTGCTTTTTCCAAAGGCAACTGGACTGAGACAACTATGACCTTGAAAAAGCACCTTTGAAACAACTATGACCTGGATGAGTTGAGAATCTCTGTAGACATTTATATTTTATTGTTTTTTCCCCTTGTGTTTGGTTAGGGACATTTAACCAAATTCCCCAGAGAGTGATAACAGACAGATTTTTAAGAAAATCTTTTTTACATGTTTAAACTTTTTTTTTACATTTATATCTGTAAGTGTTCAGTTTTTAATGAGAATTTTTAAACAGTTGATATCAGGATGAAGTTGACAGACTGGTGTTTTCAAACTGGGATCACTCTAAACACTCATTTCCAGAAATCTACTACATTTTTGATACGCTTCTACCATTAAAACATCAGCTGCTTTTTTTTATATGTACAATGTAACATTTTTTCCCATGTCATTCTTCTAAGTTGTCATTTTTAAATCCACTTTCAAATCAATCTTGTCAGGTCAAACTTGTTCCTCTTCCATAACATCTTTTAAACACTATAGAGACACTCTTAAAATTAATTTATGGGTCCATTGTTCACAAATATCCTTCAGTATTAATGTATTTTGCCTGGTTCTGTATTTGTAGGCTGAGTTTAAATGTTCTCCTTTAATTGTGATCTTTAGTTCCTTCTAGTTCCCTCTAGTGTCCAGTGTTCATTTATGTACCCTAATTCAGTAAATGGAGACTGCACTCTTTCTCCCAAGCTCCATCTTTTGGATATGATTATGCTCAAGTCTACTCTTGAACTCCTCTCTTTGCCTAATTCCTTCAGACCCAAAATCACACATACACACACACACACACACACACTGCAGACAATATCTTTTAATCCCATCTAGACCTCAAAATAGAAGCTCCCTACCAGCTCACAGCCCAACCCAAGGTCAACAATTACAAGGAAATTGCAACCTGGAGAAACCACAGCCTTCCATCTTCTTATCAGTTGATGACTTCAACATTCCATCTCCTTAACAATGGACTTCTTTGGCTCTGTTGCCTTCCTGAAAGGTTCATTTTGCCCAACAATGGAAATAATCCCAAGTACATGGACAAGGACTGGCCTAGCTTCTCCAAACTGGCCCACAAATCAGATCCTTAGGATTTCCCACCTTATAGCCCTCAACTTCTAAATATGTAACAAAAAACCTTTGCTTGTCCATTGTTCAGAGTCCCTCTTTCTTCTCAAGGAGGCCTTTAATAATCATTACAATAAACATGCTTCTTCTCAGTGTTGTGTTCCTTACTTTTAGAAAAATCTATGACAATACAGCCACCTGACTGTGTTCAAGGGGTAACAGGACAAATTAGTCTTCCTCAAAGCATCACCCTCCAAGATGTGTTGAGATCTTAGGCATCTGCCTCTCCTGCTGCTTTCCTCTAAATGAAAAAAGTAGGGTCACACCATCATGCTGCAAACTATGCTTTTTGGGTGCATCCCCATGTGATGCTACTCTTGTCAAATTGACTGGTTTGGCACTGACCTACACCGCTCCAGGGCTGCTGCTGGTCAAACTTTTAAAAGTCTCCATTTATTTATTTAGCATGTGTCGTACTATACATGGACTAGCAATATATATTAACATTTTACCTAGATTAGTAAATAAATATCAATATCAAATATAAATATTAGAAAGATCTATGTTTAAATATCAATGGAGGTGCAGCATCATTTATATGAAAGAAATCAGATACTGCATCAGTATATGCTCTCAACTTATAGCCGGTCACTATGTGATCTCCAGTTTGATGAGGGTCTCCATTGTCACACTGAGGGGAGGATATTATAACCCATTTATGCAGTAAACCCCAGCAAATGCCATGTGAGGTGCGAATCCTGTTCAGGATTGTCCACTGCTGACATGGTAGTTCAAAGCCTGGTACCTTTTTTTGTGAGGTCATTTATATGTCTTCCAAAGTTTCCTAACTTTCAGTTGTGCTGATTGAGAATTCTAGGAGTACTAACAGAGAACAGAATATATGTAGCACAGGGGTTGAACTCTGGAGTCAATTTTAGGAAGTCAGTATATCCCCAAAGTTGTGTTTAGTTGTCTAAGAACAGAGAGAGAGAGAGAGAGAGAGAGAGAGAGAGAGAGAGAGAGAGAGAGAGAGAGAGAGAGAGAGAGGGAGGGAGGGAGGGAGGGAGGGAGGGAGGGAGGGAGGGAGAGAGAGAGAGAGAGAGAGAGAGAGAGAGAGAGAGAGAGAATAGCATTCTTTATGAAATAGCCTTGGTCATAAATCTAGCTGACTGGAAAATATTTTCCATATATTCTGGGCTGGTGCTTCTCCCTGCACATATGACTATCTTTTTCTTTTCTGGACTCCTTCCCTTTGCATGACATTGTTTGATCTTATGGTCTTTCCTGTCATGATGGTTATGCTCATCAGTTCTCTTTCCCTTTGTGCAATAATGTGCAATAGTTATACAGAAGTTCCATCTTCACCTTCCTTCATGACCTGCACCATTAAGAAATAACCAGGAACATTATTTCTGCCTAGTTTAGTTACCCTAATCAAGGAATTACCAATGAGAAACCACACACCAGCAACACTAGCAAGTCAAGTGTATGTAAACAGGGAACACACTAACACTGGTGTTGTTACCCAATTGATCATGTACCAGTCTTTCAGCTTATAGCTATGGCACATTATATTCTCCTCAAACTGGACAACAAGAGGCACATGGACACTTCTCTGCCAAAGGTATCAATGGAGCAATGTGTGCAAAACTTCAATCTTGTTAACTTTTTGCTGGCTGCAACAAGAATTAGTTGCTTTGTGATTATTGTCCTAAAATGGCTGACTGTATTCTTCACGGTTCAGGGGTGTGGCCTCAGATATATTGATGCATGCAGCATTCAGCTAATAGAAAAGCTGAGGCATCTGGGCATTTTCATCCAGCCCTTGGCCCCACTCTCTGGCTTTCTACTATGGTTGAGCATTTCTGCATAGATGTCCTCATGGCTGTTATCTTAGACTTCAGTAGATGAGGAGAGGAAGGAAGGTCTATTTAGTCTGCTATGAAGGAAGAGGGAAAATTAGCATCCTTACTATGGAATTTCTTTGATGTTTCTTCTTTCCTAGCAAATGGTGATGGTGGAGGGTGGTGGTGGAGAGACAAGGGAAATGAAAGAGCCATGGCTGCTAGTAGCCAAGACATAAGATGAAACAGGAGTCCCATCAACGTCATGCAAAACTGTCCTCTCAGCATTTCTCTAGGCTGAGACAAAACAAGTGCCAGTCACATAATGTGAAAGCAAGAATATGTTTCTAAGGCCTGAAGCTCAGTTATGCCACTGACTATTACAGTACATGAGAAGTGAAATAACTCAATGGTTCCACATAATTCTTATGGATATATAACCCCGTTTGATAACAAATGGCAGCCTGCATGTGCAGCTCCTTTTTCACTCTCTGGCCAAACACATTAATGAACATATTGGTGAAGTTACAGCTATTTTAATGACAGTGGTCTCCTGGACAATGAATAAATGAGGCAAAATAGTTTCTGCTAAAACATCCAGGAGATTTAGTCTTGGGTTTGAGCTGTTTTGTTTTTATTTTTAAATAACAACAATCATCCTTGATTAGAGTGAGAAGAGGAATAGATGGAGCCTGTCTGTTTTTTTTTTTTTTTAACTATCTGCCATTCAGAGCCATCTGGTCATTCCAAAGAGAAGCATGGGAGGGAGGGGAGAGGGGCTCTATTCATACTTCCTCACCAGCACAGATGCTTTGCTGTTATCCTGATGTGAACCCCATCAGCACTAAATTATCCCAGACTTACCTGAAATAATGCACACCAATTGTTTAGCTGCAGGATAGAGAACTCTCAGCTGCAAATATATGGGTGTTTGATATTAGGCATTTATATATCAACATGTACATTTACTGAAGGGGGAAGAAAGACTTTTGGTAGAGATTGTGTTACTTTTTCCAGGGTTGGCCCTGATTCTACCGGTAGTTAAGCTTCATGGTCTTCCTTATCCCTCAGCCAGAGTATGCCTTCAAGTCATCCTTGGAAAGTGAAGTGTGAAACAAAGTGTGATTTGTTTTCTTGGTGCCATTTGCTTTTTAAAGACTTTTATAGCTCTATTCACACCAGTAGCAGTATTAACCAGAATTTCCCTTTTTTATATAACCTAGTTCCACCTTTGGGCTATTAGGTATTTACATTCCCATGCTGCTTAAATCCTTTCACTCCTCCTGGCACATCCACCAACAAATGAGTCTGCTTTCATTTTGGTATTCTAGGTACAACATAATGGTTCCCTGGTTTGCTTTTTTTTTCTCCACAGATTTCCAAATGGATTCTTGGACCTCATAGTGTAACCTACTCTACTGACTGCATATGGCTTAATGGTTTGGTAAATTGGTCATTCCCAACCTTATTTATTTTAATTTCATATATTTATTGTTCACATATTTGAACCACCCATCACCCTCAGAGAGAGAGAGATTTTGGGCGGTGTATAACCAAGTCATCTTCTAGATGGGTTGCAGGTATCTTCATCTTCAGCTCCCATCTTGGCAGATGATGCTTGGAGTTATGGTATTTCACTTTTCACACATGAGGGAAGAATCTTTAACTACTTTTGAAACTGGTTTTTTTTCTGCAGCTTGAGACAAGAGAGTCATGGCACATGGAACTGGTTGCACAACAGTTATAAACTTTGAAAGGTTTATTATTAGGTTTACATTTAAGAATGTTTAAATCAACAATTATGGCTTCTCATGAGTGGAATGCTGTTCAGACTGTTGATAAGAAATAATAATTTTTACCTATTCCCTTTTTCATGATAATGTACTCAACAGGCTTGGTGTTGGAAGATGAGGTAGTATGGGGACAGGACACAAAAACAGGTATTGGCCAAAATCACTTCCTTCAGCTCCATTCAAAGGAAAAAAAAAACCACTGTAGAGGTGGCTTATTTTTTGAAAATATAACTTTTTTAAAATGTAATTTTTTAAAATCAGGTAATACAAAACAACCGTGTGAATTACAGTATATATTCATGTAGCTGGCTGGGGGATTCTGGGAGTTGGAAGTCCACCTATCTTAAAATAGCATTGCCAGGGTTGAGCAATGCTGCTGTAGTGTTCCAGTCAAGCACCTTCCCAACAGCTAAAATCATGGTTATAGCTTACAGAATAGTGCTTCTATCATCATCATCATCACCATCATTAAGTCCTGTGCAGAGCACATTGGACAGCAAGTGTGTTCTCGCAGTTTGCAGCATCTTCAGCATCATCCCAAGGGATACTAATAATCTTAAGATCTTTCTTAAGTGTTTGGTGCCAGATTTTCTGAGGCCGGACTCATTTCTTCCAGAAGCTATCCAACATAGTGCAATTTTTGGATGTCAATTTTTAGGCATACATAAGATATAACCAATGAACCCCATTCAACTTGCATTCACGGTTCTCAGTAGATGTTTTAAATTTGATCTTTGTAGTACCTGTTCATTAGTGATGTGGTCACAATATGAGGTGCAGAAGATTTTTCTCAAGCAGCATTGTTGGAAAACATTTAATCATCTCAGTTGTACACTTCCATGTTTCACAAGCATATACTGCAGTTGGTATGACAACACTCTTGAAGAGTTTTATCTTTGTGGTAATGCTTTAAGGCTGCCATAGACCAAATTGAGTGCATGCATTGAAACATGGCTGCTGCCATTCCCATTCAATAATTAATATCCTTATCTGTACCTCCATCGATAGATACAATGCTACCAAGATAAGTAAATTGTTGGAAGTGTTCTACAGCCTGGCCATGGACTGTTATGGGCATATAATCCTGAGCATAAACTCAGCATAAACTAATCCTGACTTGCATAAACCTGCTCTTCTCAAAATCGATATGTAAGCCAATCTTATTGTCTTCTTTATCTAAACTGGTGGTCATTACTTGCAAGCCCCCCCTCCCTTTGTTTCACCACGCATCTGCGCATAACTCCACCTGAGTCATTTCTGTTTTAAGGCAACCCAGCCAGTCCTAAGTCTGGATAAGGGTCGGGCATAGGGTTATGCCCTACTCCATAAAGCTAAAAAAAATGCTAAAGAAACTGCAGGCACATTGAAAGTCCATAGCAGGGCTTCTGTGCATGTTCAGAAAAGAGAATAACAACTTGCTCGACTCTTTTTGAGACTTGAAAGCTGTGGTCAGTGCATGTCAGTTACAGAAGTGGGAAAATCAATCTCTATATTTTTGCCAGGATTTTGAAATTGATCAACAGCTGTCTAGAAACATTCAGATCTGTTTTACTGACAGAACTGTTTGTGATATTTTACCGGAAAGTTCCAGGTTCATGTAGCAAGAGGCAGGGTGGTGTCTCAGAAATAAAGTAGGAATATCTCAGAATGGTATTGTTATGACCCAGTGGTCAAGGCAAGGCAGGCCTCTAGAGAGTTTTTTTATTGCTCTCAATAAATGTTCAAATGAATGGCTGGTCAGGCTCCACCCCACGCTACCCTGAAGGCAGCCACTCTCAGTCACCCAAACAACAGTCCCTATAATACAAAGACACCCTCACAGGGCAAGGTCCAGAGTTCCAAGTCCAGTCCACCCAGCTGAGCAAGTCTATGAGTCAAACTGTAGTCCACAAGGTAAAATTCAGGCACAAGATATATAGCAGTCCTCAGACCAAAGACAAGGTACAAGGCAAAGGCAGTTCCAAAGACAGAGCAAAGCAAAGAGCAAACAGCACTCCACAAGATAAGGGCAAAGTCCAAGATAAAAGGCAGAAGGCCGTCCTTACAGCTAGGCAAAGCAAGAGGCAACAAGCAATCTTCAAGGCAAGGCAAAGGCAAAAGACAGGAGTCAAAGCCAAGAGAGTGTAAGCCAAAACAAACAATTGTTCCAGGCAAAAGCTAACTCCCCACGGCTTCTCCATAAGTCACTCCACTCCCGTTCTTTCTTGTGAGAAAGGGTGGAGCAATCTTCTCCCGAATAGCCTTGAAGCCCTTCTCTGAGCTTGTTTGTGCTCTGCTCTTCATGCCCTTGGATCGAGTGGAGGAGGCAGCTGTTCCTCATCAGAGGGGACCTGCTGCCTATCAGCACCACTGCCTGTCAGTAGCCGACCCTCTCCTGTGTCTGTGAAGGCAGGCAACTGTCCGTCTGATTGACCGCCTCTCCCAATGCCTGAGGGACCTGGGACAGCATCGCCTTCAGCCCCTGCTCTCCAAACACGCCAAGAGAGAAACATGCCATCTCTGTTGGATAGTCCCAGTTCCAACTCCTCTTCCTCCTCCTCCTCCTCCTCCTCCTCCTCCTCCTCCTCCTCCTCCTCCTCCTCCTCCTCCTCCTCCTCCTCCTCACCAGGCTGCAATGGGGCCATGACAGGTATCTACAGTTCACCTTCCCTTAAGCTCTTAGAGCAGAGAGATTCAGCTGATATATTACACCATGTCTGCATGTACAGAGATTTTTTTTATGATTTCTATGATTTCTCTATTTTTACATAGTGCATATACTATGTAGCATTTTTAGTTACAATGACTACCAGGAGGCATCCCATGTATATGTACTAGCAGTCCTGAAGGGTCCATATAAGCTGACAGCTGCAGAATTGGCGGGGAGGACCATGAGGTGCTCAGCTTTTGTCTGCAGAAAAACCTCACACCATGTTAAAAAAAGGCAAATGGCAGCTTTGTCTTCCAGGTGGGAAAGCTCTGAGCAGAGAAGGCTTTGTCCTCTTTCTATGTCTAGCCTGCTGCCCATGACTGCTTATATCTCGTGTCCCACCTCTGCTGCTGTGCTTGTTGGGGCTATGATATTTGTACAGCAGAAGTTACGCTACAGCCCTTGCAAAGAAGAGATGGCCTGGGTGCTACGGTAAGTAAGCTCTCTGCCAAAGCACCTATTGTTTCTGTGCTTCAGTGCACATAGGGCAGGAAATTGCTTAGGTTATTGGTCCTCCCATCTTGAGTAATTCAGCACTGCCTGAAACACCCCTTTGTGAGACTGAGGGCAGAGAATGGCTTTTCTCCATGTTCTGGGTTGATAGTTGAACAAAGTTGTTCCTTCTTAGCATCTCAAATGCAACCAGCTTTCTCCTATAAATCTAAATGGCAATAGTATGGATGAACATGAAAATGGTTGAGAAGGATGAGGAAAGACCTCATGCTGCGTAAGACCAATATGTCCAACTCCAGCAACAGTCTGGCCCCGGTCTGTCCCTCAGTGATAGCGGCATCTCCATGGCTACTGTCAGTGAGATGGAAGACTGAGCTATGTCCTTCAAACTAGTGTCATGCTCGTCCCTGCTAAGAGTTTGTTTGCAGAGGTGACTCTTTTCTTGGGGTCCTGTAAGAAATGGTGTTCTCTAAATTTGTGTCAGATTTCATTCCCCAGGACTCTTGAGCTAACCAGCTGGCCCAGGGAAAGTCAAAATCATTTTGAATATCACCTCCCACCCACAGTTTGTGACTCTCTTCCAAAGCTGCTCAGAACTACCCCAGGAATTGTGACCCACAGTTTGAGAATTTCAGGATTAGTAACCACTAGCAGTTCTTACTTTCTGGAGAAATTTATTTAAACCTTGAGATATGGATGGATTCCTGAGGACAAATTGTAATATTTTACATTAAGCTCCAAATCTTAGTTTCCAAGATGCAATCTTACTGAAGTCACTTACTTAGGTTTATCCCATCCTTTACGTACACCCAAATAAACTTGGCACTTCTCCTTCCTTCACATTTTATTTGGTTACGGGGCTTTTTTCCTGTTCTGAAAATGAAAGCTAGCATTATCTTCTCCTAGATACACTAAGAAATATTTGGAAATCTAAGAATACGTTTTTGCAACATCTTCCACCTTGCTGAAATGATTCAGTTTCAGTTTCTATAGAAAGCCCACAGAACATTGCCACTCATGTTAAGCTGGTAGTGTGCTCTGTAGCTAAAGTTATTTTTAAAAAAAGAGGAGAGAAAAAAGAGAGAGATACCTTTCCTTGGGGGCACTAGCTCATATTGCAATGAGGCAATTGTTTGATAAAAGATCCGACACTCTAGAGAACATTGGCTGGGCTGCCACTGAGATGCTTTTCAAAGAGGCATCTGTGCTTAGCATATGGCAACTATTTATTATAGCTGTTGCACTGAGAAACAATAATTCCCATGACAATTTTTTCTCATATATCAAGATGCTTCCATTTCTGTTTCCCACAACATTCTGCTAGTCTGGGATGCATGTGCCAACTCTACCCTGGTCCTAGCAGACAGTCGTCTACATTTTGTCATTATTGAGAGTAAACAGACATGGCTTGAGTGGGGAGGTGACCTGCTAATTTAGTCTGGCTTTAATAAAGAACTGTGAATGGGGTATTTGAATAATTGGTCTGCAATATTTACCAACCACCCTGTTACCGCCACCACCCTTTTCTCCAAAGCAGGCATTGTTTCTCAACCTTCATGCCTATTATTTTGCCAGAATGTGATGTAGAGACACAATTCCAGAGGGAATCTTTCGTGTGTTAAAAAGAGTTTTTTGGCAATTAATCTTACTAGTAATTTCCCACCCAACCCCAATATGTTCCATTGTGTCCAGAATTATCAGAGATATAGAAAATATAAACAGCGATGCTCCAGCTCTAGAGATCAGTATGTGCACCTTGTTAGTACAAGTGTACATTTACAACTATTTTTTTGTAAAAAATTCTTTTATTAAAACAATCAACATCAAACATAAGATTGTATTAAAAAGCAATCATCATATAACCTGCAATACAACGCTAAGGATTAATCTTTGTAAACGTCTGGTTTAGTAAACATTCCTCACTCCTCACGTCAAGCCTCAACTATATGCCTGATACATTTTATTTGATTGGTGTTTCTCTTGTATATGTTCTATCTACTGCTTCTAGTCTATCACATATTGTTCATTCAAGCTTCAGAAGTAAATTCGTCTCAGTAGTAGTGCAATCTTTTATGATCCCTAGCAAAAGATCCTGAGGTAGAAATTCAGTAACCTGAGGTAGAAACTCAGTACGCTTTCCCAATATTAAAGCAGTCAACATTAAACATAGGATCATATTAAAAAGCAATCCTCATAAAGCATAAAAATACAGCATGAGGTATTAGTCTTTGTAAACGTAATAGTGCACTCTTTTATAATCCCTAACAAATTCAATATTAAAGTAATCAACATTAAGCATAAGATCATATCATTTACAACTATTTTTGAATCTTCTCAAATCAGGTGGGGCATGTACTATACATCTTTATCTGGGCAAAAAGTTACACAGTCTTGATCTTGGGCCATAAACAAAACTATAGTGGACTAAATCTAATCCATGAGAGCAAAGATTCAGAGATATACTTGCTTTATTAGACATGCTGTTTTGTTTCTAGTGGGTCTGTAACAAGTTATTTTCAAAAGGAGGGATTTTAAAATTATCCTCTTTTGCTAAAGGGTGATGTAAAAAGCACTTTTACCTAGATTTTAGTAAAATGGCTAATTTTGGTGATGCCACATCAAAGAATATCTTTGTCCTTATCCTCAAGTTTTGTTTATATAGATATATCTATTCTATGGAACATATGATTACACTTAACATCATGTTAGGGATTCTGGTTAGCTACCCAAACATTAACCTCCATGCATCATAAAATGAGGCTCCTTCAGTGACTTTAGGTCAGTTGCTATCTTTTAGGCCAACTCATCTCACAGGCTTGTTGTGTTATCTCAAAGACCTCAGTGAGCTCTTTAGAGGGAAGATAGATTGAAAAGATACTAAAGAAATAAATCTGTCATCTCAATCACCATGCTCAGCCAACTAAATGCCCACTGAACACACACAACCCTCACTGCATGCTTGGTGGTAGGGGTTTTCTCTACTAAGACTTTCTCAGAATTCCTGGTTTCCTTAACCCTGTTGAAAACTGGGTCTTGCCTGTAGTTGATGATGGGCCACTATGATCCTTCAGCCCTAGAGGCAATAAAAAAAGTGGAATTTTCAGTACTCTGCAAATTAGAAATCTTTGATTCTGGAAGACTCATATTACTGTCATGACTAATAGCCATTGATAATCATTGAACACCTGAAAAGCTATTCTCTCTTCTCAGGGGAAGTAACAGTTGTATGATTTAGACCAGAGGTCCCCAACCTTTTGGGCACCAGGGACCGGTTCCCTGGAGAAAGTTTTTTTTCGTGATTTTGTATGCTACCTGCACCCCATGGATGGGCTTTGCTTGTTTGTGCAGACCGGTTGATGGCATGCCGTGGCCTGGTACTAGTCCATGGACTGGGGATTGGGGACCACTGATTTAGACCCCCCAGAGCTGTGTTTATAAGAATTCTATGGCTGCTGAGTAGATTCCATCCTCACAGCAGACCTTGAAGCTCCCTTTCTGAAATCACAATCACAGAAGACCCAAAGCAAAACATTTTTGGCAGTCAAGACCCTTATAATGACTGCATAATTTGGCTCGTTAATTTTTATTTTTTTTATTTTTTTTGCTATGAAGTCTTAAAGATAGCCAAACAAGATCTGTGTGTCTTACATCGAGTTAATCTGCTAGCATGATGTAGCTTAAACCCATTTAACCATCCATACCTTTCAATGCAGGGGATTGTGCACTTGGATTTTGTACCTCACTATGCTTCTACGTTCATCTTTAAAACTGGGATTTGAAGCCAGTGTGGCAGTCATTTCACTTGGCACAGCTTAAAGAGTTTTCACTCAAATCATCAGCAAGGCTGCTCCATGAGGCGGGATGAATATGTAATCAGCAGAAATAATGAAGCAATAGTCAGCTGCAAACTGCTGCCCCATTTCAATATGCACATGGCATTTTGTTTAGCTGGCACATTGCTGAAGTCTATTAAGTTAAATTATGAGAAGTGTTTGAGGCCTTTTAAACCAAATGGTGAAGCTTTTGACTCCTTATTTAAACACAACAATATATGCATGAAAGATGTTCAACCCATCAATTATCTGCTGAGGAAAACAAATCACAAAACAGATCTCTCCCGCCAAAGTGACTGGGTCAGGATTATTTTGCTTTGTTTTGATTTTTTCCCTGTCTAATCCCAAAGCAAAGACACGTCCTCATAGAATTTTCAGATTAATTTATTCAAACAGCTTAATTGGTGTATCACAACAGGCAGGCCTAATTTACATGGCAACCGAAAATGTAATGGCAGAGTTTTTCCGTACTGACAAATAAACCAGCTGAGCAAATGGTCTATCTATCCCCATCTTCTCAACTTGGTGTCCTCCACTTACCTTTACCATGTTGATGATCAGATGATGAGAGTTCTTCTAACAATGAAGTGGTCAAATCCTGTATTTGTTTTATTACTGATTTATTGAATTTAGAAACCATCCATCACAGAGGGATTCTGGGCAGCATACAAGTAATTACTTTATGAAATCATTATATATGCCACTATTTCAGCTCTACACCGTGTGGTGATTTTTAGTAGCATATGCAATTTAACAGTCCTTTGTTCAAGGACTGAATTATTTTTACTAATTTTTCTTATTGACAAGGGCTACGTGATTCCTTGTTCCATGCCCATGAGTTTTCCAAGACAGAGCAGCTAATGAATTTGGACAGCAAAGATCATTACCAGCGTAATAATACTTTTGATATTTAAAGCATGATGTCAATTGTTCTGGCATTGGATTAAGACATTGCCATTTTTATTCCCCTATGATTTATTGCCTGAATTTTAATCATTCCCTTCTGTTTAAAATCATCATCACCACCACTGGCAGCTTCCATAAACCTGCAAAAGCATTACCTCAAAAGCCATATTGAAAGGCAGGCAAACAAGACCTTCTATCAAGAGCTGAAATACATCTGAATTACACAGACCTTGTGACTCAATACATAGCTAGAGTGCCATTGTTAAACATGGGGATTCCAGACCAAATAATGGCATGGCTTAATTACAAAGTGGTATAAAATGGCAACTATATCTGAGGTGCAAAAATCCAGATGACCACTAAATAGGAAAAAAATTGTCGTTTGAATGTTTTTGTAGCTAACTAGTGGTGATCTTATTTTGTGTGGCCCGGATTTGATAGCCCTAATGTGTATACCGAAAACAAATGAATTAATTCCGTGTAACTGTGAGATTAAAATATCATTTTTAGCTTATTTTAGGAATGGTGCAATAGAAATGCAATTCAATTTGATACTAAATCATATGATCCTACACTAGAGGTTCCTATCAGTTGCTCCTATTAGAGAAACATAACTGTTTTCTGCCATTACATTCTGATGTATTTGTTAGGTTGTAGCTATTTCTAGGCCCTGTTCACATCTGGAAGAATTTAAAACAAATGCAGAAGAAAACAGACCTATCCTTATGTCTAGGTTTGTGGTACAGATCACCATTATTGGAAGGTGTTAGATAACATTCTTGTGCTGATGAGTTCTTTTTGTCCTTTGGACTCACACCAAATAGAATAGAGGACTTCCGGAGCTTTGAAATGCTCCCAGTTGCACCTCCCATTATCCCAAGGGCCAATAGATTATTGGAAGTGGAAGTAAAAAAGTTGGTAGCACAGAATTGAATATCACACTTTCAAAAATATAGTGTTTTTCTGGCCTAGGCAAGATATACCGTAGCAGAACTCAAGCCACATAGAATAGCCAAGTATGCACTTGAAGCCAATTCTTTCTTTCGTTTTTTTTTTCAAGGAGCTAAACAGGAAAAAAAAAAAGATACTAGCTTGATCTGTTGAAAGGAGGAGCATGAAGGAAACAGAAGTGCTCTGGAAAAAATTAAGAAAGTAACTGACACAAGCTGTTTATTGTCAGATTACGTTGGATGGTGCTGGTCAATTTAATAGATTCATAAGCTTCTACAATAGAGAGACCACCTGACCTAACAATCTAGGTCTTTTCCTCTTTTCTGAACGTTCAAGGCAAGTTGTTTCTTTGTTTGATTGTTTGTTTATTTATAAGATTTATGGAATATAAATGGATTTTATGGATTTTAGGAAACATCAAGCATACATTGAAGTCTCCCTGATGCTACCCACAAAATAAAGACCCATCAAGGTAGCCTGCATTGAGAGACAATGGAAAATTTGAGAGAGAAGAGAGAATTTAATCCATACAGAGACTACAATTTAATCCATCAGAGACTAGAAAATGGACACATCCTGGAGAACATTAATTGACCTCACTCATATAATTCCGTCCTAAAAGTAATAATAATATTTTTACTTTCTACGCAAGCTGAATCTATTTCAGAGGAGAAAAAGCTCATTTTCTTTCCCGTTTTTTGGAATGTAGAAATAGTATTTAACAGGGATCACCTGTTGAAAGCAACTTCTCCCTAACTTTCCATGGTGAGACCAGCACTATCTCCATACCAGCAGCATTTCAGAACACGAAACAATGCTTTCTCCCCACTCCTGGTATTTATTTTCTTATTCTACACCAGGTACAGAAGAGTTTCTATTGAGCAGATTTATGATAGGTCATCTGGCCTTAAAATCCCAATCTTGTTTTGAAATGAGAAATGGAAACAAAACACTATATTTAAATTTAGTAAAAAGAGCCTCATGCCAGCTTAGAAGAACTGTTTCATCCCTATCCATTAAAGCCAACACACAGGTTCATCAAATCTTCACTGTGTGAATTTCAAGGGAGGGATGCAAACTGAAAGAGGTGTCAGGGCATTATAACTTTATCTTGACTTTCTAACAACACAGTTCCCCGCTGAGGGGCTGTTCTCACATCAGTGTGAACAAGCAACATCTCATCACCTACAAAGCTTAAAGGTGAGATTATGGTGACCCTTCATTATTCACAACTTTCCTTGGGAGAACCAAAGGGGACAGTGATGAGGGGAGGAAAAAACACAGAAAGAAAAAGAAAGGTACAAGTTACTTTCCCCCCCCTTCTCCTTTTCTTACTAAGGGGAAGGTGGGAGAAACTTCTGAAATGGGACAGACTAGTTTCACATGTCCCATCTCCCAAAGTACCTTTGAGCAATTCACCTCTGGAAATGAAACCTGAGGTGTCCTGGGGTATCTGAGATGTGAAACTGGCAATGCTGGGATTCAAACCTTGTTTAAGTCAGGAGACACCCATGATCAATCTTGACTGGACTGTGAGGAGGAGAAAGAGGTGGAGGAGAATATTAAAATTCTTGTATATTTATAAAATCGTTATAAGAAATTGTATCTGGATTTTTTAAAAAAACCAACTAAATAAAAATACAGAAGGGAAAGAATCTTAACACTGTTTAACATTCTAATTAAAGAATAAAACAAATATCATAAACATAGTCATTAACAAACAGGACCAACTAGAGTCAATTGCCCAGAGCACAGAATACTGATAAAAATATTCTGCTTCTTTTGAACACCCCTTTAACCATCCAAACAGAAAAGAGCTTGAAGCAAAGTCTCATTTGCTTATCTCAAATTTCAGGGATGCCATGTGGGACTCACTCAAGACATTTTGCTGCTGCAACTGGGGTCCAAGCAATGTTCCAATTGGTACAGGGCCAATGTTGTTCAATTTACAGGATGGCCCTGAACCATGTCTCTTCAGCATGCTGCCAGTTGAGTGTAGGCTTTTCCCCCCTAAGTTCATTTCAGGCACATCATATTTTACAATATAAACGCTAACATTTACAGTCTAGGGTTTTTTTTTCCTTTAAATTTTTGTTTAAAAAAACAAGGAACTTTTGCACTGCAAGAGAGGTTGAGAATATTTTTTTTAATTTTTTGTTATCTTCATTTTCAAGGTAAAGTTAAGGCTTTTTGTCCCCGTAAAATGAAAATCCTGTTTCCCCTCTCTTCATCTGTACCCATCTATTTCTC
This sequence comes from Bothrops alternatus, assembly GCA_034064705.1. Lineage (NCBI taxonomy): Eukaryota > Metazoa > Chordata > Lepidosauria > Squamata > Viperidae > Bothrops > Bothrops alternatus. The sequence continues at coordinate 15,780,296 of JARGCV010000023.1, forward strand.
ATTCCTTTCCCTTCTTCTAAGTGTGGGAAAAAAAAGAACCCATGGTTTGTCAGGGTGCTGCTTGCATTGTAAAAAGTAATTCAATTTTACACCATAGCAATGACTTGATCAAGGGAATTCATAGAAAGCTTTGTGGTCTGAAGCATTTAACAAGGATGTGAAAAGTTCTCCTAGCTCTCCCAAGAAAGACTTGGCTATGACAACAGCAGATGACTAAGTAAAGCTAAAAAGCTGATAAAAGAGAATATTTGTAGCTCAGGGTTGAAATGATGGGTCCTTGATACTTTTTAAAAACACAGTATTTTCCTACAATTACTTCATCCAAGACATAAAGTCCCGTTCTCACCTTATTAAGATTAATTTGCAGGTACGGGACGCTGTGATCCTCAGATCATACTTCACTGATAATCTAATCTAATACTGGAAACGATAAATGAAATAGGTACAGCCCAGTACAACTGTTCCTGCATATTAAATGTACATTTAATGTAGCCAGTTGCCTGACTGGCCTGAATTAGAGGCATTGGGAAAGCAAGGGCTAGCTGTCAAGTTCCTTGGGTCTACATATTATACATATCAGAAAAATCCATTGTTGTGAAGATTAATACTGCAATCCTGAACATGTTTATCCGAAAATAAGCACCATGACCATTTAGGGGAACTTCCTCAGAGAACGATGTTTAACACGTAACCTCATCCTGAGATGCCTCAGAATGAAAAGATTAGAAACAGCTAACCAAATGTTTTTAGCTAAAGTCAACAAAAATGTCTCCATTACCTACCGTACTAGATATATGATAGCAAACATGCTATAAGTGGGAATAGTTCTGCTCTTTGCTAGCAGGCTATGGAATAAGCACCAGGTACTGTAAGTATCAGAAGGGGCAAACAAAAATGTTGATCAGATCACTCAGCGCCCTAATCAGGACCTCAAATCAACCTGAATTTGCCAATATTGTAAATAGGGGTCTGTAGGTTCTACAAGGTTTTGAGCCTCTTTGCTAGCAGCTCTGACCCTTTGGGTTAGAAAGATAAGATGATTTATTTCTGACTCAGCTGCATTGTGCTTGGTGTGGGATTTGTTTTTGTTTTTATTGGAAGAACTCTTACCTTATTCTTCCTTCCAGAACCTGTAAGAGAAATGGTAGCTTGATGGTTTTGCAAACTCCTCCTCCCTAGCTGCAGCAAGCAAAAATGAAAGTAATAATAATAATAACAACAACAATAATAATAATAAAGTTGGAAGGGACGTTGGAGGTCATCTAGTCCAACCCTCTGCTCAGGCAGGAAACCCTATACCCGTGGTGGCGAACCTATGGCACGTGTGCCACAGGTGGCATGCAGAGCCCTCTCTGTGGGCATGCGCACCATCGCCCCAGTCCTAGGCCTTCACCTGGCTTTTATAAAACCTTTTCGCTTTAGGCCTCCGCCACCATGTGCAAAAAAAAAAAAAGGATCAATCAATCAATTTCAACTTCTCGCGGGGAAAAAAAAGATCTTGCAAAGTTGGAACTGATTGATTGAACTTTTTAGTCCCACCCAGTCTGCTGTTACCACCAAAGTCATGCCCACCCAATGGGCCACGCCCACCCGGCACCTGATGATACATAAATGGTCTTTGGGTTGCAGTTTGGGCACTCAGTCTCAGTTGCTATCACTGCCCTATACCATTTCGGACAAATAGCTGTCCAGTCTCTTCTTAAAAACTTCCATTGTTGGAGCATTCACCGCTTCTGGAGGCAGGTTGTTCCACTGGTTAATTGTTCTAACTGTCAGAAAGTTTCTCCTTAGTTCTAGGTTGCTTCTCTCCTTGATTAGTTTCCACCCGTTGCTTCTTGTCCTGCCTTCAGGCGCCTTGGAAAATAGCTTGACTCCTTCTTCTTTGTGGCAGCCCCTGAATAACAAGTGTGTTGCCAGTTTCTCCCTTGGCTTTGGCAAAGGTACCTGCCTGCCTTGTATGGAGCGGAGGTGAGGGGATTTGGGTTGGTGTAGCACCTGCAGCCGCTTAGATTCCTTCAAATTTGGGTATAGAAGGTGTAGAAGTACACTAAATTATTAGGCATAATTTTATGCAGCTACAAAAAAAGATACTTTCTGACACATGGTTTAAAACTTTCATTCATACTTAAAGCATCACTGTCACTTTCTTGCACATAGTTGTCAATTCCAATCCGTAAGGTCAGGCTTCTTTCATTCAGAAATAATACATTTCTCTTAGAGATGCTGAGAGACACCCAGCATCTCTCTTTTTATTTCACTTCTTTCATGTGCTAAATCCTGCTCTTTACTCCTCATACATTCCAAACTTCAAAAGAACCAGTCATATTTTGGCCGGCATGCCACAAGTTCAACCAAAATCCTTTTTTCCCCCCACACCTTGCTTATACTATTCCATGAATCTAGAATTTAGGCCTCTAATCTACATAGACCTCTTTACACACTGACACACTGTTGCCTACACCCCACCAACTAGGAAGTATATGCAGTGTACAACACATATTTAGGATGCAAGGATATATGAAATTCATCTATATTGCAAAGTTTATTGGTGAATGAAGCTGTGCCATGCCTTCTTGACACAGCTTCATTTAAGCTTATCCTACAGTTTTCCCATTTTGGTTGAATACTTATGCTATTTTTAAAGGAATTTTGGAAATCTCTATATAATTTGAATCTAATGTAATTTGAACTCTATATGAAAAACATGGATTTACGCTACTGAACATCTTTCATAAGAGAAATTTTTTAACTGCTACTTCAGCAGTGATCGCTTCTACTCATTTAGTCCTATTGAACTTAATAAAATTAGTATTCAGTAGACATGAATACTTTAATATCTTTCTATCCCTGCAGACCATCCTGGCTTCTATCATAGGTTGCTTTTTATTTTATCTTGAACTTTTCACCTCTTTGTTTGAGGATTTTATCAACTTGATCCACCTACAGCCTTCTCTGTCTTCTCGCTCTCCTTGAGCTTCATATATTTATTTGGTGAAATGAGCCTCATTCATTGTTTCTGTATAACCAAACCAACTCGGTATCTTATTTATTTTCACTTTTATATTAGGTCCATTCAGCACCATTTCTCCTAGATCTTACTTCTTAATTTTCCTTCTATGTTTTCACTATGGTAAATCCTTCCCATTGCATTCTATTTAATTCTATGTTTGTCCCAAAACACCCAGTTTTTACTTTCTTATATCAAAGTGAGCAGAACCATTTTGCCTCTTTCAACAAACACTCATTGGTCACAAAAGACCTTCCTCTCCACCAGCACCTGTAGATCTTTAACATTTCTCCACCCATTTCCCATGACAGAAGACATAAGTATACACTTACTCTTTCACATATAAATTATAATCAGTTGTCAGTGGTAGCCCAGAATAAAGAAGGTAGTGTTATCATTCTATCTTTTTAAGGAATACAGACCCAAGAGGCTAAAGTTTACATATTATTTACACATCCATCCTTTCCAGAGCCCATTAACAATGTTAATGCTGAGCTGGTCTTTGTTTTGTAAATATTTTCCCTCTATTATGTTCCCAGCCTATCTAAAGGCCATCAACACCTAACTGAGGATAAACTGGGAATGCTCACCATTGCCTCTCAAATGAACCATGAAAGAGCCTTTGGAGATCAAAGTATCAGCTTCTACCTTCCCCCACCTTTCATACTAATTTGACTGAGATACTGATGGGATTTAGCACCCATGTGGGATATGGATATGGCCCAGGAGCTGAATGATCTGAGAGAGAGATGGCAAAGGAAAAGGTGTTGGCTTTCTTAGGATTTCCTCACAATATAGTTAAAAGCCAAAAGAGAAAGCTGCAATGACCTCAGGTACCTTTTGTTCATGTCAAAGGAATAGTAGTCCATTTGTGAGGTGGTCTTGCTTATTAATAAATCAACATTTCTCAGTTCAAATAGATTAGTCATATATGTGCTGATATACACGATTTATTCTCCACAGTGTAATATTTCTCTGCTAGAGAGTTTCTTTCTCCTTTGAGAAGAAGATTTACATTTTTAGAAGATTTTTTTTTTTAGGAGAGAATATGCATCTGGACCTATTATGTCAGAACTTTATAACCTTAGTAGACCCTAGTTGGAAAAAAGTTACATAACAGTTTTTATTTTTTACAGCTACCGGTATCTAAGGTTGGGTGGATCTTGCACCCCACAAAGGATAACTTAGTAGAATTTTCTTGCAGGATATTGTAAGGAATTATTTCCAATGATTTTACTATAATATATCTTGGTTTGGACAAAAATCAGCAGCACTTTTTCGTGCGCTGCTGATAAAAACAGGATCGCCAACATGATCGCCAACGTCCAATAACGGATATGGCACAAGAAGAAGAAGAAGGACTGATGTGAGCTTTATAGTATTGTGCAAGGGCACTTTTAGGAGAACATCCTTAATGTTCATTTTGGAAATTAAGAAAAAAATGCACATCACTTGAAGCAAATTTCCCCAACTTAACTTTCTTCAGATATATTACACTATAGCTCCCATCATGCCCAGTCACCAATATCAAGAGACATGGAATGTGATAACTATTACCCATCAGAGCTGCAGGGACACAAGGCTGAGAAGACTTGAAATATAGGCACAATAAATTCAATTAACACTTAAAGTGTAAATTATTACTTGATTTTCACAGAGCAATGTACATTGCACAATAAGATGGAGAAATTACTGATGCATTTATTCAAAGTAATTTAATCTACCTATTTTGTAGAGAAAGAGATGTTTTGGTGCCCTGAAGAATGCAATGACATCCCATTCCCATTGATCTAGGACAGGGATAGGGCTGGCTCGGGAATTCTGGGAGTTGAAGTCCACGAGTCATAAAAGAGCCAAGGTTGCCTACCCCTGAGCTAGGATAAGCTCCACTATGTAGAATTAAATTGGAATTATTGTCCCTGCCTGAGATATATAGGATTATATTATTATGGAGCTAGGAAATCTGAAATAAAGGATCTCCATCGCCTTTTCCAAAGTTGCAGCACAAATGCCAGTCTATCAGCTCAAAGAAATAATGATTGAAGGGAGGAGAAAGTTACAGGCCAAGTAAAGAATTAACTAATACAATTCAAGTGATTAAAAAAACAAGGAAATATATTTTACAAGATTAGGTATGAAGCCTTTGAAAAGAGATTTTCAGATTGCTGGGAATTGCTGAAAGATTACTGGGAAGAGAGATGTCCTCTCCAATATATTATTTTCACAATGAGGGCTATCCATGGGCTTTTTCATTGTAGAATGGGAGTCAGAGCATTTTCATTTCTCAGCACAGTATTTATTTATTTTTTGGCTATGTGCCCTCACCCCTAAAAGAGGACAACGGTCATCTTACTGGGTGAATCCCTGGCACTGACAATTCTAGCACAAAGCTGAACTTTAAGAAATAATTCAGTTAGGAGTCATCCATGTTTGCCACTTTTCCTTTATGCCATCCTCTTCCTCATCTCCCCCACCCATTTTCTCCCTGCCCCCTTGTTGGTAAAGGCTGCCATCTACCAGCTGCTCACAGTTCCTTCACTCTTTTGCCTTTCAGCTACCATGAAACACATTTAAGAGGAATTGCTTCCAGCTCAGAAAGCTCCTCTCTTCTCTGCCTTGGTTGCTGATTTAATTATATATATATTAAAACAAACCAACCTGTCTAGCTTTCCTGAAAGTCACTTCCTAAAGTGCAAAGGAAGTTATTATATACATATATCCTATCCCACCTGAGATTTGCCAGTCAGTTGTCTAACTGATTTAGACCAGCGGTTCTCAACCTGTGGGTCACGACCCCATTTGGGGTCGAACGACCATTTCATGGGGGTCGCCAAACAACGCAGTCTGCCATTTCCCCCCCCCCTTTTCCTTAGCTGTGCTACTCCCTCTTATTCTGTTGGCTTTTGAAAGCCAATAGAATAGACTCTCTTGAATAGAGTCTAATTCTATCCCTGATAGCCTAACATGGCAAGGATCCAAATAAATATGTTCCATGCAGGTCCTATCAATGAACAGAATGTATTGACTACCTCAGACTAGATAAAAGTTGATGGATAGCAGAGAGAATGGGTTTCATGAAGCCTTGGAGAACAGAATTGTGTTTTCCTCAGGTTTGCCCTGAAACCTTCAACTGTAGTGGAGAATGCTATCTTCTGCAAAAACCAAACCACATTTCAACTGCTCAGTTTTTGATGGTTCAATTTTTCTGTGTAGAATGCAGAAGTGGAGTTAAGGGGACTCCTGTCCTTCACTTCAGACAGTAAAAAGTCTTGCCCTCCTGACAAGCCACTCCTTAAACTGCAATGAGATGACTTCCAATACCAGTTGGTCAATGGCAAAACGATCTGTTATTTAACTAAAACTATAAAAACAACGGCCGACCAAAATTGGTGCAGAATTGAAACTATCCCTTTCTCATTTTAATTCTACATTTCCTCCCATCAGTTCAGGATACGTCATCCGGAAGCCGCACCCACCCCATTGCTGGCAATGGCAAAATCGTCCCAATACGTTGCACGATGTTACGTGACATCGTGAGTTTTACTGTAGAGCAGTGGTTCTCAACCTTTTTAATGCCGCGACCCCCCAACTGGTCGTAAGTCGAAGACTACCTGTATTTCCCTGCCCGGGAGCGCTGCGTATGTGTGGTGCCGTCCCCTGCGCCGGCCGAGGCGTAGCTGGCAAGGAGCAGCAACGGCGCAGGGCGACCACCGGCAAGGGAGGTAAGGCACCCGCCGGGCCCCACGCGTGCCAGCAATCGTCCCTGCACCCGCCGCTGCCCCGCTAGCCTTATCTTGGCCACCGCCCATTCGGGGTGGCGACAGGCAGGCCCAGGCGCTCCTGGGCAGCCGCGGCAAGGGGCAGCGATGGCACGGGGCAACCACCGGCTGGGCCACCAGCTGGCCCAGCCCAAGGGAGGTAAGGCACCCGCCGGGCCCCACATGCGCCAGCAACCCTCCCTGCGCCCACCAGCCTCCCACCTCCCACCCCTGGCCCTCTTTTACTTACATTTTTAGTAGTTGCTCAGCAGGCAGGGGTGGAAACTTCCAGACAGCTCGCCTTTGCTGCAGACAACTTGCAGCACCGTTTGCAGACTGGGACTTTTGGCGGGCTCAGCAGGGCAGAGACAGCCTGGACAATTCCTACTAGCTTTTGAAAGCCAATAGAATTAGACTCTATTCAAGAGAGTCTATTCTATTGGCTTTCAAAAGCCAATAGAATAAGAGGGAGTAGCACAGGTAAGGAAAAGGGGGAAAAATGGTGGACTGCGTTGTTTGGCAACCCCCTTGAAATGGTCGTTCGACCCCAAATGGGGTCGCGACCCACAGGTTGAGAACCGCTGCTGTAGAGGTAAGCTGGGATTTGGTTAGTAGAGAAATGTTAACTTGGTTTATTCATGTTTTTTCTGTTCATCTGAGTAATTATATGTCGACTATAGGTCAGTAACAAGAAAGAACTATGAGCAAGCAATGGAAGAGTATGCAAAACAAAAAAGAAGGAAGGCAATTCATCTATATACATTAACTACATGATTGTTTCATATCAATAATGTGAAACTCCTAGCTAGTAATTATTATGATATGGTATTTTCACAATTTGAAGGATATTGTGGTCAATAAAATGACACATTAACTCTGCAGACCCGGGAAGGGAGTGTGGTTTCGTGTGTGCCTACATCCCATGGATGGGGCTTCGCTTGTTTGTGCGGCCCGGGTTTCTGGCATGCCACGACCGAGTGCAGGTCCACAGACCAGGGGTTGGGGACCCCTGCTCTAGTAGTCTAATAGATAGATATGACCAAAAGCATATCACAACACTCAAAAGAAAAAATAGTTGTTCACATCTGAGTGCAGAAATAAATACATTACAACATATAGTTAACCAAAAAAAAAAAAAAAGAGGCAAAAACTTCACTTGGATTCAGCTTCTCTCTGCCTGAATGATTTTTAATGCAGTGGAAGCCAAAGCAGATTTGTTTTTTCTCTTTCATAAAAACTTTTAGTTTTCCTTCATAGCAAGATTCCATACTTTTGCATGTATGGGGAGGTTGCTTCCCCCCCCTTTTCAAAGAGGAATTTGCGTAGACTTGTATAAGCTGCCTGACAGTCTATGCCACTATTTTAATATGTGAAATTAAGGAAAGTTTGATTAAAGATTCCGTTCCTGCTGAATCTCTTTCATTTTTACATAGTAGGAAAGGATTGTTGGTAAACGCTCTGAATAAGTAAAGTTTTAATCGTACAAACTTTCAGACTGAGGAAACATGACTAAGAAGGGTTGTGGTGCAAAACCCACATTCTGTTAACTTCAAACCTAGTTACAAGGCCTTGCTTTCAAGTGAAAGCAAATCTTCATGCATCTGAAATGATGAAGGGAAAACTATTTTCTTGGTAAGAATGTATGGAAATTTCCCAAATATAGTGAGGGGAATATCCGCTATAAACGCAAACTGTTTAGCACCATTGGTTGTTTTGAAAGGGAAACACCGGATACATACACAATTGCTGTTTCAGTAAAGCAATTGATTTATTGAAGATAAATTTAAGTGCTTTGGAGACCATTATTCGAAACAACAAAAGGAAAGACTATAGGCATTACCGAGGTTAAAATATATGCAGTGACGTTCACTGTAGACCATGAAACTTAAATTTAAGAAGAAATAAGTGTTGCCATCCCTACTAAGACGTTCTATCAGCCAGCGCTCCATTTGGTTGATTCTGCACCCTACAGTTGAATTCTGCAGCTTTTCTGAACTTCCCGCCTCTGCTCCCCTTTTCATCCCTGCCTTTGTCTTAGGATAACACCATTTGGCATTTCCTGGACAGCCTGGACTCCATAAGGCTGCAGAGCTCGAAGGCTAGAATGACTTGAACGTTGCCTGCTGAGTCTGAAGAAGAACTTGAGTGAAAATAATCCTTTCTTTTGTTCGACCCGGCTTGCTTTTTGTTTGCCTGACAGATGTTCAGCCTCTGTGCGGGTACACGGAAGGGCTCCTCCAAAGAGTTGCCAAGCCTTGTGATCCATCAGCTTATTGATTTCTGAATCTCCCCCTGCTTCTTCTGGCACCCACTCAAGGCAGGCCTCTAAAGCTCCCTCCCTTCTCCTCTCCTGTCCCCTCCCTTTTTCTGCTCTCTTTGACATCTACATATTGATACCTGAACTGGGACACCTCCTACTGTGCAGCCCCAGGGGAAATCGTATCTTCCTTTACTTGGGCTGACCATACAACTTTAAAGGGCAGCAAGTGTGGGGCCGAGGGTACGGCCCAGATGAAATTCTGTCAAAGAGGCAGATGTGATGATGTGTCTTAATGTGTCCTGACATGTCATTTGAAACAGGAAAGCCCTTGGGGACGAGAGGCCCTGCCACTTCTCTAAGCTGATTTTGGCTTGATCTGAACAATAGATCTAGGGATGGAACAAAGGTATACATCTGAATGTGACTATGCACACTACACAGATGTTAGGCTGGATGAATCCGTATCCCATTTATTTAGTTGTTGCCTTCTTTAACCTGGAGTGCTTTGTGTTACTTGCTGCCTTATATGGTTTTTAATCTTTTCAGAAAGACAAGAATAATTCTGCTGGATTAAACCTGACTAATCCAACATTGTGTTCCAGCAAAGGCCAAAAGACCCATGTAGGAAGCTCTAAGTATATTGACAAGCAAATAATGTGCCTGAGCTTGGAGTGCATTAAGAGGCAAATGGCTTGCTGAGCAATGAAGTAGCATTTAGCATGTTATCTGAACCCAACTTTTGTGCTTGCTTACTTTCTTGTTCATGGTAGGAGAATCAAAGCCTAAGCCATGAGTTAAATTAGCCTTAGATAAGCACATATGTTGTGTACAAGAGCTGCAACCCTCCACAAGATATATAAAGTTCAGAAAAATCTATTAAGTTACCAAGCAGGTATCAGTAAAATCAGGCAAGTTACAACAGGATGTGTTATCTTTATACAAATTATCTTTGTAGAGCAGGTTGCAATTCTAGTTCAGTCATTTCAATCAGGACAGTTGATTTAACTTTGCATACATACAATATCTGCATCTTACCTCCTTTCTATTGTTCTTGTGATGCTGCTCATAAGCAGATTATTTTACATTTTTATAGGTCTGATTTTGTCAGAAGATATGATCATCATGACTAATCTGGAGCTTGGCAAAGATTATCTCATAGAATCCCAATTATTTCATCTCACCCAGGGTTTTTGAAACTTGGCAACCATAAGCAAGCTGGGAATTCTGGGAGTTGAAATCCACACATCTTAAAGTTGCTAAGTTTTAAAAATACCAAGCTAGCCCATTCAAATTTGGCTTTACACTGGATCACTCAATATTACTCACTTCCTGTGGAATAACTAGGTTGAGCAAGGGGCTGGACTAGAAGACTTCCAGCTCTATTCTGATTCTGATTCTATTGACAATAGCTATATATCATTTTGGTTCTAGCCACTAGTTCAATCTGCAGCAGTTCATCCATGTGTACAATCTTTGCCTGTTCTTAGACCCATGGGGTGATAATAATGTGAATCGGACTTCAGAATCTGATCAGGTGAAACATTTAGCTTAGTAAGATTGTCAAACAATCCCAATATAGTGGAAGGTTGTCTATCAACATGTGAAATGAGGACCCATCACACAGCAATGGAAAAAGAAACATAAAGAGAAAAGATGGGTGACTATACAATACCCCCATGGCTACTACAATCATTAAAAAAAAGGAGCAATCTACTTAAGATTGACACAAAATCTCAGAAAATTAATAATTGTGGAAAATATTTTTCATGGGACAACAAAGATATTTTATTCTTTTTTTACATTTTAACTAATTCATTTTAAAACCCAATGACACTGAATAGAATATCAATTGCTGACTTTCTAGTCCTGATATTTGAAAAATCTGGGCATATGATGAAGCAATTCATGAGCTGTTTCCTGGCTGTGTTGAGGGCTTTTTATGTTTCTCTGCTACTACCTATGTGTTTGAGTTCTTGTTTATTTTGTAATTGTGTATATCTTTATTTATTTTAATGTTGTGAGCCACCCAGAGTTATAGATGGATGGCTCTATAATTTGATTGATTGAATGAATAAATAAACAAATAAATCTAGGTAGCTATATAGCATAGCATGCTGCAAAGTATTCTCACAGGAGCAAGATTAGATAGATGTATGAATATTAACGTTACAGGACCAACTCTTCCAGGTGTTTCTATCTATCCTGTCTAACTTGGCAAGGGTGGCATATTGTAGGTTCCATCAGCCAAAGAATGTTGGCTGGCAGGGCCCTGAAGAAGACCCTTTTCTGTTGATCTGCCTGCCATCTGGCACATCATTCCTCCTGATACTAGGTTGACCTCCCCCCGCCATGCTAGCCTTTGATAAAGCTTTGAAGACCAGGTTCTGTGCCAGAGCCTGGGGCCCTAAATGAATGACAGAGTCCATCTCTTGGCTATGTTGAGGGTTGTTACAATTGAGAGGTTGCTACAGTCTAGTTCAGCGGTTCTCAACCATTTCCGGGGCTCGACCCCGGCCCACATCGCGCATGCGCGGCGCGACGGGGCACATCGCGATAGGGAAAAAAAATGGCCGTCCAAAAAATAATAATAATGTCCGACCAAAAAAAAATGGCGGGCCCACACCGCGCATGCGCGGCACAATGGGGTGCATCGCGCATGCACGACACGACGGCCCGCATCACAATAGGGAAAAAAATGGCCGACCCAAAAAAAATGGCCGACCAAAAAAAAATGACGGGCCCGCACCGCGCATACGTGGTGCGGCAGGGCGCATCACGCATGCACGGCGCAACGGCCCGCATCGCGATAGGGAAAAAAATGGCCGACCCAAAAAAAATTAAAAATGGCCAACCCAAAAAAATGGCGGACTGCGGTGCTTGGCGATCCCCGTGAAATGGTTGTTCGACCCCAAATGGGGTCACGACCCACAGGTTGAGAACCGCTGGTCTAGTTTAATGAAAAGAAGTACTACCGGTAGGGTGATATGATAGTAGTGTTCCAATATCTAAGGGACTGCCAAAAGAAGAGAGAGTCACATCTATTCTCCAAAGCACCTGAAGGCAGGACAAGAAGCAAGGGATGGAAACTTATCAAGAAGAGAAGCAACCTAGAACTAAGGATGAATTTCCTGACAATTAGAACAATTAACTCCAGAAGTGGAGGGTGCTCCAACACAAAAGGTTTTAAAGAAGAGATTAAACAACCATTTGTCTGAAATGGTATAGTTTCCTGCTTGAGCAGGGGGTTGCCTAGAACAGGCATGTTAAACTGCCGGCCCGTGGGCTGGATGCATCATACTGAAACTGTGCCCACCCCATTGCCGGCAATGGAGAAAAAGTCACGTGACGTCGCAAGTTTGACATGCCTGGTCTAGAAGATCTCCAAGGTCCCTTCCAACTCTTATTATTCTGTTTAATGCTCTGGTTGCTGTCAGTTTGTGTTTTCTTTTAAAGTTTGTATATGCTTTGTTTTAATGGTGTATTTGATATGGACAGCTATAGAAACTGAGCAAATAAAATAAAATAAACACTATGGTTCCAAATCTGTTATAATACTAGCAGAAATTAACTTTTCCTCAATATCCCTGACGACAACCTTCTCTAAAAGAAAGATACTTATCTGGGTCTTTCTGACTGACATTGCTAGAAGAGTAATTTCTTTGACCTTGAGGGAAGCTGACCTTTTCTCCTAACTCATCCTTTTGAGGTATGAAACTGAATCTAATTTTAATGTTGCACAACAATGGAAAAAGATAGTTGTGAGAAGAGAGGCAAAGTCTTTCTTAAGTTTATTTTAAACATGTATTCTACCTATTCAAACATCATAGAAGTTGCCACTGAGGAAGGAGTTAGGGCAGGGGTTCTCAACCTTGGCAACTTTAAGACTTGTGGACTTCAACTCCCAGAATTCCTCAGCCAGCTGGCTGAGGAATTCTGGGAGTTGAAGTCCACAAGTCTTAAAGTTGCCAAGGTTGAGAACCCCTGAGTTAGGGAAACTTTTAGTCTGGGCAGCTGTTAAAACTCTCCATTTCCCTCTCCATTTGGCTGAAGGAGTAAATGTAGCACTAGCAAGATTGTGATTCTACACTACAGCTAGCAAATAAACACTTATCACCCTGGTATGTTTGTTGCCACATCTGCTTAAAGGATGGGATTAACTATCTGCTTAATGTCACACATCATTATCCTGCATTTAAAAGATCCTTCCAGCCAAATTTGAGAAGGGAAACCAATTGCTACTGGTAAGCATGAGATTTGTGAGAAGGGTGGCTTTCCTGAAATCTAATCGGAACAGAAATACCCCATGCATGGAAGGGACGGTAATAGCTTTTGTTACTGGCATGTAGGCAGTATCAAGTTCCCCCAAGCCCCTTCAGATTAGAAAAACAGCTTATTTTCAATGATGGTAGAGATAGAGATCAAAAATGACCAGGATCTGAAGGATACGGGAAGGTGGGGGGTGTCATTTCCTGTAACTTTTAATACCGTCCGTAGTCTTTGTACAGGGTAGTTCAGGGCTCTGGTTTCCATTAAATCCTTCTGCATGTTTGGATCACATCCTCCCATATTAAGATTTATTAGGGGACTGAATTCCCTTCAATTTACTATTTGTAAGTAAAAATTTTGTAGAGAAGGTCTGGAAGGGAGGAGGAAGAGGAGAGGCAGGAGGAAGCTTCTAGTGTGAAAACATGACAGTCTCAAAGGGTGGTACATTCTACCTCCCATTTTCAGTTCATTTGAGTCAGTAGTTATCAGAACTTTGTATACATAAGAATATTCCCTAAATGTATGTTCAGAGAAGGAAACATGATTCAGTGACATGCTCTGGAAATTGAAGATTTCAAACTCAGCCAGTAACATCTCAGAGGTATTTCTCATGGTATCCAAAAATGATCTGATAGCAGATGACAGGGCCTATTAGTCAGGAAACTATTACCACTCTGAACAGGCAAATCAAATTTTGTGCCTTAAATGTGGCAAGCAACAGATCAATTGTGACAAACCACTGCCATTTAAGAAAAGCTTAGCTGATACAATACAGCACATATAATACTCTAAACCAAACATTCAAATAGAAAATTATTTTTTGTGGGATAAATTTGAAAAAAGGGTTTTTAAAAATTTTCATCCTATAGCTGAGATCAAATAGATTCTAACCATCCTACCCTGTAAAAGACTTGCTTTAAGCACCCTATTTAAAAATGATGTTGAAAAAAGTAAAGGCATTTTTATCTGACCTTTTTAGAACTGTACTCTATCTATAAATGTCATTAATGTGGGATGGAACAGGAAGAGAAACGGAATATGCGTAACAATTTGATACCTTAAGATCAAACAAATTGAACCAAAAGAAGCAGTAAGCTTTCAGGTTCTGTAGAACTTGGAGATAAAGATACCAAAGCACTATGGTTTTAACATTTTAGATATTTTCCCCATCAAGAAACATGGTTATGGTTGCTTTTAGTGATCACGTATATTCACTTGTTTAATTATCAAAATACATGAAGATGTGGGTTTTTTTCCCCTGAAGCTGCACTATTAGTTCACATTTAGCTAGCAGAGGGTTGCTGCTACTCTGACATGTGGTTAAAATACGTTTGCTCAGTCAGGAGAGGGAGGGGGGAGGGAGAGCGTACATAGGTCCATCTTCTGGCCTACTGAAATCTTATCAACTAAATGGGATAAACTTAAAAACTCCAATCCACAGAATGAACTACACCACCCTGAGGAGTATTGAACAATGAAGATTACAAATGAACCCATTCATTGCTCTGGATTGTTTTCAGATCAAATTTAAAGTGGTCATTGCCTCCCCATTTGTGGTGACTATGGCTTTCAAAGGTTACATTAAAGTATTCATGTTCCCTTCTTCCCATTTATACTTAGAAATAAATGTTAACTTATGTTCTGGCTGTGGTAAAGTGATGATCGGTTACTGATTAAATTGTTAGTTGGCACTGTACTGAAGCCTAATATAGGCTTCCGGGCATCATAAATCATGTATATTGTAAGACTTTCATTAAAGTTATACAAAATATATTGAGAACTGTACATACCTTACCTCCTCAGAGTAAAGATTGAAAACAACACATCAAAGCAAATTGATTCAGTAGCTCCTCTGAGAACATCTGGATCCAACTCACAACTACCGGTAGCAAAACATGGCCAAAGGTAATTGTAAGCCCAGTACTTTTTGAGATTCTAAACTCTGCACTGATAACTTGAACATTCATGTGCTTGTTTGAAAACTACTTAGGATTAAAATTGGATGTCTCTGTGGGTTGACATTACACAGATATGAAAGAGCATTGTATGATTGCTGTACCAGATGGCCTATTTGGGAAGATGGTCCATTAACAAAAAATAAATTCATTAACCAATTAAAATAGGGGATTTCTGAATCCTTTGGTCCAGAATATGACTTTGCCTTGGTATTTACATAGAATAGATTGCTGAACTTTCAGTCATTCAGAGGCTCTTAGCTATGTTTGATGATCATAATGGCTGAGCTTGTTTGAGGAGGGACATTACTAGGTGATGGAGCTTGTTATGTTTAAGGATTTATGACAGCAACAAATGTTAACTTCAAATTTTACTAAATAGTGTATGATAAATAGACTTTTACCACAATAAAATGAAATCAGGCAACAAGATGTGTGAATTGCAAAAGGGGGATGTGTCTGAAATATGCATACCCAACTTGTCACTTGAACTGAAAGCTTCATCGATTTGCATTTACAAGGATAAGCAACTGTTGAATAGCCAGTTTGATGTAATAATGGTTAAGGCATTAGGCTAGAAACCTGGAAACTGTGAGCTCTATTCCCACCATATATTCCCACCATAGGGCACAAAGCCAGCTGGATAACCATGGATCAGTCAATCTCTCTCAGCCCTAGGAAGCAGGCAGTAACAAACCACTTCTGAAATCATGCCAAGAAATTTGCAGGGATTTGTCTGGGCAACTGCTAGGAGTCAACACTGACTCAAAGGAACCAAAATCAAAAATCCCACCAAACAAGTGTTTTAGAATTTATGTTCTTATTGCATCTCTGTTCCAAATAGTTTATACATATTATGTACCCTTCCTATTTGTCTTTACAATACTTCTGTAAAACAGATTAAGATGGGAAATTAATAGTAACTAGTTTAAAGTTTGTTTTGATGGTTGTACTAGTCCTCACTTAACAACACTAATTGTCACTGGAAACTCCATCGTTATATGACACAATCATAAGTTGAAAAACCATGTGACAACAGGTTGGCAAAGGTTGATCTATATTTCATGTGGTCCTGGTTGCTGTGGTTAAGTAAAGACCTCATGTAACTTGCAACTTCCCGCTAGCTTCCCCATTGACTCTGCTTGTGGAAAACCACAAGATCAGTTCTGGGTTTCTCCAAATTACCAAAAGATATCAAGTACAGAAAAGAACAAGGTATAAAAGGACAACATCTAGAAAGGAAAGGTCAGAGAATCTGTAATGTTTTGGTATTTAGACACATTATTAAGAGAATATATGGCAAAGGAGGATAAAATCATATATACTACTTAAGGAGAAATTTGGACTTCCATTGCCATATTGTCACCAAATAAAACTGACTGGTAGGCAATTCAAGGCAATATTGTATTTATATTACCTCATCCTGATTTCTATCTATCTATGAAAAATAAAGATGCCATCTATATTTTCCCGATAAGAGATTAATGCTAAGACAAATATTCTCATATGAAAATACCTGCTTAGGAAGATGTTAACAGTGATATAGATACATAGTATGTTTAATTTTCATCAGCTATTTATTCTGTTTAGATAACTACGGTACCATTCAGAAAGATTTTCCATGCTTCCTAATCACAGGACCTCTTCACTTTAAAATAACAATGTTGCCACCTAATGGTCACTAATGCAAGATACTTTGCCAAACCCTTTGGTAGAAAAGCATTGTCCTTGAATATGGTAGTAACACAAGGCCTTTAAACAAGTCAAAGAATATGGGGAATGTAGCATTTTCTCATCTGTCACATATAACGAAAGAAAAAAAAATGAGTTTTTTTCATCACAGTTTTGAAATATACCAATGTATAAAAACTACTCACAGACTACCTCTTTTACTGATTTTAGTACATAAAAATGAGTGCACTTTCACCATTCCAGGTGAATAAGTGAAACTGCCATGCCAATGGCATTTTAAATCAATTATCTAGCTTCAGATGAGCCATCTTTTTAGAACAGAAGTCTAGTTCCCAATTTTAATGAAAGAACCACCTCTTTATAGAGAGGCACAGATCTTACTCTCTGCTTTCATGTACAGTATCATAGAAGAATGTAAGTTGAATTTCTAGGTAAAAGAGATGAGTGATGGCATTCAGACCATTTGCCCAGTTTTGTTCTGGAGATGCTGGAGACTTAATATGGAGTTCTTCTGTACACATAACATGACCTTCATTGCCAAGTTGCAGCCAGGGCCATGCATTGTTTAGCTGCAATTAGCAATTAGCCAACAACAGGGTGCTTATATCTACAGTCCTTAATAGATTACCAAAGGTGTCAAGCACCTTAATCTCATAATCAGAGGTTTGCTGATAATTTGCACAAAATATTTTGGAACAATTTCCAAGCCAGAGTGAGTGAGATACATAACACTGTACATGGACATTTGGGAAGCGGAGGAAGAAAAGCAAATGAAGAAATACACACTGCAGTATCACAAGGCAAAGTCTACTCCTTCCTTACTTGCTTCATCACTTGCGTTCAAGTATGTAAGGAATGGAACTTGCTTTATGATGACATTATACAAGTTTCTTCGCTTTGGCAAAACCTTGTTTTTTCTGCAGACACCCGTGGCACCGTACTATAGTTTGCTGAAATTTTTAACTAAACATTAGGAAAAAATGTTTAAATAATTAACCTTGGGGGGGGGAATCATTTTTTTTTAAATCTTGCCCATGTGCCTAGAGCAGCGGTTCTCAACCTGTGGGTCGCGACCCCATTTGGGGTCAAACGACCATTTCACGGGGGTCGCCAAACAACGCAGTCCGTCATTTTTTCCCCTTGGCCGGCGCAGGGGGCAGCACAGCGCATGCGCAGGGTAGCACCACACATGCGGGCCATCGCGCCGCGCATGCGCGATGCGTCGCGCCACGCATGCATGATGCAGGCCATCGCGCCACGCATGCACGATGCGGGCCGTCGCGCCACGCATGCGCAATACGTCGCAGGTTGGGGTCGCGGCCTGAAAAAGGTTGAGAACCGCTGGCCTAGAGTATATTTCATGGGAAGGACATGTGTATTAGAGATATTAAAATATATTTTGAGCCAATCAAATACATTAATATATATTGCATTTATGCTATGTGGCATCCTATGGTTGGTATCTATGCTTAGAAGCTGGTACTTAATTAGAAGTCCAGCAGGGAATTCCAGGACTTTAGACAAGGCAAGGCAGTTAAAAAAAATATCCTCACTTCTACTGTATAATGCTGACAGGAAAATTACACATCATTCATCTTTTTTTTAATAATTGGTACCAAGAAATGTCAGTTCCTCAACTGCTACTATTTCATTTTTTAAAAAATGCATATTATACATAGATATGCATTTAACTTCATTCACATGGCTACTTTTAGGCAATGTAACTTCTAGAAATGTTGAAATTTCCAGAGTCCCCAATCAGCTTGCCTATAGAAATGCACAAGGAATGAACCCTGGGATGTTTAAGAAATTCTTTGTATCCTGCATCAAATAATAAACTTTTAGATTGTACAAATGAATAGATTCTCTCCATAAGCTGAGGTAACATAACCCAAATTCTATTTGTAGAACATGTCATGAAATATTAAACATGAAGCATCATTTTTTTCCCTTATTTTAATTTATCAAATGTTAACATGCTACCTGTAAACAATCTGGATAAAAATGACTGTTAGAGATCAAGCATTTTAACTGAATGGTGCAGTGATTAATCTCTTCTCAATGGAAAGCTTTCTTCTTTAATTCCATCTTTTGTGATAATGCAGATCTTTAGTGCATCTCCTGTATAAACATCTCTTTCTGCAGCAGAAATGAAGACATCCTTTACCAGCTGCAAAGCCTTTTCCAAGGACAAAGGCAATTGTTTCACACCCTGCATGTTCTTGAAGCCAACCTTTTAAAGATAAAAAAAACATTTTGAATAGTTTATAGCTTGATAGAACAAGTCTATTGTGTTGATTACAACAGCAACGATTCAGCATTACATTATAATAATTTCACCTGTTCAGATGCATTAATATAACTATCATCTGAAGGTAGCAAATCAACATTCTGCAAAAGCAAAGGTGTTCTTATCATTCAAACAAAAGTAGCATTCAGATCAATGAGTTGCATTAAGAGAATGAAGTTGCTTCATTCTTCGCTTGTACATGAGCAGCCTTCCAATGTCTATGGCTGAACACAGTTCATTAGACTGTAGCACAGTTTTGTAGGAATACACACACACATTCTACCAAACGACTCTGCAGAAACGATTCCCCTCTCACTTATTCAAAGAGAACCTGTCAGGGAATTGCACAGCTGGGGTCCAAATGGAGTCAGAGACGCTGACAAGAACCAATTTTATATAAATAAATATATTTAGAGTAAACAAGGTAGGTAAACAGGAGCATCGTCAGGTAAATCAACACAGCAGGAACATCATGAGGTAAATCACAGAGAGCACACAAGGCACACAGAGGAAAAAAGCAGGAAACAAGAAACTCCCCCTTTACACTCACAGTAATCAATCATAGCTCAGATTCCCTCATGCAGTGGCCAGCTCTCTTCAACCAATAAGCTATAATTGTGTGTTTTTATTCATTGTCCAATCCTTCACTGCTCCAGCTATTAAATTTTAAATATCTTAACAGAACCTAAAGCTAGTAGGTGAAAGAGAAAAACCAAATTGTGTAAAACTATTCAACTTAGGCTTATAAGGCTCATTTTTAACTGCAATAAGCAGAGTGGAATAAAATGTCAGTGGTTATGAATTTACCTTTCTTATTCCTACTATTTTTCACAATATATAATCCAAAATGAACAAACCACATTATGGTTTAAGGTGCTGAATAAACCACATTATGGCTTAGGGTGATGGATTCTTTCATCTTCTGAAAAATTATTTTGATGGCTCCCAAATAATATTTTAGAAAGAGTTAAGGGGCCAAACATTGCTGTATTAGTAGATGCACAACAATGGAAGAACACTTACCTGATTGTCCAGCAGAGGTTGCAGCATAGCACTAGCTGATCCACCAGCTTTGAAACTATCTCTCTGGTAAGATCCTACTGGATCAAAACTGTATACTGCACCTTTCCCTAGAAAAGTAAAATAGGTGTATAGGAATGTCACATGTTGGAACAAGGAACTTGACAGTTAAGCACAGTGTAACAAACCAAAGATTTGTGTTTCCTAAACAGAATTTTAGTTTAAACAGAACTTTAATTTAACCCTGCACTTTTAACAGGTATACCAGTTAAACAGGTGTAACAAAACTGAACAGGTATGATCACTAACTTGCAAAAAAGGTAGGCATACAAATCAGGGACTAAATAAAAAAATAACACTATGTAAAAGTATAATGTAAAGTCTGTATCATGTAAAGTTCCCACATACTTTTTGTCTCACAGAATTTATACTGCTAAATGGAGAAAATAAAACAATAAGAGACAGTTTGCTTGTTTTCTTAACATAGGCAAAACACATTAGATCACAATGACTGATCTTCCCTGAATTTTTAAAATCAAAGACTCATAACAATAGCTAAGAGCACACTTGGTGCTTACAATTTAACGATAAATATTAAATATTTCTACCTGTTATTTTAGATCTTGTGCAAACTCTAGATTTTCTTGTTTACAAAATAATAAATTGGTTACAATGAAGAATCTTCATACCTATAGAAAGAAAATTCTGCATCTATTCTTGTGAATGTATAACAATTCAAATGGAAATCTTTGTACCATGTTCAGTGTTCTCCTTTGGGCCTGTTGCAGGACATGACACTCCATGGAGTTCTTCAAACTTGGAAGTTTTTAATCAGGAGAGAAAAGCCAGCTACGCTAGCCTATTGCATATTCATCTTTTGATCTAACCTCATATTTTGTTTGTGTGAACTGTATTTATTTCTAGTAAGATGAAATTCTCTTCAAGAAAACTAGAAACTCCTTCTTTTGTGAATTGAACATAAATATCCAAAGATATTGTTTTTTTCCCCTTTTAAATTCCATAGAGTTTAATTCCACCTATGGAATAAGTACAAATGAACATCACAGGCTGTTTAAGTACCAGAGGATTGCATTTTAACCACCCAACTGTGATTCATACCACAGCAGAAAACTATTATGGTGAAACCACATGCTCTACTAAAGATTTACACATTTATAAATACGCAATTACTATCCTGGGAATTACATGTTTGAAGAGGTGAAGCTGTCATGTTATTTTAATGGCTGGTTTTAATCAGGACCACCCTGTTTTATGTTTTTCATTGTTTTAATTTAATATTATATTTTGTAAGCCACTGAAAGCCCACTAGAGTGGGCAACTACAATTAATTTAAATAATCTTTATATTAGTATGTGTGCTAAACATATTGCTATATTCATATTAAAAATACAGTCCACATCAGAAAGCTTTTACTTTTTAAACAGTAACTTCAGAATCATATTATAAGAACTGCTTTATTTTCCCAGTCAAAGCTATTGTCCAATATCTTTGGGCAAGTGATCTCCTTAACACATTTACAGGAATCCAAATGGAACTTACCTTCCTCATCCAATCCACCAATTATGTTGTAAACATAATAAGGGAAGAAGCGTCGCGAGTACAGGATTGTAGAAAGCATGGCTGCAATTGCTCCTGAACTCATGATCTTATTATGGGAATGCTTGTACATCTGGAACATATTTACAACAGAGGTAAGCAAAATGTTCTTGCTGAAATTGTCCCTAACATAAATTTCCAAGCAAGCAGATATCTACTGAAAAAAACACATCAAAATAAAACAGGACTCATTTGCTCTAGCCAAGAAAAATAAATCAGAATTTGTTAATGAAAAAAATAAATTAGGCTGATAATTTATTTATCATATTACAGCGTCCAAGACAGAAGTTTAATTTTCCTCTTCTGCTACAAAAATACGTTAGCACTGTACTTCTACTTTTGGTACAAATTCAGCTCTTATATACAAGTTTGCAATAAGCTTTTTAACAGCCACAATCACTCATTATTAGATGTTTCCTATATCTCATTTATACAACTGAGATTAATGGTAAAGAGAAAATAAAGTAAATTCATGTTGTGACTTGCACTATCTTTTAACAACACTATAAAAGTGAAATATACCTTAGCAACTTCCTTAAACAGGCATATTCATTTGAATGCTATATGTCACTTTGAAATGATATTCCAACAGTTTAAAGAATAATAAAACCAGACAGTTTACAAAAATATAAAAGATGAAGCTTGTAAAGAAAAAAACAGTAAGAAACCTTGGACATTTATTTTGAGTATTTTCTGTTTTTTAGAGCTTCCTGTGATGCAAATTATAAGTAAAATAGCACTTAGCAGAAAAAGTTGTAAAAATACTTATGTAACAACCTGAGCAAGCACAAATTAAACACTGAATTTATTATGTATATAAAGAGGAAAAGGGGATTTAAGTGTCAACATATCAAATTAATGTAACAACTGAGTACAATTTCAATACTAAGTCATATACAATAGCCTACTTTCAATCTTGCTTCGAGGATTTTAGTAAGGGTAAGACAGTCTCCATGAAATCCACTGCAGCCAATAACTGTTGTATCTGTCCTGTACAAGCATAGTATTGATAAGATTGTAAGTAATCTTGACACACTACAACAATGTATTCTCCTAGGGTTATTTTATATATACTTCTTTCAATACTGCAGTAATCTGTCAAATATAGAAAATAACACTTTCAACAAATGCCAAATATACTAAGGAGCTGATTTCAGGGAAGTTACAAAAGCCTCATTGTTTATATGCATGTGAAACACCCTCTCTCCCCGGTCCCTTCCACATCCAACAATTATGAATTATTCACCAAACAGTACAAGAAACACAATGCTATTTTTGTAAATTCAAGGGGTTTTAATTTAATTTAATAATTTAATATTCACATTTATATGCCGCCCTTCTCCGAAGACGCAGGGCGGCTCACAACAGGATACAACAACAATTTTAAAATTAACCACACTCATACCACATACAAACACATTCAGCTCACAGCCGCTGATGGCGGGACACTCTTAGGGCCGAGGGGCAGAGCACAGCTCATATGCCCCAAGCCTGTCGGCATAGATGTGTCTTCAGCACTTTCCGGAAAGCTAGGAGGGAGGAAGCAGTACGAACCTCTGAGGGAAGCTGGTTCCAGAGGGCTGGGGCAGCAACGGAGAAGGCCCTTGCCCTAGGTCCCGCCAGATGGCATTGTTTAACAGACGGGACTCGTAGGAGGCCAACCCTATGCGCCCTGACCGGTCGCTGGGATTTAGATCTGTTTTTTCTTCAAACATTTACATTGTTACTTATAATGACTATCTCAACCAACAGAAGAAAAACAGGGTAAATTTTCAAAGGGCACATCCTAATCAAAATTAACAGATGTTCAAAACTCCTTATGTACTTAATCTTCAAGCACAGTCTAATGGATTTGAACTAGCAGTCACCCAAGCCAAACTGGGAAATGATTTAAACCAATGTTTCTCAACCTCAGTAACTTCAACTTCCAAAATTCCCCAGCCCATCAGCCAGTTAATATTCATCTTAAAGTTGCTGAGTTTAAGAAACACTGGTTTCTTAAACTATCAGCCTTTTCTGCTTTAGACTGAGAGACAATGAGTGATACTAAAATTCATGGCTGTATGGGAATATTACCCAAGGTGCCTCTTATGCTAGACTTAAACTACTGCACTGCTACTCTACAACACTGGCAAATACTGAAGTTATTAAGATACATTTTCCTTCCCCCAAGCTAAATATTTCATGTACTTATAGTGAAGCATTTTACTTTTCCAAATGAAATTAAATCAGAGGAAAACGTATCCTGAGTGAATGAATTTTTCATCATTGTTACACTTTAAAGTGAGCACACATAACAATAAAAAGCTACATGTGCTCACTTTTGTCCAGGATGGAGCAAAAAAAAAAACCTACATCAGAAAAGAATATTTGTAGCTCCGGGTTGAACTGTGGGGTCCTTGGTGCTCTCTGAGCTTGGTTGTTTTATTGCAGATGTTTCACTACCAAACTAAGTAACATCATCAGTGCACATTTCACAATCTTTTTGATATGCAATACTGAACGTGCAGGGTGTTGAAACCTGTAGTTCTCAAGCCCTCTGATAAAAGAATACACTATCTAGAGCAACTGAAAAATATATTATCTTAGTACAAGTATTAAGAACAGGCTAAGTCTTTTGGTAATGCAACTGTTGTTCTATTTAATAGATAAATTAAAAAAGAAGTATATAACAGAATAGATTGTTTTAACACACAGTTTTAGTAATTAAAACATAGACTACACTCAGTCATTCAGTCCCTGGTCATCCCATGATTGGGCTATTGTAATGCACTCTACATGGGCTACCCTTGAAGAGCATCCAGAAGCTACAGCTGGTGCAGAATGGTGATCACCTTTAAAACCCTTCATGGCATGGATCCAGGCTACTGAGGGCCTGTCTCACCCCACTGGGATTGGCCCGACACACTTGTGCTGGCAAAGGAGACATGTTGTGGGTCCCGTTCTGGCTGGTGAGATCCAAAAGAAGGGCCTTTTCTGCTGTTGCTCCTCTGGAAAATCTTGCCTCCTCCCATGTGATGTTGGCCCCAACCCTCCTATCCTTTCATAAGCGCTTCAGGATTGGCTCTGCCAGTTGATTTGTGGTCCCAACAGGGGAACAACACAGCAGAGGTGGTTGATCAAATAACAACAGATCCCAACTCTCTCCCTCCACCCCCACCCTCCCTACATGTCACCAGATTGTAATATTTGGCTTTATGTTTTAATGTACTGTATAAATACATTTTTACGCTGCCCAGAGTTATCCTGTGATAAGGTGAGTGGCCAATAAATTTTATAGATAAATAAAAATAAATGTTTTTTATGAGTATGTTCCAAATATCACTAAGCCTGGATCAAACTTACAGCTTATAACATTTAGGGCTGTCCCGGCTATGAATTGCATAATCTTCACTCAGTCGGGTGTCTGAAGCGACAACAACAAAGTCTTCACCAGCAATTGCCAATATGGTCCTGAAGGGGTTAAAAAAAGAGAGAAAGAATTGATCTTTTTTTTGTAATTGTTTAGCCTTTATTCATTTACATTTACTGTGGAACCTTCCATATCAGCATTTTAGTTTTACTTGTACCCTTTAGACTTTTTTTTTAAAGGTAAGAATTATACTCAGTTGCTCACAGCCATAAAATATAAAAATGTGTGGCATCAGTCGGGATTCAATAGCTATGGGGAGCCGAAACAACACTTTCCACTGATGATACATAGGGGCACAATGTGGGCTGGGAGAAGAGAGTTGTCTCAAGAAGTTTACTTTTTAGAAACATTATGGAAGTTCTCCAACATTCATTCTATTTAACTTTGCCTTAAAATGTGCATTTCCCACCTCAAATTGGCAGGAAACCATTCTTCCAATTTACCTTAATTTACCATGGATGGAGGCTCTTTTTTACCCTCTTTTTAGTTTAGATGCTACTTACTTGGAAGTTTTCCCTAATCTCTTTTTATCCACATTTAAAAATTATAGAAAGCAATAAGACGACAAGCTTTTAAGGAAAACAGTTGCCTTTCTTTTGAATTTTACGTTTAATATTTACTATATTTAAAAGGTCCCTAAATAAGCTGGATAAAGGGTTCCCTAAATAAGCTGGATAAAGAATCAAACAAGTAGCAGCATATAGGGAAACTGAAGGTGACATCTGAAGCAAATAAAATCTGCTGTAAATAACACTTCAGGACCAGGAGTTAGCATGTCCATTGAGTGTTGCTTAGTCACTTTCCAAAAGGCAAACAGAAATAACTGTACACTCTTGCTTTGTGCATTAATATTTATGCCAAGGAAACTTCTCTTGGAGAGTACTAACTATTTAGGAATTTGTAAGTCAAAAGCAACACGTTGCACTGGGTTTAGAAAATCAATCCTGAACTATAGCCCTGGCACAAGATAATTTCAACCAGTTGCTACTGGTAATTCAGCCTTGCTTAAATTTCTGGGTTGCCTTTGGAAGAATCCCTATATTTAATGCATCACTAAATCCACATTGTTATGCTTTGCTGCTGCTGCTTCTAAAGTCAAAATATGGCCTTTGTGGCTGTAATGGTCAAACTAAGTTTTACCACCCTTTATATACATTTAGTTAGAAATCACATCCAGGCCTTTAAGGGATTTACAGACGATTTTTAAGCTATGAAAGAAACAAGAGCTTGAGGAAAAACAGAACTGCACATTCTCCTACTGCACAGGGGGATGAGAGGAGAGGGCAGGGCGAGAAAAAGAAACTAACCTCACTCGGAGAAGCTTTGCTGAAAGGCAGGATCAGTCTAAAGCAGGGGTCCTCAACCTTGGCAACTTTAAGACTTGTGGACTTCAACTCCCAGAATTCCTCAGCCAGCAAAGCTGGCTGAGGAATTCTGGGAGTTGAAGTCCACAAGTCTTAAAGTTGCCAAGGTTGAGAACCCCTGGTCTAAAGGGAGAGGAAGCGCCAAAGAAAAACACCGGCGCACAACAAACGAAGCACTTACCCGCCATTGAAAGTATACGGAGAGAAGCGACGTTGCACCGCAGAGCTCTCTCTAATCTCTCTGGGCAACCCGAACACAGGCTCAACGTAGCTAGCGGTCGACAGCATCGTTACTCCAAATCCACCCGTTCCCTGCTTGCTGCTGTCTCACGGCAAGATGGTGGGAGCGGAAACGGAAGTGGCTAATGTTGCCACCCGGCTCCGATCGTCCTCACTCATCACAGCGCCCCCTCTGACAAGTCGGGATATGAAAAAGCTCAGGGGCACGAGGAGGTGGGGGGAAGATCCTCCGAGATGCGGAATTTCTAACGCTAGGCAAGTCCCGTGAGAACTGGGTTTGCACAACACGCGTGGCGTGGCTAAAGCGCGGTTGGATGCTAGTGTGAACGCTTTGGGCAACTGGTACTCTCCGGAGATCTTGCTGGCTGAAAGCTGGCAAGGATCACGGTTTAGGGGGACGGCGTCAGCCTGGGTAAACTTTGAGCATAATTAGGGAAGAGAGTATTTTTGGAAAAGGAAGAGCACGCAGCTGGGAATCGCTTCCAATGTTTCCAGCAACTGTTGACTTGTGAATTAAAAAACGATGCAATATCCTTCCAGGACAGAGATCAGGGCAAGGAGGGCTAGACTAGAAAACCTCCAAACCTTCCAACCATATTGTACTATGTTCTGTGACAGTGTTTCTCAACCTCGGCAAGTTTTAAGATATGTGTACTTCAACTCCCAGAATTCCACAGCTATCATTTACTGGTTGGGGAATTCTCCGGGTTGAAGTACACACATTTTCCAGCTGCCAAGGTTGAGAAACACTGTTCTAAGAATCTCAAAAGTGGGTTTTTGTTTCATTTTTAAAGGCAACTGGACTGTTTTTTTCTTGAGGAAGAAGAAACTTCATCAGTTGTGGTGGTGAAGGATGGAGGATAGATTCTGACCGGATGGTGTGTGGGGGGGAGGAGGGATGGAAGAATTGTATTTCTTTGCAGTCATCTGGTTCCCTAGAACAGGGCTTTTCAACCTTTTCACCCATTGTGCCACTTTTAAGATATGGCAACATCCGAGTACCACCAGTCGCCTAGCAAGGTGTCAAAAACTTGATGACCCCCCCCCAAAAAGGAAAAAAGTGATAAAGTACAGGTAATCCTCGACTTACAACCGTTTGCTTAGTGACTATTTGAAGTTACAATGGCACTGAAAAAAGTGCCCCCCAAGCCACAGCCACGCTCTTCCTCCTGTCCGAGGTTTTCATTGTTGTGAGCATTTCTGTTGAGGATTGGCAGCGGGGGTGGGGTAGTGTTTGGTTTTTATTTCCCCCCCTCTGCTGGGTGGTTGCAGCAGGTTTTGGTCACTTCACATGACCCTGGGACACTGTGACCATCATAAATATGAATCAGTTGCCGGTTCAGCTCATTCCCCCTCCCCCGCTACCACTTTTCTAGGATGGTCGCGTACCACCTGCCAGGTGCCAATGTACCACCCTAGAACTCTCTATGAGGATTATCCCAGGATACAATTGGTTGTGGAATCTTCTTGGCACTGCTGCAAACACTGTATTGTAGACTAGAGATAGGTGGTATCTTATCCTTCCCCCTCTGTTGAGAGAGGGCTGCTCAGTGCTGACATGAATTGCCTCTTTTACACCTTGTTGAAGCCAATGATCCAATCCAACCAATCATAAATCCCCAAAAAACAAATCAAACAATGAGGTGGGCAGAGATGAAAAAAAAGAAAAACTCAAACAACATTCAGGAGGTGCAGGAAACATACCCACGCACAGGCACAAAAGCCTTAAATGCTTATATACAAATGCTCAACACTTGAGGAACAAACAGGACGAACTAGTACACGAGGGAGAGTATGACATAGTTGGTATTACAGAAACCTGGTGGGATGAAACCCATGAACAGAATGGACTAATGGATGGGTACAAATTGTTCAAAAGAAGGGGGAGTTGCACTATATGTAAGAAAACACTATATATCTACAGAAATGCACATGATCAAAGATAAAATCTCTCCAGAATGCATGTGGGTCAATATAAAAGAGGAAAAAAGTGACATTACCATAGGTGTATATTACAGACCACCCAACCAATCAGAAGAAATAGATGAACTCTTTGCCAACCAGTTAACAAATGTATGTAGGAAGCATACCACAATAGTAACGGGAGACTTCAACTATCCAGATAGCAACTGGGAGATAAACTCTGCAGCGAGCGGGAGATCAAACAGATTCCTAACCAACCTAGCCGACAACTTCGTCATTCAAAAGGTGGAGGAGGGAATTAGACATAAAGCCATACTGGACTTAATTCTAATTAATAGAGAAGAAGTGATAGAGGAAGTTGAAGTCGCCGTAACCTTGGGCGAAAGTGACTACGTCATACTGGAATTTAATATAGCACAAACACTAGCAACAGAAAACAATCCAACCAATGTCTTGAACTTCAAAAGAGCTGACTTTAACAAACTCAGAGAAGACCTAGGAAAGATCCCATTGATGAAAATCCTAAAGCACAAAACAAACCAAGAAGCGTGGGAAACTCTCAAAAATGTGATCATAAAAGCCCAGACCAGCACAATACCACTGAAAAGGAAAAACAAGAAATTCAAGAAGAAACCAGCCTGGCTGCACAAAAATCTCTCTGACAAACTGAAAGAGAAAAAAAAAACACACACAAATACAAAAAATGGAAAGAGGGGCATATAACTAAGGCCAATTATCAGCAGACAGCCAGAACATGTAAAGATGAAGTCAGGAAAGCAAAGGCTCAGGACGAACAAAGACTTGCAACAGAAATCATGGATAATAAAAAAAAGTTTCTTCCAACATATTAACAACAAGAAAAAAGTCAAGGAAACTGTAAGTCCACTAAAGAGAGAAGATAGCAAGGAAATAACAGGTAACAGGGAGAAGGCAGAGCTGCTTAACTCATACTTTACATCAGTCTTCACACAAAAAGAAACCATAGCCCAACATACCCCAAAAACCACTGCAAAGACAAATTAGAAACAAAAATTAAATAAGCAAGAAAATGGTAAGAGAACATCTATCTGACCTTGACAAATATAAATCACCGGGGCCTGACAGATTACATCCCAGAGTTCTGAAGGAGCTGGCAGATGTTATCTCAGAACCACTGCACCATATCTTTAAAAAAATCCTGGAGCATAGGGGACGTACCTGAGGATTGGAAAAGAGCTGATGTGGTTCCCATCTTCAAGAAAGGGGGAAAAAAACGGGCCCAGGAAACTACAGTTTAACATCAATACCTCGGAAAATCCTAGAAAAGATAATCAAAAAACAGATCTGCAAACAACTAGAAGCAAACAAAGTTATAACTAATAACCAGCACGGGTTTGTTAAAAACAGATCATGCCAAACCAATCTTATTTCATTGTTCGACCAAGTGCCTAAACTAGTGGACCAATGAAATCCGTGGACGTAGTATACTTAGACTTCAGTAAGGCATTTGATAAAGTAGACCACAACCTACTCCTTGGTAAGCTAGAAAAAGGTGTAATAGACAACATCACCACCAGATGGATCCGTAGCTGGCTGGCAAACCGTATTCAATGAGTAGTCCTCAAGGGCACTACATCCACATGGAGAGAAGTAAGCAGTGGGTGTACCACAAGGTCCCATCCTAGGCCCAGTACTCTTCAATATCTTCATCCATGACTTAGATGAGGGAATTGAAGGGGAGCTCATCGAATTTGCAGATGACACCAAACTGGCAGGAGTAGCCAACACCCCAGAAGACCAAGTAAGGATCCAAAAAGATCTTGACAAACTTGAACAATGGGCCCTATCCAACAAAATGAGTTTCAGTGTGGAGAAAAGCAAAGTTTTACATTTAGGTAGGAAAAATCAAAGGTACAAGTACAGATTGGGCAAGACCCGGCTTAAAAACAGTAATTGTGAGAGGGACCTTGGAGTCCTAGTGGACAATCACTTGACTATGAGCCAGCAGTGTGCAGCAGCCGCCAAGAAAGCTAATACAATCCTGGGTTGTATAAACAGAGGCATAGAATCAAGATCACGCAAGGTATTAGTACCACTTTATAAAACCCTAGTAAGACCACACCTGGAATACTGCAGCCAATTTTGGTCACCATACCACAAAAAAGATGCTGAGAGTTTGGAAAAAATTCAGAAAAGAGCAACTAAGATGATCAAAGGCCTGGAGACTAAAACACATACGAAGAACGGCTGCAGGACTTGGGTTTGGCTAGTCTAAAGAAAAGAAGAAATAAACAATCAGATAAAGAAAGATTTAGAAAGATGGAAAAATTTGCAACTCTCCTTCATGGGGAGAACTGCAGCAGTAAAGATGAACATTTTACCTAAATTACTCTTTCTATTGCAGAATGTCCCCATAAAATTAGAGAAAAAATATTTTGTAAATTTGAATAAAATAATATTGAAATTTATTTGGCAGGGGAAGAAACCTAGAATTAAATTAAAACTACTACAAGAAGCCAAAAAGAGGGGGATTCGGACTACCTGACTGGGAGCTGTACTACCAAGCTGCAATACTCACTTGGGTGCGGGATTGGATAAATTTAAAAAACAGAAGGCTATTAACTCTAGAGGGTCATGATTTACAATCTGGATGGCATACATTTTTGTGAGATGAGAGATATAACGTTCATCAATACTTCCAGAGACACCATATCAGAGCAGCATTACTAAATGTGTGGATTAAAGTTAAACAACAGAACTATATAGAAACACCGGTATGGCTCTCAACACTGGAAGCGCTAGTGCAGGGATGGCGAACCTTTTAGAGACCGAGTGCCCAGACTGCAACCCAAAACCCACTTACGCATCATCGAGTGCCGGGTGCGTGTGGCCCATTGGCTGGGTGTTGCCAAATGGATGGGCGTGGCCAATTGGGTGGACGTGGCTGCGGTGGTAGTGGCAGACTGGGTGGGACTAAAAAGTTCAATCAATCAATTCCAACTTTGCAAGATCTTTTTTTTCCCGTGAGAAGTTGAAATTGACTGATTGAATCTTTTTTTTTTTTTTTGCACATGGTGGCAGAGGCCTAAAGTGAAAAGGTTTTATAAAACCCAGCTGAAGGCCTATGACTGGGGCAATGGCGCATGTGCCCATAGAGAAGGCTCTGAGTGCCGCCTCTAGCACCCGTGCCATAGGTTCGCCACCACTGCGCTAGTGCATCCAAATTTCATGAACTTGGGAAAAGTAGTTACATACAGAGATATTCTAAATGAACAAGGGGAACTTAAATCTAGACAAGAATTAAAAGAAAACAGGGTACAATTGGAATGGTGGGTGTACCTGCAAATTCAGTCACATTATAAGAAAGGCAAAAAGGAATGGGGTATACGGAGGGATCTGACAACACTAGATAAAATATTATTAGGAACGGAGGAGAAAGCAATCCAAAGAACATATAAATATTTATTGGAATATAAAATAGAAGAGGAGCAGGTAAAAGAAGTGATTATAACATGGGCTCAAAATTTCGGATATAATATCGATTTAGACAAATGGCAAATGTTATGGGAAAGAAATAGAAAGTTAACCTTGGCCACCTCATATAAAGAGAATTTGTACAAAATGTTTTACAGGTGGCACTTCTCCCCAACAAGACTGGCAAAGATGAGAAAAGATATGTCATCACAGTGTCGGAATTGCAAGAAAGTGTTAGGGACTTACTATCATATGTGGTGGACTTGTTCCAAAGCCAAAGAATTTTGGCAGATAATAAAGACTTGGTTGGAGGAAATGTTGGGACTAAAGATAGATCCCAGACCAGAACTGTTTTTACTGGGAATGATAGATGGGAAGTTTAACAAAGAAGAGACATATCTAGTATTGCATATTATAACAGCAGCAAGGTTGGTCTATGCCCAGAACTGGAAAAACTGAAATTCCCCGGTGGAGAGTGAACTAATTAAAAATGTTTTGATATGTGCAGAGATGGATAGACTAACGTCAGAAATTAAAGACAAAGATGAAACAGAGTATTACGAAGTTTGGGATAAGATGTACTATTGGTTAGACTCCAGGAGAAAAAGTCAGAAGAAAGCTTAGAACAAGTCAGAACAAAGAAAATGTAAATTTTCAACCTCAAAGTGAGCGTAAGATAGAGATCAGAAAGAATATGAAATAAGAATGGAAATGGAAGTTATGCTGTAACTAGACGTAAATATGTATGTAAATATATAAATATGTAAATAGCATATAATGCAATATGTAAATGGTATAAAAGATCAATGAATAGGGAGATATATGGTATATGGCAGCGGTTCTCAACCTGTGGGTCGCGACCCCATTTGGGGTCGAACAACCATTTCACGGGGGTCGCCAAACAACGCAGTCTGCCATTTTTCCCTTTTCCTTAGCTGTGCTACTCCCTCTTATTCTATTGGCTTTTGAAAGCCAATAGAATAGATTCTCTTGAATAGAGTCTAATTCTATTGGCTTTCAAAAGCCAATAGGAATTGTCCAGGCTGTCTCTGCCTTGCTGAGCCTGCCAAAAGTCCCAGTCTGCAAACAGTGCTGCAAGTTGTCTGCAGCGAAGGCGAGCTGTCTGGAAGTTTCCACCCCTCCCTGCTGAGCAACTACTAAAAATGTAAGTAAAAGAGGGCCAGGGGTGGGAGGCCGGCAGGTGCAGGGAGGGTTGCTGGCATGTGTGGGGCCCAGCGGGTGCCTTACCTCCCTTGGGCTGGGCCAGCTGGCGGCCCAGCCGGTAGTTGCCCTGTGCCGTCGCTGGCGCAGCCGCCCAGGAGTGCCTGGGCCTTTCTGCCACCCCCCTGAATCGGCGGTGGCCAAGGTAAGGCTAGCGGGGCAGCGGCGGGCGCAGGGAGGGTTGCTGGCACGCGTGGGGCCCGGCGGGTGCCTTACCTCCCTTGGGGTGGGCCAGCTGGTGGCCCAGCCGGTGGTCGCCCTGCGCCGTTGCTGCCCTTTGTCAGCTACGCCTCGGCCGGCGCAGGGGGTGGCACCACGCATGCGCGGCGCTCCCGGGCAGGGAAATACAGGTAGTCCTCGACTTACGACCGGCAGGGGATCGCGGCATTAGAAAGGTTGAGAACCACTGGTATATGGTATAGTATGTATGGCAAAATAACAGCCAGAAAAGCCACACTGTGTTCAACCTGTTTTTAAATGTTTATTCAATAAAAAGAAAAAGAAAAAAAAGAAGAAATAGGGGAGATATGATAGCAATATTCTAGTATTTGAGGGGCTGCCACAAAGAAGAGGGGGTCACATTATTCACCAAAGCACCAGAGGGCAGGACAAGAAACAATGGTTGGACGAAGCAACCTGGAATTAAGGAGAAACTTCCTGACAGTGAGGACAATTAACCAGTGGAATAGTTTGCCCCCAGAAATAGTGGGCACTCCACAAATAGTGGCTAGATAGTCGTTTGTCCGAGATGGTATAGGTTCTCCTGCTTGAGCAGGGGGCTGGACTAGAAGACGTCCAAGGTCCCTTCCAGCTCTATTCTACTCTATCCTCTATCCAAAATGTGGACTTTGCCATCTTCAAAAAAGTGACCTTTGTCTTTCAAATGCAGATAGGCAGCTGAATCTTGCCCTGATGGGTTTGATCTACTACGTTATCACGCACTTATGAAATGGTTTTGTTTCATCAATGTACAGATCTGCACATATCTCACTGCATTGTACTGCATATATCACTTTGCTAAGTTTTTGTCTGGGTGCTTTATCCCGGGGATGGACAAGCTTTTGCCTTAGTGTATTCTTGGGCTTAAAGTGTAGATGTATGTTGTACTGGTTGAAAATTTGCCTGAGCTTTTCAAATATTCCTGCAACGTATGGAATGATGTTGCTACATTTGTTGATGAAGGAGCTCCTGCTGGATCTTTTTCTGGATTTGATGAAGGCCCAATTTGGATAATCAGAAGTTCTGAGGGATTCCTTAACATATTTTAGTTCTTTTTCTTTTCCCTCTTTACTGGTAGCCAAACTACCAGTAAAAACGACCATCCTGTCAGAACCTATCCTCCGTCCCTCCCCCCCCATCACAACTGATGAAATTTCTTGGATGAGAAACGAAATGTTTTGTTCTTTTTCTTCAAGGAAAAAACCGTCCAGTTGCCTTAAAAAAAAAAAGTACTTTTGAGACAATTATGACCTGGATGACTGAGTATCTCCACAGACTGTTCTAAGAGATGGCTCGCGTATAGGTGGCATTCCTTAATGCCTATGGTAAGCCATTGGAATAAAATGGGAGCATTGTCAAAAACCAGAAATTATCCCTGAAAAAAATTCAGCTACTGATATATATGCAGACTTCAACTGATTCATTACTTTTTCTAGAAATTCTTGGGATCCATATTTTGAAATTAGAAGATGGGGATCGCTGATAGAAAATTCATACAATAGGCAGAACCAAGTCACACAATAGCTTCTCTGAACACTGAAAGTCAGCCTTCCTGAAATAAGTAGTACAGAGTACAGAGAGGAGCAATTCTACCTGCCTGTCCCGGGATCTTTGCATGTTCTGTGCTCTCCTTCATCGAACCCTTAAAACTCTACTGCGTTTTAGCAGTCCGCCCACCTCGTTGCACCTGGGCGCTTAGAAACTCGAGGGATGGGTCTGATGGGCTTTTTTCCTCCCCTCCCCTTTTAGGTCTTCATAATTTTTTTTTTAAACTGATGCCCCCCACCCACCTACCCCTTGCATGAATTAATGTATTATTCCCATTAGACCCGTGCGCTGGCTGAGGCGCGGCGCTGCAAACGATTTCTTCCAGGCAGAACTTCGGAGCGCAGCTTCGCACCGTCGCCCTCGCTCCCGCCCTTAAGAAATGTGGTGCCCGCAGTAAGTGCTGGTGAAGGCTATCAGCGCCTGGCTTGATGACGTAGAGGAGGTGCGCCGCCGGATGAGCCGAGCGCGGGGGCACGGCTCAGGTCGGGAGAACTTCTGGAGCGGTAAGTCGCCGGGCCCGGCAGCCTTTATTTCTCGCGGGTGCCTCTGTCTGCCGGCCCCGGGCCCCGGGCGAGAGTCTCTTTTTTAGGGGGCTTCTCAAGAGCGGAGGAGGTCTGGCCGAAAGCAATTGCAAACCCTTAAGTACCCGACTCCCGGTCACTTCGGAACGTGGAGTTAGCGTGTCCGATGAGCGTTGCTTGGGCCCGCAGGGTTGACTTCACTTTTTGTCAAATGGAACCGCTGGAAGAGGCGCTTTGCTTTCTCTTCCCTCCCCCGCTTTTTCTTCTGCCAGGGTGGTTTGGCCAACCTTGAAGAGTCAATGCTATTGGGCGTTCCTGTAACTCCTGTATGTTAACACAGACCGATCCTTGGGCATGTTTGTCTGGAAGCATCTCATCCTCTGTCCAGTAGGGCTGATTTGCAAAGAAGTGGGCGCGCTCATCCGTGAAAGGAATATATATATATTTCACGGATATATCTCCCTGGGGTGAACAAAGAGGTGTAGAGTAGGTATGAACGTGTCTCTGAAACTCACTCGGTGTCATTTGAATGGACTTTCAGCTGCCTTGAGATGGTTGAAGGACTTTTACTAACGCGGATCTATGGCACGGGCTCTTAAGAATGGAATCGTTTTGCAATTTTACACTTTGCACTTATGCAAAGTCACCCCATAGTTAGGTGGCAATGTGTGTAATTCGGTTTATTCAAAAATTGGTGAGACAGTCCTGCTATGTTTGGGAAAATTTCTGTTAAGTGGAGCTCTGGAATCTTGTTCCAAAATTCTTCCTTAATGGCCCCAGTAGCCATAAATCTGTTTTCAATGGATCTATAGTAGTTCAAATACTTAATGTAAATAGATCAACCAAAGAAAGAAATCTGGTAATGTCTTTACATTGTTGTTCTAAAAGGT
Organism: Bothrops alternatus; assembly: GCA_034064705.1. Taxonomy (NCBI): domain Eukaryota; kingdom Metazoa; phylum Chordata; class Lepidosauria; order Squamata; family Viperidae; genus Bothrops; species Bothrops alternatus. The sequence continues at coordinate 15,816,952 of JARGCV010000023.1, forward strand.
ATTAATGGTAAAGGAATTTCAAGTTCAGTGTATCAGTCAAATCTGTTTGATGTCTTTGAGAACCCCCATTTGCAATTTCCCCCTAAATGTACTTCAAAGATGTAGTGGTATTTATAGGTATCATATTCCCTACTTAAGCTTATATTCAAGTTAGGATCTTTCTGGTGGCTGCTTATGTGTACTGGGGAGGAAAGCAAAATCCTATACCACTTCTGTTGTGATCCCTTATCCATTTTGGGAATCTATTATACATTAGAAGCATTCTTGTTATCTTCTTATAGTATTTTAGAAACCACTGCAGATAATTGGTCAAAATGTAGAGATTCTGTGGAAAATGAAGGGGTTAATTATCACCAGTGAGCTTAGTCATGCTTGGTTTTCTCATGAAACTGAGAATAAGAGAACAAATTTATATATTGTTTTAAATGTAAAACTGTAGACTTAATTGTGGCAGTTTAATATGTGCTTTGATTTTATTTGTGTTTGATAAAAATTAGAGAAATAGATGAGATTTTTTAATCCCATTTAAACTACAGACATATTAGTTTAAATATTAATGCCAGTACATACATTCTTCCAAATATTGATAAATTGTAACCAATAAGTATAACAGATCTTTTTATAATTTAGTCTGCTGCATGTATAAATTCTATGGTTAATGTTGCTTATAGACACAAAACCATAAACTACAAAACAAGAAATAAGTCCCTTTGAATTTAGAATATTTTGCTGATGGGTCGTTGGTTTTCTCTGAGCTTGGTTGTTTTCTTGCAGAGGTTTGCTTACCCAAACTAGTAACCTTAGTGCTTGCCCTATCTGTGTTGGTGGGAGTGGTCCTCTAGAGGGTCTTTGGTTGAGCCCTTTACTGTTATCTTTTTTGGCAGTTCCTTGATTGGGGTATTGATTACTTCTTGATTGTTGGCCTGATATTAATCCAGGTGTTAATCTATGCTCTTTGGGGTATTGATTGCTGGTGGGCAGGTATTTTGTTTTTTTTGTTCCCTTTTTGCCTTGTAATTGGTTAAGACTTATTGTCATAGTTTCAATTGGCAAATTGACCATCCTAGACTAAGCCAAGGCCAAAAATTCTAGAGAATTCTTAGAAATTGGCCATCAGTAGACATAAACAAATCTACATGCTGTGCAAAATAAACAGTCAACAAGCCAAAAATGGAACAAAAAAAACCCAAAACATCTCCCCACCTGCAATCATCACTCTGATGAGCATAGATTAATACCAAGATTAACATCAGACCAACAATCAAGAAGTAAACAATACCTCAATCAAGGAAGCGCAAAACAAGATAACAGCGAAAAGCCCAACCAAAGAATCTCCAAGACCACTCCCACCAGCAGGGCATGCCACCAGAATATACACTGAGAGCAAACTCCAGTTCTTACTACCGTAGCACTGATGATATTTGGTTTGGGTACTGAAACCTCTGCCAGAAAACAACCAAGGTCAGAGGTCACCAAAAACCAGTCATTTCAAGCCTGAACTGGAAATATTCTCCTTTATTGGAATTTGCCATTTGTCACACTTTCTTGTTCACTTTTTACAAGTAGGATATTTAAACCTTTCCATTCTGATTACATTTTTTGCAGATAGAAATATTTATGGAAAGAGATTTTTAAAGTACTGATTTATTTATGGTTTTTAGCTAGATCATTATTGAAGTTATCCATCCAATTGAATAAGCATTAAATTTGATTTTTCATTTTCACTGCTGCACTGTTAAATCATAATTAAAAAAATGACTTCTCCTACCGGTAGTAGTGGAATGAATATTGTTATAAATTGGCTGTTCTAGTGGGGATGACTAAACAAACTACAGAATCTGTGATTTATTTAGTAGGTGCAAATAGAGAATTCTTGTGCTACCTTTGTAACAAATTAGAATTGATAACATAGTTCTTGATTTTTTATAACTTATTCTGGGTGGGAGAAAGTGACAAGGATCCTCTTTTCCATTTGTGCTAAATATGCAATGATAGATTTCTTGGATTCTTTATCACCTTCTGCTAAAAGGAACACCACAAAGAGACTGACTGAACTAGTCGTGATAAGCTAGAATTCTTCAGAATATTATCTAAGAGTGACATACAGATGAGTTATTTAATTGAACTATGTACAGTAATCCAAAGGCCTAGTTCAGGGGTAGGCAACCTCGGCTCTTTTATGACTCATGGACTTCAACTCCCAGAATTCCCGAATCAGCCATGCTGACTCGGAAATTCTGGGAGTTGAAGTCCACGAGTCATAAAAGAGCCGAGGTTGCCTACCCCTGGCCTAGTTAATCAAGTCTTGTTTATTAAAATGGTGTTAGAATCTTAGACTAAGATGGAGCCACATAATCCATTGGTCAACTCATGATTTGTGCAGGAATTCAAATTTAATCATCTCCAATCATTGGTTATTTAGGCTTATCTTAAAACACATTTGGTGAAGTGAATCAGTTTCCCGGTTAAACTATTCTTTCTGTTAGGAAAAGATTTTGTAAGTCAAAATATGTCTTCCTGTAACTTAAATCTGTTATTCTATGTGCAATATTCTGGACTGTAAGTCTTAATTTTCTTCTCTGTGATATACTTGCAGGTTTTGAAGAGTGGTGTTGCCTTGTTTTGTAGTCCTCTCATGCTACCTTCAACCTTTCTTTATTGGTCTTAATTCTAGCCTTGAATCATCCTTATTATGCTTCTGTGAACCAATTTTAATCAGTCTAAATCATTCTTTAAGTGCGCTGTCCAGTATGGGTCACATAAATTCAAACTGGAGTTTGCCTCATGGAGAATAAAGTATGTAGAACACTTCCCTATGGTTACTACATTTCTATAAATGCACACTCAATATCAGGCCTATCCAATCTATGGCCCATGGGCTGCATGCGGTGGCTCCACAAGGTAATAAACTTTTAACATTATTATGTGATTTACATACATTAATTATATATTTTATATGTGGCCTGTGGCAATTCCTCTTCACTTAATGCAACCCAGGCAAGCCAAAAGGGTGGATACTATGTTCAATATTCATTTGCCCCTTTTGCTGTTATATTTATTCTTTCTGGAGTGAATCATTCCTGGGGTAATTCAGCAGTAGCAAAAAATACATCCTTTAGATCAGCACTGATTCAGTGTGTTCTGGGAGTGATCTCACCCCAAAGCAGACCTTTTGAGGCCAGAACACCACGTCTTGAAACAGTTACTGCTAAGAATATTTTGATATTTTGTTTTACTGAGCCTTTGCATTAGGTTTATCAATTACTTGGAGTAATCAGGCATTAACTTACTAGCCAGGGTTTCTTAATTATTTTGTAATTGAAAATCATCCAGTGAATCCAGCCCTCTCTACGTTTTTGTCTTTAAAGTCATTGCACGTATTTGGGAAGAAATAATTTTAGTTGCATGCATGCATATTTGCCATTTCCTTCATTTTTAAAGGCCTTTTAAACCAAATTCGGTACCAAATATTAAACATTAAACATTTATTTACTATTTCAATTATTTTATGGCATTACAAAAAAAAATTCTTCTCACTTTTTGTCAAATGCATTCTTGAGTAAACATGTTGAGGGGCTAAGGGGTAGAGGAATGACTAGGTCCCCATTCCAATGAAGCCCTGTTTTTAGGTATTCATCATCCTATTTCCTATTTGCTCTTTTCTTTTGGAACTGCTTGTGCAAAATCACAGTGCCACATAACACAGCACATGTGGACTCATTGTCAGGAACTGTGCTTGAGAGCTTTTTATTACGATCAGTTTTTCAAATGTTAATAAACCAGTTTTTAGCCACTAATCCATTTTTGCAAGCCAGTGACTAGTCCTCAAAATGGGGAAGTGAGAGCTGAGGTGGTGAACACACACTCTGCCTTGGTAGGCAATAAGTTGAGGCAACAATTTGAAGCAATGCGCAGGCTATGGCTGGTGAATTCAGGAAGGTTGCAGCAGACCACTCCATGAAACACGGTTCAAGAATCGCTGCTATTAAGTAGTTGGCGCAAAATAAAAACCGTAACAATATTTTGTTTTACCTTACTTTGGCTGTGTTTACCTCACCTTTTCAAGCTAAATGTATGCAAAGAAAAATGGTTGTATGCATGATATAAGTGAAAGGACTGAGCAAGATCCTTTCTGCCTAGAAATTTGCTTCAAGAGAAGGTAGATGACAGTTGTGAAATAAAAAAAAATAGGACAAAACCAGTTTTAAGTATTTTTAATTTACTCTTACTCTACTTACTAGTTTTGTTTTTTTTCCCTTTGGAAACAGTTTGGTAATAGTTAATAGAAATTTATTTCATCTTTTTTAGGTTAGTTTGTTTGGTTTGTTCTCAGTAGTTACAATGGACTATAAAAGTAACAAGCTGTGACAAGCTGATTTGCTGTTGCTTGTTATGCTTCCAAACTGTAACTATATTCCTTAATTCAGGGCATTATTGAGATTCTTCCCAGAGATTCTTCCCATCCTGCTTACAATCTTTTTGGACTGTTGCCTTCTGGTAGAAGATATAGAACATTTAAAACTCGGACCACCCGTTTTCTGAATAGCTTTTATCCCAGAGCTATAATTGCACTTAATAATGAACTAAAGGGCCACCATCAGTGAACTGTTGGCTAGTACTACTTGGTCTGTTGGGTGGATGCTGGGTGGTTTGGGGGTGGGGAATTGTGGTGGGTGGGAGTGTGTTTGGGGATTATGTGTGGGACCTGGTCTTTGGATGTCATGTAAATTTCGTTGTGTGTGTATACACACATAATAACAATAAAGTTATTATTAAATGTTAAAAGTTAATTTTTTTTTAATGTGTATACCCTTTGTTTTCAAAGTTCAGTCTTGGGTAATGTAATTTTTTTTTATTTTGCCCATTTTCTGGGAAACCCCCCCCCCACCACAAACAGATACTCTCCTTATGTACTTTTTGCTATGATTTTAAATGTTATATTGCACTAATATATTTATTTAAATGAAAGCTGCAAAGATTTATCTTTGCAGATTTTTAATTGACATTTTGTTGACTTATATAACTTATAAGTTATTGACTTATATAACTTATATAACTAATTACTGAATCCCATTCCTGTGGTGCTGGAAGCAACAAACTTGATAACATTACTTCGTCTGTGAAAAAATAGTTACTCCAGCACAGCAGTAATGTATGTTATGAATTTTACTTGAACACAGTAATCTGAGACTTTTTATCTCTTTCAGGTCTGGAATCTTTATTTTATATACTTGATGTTTTATCAAATATGTCAATGCAGATTGCAAACTAGTTTTTGGGATGCTTCAACGAAAGCTACTTCCTTAAGGCAGATGTTGTGAAGCTTGATTTCTGGATTTAGTTTCTGGAAGTAATCCTCATTTGACTGGACACTTGATTGCTACAATGGATCAAAACAACAGTTTACCACCCTATGCTCAGGGCTTAGCATCCCCACAGGTAATATATATATATATAAACTAATGAACTTATTGAAAATCAAAATTTTCAAAACAGTTTTTAGAGACCTGTAGTGTTGAATGGGTTGTGGATTCCACTTTCTTTTTTTTAACCTTTCTTTGCTGTTTTTTCCCCCTGAATTTTAAAACAGCCTTGTTTATAATCTCTTTATAGCTCAATATTTGATTGGTTGTTACTTGCCATGCCAGCCTCTCTGCAGGTTAGGACAACTTTTTGTTAATTCTTATCTCTTATCTTTTCAATGACATCAGTGATGGATATGAAAGCAGTAAGAACTGTTTATTGTTGTACAATTTTCATTATTGAAACTCTTGGCATGAACAGAACAATAATTGCTTGACAGCTAACTCTTCAGGTTTATCTGCCTGAGATATACATATGGACATATTTCTTGATTTTTGTCCCTCTATATTAGGGGTTCTCAACCTTGGCAATAAGACTTGTGGACTTCAACTCCCAGAATTCCTCAGCCAGCAAAGCTGGCTGAGGAATTCTGGGAGTTGAAGTCCACAAGTCTTAAAGTTGCCAAGGTTGAGAACCCCTGCTCTATATTAAGGCTTTACAACCTTCTTATTGGAACCAGAACAAAAAGTATTTTCTCCTCCTTTATTCTTTGTATTTTTTTTCTAATGGTTTTATTAAATATTATTTTGATCAAATAAAATTAATATAAAAATCTAATACAAACATATTAAAAAAGAAAAAAAAGTGAAAGAAACTAAAACAGTAAGAAAAAGAAACTTCCCCCTTCATCACCAGCAAGTATTATTCAGCATTAACAGCTTATCACTGTCTATTAAAATATAGTATAGTAGCTGTGAGAGGGACCTCAGACTCCTAGTGGATTATCACTTAAATATGAGCCAGCAGTGTGCTGCAGCTGCCAAAAAGGCCAACACAGTTCTAGGCTGCATTAACAGAGGAATAGATTCAAGAGCACGTGAAGTATTAATACCCCTTTACAATGCCTTGGTAAGGCCACACTTGGAATACTGCATCCAGTTTTGGTTACCACGATGTAAAAAAGATGTTGAGACTCTAGAAAGAGTACAGAGAAGAGCAACAAAGATGATTAGGGGACTGGAGGCTAAAACATACAGTATAAGGAACAGTTGCTGGAATTGGGTATGTCTAGTTTAATGAAGAGAAGGACGAGGGGGGACATGATAGTGTTTCAATATCTCAAGTGCTGCCACAAAGAAGAGGGAGTCAAGCTATTCTCCAAAGCGCCTGAAGGCAGGAGAAGAAGCAACGGATGGAAACTAACCAAGGAGAGAAGCAACCTAGAACTAAGGAGAAACTTCCTGACAGTGAGAACAGTTAACCAGTGGAACAACCTGGTTCCAGAAGTGGTGAATGCTCCAACACTGGAAGTTTTTAAGAAGAGACTGGACAGCCATTTGTCCGAAATGCTATAGGGCTTCCTGCCTGTGCAGGGGGTTGGATTAGATGACCTCCAAGGACCCTTCCAACATTGTTGTTATTATTATCAAATACGGTATATCTTCTTTCCATACCTCAACCCCTTTTCTATCAATTCATCTCTAAATCTTCAACCCTCATTCAATCAGCAGTGGTCCAGTAACAAATGCCCCAAATACCTAATAACAGAAGTATATAATACCCCTTTCCACTTAGTCTGAATCCCCTAAAATCTATATTTTGCTTCATTCTGTGAGTTGAGTGTTCTCCTCCAATTGTAATCTTTAGTTCCCTCTAGTATCCAAGTTGTAAAGTTTTATGCTTTTTTAAAAAAAAAATCAAAACTGAAGAAGCCTTTTCCCACAGGAAGGATTCTTTATAATGGATTCCAAAATCTTATTTGATCTTTTATCTGAAGCCTTAGTCCAGTGGTTCTCAATCTTTCTCAGGTTGAGACCCCACTTGCCCCGCCCATGCGCGCAGCGACCCCGCGCCGAAATTTTTTTTTAAAAAAAAATTAAAAACAAAACAAAATGGTGGCCGCGATGGGCGGATCCGTGCATGCGTGGATCCGCCCATCGCGTGCACCGCGCATGTGCGGATCCGCCTGTCGCGGCCGCCATTTTGTTTTATTTATTTATTTATTATTAATTTTTTTATTATTATTTTTTGGCGCGACGGGTGGATCTGTGCATGCGCGGCGCGCGCGCCAAAAAAAATAAAATAAAATAAAAATAAATAAAAATAAAAAAAACAAAATGGCGGCCCGCGGTGTCCGGTGACCCCCGCGAAATGGTCGTGCGACCCCAAATGGGGTCACGACCCCAAGGTTGAGAACCGCTGCCTTAGTCCATTTGTAACTTTCTAAAATCAAAGTTTTAACCATATTTTTGTTGTTTGTCTCTCTCCCTCCCCCACAAAACAAAACGTTCTTAAAACTGTAGTTAGTGCTTCTTCTGCCTACGATTGAAGGAAAATCATTTTGGTGTTTTAAAATGTGCTGCTCCAAGGGTTCCCAATAGCTGAAAAACAGTTAACAAACAATTTCCAGAAGCAATTAGAAAGGAAGTATGTGAGCCTATTATCTTGCAAGGTGCTGAGCACAGTTTGATCGAGATGGCTATTCTCTCGAGATGGCTATTCTCTCATCTCCCAGAGCTGTAAACCTGCTGGAGACTGCTGTCTTGTGGTTTTCTTGCAAGGAATTGCTGCCTGGAGCACTTGTAGGTAATCTCACATCTTCTCCTCGTCTGGAGGGAAATATCAAAAGCCAGTTTGCTCACTGGCTCTTCATTCCACTGCAGTCATCTGATCCACTTTTTCCAGACCTGTCTTCAGTTCATTTCTTCCCCAGAAGTCCCTTTTACACTTCAGTTTTTGTGGCCCCCTAGAATGTAGGTAATCCCCAAGTTAACGAATGTTCCCTTAGCAAATGTTTGAAGTTATGCGGTAAGCTCCCCCAAGTGTTTATGAAAAAGTCCCGAAATTATGAATGTTGCCACATCACGGCAGTTGTTCACCCTTACAAACGACCGCAGAGGCACTGCAACATTCACCCTGGTTATTCCCTCGCCCCGCCCCACCCCGAGTCTACCTAGGCACGAGGCCTTGGATGCTCAACTTGCATAGATCGAGATCCTTCGCTTTCTTGGCTGCTCCAGGCTTTCGGTGTATTCGCAGAGAATAGAGGCCTAAAGTAATGCAAGATCACGTGAAATCAGTGGTGTGAGATCTCATGCTGCTGATCTCACGTGACCTCACGGTACTTTAGGCCTCTGCAACAGATAACAGAGCGGAAGCTGGGGGAGGCTTCTGCCTGCCTCTGGAGGCCTGATCCAGGTGTTAGAGGCCTTTTCTGGGCCACTGCTGCCCAGAAAAGAGGCCAGGGGACACTTCCACAGACCTCTGGAGGCCTGATCTGGGCATCAGAGGCCTTTTTTAGGCTGCTGATGACTGGAAAAGAGGCTGGGGAACACTTCTTTGGACCTCCGGAGGCCCAATCTGAGCCTCAGACGCCTTTTCCGGGCTGCTGCCGCCCAGAAATGAGGCTGGAGGATGCTTCCACGGGCCTTCGGAGGTCCGTTCTGGGCCTTGGAGGCCTCCCTCTGCTCTTGCCAGGAGCAGGGAAAGAAACAGGGAGGTTGGAGAGGAGACAGATCTTCACAAGGTAAGTGATCTGGCACCGCAGGATTGGGCGGGGGAGCAATTGTGGGGATCCCAGGGGAGGGAGCATGAGGTAAAATGAGGACCCAGATTGTTGGGGGCAATATGGTGGTTCTGTAAGCGCTATGAAGTGATGCATAAGTGCTATTGCTATTGCAAGATATCCAGAATACAACAGCCGTTCTTTAAATAACTCTGCACATTCCTAATCTTGTTCATGATAGTTCATGTATGTTGTAGACTTTTGATTTTTTAAAATTGTATTTATTTTGTAGAGTGCAATGACTCCAGGCATCCCTATTTTTAGTCCTATGATGCCCTACGGCACTGGGCTCACACCCCAACCTGCTCAGAGTACCAACAGTTTATCTATCCTGGAAGAACAACAGAGGCAGCAGCAGCAGCAGCAGCAGCAAGCAGCAGCACAGCAGTCCACTTCACAACCGACACAAGCGCCATCTGGTCAAACCCCACAGCTCTTCCACTCACAGACTCTCACGACTGCTCCTTTACCAGGAACCACACCTCTCTACCCCTCTCCAATGACTCCCATGACTCCTATAACGCCTGCCACCCCTGCTTCCGAAAGCTCCGGGATTGTACCGCAGCTCCAGTAAGTGCAGGTTCTACTCTGCTCACAGATCCTGTACTTTTAATGATGGTACTTTTTAAGAGGGAATTTTATATTGCTATTTTTTTAGAGCAAGGTGGGCAACCTGCGTTCTGAGTTCATGCTGTCGAATGGCTATGTTTCAGTAGCATATGTTGCTATGTTGAATGCTTGGCAAAAAAAAACCCAAAACCCACCTTTGAAAACAGGTTCTTTGCAGGCATGTATTCAGAACGCCAATGCATTAAGTTGGATTTAAAATTACTTTCTTTCAGTTGTTTAAAATTTATTTGATGTCTCTTGAGGTTTTTTAGTTTAGATTTTGACGGGTATTGTGGCTTGTAACTAGTGCTCACATAGTTACTGTTGTAATAAGTTTTTGTTGTTGTTGTTAGTTGCGAAGTCGTGTCTGACCCATCCCGACCCCATGAACGATGTTCCTCCAGGCCCTCCTGTCCTCTACCATCTTCTGGAGTCCATTTAAGCTCACGCCTACTGCTTCAGTGACTCCATCCAGCCACCCCATTCTCTGTCGTCCCCTCCTTCTATTCCCCTCAATCTTTCCCAGCATTAGGCTCTTCTCCAGTGAGTCCTTCCTTCTCATTAGGTGGCCAAAGTAATTGAGTTTCAACTTCAGGATCTGGCCTTCTAAGGAGCAGTCAGGGTTAATCTAGGGTAGCTTTATTGGAAGCTTTTAAGATTACCTAATATATCTGCAAATTCTCTCTAGGAATATTGTGTCTACAGTAAATCTTGGTTGCAAACTTGACCTAAAAACCATTGCCCTTCGTGCTCGAAATGCTGAATACAATCCCAAGGTAAGATATAATGGAGAGATAACAACTAATCTTAATCAATGATGATTGTTTGCTATTTTTGCTTCTGATAGCTCACGGGACGTGCTTCAGTTACTGCAAAGGAGACTTCTGAGTATGCTTTTTAAATGTAGCCAAGAAAAAGATCCTTGTGGCTGCAGTAATAGCCTTAAAGAACAATGCCACTATGTAGTCATGTTGTGTCAAACCATTTTATACTAAAAACTTGGCAAATCTTTTTGTAAAGTATGAAATAACTTACTTCAATACTTTTGAAAGTATTTTAGATTTACTCTGTTTTGTTTGCAAAAGAGTTTTTGAGCTCCAAAATTCCCCTAGAATGCTCAGAGCTTCCCATTTTATATTGGAATTTCACGAGGGTTCATGCTTGAAATGGTTCATATTTTAAATTTTGTACACCACTACATACGTCCAGTCATTTTAAGGCTTGCTATATAAGCATATAATCATTTGTTGTGATATATGGTAGTTTTGATAAAATAAAAGGTAACATTTGACAGCATTAGTAGATCCCATCTCTAGTTGGTCATAAATAATTTTTTACAAAGCTGGCTGGGTTCATACCTCATGCCAAGCAGCCTACATTGTGACTTTGCCTTCTGGTAGTAATTGTGGGATGAAGATCTTGTTAACCCTTTTGTAAAAGAAGGCATAGGAACAAGGGCAAAACTTTGCAATTAAACAAAAGTTTTGCAAAGAAATGAAGTATTACATGAAAACAAGCAATTGTTTTCACTTAAGCATTCATAAAGCAGTCTCTTCTAGAATTAATTTGATGAAAAAGTATTGTCTATTCTACTTGAATTCATTTAGACATGACCCTCAATCCAAATTTATTCCAATGTTTTGGCTAACAAAGAAGTTTGATAAATGTCTTTTCCATAAACAAAGGTAATTAATATAATTATTATATGATACATTACGTTGTAATTGTAGATGTTTTAATATTTTTTTGAAGTGAAGAATGGAGATTAATGCAACTTCAACTTACTCATGTACATTTAGATATTTGTTGTTATTGTTGTTGTTATAAAAGTGTTTTTCTTGTTTCAGCGTTTTGCTGCTGTAATTATGAGAATAAGAGAGCCACGTACCACAGCCCTCATATTCAGCTCTGGAAAAATGGTGTGCACAGGAGCTAAAAGGTATGCAAGCCCAAGCTGAAGCAATTATCTGCAGCCATTTAACTTATTAGCATTTGGTCCAACAGATATGGTCATTTGACACAGGTACTCTGATAAAAGCCAGCTAATAGGTATGTAATTTACAAACTGTGTGTATATCATTCAGAGTTTCCTTGATGAAATAACAACGCATCTTATACTTTTTCAGTGAAGAGCAGTCCAGACTGGCTGCGAGAAAGTATGCTAGAGTTGTACAGAAGTTGGGCTTTCCTGCAAAATTCTTGGATTTTAAAATTCAAAATATGGTTGGCAGTTGTGATGTAAAATTCCCTATCAGACTTGAGGGATTGGTTCTTACACATCAACAGTTTAGCAGGTAGGCCAAAAAATTATGTTATCTTAAATGTATATTAAAAATACTTTTTTATTTTGTGTTTCTCAGTTTTATTTACTCATAGTTTTTTGGAGTCATTTCCATAGGCAATTCAGATGTATCGGTGATGTATAGGTAATTTCAAACTATTTTAAATCTGTATAGTTCTTTAATATTCTGTGTTTGATTTTTCAATACTGAACAAAAAAGCTTTTTTATTTAAACAAAAATTGATTATCTGTTGATATGTATTGGTGTAATTTAAATCCTTAAGAATAGTAAGATAAGATACATTGCTAATTGAGCAGCTCTAGAAGTGAAATCTGAATTTGACACTAGCCCAGCATCTTTAAAATGTTCTTGGCCTTACAGCAGTGGTGGCGAACCTATGGCACGGGTGCCAGAGGCAGCACTTAGAGCCCTCTCTGTGGGCATGCGCGCCGTCGCCCCAGTCCTAGGCCTTCAGCTGGGTTTTGTAAAACTTTTTCGCTTTAGGCCGTGTGCAAAAAAAAAAAGGTTCAATCAATCAGTTAATTTCAACTTCTCACGGGAAAAAAAGATCTTGCAAAGTTGGAATTGATTGATTGAACTTTTTAGTCCCACCCAGTCTGCCGTTACCACCGCAGGCACGCCCACCCAGTGGGCCACACCCAGCCAATGGTCCACGCCCACCCGGCACTCGATGATGCATAAGTGGGTTTTGCGTTGCAATTTTGGGCACTCGGTCTCTAAAAGGTTCGCCATCACTGCCTTACAGTATAGAATTGTTCAATAATTCTTATGTGCAATCTTGTATATATTTTACCTGAAAGTTTTGTGTATATACCCACTTGAGGAATTAGCACTAATAATGAAAAGTACAGATAGGCCCTGGGGGTACATAAGACATGACTTAATATCATCTCAGCTTAATCAACGTGTGGCAGAAGAAAAAAATCATGTATATTCCTGAGGAAATACTTTACATTTTACTTACACTGAACTTTTCTTTCAGTTATGAACCAGAATTGTTTCCTGGTTTAATCTACAGAATGATCAAACCAAGAATTGTACTGCTCATATTTGTTTCTGGAAAGGTAGTTTTAACTGGTAAGCCATATTTGAAATTACTGCACTGACTGTAGCAAACTGAAAGATACCCAAAAATATTTCAAATAGCTAATTAACAAATACAATTATTGAATCATTGGTTTGTTCCTTTTTTGTACTTTATTATAATATACTGTTTGGGTGCATTTTATACCCAAATATTTTTATTTCTCCTGTAGTGTTAACATGTTGCAGCTATTAAATGTGTTAATGTGCCTTTAAAGCCCCCCAGAAAATACTGTTGGTATACAATGCAGCCATGTCATGTGCTGCTGGATGCAGTGAACATACTATTCCTGTGCTGCAGGCCCAGCCGTGGCTGCCTGTAAGTTTCCGAGTGCAATTTAGAATGCAAGTTTTGTCTGATGAAGTCCTATATCGCTTGGTGCTGCAGGACCTGTAGGACTGCCTCTTTCAACAGAATCCGATTGTTGGTAGCTCCCTGTTACTATGGAACGGAGGAGGAAATGCTTTTCTACTACGGCTTGTTTTGTCGAATAGACTTCCATTATCTGGTGGCCTTCAGGAAGCAGGTTAAAAACTCTTCCAGAGGGCTTTTTAACTAGTGCCATAGGAATTGTTCATACATTGCTCCAGTTTTAAATAAATGAAACTAACCAAAGAGAGAAGCAACCTAGAACTAAAGAGAAACTTCCTGACAGAACAATTAATCAGTGGAACAACCTGCCTCCAGAAGCTGTGAATGCTCCAACAATGGAAGTCTTTAAGAAGAGATTGGACAGACATTTGTCTGAAATGGTATAGGGCAGGGGTAGGCAACCGTGGCTCTTTTATGACTCGTGGACTTCAACTCCCAGAATTCCTGAGCCAGTATGGCTCAGCTTGGAAACCTCTCCCTTTCCCCTTAGCATGGCTGGCTCAGTATTTATTTTATTTATTTATTTAATTTCTGGGAGTAACTCTGGGAGTTGAAGTCCACAAGTCATAAAAGAGCCAAGGTTGCCTACCCTCGGTATAGGGTTTCCTGCCTGAGCAGCGGGGTGGACTAGATAACCTCCAAGGTCCCTTCCAACTTTATTATTACTAAATGTTAAGTATTGTTTTATCACCAGATAGTGATGACGAGGGCATGGGTTACTGCCAAAGGTTACTGTCACAAGGTCCTTCTATGGAGTCCAGATTAAGACTGGTCTACCAGCTGAGCAATAGTTCTATGAATTCAATGCACTGGTTTGAATTATGAGCAATTTCCACATACACAATTTGTTAACACTTTAAGAAAATTAGGAAACTAATGATATTGGTAGCCACAGAATCTCTGTAGCATGTACGTAGTGGTTAAATATATTCTTTTCTTTGTAGGTGCAAAAGTCAGAGGTGAAATTTATGAAGCATTTGAAAATATTTATCCTATTTTAAAAGGATTCAGAAAAACAACGTAACAGTTCCGTGTGCTTATTCATGAAGCTGGAGTACATTTTTAAAGGTATTAATTATGGCACAGTAATAACACACACATCAGGACTTGGAATCCATCTTCCCAGATAGTGCCTCTTTCCCTGTTTTTCACGGGAAGGGAACATATCACTGTGTGTTTCGTCTGCACTAAATTACTGTGCATTGCTTTTCCGTGTTCTCACACAAGAAAAACAGTTTATTTATATTTCTGGCTCTTAAAACGGCTAATTTTTAAAATCTGAGAGTCTTATGCAGGCAAGCTGGCTAAACTGTATTATCCAACATTTAAAACCCTGGCGTTACAGTATTCTTTCAACCATGGATTTTATAATCAGAAATGTTAATTTTATGCTTTTAGACCTACTTCCACATTCCCTACATTTCCAGTGTTCAGGAGGACAGAAACTTTGCTAGTGAAGACAAATGGCTGTACATATTTCTCATTTTGTGAAGCAATTCTAAATGTATAATTACTTGACTAAATAATTTGAATAGTAAAATTTGTGGTCAATCTTTGCTTTTGCTGTTTTAATGTGCTAACTGCATGCATATGGCTAAAATAACTTGATTTTTTATAAGATTTTTATTAACAATCCCAGTATTAAAGTAATGTTATTTGAAATGTTCAGTTATTTTTGTGTTGTTTCTTAGTAGTGTCTTAGTTTAAGGTCTTTATCTCAAAGAGGACTTACAGCTACAGTATAACAATTTTTCCGTCCAATATTAAGAGGAAGAATGTGTTAATGATAGAAATAGCTTTCTGTCTCCAATTGGTTCTTTCTACTATCAGAAAAAAAAGAACATGAAGCAGACCAGGTGCTGTACTAGAAGGGAACATGAATTCTGTATATCCAAAGCCCTCATGTCAACTTATCCCACTCACACTACTGTATTCCTATTAGGTTGGAGTGGAGAGGGATTTATACATATTTAAGTGCCAAATAAAAAAGCATTTCTTACTCATCCGTCCCCTATAAAACAAGTAGGTGAATTTCAGATATAATTTCTCTTCAAATTCCTTCCTTCCTTCCTTCCTTCCTTTCTTTCTATTTATGGTCAATTCCTGTAGAAGAGGTTGAGCCATTCAATGCCAAAATGACAAGACTTTACCTCCATCCTATTGTTTTCAGTGTAAATTGATCTAAAAATTTCAATAAACCATAATGAGTGATGTCAGACCACAGCCAATAGAAAGAATAGGAAATACTGTATTCAGAAATATACATTAGCTTATTTTCTGTAGGAATCAGTGCTCAGTCATTGCAGGGTGCAAATATGGCTGACCGCCTTCGCAGCATTTATTCTTTTATACAGTTTTCCAAGCAGCAAAAGTTCAACATGGCAATAGCATTTTATTGGTTAAACTCCTTACCAATCCTTAAGAATAGAAAGCCAGGAGGCCCAAAACAGGGAGCAGTTTGCTGCCACATCCTGTTGGTGTAAGCTAGCTGATATCAGGCAGGTGAGGTCATTGTACCAGCCTGGGATAGTTTCCCACATTGCCATGGTGATGTGAATGGATGAGATCATGTAGAGAGAAGAGGCACGCAGGCGTTGAAAGGGCCGTTTGCTTCTCACGACTTCTACCTGGCCCCTATCTCTACAATTTTCCATTTTTATTGAAATACATTGTAAATCATCATTGAAACTTAGAACTCAAAATTAAAGCTTCCTATTTGTACTTCAAGACTCATTCCATTGGTTTATTTCCACTGCATTGACAAATAGCCATTACTCATTTTGTGAATTGTCAACTACAAACCAACCAATTTCTTAATGAAAACAACCTTTTCCAACAGGATGAATGTGAAAAATTCTAGATTCTTGAATGAGTGAACCTCTTCTCAGATATGAACGGCATATTCCAGCCAACATACTGAAGAGTATTTTTTAAAAATGTGCTTCGTTTGCCTTTTTACTAAACTGTGTTTCAAGGATGCTAATCTTTTACTTCAATTTCTCATCAAAGAAACTAAAGAATCGGTGCCTGGATGGGATGATCCCACTAGTTCCATAGTTATATAACAGAATAAACTATACATTCCGTGTTTCTAATTCCATTTCACATCTGGTTTTGCCAAAACTTTCCTGGTTTGTTAAATTATATTTCAAAGTAATTAGTCCTTTGAACCAGACTATAACCAAAATAAGCACAATGAAGAATAAGTGACGAGGATCTCTCCCATAAAGCAACCAATGGTAACACCTAAAGCATATTCAGACAGGCTCTTAAGATCCTTCACCAAGGGTGGCAATGGGAATGGTTTCAGGAATGGGTGGAGGAAAATAAACAGTGGAAACAACAATTTATCACTTGATTCTTTACTATAGTGAATCTATCATGTCTATCATGATTTGATTTTTTTTTCATTTCAAAGTTCTAGCAAAATAATCACCTCTCTGGTCTCAGATTGATTTTATATTCTTATTCTATAACTGATGTGGAAGTTCAAACAATGGCGATCATTGTTATCAGCTGAATATTAAAAGGTGAGAAAAATTTATGATAACGGAAGAAAATTATCTCACTGCTTAAGCTTTGCAGACATTAAACAGAATTGGAAATGTCCTGTTTCCAGATGAACTCTTCAACATAGTGGTTTCCTAGATCACAATTCACAGCACATGTGTAGATAGCCAATGTTCCCCAGTCAATACTTTCTCCAAGACTGTCGACATTTAAGTGAGCTAGAAGTTGCGGCATCACCTTAAACAGACAAAATACTTTAAGTGAGCTTTTAAAACTAAGTGGTCAAATCACTTTAATCCATAACCAGAAAGAAATATATTACTGTATTATCAATTTTTTAAAACATTCAAGAGAAAAATAGGCAAGCAGAGCAATTGTGTTAAAAAGAAGCTTTATGGTCTTTAATGTGCAGTTTTGCAAACATCCATACCTGGAATTCAAATACTCTTTTACTACCACACTGACAGTTAGGAATATCTGTGTCTTGAGGAATATTTAACCCTGAAATCCAGATGGGCCCTTCTCCATTTCTGCAGTATCTGATAACCTGAAATTCAAGAAGAATCAGAACTGAAAATAAAATTTATGTAGATTTTGTAGGAGTATATATCATATGAACTAAGATTATTCTCTCTTTCAATTGACAAAAGTATCTTTTATTAAATGCCCATGTACCATGTAATTACTTACTTATGGTGCAGGTCTGTATGAAGCATGCTTCCACTAAAGTAATTATCATCTCGGTAGTTTTCCCCCAAACCTGCCCTAGTTTCTAAGCCATTGTAAAGGGTTAATAAATGCATCACTCCCTTGCATTCTATCCTTCTATGTGCATGGCTTAACAATCATGTGAATATGGAACCTTTGCTATTTATCTATCTATAAAAGCCATACTTTGAAACCAACGCTTTTGGGCTTCAGAGTCCAATTTCGGTAAATGGAAATGACAACCAGCCCAAGATTGCATGATTCACATGACTTCCTTTCTTGGTTAAGATATAATTGAAGGATGAAGCACTCCTTTGTTGACTTTTTACATTGATTTAGCACAGCGGTTCTCAACCTTTTTCAGGCCGCGACCCCAACCCGCATCGCCCATGCGCGGCGCGATGGCCCGCATCGCCCATGCACGGCGCGACGGCCCGCATCACACATGCGCAGCGCGACGGCCCGCATTGTGCATGCGCGGTGCTGCCCACTGCACCGGCCGAGGCGTAGGCCGCCGCCCGTTTGGGTCGGCGGCAGGCAGGCCCAGGTGCTCAGGTGCTCCTGGGCGACGGCGACGGTGAAGAGCGACCACGGGCTGAGCCATCAGCTGGCCCAGCCCAAGGGAGGTAAGCCACCCGCTGGGCCCCACGCATGCCAAACACTCCCTGCGCCCACCACTACCCTGCTAGCATTGCCTTTGCTGCCGCCCATTTGGGGCGGCGGCAGGCAGGTCCAGGCACTCCTGGGCGGCCGCGGCAGCGTAGGGCGACCACGGGCTGGGCCACCAGCTGGCCCAGCCCAAGGGAGGTAAGCCACCCGCCGGGCCCCACGTGCGCCAAAAACCCTCCCTGCGCCCGCCGGCCTCCCACCCCTGGCCCTCTTTTACTTACAGTTTTAGTAGTTCTCAGCAGGGAGGGGTGGAAACCTCCGGAGAGCTCGTCTTCGCTGCAGACAACTTGCAGCACCGTTTGCAGACTGGGACTTTTGGCGGGCTCAGCAGGGCAGAGACAGCCTGGACAATTCCTATTGGCTTTTGAAAGCCAATAGAATTAGACTCTATGCAAGAGAGTCTATTCTATTGTCTTTCAAAAGCCAATAGAATAAGAGGGAGTAGCACCGCTAAGGAAAAGGGGAAAAAAAAATGGCGTAGCACAGCTAAGGAAAAGGGGGGAAAAATGGCGGACTGCGTTGTTTGGCAACCCCCGTGAAATGATCGTTTGACTCCAAATGGGGTCACGACCCACAGGTTGAGAACCGCTGATTTAGCATGTTGTGAATATGGTCTTTGTCTTACTAGTATTTCCATGCAAAACAGTACTAATGGATCAATTCCCAACATCCAATTCTTTTAATCAGGTTTCATTTAATTTGTCGCTAATCTCCGTCTAATCGTTTTGGTAGCATGAAGTAGAAAATGAATTCAAAGTGACAAAATTCTGGGCTGGATTATTAATATCCCATTCCCATAGTAATAAACCAGTATAAAACATTAATGGACATGAAAAATACATTTAAAACACCTGTTCTGGTTCCAAAGATATCCTTTCTTTGAATATTTGAAAAATTCTATCTTCCTGAGTTTCATGTTTTGCCATCATCTCCAAGGACATCTCGTCTAATAATTCAGCAGCTTCATCTGGGGGGTGGGGAAAAAAACATACAGTAATTAAATTGTAAGACTGCAATTTGTAAAAAACGGTTTTGGCTTAAGTCTCTTAGGGATGAAATTTGATTTTAAAAATATCTATCAATGAAAAATATTGTGTCCATGTTAGAAGCCTGCAAAAAAAAAGGGGGAGAGAATGAGATCTGCATTATGGAGGGCAAGACCGCAAGTTGATGTTACAAGAGTTTCCTCTTTTTATCTGAATTGGGATAGGAGAATTTGGTGGCATTTTTTTTAAACAAATCCATCTTACACAGCGGTTCTCAACCTTTTTCAGGCTGAGACCCCGACCTGCACCGCACATGCGCGACGGCCCAAATCACGCATGCGCGGCGCGAAGGCCGCCATGCGCAACGCGCGATGGCCCGCATCGTGCATGTGCGGCGCGCGACGGCCCGCATCACGCAAGCACGGCGCGCGCGATGGCCCAAATCGTGAATGCGCGGCGCGGCGGGGCGGCTGGCATCGCGCATGTGTGGCGGCGATGGCCCGGATCGCGCATGTGCGGTGCGACGGCCCGAATCGTGCATGTGCAGCGTGCGCACGATGGCCCAAATCGTGCATGCGTGGCACGCCGGCCCAAATCGCACATGCGCGGCGGCCCAAATCGTGCATGCGTGGCGCGACGGGCCCGCATCGCGCATGCGCGGTGCTACCCCCGTGCATGCGAGATGCTGCCCCCTGCGCCGGCTGAGGGGAAAAGGGGAAAAATGGCTGAGTGCGGTGTTTGGCGACCCCCGTGAAATGGTTGTTCGACCCCAAATGGGGTTGCGACCCACAGGTTGAGAACCGCTGATCTTACAGCTTCTGTTACAGTGGTATGTACTTTCAATGTCAAAATGAGAGGAAAACCAACCAGACGTTTTTAGCAATTACACTCCAATACAGTTCTGATGCAACATACTTATATGTCTGAGATTAACTTACTTTCAAGCAAAGTCTAAGTTAAAAACTTCGGGGAAAAAGCTCTGTCATTTGGAAGCTAGGGGGCGGATCTATACATTCTTTAATGCAAGATATACTTCAATTTAAAATAAATGCTAATTTAAGAAACAGCCTTGAAATATGGGCATTCATTCATAATTCTTACCTAGATTACCTGTTGTTGTATCCTCATTTTTGTCTAAATCTTCGTGCTCTGTGTTACTGACAGCAGCAGAATCCAACTCCTCATGTTCTCTTACAATTTCATACTCGGGGAACAGAAATTTATGATCCGGAATTACATCTTCTATAAAACAAGAAGCCAGTCTCTTCATTTACTTTCTCCTAGATTTTATTATTACACATTTGTCAGAGGGTGGAGAAAAGGCAGGAACTTTCCAGACAATCCCCATTCTCTATTTACAATGATATTGACTATATACTGTGGCTTTATTTTAACTGCACAGTTACAGCCTTAGACAAAAAGTTTCAAATGGAATTTTTCACATTATCTATTCCACTCCCTCTCCCAGCTACTTTTTATGCTTTCACTTATGGGCTCATTTGTATCTCAGGGAAGTTAATGAGAACAGGGGGAAAAAAACCTTGATTCTAGCATTTTTATCAAGCTGTCCTTGCTGGCAACTAATCTGTTCTCCAAAAATGACAATCCTTTTCAACAAATAAGTTTGTTTCTCAGTTCTCTCTGAGTCCTGCTTACTCCTGCTGGATCTCCTCCTTCCTGATATGTACAGAATTGTCAGTCCACACCACGTTCAACAATATCCTCCTCTTCTACTGAATACTTCTGCTCTTTTATTTAGTTAGAATTAGGAGACAGATGTCTTAATTAAGCATGATGTTTCTTGATGACTGTGGTGGTGGAGAAACTCTTTCACTTTGAGACCACTGCATGATCTCACATCCATCAGGGCAACTCTCCCTGACACAAATATGCCTTTGTGGGGTTGTGAAACAAATCTTTTTTTTATTATATATAAAATTCTTTTATTAAAACAATCCACATTGAACATAAAATCATAGTATGCATCAATCGTCATAGCACCTGATATACAAAACTAAGTATTAATCTTTGTAAACGTCTGGTTTGGTAAACATTTTTCACTCCTCACATCAAGCCTCAATTATACGCCTGTTACACTTTATTTGATTGGTGTTTCTCTTTTCTATAGTCTATCCACAGTTTCTAGTCTATCACATATTATTCATCTCAGTATTAGTACAATCTTTTATGATCCCTAACCAAAAATCCTGAGGTAGAAGTTTAATAACCTGAGGTAGATCTTATATATGGTCTATCTACTATATCTAGTCTATCACATATTGTTCATTCGCGCGTCTGAATTAACTTCGTCTCAGTAATAGTGCAATCTTTTATAGTCCCTAACCAGAGATCCTGAGGTAGAAGTTTCATAACCTGAGGTAGAAGTTCAGTCCGCTTTATCAATATTAAAGCAAACAACATTAAGCATAAGATCACGTTAAGAGGCATTCGTCATAGAACGTAAACACACAACATTAGGTGTTAGTTTTTGTAAACGTTTGATTTGATAAACATTCTTCCCTCCTCACGTCGAGCCTCAACTAAACGCCAGGTGCATTTTGTTTGATTGGTGTTTCTCTTGTATATAGTCTATCCACTGTTTCCAGTCTGTCAAATATTGTTCATTTGAGCGATCTTTCAAGTATGCCGATATTTTCGCCATTTCCGCCAAATTTGTTACTTTCACAGTCCATTCTTCCATAGGCGGTATTTCTGGATTCTTCCAGTATTGTCCCACCAACAATCTGGCTGCTGTGATCAAGTTCAGAAATAAGCTCGTCTCTGAGGTAGTGCAATCCTTTGTTATCCCTAACAAAAAAACCTGAGGTAGAAATTCAATACGCTTTTTGAAAATGGTTTGGAGTGTCCACCATATCTTCCTCCAGAAGGCTTTGATTTTTCTGCATGTCCACCATACATGAAAGTAGGTAGCCTCCCCGTCACCGCATCTCCAGCATTTGGGCTGGGATTCTGGATGATGAGTGATAGTTTTTTCGGGTCGAGGTGCCACCTATAGAACATCTTGTAGAAGTTTTCCCTTAAGTGTTGCGATTTCGTGAATTCTACATTTCTCACCCAGATTTTCTCCCACGTGTCCATGGTGATAGAATGCCCAAAGTCTTGTTCCCACTTTACCATACAGTTCTTGACTAGCTCGGTTTCAGAGTCCATTTCTATCAGAATGCTGTACACTCGTTTGATGTGCATGATCCCCTGTTCTCTAATCTGTTTAATGAGATTCTCGTCAGTCTGGGATAAACCCTTCTTCTTGTCTTTATGCCACCTTGATTGCAGTTGTAGATATGATAGCCAGGTACCTCCTATTCCTTCATCTGTTAGCATTGTTTGGGGTTTCAAGGAGAACCCATTTTCTTCTTCCAGTACGAGTCTACTGTAGGGCACCCCTTCTTGCCCTTGGGATATGTTTACATCCCCTATTGCGTGTCCGGGGATCGTCCAGATGGGGATCTTGTCGTGTAAGAGGTGTTTATATTTCTTCCAGACCCATAATAACGGGATTCGTAGTGGGTTCTCCTTGAAGTTCTTGTCTGCCTTTTTGTCATACACCAAGTATGCGTGCCAGCCGAGTAGTAGACCATGCCCTTCAACATTCAATATTCTATCATTCGTCATGTTGATCCAGTCGCTCAACGCCAACAATGTCACTGTGTAGTAATATAGCTTTAGATTAGGCATTTTTAGTCCCCCCCTCTCCCGTGTGTCTTGGATGATTTTTAGTTTCACTCTCGGTTTCTTGCCATCCCAGATATATCTGTTGATGTCCTTCTGCCAGCTGTCCAAGTCCACATCCTTTTTGAGTATGGGTAGCATTTGAAAGAGAAATAGAAATCTTGGCAATACGTTCATCTTTACTGCTGCTATCCTGCCCAGCAGGGACAGTCGTAGTGTTTTCCACCTTTCCAGATCCGCTTGTATCTTGTTCCACAGCACCTCATAGTTATTCTTGTATAATTTCGCATTCGTTGATTCTATCTCCACTCCTAAGTATTTAACTTTCTTGACTATTTCGCAACCCGTTATTCTTTCCAAGTCCTGTCTTGCTTTGTTGTCTAGATTTTTGACTAGCATCTTTGTTTTTGATATATTTACTTTGAAGCCTGACACCCTACCATAGTCTTCCATTATCTCCATCAATCTCCTTGCTGACTGTACTGGTTGCGACATTGTTACCAGCAAGTCGTCTGCAAAGGCACATAGTCTGTAATCTTGTTGTCTGATCTGTATGCCCTGTATGTCTTCTGCCGCTCTTATCCTGTTCAGTAGAATCTCCAGCGTTAGGACAAATAGCAGGGGTGATAGCGGGCAGCCCTGTCTGGTGCCTCTCTCTATGTTGAATGAGTCTGTTAGGTCTCCATTAACAATGATCTGGCCTGTTTGTTTCTGGTAAATTGCCCTTATGGAGTTGAGAAACTGTACTCCCATTTTCATCTTTCGGACCAAGTTCGTCAGAAACGGCCAATTCAGTCTGTCGAAAGCTTTTTTGAAACAAATCTTAAAAGCAAATGTGGATTACATTCAGAACTGTACTAAGCCAAATGTGGTTTATTTGTCTCTGATATGGTATGTATGACCTTTATATCTTAAAAATGATGACTTCTGACCTAGAATGATGTACGAGTCAAATCAAGTAACCTAAAAAAGCCCCACAGTATATATATTTAATTGAACAATGGATTTGTTTTAAAGAATGAAGATAGGTCCAAAAAAACTTCAAAGCAAACTACCATTTTGGCTAAAGTTCCCAAATGAACAACCAGAGGGCATAATTGGGGCAGCAGAAAATAGGGCCCCATAGCATACCAGGGCCAACTGGAGTTGACAATGCTAAAACTAGCATTTTTGCTTTTTAAAAAAATAAAAAATAAACATGTTACCGTAAACAAAATATTTATAAAACCACTAGTTAAGCCATTAGCTAGAGATGTAGATAACTGTGATAGTTATTTTTCCTCCAGAAATCTTTATTTTAAAGGACTTGGTGCTTATTCTAAGAAAGATACCAACAGACGGTATTAAAAAGACATTGCCATATAAAATTATTAATCCACTTCCAATTCTTTACAATTAATATAGAAAATAAACTGTCTTAGAATCAAGAGTGCTAATGCACACAAATCAAAGGACTATATAACGTCCAACATACATTCTTATATTTATTATATTCTATAATATTATTTTGGTGAGCTCTTGCAATTCAGGGGTATTTCTAGCTACCTACCAGGTTGCAAGCATGATACGTTATGTCCTGCCTTC
Organism: Bothrops alternatus; assembly: GCA_034064705.1. Classification (NCBI taxonomy): domain Eukaryota; kingdom Metazoa; phylum Chordata; class Lepidosauria; order Squamata; family Viperidae; genus Bothrops; species Bothrops alternatus. The sequence goes on from JARGCV010000023.1 coordinate 15,841,555, forward strand.
CAATCTTTGATCTGATGGTCTTTGCTACAATAATGAGCCTTATGACACTTGGAACATGTGCTGGGTCCCAAGCAACCACAGACTCTGCAAAGCATAGCTCCACATTTTAGCTGCAGATTCACAGAAGGTAATTCTTCCAAAGGTGGTTCTTCAGGTGGTGGATTATAAGAGTAAGTATCATTCTTTCTTGGAAGCTGATTCCTAAAAACTTAAATGAGAAAAAAATATTATCTAACAGAAATGAGTACAGTGCGACATACTACTCATGTCATTCTAGTTTAGTCTCTGACCACACTGTGCCAAAACAGAACACTGAGGTGCCATGGGATTAACATTTGTGAATTCTAAGCCCATTTAATTTTTGAAGTTCCTATAGAAAAAATGTCAAAGAGTGTAGTATAATAGAATAGGCAGCATATAAATGAAATGTTTCGAAGGCGAGATCTGTATCATGGCTGGTGAAAACCTGGGGAGAGCCATCTGGATAAGGGAAGCTGTGCATTCTTTGAGGAGCTGGCCAAAATTCTTGGTAACCAATCCAAAGAAAGCAAGTTGTGGATGCTCCACTGCTTAAGAAAGTCTGGGCAGCTCACAGGACGTGATCATGCTCCTTTATAAAGGAGTTGCTAGGTGGCACTTCAAAGAACTTTAAAACTTAGACGTAACAGCGGCTTTTTTTTTGCTCTTTCAGATGTTCAATATATAACCAAGACATACTTTCACACAATTATTTAAAGTATTTATATGTTGGTCTCTGCAGTGTAATTATATTCCAAGGCAACAGTTTTATGGGTGCTTAACTTTTAATATCACAACCTGTGTCCCATTCCAGACAATTCACTTCTGGGGAAGGCAGGCAAAGTGAAATGGTCTGGGAGAAAAATCAATGATCCGAGTGTTTAGAAATCCCCTCTACAATGGGCTCATTTCTATAAATCTGAATTAGTAAACATTTATGAATTAACCCCAAAAGAGATCATTATAATGTACTGTTGCACCTGAGGAGTTGCAGTAGTCTCCTTTAATATGCTCATATTGATCTACATCAATAGGCTACACTGGAGTTCAAAAAAAAAAAAGCCATGTTTTATTAGAAAAAAGGGCCATAAGTGGTAGAAATGTGTTGCATATAAAAGGTCCGCTGTTAATCTCTGAGCACAGGTGCGAGTCCCCAATGTGAGGAGTGCTCCATCAATGGAGATTTTTTAAAAAAAGAGGTTGAATCACCTTCTGTCTGAAATGGTATAGGGCAGGGGTAGGCAACCTTGGCTCTTTTATGACTCGTGCTGGCTCAGGAATTCTGGGAGTTGAAGTCCACAAGTCATAAAAGAGCCAAGGTTGCGTACCCCTGGTATAGGGTCTCCTACTTGAACTATACGATTGAAGAAGATAGAAGTTACAAGTTAGACTAGATACAGGGGTTCTCAACCTTGGCAACTTTAAGACTTGTGGACTTCAACTCCCAGAATTCCTCAGCCAGCTTTGCTGGCTGAGGAATTCTGGGAGTTGAAGTCCACAAGTCTTAAAAGTTGCCAAGGTTGAGAACCCATGGACTAGAAGATCTCCAAGGTTCCCTCCAACTGTTATTCTGTACAGTATTCTGAAAACTGGTTCAGCCAAACCAAAACAGTCTTTTTGCATTTTGAAACCTTAACTACCTCGGTTTTATTACCACCTATTTACAAGCCACTTCCGGACAGCTGTTTCCTTCTCAGGAGGCAGCCCCGCTGCACCCTCCCTCGGATGTTCAGTTGCTTCCGAGGGAACACGCAAAAAAAGATGCTTCGGCTGCCCCCCCCCGCCTGCCTGCGCGTGGGACGCTCGAGCTGTGTCGTCACAATCGGGCAAACGCGGAGAACGGTTGCGTCCCCCGACTCTTTCTCGGGCCGCCGCTGCCGCTTCTTGCAGAGGGCGATCCCCACCCACGTGCAGCGGCGCCCCCCTCACCTCTCAGGCTGCCCGGGGCTGGGCCGGCGGGGCGGTAGCAAGAAGGCTGGCGGCAGCCGAAGAGGAAGAGGGTCCTGTGGAAGGCCTCGGCCCGCTCTTGCACCGGCGCGTAGAGCTGCAAGAGGAACGCGCGCGGCTGCCCGCACACGCCGCACCGTAGCTCAGAGGGCCCCGGCAAGCCGGCCTCGCCTAGCCAAGCCGGCCTGCCCCCGGCCTTGCAAGGGAACTGGTCACTGCGCAGCCGCCAAGGTGCTGCTTCTTCCACGAAGCCCAGCTCGACCTGCTGCGAGCACATTTTCTCTTTCAGCCATCGGCAACAAGCGGCGGAAGATGTCAGTAAGCCGGGCAAGTCTGCGGCGAGAGGAGCGAGCGCCTCTAGCGGAGCGGCGGATTCTCTGACCCGTCCGGGTCCCCGCTGCACTTCGCAGTCGGTTCCAGGTTCAGGATAGAGGAGGTGTGGGCAACTTATGACCATTTTACGATTTGTGGACTTTTAAGTCCCAGAATTCCTGAGTCAGCACGGCTTGGCTCAGGAATTCTGGGACTTTATGAGTCCACAGGTCGTAAAGTTGCCCTGGTATAAAGGAAGGCTCCGCTCTGTACTGAGAGCAGTTTCCAAATCAAGTCTGAAGGACGACGGCATGTCCCATAGATCGGACGTGAATTGCACAATCAGTTCGATAACAGGGACTTTTGCTTTCTGATTCTATCTTCCAACTCGGGTAGTTTTTGGAGGGGGGAAGGAAGACAGTCTTATCTCTGCGAAAGTACATGGTCTTCCGTTCATGCAGAGTGGATTCTGCGATCACTGAGTCTTGAGGCAGAGTTCTTGGGATCATGATGTTGCTTAGTCGGGTAATGAAAGGTCTGCAAGAAAATAACCAGAGAGAGAGAGCACTCAGGATCCCGCAGTTGTTAAGACCATCCTAACACCAACTGTGCGATTTAATTGGTGTGAATTCTTCTGCAGTTCTATTTACATCCCATTTTTTTAAAGCATAAAATTTTACAGTCAGAGGTAGCTCCGCCCAAAAAACAGGAAGCAACACTTTTTAGTATAGTAAAAGGCGTACAGTAGGTTTTCATGCGCTACAGTTCTCTTCATCAGACAGCTTGCTTAAGTTATAAAAACTATTATCAGAGTCCTTCCAAAAAATATAGTTTTCAAATTCCTGAGTGTAGATGTTGCCCTTATATCTGTAGGTATGGGAAATAAAGGTAGTACAGTAGCAAAGGTGGCCGTTTATTTTTCTTTTGAATGGAAGTAAAATAACGTTTATTTACCGTTCGAATAAAATGAGGCTAAAATAATGTTCCAAGATGAGCAACAGCTCAGAGGCAGGAGCCTGGCAGGCCTTTTACATTTGCCTTGTTACCAGTTGGGAGAGCTAAGTATTGATGCTGCAGACTGCCCTGCTCAGTCTTCAGCATTTCAAGCCGGATTCTATGAAAGCTTCACTGTAATTCTGTGTCAATTTTAAATTGTTTATGAGGACTGGAGTGAGAACTGGAGAAGTGAAACAGCATGGAATTTTTTGGGCTTGTAGTATTTTTTTCACAAAGGACCTAGAATGTTACTTCCCCCCCTCTCCCAATATTTAGAATTCTATTTACTCAGGCTTATAGTGTGGGGTCTTTGGTGATTTCTGAACATGGTTGCTTTTTTGCAGACATTTCATTACCCAACCAGGTAACATCATCAGTACTAGAAGAGAATGAGGTTTGTACGTGTGTGGCCTGCTCTGTCAGTGTTGGGATTGTTTATGGTGGTTCCTTGATTAAGCTGTTGTTTACAGTTCAGTTCTTTGTGTTGGTAGTTCCTTTCTTGGGATATTTACTGCTTGATTGTTGGTCTGGTATTGATCTTGGTGTTCATCTCTGCTAATCTGGGTGTTGATTGCTGCCAAGGAGATGTTGTGGTCCTTTAATTTTTTGATTGCTTTAAATGGTATGCAGGTGTTTATCTGTGTATGCCTGTTGATGAGTGGCAGGCATCCAGGAATTCTCTAGTGTTTTTGGACCTAATTTAGTCTAGGATGCTCATGGTTTCCCAGTTGAAACTACGGTGAAGTCTACCAATTTCTTGTGCAATTAAGGAGTTTTCGTCATGTCTTCTGCCAGTTGGTGTTCATGGATGTACTCAGCTAATCTATCTTACATAATTGTTGTAATAGCCCTTATATTGTATGTTGTAGATGACTCCTGTTTTTATTTTTGGAGCTCCTGAGTCTTTTGGTTTACTTAAGACAGCGGTTCTCAACCTGTGGGCCGCGACCCCATTTGGGGTCGAATGACCATTTCACGGGGGTCGCCAAACAACGCAGTCTGCCATTTTCCCCCCCTTTTCCTTAGCTGTGCTACTCCCTCTTATTCTGTTGGCTTTTGAAAGCCAATAGAATAGACTGTCTTGAATAGAGTCTAATTCTATTGGCTTTCAAAAGCCAATAGGAATTGTCCAGGCTGCCTCTGCCCTGCTGAGCCCGCCAAAAGTCCCAGTCTGCAAACGGTGCTGCAAGTTGTCTGCAGCGAAGGCGAGCTGTCTGGAAGTTTCCACCCCTCCCTGCTGAGCAACTACTAAAAATGTAAGTAAAAGAAGGCCAGGGGTGGGAGGTGGGAGGCTGGCGGGCGCAGGGAGGGTTGATGGCGTGCGTGGGGCCCGGTGGGTGCCTTACCTCCCTTGGGCTGGGCCAGCTGGTGGCCCAGCCGGTGGTCGCCCTGCGCCGTCGCTGCCCCTTGCCAGCTACGCCTCGGCCGGCGCAGGGGGCGGCACCACGCATGCGTGGTGCTCCCGGGCAGGAAATAGTCCTTGACTTACGACCGGTTGGGTAGTCCTTGACTTACAACCGGTTGGGAGGTGCAGCATTAAAAAGGTTGAGAATCACTGACTTAAGACATTTTAGGGGGCTTTAGTTGGTTTGTGTACTATGGTTGTAATACTCTGTTGGTTGTTTCTGAGATGTTTTTGATGTACGGCAGTGATATCCTTTTCATGGCTTCTGTTGGTTGTGCTGTAGTGGGCTAAGGGGCCAGGCATGTTTTGGTAAGTTGCGTGGGTATTTATTTTGTTGGAAGGTGTAATATAGATGACCTGTTTCCTTTTTCTGATGTCCAGAGTTGCTGCAGTGTGTTTATGCTTGTCTGAATAATGTCCTTACACAGCTTCTCTTGTGGGAGGTTGGATTATTATTTTCTAGTGGCACACTTGCTTAGTGTGGGTGGTTTTATGATAGACTTATGTTTCTAATTTGCAGTCATTGCCTTTACTGATGGCAATATCCAGGAAGGGTAGTCCATTGTATTCTTCTTTCTTTGTAAATTTTAGTCCTGTGAAGATGTTGCTGATAGCTTCATGTGTCTTCTCTAATTGTTCCTTTTTTATGACAAAGGGGTCATCTAGTTCTGCCATGGATTCTTTCACTAATTCTGGGTCTATGGGTATAAAGAGTATGGTGACGTTGAATAAAAGCATGATCTCAGGTCTTTGATTTTTTTTGGAGACACTGCAATGGGGAGTTGGTAGAACATTTGCTCCCCTCTGTGAAATATCCTTTATCATAGCCGCTCTCAATGTAAGTATTTTAGGTTACCCGTGGAGCTGATTTCCTGATCTGCTCTACACAGTGGTATTAAACATACTGTATGTTTAATACATGACCTGTCCAAATTATGTTGTGTAACATTGGAAAACATATCAAATATATGAAGAGGCTGGTTCTGTCAAAAGCACCCAAGATTATGACATTAAGCATCTAAGCACATACACAGAGAGATGCACTGTAGCAGCAAGCAACGCGCATTCACATTACAACATAGTCTATGGTACAACTCTGCCTCCACCTCTGCATAAAAGGATTTAAGAGTTACAGGAGGCATGATGGTTCTAAGCAGAAATCGAACAGGAGAGGACAGCTGACAGTGATATGACCTACCATTGTGATGTGTTCCACTTTTGAAATCTAACAGCAAGGAAAGAAAAAAAAATGCCATGCACATTTAAGACTATGCAACAACCGAGAACAGCAAGGAGCACACATTCCTCCTGTATTAGTTTTTAATATTCCAAGAGATGCAAATACCACCTTTTTAAAATCAGTTACATCATTAACATTTTGTCGGAATTAATTTCCCATGAAACAGATTAATCTCTTCATAAATACAATGGCAATAATATTTTTCTTTAAATATTGCTTTCAACTTTATATAACCTTGGCTTACTTTTTTTTCACAGCCACAAAATTACATATAAAAACAATCATTTTGTTATCATGACAAACATTTCAGATATCACCTTACTAATCAAATATTAATATCTGGCTGAAAGAGGGAGTCAGATGATATTTGCTGAAGGGAATTTGAATGTACAAAGACTCCTAAGCATTAATGCTGATAAAGTTCCTTAAGTGGTGGTGTAAACAGTTTGACTTCTGGAATTCTTCCCCACCACTGTGTAGCAAAAACATGTCAAGGTGGAAAGGGTATTTTGTAGTCTTCAATAACATTTTCTCCACTTGCGCCTCATTTCCAACCAGGCTCCACCGTTAACAGTGGATGTAAGACAAGCCATTCTAGCCTTCTCCAGTTAAAGCCTTGCAGCCACTGCGTTCCTTACAGGTATCCTAGATTCTAAAAAAGAAGGAATATAGTCTGCCAACAATTCTGAGCACAGAGAAAGAAAGATTGCCAGAAACATTCCAAAGCTTTTATAGAAATAGTGCACCTCTCCTGCCTCATGAATCCCAGCGACCGGTTAGGGCGCATAGGGTTGGCCTCCTACGAGTCCCGTCTGTTAAACAAGGTCATCTGGCGGGGCCTAGGGCAAGGGCCTTCTCCGTTGCTGCCCCAGCCCTCTGGAACCAGCTTCCCTAAGAGGTTCGTACTGCTTCCTCCCTCCTAGCTTTCCGGAAAGTGCTGAAGACACATCTATGCCGACAGGCTTGGGGCATATGAGCTGTGCTCTGCCCCTTGGCCCTAAGAGTGTCCCGCCATCAGCGACTGCGAATTGATTGTGTTTGTATGTGGTATGAATGTGGTTAATTTTAAAATTGTTATTGTATTCTTGTTGTGAGCCGCCCTGGGTCTTCGGAGAAGGGCGGCATATAAGTGTGAATAAACTAAACTTAACATTGTTAAGTATGCATCTGAGAGAGACAGAAATGTTTAATAAACTGAAATAAATTGTCAGAAGTGGTGACATTTTAGGTATCCAGTCTGATAAATTATGGGGAATCACAAATAATCATGAACAAATACACTTTTGTCTAGGAGAATGTATTTTCTTTACTCTTGTCTTTAACTGTTTCTGTTAATAATGGTTGATTTAATAACATCCACTGAAACCACAATAAAGCTCCATTTCAATACAACTACTGAAAACAGATTATTTTAATACTGTACTTTGAGAACTGTAAAAATACAAAAATATAATACATTCTGCTTCCTGCTTTGAAAAACATAAGAGGCATACATAAGTTTCCTTACTCTATAGGATCAAATATTAATCCACTGTGAAGTGTACAATAAAAAGCTAACTTTTACTGAACCAGAAAGTATTAGTTCATTTAAATTAGTATTCTGCCTGCACTGATAGGAAGTAGATTTCCAAGATTTTATTTGGACTTTTCCCAGCTAAGACAAAAGCTTACAATTAAAAAAAAAAACACATTCATAGCATGTAAATCCTCTATAGCTGGACAGAGACCTAAAAGTTCCTCCAGAATTTCTAGAATTCTTGATCACTGCTAAGATCATTAGCATTTTTTAATTGTTATCCGTCACTACCATTATCAAGTCTATGAACTTTACCTGTTTTATCATGGAAGTCAAGTACTATTATAAAAATGGAATCATCTACCCAAATTTTGAATTGTAATAAGTAGCCAATGTAGACAGAGAGGATGTTTAGCTCACACAATTGTCTCTCTCAAGGAGAAGTCTAACTTTGACTGATCTTAAATTTCCATAACGGACAGTCCCAGTTCCTTATTAGCTTGTCTATTAGAATCAAAGTAATCAAGCAGCCAAAGGTGAACATACAGTATATCTAAGGATATTTCACAGAGAACTACTAGATCTGGGCTACAGAAGCTTTGTCAATATAGATAACACATCTCTTAACAATAGTCAAAGTGCCTTGTGCCACATTCATTCTATCTGTAGCATGCCAGGCTACCACAGGAACCCACTAGAGAAAGATTATTCCCTGCTTTCTGCCACCAGTTTGACAAATGGGAGTAGTAGATTTATTACATTTTAAAAAAAAACCCAGCACAAATTGAGCAAATAAGCCATTTAATGAAATATGCAGGTAATATCCATTCTCCTGCCCCAAATTCTCTGTAATTCAGTATCTCCTACTGCATTCCTTTTCAAATTGTACTATAATTTCTAACTTGCAGTATTGTTTTTATCAACAGCAAAACAAAAGTTTAAAAATCTAGACATAAAATTATCTTATGTCAAGGTTCCCATCCCGAGATTCTTATATATCAGTTATGCAGATTTATTTATCAGGTCTTAAAATATGACCATCCCAAACTACAGGAATGCATGCAAAATACAAAGAAGCTTTTGTTTTGATGGTAAATTCCACCCATCATCTAATTGACAGGAAAGAAAAAACAGGAAGAACAAACTAATGTTAGAATATGAATAGTATAGTAGGTCTGTGCCTACACACAGATAAGAATGTTGGACACTGGCAATTGCCACTCTAATTTATGTGAGTGACATGATAACAATTCAGTTAAAACTGGTTTTATTTGCATGGAATAAAATGAACCATCTATACAAACAGATGCAATGAAAGGCTCTTCATTTAATTGGGGAGAGGGAAGATTTTATAATTTATTCAGATGCACACTTACCAAACATTCCTGCAGTCTTAGTCAGAGACTCTTTATTTACTCTGTAAGTGAATCCATCCATCCTGAGGGTGGAGGTGAGTAGGGGAAGAGAAAGATTTTGAATGAGATTCTGTAATATCCAGTCGTTATTGGGGGAAAAAGACTATGAAATGAATTCTCTATTCTGAGCATGTAAACATTAAAATTATTAATCATCTTGCCATCAGTGCAAACATTTTCAAACATTAAATGCTGAAGTACAGCATGTAGCACATTGATCAAGCTGGCAACGCTTTTTACTGTTTGAAACGTAGAGCTTTAGTGTCTTTTTAAAAGAAAAATAATAACAACCATAACTGTTCATTGTAATCTATTATCTAAAGAACAAACAGTATAAAACATTTAACCTCTGAACTGTTTTATGAAGTCATCAGAATCCCTGCCATACTTGTTGGTTCAGGTCAAGTATTTATGTTGTCATTAGTTTAACTATGCAAAATAATTAGATCAATGTATTTTATTTATCTATTAATTTTATTTATTTATTAAATGTTTATGCCTCCCATTTTCCCTATAAAGTGGTTCTGGGCAGCTTACAAATTGTAAACATCATACACTAGCAACTTTGAAGACCAACAGATTTTATTATAAGACTTACATTAATGCCATATAATAACATTTGTTAGTCTTAAAAAAATAAAGTATGAGGTTTTTGTGTTACCATAGATCAGGGGTCTTTAAACTTGGCCCTTTTATGATTTGTGGACTTCAACTCTCAGAATTCCTCAGCCAGCCATGCTGGCTGAGGAATTCTGGGAGTTGAAGTCCACAAGTCATAAAAGGGCCAAGTTTGAAGACCCCTGCCGTAGATTAATATAACTTTCCTACAATGTGGTGCTATTTACATTTGTTCCAGATATGTATTTGGCTAGAATACTTTGTAAATACAGCTTAGCCTGCGAAAGGCACTTGTTTCTCCACAGGCAACATTTGCTACCTGATTTAAAGGTTTGGAATATTCCATCAGTTGTGCAGGTCATTTTGATATTGCCTGTCAAGGCTCGTGTAGGATATGGCCCCAAAATTTGTGGGGAATAAACACATCACCTCTCTGAATTTTGTCCTTCATGACATCATTATATATCTGTCAAATAATGGACATTTGTTCTCATACCGTGAGTCATGCAATATGTATTTAAGCATTTGCTCTGGCTTTCAAATTAGGACCACTGAAGAGAGTTGTCACATTTACTGACATGGAATTGCCAGATTCTCTAGTACAGCGGTTCTCAACCTGTGGGTCGCGACCCCATTTGGGGTCGAACGACCATTTCACGGGGGTCGCCAAACACCGCAGTCCGCCATTTTTTATTTTTTATTTTGGTCCGCCATTTTTTTTTGGGTCCGCCATTTTTTTTCCACTTTGCCTCGGCCGGCGCAGGGGGCAGCACCGCACATGCGCGCCATCGCGCCGTGCATGCGCAGTGCGGGCCGGGGTCAAGGCCCGGAAAAGGTTGAGAACCGCTGCTCTAGTACATCAGGTATTCCAGATTGTGGTAGCATCAGTTGTGGTAGAGTTCGCAAGAACGTTCCAGCAGTTCTCTTAAATATTTCTGTTTCAGTCCAGTCTATTAGATGTGCAGCCATATTTATAGGTACAGGAACACCTACTTATATGCAGTGCCTATAACATACCCAAATCATAAGAAGGATATTCCTATGGATGTTGCCATGGATTTGCATTCAGTGTCAAAAAATGGTTGTGCCTTTTTTTCTACGAAACAAATCATGCTATATAGGACAATTTGTCTGGAGAAGAAGTGAGCCCCTCCTTACCATAGTTTATGATGGGGCTAAAAACCTTATTTACGCAGTCTTTTAATGTTTTATTGTAATTTTTATATTTGAATTAATTAATTTGAATAATCATTTTCATGAATACTTGACTGTGCAGTACACGCTCAGAATCACAAAGAGAACAAATGAATATAAATCTTTACAAAAAATATATACAAATTTGCTACCTAATCTCCTTCATGATCGGTATATTGTACTGCAAACTATAATGTCTCCAAAACTGGGTGGGAAAGTAAGAACAGGGCAAGGAAACCTCCCTTCATGGGCAAAAAATGCTCATGATTTTAGCTACATACTAGAGTTCTTTTTATGTTTTGTATTTAGCACTGGATGCTCTGTAGAATTGTAATAACATCACACTCTTCTGAATATTTCCTACTGTTAGGAGATTGATAGTAATTCAGCTTCTTCATCGAGTTCCAGATATTCACAACTTGCCTCCAGAATTGTGAGTGCTCCAACACTGGAAGTTTGTAAGAAGAGATCGGACAACCATTTGTCTGAAATGGTATAGGGCAGGGGTAGGCAACCTTGGCCAGCCATGCTGACTCAGGAATTCTGGGAGTTGAAGTCCACGAGTCATAAAAGAGCCAAGTTGCCTACCCCTGGCATAGGGTTTCCTGTTTCAGCAGGGGGTTGGACTAGAAGACCTCCAAGGCCCCTTCCAACTCTGTTATTCTGTTATATATACTCACGTTTTCATTCTGGCCACCATGCCTAGTCGTACAAAAGCAGCCAAAGCATTTTTCTGCATATCCGAAGACAGGATCTCATAACACTGCGTGCTCCCTAAACAAGAGGAGGAATGGGAGCAATGAAAAATGCAATCCTTCTATTTCAGAGCTAACATCAGTATAACACTGTAATGTCCAAACCCCACACCTGTCTCCAGAAGCTGGGAAGCAAGGCTTCGGACTCCAAATACAAAGTGCTTCTCAGTAAAGGCTTCATTTGTTTCATTAAAAAGGTATTTGCAGATGATCTAAGAAAAACATTCAAACTGATGTTACAAAATAGTCACAGTTCTTTTTACGGTAAGGTAGGCATACAACAAAACTGAAAACATTTCAGCTGAAAAATACTTCTCAATATTTGAAAGAGTTGAAGCTGATGATTAAGAGCTATTTTTTTAAAAAAAAAATCAGTATTCCCAGTAAAAATATATATTTTTCTTTCTTTTTTTGAACGGAAATTTTCCCGTATTATGTACCTCAATCTGTTTCTGGAAATTTTACGTTACAAAGCACTTTGTAAACAAGTACTGGAACTGTCTGTGTCATGAGTGATATAAAGATAAGTAAAAAGCCAGAAAGAATGATAGGAACAGGCTTGGTAAGAAAATTTCAGCCCTTCCATTCAATATTCACTTCACTGGATCATGAATGCACTATAATCCTATAACATAATAATACTCAATTATATCTAAAATAACAGCTTAGTGAGGTGATGCAACCTTATGTAAAAGGCTGGGTGTGTTTCCTTTTCCTCCAAACATATCTGTGCTAATCCGTTAGAGCACATTGGTAATACTAAAGTTGCCTTGCTTAAATTAGAAAGATGATGGTGGAAGGAAGAGGTTATAATTCAATGAATCAACTTAAAATGTAACCTTTAAAGCCCTAAACAGCTTCAAATATAGCCAGGATAGGCCACATGGTGGCTCTCTGGTAGTATTGGGAGTTAAGTTCCAAACCTAGGCAGCACAGCATGAAATTGTGGAAATTAAAAGAGCCAACCATCTGAAAAGTAACAAAACTACCTGCTCTCATTTGAATATATTGTAAATCAAGGCCGTCAATTGGGGGCCCCTCTTCAGATGCCTTGGCCATCATAAATTAGGTAGAAGGAAAGGAAACAGAAGGCTTTTTTCATGGCATTGCCCTCAACTCTTCCCCAGGGAAATTCTCTCCTAACATGATGAACTGTAATTGCTGGGCAAGGACCTCTTTACTTGACAGACATCTAACCCAATACTAGATAATATTTGCACTCAGTAATTTTTTGGTTCCTTATCCATAAATCTCTGCAATCTTGTTTTATGATGGACTTTGAGAATCTTCTTCATTTTTATGCTCAGAAAGCGTATGTGTATTACAGACAGAAAAACTACTGGAATTTGGAGACAATATATTTACAATAAGAGTTAAAGATAGAAGCTCAGCACTGACATGTAATAGTTATTATCATTCCCAACAAAAGGATGGCCACTAGTGAAAAGAATGTTGAAAAACTCATACCTGATAACCTTCTACAAATGGCTTAAACATCACACTCAAGAAAGTAATTACTGTACTTCCTTTCTCTGTGACAAAGATCTGCTGTGGTGTGTCTTGAATGGCTCCACATTTTGTAAGCAAGAAACAACCTTCTTCAAAATCCTAGAGATTAAATAAATCTCTGTTATTTTTTTAATGGCTGTAAACCCAAATGTAACATCCACAATTCGTTCCAAAGTCAACCAATATGCACAGAAGAGTAAAAAACAAATCTACAAATCATGTTAACATCTCAATATTCTCTTCTTAAAGTCCAGTAATATGACAGCGAGATGGATGATTAGATAGATAGATAGATAGATAATTACTTCAATACGAAGACAAAACCTTCCAATCAAAATGAATATGAACTACTTTCCAAAGTGGGCTGACAACAAAAAGAGGAATAGTTTGCAGACAGATAAGACCATGACATTTCTGGCCTCCATGGCATCTACACCATTCATCCCCTTGAGAGGGGAAGGAGAAAAAGAGAGAGGATGCCTATGTGCCTGCTAACCAAAGATAGAAGACTTTCTGTAACTTATAAGCAAGGTCTGGCTCAGAAAACTTGCTGGTAAATAATCAGTTGCAAGTTCAGATATCAAAGTACATCTTCCAACAGACTTCACCACTGGCTAAGTTGAGCTGCTGAGTGTTGTAGTGCAACGCAAGTTCTCAACTCCTATTTAAATGATAAATAATGTACATCTCTCAGAATCCTCCAAGTATTTATTTTCTAGCCGCAATGGTAGCTGCAACTGTTTTGCATCCAATTATTTATACTGTAACCTTCAATCAAACTATTGCGCTACAACATTCTTCTTTCCCAGATAACACTGATTGAAGAATTATAAGATAGAATGTACCTGACCTAATTGGAACGACCTGCTTTATGGGGCAGAAATCAGCCCCAGAAGGAGGGGAACTCATATGCCCTACCCTTTCCAATGCAACTTCAAGATAATTACTGAGAGCTTTTCCTGCAGCTTTGATTGGCTGCAGATTATCAGCTCAGCAAAATATTGCTTATCTGAAACAAGTCCATTTTAATCCAAAATATAACCAATGAAAGTACTTTCCTATAAATACCTAGCTGCAATTAAGAATATTCACAATTTGGGTTTGGATGTAGTAGAAGATTAACTTTTCATTTCCTCCATAATTTCATTGATACTTTTTCTGTGTCCAAGGTAGAAAGGGTGTAGTAGGTAGCCTTTTTTAATTTGTTTTGGGGACGGGAGGGAGCTAAAGGAACAAAGTATGTATACTAAACCATCTAGAAGCTTAATCATCCTATTTTACATGTTTATTTTTGTAAAAATTGTGGAAAAATCATAGCTAAAAATCAGCAGTGTGATCAAGGAATGCTTTGGAATCATGCTTGTTATCAGATCACTTGTTCTCCCCACACACACACCCCAATTCCTAGAATTCTGGGTCTTGCATTGGGAGTTTTGCTCCCAACTGCTCTGTCAAACAAGCACAGCTTTTCCAGTGCAGAAGAGAAAGAGTTTGTCAAGTTTTCCGTATCAAAATTAGAAAAAAAAGGGGGGGGGCACAGAACTTGAAATGAACTTGAACGTGTGGGAACTGAGCACTCTGTACTGCTTTGAGGATTCTTGAACTATTATATTGAGGCAAGATGAAGTGCCTTTTCAACCTTGAAAAGGCAGAGTAACTGAATTCACCACAATGCCTGTAGCAAACAGTTGTGACTTGGCTTATGCAAGAGCAAACTGAAGGACTTTTATGGCCCAGTAACCACACTTGCAAGAAAACGTGGGCTAAAGCAACTTCTCCTTTAAAAGAAAGCAATTAAACTAGATTAAGTGGCTGTGTACATACTTTTATGCCAGCGTATTCATTATGGATTTCTTCTGGGTCAAAATGGGTATGAATTAAATGCGGCAAAGCCTCAAATCCAAGCAGTGGGAAGAAGAGGTAACACCCCTAGGATAAGAGCAACTGTAGTGGAAATGAATAGGGGCAGTGGAAGCTCCCCAGATTTGGGACAAAAATGAAGAAAAAGAGCACAGACTGTTACATGAGAAACAAGAAAATTACAAAACTAAAAGGCTATAGAGATGGTTGAGGACATATAAGAAGGAGCTCACGGGGGACAAGAACGTTACTCCACCCATTTAAAATGATCCTGCAAACTGATGACCTCTTGGTTCTTTTTTGTCTCCACTCTCCAATCTTTTAAATATTTTTCTATTTAAAATTATTATTATAAGTGGAGCAATTAGGTTACCTCAAAAACACTCACTCATAATTGGGGTATCAGTGTAAGCAAAAATAATTTGAGGATGACTGAACAGAGGTTTATTTAATCCAAAGTCAGTTTGAAAAACTTTTGAGTATTGTTTACCAATGGATAATGATTTTTTTCAGGTGATTCAAATAAAGGAGAAGATATTTGGTTGGTGGTTGCGATGTGCAAAATGTTGCCTTCTGACTGTTTTGAGTCTGAAATTTCATGAAACTTCCCATCTGTAGAACTGCTGGTTCAACTGAGAAATGAGAAACTCTTAGCGCTCTGGAAATGCTTTGAACTTCAAATCCAGTTTTTTAAAGCTTGGATCAGCTTTCTTTCAAACTCAAAATACTCAAAATAGGGGGATTTTTTTTGTTTATATTTTATTTTCATAGAAAAGAATATCAAGAAGTTAAAAAAAACCAAACCCCCAATGTAGAAAACTGCCCCTAGTCTTAAACTCAATTAAGTCACGACAAATTCCCTCAAATATTAAGAGCTCAAAACTTAACAGTTTACCTTCAGGGATATTCCTGGAAAGAAGATAAATTCTTCAGAAAAAACATCACGCCAGAATGAAAAATGGTTATAGACTTCCTCTGGAAAACAATTTTATTTATGAGTAAGACCTTTCTTCAAAGAATTATTCTATTAAAAGACAACATGTGAAAGATGAATTTTAATGTACACACACACACACACAAACACACACACACACACACACACACAGAGTGAAACCATTGTTAGATAAATGAAAATGTCCACATTATGGACATAATTTGGAAATGCATTCTGAGGCTTCTCTTGCATGACCCGCTGAAATGATTCAGAATTGCAGAGAAACAAGATGATTGTTCCAATGGCAAACAATGAAAATAGCATTTCTAGCTATCTACTATCTCCAGCAAACAGTTATTGCAGAATTATGCTTTGATGAGTAAAATCATGGCTACAGATGCACAGGAATTATTCCAACTGAATCCACAAGGCTTAGAAGTATTTCAGTCCACAGCCCCAATTAGTCAGGCCATGGGAAAGTACATATGGAAAGTATATCGATACTATTTTCGTGAAATTCAAACTTACCCTAGCTTCACATCTTACTTATGCTAAACTAATGTGCGTACGTAACGGATGCTAAGGCTTGCTGAACTGGTTTACTGGACACAATTGATTTAATACCACTTATTCACTTGCAGAATAAACAGAACAAAAAGACGACAGAAAAAAAGAAACATGATTGATTGGTTGTATCTCACTGTATGTCTCTACTATTGGAATTAATACCACTGATAAGATTTATTTCCCCTTCTTCCTACAAATCTCCCATCTGCTACAGAGGATTCAAGAGTCCCACCAAAGAAGATCTAAGGTGAAAAACAAAGTTTGCTCAGAAAAAAAACGTTGCCTTGCATGAGCTCAAATCCATTTTCAAAGTGTTGGTTAGCTCATATGCCTAAAACCTAGCCCAACAAAGATTTCTATGTTAAAAAGCTTCTTTATAGCTATTCACAAAACATACTTACCTGAGTGCACCTGTATTCTCGCCATGCTTTGAGCTCTTGGGCCCAAGGAGAGCACTAAAATTCAACATTTGTCTACTTAGTGACTTAGGTAACTGAACAATGGGGTTTATCTATGATTTAGATTTTAGCTTTGTAATTACAATAGAGAAGTGAAATTACCTTTTCTGGAACTGTGTGTGTTTTGCAGTGCAATTGCTACAAGAGCTGGTCGCACAAAGACATTAAGCAACTGATTCCTATAGGAGCCACACAGGAGGCTGGAGAAGGCTCGCCTAAACACTGGGTCCTCTGTAGCAACAAATCCCATTTCTTTGTCATTGAGGATCACTTGCCCATTGGTCAAGGTTGCAATGTTGGAATGCAGTGTCAAGGCAGATTTTACAGCTTCGCTGGCACAAAGATTATCTAACAATAACAACAATGAACAAATGCAAAGGAGTATCAGTACCTACAAAGATATGCTTTTTGTCTCTGTTTTAATATGAAAATAAATTGGAGGGGGGGAGGTTTCTCACAATTAACGTATTTTCACATTCGGAATGGACTGAGACTTTCTGAGCTTTGGGGGGGACGTTCTCAGAGAAAGAAAAATCATTTTGAAAAAATGTTCAAAAGACTCAGCTTGAAGAAGCTACTCTGTTGTCATTTGCCTTAAAAAAAAATTACTAAACTTACAAAAGAATGAAGAAATAAAGGAGAAACAGCAGCCAAGGCTTCTAGTTTTTTTCCCCCCTAAAGTTTCCAAACTTTAAAAATGAGGACTTATCCAAAATATATTCTTTGCTATTGCTGGCACATTGCTGGCACATTTACATCTCAACTGGTCAATGTGCAAGGAGATTTTTAAAAAACTTTTTTTTTTTAAAAAAACCCAGACTTTATATTAGTTAATACTAGAACTACCTGGACGCAGCTAAATCGCCTCTTGTGAAATCTACAAAAGTGCAAGGAGGAAAATCAAAGGCAAATGTAATACAAACCTCTAACAAATAGAGGCAAAACTGGAAAGGAGAACCACACTTTTGTACATGGGAAAAAGATGTCTGAACTGGGAACTTGCTCATAAAATACTGATGATTTCCCCTTACTACCCCAAACAACCAGCAAGTACAACAGTACTCTATTTCCTGCCCTCAGCCTGCTAGCAAAAATATCTATACTATTGTATGGCAAACTAGCAAAAACGAACAAAAAAACCTAAAAGAACTGCAGCTAAGCATCAGGAAAAACGAGAATCGAGGAACATTTGTCCTCCTCCCCAAGTAATATTGATTCGATTCTGACTTTCAGAACCTTACCGTAATAACAAACTAAAATGGGCTTATGGAGGGGAAGGATTTTGCTTAATTTTGCCAGAACACTTTTAAAAAATGATTTATGTGTCTTCTACTCTTAAATGATAATGTTTTTAGACATAATTGAAAGTCAAATCAGCTCCTGAACAAGGGTTAGATAAATTCATCAAATCCTATCTCTATTGGGATTTTCACTAGGACATAATTCAATTTTTGGAGGTGGTTAAGGTGTTAAGATGAGAAACCAGGAGACTGTGAGTTTCAGTTTCTCCTTAGGCACAGAAACTTTCTTGGTGGTTTTAGGCCAGTCCTTTTCTCTCAGCCCAATTCAACTCACAGGGTTGTGGGGAAAATAAGAGGAGGGTACACTGCCTTGAATTGTACCATATAAAGGTAGGATTTAAATCTAATATTTTTTTAAAAAATTGCAAAAAGTTCCTTATTCTCCACGATACTCAGACAATCAGAATAGTCTTAGAGCCCTAAAAGAATATTCTTCAGCAGTAATTCTAGGCGTTGACTATCCTAAAATAGAAACAAAGAATAATATAAATTCTACTGCTTTCAGAAAAGGAAAGTATATGCAAGTGTGCTTGCATACCAGGCCAGTCTAGGAATCCGCCAAATAGCTGAGTTAAATTTTTCAACCAAAGTGTCTTTTCGACCAGAAGTTCAAAATCTATGGCTGGAAAATTCTGGAGCAGGATAGCAGAAATCAACATCCATGGATTCAGTACCATATTTTCTATTTGTAAGAGCTCTATTTTGTAGGCTACATCCATGACAAATTTCTGTATTTCTTCAGATGGTTTTTGGGGAATATGCCTAGAAGAAAATGTACAATGAGCAAAGCATTTATAATGGCTATCTTGCAATCCTTTTCAGCTTTAATTGAAGAATAGAAAAGTCCTTTATTTTTTTGCAAAGAATCTTTCATCCCTTCCAAAGCAATTCATCTTTTAATAAAGCCTTTTCCAAGTTTCTATTACACACACATACACACACACACACACACACACACACAAACACACACACTTCTTACATTCCAGTTATGCAGTGATTTCAGTAACAAAACAAAGCTACCAGATTTGGTTGCAGGCATCTGAACAATCACTAGAAGCCAATGAAGAGACAAGAGTTTCTTTACATCGCCATTCAATGGTTATTGTTGCAGATACTATAAGAGCTCTATGAAAGACAGACACCAAAGCTTTTTTTCCTTGCAAACTATTAAAAATACTCAACCATGAAATGTATACCTTGGAACTAAGTTAAATGGATATTTAGTTATTCTCCCAGCTTCCAATGTTCTAAGTGATACAGGCTGCCCAAAATGCACATGTATGCTTCCAAAATCTTCATTCAGAATTTTTCTGGCTTTGAAGAGTCCCTAAGGAATAAACATGAACTAAAAAATAAATGTAACATAAATACTACAATTCTGAAGATTGATTTGATTTTACATATTTCACAAGTGTGACTCTGGACAACATACAATAAAAACAAAACAAAAATGTATCTTAAAATAGCCAAAAAAACCCCACCAGGAAATAGAAAAGAACCAAGGAAGAGAGTTTAAAAATCCATACATAATAAAGCCGCTTTGCAGGCCCCTGTCCCTAAGGGATCCCCAGGCCTGCTGAAAAAAAAAGCACGTTGTAAAAGATGTGTAAAATCTGTAATATAATTATGTATATAATATAATACACAAGATATAATACATTTATCTTCTCATTTCTGCAGTACAGGTAGTCCTCGACTTACAACCATTCCCGTTTACTGACCATTCGAGGTTACAATGGCACTGGAAAAAAAAGTGACTTATGACTGTTTTTCACATTCACGACCATTGCAAGATCCCTATGGTCACATGATCAAAAATTGGGAGCTTGGCAATTGGCATGCATTTAGGAAAGTTACACTGTCCCAGGGTCATATGATCTCTACTGACCTTCCCAGCCAGCTTCCAACAAGTCAAGTCAATAGGGGAAGCCAGATCGGCTTAATGACCACATGGTTCATTTAACTGTGGTGATTTGCTTAACAACTGTGGTAAAAAAAAAAAAGGTCATATTTTTTTTAATGAAAAATTGGTTTCATAAAAAAAAATTGGTTTCATAAAATTTAGAAATATAAATATCGAAATAAGAATATTATATTGTCTTATTAGTTTGTTAAGATATATGATAGATTTTGCATATAAGGTCTGTATTTTAAATATTAGATCATATGTGGAATTTGACAAAGGAATCGTGTTTAATTAAAATTTGGAAAAAAGATAAATATTAAATGTTAAATTAAAATATTAAGGGAAAATCAATTACCAGGTTACTGATTTGCTAAAAGTTTGAATGTTTATAAATAATTAAGATTTGAATTTAAGATATTGTCATGAGTTGAGATACAGGTTAAATAAAACTTAGAAGTATAAATACTAATAATTAAATTTGTATATTAGCTTTCTCTTTTTCTGGAAAGGAAGAAAGGAAAGAAGTAGAAAAAAGGAAAAGAAAATTATTAGCCGTAAATATGAGAGAGAAGACTGAGAATCTGGGATCATTTAAAATCTGGAAATGATAAAGATTAAACGTTAAATTTAAATATTAATGCAAAATTAAACTTAAGAAAAACTGATTAGGTTATTGTCTAAAAGATGGAATGTCAAATTAATCAAGATATGTATAGACTGAGGATTATTAATGAATATTAGAAAGGTATTTTTTGTTTGATTGATAGAATAAGAACTGTATTGATCTGAATATGACAGTAGATCTTATGGGGGAAAGAGAGGGAATTTTGTTGTTGAAATACTTTGAGATTTGTACTGATGATATTTAAATGTAATGGAATCACGATGCTCAACCCCCACGCTACTTTTCAAATATGTAAATGCAATATTGGAAAATTAATAAAAAACTTGGATCGAAAAAAAAGGTCATAACATGAGCCACAACTCACTTAACAACTTAGCAACAAATTTTGGGTTCAATTGTGGTCGTAAGTGAAGGACAACCTGCGCTACTTCTGAAGTTTGTATAGCTTTATGATTCTTACCTCTTTCATCCTGACAAAAAGTCTATAAAGTATAATGCTATTGCTTTTATTATTTTACAGAAGTAAAGCTGAAGCGACCCGTGAAGAGTGATACCTTAAAGAGAATAACCAACTATAATTTAGCATAGCAGGAATTAAAAGAGAAAGCAATGCATTCACTTTTTTCCCCTTTCTTTTCTTCTCAAGCGTAACTGTAAGGAGTTGGGAAGCTTCCGCCTCCATTTTAGATTAACCAGTTTTGTGTACTGTTCTGTCTCCTAATTATGCCTAGTTGAAATAAGCGAATATTATGAACTATGGTTTAAAACTGGCTGCAATTTAATCTAAATTTTCAATTTGTCTTCCCTTGTCAAAGAAAAGGGAAAGTGTGGTGATACCTAAACTCACTCCAGCTTATTTTATTTTCATAATACTGATTTACACTTTAGTATTATAATCACCCTAGACCAGGGGCAGGCAACCTCAGCTCTTTTATGATTCATCGACTTCAACTCCCACAGGGAGGGCCTCCTCAGGGTGCCATCGGCTAAGCAATGTCGGCTGGTGGTGCCCAGGGGGAGAGCCTTTTCTGTGGGGGCACCGACGATGTGGAACGAGCTCCCTCCGGAACTCCGGACATGTCATGATCTCCGCACCTTCAGAAGAGAATTGAAGACTTATCTCTTCAATCAAGCCGGCCTGGCTTAGAGCTCCTCGGGTTTTTATGTAATTTAAATTAAGTAGTTAGGGTTTTAGTATGGGATTTTAATTTGGTTTTTAGTACAGCCTAGGTTATTTAATTCTGTTTTAAATATTTATTATTGTTATGTTTTATATTTGGCTGTAAACCGCCCCGAGTCATACGGGAGAGGGGCGGTATAAAAGTTTACAAAAAAAAAAACTCCCAGAATTCCTGAGTCAGCTATGCTGACTCAGGAATTCTGGGAGTTGAGGTCCATGAGTCATAAAAGAGCCGAGGTTGCCTACCCCTGCCTTAGACCACATGGCAAGACAATATCCAACATTTCCCCTACAAATATATTAATTTGAATCCTTACCGATGTAGACTCTTTTGGTTTAGGGACTCCCAAAAGTTCATATGTATAAAGCAATTCTTCCAACACCCTCTCATAACTTATACTGATGGGGACAAGATATATATCAAAAATCTCCTTTTTAAGAAAAGGATCCATCACAATATTGAGAAGACCTGCAAGTACAAAGAAGACTTTTAAAAAATAAAAAGCACAAAAAGCCTTTTTAAAAGAAAACTAAATCTTCAGGTAGAAATTCAACTCTAGACTTTAGGGCCGGGCAAAAGATCCTGCGTATGAATCATTTCATGAACAGAACAGGAAGTTCCTATCAGTCCACATCCAGAGAAGTCTTCTTTTTTTAACATGATCCAAAATATATGTGTTTGATCCAGAGACAGAATTGGAATATATCTATGTTAGAAAAGATGTTCCAGAACAAATAAAACAGCAAGTGCTATGCAGGATTAGGAGAGAGGTTAAAACAAAGTAAGAGAAAAAAAGAAGTAAAAAGAGAGTATCTGAGTATCTGGAGCAGGGGTAAATTAGTTCCCAACTAAAGGGAAATAAGGCAAAAGGAACTTGGGAAGATTGACGCAGGCAGCTGGCAGTTGCAATTTATAGTGGGATGACAGCCAGTGGCTATGGGAAGATGGAGAGGAGGTTTCTCCTTAGTTCTAGGTTGCTTCTCTCTTTGGTTAGTTTCCACCCATTGCTTCTTGTCCTGCCTTCAGGCGCTTTGGAAAATAGCTTGACTCCCTCTTCTTTGTGGAACCCCCTGAGATATTGGAACACTGGTATCATGTCCCCCCTCGTCCTTCTCTTCGTTAAACTAGACATACCCAATTCCAGCAACCGTTCCTTATATGTTTTAGCCTCCAGTCCCCTAATCATCTTTGTTGCTCTTCTCTGTACTCTTTCTAGAGTCTCAACATCTTTTTTACATCGTGATGACCAAAACTGGATGCAGTATTCCAAGTGTGGCCTTACCAAGGCATTGTAAAGTGGTATTAATACTTCACGTGATATTGAATCTATCCCTCTGTTAATGCAGCCCAGCACTGGGTTGGCTTTTTTGGCAGCTGCAGCACACTGCTGGCTCATATTTAAATGATTGTCCACTAGGACTCCGAGGTCCCTCTCACAGTTACTACTATTGAGCAAGGTACCCCCTATACTATACCTGTACATTTAGTTTTTCTTGCCTAAATGTAGAACTTTACTTTTTTCACCATTAAATTTCATTTTGTTAGATAGGGCCCAGTGTTCAAGTCTGTCCAGATCCTCCTGTATCCTAAGCCTGTCTTCTGGAGTGTTGGCTATTCCTGCCAGCTTGGTGTCATCTGCAAATTTGATGAGTTCCCCATCTATCCCCTCGTCCAGATCGTTGATGAAGATGTTGAAGAGCACTGGGCCCAGAACAGAGCCCTGGGGCACCCCACTACACACTTCCCTCCGTATAGATGCAGTTCCATTGAGGACCACACGCTATGGATCCATCTGGTGGTGATGCTGTCTAACCCGCATTTTTCTATCTTCTCAAGTAGTAGGTTGTGGTCTACTTTGTCAAATGCCTTACTGAAGTCCAAGTCAATTATATCCACAGCATTCCTCTGGTCCACTAATTTTGTCACTTGGTCAAAGAATGCAATAAGATTTGTCTGGCATGATCTGTTTTTGACGAACCCGTGTTGGCTTTTAGTAATGACTTTGTCTGTAGGTGATCGCTGATTCGTTGTTTCTTTTCCAGAATCTTCCCAAGTATTGAGGTCAGGCTTATAGGTCTGTAATTTCCTGGGTCCTTCCCCCCCCCCTTTTTGAAGATGGGAGCTACATCAACTCTTTTCCAGTCCTCTGGTAGTTCCCCAGTGCTCCAGGATCTTTGAAAAATATAGTTCAGTGGTTCTGAGATCACATCTGCCAGTTCCTTAAGAACCTTGGGGTGTAATCCATCTGGTCCTGGTGATTTGAACTCGTCTAGGCTGGACAGGTGCTCACTTACCATTTTCTTGCCTATTTTAACTTGTATTTCTATTTTGTTTTTTATGGCACTATTTTTGATAGGTTGGTCTGTTTTTTCCCTTTGTGTAAAGACAGATGCGAAAAACGAGTTAAGTAGTTCTGCTTTCTCCCTGTTGCTTGTCACTTTCTTGCTACTTTCACCCACTAATGGACCAATCGTTTCCTTCACTTTTTCTTATTTTTTACATGTTGAAAGAAGCTTTTTTTGTTATTTTTGACTTTGGTTGCAAGCCTTAGTTCATTTTGAGCCTTAGCTTTCCTTACTTCGTCTTTGCAGGCTCGGGCTATTTGCTGATATTCTGACTTAGTTATGTGTCCCTCTTTCCACTTTCCATACTTGTCCTTTTTATCTTTCAATTGATCAGAGAGTTCTTTATGCAGCCATACTGGTTTCTTTTGAGAGCTGTTATTTTTCCTCTTTGTTGGTATTGTGCTAGACTGGGCCTTTATTATCTCACTTTTCAAAATTTCCCAAGCCTCTTGAGTTACGGTATTTTCCCCTGGAGGATTCTCATCCATGGAATCCTTCCCAAACCCTCTCTAAGTTTATTGAAATTAGCTCTCTTGAAGTCCAAGACTCTAGTCTGACTGTGTTCTATTGCTTGTGCTTCCATAATGTTGAATTCCAATATTGCATGATCACTTCCTCCCAAGATTCCTATGGCTTCAACACCTTCTATCATTTCATCTCTGTTAGTGAGAATTAGGTCCAAAATGGCTAATCTCCTAGTTTCCTTCTCTACTTTTTGGGAGACAAAGTTGTCTGCTAGGTTTGTCAGGAATCTGTTTGATCTTCCATTTGGTGCAGAGTTTGTCTCCCAGTTGATGTCAGGGTAGTTAAAGTCCTCCATTACTATTGTGATGTGCTTCCTATATACCTTAGTTAGCTGACTAGCAAAAAGTTCATCTATTTCCTGTGTTTGGTTGGATGGCTTATAGTATACACCTATGGCAATGTCGTTTCCCCCTCCCTTTTATATTGACCCATATGCATTCAGGACAGTTTTCATCATTGTTGTGCTCTATTTCTGTACAGATGTAGTTATTTCTTATATAGAGAGCAACTCCACCTCCTCTTTTATTTGGTCTGTTTCTTTTAAATAATTTAAATCCCTCTAGCTGTGTGTTCCATTTGTGGGTTACGTCCCACCATGTTTCCGTTATGGCAACAATATCATATCTGTCTTCATTAACCTGAATTTCTAGTTCACCCTGTTTGCTGTTCATACTCTGTGCATTTGTGAATAGACATTTGAGTCCTTTATGACCAACCCTGTGTTTACTTCCTACATAACCTGTGTGGTGCCTGAGTTCCCCTAATGTCTTACCACCTATTTGGTTAGTGTATGGGTTGGCAACCCGCGGCTCCGGAGCCACATGGGGCTCTTTGAGCCACTTCCTGCGGCTCCAGAGCCTGCTCTGCCATTTACAGAGAGAGAGACAGACAGAGACAGAGAGCCTTCTGCTCATGGGATGTAGCCATGGCACTGCTGGGGGGGCTAGTGCCACGACAGGCCGTCCCTGGGCGGCGGTGGCGACTGCTGCTCTGGGGTGCCCGGGCGGCGTAGCAGAGGGCGCGGGGGTGGCGGCGGCAGGCAGGACGTGCAGCGTGTCGGGCAAAAGGCTCTCCAGGCTCTTGTTGGCCTACTGGCGGCACAGCCCCACCTGGGCGGCCATGACGCTCTGCCACTCTTGTGGCCCTTCAGCCATGAGAGCACGCCGTGGTTGCAGCAGCACGTGCACTTGGGTGTCCGCTGCAAGGGCGCCCGGGCCGTCCATGTACAGGTACAGGGAGCCATAGCCGTTCATGGCGCCCTCTCATTGCAGCCGCTAGATCCGCCTCACTCGTGCCAGGGCCATGCTCGGCCAAATGCGGCGGTGCTTCCCTGGCTCTCTTGGCGCCGAACCAGGCACTGAACTCACCCTCGGCTTAAGTGCAAGTTGGCTGACAGCTCCCTTGCCCGCCTTCCCCACCTCTCAGGCCGGTCTGCGGTGCCCTGGGCGCCTTTCAGCGCCTTCTGCTGCCTCCTGATGGCCAACCACTCGCCCCCCCTACTGGCTCGAGAGCAGAGGCCTGACCATCTTTTACTCTGGCCAGCCCGACATTGACATGATGACGTGGGGCTGGGCGGGGCTGGCGAGAGAGACGCACCTTCCCAGCCTGCAGTCCAGATGGGCATGGAGATCGAGAGGGGGAGAGGCCAGCTGGACGCTCTTGCTGAGTCCCACCTGGCTCTGGTACTACCTGCGCTATGCCAGCCATCCCCAGTGCTGCCCAGCTGAGCGCCCGCAGGATCCAGGTCAGGCCAGGCAGAGAGGCTCAGACAGGGCATGGGGGGGCGCAGAGGAGCTGCCCCCAAGTGCTAGGGTGGAGGAGGGGACCCCAGTCATTCTCCAGAGTCCCAATATGTCTTCGTGGGCATGGACCTGATAGGCTTGATCACCAGGATCCAGGCTGGAAGAGGGGAGGTCCCGTGCCGGGCTTGCTCTCTGCCTCTCTCTCTCTCTCTCTCTGAGCGCGATTGCAAGCTTGCTGCCTGCCCAGAGAGGGGAGAGCTTAATAAGGGTGCGGGGGTGTGTGTGTGTGCTCAGCCACCATTCTGGCTGCTGCGCCTGGGCACCGGGGCTGCTACCCTCTTCGTGGCAGTGGCATCACTTTCCATGCTGGTCCCATCGCAAGCTAGGCACGCCCCTGCATGCTCACGGGAAGGATGGGAAAAGGGGTGGGCAGTGCCGGTGTTGGGGTGAGGGAAGGGAATGGGGGTAGGAAGAAGGGATCCGTGGGGGTGTGGAGTGTGGGAGGAAGAGTCGGAATCCAAGATGCTCAAATCTGGGTGAGCTCCTAGGAAACGCGCGCCGAAGAAGTGAGGGGAGGAGGAAGAGAGGAAGAGAAACAGCGGGTTGGGGGAAGCGCCCCGTTTCTTCTTCTTCTGGTGCAAACTCTGCTGAAGCCAGAATTGGGGGGGATGAGGAGGAAGACTGGTGATTGACAAACTGTGCCAGCCAATCTCTTTGGGGGAGGGGGCGCAGGATGGAGAGGAGGGCAGCTTGCCTTGGAGAGGGAGAGAGAGAGACAGACCCTTTTGACATTTAAAATGAAGATAACACTGCATATATCCCTTTTTACCTTTATTATGTGTATGTGTGTGTGTGTGTGTGTGTATGTGCCCAAGATGGTGCAACACAGAACTCAGGATATCACTACACTAGATCTCAGGATGTCATCACACAACCCATTACCCAGGTCGTTACATCACAAAAGACTAATGAGCACACAGCCAGCACCTCAACTACTCAGGATGTTATGAAACAGCCAACCAATCCACAAACAATAACTCCTACACAGCCAACCAATCTACCTATAGCAACTAAGCCAGCACTCCACACACCCCCACCAATATATATAGAGAGACGGCAGCTCCAATCACACTTTGCTTGCACAAGCATGAAGCCGAAGATCCCAGCCTGTAGATTACGAGTGGGACCTTGTCAAAACGTCACCAAGATACTCTCAATCTTACACGGGAAAAGAACTCAAACACACCAAGACCTGCATTTATTTATTTATTTATAATGGCTTAGAGGTTTAAGCATCTACCTAGTGTGCAGACTGCCCAGGTTCGAATCCCGGAAGGGTGAGTTCTGACTGAAGAGAGTTAAATAACTCGAAATAGCTATCTCAGAAATCCCTTATTTCTTTGTCAACAATTTTAAAAACATATATATATTTGTGCTTGCAGATGGCTCTGGGTTGAGCTGAAACAAGCAAAGGAAAGAATGATTTCTTCCTCCCATATTTGGGTTTACAGGGTGCTATCTAAAAAAGAAACACTATATACACATCTTCCCTCCCTGATTACTGACAAAGCAGGAGAGAGCCTGTGGCTTAGAGGTTTAAGCATCTACCTAGTGTGCAGACTGCCCAGGTTCGAATCCCGGAAGGGTGAGTTCTGACTGAAGAGAGTTAAATAACTCGAAATAGCTATCTCAGAAATCCCTTATTTCTTTGTCAACAATTTTAAAAACATATATATATTTGTGCTTGCAGATGGCTCTGGGTTGAGCTGAAACAAGCAAAGGAAAGAATGATTTCTTCCTCCCATATTTGGGTTTACAGGGTGCTATCTAAAAAAGAAACACTATATACACATCTTCCCTCCCTGATTACTGACAAAGCAGGAGAGAGCCTGTGGCTTAGAGGTTTAAGCATCTACCTAGTGTGCAGACTGCCCAGGTTCGAATCCCGGAAGGGTGAGTTCTGACTGAAGAGAGTTAAATAACTCGAAATAGCTATCTCAGAAATCCCTTATTTCTTTGTCAACAATTTTAAAAACATATATATATTTGTGCTTGCAGATGGCTCTGGGTTGAGCTGAAACAAGCAAAGGAAAGAATGATTTCTTCCTCCCATATTTGGGTTTACAGGGTGCTATCTAAAAAAGAAACACTATATACACATCTTCCCTCCCTGATTACTGACAAAGCAGGAGAGAGCCTGTGGCTTAGAGGTTTAAGCATCTACCTAGTGTGCAGACTGCCCAGGTTCGAATCCCGGAAGGGTGAGTTCTGACTGAAGAGAGTTAAATAACTCGAAATAGCTATCTCAGAAATCCCTTATTTCTTTGTCAACAATTTTAAAAACATATATATATTTGTGCTTGCAGATGGCTCTGGGTTGAGCTGAAACAAGCAAAGGAAAGAATGATTTCTTCCTCCCATATTTGGGTTTACAGGGTGCTATCTAAAAAAGAAACACTATATACACATCTTCCCTCCCTGATTACTGACAAAGCAGGAGAGAGCCTGTGGCTTAGAGGTTTAAGCATCTACCTAGTGTGCAGACTGCCCAGGTTCGAATCCCGGAAGGGTGAGTTCTGACTGAAGAGAGTTAAATAACTCGAAATAGCTATCTCAGAAATCCCTTATTTCTTTGTCAACAATTTTAAAAACATATATATATTTGTGCTTGCAGATGGCTCTGGGTTGAGCTGAAACAAGCAAAGGAAAGAATGATTTCTTCCTCCCATATTTGGGTTTACAGGGTGCTATCTAAAAAAGAAACACTATATACACATCTTCCCTCCCTGATTACTGACAAAGCAGGAGAGAGCCTGTGGCTTAGAGGTTTAAGCATCTACCTAGTGTGCAGACTGCCCAGGTTCGAATCCCGGAAGGGTGAGTTCTGACTGAAGAGAGTTAAATAACTCGAAATAGCTATCTCAGAAATCCCTTATTTCTTTGTCAACAATTTTAAAAAAAAAAATATATATACACACACACACACACACACACACACACACACACACACACATACAGTATATAGGTAAAAAAGAATATATGCAGTGTTATCTTCATTTTAGATATCAAAAGGGTTTTGCGGCTCCCAGAGTTTTGTTTTCGGTGGGAAATGGATCCAAGTGGCTCTTTCAGTGTTTTGGGTTGCCTACCCCTGGGTTAGTGCACTTTGTGTGGCACTCACTATTAAGAGCTTGATTTTGCTTGACAGCAAGGTTGATGTTCTTGTCCACACACACATCTATGTTACATGCACTGATAGCCCTATAATTTTTAGACTGCCGGGGACAGGGATGTTCTGTATTAGTTAACTCACTATCCCCGCTGTTTAGTTTAAATATTCCTTCAGAAAATCTGTGAATTGATAGCCAAGTAACTCAGTCCCTTTCTTTGATGGATGCAAACCATCTCTTTTGTACATTTCTTCACTGGATCAGCTGCTGACATCGTGACTAATATATCCAAAGCCTTCCCCTTTACTCCACTCCTTTAGCCACATATTGAATTGTGCTATACGCTGGCCTTTTCCATTTTGGTCCTTATACACTGGTAAGACCTCTGAAAAAATAAGTCTACAGCCTGTTCTGCTAAGTTCCTGCCCCAGGCTCTGGAAGTCATTCTGCACAGTGAGTACATCTTTTTGGGACAGATCGTTAGTGCCAAGATGTACAATAGCCTTCACATCACAGTCCTTGCTGGCAATCTTGATTATTTTACAAATACGCTTCTTGTCCCTACTGGCAGTAGTACCTGGAAGACACCTGACCTCATTCAAAACATCTGTGTCCTTCCCTAAATTTACATCCCTTATAATTGAATCACCAACCAGAAGGTGGCTTCTCTTTTTGGGTGCCTTTCTGTCCTTGCATGACTGATGTGTAATACCTGATTCGCACTTCTCCCTGTCGAAAACAAGTTCTTCATCTCGGACCAAGATCCCCTGCTTATTTGAGTTGTCATCACAAATACCTTTACCTGTCTCTTTAATGTCCCTATTAAGGTCAGTAAGATCACTGTATCTGTTGTGCAGGGACACAGCAAAAGCTTTGTGTTTATGGTTCACAGCTCTCACTCTGCCAGATTCCATGGTTCTCCACACTGCCCTTCTCCTGCAGGATTTTTGTGGTAGAGGGGGCTGATAGCTTGGAGGCTCAGTGGAGGGGCTGAACTGGACACCTAATTTCTGCCTGAAGAGCAGAGGTCACAGACCCTAGATAAGTAATCTGTCCTTGTAGACTAGTGATTTGTGAGCATGTGCAGAAGAAAAGAGGGGCAGGTGAGGTGCACAGACTTAGCTTTACTCAACCTGATGTCCCTACCAGATACGTCTTTATGCAAACCAGGGAGCTCTGAGTTTCTGTTTCAGTTTGACTAGACAACAGACCAGACTGGAATAGTTTGGATAAACATCCAAGCCATAGTGTGTTTGTTCAATGCAGAGAATTTAACACATCTTTCATTTCAGACACACGTGTCAGTCCCTAGCAGTTGTTCAGAGTAAGGTTAAATTCCCCCAAAGCTTATGAGCCAGAGTTATTAAAAAGAAAAATAGTCTTGAGGTTTCATAAATTCGAAACGTAAATGTTCTTCACCATTTCATTACCACTATATTCATTATGGGAAGAGTTCATTGCTCGTAATGCTGATTGCCTCCTGAAGCAGGGAGAATTTGCAACTCACTTCCCCGATATGGGAGGAATGTGCACACACTTGAGGCCCTGTAATCTTATGGAATCTTCCAGCTCTAAGAAGTCCACTAGAAGCTCCTATAAGATTTTGAATATAAGTTTAAGTGTTCACAGCTACATTGCACAAAGAATAAATCATCTGCGCCTGCAGAAATTATAGCATTTTGACCAACATACCAAACTTTGGAGACAATGTCTTTGCAGTACGGCTTCTAGTACCTTCAAGGTAAAACTCAACAGGAGCATGTCCATTCTTTAGTAAATGAGGGGGGGGGAGAGAGGGAGAGAGAGAGAGAGGGAAGGAAGGAAGGAAGGAAGGAAGGAGAGAGAAGTCAACAATTAGTAAAATAAGTGAGATATATACATTTTTCAAATACGTAACCCATAAAATTGAGAAATAATCTGAAACAGCAATAACCATAACATTTAATTAAGAGGAAAACATGTAGCTCTGATTTTCAAAATCTAAAATTAAAAAGGAATCCCTTGTTCCACAGAAATGTATTTACATGTTGCAGATGAGGTATCTACCATTAGCAAAAAACAACACAAAATTACTGACAATTTTAAAGTTATTCACCTTTAAAATACACTTGACATATTCAGCAAACACTGCCCAGTACAGCTTGTTTCCACCAAATGTGCGTCGCATAAAAAAGGCACCTGATTTTCGTAGCAGTTCACCAACTATTTTCATTCCAATGAAATCTAGCAAAAGCAGAGAGTATAGTTGAATCAAGTTAATCACTGTCAGCTTTTCAAGATAGTCCAGTGAGTCCAGAAATGCTAGCTCTAACTCTATTATAAAATTACACTAAACAGAATCTTGCAGGTCTGAAAGTACATCTCTTCCACCTCACTTTTATAATCCAAGAAATGAGGGAAGGTCCCTTCTGAGACTTTTTTTTTTTTTGCTACACCTCCATTCCTTTTGCAGATTCAGCTGTTGCTTTTAGTTTAATCTGGGTCTCCTCCTCCTGTCTCCCAAGCTCATTCCCATGTACTATTACTTCCAGTTTTCCTAAAGTAGAATTTAGCTCTAAGCAGAATGAAAAATAGCTCACAATTTTGAGAAAAATTCAGGTGTGGATCTTTTAAAGAGAAATATATATAAATTATACTAAGAAGCTATATCTGCACTGCTACTGTACAACTTCTAGGTCAGACATGTCAAACACAAGGCCCGAGGGCCAGATGCGGCCCGCAAAGTGGCCCGGGAGCCAATGTACAATTTTGTGGTGGCCATCTATGCTGAAACGCATTCAGTCTTAGCTCCACAAGGCCGTCTGGAAACAGCGAGGAACCAGCCCCTGCCGCGTCAGCCACACCCCCTGGGTGCATGCTGGGGAGGTGTCACCCTTTGTGAGGAATGAAGAAATGCACCATCGCCTGGAAGTGGCCAGCAAATGGCCCTCGCCTACTTCACATATCTGGTTTGATGGGCTCTGGGGGAGGGGTTTCGACAGGTAAGTGCAGCTGGGTGCCCCCTTGGGGAAGTGGGGCTGGGCTTGGTGCCGCGGGTGCTCGAGGGCCAGGCTGGGCATTTGACCTCTGCTGTCCAGGGCTCCCAGCAGCCCGCATCACATCCAGCCCCCCCCGCATGGTCTGAGAGGAACAGTGAGGTTCCTCCAGTGGACCATGCCTTGGCACTTGCCCTTCTGCCAGAGACCCTGAGATCTATCCCACTCCTGCCCAGGCCCCCACAGGCATCCTTGATGCGAACGATGTAGAGCTGGCCAAGCCCACTCAGTAGGCCACATCCATTCCATCCACGCCCACCCAGCGGGCCACACCCACCCTGGCCACACCCACCCAGCCCCCCAAGGGCAACCACAATGCTGATGCGGCCCTCAATAAAATTGAGTTTGACACCCCTGTTCTAGGTCATCAAAGAAAGTCTATGCGAGACTCACTTGCTAGATCTTAATACTGTTTCCTAGATACTTTGCATGGCTTAATTAGACATAGACATAAGACATAGCATAGCTAATAAAAATCCCCTTTTTTATCCATTATGGTTTCCCCCATTTTTCTTACTTATCTCACTATTCAACTGACTTTTGCAAAAGACATTTAACATGTCTTGACTTTGAACATGGGTAATGGTTGTTAACATAATTAACATCTCTGCCTTGAGAAGCTGGCTATCAATTAAACTCTGCTTAATTAATATCTTCTGCTTCTTCAATTGATTATCTTTAAAATAAAGTCTGAACTGCCATTAAATATTTCTAAATCAAAATTAGCTTCAATTCAGATTTGCATTAAAAAGCTAAAATGTTTGTATATAGAACATGCTAAACATTTTAACACCTTACAATATATATACCTTTACAAACTACTCAGAAAGGTATTGAAGAGCTCCAGTGTCTCTATTTGTGGCATTATGTGACCATTTGCATCTCATGTTTACTAATGTTACAAGCTCATGTATATTAGAAGCTGTTCTGAAGTTTGAAGTAATTTCTGAGTATGGATTATTTTCAGTCATAAATTTCAATTATGAAATCCCATTACCTTAAGACAAGTTATTCTATTTTCTATGATGAGAGCAGGGGGAGGACTGTGAATTCAGCCATTTTGAATTTTTTTTCAGCAACATTTTTTCCCCTCAGAAGTATGATTTACCATAAACACACAAAAATCGCAAAGAAAGAAGAAATATTTCAATCCAGTTTTGTAACAGTCAGGTCAAGCCAGCTTTGAACTAACATAAAATTCTGGGAACTAAAAGCAAATTCTAAGAAAATTAAAATGTTTACCTATTCCTGCTGCAATGACGGGCAAAGCCAAGTCATAGTTATATAACACATAGGACAGTAAGAGAAAATCAATGTAGCTTCGATGGCTGGGCAACAGGACAACGGGATGTTCTTGGATTGCCTGTTGTAACTAACAGAAAACAACATGTTATTTATTAATAACAGAGAATAAAAGAGATTTTGAATTACTTTTTGTTTAAAAAGGAAGTTTTACTAAAACGCATATTACAACTATGTGTTTTTCCCTGCAAGCTAAAATGCTAATTTTGCATTGAAGTCCATGGGCTGCATCTACCTGCAACCCTCTACCATAATGATGGCAACAGATTACATTTCCTATGGCCAGCCTGCGACCTTCCCCTTAACGTATAATTTATTCTGGAAGACTAGAATTCAGAAGGCATATTTATTTTATTTATTTATAAAATTTATTGACTACCCATCTTACTACAGGGTAACTCTGGGTGTCTTACAACCAATCGCTTTATAGGGAATAAATATGCAAAACCATGTCTGCAAAAAACGGGACTTAGCCCTGTACTTTGACAGGAAAACAGCTGTGGGATGTTTATAACTCACAACTCTTTTCTCCCATATTTCACTGATAACAATTCCTTTGATTGGATTTTTAAAATTTTGCTTTCCTCTGTAAACCAACATGTAAACCAGTATTTTCTGTTAAGTAATTCCCAATAATTTCTATCTGGAAAAAATGGTGGCTGAAATTCAGTTGCTACCATAATATAAGCAAAGAAATTATCCAAGTTAGTACTCAGATCATTTACCAATGATTGTCTTGTAGCTCCTTGATTTTAAGAAATATATCTCAGTATGAAAAATATACCAAGAGAAATAGGCAAAAAGCAGCAAATAGAATAACTAGCTGTAAAACAGCATAATATTTACAGATATATAGATGCACTTTATTCAGGACATACCCAGAACTTTTAGTTTATAATCTAAAGCAGGGATCTTCAAACTTGGCCCTTTTATGACTTGTGGACTTCAACTCCCAGAATCAGTTTCATATCCCAACTTATTTTGACAAAAATACAAGATCAGATAAATAAATGGGCTTGGAAAAGGATCTATTTGGCAAAGCATAATAGTTTCCATCTTCCAACTCAATATCATCTATTAGTTGATTAATCTTCCACATGTAAATATTCAAATCCTCTCCAGAAAATTTTGTGATGGAGATGGGGAGAGAATAGGAAATTGATAAATGGAGTAGTTCTATTAAAGACATAAGCCTGCAGCACTCCAAAATTAAGCCCTCTTGCATAAATACCCGCTTACTTTATAGATGTGCTACAACTGCAACCAAATTTTGCAATACTTCTAAGGAGAAATCCTCATCACATATTTCTAACTATGAATTTGATTAATTCTAGGTTTATTTTTTGATAGGCTAGGTGTGGTTAAATAGAAGAGACACACCTGATCATTTTCTTTTGATACTATGAGAAAGCAATTTACGCATATAGTGCTGAACACTAGCTTATTTTAGAAAGCAGCAAAGAGAAAGCAAAAGAAAAAAGGGGAAAAAAAGAGAAAATGAGATCAGGTTCAACATGTGTCTTAAGAAAGCAAAAACAAAAAACAAAAAACCCCACAACTTTTCTATGAAAAAGTTGACTGTTAGAGGAAGCACTCCTAAAGTATCAATTTTTACATTAAGGCACATTTCCACATAATATTAGCATTGCTTCAGTCATATAGCTTATGAGGCAAGCATGGCATAATTACACACTTCCAGAATAGACCTATCCATTGCAATGACTGGAATAAGGTGACAGAGCAGTCTACAGGCTCTTAAAGGGTAATTACTCTCACTAACTCCATCCCATCTTTACAGTTGTCTTCATTTGCCAACCTAATTCTTGCTTTTTTAAAAGTTTTTTTCCCCACCTTAGAATACCTACTGTTTTGCTGTTGCTCTGCATATAGAGAAAAACTGTAGGAACTTTGATCCCATCTATCTAAAGTAATACCATACAAGAAAAAATTGTTTGCATAATTCTTCCTTGTTCTTCACCCACTCTACCCATTCCTATATGCCCCACAAAGTAATCTACAGTCCCTCAATGTTAAGCACAATTGCAATACTACCGGTACTAATATATCTAGCATAGTGGAAAATTACAGTTTTTCAACACAGAATTGAGTCACATAATTGGTTACTGAGATTCTCTCTCATTGAGCTAATATTCTACCAGCTGAGTAAATCTTCCAAGTATTTACCAACTAGTTACACAACACTAAGCAAACAAAGATCTACCTCCCAAAAGCTATTATACTTGGTTGTGGGAGTCTGGTTTATTTATACCTTGAGACTTCCCCTGTTTGGGATAAAGAAATCCTTTTTAAGAATCATCTCTGCTAAGGCATCTGTTATGGGCAGAGACTATACTGCACTAAAATGGAAATGTGCTGGAGTAAAAATGAATTCAATATTTCACTTCTCAACTATCATTTCTGAAGGTAAGAAAAGAAGTAACAACTTGATTTCTAGTAACTTACAAAGTCTCATCTACAGTGAGGAAAAAAATTATTTGATCCCCTAATGATTTTGTACGTTTGCCCACTGACAAAGAGATGATCAGTCTATAACAGTGGTGGCGAACCTATGGCCCGGGTGCCAGAGGTGGCACTCAGAGCCCTCTCTGTGGACACGCACGCACACACGCCATCGCCCCAGTCCTAGGCCTTTTTGCTTTAGGCCTCCGCTGCCATGTGCAAAAAAAAAAAAAAGGTTCAATCAACGAGTCAATTTCAACTTCTTGCGGGAAAAAAAAAGATCTTGCAAAGTTAGAATTGATTGACCTTTTTAGTCCCACCCAGTCTGCTGTTACCACCGCAGCCACGCCCACCCAATGTGCCATGCCCACCCAATTGGCCACACGCAGCCATAGGGCCACACCCAGCCAATGGGCCACACCCACCCGGCACCCAACAATGCATAAGTGGGTTTGGGGTTGCAGTTTGGGCACTTGGTCTCTAAAAGGCTCGCCATCACTGGTCTATAATTTTAATGGTAGGTTTATTTTAACAGTGAGAGACAGAATAACAAAAAATCCAGAAAAATACATTTCAAAAAAGTTATAAATTGATTTGCATTTTAATGAGTGAAAGAAGCATTTGATCCCCTATCAACCAGCATGATTTCTGGCTCCCAGGTGTCTTTTATTCATCAACTCAACTCGCCGTGTCTGGAGGAGGAGGAATGCTGCTTTTGACCCTAAGAACACCATCCCCACCAGCAAACATGGAGGTGGAAACATTATGCTTTGGGGGTGTTTTTCTGCTAAGGGGACAGGACAACTTCACCACATCAAAGGGACAATGGATGGGGCCATGTACCTTCAAATCTTGGATGAGAACCTCCTTCCTTCAGCCAGGGCATTGGAAATGGGTTGTGGATGGGGTATTCCAGCATGGCAATGACACATGGCCAAGGCAACAAAGGAATGGCTCAAGAAGAAGCACATTAAGGTCCTAGAGTGGCTTTGCCAATCTCCAGACCTTAATTTCATAGAAAATCTGTGGAGAGAGCTGAAGGTTCGAGCTACCAAACATCAGCCTCGAAACCTTAATGACTTGGAGAGGATCTGCAAAGAGGAATGGGACAAAATCCCTCCTGAGATGTGTGTAAACCTGGTGGCCAACTACAAGAAACATCTGACCTCTGTGATTGCCAGCAAGGGTTTTGCCACCAAGAACTAAGTCATGTTTTGTAAAGGGGTCAAATACTTCTTTCACTCATTAAAATGCAAATCAATTTATCACTTTTTTGAAATGCATTTTTCTGGATTTTTGTTGTTGTTATTTTGTCTCTCACTGTTAAAATAAACCTACCATTAAAATTATATGTCAAAGCATGCACAGTCTTATTGCGCGAAATAACCCAGGAGTAAACACAGTAAACGATGGTCTATATTAAATGGCGGTTTATCTTACATTATCTACAATATCATACACCAGGAACAATATACATACACGTGCTAATACAGCAAGATCCAACACACCACAGTTACAGCAGGAAACAGAAGAGAGAGAACACATCAGCAGAGCCTTCCCTTTTATACAGAGGCTCTTAAATAGACACAGACCCAGTTGGCTCTTCAAGAGACACAGACCCTGCTGAGTCATTCCCATCATTACATCTTACATTACATAAGCTGATTAGTTCTTAAATCATTTCCTTGACATTATAGACTGATTTCTTTGTCAATGGGCAAACATACAAAATCAGCAGGGGATCAAATAATTTTTCCCCTCACTGTATATATTTTCTGGCACAACAAAGAAGTGGTTTACTATCACTTACTGGAATTTTGTTTTGTTTTGTTTTGGCCACCTGGTCTCACCTAAAACCCTAAATATCCCATCAAAGTCCTCATCCTTCAAAGCTAGGTCTATTTAACTTTCTAAATCAAAGTTAGCTAGGCCTCATCTTGTAGCTGGGCAATGGTAAGAAAGAATTAATCAAAACAGGATCTCAATCTTTCTGGGGCATGTTTAAGAACAGCAGGAAAAGATGTTGGCATTTTGGAATTTTACTGATAGCTAATAAAGTCTAGCAAACAAACCAATAATAGGTTGCTACTTTTCATGCCTTTACATTTGTCAGTAGTGAGATACACATTTTAAAGCAATAAAAGACCCTTGGAATTATTTTGCAGTTTACTCCAATCCCATATTAAGAATTACATATAATTTTTGTAAAAATTAATATTTATTATAGTATATGGACATCTGCAGTCACATTTGTTTCACTTCCTTGTTCTGCACTCTGGCATGACGATCCACAACTACCGGTATTAACAACTTTCAGTGAAGAGTATGTTAATGGGACAACAAATGCACAATACAAGGAAATGGAACATTTACTGTAAATAGCAATTCTTGCATTAATTCACCCTGATTGCATAAAATTTGCATAAAATGCTGTTTTATCAGGAAGTATGTATAGATACTTACTTTTTGCATACCATCTTCATTTACATACACGCTCTTGAAAAGGCATTTAAAGAGTTTGCTCAGAGTGAAAGCAAAAAAACGAATAGCTCCCATATGCAAGCTGTGTCCCATCTCATCCAAAATTTCTGTTGCCTCTTCTTGTATAATATCAAGGGATTCACCAGTCTCTCTTGATAGCTAAGCACAGAAATCAAGAGCCTTAATTAATAAAAACATCCCTCAGACATTCTGAATTTCTGGACTTGCTGAATCAGAGCAAAACTTAGAACCCTAGAATTCTGCCCCATGGAGGCCCACCAAATGTCTGTTAAAACCCATAAGAAGGACATCAGAGTTAACAGTGCTTTCTGCTTGTTTTCCCCAACAACTAGCCCTGAAGGACAAATAGACACATAATCGCTATAAAAGGCAGCCATTAATAAGCTTAACTTCCATTACTGATAGTCCTTGACTTACAACAGTTCGTTTAGTGACCATTCAAAGTTACAATGGCACTGAAAAAAGTGACTTATGACCATTTTTCACACTTAGCACCACTGTAGCATCCCCAGGGTCACGTGATTTACATTCGGATGCTTGACAACTGGTTCACATTTATGATGGTTGCAGTGTCCAGGGGTCATGTGACCACCTTTTGCAAGCTTCTGACAAGCAAAGTCAATGGGGTAGCCAGATTCATTTTACAACCGTGTTACTAATTTAACAACTGCAGTGATTCACTTCACAAATGTGGCAAGAAAAGTTGTAAAATGGGACAAAATTCACTTAACCAATTTCTCACTTAGCAACATAAGTTCTAGGCCAGTGGTTCTCAACCTTTTTCAGGTTGAGACCCCACTTGCGCCACCCATGCGCGCCGCGACCCTGACCCTGCGGGGCGCACGCGCCGGAAAAAAAATAATAAAAAAAATCAAAAACAAAAAACCCAAAATGGCGGACCGCAACGGCCCGATCCGCGCATGCGCGGCGCGCGGCGACGGCCCGATCCGCGCATGCCCAGGGCGCGTGCAACGGGGAAAAAATCAAATAAATAAATAAATAAATGAAATGGCGGACCGCGACGGCCCAATCCGCGCATGCGCGGCGCATGCGCGGCGCGTGCGCGACGGCCCGATCTGCATATGCGTGGGGCACGCGCGACGAAAAAAAAATGAAAAATATAAAATAAAAAATAAAAAAACAAAACAAAATGGCGGACCGCGGTGTCCGGTGACCCCCGTGAAACGGTTGTTCGACCCCAAATGGGGTCGTGACCCATAGGTTGAGAACCGCTGTTCTAGGCTCAATTGTGTTTATAAGCCAAGGACTACCTATAATTGATTAAACAGTAAGGCCTTTTTAATGCATTTATTTGTGAACGCACAAATTGCTTAAACCAACTGAAAATGGAGTATAAAAACTACCGTTTATGCAAAAACAACTATAAAATTCAATCACACACGAGAAGTATGGTACATAATTATAGTAAATTCCTGGCAATAGGATCTGAACAGTACTCATGTACAAAAGGTACTCTCTTTTTATTAACAGCTGTATGGATGGATGTATCCCACCTAAGAGAAGAATTGGGACAACCCTCATCAGATTACCAAAATATTAGAACTATATGTCCTTGAGTAATATATCTCCAAACAACTTTTAACAAAACTAATAAATTGCAATCAGCAGAAATCAAACAAATCTCCCTGATTTGGAAATATGTCTTTAGGGAGTTTCAAAACTATAAGGAAAAAGCACAACTATTTCACGGAAGATTTCTATCACAAAACTTGAAGAGGAAAAAAAAAACACCTAGGGAGCCAGGATAAGTCTTCATAATTAGCATATTAGTGGGTAACAAAGTTACTGGTCAAATCTTTATAAATGGCAGCAGACAAATAAACAACTGAAAGGGGAGCAGATAAAAGGTTGACACACCTGCCTGATGACATACTGAACCTGTTCAGACTGTAGAACGATACTTTTAATGGCACTTGGCTTGCAGGGAGAAAGATCTTTATAAACAACAGGGGTAAAACATTTCATTGCATATCTGAGGTCACTGGACTGCCGTCGCTCTTCCAAAATATCTTCAAATTCATATTTTTTATTTGATGTGAGATTTTTCTGCTGGGAATAATACAAATGGAGAATTAGACACTGGCCGCATTAGAGCACTCTTTCAAGTAAAACGTTCTTAACTTATTACATTTTTATACGTAAAACACATTGCTTTTGCACTCACTCCCACCTGCATGAGTGGGCAGCCAAATAAAGCAGAGAGAAGTAAACATTATGTTTTGTTTTGTTTCCTCCCTTCCTTATTTCCCTCCCTTCGAGTCTGTGTTGATTCTTGGTGACAGTCTGGACAAGTCCTGTAGCTTTCTTGGCACCGTTTTTTGGAAATGGTTTGACTCCTGCCTTTCTCCTAGGATTGACAGAGGTTGACTGGCCACAAGTTATACAGCAGGAATTTGTACCTAAGGAGGGACTAAAACACAGAGTGTCTTGGTTTCTAACCTGCTACCTCAAATCATTACACCAAACTGGGCCTCATGTTCTAATATAGATACAATAATTTATTGTATCTCCCCAGAATCTATAAACCTGAGTTTACAGAATTACCCTACATTCAAGAAGACAACCAAGCAGGTTTTTAGTTTTAAGTCATTTAGGCACATCAAATAAACCCTAGCAACTGCAACAGATTTATTCCCAGCTTTCATGGCAGCTTTCATGACTTTGTTCAGTTTTTAGATTCATACTGATAAATATTATGTAATATTTTTGTAATATGTGCTGTCAACTTGTAGGATGCAATCAGCCCACGCATATAAACCACAAGGGATTATTACTGGCATCTACATGTTCTAGAAAACATAGCCTACTAATACTGACAGGTCTTTCTTCCTTCATCTGAAGCTACGTTAAACCTGGCTAGTTCTGTAACAATATAGTCCTGCTTGCATCCTACTCACACATTTGAAGAACTCCAACTTTAAAAGTTCTTAGGATGCTAAAATCCTAATGTGAGCCTAGCAGAAGTGGAAAACCTTTATACAAGCTTCAGGTTCTGGCATTCTGCTCAGAAGAATACTATCACACTCAGGGGGTCATGAGGGGGGGAAGGAGGCACAGGATGTGACACAAATTATGCTCGGAACCAAGTATAGGTAATCCCCAAATTACAAGCGTTTGCTTAGCGCCCATTTGAAGTTACGTGATAAGTACCCCCTAATGTTTACAAGCAAGTCCCAAAATTACAATGTTGCAGTACCACGGCAGTTGTTCGCTCTTACAAACGACTGCAGAGGCTCTGAAACATTCATCCTATTCCCCCCCTCCACGTCCCCACAACTGCTTTTCCCTCCCATCCTGCTGCACTGGACTCACTTATTATTATTATTATTATTATTAATTTAATTTCTATGCCGCCCTATTCCGGAGAACTCAGGGCGGCTCACAGCATAATAGAAATTACATACATATAAAAAACCCTTAAGTTAAAAAAAACAAAACAAAAAACCAATCATTCCACGAACATACACTGGCTAGGGGCAAGATGTTAGCTGCCCCAGGCCTGCCGGCAAAAGTGTGTTTTAAGCAATTTACGAAAGGCGGAGAGGGTGGGGGCGACACGGATCTCCGGGGGAAGTTGGTTCCAGAGGGCCGGGGCCACAACAGAGAAGGCTCTTCCCCTAGGCCCCGCCAGGCGACACTGTCTGGCTGACGGGACCTGGAGAAGGCCCACTCTGTGGGCCCTAACCGACCGCTAGGATTCATGAGGCAGCAGACGGTCCCGTAAATAACTTACCTTG
Organism: Bothrops alternatus; assembly: GCA_034064705.1. NCBI lineage: Eukaryota > Metazoa > Chordata > Lepidosauria > Squamata > Viperidae > Bothrops > Bothrops alternatus. The sequence continues at coordinate 15,884,151 of JARGCV010000023.1, forward strand.
CAAAGACCTGTTTCCTCTCTGCCATGGTCTTTTGCAGAGAATGGGTGCCTGAACTCTCACGAGATCACCGATCCCAGAAACTTTCATTCTCTGCGTGCAAATGGGGCGCTTGGAAGCAGAGTGAATCGCTCCGTTTTCAAGCACCCCATAGGCGCTCAAATACTTTTTGCATCCACAGAGACCTGACGGAGACTGGAAGCCTCGTTTATATGCAGATGTGAAGCATTTTTCACCTGGATGGAGACCTGACAGAGGCTGGAAGCTTCATCTGCGTGCAAATGGGCGCTTGGAAACGGAGCGATTCGCTCCGTTTCCAAGTACCCTATTTGCATGCAGACGAAGCTTCCAGTCTCCATCAGGTCTCCATCCTGGTGAAAAGTGTTTTGAGTGCCTATTCCGTTTTCAAGCTCCCCATTTGCACATAGACAAAGCTTCCAGTCTCCGTCAGGTCTCTGTCCGTGCAAAAAGTGTTTGCGCACCTAAGGGACGCTTGGAAACGGAGCAATTTAATGTTTGCAAATGCCCCATTTGCACACAAAGCACCGCAAACACTTTTCACGCTGAGAATGAAAGTTTCTGGGATTAGTGATCTCGTGAGAGTTCAGGCACCCATTTTCTGCAAAAGAGGATGGGTGGCTGAACGGCACCCAGGAGCTTCCATCTACTCTCCTCTCCCTCAAAGGCAAAGAAACCAGGGCAGAAAGGAGACTGATCTTTGCAAGGTGAGTCTGGTGTGGCAGGAAGGGAGGGGGAAGCATGAAGTATCTTAGAGGGTCGGGGACGCCTTGAGGGCCTGTTCCATCACTAGGTCTCCCATGACCTTCCCCACCCTGAGATTCCTCATGTGCACTTAACGAACCACGTATTCGATTAGCGAATGTGAGGCCGAAAGCAGGGAGTGATCGCACTGAAGGTATGAAATTCACTCCTACGAATCCTCAACTTACGAATGGAATGGGCAGGCTCTATTACATTCATAACTCGAGGATTACTTGTACTTCTGGGATCATAATCATATCTTCACTTGAACTTAATGGAACTTATAATGTATGTATGTACATAGAAGATTGCATTAAAAGAGTCTAGGCAAAATTCCTAACATTAACAGAGTTCCTTAAAAGTGTTAAAATATGAACAAAGGCGATAAAAGTGTGAAAATGAGAACTCGGAAATGATCAGGCAAGTCAATTGTAATTTATTTAATATATCTGTATCTTTCAAACAATCATTGGCTCCTAAATCAGTTAACAAAGAGATGGGACACACTCTCAGGTTTACAATATCATCTGACAAAACACACGGAAGAACTGGATTTAGAGATTAGTTTTTGAACAGTGAAAAGACTAGTGAGAAGATGTTGGTATTTACATAAACTTGAGGGTTTGGGTGTTCTTCTATTATTTTGCTTTTAAAAGCCTAAGTCTAGCTCCCCTCCAAAAAGTCAAAGAATCATCTTACCGCACTGCCTTTACAAGCAGTCCTCAATGTATGACCAAATTTACAAGGTACTCCAAAAATGGGACTTACAACCTGGTTTTGAAGTTACATCACACACACACACACACACACAGCCATTTGACTACATTTTGGGTCCTTGGCAACCAGCTCACATTTACAGCAGCTTTCTGTGGTCACATGATTATGATTTACAACATTTTTGCTGGCAATCAGCATTTTTCTGTTTACTGGCAAAACCGCTGCATTGCACCTAACAGCAGCAGTGTTTGCTGCTTTACAGCGGCCGTAAAAAGGCTCATAAAATCAGGTCAGGTCGCATGGTGAGCCGCTTTGCAACTATCATGACTTAAGACCATAATTGTGGGCTCAATTACACTCATAACCCGAGGACTACCTATACTTCTAACAGGCTTTATCCTTTTTTCAATAAAAATAATTCCAAAGCAGGACTGAATGTAACAAACTGATATACAGATTGTTTCTTGGCATCACAGAGTTTAATAGCACACCAATTTAACTGACCATTGGAAAGAATAGGTGTCTATTAAATAATCGCAACATTCATATATCTGTGGTTCACATAACATATATCATGTAATTAGCACTTTTAATCCTTTGTTCAGACCTGTTTCCTGCATCTTGGTAACAGAATACACAGCAAGACATGGAAAGTATCTTTGTTCAAACACAGACATTCCCAGTTTCAAATACTACAGAAAGGGTAAGAAAGAACTGCTGCCCAAAACTTTGAAGAGCCATTCTTAATCAGAATAGACAGCAAGATAATGCAATACTGTGACTCCATATAAAAGGAAGTTTGATAACTTCCTCAGATATATTTTCCCACAAATGAGATGCATATATGGTTAAAATATTTGCATTTGTCACTTTACTGCTTTGCCCAGAGAAAATTTAGTTTTGTATTAATGAATATCCAAAGAGGTGCATGGTTCTGTTTCCTTCAGTGGCCTTATTAAAATCTTCCTGTTGTGTGACAAGAGTGGTGTTTTACAAGAAATTGGGAGGATGTAATATGCTACAGTATAGTACAGCATTCACTTCTTCAGAGGAAAAAGAAAAAGGAAAGGAGGCATATTAATAATATGTGAAAATGAAGGATTGCACAAGTCAGTCTAGAAAAACCAATCAGTTAAAGCACAATCATATTCCCTTTAGTGTTGAGAAGAGCAAGGGGGACTCTGTGGAAGTATTTACACGTTTTCCAGTTTGCAGCAGTACAACACTTACAGTATGTATTTAGCTTCCCTGTTCTACAGGGACGGCAAGATTATTTTTTTCTTCTGTTCAACCATGTCCAATTCTCAGAGACTGCCTGGACAAATCCCTGTAGTTTTGTTGGCAAGGTTTTTCAGAAGTAGTTTGCCACTGCCTTCTTCCTAGGACTAAGAGAAAATGACTGACCCGAGGTGACCCAGCTAGTTTTGTACTTAAAAGTAGGATTAGAACTCAGTTTCTAGCTTGATGCCTTAACAACACCTTAACACACCAAACTGGCTCTCTCTCTATATCATATACAGATTATTAAAGATACTCTAGATCAGTGGTTCTCAACCTATGGGTCGCGACCCCATTTGGGGTCGAACGACCATTTCACGGGGGTCGCCAAACGCCGCAGTCCGCCATTTTTCCCCCCCGGCCGGCGCAGTGGGCAGCACCGCGCATGCGCGGGGTAGCACCGCGCATGTGCGATGCGGGCCGTCGCGCCGTGCATGCGCAATGCGGACCGTCGTGCCGCGCATGCGTGATGCGGACCGTCACACACATGTTGCGCATGTGCGATGCAGACCGTCGTGCATGCGCGATGCCGGCCGCCGCGGCGTTGCGCATGCGTGATGCGGACCATCGCGCCATGCATGCACGATGCGGACCGTCGCGCGCGGTGTAGGTCGGGATCGCGCTGCGCATGCGCGGCGCAGATCGGGGTCGCAACCTGAAATAGGTTGAGAACTGCTGCTCTAGATAAACTTATTATGTAATCTTTAAAAAATATCTCTGAAGATACTGAAGCAATTGTCAGGACTTTTTTTGGGTTGCTGGAGATTCTTCCAAGACCACGTGTATATATCAGTTTTGTGATGTCATTCCTTACTCCTATTGTAATTAATTTTGAGATGTGATTATTAAATGTTATTTAAAGTATTTCTGAATCATAAGCGTCAGTATTTACAAATACTAATCCCTCCTACATTTTGATAGTCAGCAATCTATTAACTTTTGATAAGCATTTTGATAAATCTCATATTATTCTAATGAGATCACACATACTGAAATGCTGAATAGACTATTACAAAACAATATCTCTGCCCTAATTATTTGTTTTTGGTGGCAATATAAAGAAGTACAAAGTAAAAGTTTACTAATGTATTTGTTAGATTTATTTCTCACATTTTCTACTAATAGCTCTGTGAACTAGTTGGTTAAGAAATAGCGATTGACCCAAAGTTACCCAATGATCTTTCATGGCCAAGGGTAGATTTCAGCCTGATCTTCCTGTCTAACATCTTAACTACCACAATAAACACTGCATTCTAAGATATTATTCCCTATATGCCTTTAAAAAACAGAACATTCAGCATATTATGTATTTTGAACCTTTAGGATCACAGAGGAAGTCTTGATGACCATTTTTATCAATCACAGTAATATCTGAGATTAAAGCATTAGACAAATCAACTGTATATAAACTGTTCAAATTTATGTGTGGAATAAGATTACACATTGCTCAGGAATCAGAATGCGTACAGTTTTCACACTGACAACTTATTTTCATATTTTATATGGTAAAAATCCTAACTTTTTAAAGCCCCTATTACATTTTCAAGGCAAAGGTTGTCTTTTAATGTGATAATTCTGATAAAAAAGGGTGCTCCATTACTCCAGAACAAGAACATGGGTATAAAGAAATCCAAACAAGCAGGTTTGGTTCTTGAATTCATGCATGTGAGAAGCAACTAATCACACGGACTACTACGGGTAGCATGCCAGCCTTCTCCGGCCTGATGCTTGTCCGCAGTGGGAAGCAGAACTCCCACTATCCCCAGCCAGAAAGCAAAAAATGTGGTTCAACACAGCTGCAATAGAAGGTATCAGAACATGCTTTAAATACTGCCAGGGAAGGAGGCCGCTACTACTGTAAACGGCTGAGCGCCAGGCAACCATTGCAGTACTGTATCCACTTCTTCTAGCCCAAAAAGGAAGCGGCTGTAACGTTACTACACGCGCAATGATGCCCATGAAGGGATGGGAAAAAAGCGAGGCCCGCCCAGCCTCTGCCTTCTCCCAGTCCCCCCCCTTCAGCCTGCGCGAAGCAATCCCGCCTCCCCCCCCAAAGCGGGAGGCAGCTACTTACCGAGTATACAGGGGAGGCCCGCCGAGCTGTGGCCCCGGGCGTTGCAGCCATCTCCAGGCTACTTTCTCTTGCCGGGGTGCCCGGCTGCACTCACTCACTCCTGGCTGGCTGGCTCCCTCCGCCGGTTACCGGTAGCACCCATCAAAACGCCCCTGCTTGCCGACGCCCTCGCCGCCCTGCTCTGCGAGCCCAGCCGAAGGAGGGAATCTGTCACTCGGGGAAGAAGGGCGGAAGTACCCGGCGGGCGCCGCCATCTTGACTGCGACGGTATTCGCGCGGGGCCAAACCTCCTCTGGGGCGGGTGATCGCCTTTGGGGAAGGGAAGGGGAAGGGCAGGTAAAGACGCGCCATGGTGGGACTCGAGGGCGGCCAGAGCCCGTCGCCCGAAGAGGACCAGAGGGAGGACTCCGCTTTTGCAGAACGGCTGCTGGACACCGTCCTCAGTTCCCTGTATGACTTCGGTGGGTGAGGAGCTGTGCGATTTTGAATCTGACTTTCCCCCGGGACCATGGCTTTCGGTGTTGCTTGCCCTTACTCTTGTAGTGGGACCCCCTTCTTTCTGCTCCCCTTCTTTCCCATTCCGGATTCTTAGCCATCTTCTGCTCCCCATGCTGTACTAACAATATTTCTGCGGGGCAAGGGGCTGGTGCAATGAAATGGATGCTGGAAACAAGGTAGAAATGAAATCTTGAAGAGGTGGGAAGGCTTCACGTGCTATAGTTGTATTGATGATTTTAGTTCTTTAAGTCAAGGTGAAGCGATCCGAAACGCCCACTTTCCGGCCATGGAAACCAACCAGTCTTGATTAAACCCTTAAATCCTAGTGGGCTTTCAAGCAACAAGATATTTTATGGCAGGGGTTCTCAACCTTGGCAACTTTAAGACTTGTGGACTTCAACTCCCAGAATTCCTCAGCCAGCAAAGCTGGCTGAGGAATTCTGGGAGTTGAAGTCCACAAGTCTTAAAGTTGCCAAGGTTGAGAACCCCTGTTTTATGGGATCTATCTTTTACTCATTCAGGGCAGAAACCCTGAATACTTAGCAATACTTCCAATATTGGTTCCAATACTTACTTACCCCAAGATCCTAATTTCAGCTCCTTGGCAGTTCCACATCTGCAAATTATTTTTGAAGAAGTCAAACATACCATTACTGTTTTCATGTTTAGTGTGTTTTCATGTTTAGTGCTCAGTGATCTGTGGATAGATAATGGGATACAGTAGGTAAATTGTTCGGCATATTTAGCTCTGAATAGATCCCCTTTAAGTTCTTATGGAAAGTTCTGTGCTCTTTATTGTTCCAATGTTGCATCTAGGCTCTAAAATATTTTTAAACAAATGAAAATGTTCAACTGTAGAGTAAGTGTGTTAAGGTATTTAGCTAAAATTTAAATACAATAACATAAATACAAAATTATACATATTTAAATATGTATAAATAAAAAGTCTCATTGAGTTCAATTTTTATTTTATTTACTAAATTTATATGCCTCCCATCTCGCTATTCAAAGCAACTCTGGGTGGCTTATAATGTAATTTTAAAACAATTTTAAATATAAGAATTAAATACAGATTCCCAATACATCAGTTCCTAGCGAGTACAGAAAAATGCTTCAGCTTTTATGGCAACAGTACGGAGTTGCTTTCCATTGCCTTCTTTCAGGATGCTTTTTAATTTAGCCTAGAAATTTCCTGATATTCTCTCATAAAAATAATAACCAGGTCCAAGTTCGCTTAGCTTAAAAAAGTTCAGCCAAGGACAACAAGATGGCATCTGCTATGATTTATGTATTTATGAGTTCATACTGGTACAAATGTGTGAAATGTAAACATAGCATCCATGGCATCCATGATAGTACTTGTGAAAACATTCTGCATAAAAGTAGAATCTATCACCTGTGCTATCCAGATCAATCTGCCAAATTGTTCCCAGTAGATACCTTAAATGTTATCATACCAGAATCAAGAATTTTCTAATAATATATAAGAGCCTATAAGAAGTATATTTAAAAACAAAACAAAATGATTTAGCATGATTTGTGAAAAAATGTGTTAGAAAAGATACAAAAATAGAAAATAAATAAATCATAGAACAAATCAGTCCCAAATTCTTATTTGAGGTACAAATGATGAGGCTCAAACTATAATTCTCTGCGCGCATTATGTGACGACTCGGTTCCCTTCAGAAGTCTGTATGGGAAAAGTGAAAAGAAAGAAAGAAAAAAGAGACAGACAGGCAACAAGGTGATGGACTTGATTACAACACCAAAGAATGCACCATTATAAGATCTAATGAGCTAGATTGAGGACAGATCATTGTAGAGAAAATCTTACTTGCGTGGTTGATAACACTTGAAGCTATACTGGTAGCACTTAATACTGTAATTTTGTGAATATGAACATTGAATTCTGAAGCTGCCCAATTCTGAGCATAAGATAAAGTGTGTACATTGCTACCCATTTAAGTGAGAGATGTTTTGTATGATTTTTGTTTGTTAAAAGTAAAGCATCCAGTATAATTTAAATTTCCAAAAAATAGGATATTTAGATCCTTCTGGGTTGAATGGAACAAGGAGATGAACACATTTGCTTTTAAATTATAGGTGAATCACCACCAGAGAAATGCAAAAATAAAAGGAACAAGAAAAGACACGCTCAACAGATAACAGCAACCCATACTGTATCACTTGTCAATCCTGAATTTGGTACATCTTCTTTGGGCAAGAGGAAAAATGTGTCCAACTTCTTTGACAATCTAAAAGATGAACTGGCAAGTGTTGATCAGAAAAAATGTGTCTCGGGTTCCAGTTCCCCTAATCCACTCCCATTCGAAAGTGCCCAAGAAGAAAAGGCAACACAGGTTGAAATTGTGACATTCCACGGTCGACACAGAAAGAAGATAGCTAAACTTGAAATTCCTGGAAGTGATGACTTAAAGGTAAGGCATTCATATTTAATTCCCTCATGTTTGGAAGCAGAACATTCAGTTCATAAAAGGGATTTCTCAAAATTAATTGCAAATTACCTTGAAAACATTAGTTGTCTGCCTACCTACATTATCACCATATGACCAAAGAGAAAGAGAAGACTTTTCATTTTGTGAATTAACTCTGGTCATTTAGGAATTAATTTAGTTGGCTAAGTAAATTAATATTTACAAGCCTCTTTTAATGAATAGGAATTCTTCATAACAAAATGTTCTTGAATATATTCAGTATTAAAATTATATCACATTTAATTGCAAGGTGAGATAGCAATAAGCATTTTGCCACAACACACACAGACTCTTTGCTCTTCTCTTTGTAAGATGAGTAGTGATATCAGGATGGGTAAAGGTAAAGGTTTCCCCTGTCCAATTGTGCTCAACTTTATTCATCTCCATATCTTAGCTTGAAAGAGCCAGTGTTGTCTGAAGACATTTCCATGAGGTACCTGGAACATTGTTATCTTCCCACCTAAGTGATACCTATTTATCTGCTCACATTTGCCTGCTTTTAAACTGCTAGGTAGGGGCAAGTAAAGGTAGCTCACCCTGTTGTGTGGCACTTGGGTCTTGATCCCGGCTGTCAGTTCAGCACTCCCCGACATAAAAATACTCCTGATTAATTCATAGCTTCTCATTTTATTTGAGCTTGAGATGCTGTACAAGGGAAATAAGAGGTCCATATATTAATTCAACTTTGACTTGACCTACCCAGACTGATTTATGGAAATCCACATGACCACCCAGACAGTAACAAAATGTTTACGAATCTTTTTGCTCCCATCTCTTGACTAAATGTATTTTTGCAGCCTAGATCTGGTAGCCCTAAATAATTCTAAATAATTTTCTTTAGAAAAAGCTCAGTTACTAGAAATAATTTTCCATATTAGACAAAGTAGGAGACTATGATTAGCTTGTGCTTTCAAATAAGATGCCTAAGTGGATGAAACCATACTCAAATTTCAAACAAAATTTGTTCAAACCAGACCATTCAGCGGAGCTTACTGGACTTATGCAGAAAAATAGCAGTTGTGGAAAACTGAAATAAAATTTAATTGGAATTCTGTAATAGTCTTCTTTTATATTTTATGGTCACTATCCTGGCTTTTGTAGTCCAATGTCCAGTCTGTCTATTGACAGGATTATTATTTTTTGTTTTAACAATCTTGCAAACCGTATTCAGATGATGGGAATTATAATTGGGTCAGGTTAATGTGGTTCTACTTCATTTCTCACTGTTTCTAGCCTATTCTTTCCCAGTATCTATTTTAAATCTAGAACTACTACATGGGATTCACCTGTTACAAAACTGGTTTGGGACTGACTCACAAACAGATAGTTCAGTAGAATTTCATGGCTACTGTTGTTGCCAAATACCAGTATTTCAAAAGAATTAAGCAAGAGCCAAATGATTTAATTACCAAATTTTAATGTCAGCTTCTAAGGTTCAGACAAGTTTTTAAAATTATATTTATTAAGAATTTTACATTGAATAAAACTGAATAAAAGACTAATCAAAAGAAGAAAATAAAAGAAAGTAAGTGCAAAATATGAAAAAGAAAATAAAACCGAAATTTTAGAAATATAATGTATGAATGATTTCTGACCTTTTTGACAGATAATTACAGTTTTATTATCGAGTTTTATACTCAAGTGTTTAAAGTTTTGGAGCACTAATTCACATTATATAAATATTCCAAAAAGGATTATAAAAAGAATAGAATTTAGAGGGAATAATAATTAAAATCCTATAGACAAATATATTTCTCCATTGCGATGGCTGTTTAAAGATTTGTCAATTTACTGACTATAGAATCGTATGTTTAATAATTTATATAACATGTTGTCAATCATTCCAGGCTTACACAAGATAAAACAATAGTCTTATCTTAAGACCATGGAAGTAAGTAGGTGTTAATGATGAGTATGACCTAGTACTTATCCTGATGCAAAACTGATCAAGGTAATTAGTCTTGTTTTAAAATAAATAAACACATTTCTATAGCCAACCAGAAACACTGATTAGGAACACTTAAACACAGCCTGTATGAACAACAACAGAACTGAGGCCAGCAATACATTCCGTTCAACGATATAATAAGAGCGACAAAAAAAGAAAAATCAACGCTCCTTCCTCCGCAGTATATTGCTGTAAGACGCTAAGAAAAAGACACAGGCATGTCTTGAGCAGAGGTTTGAAGCTGCAGGACACAGCTTGACAAACTCTGAGTTTATTGCTTCTTATATATTTGTTACATACACCAGCTTAATCATTAGATGCTGACAAAGGTTTCTTCATTGGAAAATGTCTTCATGACAACTATATTCTAGTAACACATTACATGGTCAAAGACCAGGTAAGAACAAATACAGGTAAATCAAAAAGAGAAAGAACTGACAAAGACAGGAAGAGATAGGAAGGAACTTAAGCATATTATCTGTTTAGGTAGGTGAGGCATTAAGTCAAAAGGGTATGACCTTCTGGCTACTTCACTGGGACAAAGGGTATCAAAAGGTTATGAGGTTTGTGGGGGGGGGGAAGCACGGCAGTTTGCTGCACGTGCATTTTCCCCCACATATTGCACCACAGTAATAACACTTTGAACAATGCACACGTTTGCATTTGGCAATCTTTTGAAAAAGAAGCACAACACGATCACAATTTTTTTCATTCTCACCCAAGAAATGTAACCTCTCTAAAGCAAACAGTTTAAATACACCAAAATGTCAGTCTATCAGACCGAAAGGAAACAGTTTTCTTCTTAAATCCAAAATCATCCTCAGTCTTACTTACTCTTACTTACATAGCACTCGCCAGCTTTCTCTTGCTTTGAGTGCTGTGGTTAATGCAAAAAGATTGAAAGTATTGCCTGTTTTATTGCCTAACATGCTACGTCTTTGTGGCTTAGAGCAGAGGTTCCCAACCCCCGGTCCGTGGACCAGTACCGAGCCGCAGCATGCCAGCAACCGATCCGCACAAACAAGCAAAGCCCCATCTGCGAGATGCAGGCAGCACATAAAACCACGCACCCTCTGCTCTGCGGAAAAACCTCCACAGAACCGGTCCCTGGTGCCCAAAAGGTTGAGGACCTCTGGCTTAGAGAACTTAAAAAGAAGCCACCATAAGCCAGTCCAAACATGTGAAACAACGTGATATTTTTTTTTAATGAAAAAATTCTTTTATTAAAACAATCAGCATTGAACAAAAAATCATAGTATGCATCAATCATCATAGCACCTGATATACATCACTAAGTATTAATCTTTATAAACGTCTGGTTTGGTAAACATTTTTCACTCCTCACATCAAGCCTCAACTAGACGCCTGTTACAATTTATTTGATTGGTGTTTTTCTTTTCTATAGTCTATCCACAGTTTCTAGTCTATCACATATTATTCATCTCAGTATTAGTACAATCTTTTATGGTCCCTAACCAAAAATCCTGAGGTAAAAGTTTAATAACCTGAGGTAAATCTTGTATATGGTTTATCTACTATATCTAGTCTTTCACATATTGTTCATTCACGCTTCTGAATTGACTTCGTCTCAGTAATAGTGCAATCTTTTATAGTCCCTAACCAAAGATCCTGAGGTAGAAGTTTCATAACCTGAGATAGAAATTCAATCCGCTTTATCAATATTAAAGCAAACAACATTAAGCATAAGATCATATTAAGAGGCTTTCGTCATATAACATAGGCATACAACATTAGGTGTTAGTCTTTGTAAACATTTGATTTGGTAAACATTCTTCCCTCTTTACGTCGAGTCTCAACTAAACGCCAGGTGCATTTTGTTTGATTGGTGTTTTTCTTGTATATAGTCTATCCACTGTTTCCAGTCTGCCAAATATTGTTCATTTGAGCGATCTTTCAGGTATGCCGATATTTTCGCCATCTCCGCCAGATTTGTTACTTTCACAGTCCATTCTTCTATAGGCGGTATTTCTGGGTTCTTCCAGTATTGTCCCACCAACAATCTGACTGCTGTGATCAAGTTCAGAAATAAGCTCGTCTCTGAGGTAGTGTAATCCTTTGTTATCCCTAACAAAAAAACCTGAGGTAGAAATTCAGTACGCTTTTTGAAAATGGTTTGGAGTGTCCAGCATATCTTCCTCCAGAAGGCTTTGATTTTTTCTGCATGTCCACCATACATGAAAGTAGGTAGCCTCCCCGTCACCACACCTCCAGCATTTGGGCTGGGAGTCTGGATAGATGAGTGATAGTTTTTTCGGGTCGAGGTGCCACCTATAGAACATCTTGTAGAAGTTTTCCCTTAAGTGTTGCGATTTCGTAAATTCTACATTTCTCACACAGATTTTCTCCCACGTGTCCATGGTGATAGAATGCCCAAAGTCTTGTTCCCACTTTATCATACAGTTCTTGACTAGCTCGGTTTCACAGTCCATTTCTATCAGAATGCTGTACACTCGTTTGATGTGCATGATCCCCTGTTCTCTGATCTGTTTAATTAGATCCTCATCAGTCTGGGATAAGCCCTTCTTCTTGTCTTTATGCCACCTTGATTGCAGTTGTAGATATGATAGCCAGGTACCTCCTATTCCTTCGTCTGCTAGCGTTGTTTGGGGTTTCAAGGAGAACCCATTTTCTTCTTCCAGTACAAGTTTACTGTAGGGCTCCACTTCTTGCCCTTGGGATGTGTTTACATCCCCTATTGCGTGTCCGGGGATCGTCCAGATGGGAATCTTGTCGTGTAGGAGGTGTTTATATTTCTTCCAGACCCATAACAATGGGATTCGTAGTGGGTTCTCCTTGAAGTTCCTGTCTGCCTTTTTGTCGTATACCAAGTATGCGTGCCAGCCGAATAGTAGACCATGCCCTTCAACATTCAGTATTCTGTCATTCGTCATATTGATCCAGTCACTCAACGCCACCAACGTCGCTGCATAGTAGTATAGTTTTAGATTAGGCATTTTTAGTCCCCCTCTCTTCCTTGTGTCCTGGATGATTTTTAGTTTCACCCTCGGTCTCTTGTCATCCCAAATAAATCTGGTGATGCCCCTCTGCCAATTGTCCAAGTCCTCATCCTTTTTGAGTATGGGTAGCATTTGGAAGAGAAATAGAAATCTTGGCAAGACGTTCATCTTTACTGCTGCTATCCTGCCCAGCAAGGATAGTCGTAGTGTTTTCCACCTTTCCAGATCTGCTTGAATCTTGCTCCACAGCACCTCGTAGTTATTTTTGTATAATTTCGCATTTGTTGTTTCTATCTCCACTCCCAGGTATTTAACTTTCTTAACTATTTCACAACCCGTTATTCTTTCCAGGTCCTGTTTTGCTTTGTTGTCTAGATTTTTAACTAGCATCTTCGTTTTTGATATATTAACTTTAAAACCTGATACCTTGCCATAGTCTTTCAGTATCTCCATCAAACTCCTTGTTGATTGTATTGGTTGCGATACTGTCACCAGTAGGTCGTCTGCAAAGGCACACAGCCTGTAGTCCTGTTTTCCAATCTGTATGCCCTTTACGTCTTCTGCTGCTCTTATCTTGTTCAGCAGAATCTCCATCGTTAAGACAAATAGCAGTGGTGACAGCGGACAGCCCTGTCTCGTGCCTCTCTCTATGTTGAATGGATCTGTTAATTCGCCGTTCACAATGATCTGGCCCGTTTGTTTCTGGTAGATTGCTGTTATGGAGTTGAGGAACTGCTTTCCCATTTTCATCCCCCGGGCTAGGTTCGTCAGGAATGGCCAATTCAGTCTGTCAAAGGCTTTTTCTGCGTCCACAAACATGAGGGTTGCAGGTACCTGGTTGTGCCTTTCCAAGTACTCTATTATGTTCAGCAGCTGTCTCACGTTGGTTTTCATCTGACGTCCTTGTATAAACTCCGTTTGATCCGGGTGAATTATCTTTTGTAATACAGTCATTAATCTGTTGGCCAGCACTTTTGTGAAGAGTTTGTAGTCTGTGTTCAATAGTGAGATGGGCCTATAGTTTGCCGGTTGTGCATTATCTTTTCCCTCTTTGGGGATTAGAGAAATGTAGGCTGTTTTCCAGGAGGGTGGGATTTGGCCTCCTTGTATGTTGACAAATAGCTTTCTGAGGGGTTTTATCATTTCCTCTTGGAGATGCTTGTAATAGATAGCCGTTATCCCATCCGTCCCGGGTGATTTTCCTTTTTTCAGTTGTTTGATCGCTGAGTGTATTTCCTCCGTCGTGATTGGGGCGTTCAGGGCATCTCGTTGTGTATCGGTGAGTACCATTAATTTTTTCCTTTTGCAGAAACTTTTCTATCTCTTTGTCCTGTATCTTCTCCTCAGCGTATAGCTTTGAGTAGAACTCGGTGAACGCTTTCTTGATGGTTTCCTGTTTGAATTCTTCCTTGCCTTTGTATTCTATCTTTTCAATTATGCGGGCTTTCTGTTTCTTTCTTATGGTGTAAGCCAGCCACCGACCCAGTTTGTTGGCGCTACAGAATGTCTTGTGTTTTGCATATTGTATATTCCATGCTACTTGATCCGCCATCAGCATGTCAAATTGTTTTCTTAGTATCTTGATTCCTTCTTTTGTGGCTTTGTCCTCCGGTCTTTTTATTAATAATTGTTCCTGTTTCTTTATCTCCTCCTCTAGTTCCTTTCTTTTTCGTTCTTGTTTGCGTCGGTGCCTGGCATTCATGTTCATGAGGATCCCGCGCATAAATGCCTTGCTAGCGTCCCAAATCATTTCAATGGGTGTTTCGTTGTTCATATTTATACTAAAGAATTCCTTCATGGCACTTTTGCATTCAGCCACCTCTTTCTCGTGTCTAAACAGGTTTTCATTAATTCTCCAGGATCTCCTCGATTTCCGATCCTGTCTCAATTCCATCCCCACTGGGTTATGGTCCGTTAGTACTTTGGGTAGGATTGAGGCAGTGTTTAGGCGAACTAGCAAGTCACTAGATGCCAGGATGAAGTCAATTCTGGAAAATAATTGATGCCTGTCGGAGAAAAAGGTGAATTCTTGCTCTTTGCCGTGCCGTTCCTCCAGACGTCTGTCAGTACAAGGTCCTCCTTCATGTCGAAGAAAGATTTAGGCAACTTGGAGTGCTTCTGTGGGTTAGGTTTTGTTTTCTTCTTGTCTAGGGCAATCTCTATGACCCCATTCCAATCTCCCAGAATAATACATGATTTGTAGTTGAGTTGTATTAACTTCTTATGTATCTTTTTGTAGAATTTTCCTTGTTGTTGATTTGGTGCATATATGCCCATCACTAGAATTTTCTTGTCGTCCTGTGTCACTTCGATTGCTAGGTACCTACCCTGAAAGTCCGACTCTATTAGCTTAGCTATTACATGTTTCTTCACGTATATAACGAGCCCGTTCTTCTTTCGTGGCGCCGCTGCGACAAAATGTGTACCTAGTCTGTTGTTGATTAGGTATTTCTGGTCCGCTGCTCTGATGTGTGTTTCTTGTAGGCAAATTATGTCATTTCTTCCTTGATACAGATAATGAAATATCTTTCTCCTTTTCTGTGGGGAATTTAGTCCGTTAACGTTCCATGTCAAGTATTTAGTTGTCATTGTCGGTTTCAGGATACTCTTCCGAGACCGCTTCTGTTCTATCTCTTGTGTTCTTCTTTGGTCTCGTTCCCATGGTATCCAAGTTGGTGCTCAAGTTGCGTAGAGGGATCGTGTCGTGCTGCTCCGTGCGTTTGGTGGTGGATCTTGTTATCCTGCCCTCTGCAGTCTGTCCTGTTCCCTTGTTGTTGTTGCTTCCTGTTCTCTGTGCCGTCGTGTCTCGAGTTGATCCTTTCCTTTCTCTTGCTCCTGCATCGGTCTGTTGGTCCGATGGCCCTTCTGCGTCTTCTCTCGTGGTGTATTGAGGTCCATCTGACGTCAGTTCCTTTGCGAGGAATTCTCTGGCTTTTTGGACCGAGTTCAGGTAGTATCTTTTATTTTTATAGAAAAGTGTCATCCCCGTAGGGGATTCCCATCTGTATCGCAGAGCGCGTAATCTCAGTTCGTCGACCAGGAACTTGTATTCCTTTCTGTCTCGCAGCATCGTCTGGGGGATCTCTTTCAGTACTTTCACTTCTTGCCCCTCTATGTATAAACTCTTGTTGTAAGATGTGACTGAGATGAGGTTCCGGAATCCCTGCGTCGCAAAGTGGATGACCACGTCCCTTGGTTGGCGCCTGTTTGTTGCCGTCCGTGCGCCCACTCTGTAGATTCTGTCGAATTGCCATGCGATCTCTGAGATTGGCTTTCCCAGAAATGTTGCCAGGGCCTCTATAAAGGTTCCGAGCAGGCCCCCTTGGGTTTCGTGTGGTGTCTCTTTCCAACCTCTAAACCTGATTGCGGACGCCAGTTGCCAGTACTGTATCATGGAGGATTGGTCTTGGGCCACCCCTTTCATCTCTGCTATCTCTGCTGTCTGTCCCTCTACTTGATTCTCCACTTTTTCCATCCACTTGTCCACCTTCTCCCTGATTTCCTGGAAGTTTTTCTCCATTTCCTCCCCTATTCCTTTGTAGTGTGCTTGCATTACCTCCTTCATTTGTTCCAGATCTGCGGCCATCACCCTGCGTTGCTCCTCCCATTTTCTCTCTAGCTCTCTACCTTGGTCTTTCAGCATTTGTTTTATATCGTTGCATCTTTTCTCCATCCTTTGTTCTGCCTCTACACACCTCCTCTCCATCTTTGTGTCCATTTCCACCAACTTTTTATCCATTCCATCCATCCTTTCAACAAGCGTTTCTATTACCTCTTGTAATTTTTGTATCATGTGTGTTGTTGAGCTGGCCAGTGGGAGTAGATGGGTCTGGGGGCCTGTATTTGGACGGGAGGGTGTGGGGGTGGGTAAAGTAATTCCTGGTGGTTTAGTACGCTGGGCTGGGGAGGATACAACTCCCTTCGTTTGTGTCAGTGTGGTCTGTTTGGAGGCCATCTTGAGCTTGTCCTCCTGTTGTCCTGGCACTGTTTTGGTTTCCAGCTTGGACCAGATTAGGCATTAGACTGTGATCTGGTGCTGGTCCAGTAACCTGTCCTTTCAGTGGGAGGGGGGGCTTCAGGGTTCAGGCAGTGCAGGTCTAGGGGCCTGTAGTCAGGAAGGTCTGTCTGTGTTCAGGGAGTCTATTCAGTGCCTCTGCCTGTCTGTGATTCCAGGCCCCTTCTGCCTTCCCTCCACAGCGGCCCAGGATGCCTTTTAGTCTTCCTCTTACGCCCACCTTCCTCCCTGGTAGGTTCTGCTCTCTTCAGTACCCCTGGGGCTCCCGAAAGCCACCCCTTAATGCAAAGAGTTGTGGGAGAATTGATCCTGAGCAAGATTATCCCGCTGCTAGGATAGATTGGATCAAATTCTTCTGTTAAAAGTTAGCAGGTGTTCATGTCTCACAGTTCAAATTTTTACAGCAAAATAATAGTCCACTAGGGGGTGCCATTTGTTTTCAAGTGAACTTTGCAGTACTGGCAGGGGAGATTCAAAGACGAGAGGATCTGTGGCTTGGGGTTTGTGCAGATGGCCCTTTTCTCTAGGTGCAGTCTTTTATTCTGAAGTTGCGTTTTAGCCAGGAAAGATTAGACCTTTTCTATGGCTTCTGGGTCTGAATTCCCCAAGCTCGCCACCCGCTGTGAGGGAGGGAGGACGGCGTTTCAGTAAGGTTTCCCCCCCTCTTTTCTTTGCTGCGTCGCCTCAGCTCGTCTGCTTGGTCCTCTCCTCCTCCGCCCGCCTGGCTCCTCCTTGCTGCCTCCGGTACCTTTTCTGGGTCTGGGGGATCTTCTGAGGGTCCTGTGAGGGTCTTCCCCCCGCTACTGGACTCCCCCTGCATCTGACGTCCCTTGACGCGCTAATCGGCTCCCGCTAGTCTTACCGATGCCTTCCGCCGTCTTCTCCCCGTTCCAGCCGGCTCTCCTCAGCTGTCTGCGGCTGCGGCTGCATGGGCTCTCGGCTTCTCGGCTTTTTGGCTTCTTCGGGCCTGCCGGCTGGCTGCCCGGCCGCCGCCAGCTTCCTCGGCCCCTTCCACAGCCTCCACGGATCCTCCGGCGGCGCTTTCTGCCTGTCCGGATAGATCCGGGGCTCCTCGTCGCTCGTGGTGTTTTTTTCTGTTCCTCGCTCTCTCGGCAGTCTTTTTATTTTAATTTTAAAAGAGCCCCGTCACGGAGCTCTCGTGAGATGGCTCTGGTCCTCATGACCGGAACCGGAAACCCCCGAAACAACGTGATATTAAATGCCCCATGTTGTTCTGAGTTATGGGCATCTGCTTCCCCCCTCTGATATTTAGGTGTGGTCAGGAGGAAGCAATTCAGATGATTTTGTTCCTTTTTAGTTTAACTCTGGTACCTTATGTCCAAACAAAGAGCAACAGTTTGTCTTCAGTGCAATTACAGGTGGTCCTCACCTTAGAACCATTCATTCGGTGACCATTTGAAGTTATAATGGTACTCAAAGAAGTGATAACTGTTCCTCACACTTACAATTGTCACAGCTTCCCCAGGATCATGTGATCAAAATTTGGGGCAGCGGCAACCAGCATGTATTTAACGATGGTTGCAGCATCCTGGGGAGGAGGGGTGTCACCTGATCACCCTTTGTAATCTTCCTAGCTGGCTTCTGACCAGCAAAATCAATGGGGGAAGCCAGACTCACTTAACAACCACATGATTCACTTAACAACTGCAGTGATTCCCTTAACAACCCCAGGAAAAAAAAGAGGCATGGCTCACTTAACCACTGCCTTGCTTAGCAACCAAAATTCTGACCTCAATTGCCCTAACTCGAGGATCACCTGCAGTTTTTTTAAATTGAAAAAAATGGTTTGGAAAAAAAAACCCCTCAGCTGAATGCATTTTTGTTGTTCCAATAGTTCACCCCGCAAAAAGCCCGCAGTTCAGTCAAAATGTTCCCATCATGGAAAAGACATTTTTCGCAGATTTTTCTCTTTGGTTGTGTATCTCCCATGTACTGGACAGGAAATTGATCTTGAGGTATATTTTTTTTTCTCTGTTCTACCAGCAGAAACAGCCTGCTATATCAGAAGTTTTCCTGCAGTTTTCTCTAAGAAGGGTTTATTCTAGATCCAGCTTGTATAGCATGATACTGCCATGTTTGAAATGACAAAGTTAAGATTAGTTATTTACTCGGAAGGCTAAACCTCTGGTTCCGGTGACCGACCCAGATTGGATCCTGCAAGATTAGTTATGGTTAAAGAATTGGATTGCATAATAACTTGTGGTTAAAAGAAATTGGAAACAAACAAAAATGTTTCCTCATAGTATCCCTGAGAAAGGGAAATGAGCACGTGCTAATGAATATTTTATTGATAACAGTTGAGGTATGATCTGAAATTAAGGGGCTTAGAAGTGTTGCCCATGTCATGGACAGATCATTTTCTGCTGCGGCTTGAGTTTACGATACCAATCCTCTCTCGCAGGGAGCCGGAACCGACTAAATGGTTCCGCCCCAGATGCCTGATGGACCCTATTGGCTTTCAAAGGGCGCTTGGGGAATTGCCGGATTCGCTCGTACACAGTTCGGCGGAGTCCCTAGTGACGGCCTGGAATATGGCCACTACGGGGGCTCTAGACCGGATTGCGCCATTGCGACCTCTCTGTGGTAGCAGACCCAGGAGATCTCCTTGGTTTACCGAGGAACTCAGGGGGATGAAGCACCAGAAGAGACGTTTAGAGAAGCAATGGAGGGAAAGCAGATCCGAATCTGATCGAACCAAATTGAAAGCTTATATTAAGACCTATTTGGAAGCGATCACTACGGCAAGATCTCAGTATCTTTCCGCATTGATTGCATCTGCGGAATCTCGTCTGGCTACCCTGTTTAGGGTGACTCGCTCTCTCCTTGATACGGGAAGGAGGGAGGAACCTTTGCAGGGCAATGCTGAAGAATTTAACATCTTTTTCGCAGACAAGGTCGCTCAGATCCAGACTGACTTGGACTCCAATTGGAATACAATGTCGGCTGACAATGAGTCAGTCGAGATGACAGAGGCCCGTCTTAGTCCTGTTGAATGGGAGGAGTTTGACCTGGTAACTCCTGATGACGTGGGCAAGGCCATTGGAACTGTGAGTTCTGCCACCTGTTTACTGGACCCGTGCCCCTCCTGGCTGGTCTCGGCTAGTAGGGTGGTGACACGGAGCTGGGTATCCTTCTGCGCCGGTTGGAGGGGCTTGGAGTGCGGGGCACTGTTTTACGGTGGTTCACCTCCTACCTCTCTGGCCGGTCGCAGTCGGTGTTCGCAGGAGGTCAGAGATCGGCTCCGAGGCCTCTTCCATGTGGAGTCCCTCAGGGGTCTGTTCTCTCACCTCTGCTTTTTAACATCTACATGAAGCCGTTGGGTGAGATCATCCGTCGACACGGGGTGAGATCATCAATATGCTGATGATACTCAGCTTTATATCTCTACCCCGTATCATTACAGTGAAGCAGTGGAAGTGATGAACCGGTGCCTGGAGGCTGTTTGCGGTCTGGATGGGTGCCAACAGGCTCAGACTCAATCCCGACAAGACGGAGTGGCTATGGGTTCTGCCTCCCAAGGACAATTCCAACTGTCCGTCCATCACCCTGGGGGGAGAGGTTTTGTCCCCCTCGGAGAGGGTTCGCAACTTGGATGTCCTCCTCAATCCACAGCTAAGTCTAGAACACCATTTTTCAGCTGTGGCGAGGGGTGCATTCGCCCAGGTTCGCCTGGTGCGTCAGTTGCGGCCCTATTTGGACCGGGAGTCACTTCTCACGGTCACTCATGCCCTTGTCACCTCGAGATTCGACTACTGTAATGCTCTCTACATGGGGCAACCTTTGAAGAATGTCCGGAGACTGCAAGTAGTCCAGAATGCGGCTGCGCGAGCTGTCTTGGGTCTCCCAAGACATGCTCATATCACTCCAGCCCTCCGTGAGCTGCACTGGCTACCAATTGGTCTCTGAACACAGTTCAAAGTGTTGGTTATGACCTATAAAGCCCTTTATGGCAATGGGCCAGGATACTTGCGGGACCGTCTTCTGCCTCATGAATCCCAGCGACCAGTTAGGGCACATAGGGCTGGCCTCCTACGGATCCCGTCTGTTAGACAATGCCATCTGGCGGGGCCTAGGGCTAGGGCCTTCTCTGTTGCTGCCCCAGCCCTCTGGAACCAGCTTCCCTCAGAGGTTCGTACTGCTTCCTCCCTCCTAGCTTTCCGGAAACTGTTGAAGACACATTTATGCAGACAGGTTTGGGGCGTGTGAGCTGCACTCTGCCCCTGGGCCTTTGACTGTGATTGTATGTGGTATGAGTGTAATAAATTATCTAGTTTTTATATAGTATTGTATTAGTAATTTTAATTGATTTTATATTATGTTTTTACTTGTATTGTTGTTGTGAGCCGCCCTGGGTTGTGGAAGAAGGGCGGCATATAAGTTTAAACAAATAAAATAAATAATAAATAATGCTGATAAAGTGATGAAATACTAATACTTTAAATGCTAATACCAGATTTCTGGATGTAATTAAGGCCAGTATCTGTGTTCTCATCCTGTTTGGTGTTACATCATAATTGCTAAACAACTTGCCTCTTTCTGATCAGATTTGGCACAGGCTGGGTCTGTATCAACTATTAGTACACTTGAGATTTCCTTTAGTTTGGGGCACAGCTAATTGAATAGCTATCACCTGAACTGAGCATTGTGCAAAGACTTTGATAAGAGTAAGTCTCTCCTCCAACGTTAAGTGATCTAGTTAGTTCATTTTTTCACTGTGCTGTACAACTCTCAGTTATAATAAGATTTTGCTGAAAGTGGATGCCTTCAAATCAGTCTTGATTCCTGGAGAATGGCTGGACAAGTCCCTGAAATTTTCTCAGCAGCATTTATCAGAAGTGGTTAGATATTGTCTTCTTCCTGGGGCTGAGAGAAAATGACTGGCTTTGTGCTTAAGGTGAAACTAGAATTCAAATTTCCCATTTCTTGTCTAGTGCTTAATTGTTACACCAAACTGATTTACGTAATGAGAATAAAACGGAATCTATAACAGGATTATTAATCTCTCCATGTTTTTTCTTTAGGTCCACACTCTTAAATTTTATTTACATGATGTGTAAGTTTTCATAGGGAAAATCAAGACTTTTGCATACATAATTGCATATTAGTTTCTTCATTTTTCAGCAGACAAGCTAATATTTTTAGTTTTCCAGGTGGCAGGTGTTAAAAGGCATACATGTACCGTGTTTCCCCGATAGTAAGACACCCCCGATTGTCAGACGTATCGGGGGTGTCGGGGTTGGCTAATGTAAGCCGTACCCCGAACGTAAGACGTATATCTTACTTTCGGTGAAACACGGGGGCGGAGGGGAGGGAAGATGGACGCGGTGCAAGAGCGGACCGTGGCGGGGGGAGCGGAATCCAGAGCTTTGCGCCCCTCCCTTCCCCGCCCCGCCGCCGCCGCCGCTCACTCACTCACCCCGCAGCAGGAGGACGAGGGGAGGCGCACCGGGAACCTCTCCTTGGCGCAGGGAGCTTCCTTCTGGCTGGGGCAGCAAGAGACCGGGAAGAAAACCCGCCCCTCCAGCTCGCTCACTCACTCACTCACCCGCGCGAGCGAAGCGGCGGGTGAGTGAGTGAGCGAGCTGGAGGGGCGGGTTTTCTTCCCGGTCTCTTGCTGCCCCAGCCAGAAGGAAGCTCCCTGTGCCAAGGAGAGGTTCCCGGTGCGCCTCCCCTCGTCCCCCTGCGGAGGGGAGGGAGGCGTCCGCGTCTTTCGGCGGGCGTCCGAAAGCTGTGCACCGGGCCAGCAGGCTGCGCAGGGAGGCTCCTAGGCGACCATCGGCTGGGGCGGCGGCGGCCCAGGCTCTCCCTGCGCAGCCTGCTGGCCCGGCACGCAGCTGGAGAGGCTCGGGGCTCGGCTTGCGCGGGGAGGTCCGACTGCCCCCCTCGGCGTCTCTTCCTTCCCGGCTCCCTCGGCTGCCTAGGAGGCTCCTGCCGGGGGCGGAGGGGAGGGAGGCATCGAGGCTCCGAACTGGAGCGAGGGAAAAGCTCCGCAGCCGCAGCCCCCCACGGGGGAAGTGGGCGTTCCGGCAACACCAAGAGCGCGCGCGCGCCAGCCGGCTGCTTAGCGTGCCAAGAAAGGGCGAGGAGAAGTGCTTTGAGGTGACGCCTGACGACCGCCCGCCCGCCCGCCTTCGGTCAGGGGTTTTTTTTTCCCTGAGGAAAAGCCTCAACTTATGCCTCACGGGTTCTGTCTGTCACGGAGGTGGGGAAGAAGTGGCGGAGTCCCAGCCAAGCGGAGAAAGGCTGCTCCGACAAGGAAGAACTTGGCAGGCGGAGGAGTCAGAGCGCCAGTCGGGGGAGGTTCGCGGAGTCGTGGAAGAGGTTAAGTTCCACGCAGGGCTCCACCAAACGCTCTGGATTGGCTTTGCAATCGGGAAGCTTCTGCGCCCGCAACTGAAGCCAGCGGGCCAAGGGGGAAAGGGCCGCGGGGACCCCGCCTGCGAAGAGCCCCGGCGAGGCCCCGCTCGACCGGCACCCGGGCCGGGAGGGGAGGGGAGCACCGCCCGCCCCTGCCACACAGGGTCCAGCCACCAACGCCTGGGAAACGCCGCTCCTCGGAGCTCCTCTATGCAGCCACCGCCCGCCCTCACCGCCCCTTTCGTCGCTTTCCCATTCAGGCAGCTGCGCTGTCACCCCGCCCAAGCCTCACCGCCGGGCCTCGCGGAGCCGCTTTCCCGGGCACCGATTGGCAAAGCCGCTTGACAACCACAGCCGGGCCGCCGCCTCCACCGCCTCCTCCTCTCGGGCCTAGGAAACGAGCAAAGCAATCCGCCGGCACGGGCCGCATTTGTAGGCGCTGGCCGCGTCCTGCCAGCCTCTCAACCCAATCCCTGCCGCTGTCGCCTCCCCATCCACTGTTCTTCCTAGACTTGGGCTCCGGTCCAGCCACCAACGCTGGCGAGGCTTTCTTCGGTCCTGGCCGCCCCCGTTTTGCCCTACAGATCATCTGCCCAGCAGAAGCCTCCTCCTTCTCCTCTGCCAACTCTCCCGTGGCTTGCATATCTCTCCTCCAGCCCTCTGTCACCGTCAGCGGGGGGGGGCAGCTTTTGCTGTGGGGCTGACCAAAGTTTTTATACCAGATAAATGCGGGTCTCCGGAGATAGAGCCCAAAGAGCGACTTAAGGACACATAAAGGCACAGGCTTCCCTAAAAGTATAGGGGAGGGCAGAGTAAGCCACCTGAGGGAGAGGCAGAGGTGGAAAACTGCTGCAGGGTGGTCGGTTTCATCCATCACCATCCAGGAACAAAATTTCTCCAGCAGCCCTAAGAAGCCTTGGTTGCCAGGGTCACACCTACTTGCACGAAACTGCTTCCATCCAAGCCCGGAAAGGGAGAAAGGCAGCTTACGGTAGATTCCTTCACCTCCCTGGGTGTCCTTGAGGCTCCCTCCCTCCCTCCCCGCCTCTTTCTGCCTGCCACACTTTTTCCTTTTGCAAGCAGACAAATCTTCCAATCTCCCTCTGGGCAAAAAGTGTTTGGGCACCTATGGGGTGCTTGGAAACAGAGCCATTCACTCCATTTCCAAGCGCCCCATAGATAGCCAAACACTTTTCACCCAAATAGAGTACTGACAGTGACTGGAAGTTTTGTCTGCTTGCAATAGGAAAGAGTTGGCAGGCAGAGGGAGGTGGCAAGGAAGGCTTGCATCACCCAGTCCCTTGGCTTCCCCCGCCTGTCCACACCGCTCTCCTCCTCACCCGAAGACATGTTCCTCCGGGAACTCTCACCTTCCGGGAGTCTGTCCTGGGAAGCTCTGTAAGCCATAGCGGCTGTGGGCAAGCAGACAGTGGGATGGAGTAGGCAAGTGGCCACAAAACAAGACAAACCCTGAAAATAAGCCCTAATGGATCTTTTGGTCCAAAATATATATATAAGACCTGGTCTTATTTTTGGCAAACACTGTACATGCTCTACAACCTTCTTGTTTAAATTCTTAAGTTCTGTTAGCTTACATTCTTACTCTTCATGTGTTGTACACTTGGGTTACAACTTTTTATTGGGAAAATTTAGCATACAAGAGGTACCAAACAAAGTATTAAAAGTAATATTTGTGGATACCCTAAACTTTTAAGATCCATAGTAAGTCTATTGTGCATGTTCAAAAGTCATTAAATTCATTGAGATTTATTGTCAGAGATAAGTCTATAATAGTAGCATTGATGAGTTTCTTTAAATAATGTAGTTTTCTATCTTAAGAGTTCTGTAACTATCATCATATTCAAAACATCTTGCTCTAACATTATAGCTTAAGCCATCTTAGGAAATTATTTGAAAAATCTTACTTAATAGCAAAACATACTATTTTATGTTTTAAATTGTATCTAGGCAAAAATGACTGCTGAAGAACCATGTATGGATACCCAAGAATTTAAGTTGGAAAAAGTAAGTTGATGTATGTTTAAAGGTATGCATGCAACATGAAGTCTGATGGAGAGAAATAGAATTGTCCCTTGATCATAAGATCATTAACTAGGCCCTAAACCTACCAGGTTTTTCCCCCCCATAAACCAGACTTTCTACAACTATTTAGAAAGGTCTCCAATATTTTAAGACTGAAATCAGAGCTATATGCTCAGGGACTTCTTGTTAAATCCTTGACATTAGAGAGTTTCCCAATGGCAAATTTATCACATGCTTCTATTTTCTTAACGTTCCCCAAATGAACAAAGATAGGGACACTTATCTGCATCTGAAATGGATGAACTGTCATGTCAAAAAATCTGGATGGAAACCAGAAATTCTGCATAGAATACTCCAGAAAGAGGAATTCTAATCCCTGCTGGACCTCCATGTGGCCTATCTTCACATCCAATATCTATCCAACACACAGAAAGTTCCTGAGCTTCAAATATCAGGATGCCCACTAGTAGAAGGACCTTTCATTCAACCTGTCATCCCCTCCCAGAGTGTTCAGGTGATGATTACCATGATTTTATAATGAAAACTCAATTTGTGTTTTGGGGTGGGGGGCAAGGAATTCTGGGAGTTGAAGTCCACAAGTCATAAAATGGCCACGGTTGGGAATCCCTGATCTAAGTAACTTAAATAATGCAAATGATACAAAAAGAGCTATCATGCAGAATACACACTATGTCCATATTGTATCAGTTTGTCGATTGTTCGGGACTGAAGTCTGAAATGTTTTGTCAGTTAACATATGAATCTGACGACTGTTGACTATCCGTCAAGTTTCACTTGTCTGTGAACATTTCTTCTGCTTATGCAACATGACGGCATGATGTGTTCCTCAGATGCATTTCTTATGAAACTTCAGCTTGTATGCTTATATTTCTTGGAAAGCAGAATTACAAAAGACCCAAAAAAATATTTAATTTTATTTGTAATATTTTAGGCCCGGTTGGAAGTACACCGGCTTGGAATTACAGGATTTACAAAGAAAGAACAGAGAGCTTTGGAGCAAGAACGTGCTATCATGTTGGGTGCAAAGGTATGATACTTTTTTTGTGAGTCGAGAGGTGATTTACAAAAGAGGAGATTTTATCCTTAAAGCTTTCCCTCTGCTTTTGGCTGTTTTTTCCCCCCCCCAAATGGAGGGAAAATGGCAGGGTCAACGTGTGGGAGAGCTTTGAAATTTCAGAAGTAAATTGTAAATGAACAATTTAGCTATTCTTCATCCAGAATTTCTGTATTAAATTCCTTTTACAATTTCAAAACTGGTATTACTGAATTATACTTGAGTATAAGCCAACTCTTGAATTTTTAATCAAAGTATGAAAAATGTACCACTCATAGGTAAACCGACACACATTTTTATGGCATTTTAGTTGAAATTTTTGGCTTATCCACTAATATATGTAAATGTGATTTGTTGCATAATTGTTTAAAAATGTTGCCTTTGTACTGAACATATTTAGAAATCTTATGTAATACAGCTTTTTGCTTTTTGAATTTGTACTGTCAGCAATGCATTCACATCAAGAGCTAAGAAATAGGGAAGGTGGTCTTTACTCTTCTGTCAAACATTGTGTACATAAATGTTGTCTCAAAGCTACTGAAGGAAATGAGAACAGTGATTAGGAATCACTAATCAGTTCATAAATAGTCATACTCCCAAAAAACATAGCTCCATCATTAGAAAGGTTTATTTTAACCACATTTCTATTGAAAGAATCAAATTAAATTATGTTAGCATTTAAAGAACCATCATTATACATGAGTGTGTTATTACATATATGAACTTTTCTCTGTCTTTTTAGTGTATTTTTCACAAATTTCTGAAATAAATTATTAAACTCTTATTGCAGCCTTCAAAAAAGGAATATGTGAACTACAAAATTCTTCAAGACCAAATCAAAGAAAAACAAGCAGCAAAGAAGAAAGAAAATATGACGGTTTGTGTGTAATATTTCATATAAAAATAAAATGTAAAATCAAGTAGGAAAGCTCTAGTATAATGGTTTTCAGTAAGACCTGGGCTGTGCATTCAGGTACAAGAAATTAGAACAACAGATTGAAGTCAGTCTCCATTGCATGAGGGAAGCGTATTTGATTTAGGTAAAATGTGGTATATGACCAGTTAGAATATTCCTGGCCCTATTCCTATTTTCATTAACAGGAAAATAAATCTGATTCTCTCAAGAGGAGAAAAAAGAGAGGACATGAAGAGAGGTGAGCCAAGATTTCAATCTTATATAAACAAGGTGTAATAAATTGGATTTATTTTTGTATTTGTTTTGGTTGTACTTACTAAGCTTTTTTCACATCTAGTGCTAAACAATACCATAGTTTTGGCATTAAATGACTGAGCCTTTAGCCTCTTTTTTTCTGTGTGTGAAGTGTAAGAAGAAATAATTATGTCAAAACAATTGTTATAATTGATATATATCTAATTGCCAAACTCTAGAAAAAGGTATAGATTCATTTGTTATGTGTTTGTGTATTATATATATACATGTTTTCTTTTTAAAAGCAGAAAATCCAAGAAGACAACAAAACAGAACATATTACCGACAGGACGTTTGGGAAAATTTAAAAATGGAACTTTGATTCTTCAAAGTTGTGACATAAGAAAGATCAAATCTTCAAAGTTGAATAAATGAACTTATGTTGAACACAGAATAGGATGAACAAACTGTGTAACAAAATAACTCTTTTTTAAAAAAAAATTAATTGTTCTTTTTTAAAAAATAAAGTCATTTAAAGATTTCATTTGTGAACTGAATTTAATAGTGTATTATTGATTAGTGTGCAATAAGGAGAAATCCATCTGAACACTAAATTTTGCAAATGTTACTTGAATTGCAAAATTGTTTACCACTGAACTGGTTCAACTGGTTACCAACATATATGCTGAAGAGTTCGTCAGAAAGTTTTACACTGAAAATAATATATACCAAAAATATTATGATTAATTGCTCTGAATTCATTATATTTTCTGCAGTTCATTTCTATGAATGTTCTATGGGAAATAACAGTTCCAGTATTACTCTTAGGATGACTCTTTAGGCTTAATTTGGATTCCTTTATGATGCGATGATCCATTTTTAAAACTTTGTTTACAGCTTTAATCTTTAGGAAAAATTTAATATTTAGTATTTCATTGAAGATCAAATAGTCCTCTCCACACTGAAAAGGTCTTCTTTGCATCTTCAAATGCTGCCCACATTTCTGTTTCATTTATAACATAATATTTCATGCTAGGACAATCACTTTGGTGTAGCGGTGAAGGTTTTGGTCTAGAAACCAGGAGATTGTGAGTTCTAGTCCCGCCTTAGGCATGAAAGCTGGTTGTGTGACTTTGGGCCAGTCACTTCCTCTCTCAGCCAAACCCACCTCACAAGGATGTTGTTGTGGGGAACATAGGAGGCAGGAGTATTAGGTATGTTCACTGCCTTGAGTTATATATTTTAAAAAGTGGGACAAATATAACAACGTTTCTCTTTAATGAGCTCTAAGTAGAATTATGTTGGTGGCTGTTCTCCCCAGAATAGTAGATGACCAGAACAAAATCTCAACTTGATTTAATTTTTATAGGCTTATTGTCCAGTAAAGTATTTAATAATTTTTCCTTGACTCATTAAAAATATAATTTGATAATGGTATATGGAGTTCTCAATTATTATTATTATTATTATTTATTAAATTTCTATACCGCCCCTCTCCCGAAGGACTCGGGGCGGTTTACAGCCTTAAAATTTAAAAAACATATAAATGTACAAAATTAAAATATTTAAAAATAAATTAAACAAATTAGGCCATAAAATCTATAAAACCCAATATATACAAATCCTAAAATCATAAAAATTACAAAAAAATGGGAGGATTATTGCCAAGTCTTTTGAGTCCCAAGGTCTTTAAGCACATCAGTTCTAGAATTGTGATGGATGGTGCCCAGGCTGCAAATTAACTCAGAAAAAGAGGCTTTTTTTTCCTGCTTTGAACCATCTCAAAGAAAAAACAACATTTCGCAGAAGAGAAAGTTTATATATATATATATATATATATATCCTGAAAATCTGTTAAAGTGCGTAATACTTAAGGGAACAAATGCTGTAACAGGACACTATTGACTCAGATGTGCATCCTCTTAAATAATTATTTAGTGGTGGAAAATAGAAATGTTACTCATTTTGAATATTACATGCTGCCTTAGTGCTTCAGTGCTCTCTGGCTAGGATAAAAGTTCAACATCTAAACAAAAAAACAGATTATATCAACCTTTTTTGCACCTGTTTTATAAGGTAGTAGAGAATAAGGATCTTAAGAAACATTTTTGTTATTTCTGTATGCCAAACTTTTCTGCAGTGGTGATTCAAAAGTACCCTCAAGTCTGTCATCAGGGAGATCTTTGAAAGCCCTTTACCAGTGGTGGTGAACCTATGGCACGGGTGCCAGAGGTGGCACTCAGAGCCCTCTCTGTGGGCACGCACGCCGTCGTCCCAGACCTAGGCCTTCAGCTGGGTTTTATAAAAACTTTTCACTTTAGGCCTCTGCCGCCATGTGCAAAAAAAAAAAAAAAGGTTCAATCAGTCCATTTCAACTTCTCGCAGGAAAAAAAAGATCTTGCAAAGTTGGAATTGATTGAACTTTTTAGTCCCACCCAGTCTGCCGTTATCACGTAGCCACGCCCAACCAATGGGCCACACCCAGCCAATGGCTACACTCACCCGGCACCCGACGATGCATAAGTGGGTTTTGGGTTGCAGTTTGGGCACTCGGTCTCTAAAAGGTTCGCCATCACTGCCCTTTACAGAGGATCACCCATATTATAAATCAGCTGGGGACTAAAAGATACAAATCATACAGATGATATTAAAAAAGAACAAGAGACACAATTAAGTGTAGAAAATTATCAACCCACTGTGACAACTTCACAAATATTGGACAATGCAAATAATGAAAATAACTGTAACTTCAGAATATAAATCTAACTTTTATTAAGATGATGGTCTCAATATAACCCTCTCAGCCCAATTGAAACAAGAGTGCCAAGTAAATTCACAATTTTAAAGAGGTGTCAAGTTCAGAATTTTTTTTCTTCATGGATACTAACAAGGTTGAGAATTCTTCAAGAAAAAAAGATATGATAAACTTCTCAAGAGAAGATTTTATTCTACAAGGAAGTGCCCCAAGCCAAGGTACAACTTTTAACAGAACAACTTTGGGTCTTTTTTTTTTTTATGGATATTAACAAGGTTGAGAATTTCTTGAAGAAAAGAGACTTGACAGACATTCCTGAGAAAAATAGACTTTATTCTATGAAGGTAAGCTGGAGGGAGTGACTTAAATTTAATGATTTAGTTAGGATGAATTTTTGTATATGTTGAAAGAAAGCTCTACGGTAGTTTTGTATTTATAAAATGAGTTTGTAAATGTATGTTATCTGTCCTTCTATGTAATATTGAATAATCCCCAAAGTTTATAAAATATTATTCATCAAATTTGAAAATAATAGAAGAAAAAGATTTTAGTCCATGAGGATAAATTTGAGGGAGATTTAAATCCAATGAGCTAACTGGAGTCAATTGGATTTTTATTGGTGTAAGTGAATGAAAGCTTTAATGTGGTTTTGGAATTTAAAATGAAGTTCTTTTTCTCCCTTTATTTGAGTAATTTTTAATGTTTGTAAAATATCATTAAAAGTGAACTTTAAAGTATGTACGTTAAGAGGAAGTTTAAAAAGGAAAAAAAAGTTTAGTTTTAAAAGCTAGAGATTTTTAACCCCTCTAGGGTTAAAAAATATCTGAAATAATATAGGAAATTCTTTTAATATAAATTTGACAGTTTATAAAGACTAATTTTTTATGAAGAGCATGCGCAAGATGGACGCTTCCCTGTGAGAGCAGCCGGGCCTCCGATGGGGAATGGCTAGAGACCTCCCCCCAGGGGCCGAGAAACATCTGGGACCCCTGGGATTTTGGCAGCGGAACATCTTAGTCTCCCTGAGATATGTTTGTCAGCTCCCTTCTTGCCGGGAATGGACGAAGCTGAGTGGTGGTAACAGCGTACTTCCCCCTGCGGCCTGCGGTGAGGTGAGAAGCCAGCTGGGAGTCGGGAGGCCACCGCGAAAGAGAAGAGCTCGGCGGCGGCTCCCCCCTCCCCCACCATGTGAACGAGTGACTCTTGAAAAGACTGCTGAGAGGCTCCTGGCTTTGAGAGGCCGCTGTGAGGGGGAACAGCTTGGCAGCTGGCCTCCCCCTCCCCCCTTCTACCATCATTATGCTCAGGTAGGCAGTCGAGAGGCGTTGGTGCTGGGAGGCTGCCGCAAAAGGGAAGATCAGCGGCGCCCCCCCCTACCATCATGTGAGCTAGTGGCTCGGGGAGACAGCTGAGAATTGCAGGGGATAGAGGGGGCAGCATGGACCTGGCAGTGAGGGAAACAACGTGGTCATGCTTCCCCCCCCCTATGAACTGGTGAACGAGCGTCCAACGGTGAGGCCAAATGGGAGAACTGCAGTGGCCTCCCCCACCCCATGAGCTTGAACTGAGAACTATCAGGAGGGGCAGTAAGACAGCCCTGAAGAAAGAATCCCGGATTATGACTCTGGTGCTGCCCTTATGGACCCCTTTTCAGAGACCTGGTCCTTGCCCCTGGCAGCACATATGCGAATCTGTGGATCGTGGATTAAACGAAGCAGGATGGAACAACATAGGGGCTTTTCCTGCTCGGACCACTCAAAATCTACCTTCTTCATTGTTATTATTATTATTATTATTTTTACCATCACCCTGATAGAAACTTGGTACTTGGACCTTAATTCAGACTTGACTGCCTGGTTTCTTGCCGGACCCTATCGATTCATCTTACTTGACTGGCTGCTTACTCGAAGTGGACGCTTCTTGCATTGCGAGACTCCCCCCTCTCGCAATTATGGCCCTCTGTTCTATCAAGGGCCCATCTCGAGGATGGACTTTGGAGTCCTGAGAGATGGCATGCATCAAAAAAGGGGCTTTGGGGTTTTTTAAATAGGTACTTAGTTAAAGTTTTAAGGGTGGGGAGGGGTGGGGAAGGAGTGTTTAGGGCAGGGGAAGAAATTGTCAGAAGGGAACAAGAAGACAGGCCAGGCGACGGAAGGGGACGGAGTCCCGAGGGTGCGGACGGGGGGCTGATTAAGACTAACTCAGTTCCAATAAGTACCGTTAGCGGGAGGGGCAGGTATGGTGGGAGCAGGGGGCCGTATCATAATAAGGGAGCGCGCACCCGCTGCTTACGAGCGGTCGTGCGCTCCGACCCCCAAGGCTCAACCTGTTCTCGGGGTTGTTCAGAACCACAGGGCCCTGGCTGTAGGCTGATGCTGTGCAATGCCAGGTCTGTGGTAAATAAGGCCCCCCTCATTCAAGATTTAATCTCAGAGGGGGGAGCAGACCTGGCGGGTATAACGGAGACCTGGTTGGGACCAGAGGGCGGTGTCCCTCTGGTGGAAATGTGCCCACCGGGTTTCCTTGCATTCCACCAGCCGAGAGCTCAAGGCAGGGGTGGGGGAGTGGCGGTCGTGATCAGGGAAAGTTTCAGGCCGAGGGAGGTCACTGTTCCTCAGACGGCAGGCTGTGAATCCCTTCTGGTGAAGTGGGACCTAGGGGGTCCGAGGGCGGTGCTGATTACGTACCTGGCGCCCTGCCACGTATCAACCTCCCTGCCCGAGCTCCTGAGCGTTGTCGCCGCGGTGGTGGTTGAAGTCCCCAGGCTAATAGTCATGGGTGACTTCAACCTGCCGTCCGGGGGCGGGGCGTCCGGGGAGGCTCGGGAGTTCATGGCTTCCATGACAGCCATGGACCTGACCCAGGTAATTCAAGGCCCCACACACACAGGGGGGAACACGCTTGACCTGGTTTTTGTCTCTGGACAGTGGCTGAGTGGTCAGAGTGTAGGGGATATAGTCATTGAACCCCTGTCATGGTCTGATCACTCTCTCCTATGCTTGGACTTTCGGACCGTTGCACCCCACCGCAGGGTGGCGGAACCGGTGAGATGGTACCGCCCCAGGCGGCTGATGGAACCCGAGCGGTTCCAGGCAGAGCTTGGGCCAATTCCTGAGGTTCTGACACACGACTCGGTTGGAGAGGTGGTGGCGGCCTGGGACAGGGCGGCTGCCGGTGCCCTGGATCGAGTTGTGCCTTTGCGGCCTCTGATTCGGCGTGGGTCTCGACCGGCCCCGTGGTATAACGAGGGGTTGAGAGAGATGAAACGCCGGAAAAGACGCCTAGAGAGCAGTTGGAGATCGAGCCGTGCCGAATCTGACCGAACATTGGTAAGAGACCATATTAGGTCCTACCTAATGGCGATAAGAGCAGAGAAGTGTTCCTACCTCACTGCTCTTATTGCGTCATCAGATAACCGCCCAGCCTCCTTGTTTAGGGTGACCCGCTCCCTCCTTCATCAGGAGGTGAGGGGAGACCCCTTAGAGGGTAGAGCTGAGGATTTCGGAAAATATCTGTATGATAAAATCGCTCAGATACGGGAAGGCTTCGACTTCAACTGGGTATGTCCAATGGGAGAGGCGGAGGCTGGTCTTGAGACTGTTACCTGGGTTGAGTTTGACCCCGTGACCCCCGAGGACGTGGACAGGTTGCTGGGGGGACTTAGGGCGACCACATGTTTACTGGACCCGTGCCCCTCCTGGTTGGTGCTGGCCTCCCGGGAGGTGGTACGAGGCTGGTTCCGAGCAATTATCAACGCTTCCTTGAGTGAGGGTGTCTTTCCCGCTGCCTTGAAAGAGGCAGTGGTGAGACCCCTCCTCAAGAAGCCTGCCCTGGATCCAGCCGTTTTATCAAACTACCGTCCCGTCTCCAACCTTCGCTTTCTTGCGAAGGTTGTTGAGAGTGTGGTTGCCCGACAGTTCCCGCAGCACCTGGAGGAATCGTCATATCTCGATCCGTTCCAGTCGGGCTTCAGGCCTGGCTACAGCACGGAAACAGCATTGGTCGCGTTGGTGGATGATCTCTGGCGGGCCCAAGACAGGGGTTGCTCCTCTGTTCTGGTGCTATTGGACCTCTCGGCGGCTTTTGATACCATCGATCATGGTATCATGCTGCAACGGTTGGAGGGGCTGGGCATAGGAGGCACTGTCTTGCAGTGGTTCTCCTCCTTCCTCTCTGGCCGGATGCAGTCTGTGTTGACAGGGGGCCAGAGGTCGACCCCGAGACCCCTCGTATGTGGGGTACCTCAGGGGTCGGTCCTCTCGCCTCTACTGTTCAACATTTATGTAAAGCCGCTGGGTGAGATCATCCGTGGTTTTGGCGTGGAGTACCACCAGTACGCTGATGATACCCAGCTGTACATTTCCACGCCAAACCACCCCAACGATGCCCTTGCCGTGCTGACCCAGTGCCTGGAGGCCGTGCGGGTATGGATGGGGAGAAACGGACTCAAGCTCAACCCCTCCAAGACCGAGTGGCTGTGGTTACCGTCGTCCCGGTACAGCCAGCTGATTCCATCGCTGTGTATTGGGGGCGAAACAGTGGCTCCCACAGGAAGGGTTCGCAACTTGGGAATCCTCCTGGACTCACGGCTGTCCTTAGAGGACCATCTGACGGCCGTGGCCGGGAGGATGTTCCACCAGGTTCGCCTGGTGCGCCAGTTGCGTCCCTTCCTAGACCGGGACTCGCTACGCACAGTCACTCATGCCCTCGTGACCTCCAGGCTGGACTACTGTAATGCTCTCTACATGGGGCTCCCCTTGAGGTGCATCCGGAAGCTCCAACTTGCCCAGAATGCAGCCGCGCGGGTAGTGATGGGAGCGTCGTGGCGCTCCCACGTAACACCGCTCCTGCGTGAGTTGCACTGGTTGCCGGTGGTCTTTCGGGTGCGGTTCAAGGTGTTAGTGACCACTTTTAAAGCGCTCCATGGCATCGGACCCGGATACTTACAGGACCGTCTACTGCCAGCAAATACCTCCCGCCGTCCGGTACGCTCCCACAGAGAGGGCCTCCTCAGGGAGCCGTCGGCCAGACAGTGCCGGCTGGCGACCCCCAGGGGGAGAGCCTTCTCTGTGGGAGCTCCCACGTTATGGAACGAGCTCCCCCCCGAACTCCGTATAATAACAGATTTACGCACCTTCCGTCGGGAACTAAAAACATTCCTTTTCCGACAGGCCGGCCTGGCATAGAAGCTTCTGAGTATTTTTTAAGATTTTAAATTTTATATGTTTTGGGTTTTAGGATTTTGGCCAAATGATTTAATTTATTTTTAATTATTTTAAATTTTGTATATTTATATGTTTCTTAAATTTTAGGCTGTACACCGCCCCGAGTCCTTCGGGAGAGGGGCGGTATAGAAATTTAATAAAATAAATAAAAATAAATAAATGAGTAAACAGAAACATACTATTCCCCGCAGCAAGGAGAAGCAGAGATGGTTAAATCGATTCTTTTATTCAAAGAGAATATATTTAATTTTGTTTCTATTTGTAAATTGCTTTCAGATTTTGTGCTTGCAATGGGAAAAAAATGAAACTTTGTTTTTGCTGATTAGTTAGGTTTGTTGCTATAGAAATGGCTAGTATATACTGTTGTGTAAAAGTAATAAATTCAGGTTGTTATGTTATCTTTTACTATACTAAAGAGAGTTGGAAGTCGGTGCCTTTTTCTTTCTTTTTCCATTTTTACTCCATATTTTCTCTTTTTCTCCCCCCCCCCATTTTCTATTACTTTTTAAAATTTCTCTATTTTCTACTTTGATAAACTAATACAAATGTATTTTTAAAAAGTAACCAGGTTAACTTG
This sequence comes from Bothrops alternatus, assembly GCA_034064705.1. NCBI lineage: Eukaryota > Metazoa > Chordata > Lepidosauria > Squamata > Viperidae > Bothrops > Bothrops alternatus. The sequence continues at coordinate 15,920,116 of JARGCV010000023.1, forward strand.
TCTGCCAAAGAGTAAAATACGTTGGTTTTCCATAGAAAAGATACATAATCTTCAATGTAATCTAGATCTCGCATTGGACCTGAAGGTATAGGATTCCTCCATCATTTATATAACTCTCAGAAATATTTCATCATTTCAGACTTGTAATTTGGGGAAACTATTCAGTGTTGTTCTTCTAAATATGATATTATATATCATTTTTGTACCTCTGTTCCAGGAATTTGGGCAGGAAATGACTTGACCACGTTTTTGTTTTTTCTCCAAATCAAGATCACAATCACTTCATGCTTAAACCAGGGGCTTTTCAGAGTGGAAATACTTTTTTTAGTGGAATCATATCAGGAGTTTTACAGGCAATTGGTTTGGGCTGCAAAAACAAGGCCATGGCTGCTAGGAAATTTGAATTTTCTGTATCTTTGTGGCCATCTAGTGGTTGTTTGTCACAGCTCCAGATCTGGTCGCCCTAACATTCCCTTCCTTTGTGACATTCTTTTGGGATTTAAAAGTGAAATGAAACAAAAATCCAACTTAGTGGTTTTCAAGATTTCATAGGAATTGTGCTTGTGTTATTCCTCAGAAGCTTCTCAGGGGACCTATTCACTCAAAGCTGACTTGTTCTCTCTGGGGTGTTTCTTCTAGGGCAGGAAATCTGTTCACACTGTAAAATTATATGAGACATATCTCAGTAGTAGAGCATGCTTTAAATGTGAAAGATCCCATGTTTTATTCTTTACCCCTCCATTGAGAAGGACCATGGGTGGAGCCATTGCTGGTCCAGTAAATACTGCACTCAGTGGAGAAATATATGAACTAAGAGCTTCTGCTTCATGTTGGCTGAGGAATTCTGGGAAGTGAAGTCCATGCATCTAAAAGTTTGAGAAATGCTAGTCTAGATGCTTTGGGAAGAGTACACAATTGCATTTCTATCTAAGCAAAAATAATAATAATAAGTGAGACAATGTCTTTGGATTTGTTGGCAGTGTAGTAAGAATTTATTTTAACTCTGTAAAACAGTGTAAACTTATACTTCATGTTTTCAAAAAGGTAGTACATAAACATTTGAGACAATAAGACAAAAACATTTTGCTTCCAATTCAAAAAATACAAACTTTGCTACAGGTAAAAAATTAGAAAAAAATTGATTTTTTTTCTGAACTCCTTTCTTGATCTGGTGACATAGAAGATGTACATTCCACCAGATCTAAGGATATAAACAAAACATGTTGTGATTAGGGGTGACAACTAGTGCAAACAATGTTTTTCTTACTTAACCAGACTTTAACATAACATGTGACTTTCTTTTCTTTTTTTTTTGTTTTGCCAACATTTAAGTTAACATCTTCCATGCTTTTATAACTTGAGAAAAAACAGCATTTCTACCTCATGCATTAATTCTAGAACATTGTCATCATACCATGTTTCTGGGCTGTGCTTCCGTTCACTATTTTTTACAACATTATATTTTTATTGACAGTATTTATGTAACACAGGGTTAGGAACACTTGTGAAACTCCAAGAGGAATCCTGCTTTTTTAATATTGAAATTAAAAAGACATCCTTTAGCTTGACCATCTTCCAACAAAAACATTTATAAGGACAAAGCCAACCCTATGGCTTTCTGCCATTTATGATCAAAACCCCGGTTACCCTTGAAAACCAGCTATTGATGCTACTTTCTAAGTACTTTCTATCAAACCAGTGAATCTCTGGTGTATAAGGAAAAAAAATGAACCATACTGTAAGGTGGAATCTTCCCACCTGGTCACTTCCCATCATACTTCCCTGAGACAGATTAGGTGAGTGCAGCAATCCAAGCAAGAGTTTTGACAGATCAGGAGCAAATGCTTGCATCCCATGAATGAACTTTTCAAAACAGTGGGGGTCAGCTGAATAAAACATAATTGGCTGGGTGCACACAATGCATTGAGTCAAAACCAAACAAGCCATGGTTTGACTTAATGGAACGTGGAAACCCAATCAGGGATTGACTTTTTCTTCCTGTGCGAAAGGTAAATGGATGATAAATCCTGAAATTAGGGCATTTTAGGAGATACTGTTCTATGAATCAGATTTTTCCAATTGACTGTTTTTTAGGCAATTATACCAGTATCTGATCCTAGTACAACTTGTTCTAGTGCTACATTCCTAGGGCTGATCATGACTGACTTATGTATACTTGATTGGCCCTCTCTGTTGTTACATGATGCTGATCGTGGGTACATGAGAACCGAACTATATGAGGGTAAAAAAAAAACATTTTGTAATGTAAGTGTAGAGAGTTCATATAGTCTACTGTAATTAAATCCTGGTTGCAAGCATGATTCCTTCTTTACTCACCGAAACCACTTTTGCCCACCAATTAATTATGTGGAAAAATTTATTCTATCTGCTTATTCCAGCTCTTGCACTTTTTTCACACCAAATGGCTTATGGTTAGGGTTATCAACTGATGGATGGCCTCTGCAAATTTATGTATGCTGTAATCACAGCAAGGATATCACAGCAATCTGTTATATCTGTGGTGAGCAAACCATTTTGTATAGCAGATTTTAACACTTGGGGTAGTCAAAAGAGGAACAAGAGAGTATGAATAAATGAAACACATAATTAAATTCATTCAGATTTTGGAATGAAAGCACAAGTAATTTGTCTAAGTGTTCTCAAGAATTTTGAAGAAGCCCTGATATGATTATTTCACCCTAAATTTCTACATCACTTCACTGTTCTCTTTGATTTTCAATATTGTCAATAAAAATAGGTAATTGCTTAAAACAACACCAATAATGAGCCACATTTTCTGTTGTTTTTTTCAAATTGATTCACTCTCTTAAATGGGAAAAACACATTATGAAGTTATTTTAATACTATGTTCTGTTTCTTTTTTCATATATTAATGCCACCACTTTCTATTCAGAGCTTTGGAAAGTTAAGAGAAAGTCATAATAAAGCTTCTTTAAGCTGGACCAGAACTTTCTCCTACTAGCTATCATCAGCTTCACGATCAAACTGCAAAAATCCTAAATCAGACTTTTGTTTACTTCTGTTCCATACCTTGAACATTAACAGCAAAACTAGAAGTGCAGGAATTGCAAGAATGCAATTAATATACATGTCATTTATTACACATCAATTTTGTAATTTTGGGATTGTGGAAGGTGGGAGGATATAACTCTTTCCTTCTTCATCATGACTGAAATCAAAATGACAGCCCTGGAGCTTCTGTTTTTGTATACTCATCAGTGCTACTGAAGTGTCCTCAAAAATATTAGAAGCCTTTTCAGGATGGTTATGTCTAAGGAAGAGGAAAGAACTAACAAACAAATAAACCAGCACACCACTCTCCACATCTTCATTGGTTTCAAGGCTATTCAAGCTTTCTCTAGTTACACAATAAATTATGGGGCATCATAATGATAGGATCTTCTACTTCATGAGGAGGCCCATTTTTTGTGGTTCCAGACCCACTCTCCCTTGAAGAGGATCTGCAATGGACTTTTGTGTGTAAAGGCCTCAGCATGGAGCATGGCTTCACGTGTTACATTGCAAGTGGAATGGAGAATTACCAGGCATCCATCACACAAAGAGGACCACTAGACCGAGACATGCATGGTCCAGGCCAGCTGTATTTGTGTACAACTGAATCAGTCTGATTGCAACAGTAACCATAATGCAGTGTCTTGAATTGCAGTGCATAACTCCATCCCTCTAAATAGTGGCCATATTAAAAGCAGATGGAAAAATTAGAACAGCGCATTTCCTCATGCTCTACACATCTAAGTAGCTTGAAAACCAAGTACTTCTTTTCTTTTTTGCTGAAGACATTTAAAAAAATCTACAACACTACAATGGAACTTGACCACTGATCAATAACAGACTACTTAACTACGTTACAATGCATTATTTACACTAAGATGATAGATATGCATACATTAATACATTACATGTGTAATATGAAATAGTAATGTCTCCTCTTAAACTCTGTTAATAGCTTAATAGCTACAACCCTACACAAAATTAGGCACACTTACTGAAATCTATGGTCCTAAGTATACCTATTTGATGGTTCGTGGCCTTTCTATTTTTTATTTTTTATTTTGCAGTGGGTATTGGCATTTTCTTTATTCTGTTTTCACCTGGCCAGCTCAATTTTCATGCAGAACAGAATAATCCATGCAACCCCACTGTTCTTTTACCCTAAAAAAGAATGGGTTTTTTTTCACTCCCAACATCAGACTAAATGAAAGAGTCAGACAAAATTACATTAACAAAACTTCAGGGTTTTCTGTTTTAATCTTTGAATAGAAAAACCACTGAGCAACTGCATAGTTCTCTGACATTCTCTGTTATGTCATAATTATTTTCCAAATTAGTTGCAAAAATATTACAGGAAACAAATTTGTCATGGAACAGAACGAGCTAAAGAAAGAATGACAAATGATCATTCTCTATTCTTAACAGTGGTATGTTATGAGTTAAGGATGTCAATTCATCTTTCTCCCTCTTAATGAAAAAGAGAATCTAAAGTTGTGGTTGTAGAGTTTAAGGCTTTTTTAAAAGCACTAAAAAGTGGCTTTGGTCTTCAAGCACCTTCTTATTTATCACTAAATCCTCTGTAATGTTTGTGTAATCCTAACAAATACACAAAATTTCTTCTTGCTATGTTTGATCACAATCTATAGGGGAACAGCAGGCATATAGGGGAACTCAATAGAACAGAAAGATTAACTCTTTTCTCTGAGATTATCAAGGATGTAATTCTCATACCACTCTACTGCCCAGTCCTATTGTTTCTCTAAAGCCATATTGACATGTCTTTTGGCCTAAACCAGGGGTAGGGAATCTTGGCTCTTTTATGACTTGTGGACTTCAACTCCCAGTATTCCTGAGTCAGCATGGCTGGTTCAGGAATTCTGGGTATTGAAGTCCACAAGTCATAAAAGAGCCAAGGTTCCCTACCCCTGGCCTAAACCATCTACAGAAAGAGGTTTTTTTGTCATTCAGCTTACAATGCTAAAGTTGCATTGAATTCCACACACCTCCCCAAAGGTTTACATTAATGAAATTGTGGAAGACCTACTTGTCTCTTTAATATTAATGTAAGAATACTAAGTATGCATTTAACAATGTAAGAAAAGAGATAGATCATGGGGGAGCTTTATAACATGACAAAATAGCATGGCCAACTGGACCACATGCATACATGCATTGTATTTTGGTTGATGGGTGGATATCATACCTGAACCAAATATATAAAAGAACAAGACTTTCCAAACTTGTAATAACATTTTTCATTTCTGCATGATTTTGAACCTTACACTTGCAAAATATAGCCTCGGGACATTCAACCAAGAGCCTCAGTATGCCATTTTATCTGCTGTGGCAAAGTCTCAATCATATATTTCCTCAATAGCCATCCAACTGCTTGGATTCTACAAAGTCACATGAAAAAGATCAAAAGAAAGCAAGAAAAAAAGAGGGAAAAGCAGCATGGTTCTATGGTAGTAGTAGCTGTGGGCGATAGTATCTGGGTATGTTTCCCTGGTCAGATCCAGAGAAGCAAAGTACAGACTCATTGAAGTAAACATAAAACAACTGATACTGAGTCCAAGCCTGCCCAGTCTGCTATCATAATTCCTCCCTACACACACATACACAGCTGGATAAATTTGAAGGTGGCAATCTTGCTGAATTTATTTATTTATTCCTTTTCAGATGACTTTCCAGGGAGGAGACTTGTAAAATATCCTTATAAAAAATCTGGAATCATAATTAACATTTTGCATGAATGTTTGTTCTTCCTGGCATTATTAGATTAAGAAAGTAATCCCAAACCAAATGAATAATCAAAGCAACAAAAATATGTTTTGTTCGTTAGGTCTCTGAATGGTCTGTTTCCTGCCAAACAGATTGGCCCCAAACTAATTCAGGGAATATTAGCTTTGTTCATAGATATATTTAACTTTGTTACGAATACTTACTGAAATACATGGAAAATATATAAAGCAGAACTTTATCTTCATTAAAGAAATAGCCCAAAGACATCAAGCTTTATTTATTTTGCCAGAATAACTTAGTCCATCTTTATAAGCTATATTCCTTAGTCTGTTTCATTAGTGACAAATATTTTGTAGAAGTAAAACAGACTTATTTTTACTTGGCTCCATCTAGATCAGGGCTTTTCAACCTTTTCACAGATTGTATCACTTTTAGGGCATAACAATATTTGAGTACCACCAGTGCTTAGCAAGGTGTCAAAAACTTGATGACTAAAAAAAGGGGGGGATTTGGGGTTTTACTAATCAGATACATTTGTTGTTATAGAAATGGCTAGTTTATAATATTATGGAAAAGTAAAAAGTTGAGGTTCAGTGTTAATGCTTCCTTCTACTGCAACAGATGAAGTCTGTTCTTTTTCCCTTCTCCCCCTCACTTTTTCACCCTTTTCCCTTCCCACTGTGTCCTACTATTTGCTTTTGTATTTTATTCTATAATCTAATAACATATTACAAACTGTAGAAAAAAAGGAAAAAAGTATCAGTTTTAATTTCTTCGGTGGCTGTTCCTTTGCTGAATCATTTTCCCTTTGCACTGACAAATGTATAATGAATTTATCCATATTTATTAATATTCACCACTACCAGCTAGCTCAGGGGTCTTCAAACTTGGCATTTTAACTCATGGCTGGTTGAGGAATTCTGGGAGTTGAAGTCCACAGGCACCTAGACCCGAAAAAAATATCACTCATTTACCCGGGCTCCCAGCCCAAATGCTGGAGGTGTGGGGACGGGGAAGCTACCTACTTTCACATATGGTGGACATGCAGAAAAATCAAAGCATTCTGGAGGAAGATATGGTGGACACTTCAAACCATTTTAAAAAAGCGTATAGAATTTCTACCTCAGGTTTTTTTGTTAGGGATTACAAAGGAGATCACTACCTCAGAGACAAACTTATTTCTGAACTTGATTACAGCAGCGAGATTGTTAGTGGGACAATACTGGAAGAACCCAGAAATACCGCCTATGGAAGAATGGACTGTGAAAGTAACAAACCTGGCGGAGATGGCGAAAATATCAGCATACTTGAAGGGTCGTTCCAATGAACAATATTTGACAGACTGGAAACAATGGATAGACTATATCCAAGAGAAACACCAATCAAACAAAATGCATCTGGCGTTTAGCTAAGGCTCGACGTGAGGAGGGAAGAATGTATAACAAATCAAATGTTTACAAAAACTAACATCTAATGTTGAATGTATATGTTCTAATATTTACCAAACCAGACGTTTACAAAGATTAATACTTAGTGTTATAAGTGGTGATTGTTTATTAATAAGATCTTATGGCTAATGTTGAACATTTTTAACATTGAAAAAGCAGACCGAATTTCTACCTCAGGTTATTGAATTACTACCTCAGGACCTAGTATTAGGGACCACACAGGTTAAAAAATGTAGCAGGTGTATAGTAGAGGCTTGAAATGAGGAGTGAAGAATGTATCCCTATTGTTGTATGTTATGTTCTACGACGATCGCTTCTCAATATGACTGCTTATTAATATGATCTTAAGTTTAAGGTTGAACACTTTAATATTGAAAAAGCAGACTGAACTTCTACCCCAGGTTACTGAATCTCTACCTCAGGATCTTTTGCTAGGGAGCATAAAAGATAAAATACAACGGACATATAGTTGAGGCTGGAAGGGAGAAGTAAAGAATATTTACCAAACCAGACGTTTACAAAGATTAATACCTAGTGCTATATGTAGTGATCTATGATGACTGATTATTAATATGATCTTATATTTAAGGTTTAACTACTACCTCAAGACCTATTGTTAGGGAGCATAGAGAATTAAAAAATGTAACAGGTGTATAATAGAGGGTTGAAGAGAGGAGTGAAAAATGTTTACCAAACCAGACGTTTACAAAGAATAATACGTAATGTTGTATATCAGATGCTATGATGTTTGATGCATACAAAGATTTTGTGTACAATGCTGATTGTTTTAATAAAGGAATTTTTTATAAAAAAAAAAAGACACAGAAATCAAGTGCAAAGCAAGAAAGGCTCACAAAATAAAGAAATACATAAACTCCAGGGTTTTTTTCTTTAAGCTGCCTCAGGCGTGTCACGTGTCACAATGTTGCAACCCGAGACTGAAAGGCTCTGGCAATTGCAAACAGCTTTAGCCTTAAATTAAGCCTGTTTACCTTCAAAGAAAACTTTCTAAAAGCCATAAACAGATTCAAGATAAGGGGGTAAAACTAATTACATTTGTTTAAAGGGATTAAACCCATGGAAGTCAACACTTTGGACTCATTGCTAGCCTAAAATACAGACTAAAATATTCCCAATAACCAAAGCACCAAACCGAGCCTCTGAATTACAGAACACTGTACAAAAATTCTTATGGTAACCCAATCAAGCTGCCAGCTGATCCAGAACTAAATAAACCCATCTCCTTTCTGGCATGCTCACCTGCTGGCTTTTCATTTCATCAGCGCTGATTGCCTTCTCCTGACTGGAGAAGATGAAACAGGGGACCTCTTCTTCCATCAATAGCACTTCTTCTTCCCTGTCTCTGTTTCCTCCCTGCCTGCTGAGCTCTCCTTCTCTTTCCCTGTTGCCTTTTTTTCCTTTTCCTGCCCAAATCACCTCCTTTTATAGCCTCTCCTCTCCTCCCCCTCCTTTTTCTTCAGTTCACCTCCAGCTCCATGCTGCTTCCAAAAGCACCAATCAGCTGGACCCAATCAGCTGGAGCCCTGTTGGCTCCTAGGGCTTCTGCCGAGCCCAGATAGTCCTGCAGCTGCAGCTGCCTCTCCCTCAGTGTAGCAAACTTTTCTAGGATGGTCGTATACCACCTGCCACATCGCAAAGTACCACAGGTTGGAAAGCCCTGGTCTAGATCTCTTACCCTATTACAAGTTGCTTTGATTTTATTATTTTAAATTTAATGTATTCAATTTAATATGGCCACCCACTCCAGAAGATTGATCACCATCAATAAGATTGCGGTGTGTGTGTGTGTGTGTGTGTGTGTGTGTGTGTGTGTGTGTGTGTGTGTGTGCAGGCTCATATAGAAATATAAACCAGAAATAGTTTAACCATGGAACCCATGGTTCATTCCACAAGCTAAAGATGTCTGGACTCACACAACATGTTTGGCTTAGTGCATTGAATGATTTGGAGTTCATAGAAGCAGAATGAGTTCCTTGCCTAAAATAAAGTACTTCAAATATCACTGTTCTTCCTACCAAGCCTAGATTTATACAAGGCATATTCACAGTGAGCAAGGTCCATAATATGTGAAGTTGTTGAGGTAGGCCTGAAGCTGACTCTACTAAATATTAGTAATTTTAAAATCCTGGACAAAGATAGGACTCATTTTAAGCAAGAAAATTTTTTTAAATGTCTCATCAATCAATCAATATTTAACAATTAAACCATTCAGAGAATCTTTTCTGTACTTTACAAGAAAATACTTCCAGCCCATGCGTGACGGATTAATTTAAATATTCTTTCCTGCAATAGAAAGCATTTTTTCTAAAAGTTTTCCAATTAAAAGGGGGAAAATCATTCCAATTTAATTTGCTCTTCCCCGTATAAAAATTAACTTTGTCTAGTGCTTCTTGATTTATTGGAAACAAGCTGGAAAAAATAGTAAAGATATTGCATAATTGTCCTAATATTCTCCCTCTTTTTATACAATCTTTTTCCAAGTATTCATCACTGCCACAGCAATTCCACAGGATATAGACAGAAGGAATGTTTGAATTCCAACTGCCAGCTTTTATATTATGGAAGAATTTCCATAAGCATTTGTGTCATTATAGCAGCTGTATGGCAATCTAGCCTTGAAAACCTATTGCTGATGTACCAATGGCGATCATAAAGTCACAAGTAGTTCATATAACAGCCTCCACCTCAAAATGAAGAAACACTGACTTCAAAACATTGACTTAAGTAAGAATAACAATTAGGAGCCACATATGAATTTTGGTGATCTGCCTAATTTTTTTTGATTCTGAAAATCTGATCTAGATGTGCTGTGAAACACTTCCAACTGTGTCACAGCAACACAACATTGAATGTTTTATGGTGAGGTCTGCCCCATAATTAAAATTTAAAACAAGACAGAATATTTGATTTGGGCTTTAAAAAGTTATAGGGTCTAAATCAGTTAAGTAGAATCCTCTTAATGCTGTAATTTGGGCTGTAACATTCAGGTGCAGATAAGAAAATGGTTCTCTACAGAGAATATTCCTTATATACAGTTTATGAAACAACATCTCGGGAAAAATTCTATCTAGACTAGGGGTTGGCAAACTTAAACACTCAAAGAGCCATTTGGACCTGTTTCCCACAGAAAACACCGGGAGCCACAAAGCCCTGCTGCTCCCCCCCCAGCACTCCACCGCTGCTGTTGCTTACCCCCCTACACGGAGCACCCTGCCACTGCTTTCTCCCCCTACCTCTTCCACCCTGCCGCCACTTTTCCCTCCTACCTCCCCCACCTGCCGCTGCTTTTCTTCCTACCTCCCCCGCGCGGAGCACCCTGCTGCTGCTGCTGCTTTCTCATCCTAACTCCCCTGCGCGGAATGCCCTGCTGCCACTTTGTCCTCCTACCTTTCCCATGCGGAACGCCCTGCCACTGCTGCTTTCTCATCCTACCTCCCCACGCGGAGCGCCCTGCCATCGCTTTTCCCTCCTACCTCCCCTGCATGGAGCACCCTGCCACCACTTTTTCCTTCTACCTCCCCTGTGCGGAGTGCCCTGCCACTGCTGCTTTCTTGCTTTACCTCCCTGCGCAGAGCACCCTGCTGCCGCTTTTCTCTACCTCCCCTGCGCCAAGGGCCCTGCCGCCACTTTTTCCTACCTCCCCCGCGCAGAGCACCATGCTGCTGCTTTTCACTCCTACCTCCCCCATGCTGAGTGCCCTGCCGCCACGGCTTTCCCCAGCAGTGAAGGTGGAGTTTGGGAGGCAGCAGTAGGGTGTAGTCTAGGCATGGCCCAGCAGCAAAGCTCGTCCTCCCCACTCAAGGCACAGCAGCAGGATTGCTCTCAATAAAGTGGGCGCACACAAGCGAGCAGCGCACATGGTTCTTATTGTTTGAGAGCAATCGTGCTGCTGCGCCTCCGCTTTCTTCAACCATGATCCCCCCTCCCCAGCCAGCCAGCTCTTCATGAATTTAATATGGACATAAAAATGTTTCATCACCTTTATCAATATTACAAAGAAAAGTTTAAGAACTTTAATTGTGCTTGATCAGGTTCCCTCATTTTCCTCCAGTCACTCTCTTGGCATCTCTTACCCACTTCATCACCCTCTGAAAGTCAGAGGACTCACAATGATCCACACTCATAGAGAGGATCCTGCAATCTAATCTGAGCTGTCATAACCTTTCATTCCAGCATGATTATAGCAGGTTATTCTCTATCTCTCTTTGTCTCCATCTCTCTGTCTCTGTCTCTCTCTCATTATAATGTTCTCTGTTTTTCAAATATTTTTATTAAGGATTATAAATGAAAAGAGTAAAAGCCAGTGCAAACTATAAAAACTACAAATAGAAAAATAGAAAAGAAAAAAATTGCAGGGAAAAAAAAAAGGACAGGAGAAAGAGGGGAAAAAAACCTTTCTCCTTCATCCCAACAGGTAAAAACAATTTTAGTAGCTTATCTACCATCTTTAAATACAGTATAATTATCCCCATACCTCATCTCTTAATTTAAAAAACCATCAAAATATTTCATTAAACGTTCTTTACTAAAAGTCCAGTAAGGACAACCACATATATTCATTCTCTCTCTCTCTCTCTCTCTCTCTCTCTCTCTCTCTCTCTCTCTCTCTCTCTCTCTCTCTCTCTCTCCAATATATCATTTAGCTCTGATAAAATATGCCACATTTATAAGTCTTCCCTGAATTTTAAAGATAGTGATTAACTGCTTCAAAAACAAACAAACAAATAACTAGCTTGCTGTTCATCTGTTTCAAAACAAAAATCTTTCAAAATTTAAAAGAAAATATTTTGTAAATTCAATAATCCTTCATTTATCACTTCTCATGCAGTTTTTTTTGCTCCCAAATAGGGCGAGCAATCCGACTGCTGCGCCTCTGCTTTCTTCAACCATGATCACCCCTCCCCCGCCAGCCCCCATCGCTGACCTACTCCTCACATGACCAGCCGGCCTCATGCTCTTCTCCTCCTCGTCTTCCGCACTCAATCAGCTGCTAGCAACTTGGGTGGCTCTGCTCCGTCCGAGTTGAAGAAAGTGGAGGTGTAATAGAAAGCAGCTTTCTTCAACTCGGATGGAGCTGAAGTCAATTGAGTGCGGAGGACGAGGACAAGGAGGAGAAGAACGTGAGGCCAGCTGGCCAGATGAGGAGTAGGTTGACGATGGTGGCTTGCTGGCTGGGGGGGGAGATCATGGCCACTCAGGGGGCTCTGCAAAGCCTCATGGCAGTGGCATTGGCAGCTTCCCCCACCCAGCCCATTTCCCCAGCTCCGTATAACATGCTTGGCAGAAACCCCTCCCCTCGGACCCACGTGGCACCTTCTTTCCAGGTCCACTGCAGTCCTCTGTTTCTTCTTCCATCGCCGCGTGCAGTCCCAAAAAGAAAAGAAGTTTGTAAGCAGTCCCACAAACAGAAGAAGTGAGACTAAAAAAGTTCAATCAATTCATTCCAACTTTGCGAGATCTTTTTTTTTCGCAAGAAGTTGGAATTGATTGATTGACCTTTTTTAGTCCCACATTTTTTTGTGTGGGACTGCAAATGGCAGAGGAGGACTGGGAGCCGCAGTAGAGGGATGAAAGAGCCACATGTGGCTCCAGAACCACGGGTTGCCAACCCCTGGTCGAGACCAACTTTTTAATTGACCTGCTGGCTTTCTGCGTATGAGGAATATATTATGTGGGGAAGCATTCTTTAGAGTTATTTTGCCCACCCGCTGTTTGAAATAGTACAAATTCAGCAAGCTTTTTCCTATTTGATTTACCGTTTGACAAATTAGGGTGTGCATTTGTATCTTCATAATGAGAAACAGATCTGAATAGCATTATTTGAAAGATAGTTATTAATAAGCTAATAGGATCCATGAACTTATTAATTTCCAAAATGGGAAACCAAACCAATTAATAACTTTTCTTTGCTTTAACTTGATGAACAGGGAACTCTGGTTTAATATAAACCAGAAATTGCGGACTCCTCAGCCTGTGTTAATCTCTCCCTTATGCTAGGAAAGGTATTTCAAACCAGCTCAGAGAGAGAATCGGATTTTGTATTTCCTTCTCAGGCTGCTGGCTTGCTAAAATCCATTACAAAGACTCATTTGGCTGGCATAAGAAAACGCTAAATGATTTTACAGCATATTTTAACAAATATTTAAACACACTTTTAACTTACTACTGTTGAACACAGAGCTAAAGCAAACATACTTAAATTTTCTATTTGATTAAGTGCTGTTCATTTCCGAACATTTATTCCCAATAATTGCTTTGGGCATAGATCTTGGGAGAAATAATTAAAATTGGCAAGTTTGGAATGAAATATTTGGTTAATTGGTGAAAAGGCTAAGATACCTGTTAGGGATATATTAACAACTTTTAACTTTTTTTCCAGAAAGAAAAGAGATTAGCTACCCTTGATCACATCTTAACCTTGCAAGTGTAAGATTTGCATCCACAAAGACTAGTAAACGTATATAGGACTACAAGCTGCAGTTCCTTGTGCCAGATGAATTCAAATGGAATGACAACAAGGCAAAGAAGGAAAATGTGAGTATAGAATTCATCAAAACATTAATGATGTGTTATCTTTGAATAGATACGGATTCTGAGCTTCCTTTGCTTCATGTTCCCATATATGAATGGATCTTTGGTTTCTTTTAAACATCTGCTCTGTCTGAAAATTATGTGATTACAATGTGGCATTCAAAGTCAGCGCAAAGTCAGCACACACAAATACAGCAGCACAGTATGAGCTTTGTGTTGAAGGCAGGGTTACCAGAACAGATATTCAAAGAGAAAGCTACAATGATCTGGATTAAACATTTGGAGATTTTCAGTACTGTATATATTGCATTAGACATTTAATCCTTACTCACAGTAGAAGGAATGATAATTATGCTACTGAACCCAATCCATTCTATTTTTATTCTGTCATGCCCAAATCTTTGGAATCAAAGTGATCTAGATGTCACTTTGTCCAAGCATCTGCACAAGGACAGCAATCTCTACCATACTGAAATTCCTTCAAGCAATTAGGCCATAAAGGATATAGCTACAATCCTCTATGTCAATATATCATAGCCACAGATTAGGATCAAGCAAAATGTGCCCAGAACAAATGTGATCCAGAGAAGATTAAAGATGATTGACTCCCACTGTAATCAACAGCATTTATATACTGTCGAGTTTTCTCTTTTTTTTGCTGTACAAAAACAGAATTGATGTGTAAAAAGAAAATGAAACATTAGAGTTCACTTATGTGATTACCTTTAGAGGTCAGATTGTAAGCTTTCACACAAGGATAAAGCCAAAATGCACAGGCAGTTCGGTGGTATAAGCACTCTTGAAATAATATAAAAGTTTAAAAGGCATGTAGAACTAAGAAGGAAATCACTGAGTTATTTAAAGAGGGGTATCCACAGAGTAAGCTAAAATAAAGTCAAGAGGGAATCTGGAATAGCGGATTTGAAACCCACTCCTTTTTATGTGTATAATGCATGTAAAAAAAAGTGGGTCACACAGGCCATCTTGGCTTATTTTGACCCCCTGCAAACACCCCCAAATCTAATCATCATTATTTTGATTTCAACTATGAGTGTGTTATTTTAAAACTGATTATTTAGAAAGATTATAAAATCTAGCTGAGATATATGTAGCAGGAATTCAGTTGCTTGGCAACTTTGGTGGTCTTACAGTCTGAGGTACCTCCAGACCTGTGTGTAGAGTCACCTGCAAGAGGGGAAAAAAGCAAGAATTTAGAATTAAAAATATGTGCACAAAGTAGGTAATAATTAGCTCTGGCAGGTTTTGCAGGAACCCATTGAAATGGAATGTTTTTCTAGGACTTTGGAGCATAAAATATAGAAGTAATTTTCCCAGCATCCATTAACTTGTGATATAGGGTGCACTCAGGGTGGTGAGTGGCAGGGATAGCACAAGGCACAAAGGGACTGGAAGAGGATATGCAGGTGGGAAAACCTACCTAGCGATTTGTGTTCTTCCCTGACAGCTTTCTCACTGACTTTCTTAGGGAAGCCAATAGGGAAAGTTACAAATGGTGGTCACAGTATTGCAGGGCACTGCAATCAGTCATAAGTGTGAATCAGTTGCCAAGTGCCCAGATTGTAATCATGTAATCATGGACAACCAGAAAACTGAGGACAGTCATAGCCACTATTCATATAGCTCCATCGTAACTTCAGTGATCACTGAAGAAATGGTCGTAAGTTGATGGCTATCTGTATATATTTGTTGTTTTCTGTCTAAAGTGCAATTTTCATAGAAGAGAATAGATGTAGGTCAGGGTTTAACTCTGGAGTCCTTGTTGCTCCCTGAACTTGAACAGACTCAACTAAAGTTTTAACTGGGGCAACTAGTTGCCTAGAGCAAACTAAATCTAGGAACTTTAGGAAATTTCTGGAAGTTTGGCATTTAGACAAATCAGCAAATTAATAGACACTTAAAGATAAATATTTATACATCATTGAAAACAGACAATTAAAAAATAAAGCTAAGAAGAAACAAAAAGACCAGAACGCATCATCTTTAGCCACCAACATTCAGATAAGCAGAGATTAACACCACAAAAACAATCCAGCAGAAAACAATATCTTAATCAAGGAATTACCCACAGAGAAAACTACACCCCCAGCAATTTTGGCAGATCAAGCTACTACCGGTATATATAAATAGGGAACAATCCCCACAGTCACTAGCATTGATGATGTTACCTACCATTTCCCCAAAAGTAAGGCCTACCCTGAAAATAAGCCCTATCTTGGTTTTGGGGGGTGGGCCTAATATAAGCCCTACCTCAAAAATACGCCCTAGTTTTTGGGCAAGGCACACACCTAAAAATTAAGCTAGGGTAAGGATGGGGGTGTGGAGCTGCCCCACGTGCCCCTCACCCACTCATCTTGCAGCCAGGCCTCTTCTCACTAGCCCACTTTTCTGTGGCATCTTCTGCAGCCAGGCCTGCATTTTTCAGTCACAGGTCTTTCTGGAAGGCCACTACAGCTGAGAACCGAGCTATGGATCCATAGCTCAGTTCTCGGCAGCATAGGCCTTCCAGAAAGGCCTGACTGCAAAATGCAGACTGGAATGCAGCTGCAGAATGAAGCTGCTCCTTCGGTCAGAAGAAGTGGGCTAGCTGGGCAAGGCTGTCAGTGCCAGAGTTGCGTATAAAAGACATCCCCTGAAAATAAGACCTGGTGCCTCTTTTGGAGGCAAGAAAAAAATAAGATTCAGTCTTATTTTTGGGGAAACAAAAGTAGTTGGGTAATGTCTGCAGTCAAGTTCAGAAAGCAACAAGGACTCCACATAGTGCAATTTATTCAGCTATTACTTTGAACTGACTTAATCCAATAGAAGAAAATTTTACCTGAACATTTCGGTTGAGACTTAATGCAGGCATGAAAACACCCTCCACATTCTCAAACGCTGGAGGGCCCTGTTGCTGGCCATTTATGTAAAACGTTAAGGAGTGCTTGTTGAGGTCCAGAAGAACACCTACAGTTGCACCTTTTGAAACACCTCCTTCTGTCCTAAAAAACAGAGACAATAGGGACGTTAACGACATCAGACTGTGCATATTTTAATTTTCTTAATGTAGGAATCTCTTAGGGAAGTGCAAGAAGCTAAATAACTCCTCACTGGGTCTCTGCTGGGCTTCAGATTAGATTCCAAAAATGTAGTTTAGACTCTACGCACATAGGAAAGAATTTGCCTATGTGTGTAGAACCTGTTTGCACCTGTTTAAAGCAGCTATGTCTTTTCTCAGGTTATGTGGCAGCAGCACGATGCAAACATGAGATCCTCAGAAAAGCTGAATCTGCTTTAAAAAGTTGCCAATAAATACTATGTTTGCAACCTAGCCCTTGTTCTGAATTATTTCTGAAAAGCTGAAATAGTTACAACCTGCCCAGCCATGCCCAGAGATCTGTTTCAGAGTGGCTATCCTGTATTTTCAATATTATGCATCAGCAGCCTGGCTCTATTTTGCTTCAAGGGGAGCCCAACAAGCCAGGTGTATCTCAGAACATTTCCCAGGGCCCAATAAATCTGCAAATATTGGTATCAAAACAAATCCATCATCTAATCATCTCCCTCATCCATTTAGTTACCTGGCTCTAGGGAAAAAATTAACTGGGATAAGGGAATAGAAACAATGGCTTCAAAAAGACACAAGGATGACTACAGAACTATAAACAAGAGGATGAGGAGAAGGGGAGAAGATCATCCCCTGCTACCTACTAACCCTCTCTTTTGTTTGGCAGAAAATTATGTTGAAATATTACTTTTACCCTAAAGAATCGCAGTTTAGGAAACACTTTAGTTGTGCAAGTTTAGTGAAAACATCCAACTGTGTATAGTGATAGAGAAAAATAATAGAAAACTACCGTATTTTCCAGCGTATTAGACGACTCGGTGTATAAGACGACCCCCGACTTCGGAGCCAATTTGCATGCCTAGAAAGTCGTCTTATACGCCGGAAACTACCATAATTTCTGGCGTATAAGACGACTCGGTGTATAACAGCGGTTCTCAACCTATGGGTCGCGACCCCATTTGGGGTCGAACAACCATTTCACCGGGGTCGCCAAACACCGCAGTCTGCCATTTTTTCCCCCTTTCCCCTCAGCCGGCGCCGGGGGCAGCACCGCACATGTGCGGGGTAGCACCGCGCATGCGCAATGCGGCCCGTCGCACGCGCGCCGCGCATGCGCAATGTGGCCTGTTGCACGTGCCGCGCATGCGTGATGCGGGCCGTCGCGCCACGCATGCGCAGTGCAGGTCGAGGTCGCGCCGTGCATACGCGGTGCAGGGCGGGGTCTCGGCCTGAAAAAGGTTGAGAACCGCTGGTGTATAAGACGACCCCCGATTTCGGAACCGATTTGCATGCTTTAGAAAGTCGTCTTAAACGCCGGAAAATACGGTAGCTAACAGCTTTTACTCATTGTCTGAAAAAGTTGGCCAGGAGTTTGCAATCCAGATAGAGCAGCTGTAGCTAGATGAAATGCAAATTTATAAGGTTTTTTTTTAAAAAAATAATAATATGCATGCTACATTGTTTTTTATCCAGTTATACCAGGGTAAAACATATACAGGTAGTCCTCGACTTACAACAGTTCGTTTAGTGACCAAAGTTACAACAGCACTGAAAAAAGTGACTTACAACCACTTTTCACATTTACGACTGTTGTAGTATTCCCATGGTCCCGTGATCAAAATTCAGAGGCTTGGCAGCTGACTCATATTTATGACCGTTGCTGTGTCCTGGAGTTATGTGATCGCCCTTTGCAACCTTCTGACAAACAAAGTCAATGGGAAACCATTGTCCCTGTTAATAAATTTAGTGAAGTGATTCACTTAACAAATGTGGCAGGAAAGGTCGTAAAATGGGGCAAAATTCACTTTAACAAATGTCTCACTTAACAACAGAAATCTTGAGCTCAATTGTGGTCGTTCATCAACGACTACCTGTATTCTCTAAAATGGTTTACAAATGAAACATTTGGAATCCAGTAGGTTGAAGGCATAAAGGATCTGCAGTATTGAGGAGAAATACTAACTTACAATTTACATGGTTGCTGTAAGGTTTCCAATTAGATAAGAGAACATTTTCATTTTTAATCAACAGACATGCTTATTTCTTAATTCCTTATTTCCTTCATTTAGATCAGCGGTTCTCAACCTTTTCTGGGCCTCGACCCCGGCCCGCACCGTGCATGCGCGGCGCGACGGCACGATGGGCCGCATCGCGCATGCGCGTCGTGCCGGGCCGCATCGCGCATCGTGCATTGCGCATGTGCGCCACGACAGGCCGCATCGCGCATCGGCGGCGTGACGGGCCACATCGCGCATGCGCATGCGCGGCGCGACGGGCCGCATCACGCATATGCAGCGCGACGGGCCGCATCACGCATGTGCATGCGCAGTGTGACGGGCCGCATTGCGCATGCACGGTGCTACCCTGCGCATGCGCAGTGCTGCCCCCTGCGCTGGCCGAGGCAAAGGGGAAAAAATGGCATGGGTTTTTTCCAAAAAAAAAATTAAAAAAAATGGCAGACTGCGGTGTTTGGCGACCCCCGTGAAATGGTCGTTCGACCCCAATGGGGTCGCGACCCACAGGTTGAGAACCGTTGGTTTAGATAAATGACCATTAAGCCCTCCCTAATATAATGATGAACAGTTCACTATTACTTCACCGACTTATATTTTAAAACAACTCTGAATAAATTTGGAAAATTCCACACAGTAATTTAGTATAGATTCATGGCCACATCTAGATTCAGATCTACACACAGAGCCATAGAAGTGACTATGGTCAGTTCTCATTTGTTATCTTAAAGTCGCCTAACCTATTGTGTCTGTGTGTGGGGGGTGTTGGAGGAGGTTGTGGTATATATTCTGATTTAAATTCTTGGAAGCAAAGCAGAAGCCAACCACGAAATGAATGAGTCATTTGACATGAAGAAGTTAAAAATAGGAGACAGATTCAGAAGCAGGCCAGCCAACTTCATTTTGGGTATATATATATATTAAAAAAAGAACTGTAAGAAAAGAGAGACTGCGTAAAGCTAACACTTTGATTGATTTATCAAACTCCATTTAAATGCCTTTTGCTATTTCGCCTCTTCAGTCTTTTGCATTATAAGTGAGGGGAGCAGGCCCAGGTTAAAACCAAGAATCTGCTAAATTCTACATCAGACTTGGTCCATAAGCATAACGCTGACAAATGTCAAAACAGTTATGTAATGTAACATAGATTTATGAGTTACATTGGCAGGGATTGGGATATATGTTAAATGTTTCTGAAATGATGGGATGGCAGAACATTCACTGCACAGCTCTTGAAGAACAAGAAGGAAACCTGGTTTAAGTCAGAAAGCAGATTCTTGAATGCTTACCGATTAGTGTGGGAGTTGCAATGCATGAACCAACTGCGATTGTTGTCAACATACATAGCCCAGGCTTTGTCATCCTTCCCCAGCATCATGTCCTTGACCACATTGATTCTAGCAACCCCAAAGGCTGGATCCGGATGGTTATCGTAACGGTCCACATGCAGTTCCCAATAGTGGACTCCCTTTGAAAAAGCTGCAGTGCCCAGAACCACACGATCATCATAGCTACTGCAGGTAGCAGTCTGGTTGTCATTTGAAAGGACTATGTCTCTGTGGGCTGAACAGGGATCAAATGTAAACCAAGCCACTATTTAAAAAAAAAGAAAAAGAGGCGGATATACAGATTAGAACAATGTAACAACTAATTGGATTGTGATAAGCATTAGCACTGTAGTAATAAATGAAGATCAATTATGATTCAGGATACAGTTCTTTGAAATCTAGGAACCCATATAGACAACTCGCCTTAATCAACTTTTTAAACTGTTGAGATTATTACCACGTAGCCACTACCATAATATGAAAATAAAATATAACATGCATATTTGGGGGTTCAAAAATTTAGGAATTAGGAATTAGTGACATCATTTACAGATTATCATCAGCTGCATGATCTTGTTAAAAACATGATCTCAAAATTCTATATGCTCTCTATAATATCTAAGAATAAAAAGTTCCATTTGTCACCATTCTTCTGTAGATTTCCTTACATGACTTCAATTTACATCACTAAACCAACCTTTCCCAATGGGAGAGGAGACGAGAGGAATATTTTATGATTCATAAAGGTTAAGTATCATTAATCAATATTAATTTTAAGTTTTATTATATGGAACTGAAGCTTAAATTCACATGCATAATTTGTAAGAAGTTATGGAAGATAATTTCCTTGTAGTGAGTTGAAAGGTAATTAAATTCTGGAAGTAGGAACTTCAGATACACTGAAGCTCAATCAGGATCATTATTATCAGCCATATTATAAATGTTTTTATTATTATCAGCCACTTTAAAAACATTTGTAGTTCTTGTAGAACGTCTGCCTGCCTGCCCGCCCGCCTGCCTGCCTGCCTGTTTATCATCATCATCTATCTACCTACTCAGAATCCATTAGAAAACCTGGCAAATTCTGAAATGTTTTCAAGACTTGACAGATTCTGACATGGAAAGTGCCAAAAACACTTGTGCATTATGATATACATTATCCCAAATGTAATCAAGCTTGTTCAGATAGAACTGAATTCTATCTGAAACTGGGATTTTTTTTCAATGTTATGAGAAAAGGAATTGCTTTTGATCTGAAATTCTCTGGAAACCAACAAAATCTGAAAAATCCAGTGTATTCTCATGGTATAGGATGTTCAAGAAGGAAACATATATATGTTAAAGAGAGTTGGTGTTAAATGATTCAGATACTTATTCCTCACTGTGAATTTCAGAAGCCTGATCTAGAAACTCAAAGCTACTTTTGTAGGAAGTACTAATTCTTAAAATTCAACTGATTCCAAATATAAAGACATTTCAGGAAGGGAAAGTTATTTTTTTTTAGAGACTCACCATCAGAAGTTTGTAAAACAACAGTCTTGCTATAAGGGCCTACCCCAGATGAATTAAAGGCTTTAACTCTTGCATTGTAGGTGCTATTGAAATGAAGACCATCAATTGTACACAAGGTTTCCTTGCCCACATACACTTCCTAAAGAACAAAAAGAAATACAGATGTCCATCAAAAAGACCTTAAATTGCTTTTGAGCAATGATCACTGCGAGACAGAGCAACATGAACACCAGTTATGAAGAAATTATACTAAAAAGTTATGCATACCTAGAAAAGCCTTGAAGGGTATGATTTCATTTTTTAAAAAAACAATTATTTTCTAAGAAGAAAATAGATCCAGGAAGGGCTGTCAAAGTATAGGCATGTAAGGGGAAAATGAAAAGGCTCCAGACTGGAGCAGAATGCACAAAAACCGTAACAGTTGCATTGGCCAAGACTTGCAGAGGGATCCTTTAATGTAGGATCCTCCATCCCTCCCTTCTGATCTTGTATGGAATGCTTCTGCAACAGGAAGAAGCACTGGATTCCCATTTCTAATACTAAACATGCCCATCATAGGGCATGCACACCAGCGTTTGCCCAAGAAAGCCAAATATAAATAAAAGAGGAACAAAATCTCACTCGAAACTGGCCACCATCTCCATCATCAAGCTCCAAGATGTATCCCTCCACTGGGTTGTGGCTAAAAGGCGGCATCCGCCAGGCAAGTGTCACACTGTTGTTTCGAGTACAGCATTTCTCCAACTGCAGGAGTGGGACCGGGGGTACTGAAAGAGGAACTAAGTACAATTAGTGCAACTCTGCCCTTACCTTTTGGGCTGGGCATATAGTGAGCCACACAACATTCAGGTAACAAGAAATCATAATTGACCCCCTTCGACCAACCAACTTGCGGCCTGAGTTCTGAAATGGCCATCTTGACACTTGCAATCTCATCACGACTACCTCATGTTCCCCTTAAACTAATATGGAAAGAGCTGAGCAATCAGACATTGAGAAAGTCACCATCACACCATCTTGCAAACTTCATCTCGGCATACGATGACTCAGCTAGCTCAGTGTTTCTTGAAAACTTTAAGTTGTGTGGATTTCAATGGGCCAGGATACTTGCGGGACCATCTTCTGCCCCATGAATCCCAGCGACCGGTTAGGGCACACAGGGTTGGCCTCCTACGGGTCCCATCTGTTAGACAGTGCCGTTTGGCGGGACCTAGGGTTAGGGCCTTCTCTGTTGCTGCCCCAGCCCTCTGGAACCAACTTCCCTCAGAGGTTCGTACTGCTCCCTCCCTCCTAGCTTTCCGAAAACTCTTAAAAACACATCTATGCAGACAGGCTTGGGGCGTGTGAGCTGCGCTCTGCCCCTGGGCCTTTGATTGGGACTGTATGTTGTATGAGTGGGTATAGTTTTATAGTTTTTATATTGTATACTACTATTTTAATTGATTTATATTTTGTACTTGTATTATTTGCTGTGAGCCGCCCTGAGTCTGAGGAGAAGGGCGGCATATAAGTCAAAATAATAAATAAATAAATAAATAAATTCGCTGAGGACAGCCACACATCTAACAATTGTCAAGGTCGAGAAACGCTGAGCTAGACAATAGTTTTGGTGTATGTTCAGTGCTGTTCTTTAAGTAGTCCACCTGTCAGTGGATTCAATGGGCCTGTGAATGGGAGTTGTATTTTTTGAGAAGCTGCTCTGCAATGCAGCTCAATGCAATTCGCCTAGTCAGGATTCAGATGTAATGTGATTGGCACTATATGCACCATTTGAGCAGTTAGTCAGAAGAGACTTCTGACTAGTCAGAAGAGGCTTCCTATAACTCTCCATCCATGTCTTCTATGGGTGAGGGCCTTTGTTTGGTCATTTGCAAAATCCATGGAGCAACTGCTGTGAGGGAAAGCCTCTTCCTGAAAAAGTCCCATTGTTTGGTTGCATTTTTAAGGCTTCTTGAAAATTGCAAAAAGTGAAACGAACTGCTAAAAACTTGAAATATCTTATTTCATGCTATGAGCCTGTCATGTCGGGTAATCTTTCTATGAACTCATATTAAAATTCTTCTCACTGTGCATTAAATTTTAATGAATTTCCCTTTTTCCTGTATCAAGGCCCCTGCAATAGCTATTAAGTTTTAAAAAGGAAAAGGAAAAGGAAAAAAAGAGAGCAGTAAGTTAATACATTTAACATCATTTTTAGTAAATCATTTTTTACATTGCAAGCACATTAATTTCCCAGGCTTCTGACTGTTGTAAAATGAATTGCTGTTCCATATGATCTGTATCACATAGTAATGTTAGAATAGGAGTAGATGATGGTTCTTGGATCATAAGAGTTGTTCTTTAGCACACATGCAAATGGCTTTGCTTCAATTTTGTCCTGACATTTAATTTTGTTTAAAGCTGAAACTACTATATATTATTAGCACGTTTTACTTCCTACTTTTCCCATTCACCTACATTTTCTCAGGGCCAAAGCAATTTTAGTCTGTCTCTTTATAATGTTCCTTTGATAATGTTCCTGGAACCTTCTATAAAGCTCTGCACAGCTCTGCAACTAACCTGGTGTATATTTTTAATTGCACAGTTGTCCATAGCTGTACAGAGCAGAAAGCATATATTGAAAACATTAAGCATATTTTTTCCAGATTACTGACATTTTAAGAGCCAGGGCTGGGAATTGAGGAAATGCGCTGTTTTCCTACTGCTTTCCCAGCTGCAACCAGACCCACAAAAGTAAAAATGGGGAGAAAAACTGCCAATCCGCTTCTGATGGTTAAAGTTATTCTCACTTTGATCCAACGAGAGCTTATCAACTGTCCATTCAGAAAACTACTATATAACTGAAGTACAAAAGACAGAAAAACATCACAGTTCAGAAAATGGGCTCTTATAAGTAGCAGTTTTGGAGTCTACATCCATCAGATCCAAACTGCTTGGTCCTTGGCAAGAGATTTGAGAAATTGTTACCCAAAACACCTAGAATCATTGGTTTGTCTACCCCTATCATGCTGCCTAAGAACATGAGTAAACATAATGGTCTTCATGTGTAACTGCCTTGTATTTACTGCTGTATTTATATGCTCTTCTACAAAGCAAAGCTTTAGAGTTTGAGAAAATTATAACTTAATTAGCATTTTTTATTTTTTTAAAAGTATATTAGTTTCCAACTGAAGCTTTCCACCTGCAAATAGAAAGTATTAAACATTAACTAAGATATCCAGCATTGATTGAGGTTGCTACTTGTGCTTCTTGGAATCATGGAAATAGAAATGGAAATTATTCAACATCTAAAAAGTGACTTTCATCTGGAGAATTGAGCCCTAGCTCTTGGTCTAGATTAGAATGACTCTCCCTTTCACAGCTATTCTTTGCAATCCCATACAAAAGGAAAGGGAAATCAGCCTACAAAAGCTCACCCCTACATTTCATCTGAATGAAGTCCAGCTGATGGATTGACTGCAGCAGTGGTTCACTGTCCAATGTCAGATCGAATTCAGCAGATACTTTTGGTTCCAGGGCTCCTTTGACCCACTGCTCCTGAGACACTTGAACACGTTTGATTAAAGCATCTGAAATCTGAAAAAGAACACGTTTTGCAGACTAGACAAAGCTATTGAAGAATCAGTTCCATCAACTGGAAGGCAAACGATCCCAGTCAGTCAAAGAATGGGCCCCCTGAGGCAGGTGAGTCAATTTTGGGAGATTTAGGTCTGAAGACATTTAAATCAAGTAGCAAATATTTTCAGCTAGCTTCTGAAGGTGGGATGCATAGTGAACGCTAATATGTCAATAAACTAATCAATTTCAAATGAGACTTACAAGAATCCACCTTTCTCCATGTTTCCATCTTTGTCACTGAATTGGATAGAATAAGCCAGTGGTGGCGAACCTATGGCACGGGTACCAGAGGCGGCACTCAGAGCCCTCTCTGTGGGCATGTGCACCATTGCCCCAGCCCCACTTCCCCCCACGACCCCCTCCTCACCAGCAGCCCCTCCGGAGGAGAGTCACCCTCGAGCATGGCCCGTGGGGAGCAGTGCAGCCAAGGGCATGGCAGCCAAACAGCAGGGACATGACTGTTGCACACAGTTGATGCTGTGGGGTGCAGGTGGAAGGCGTGGCTGCCCTAGCACTGCTGGGCCACCTGGGTGATCTGTGGCAGGCTGTAGAGGTGGTGGATGGCCCTGTGGGTGGGGGCGCAGCTGGGGCGGAGCGGGCAGGGTCAGGCTGGGACGGGGGCAGGGGGTGGTGGGGAGGGGCCGGTTTTTGGGCATTCGGTCTCTAAAAGATTCGCTATCACTGGAATACGCTATATAAAAATATATATGAGGCTAGTATGACAGCATTTATCACTGCCAAATTAGAATCCTTCATAAGAGATTGGTCATTTATCCCTAAAACAAATGATAACTTACCTGTAAGAAACCAGAAGGATCATTTTCTTTGATTACTTCTAGACAATATTCCATAAGTCCTGTGGACTGTCGCAGTTTTAGAGTACAGTGGTTTATCTGGTCCCACACAACCTAGGGAGGGAAAATGCCTGTTGATCTCTCCAGCATTCACTGAACTGAAGAAATATTTTTGGAAACACTACCGTAGCAGAAGGGAGAAGAATTTGATGGAATAATATTTGCTTAGACAAACATATTGATATCATCTTCTTTTTCAATAGCTCCAACTATAAGCTCTATGCAGGTCCTGATATTAGGGTGGTCAAATGACATAATAAGGCAAATTCAATTTGCAAGGAAAGATTTTTAAAAGATTCAGGATCCATTTATATTTATGGCTGAATTATCTGAATCACAAAGGTGTGTGACCTGTGGCTTCACATATATAGATTAGATATGGCAAATTAGGGCCTAGGATTACAAAGGATTTTTGGTAAGCTCTTTTCTTACAAGATTCAGTACTGATGCTGAATAATCAATGTGAAGCTTTAGAGCTATGCAGTCAAGAACATGGATTTTAAAAATGATCAGGCTCCTTTATCCAGCAGATATGAATAAAGTTTTCATCACCTTTAGCTTGTGCTCCCGCTCTTTGGTAACTTTTGTGAGCAGTTTGGCCTTCTGGCGAGTCAAAGCATCAACTAAAGCATCACACTGAGCAACCAGACAAGCTTCATAGTCCAAGCCATTTTCCTAAAAAAAGAAGTAGGACACCATTTACCTTTATAATCATATTCTGAGAACACCAAAACTACTGTGGGAAACTAACAGTTATTTTTCTGCTCTTTTCTAAACACTTTGGAATCACACAGGTTATTCTTAATAACTAGCTAGTGCCCTGAAAACATATAGTTAATGCTATAAAATGTCCACAAGTATATTACTAAGGATGATTCTGACAGAAGATAAAAATATCCTTTCCTAACTTGGCACCATTAAATGTTTGTATAAACTCCTGGGTGTTATTAATCAAAATTCTTTCCTTCCTTCCTTCCTTCCTTCCTTCCTTCCTTCCTTCCTTCCTTCCTTCCTTCCTTCCTTCCTTCCTTCCTTCCTTCCTTCCTTCCTTCCTTCCTTCCTTCCTTCCTCACATTTGAACAACCCACCTTCCTCATTTTCCTGTGCTAATCCTGTTCCTGATATGCTGACATTGAGAAACTCAGCTATGGGAATCACATCCATGATAATTCACAGATGGAATCCATATAGGATATTGTGGATTTTGGGTACATGGGTTCTGGACTAGTAAGGTAGTGTAGGCTTTGAGTGGAAAACACCATAAAGATGCAGGTTTCACAATCGTGTTCAATTAGATACATATCAATGTATTCTCACGCCATACTATCATTCATACACATTCATTTCTCTCTCTCTAATATACAAGCTGACATAGGTACACTTGATGCCCGTGTCTTGCATATCTGCACCTGCTCCCTGGAAGTAAAGAGGAAGCAAGATTGCCAAATAAAAGAGAAATAATGAAGATTTTTCTTCCCAGCAAATTAACCTGAAGACCACTGTGGGAAACCAATGGGTTGAGGAATGGAGTTGAAGGTAAATTTCCCATTATTATTATTATTATTATTATTATTATTATTTATTAAATTTCTATGCCGCCCTATTCCGGGAACTCAGGGCGGCTTACAGCATAAATAGAAATCCAATACAAACTAAATAGTACATTTATAAAAATAAATATATAAAAAGAAGAACCCCTAAATTAAGAACCATTCATTCAGCAAACATACACACAGACATACACTGGCTAGGGGCAAGATTTCAACCGCCCCAGGCCTGCCGGCAGAGATGGGTCTTTAGTAGTTTACGAAAGGCGGAGAGGGTGGGGGCGATACGGATCTCCGGGGGGAGTTGATTCCAGAGGGCCGGGGCCGCAACAGAAAAGGCCCTTCCCCTAGGCCCCGCCAGGCGACACTGTCTAGCCGACGGGACCTGGAGAAGGCCGACTCTGTGGGCCCTAACCGGTCGCTGGGTTTCGTGAGGCAGCAGGCGGTCTCGTAAGTAACCTGGTCTGATGCCATGTAGGGCTTTATAGGTCATAACCAACACTTTGAATTGCGTTCGGAGACCAATAGGCAGCCAATGCAGCTCACGGAGTGATGCTGAGATGTGGGCATTTCTGGGCAGGCCCAACACTGCTCGCGCGGCTGCATTCTGCATTACCTGAAGTCTCCGAACGTTTTTCAAAGGTAGCCCCAAGTAGAGAGCATTGCAGTAGTCGAGCCTCGAGGTGATAAGGGCATGAGTGACTGTGAGCAGAGACTCCCGGTCCAAATCTGTGATTCCAAGTGTTGGGTTGGGTTGTACTAAACTATGGCTTTTATTGACTTGGCTTAGCTACTTAACCAGCAACACTGCAATTACACAAAAAATTGCCCAGTAGACTTGCCGTGGTAGAGTTTTATTATGGCCATTCAAAACAACGTATAAAAAAGCTCAAATTCTATATTCATTACCTGTATCTGCTGTAAAATATTTTTCAGTTGCACCAAAAATTCTTTTGCTTCCTTTGCTTTGTCTGAAATGCCATTCAAAGCCTGGGACAGTTGTGCCTGGAAGAAATAAAAAATTAAATTATCCACCACAATTGAGGCCTGCTTGCCTGCCGTTCTATTTCAAGCCCAGGTAATTGTACATAAAAAGATTGAGATTTTACTTAAGAGGTGGGTGGAGGATGAAGACTGGGTGTTCAACTAGGATCATGGGGATCCAGATTCAAGTCCACCTTCAACCATGGAAGCTCAGTGGATAACTTCAGCTACTTGTTCTCTCTGCCCAATACATTTCATCGGCTTCTTGTGGGATAAAATGGGAGAAAGTAAAACTATGTATGTCCCCTTAAGCTTCTGGAGAAAAGGTAGGAAATCAAATAAATTAATAACAAGCAGCATCACCATTATGTTTTTCTTGGCATATTATTTTGCAAAACCTAAAGGCCCGTGGTGGCGAACCTATGGCACGTGCGCCACAGGTGGCACGCAGAGCCCTCTCTGTGGGCACGTGCGCCGTCGCCCCAGTCTTAGGCCTTCAGCTGGGTTTTATAAAACCTTTTCGCTTTAGGCCTCCGCCGCCGTGTGCAAAAAAAAAAGGTTCAATCAATCAATTTCAATTTCTCGCGGGAAAAAAAATCTCACAAAGTTGGAATTGATTGATTGAACTTTTTAGTCCCACCCAGTCTGCCATTACCACTGCAGCCACGCCCACCCAGTGGGCCACGCCCACCCAGTGGGCCATACCACTACATAGGTGGGGTTTGGGTTGCAGTTTGGGCACTCGGTCTCTAAAAGGTTGGCCATCACTGCTATAGGCCATTCCACTCTGCTGACTCTATATGGTATACATGGGCCCAATACATAATGGGAATAGAATAGAATTCTTTATTGGCCAAGGAATTTGTATCTAGTGCATAAGCTCTGTGTGTGTGTGTGTGTGTGTGTGTGCGGCGCGCGCGCAAAATGTATATATATATTTTATAAGCAACGACCAGAAAATATTTTTCCCAGTATAACCAGTGAGTCAATTTCTGTATTCCATGATCCTGAATCTTGGACCATTACATCAAGATATTCGAAGTTCCTTACTTGTTCAGTGTTCTGCCCTTCTATTACCCATTGTAGCTTTCCTACATTTTTAGCAAATATCATCACGTTAGTCGCATGAAAAATTATTCCAACTGATACTACCTATAATACTACGCCAAGCTTTTGTGTGCAGGTTGAGGCCAGTTGGAGCTGTATCATCAGCATATAGCAGAAGAGAGATATTCATAGCTGCTAATTCAGGGGGATGAACATTTAAATGGGATTTATTGTATACAACAACTACAATAGAAAGTGAATATTGGAGTTACATCTTACTCTAATTCTAGAATTATCATACAATTTCTGAATAATAGCAACTGCTGATCAATATGAGAATCCCCATTTTTCCCATACAAGGGGCCTTAAAATTAAGCCAAATGCCCATTTAAAGACCATATAATGAAAAATACATCTTCAATATATTTTTCAAATGACATAAAACTAGAATATAATTTAATATGGAATGGACAGATCTGAAGCCCACCTGTTCATGGCCTAGGATAGTTTTTGTTCACTAGCCATTCTGGTAATTTCCATTCTAAATGCCAAATATAAATCTTATTGAAAATGCTAAGGAAACTAATAATCCAATAGCTGACAGGATCAACCCTTTCCCCTTTTCTGAAAATTGGGACACTTAATTCCACTCCCCAATAGTAGGGTATGTATTGCTAGATTGGTCTATATACAAAAAATGTGAGACTAAGTCAGGAACCCGCCAATCAATATTACATTTCAACATTTCAGCTAGGATATAATCATAGCCAGAAGCCTCACCTAACATTAGAATGTTAATAAGCTTCCTTACTTCAGACTCTGAGACTAGCAGCCAATCAGGGAAGGTCTTATTATATTGCTGTAAATCCATAGGTTCTTCTTCCTGAGACTCATAGATAATTTAAAAGGAAACTTATGACTAACGTTGTTTGCTTTAATATTGTTAAAGTAGACTGAATCTCTACCTCAGGATATGAAACTTTTACCTCAGGATCTCGGGTTGGGGACTATAAAAGATTGCACTAGTAATGGGATGAAGTCAACCCAGAAGCGCAAACGCACAATACGCGATAGACTAGATACAGTAGATAGACCATATATAGGAGAAACACCAATCAAACAAAATGTATTTGGAGTATACTTGAAGATGTAAGGGAGGAGGGAAGAACGTTTACTAAAACAGATGTTTACAAAGATTAATACCTAATGTTGTATGCTAGGTTCTAGGAAGATTGCTTAGTAATAGGATCTTATGTTTAATGTTGATCACATTAATATTGAAACGGATAGGGGAAACACCAATCAAAATAAAATGTAACAGGAGTATAGTTGAGGCTAGACACGAGGAGTGGGGGGAAAAAGGCTTACTAACTCAGACGTTTTCAAAGACTAATACTTAGTATTGTATACCAGGTGTCATGATGATTGCTGCATAATATGTTTTTATGTTCAATGTTAATGGTTTTAATAAAAGAATTTTTATAATAATAAAAAAAAAAATTTAAAAGGAAACTTCCCACACAACCATTGGGGACTAGCCTGCTGAATGAAATGAGTTATTATTAGCCACCCAGATACAATTTGCCAAACTAAAGAGGGGATTTCATCTGCAAAGAATAAAGGTTGCCATGGTTTCATTCGAGATTCTCTCTTTTGAATGATTTGTATTGGTTTACTTTTTTCAATTTTAATAATTTAGAAATGAATATTAGTGCAGAGTCTTTGATATACAATTTATGCTAAATTTCTTCTTTCAAGCCATCCCTTGTATCAAGACATTGGTTACCTTGCTTTGTTACCTTGCTTCATCTGCAGAGTTTCTGGAGGTTCTGACTGAGTACATTGGAGTAACTAGGACCTATTCTGGCATTTAGCATGACCTCCTTTATCTCAGGGGTATTTAGAAGTTTTAGGGTTGAAAGGGAGTATCCTAATTTTCACCTCATAAAAATTTTATCTGGGCCTCTACAGATAGATGGGGCTGGGAGAGAAATGTCATATCTGGCTAAGGAACAGGAAAAAAAAGCATCATTCTCTTCCCTCCCAATTCTCTCAAATAATTGCAAGCACAACAGATTTTATATATTGCCTTTGGATGGTGTTGGAATACTGTAAGAAGGAAAACTTTATTTTCGTGCCAGTGCAGCTAATGATGCTTTCAGTTGTCTCCACGGGTTAGATCAGTGGTTCTCAACCTTTTTCTGGTTGAGACCCCACTTGTGCTGCCCATGCGCGGTGTGACCCTGACCCGTGCGCGCGCGCGTGCGATGAAAAAAAAATGGCGGACCGCGACGGGCTGATCCGTGCATGTGCGGCGCGTGCGATGACCCGATCTGCGCATGCGCGGCGTGCGCGCGATGGAAAAAAAACCCAAAATGGCGGGCCGCGACGGGCCGATCCGCGCATGCGCGGCGCGCACGTGACAAAAAAACAAAAACAAAACCAAAAAAAATGGCGGACCGTGGTGTCCGGCGACCCCCGCGAAACGGTCGTTCGACCCCAAATGGGGTCGCAACCCATAGGGTTAAATGGAGATTAAGGCAATGCTGGGGGAACAAGGCAGAACACTGGTGAGGTTGAGGGCATGATTATCCCATGGTTAAATATAAGGGTTGTCAAGGCCAGAGAAACACATAGACACTATGCCAGTGGTGGCGAACCTATGGCACGGGTGCCAGAGGCGGCACTCAGAGCCCTCTTGTGGGCACGCGCGCCGTCGCCCTAGTCCTAGGCCTTCAGCTGGGTTTTATAAAAACTTTTCGCTTTAGGCCTCTGCCACTGTGTGCAAAAAAAAAAAAAAAGGTTCAATCAGTAAATTTCAACTTCTCACGGGAAAAAAAATCTTGCAAAGTTGGAATTGATTGAATGAACTTTTTAGTCCCACCCAGTCTGCCATTACCACTGCAGCCACGCCCAGCCAATGGGCCACACCCAATCAATGGGCCACACCCAACTGGCACCCGACGATGCGTAAGTGGGTTTTGGGTTGCAGTTTGGGCACTCGATCTCTAAAAGGTTTACCATCACTGCACTATGCTCTTTTAAATAGGCAGGCTGTCTCTTACCATAAGAGCATCCAAGTATCTTGGCAAATAACCAAAGTAAATATTTAGCTATACTTTTGAAAATTATCACCAATATTCTCTGCAGCCTACAAACTCTTTCACAATATATCGAAAGATTTCCTTTGGAACTAAGTGGGGATATTGTAAATGTCACTGAGGTTCCCCACATCTGCATTCAAGCAATGACTGTAGCAGGGCTGGGTTATTTTTCAGAGAATTTTCTTAACCACTTATGCCTAAACCTGACAATAAAGCAGCCTATGCAACAGCAGGTCTTCTATTGATTCTTTGAATAAGCATCAATTCTGCTATTCCTTCTCAAATAAGGGTTCATTTGTTATCCTGGGGCTAACAGCTGCAACAGAGTAGTATTGATTTCTCTCTGATCTTGTTGCTGACTGCAATTTAGAGGTTTTGGGACTATTGAGGCCGGCTTTGCAAGCTATTTCAGAAAAGCCAAATAATGGCATTGTCATTTCTATAGTAATTACTTTACAGGATAAGACCAACAACCAGCTCTCAGAAGCCACCTAGAGGTCTACATTATTATGTATATTAAATTTTAACTCCATCTTCATTATTTGCCATGCTTGAACTTATGTATCCATCTAGGAAGCATATACTACTCAAAGAGGTAGATATCTTTTGACAGAACAAAGGGCTTGCCAAGCTTTTTGTTAAGCGCAATACATTGTTAAATGTGCAAGTCACAGTAAACAGCATGACTGAAGTTGATTGTATTAACGGATTGCCTTTGTACTGTATGTACTATAGGCCCCCTGCTATTCTGCTGCTGTCACGATTGGGGGTACTACACCGGTAGGTGTTACAGAAAGAGAAGCTGCCTTTTTGTTTTTCTGTGGGAATGGAGGGTATACATACCTCAATTATTTCAGTTCTAGTAATTTCATTGTTTTTAAAATACAGTAAAAATAAAATTTTAAGGATGCAAACAAAAGATAGATCTCTGCCTACGGCTACTGTTTGGGACTTATGCTGGTACTCTAATTCTCAAGGGTTTAGTTACATCAAGTCACATTTCAGGAAAACAGATCCTTTGCCATGGTCACCCAGGAGAAATGGCTTCAGCCTCACCAGATTCAATGTACCGTGTTGGTCAACATTGAGCAATTAAAAGAAACAGTTGGGTTACTTTTGAGCTCTTCAGCAATTCAAATACAGAACTATAATTGTTTATGTAGGTCATCTCAGAAGATATGGTCTTCATGTGATGCAACACTTATCCAGCCAACATTTTGTACCTAGCATCCCCACTTTGTATAGAGACATTTCTTTGTGATTCTAAAAGTTGTCTCTTAAAAAGCAAAGTAAATCAGGCAAATTGGGCAGTTACCAACCTATGGCCTTTTAAATAAATTAAAGAAAGCATACTGGTTTGCATTATTGTAATCGTAATATATCAACATGGAGATAGATGCTCAAATTAATGTTCCAGTCCAATCTATCTAAAAGGCAGCAGCTGAAGCAGGCTGCTCAAAGATCTTGTCTAAGACGTAGGGGTGAAATCACCTAGCTTAACTGCTCATCCACAAAATTTGAGACTATACACCTAGCCCTTTCCTGAGCCAGAGTTTTTCCAAGGTAATACTAATAAGGGTAAATCAGTGTCTCATATTACTTTTCTTACTGTAAGCTTCTGAGAAAACCCAGGTGCATTGTTTTATTACTTTGAATAAATTTCAGTCAACAATTTTAATTACTTTCTGTTCCTCAATTTGCATCTCCTTTTAATCTTTGTACTGCTTTCATTAAACTTTCTGAGGGCTAAACTTTGCTTGGCTCAAATAAGAATATCCATCTGTGTCATACTATGAAACATCTCCCCTCTTGTTTATCATTACATCTTCTGATCGGGCGTTCTGCAAATTAAGCATTCACTATGTGAGGGAGAAGCTTTTTTTTTAAAAAAAAATCTGCTATGAGTCTAGAGTATTGCTAAGCAGTTTCAACAGGAACTATATTATTATAATATATGTAGATAGTAAGGATGAGAAAAAATACTTCATCCATCTTCCTGTATTTGATATTGCTAGGATATTTAATTTGATAGCTGGAAGAGTAAAGTGTATAATGGGCCAGAACATACAGCTGTAGTTGATTGGTTGGAGAGAGCTGGCTCCTGCATGAGGCAATCTACGTTATGATTGGTTGCTGTGGATGTAAATAGGAAATTCCCTTTTTTCCCACCTTTTTCTAGTGTGTTCTGCTTTCTCTGTGATTTATCTCATGATGCAGTGATGTGCCAGACTATTTGTTTTCCGTAAATATGCATATAAAATATATTTATTTATATAGTATTACAAGTTCAGGTCAGCATCTTTGACTTCATTTGGACACCAGCTGTACAATTCCCTGACAGATATGCTGACTGGATAATTCTGGAAGTCGAAGTGCACGTGTCTGAAAGTTGCCAGATAAACTGCTGTAGAGTATCTTTTCTGAACCTGGAGCCTCCCCTGATATTTGATTATTAAAATCTAGGGAAAAGGAGGGCCATCAATCTGAAGAGCACCTACTGTTGTTATAAAACAGGCTGCTTTATAATCTGATAGATTATATATGGAGAATCGGAAGCAAGAGCACCACTACCACATTACACAAAGTTGTTTCCTGCTTTGAAGTAAAGTTTTCTTGTGGAAAAAAAACACACCAATCATTGGGTTATTAAATAAATGGAAACTTTCATTTCTATTAGAACATCATCACAAGGCTAATCAAATGGGTAATGTTGTATACTTCGTTCGCGTGCGAATGATGAAGACACATGGTGATGCTGAACACTTTATTCTCCTTCTACAACAACCAAGCGAAAGCAAAAGGCTCGCAGGCCTTTTTATATGGCCAGAAACCCGGACAATGTCAACCAATAGGAACAGAGCGTTTTCGGCCTTGCTCATGCGCGCAAGGCCGGCGCCGCTCTGTCTGGTCCCGAGCAGCTTTTGGAATGCCTGGGACCAATGCAATGTCCCGAGCCTGCTTTTGCAGGCTCAGGACACAACACCCCTTCCCCCTAGATGAAACATACTTCGCATACACACATGTACGTCATGCATTGGAAAGAGTGGCATACAGTTGCATTATTCAAATGAAAAGAGTGTGGAATACTTGAGTCTGCCCTCAGGCAAACCCCCTTCAATATTTATTAATACAAATAAATGTATCTGAAATCAAAAAATAATACAAAATCATCTACCCACGAGTTACTCCCATTATTCAGGGGCCTCATGAACAGGTCCCTCATGAGTCTCTTCTCATAGTCACTCATGCCCTTATCACCTCGAGGCTCGACTACTGCAATGCTCTCTACATGGGGCTACCTTTGAAAAACGTTCGGAGACTTCAGGTAATGCAGAATGCAGCCGCACGAGCAGTGTTGGGCCTGCCCAGAAATGCCCACATTTCGGCATCACTCCGCAAGCTGCATTGGCTGCCAATTGGTCTCCGAACGCAATTCAAAGTGTTGGTTATGACCTATAAAGCCCTACATGGCATTGGACCAGGTTACTTACGGGACCGTCTGCTGCCCCATGAAATCCAGCGACCGGTTAGGGCCCACAGAGTCGGCCTTCTCCAGGTCCCGTCAGCCAGACAGTGTCGCCTGGCGGGGCCTAGGGGAAGAGCCTTCTCTGTTGCGGCCCCGGCCCTCTGGAACCAACTTCCCCCAGAGATCCGTATTGCCCCCACCCTCCCCGCCTTTTGTAAACTGCTCAAAACACATCTTTGCCGACAGGCCTGGGGCAGTTGACATCTTGCCCCTAGCCAGTGTATGTTTGTGTGTATGTTTGTTGGATGATTGGTTTTTTAACTTAGGGGTTCTTTTTATATATGTATTTTTTATATATGTATTTTAATGTTGATTTCTATTTATGCTGTGAGCCGCTCTGAGTTCCTGGAATAGGGCGGCATAGAAATCCAATAAATAATAATAATAATAATAATAATAATAATAATAATAATGATGATGATGATGATGATGATGATGATGATGATGATGATGATGATGATGATGATGATGATTTGACAGCAACCTCACAAAGTCTCTCAGATGTTTGGGTGGGCACTTGGCTCGCTGCGACCTTCTAAGGCCCGAAGAGATTGCCTGGTCCACCTGCTCGCCTACCAGGCTAAGCAGGCCAGGGCATTGTTCCCCTAAATCCCCAGGTGACCCTGATGAGGGTGCCTGGCCTACCTGCTCGCCTACCAGGCTAGGCAGGCCAGGACTTTGCTGCCCCGAATACCCGGTTGACCCACCCCACTGCTGGCTGGCTGGACCCTCTAAGTCCAAGCCAGCATACCTTGGAGGGGTGGAAGTCCCCAAATCCACAATGGATCCCTCTTGGGAACACTGTCCCTCAAGCCCAAGGCCAGCAGATGGAGAGGGCTGGGTAGTGAAAGTGCCCCAGTACTCTGTGGCCCCCAAACACTTGCCAGAGGTGCCAGAGTCAGGAGTCGCCTCCATGACAACTCCCCTTGCTGGTGACTTCCTTTTGGGAGCAATTGTGGAATTAGGCAAGCACCCTTCATGGAATTCCTTTTTCTTACTGCTAGTGATTTGTGTGGATACCCCCGGTCAGTCTCCCTGTCTGGAGCACTATCTGACATATGTGAATACTGTGGATACCCCCAGTGTGACTCCCTATCTGGAGTAATTATGGATGTGTGGGATGACCCCCTATCCAGTGAATTCCTGTTTGGAGCACTTGCGGAACCTTGGGATGAATCCCAAACAGCCTCAGTAGCAGCTAGTGAGGGCCTGTTAGGCCTGGGAAACTGTGACCCAGAATGCATATTATGGTCCTCCTCCCCCTCCAGAGCAGAGCCAGGAGCAGAAGGGTGAGAGTCCAGTCTCCAACGCAGTTGGTCTATGTTTCTGCGAAGAACAAGTCCGTCACCCAAGGCAACTTTGTATGACAACGGCCCAGAGATCTTGCAGACCACATCTGTGACCCAGAGATGTCCAGGCCCACAGTTTCTTGCCCAAACCGGATCGCCCACCTGGAGTCTCCTAGGTACCCGCAGTTGTGACACCTGTGAAGCCACCCGGTCAGGGTGCAGCCTGTCCAGTTTAGTGATGACATGGCAACCCCAGCGGAGTTCAGCAGAGCTCTTCCCTGTGGCTGTGTATGGTGTGGTGTGGTGTGCAAGAAGGAAATCTGCTAACCTGTGATGCCAATTACCATAAGTCAGTTTCTTGAGGGCATCTTTGGTGGTGCACACCATTCTCTCTGCCAGTCTGTTGGAGGATGGATGGAAGGGAGCCGATGGTGCATGCTGGATCAGATTGGCCTGAAGAAAAGCCTGGAACTCAGAAGATGTAAATTGAGGGCCATTATCTGAAACCAGCACATCTGGAAGACCGTGTGATGCAAAAATTCCTCTCAACACCTGGATGGTCCTGGCAGTAGTACTGGAGGAAACAGGAACAACCTCTAGCCACTTGGAATGGCTGTCAACAAAGAGAAGGAAGAATTGCCCCTGAAAGGGCCCAGCATAATCTATATGCACCCTAGACCATGGGGTTTGAGTTTCCTCCCACCTATGTACTGGGGCCTGAGGCATTTCAGGCCGAGACTGTTGGCACGCTTGGCACCCATGCACCTGAGCCTCGATGGCTTTATCGAGCCCAGGCCACCAAAGATGACTGCACACAAGCGCTTTCATCCTGACTATACCAGGATGTCCCTCATGCAGAGAGAGCAAGATTCTAGACCTCAATGAGGCTGGAATCACTACCCTGCTACCCCATAACAGACAACCCTTGAAAGTGGAAAACTCATGTTTCTTGTGCCTGAAGCTTTGGAACTCAATATCTGGGCACGTGTCAGGCCATCCTGACAACACCCATGTCAGCACGCGTGTAAGCGTGTGATCAGTGGCAGTTTCAGCATCCACGTCCCTAGCATTGAGGGGAGACTCAGAAAACTCCTGAATGGAAAGAATGGAGCAGGATCTGGCTCTAATTGTTTCAGGAGTAATCTGCTCAGGCCATCTGCATGACCCATTTCTTTTCCTGGTTTGTGAACTAATGTATAGTCATATGCTGACAGGAAAATGGACCATCTCAGCATACGAGGAGAAATGATATGTGGAGTCTGTTTGTTAGTGGTAAACAAACCCAGCAGAGGCTTATGGTCGGTATAGATCGTGAAATGGCGGCCATATGAGAAATCATGAAATTTCTTAATGCCAGCCACTATGGCCAAGGCTTCTCTGTCAATTTGAGCATAATTTTGCTCTGCAGAAAACAGAGTCCTTGAGTAATAGGACACAGGGACCTGTGTCCCATCAGCCTTCAGATGGCTAAGTACCGCTCCCACCCCAGAAGGAGATGCATCGCATGCGATGCAAACAGGCAGTTGCTCATTGAAATGCGCTAAAACAGCATTAGAAGTGAGCAAGGCCCTAACCTCATTGAAGCTCTTGTCATGGACTTCAGTCCACTGCTTGTCTAAGAGCCTGTGTAATGGCTCTGCCACTGCAGCTTTATGTGGGAGAAATGCATGGTAAAATTTTAATAGCTCCAAGAAGGCTTGCAGCTCACTCTTGGACTTAGGGCTTGGGGCCTGCTGGATAGCTTGCAATTTAGTTTCAGCGGGGTGAATGCCTTGAGCATCAATCCTGAATCCTAAGAAGTCAGTAGAAGTGACTCCTATCTTACATTTATCCTTCTTTAGTTTAAGGCCTGCTTTTTGAAAACGAAGCAAGACAGCCCTTAATCTTTCTGCTAAATTTTGAGATGACTCCCCAGCAATGACGTCATCGAAGTAGGGACAGACCCCAGGAATACCTCAAAGTGTGCTCTCCATGACACTTTGGAACCGCCCCGAGTCCTTTGGGAGAGGGGCGGTATAGAAATTTGATTAATAAATAAATAAAATAAATAAATATGCCAGGGGTTACATTTACCCCAAATTGCAGTCTCTTGACCTTGAAGGCCTCCCTGTGAGTTACAATAGTCTGGGCCTCTGCAGCTGCCTCATCAACAGGTAGCTGTTGATAGGCCTGTGCCAGGTCAAGCTTCGCAAAAATGCGCCCCCTCTTGAGGGAGGCCAGAATGTGACTTACCACAGGCACTGGATAAGCGTGCTGTTGCAGTGCCTTATTCAGTGTGCACTTATAGTCTGCACATATACGTATGTCCCCATTAGCCTTTAGAGGCGTTACTATGGGGGTTTCCCATGGACTAGAATCCACAGGTTCTAAAATGCCCTGCTGGAGCAATTTGTCCAGCTCAGCATCAATCTTGCCTTTGAGGGCAAAGGTACCCTCCTAGGCTTAACCCTGATGGGCGTGATGGTTGGGTCTAACCGTAGCAAAATGGGAGGCCCCTTGTAGGATCCTAGCTCTGAACTAAACACATCTGTAAACTCCTTGCAGACTTCTGCAAGTCTCAACATTTGCAAATGGTGCAGCCCAGTTACCTGGATTCCCAGAGCATCAAACCAATCGAATCCAATAAGACTCGTACGTTCACCCCCAACAACCACCACATCTAGGGGACCTTCAAAATCCTTATGCTGTACTCTAAGGGTGACCTCCCCCTTAACACACACCATAGAATTCTGAAAATCAGTAAATATTAGATTCGATGGCCTGAGTTTAACCCGAAGGCCACTGCTGCTGCATATCCTTTTGAATGTGTTAATTGAAATAATTGAGAGAGCGGACCCAGTGTCCAACTCCATTGATAGGGGAACCTCTTGCAACCTTATGTTAATGGAAAGTTTCTTCTTAAGGGGCTTGTGTGTCCCTGTCCTCAGAATACTCCTGTGCGATGTGCAGAAACCCACCCTATGTTGGCTGGGGACCCTGGTACCTTTCAGATGCAATTCTTCACAAGGTTGGACCTTCTGGCGACCCAAACAGACAGATGCGATGTGGCCTTGCCTGCCACACGCTCTGCAAATGGCAGAGCGGAACCTGCACTCAGCTCACTTGTGGCGTCCTCCACATCTGAAGCATTGAAGAGATGCTGGGGCCTTGTCTGGACGTTCCTTCTGCCTCCTTTCAGCTGGCTGGTGAAGTCTGTCCACCTCCTCTTCAGGATGTGCTTCCGATCCTTCTCAAGCGTCCTCTTGATGGACGGTAGCTATGTCTGGATGGTTCCTGGTGAGCCGTAAGGCCTTCACAGCCCCGCCTGCTGCTTCCTCAGCTGCCACCTCTCGTAGTGCGTCTTGGAAAGAGACATCTTCTTTTGCAAAAATCTTCTGTTATAAGTCTCTGCTCCTCAAACTGCATACGAAGCGATCTCGCAGCCTCTCTTCCAGATCCTTGAACTCACAAGGTCTGGCTGCTTGCCTTAAGGCCGCAATAAAGTCTGCAGCAGATTCACCCGGCCTCTGGTCTCTCTGCTCGAACGCGTGCCTCCAAGCAATGACAGATAACTTTCGCTGGAAGTGTTCCTTCAACATTTTCTTCAAGTCAGCATATGTTACTGACTCCAGAGGTGCAGGGGTCACCAGATTCTCTGTGATGTCAAAAGCTTCCTGTCCACAGAAACACAAAAGAGTTGCAGCCTTCAGGCCGTCTTCTCTAATCTGATTTACTCTGAAGTAGTTCTCCACCCGTGCTACATAGGAATTCCATCTCTCTGGGTGTGAGACATCGAAATCAGACAAGCGGCCAATCTTCAATATCATACAGTCTACGACCTTCACCAATCACTTCCTCTGCAAACTGCTGTTTGGGGAAAGGGTCCTTTAGCCGAGCTCACCCTCCAGTGACGCTATACTGGCAGGCTGGGACGCTGATTCAGATGCCGTCTTCCCCTCTTCAGGACTTCCTGGGTAAGTCCTTAAATCTTTTGTTTCAGCTTACAAAGGATCTCATCCTCGTTGCCAGTGTTGTATACTTTTGCGTGCGAATGATGAAGACACATGGTGATGCTGAACAAACACTTTATTCTCCTTCTACAACAACCAAGCGAAGCAAAAGGCTCACAGGCCTTTTTATATGGCCAGAAACCCGGACAGTGACAACCAATAGGAACAGAGCGTTTTTGCGCCTTGCGCATGCGCACAAGGCCGGTGCCACTCCGTCTGGTCCCGGGCAGCTTTTGGAATGCCTGGGACCAATGCAACATCCCGAGCCTGCTTTTGCAGGCTCAGGACACAACAGGTAACACATTCTTGTATAGCTCCATTGGAACTCAATGACTGTCATTCTGTCTGTCTGGTATTGTCACTCCTTCAGCAACCACCTGTATAGCTGAACAGGCATCTGCTTTTATATTCAGGTTGTAAGAACAGAATTCTGAGTCTGCTTGCCTTTTCAGAAAAGGATGGAAACATCTGGCTCTTGAATATTTCTGTAGTTTTTATGACCAGTCAGAGATCTCTTGCAAAACATCAAAATGGAAGCCATTCTTGCCATTGTCTAAAGGCCTTGATCTGGCAGAACAGCCAATAATCTCTTAATCCCAGGTCATAAATTTTCAGTCTACATTTTCATACCAAAATGTACTGAATTGCACAACAATTTAGACCCATGGAAAAGGTCTATGATTCAATAATTTAATAAACTGGAATAGTCAAATAATTTTCTTTACCTAGACGACAGACTTCTTGATTATTTCTTCATAGCTGTATTACATCATCAGCAGACGACACATTTGCTAATTCAGTGGCTTTAAATTATTCATAATGTAATTTAAGTTCAAGAAGTACTTAACATATATATGGGTAGAAAGAGAATCCATTTGCAAAAGAATTGCTGCTAGCATATACTTACAGTAGATAAATATTTGCTATTACCTCCTACCAAAGGCCCATGTATCCGTAAGTGTTGATGAAAAGTACCACCCAAATCAACACATGGCACTTTCCAGTTATGGCCCAGACACTACAGTCAACTTGGAGAGGCTGTCAATGATGGAGAACAGCACCATGCGTTTAAATTGCTGCAAGTTTTACACATGTGACTTTAATATGCAGATTATTTGAAACATAGCATTTGG
Source organism: Bothrops alternatus (assembly GCA_034064705.1). Taxonomy (NCBI): domain Eukaryota; kingdom Metazoa; phylum Chordata; class Lepidosauria; order Squamata; family Viperidae; genus Bothrops; species Bothrops alternatus. Next base: position 15,962,898 of record JARGCV010000023.1, read on the forward strand.
TGAAAGTGCCTTTGCCTCCTTGACAACATAGTAACCCTATTCCAAGTATATTGTACAAGGATAATTAATACTTGCAGAGACACAAGATAATCACTATTATCACAAAATTAGTTAATTTATGTCTATTTTTCTCAGAGGCAAAAAGAAGACAAATCTACATTTTATACTGATTTTGGATGAGTTCATACAGTGAATTAAAATAAATTAATTAAATTAAAATAAAATTGGAGTTGATAGTTAGTGGTGGAAATCCAACCGTATTAAGCTGCAGTATATTTGCTTGGGCAAAGCACTGTTAAATTCAGTTTAACTGTTCTATTATTGTTTATAATTGATGTAACTTTATTAAACTTCAGTTGCAGGCAATTGTAAACAGTTTGTAATTCAGAATAGCATCATAAAACTCAACAGATTAAAACAGTACAATAGGACCTTCTGGAATAACCAGGTTTTCTCAAGCTTCCAAAATACTACTAGGGAAGGGCTCTTCTTGCCTTTAGAGGGAAATTATTTCATAAGATGGGAGCTCCAAAAGAGAAATTCTGTTCTCTTTTAATTAGTGTGGTCTTCATGTTCTCTCTCTTTGGATGTCCCTCTACAGCAGCGGTTCTCAACCTGTGGGTCGTGACCCCATTTGGGGTCGAACGACCATTTCACGGGGGTCACCAAACAACGCAGCCCGCCATTTTTTCCCCTTTTTCCCTGGTCCGGCGCAGGGGACAGCACTGCGCATGCGTGGGGTAGCACCACGCATGCGCGATGCGGACCGTCGCACCGCGCAATGCGGGCCGTCACGCACGTGCCGCGCAATGCGCAATGCGGGCTGCCACGCATGCGCGATGCGGGCCGTTGCACCACGCATGCGCGGTGCAGTTTGGGGTCGTGCGCGCATGCGCGACGCAGATCAGGGTCACGGCCTGAAAAAGGTTGAGAACCGCTGCTCTACAGGAGATTCCCAGGAGGCACACTCTGTTTGCAACTCTTAAGATACACAGATTCTACTTAGAACACCTGTTCCCAGAGCTACTCAGAACCCAGGTCATGTAAAGCTTTATAGATAATTACATGTACCTTCAACTGCAGCTGGAAACAGCAACCAAGAAAGCTCAATAGCTGCATATTATAAAGCAGTAATGTGACAGCTCTGTTACCATACATGCAGTCAGATTTTGTACTCCCTGAAGTTTTCAAGTGATGTTTAAGGGCAACCCAATGAGGAATGAATCACAAGTTAATCAAGGGGTGTTAAAGTTGCGAGTTACTATCTCCAGTGCATCTCACTCCAGAAGAGGCTATAGTTGGGCAAAAACGTTCCTGTACATGGCCTCAACTTGCTCCATAAAGAAGAACTGTGAGTCCAGGAGGACCTGAAAGTTGTTAGCCTGCTCTTTTCAAAAAAAGCACAATCCTATCTAGATTTCAAAGTTAGTATAATTCTGAAGTCTTTTGGTTTCTGAATTAGCAGCCATTCTGTCTGACTAAAGTTGACTCTGAACCCTTTTCTTCCCATTCAGATCCTGACAGACTGGATTAGAACTTCCACTGCATTTGCTACCGTATATGGTTGGTGCTGCACATTGATGATACATCAGCCCAAACCAATAAATGGCTTTACCCAATGACTTTGTGTGAAGATTAAATTAAATGCAGGAGACAAACAAGCCCCGAGGCACTTCACACAGGAGCATCCAATAGCTTTCTCCTCCTTCCTCAGGATCACCAACTGGAAACCTCTGTTCAGGAAGGAGTAGACTCCAATGCCAAAAGCCTCCTTCCAATTCTCAACCCTTACAAGCATTCCAAGAAGGATAGTGTGACAAACAATATTGAAAGATAGAGAGCAGTGGGAATGGTCTTGAAAGACAGGGGGAAGAGCTGCTACAAGATAAGAGTCACATAATGGGGGCTTGCACCTGGGCCAAGCAAATAATGTGAAGAAAGGGCTCAGACAAGCCCCTCCCTAGTTCATGAAAAGATACAGTGAAGGAGGGGAAAGAACATTCAGATAGATTCTGTTATTACAGATGTTACAGTGAACATAGTTCTGACCAGTTTTTTTAGTCTGATCTACCTTGTTGGATTGTTATGGAATGTCTAATAGACCCTAGGAATACAGAGGAAAGAGCAGAACCACCACAGAAAAAAAAGAAATCCTCGATCAGGGGAGAAGCATGAGAAAAAGAGTCAGAGTAACTCGACAATTATGATCTGGAGAACTGCTCTGGCAGGTTTTCAAAATTCTGTTACTAGCAATTACATTCATTCCAGCTAAGTTTCTGGAGTTGAGTTTGCCAGCCTTGAAGGAATTAACACAAGCAGACAAACACCTCTTTCAAAAAACATCTCACTTCTACCTCCAGTAAGGAGGTATTGATTATTGCGTATCTCTTTGTCACCTCCCAAAGTATTAAGGATAACATAGGTAGGGCAAAGATCTAGTCAAGAGGAAACAGACCTGGCATTACAGAAGATCCTGTCCACTTTCTCAAAATCCACAAGCTCAAAAAACACCCAGATAAAACTGCAAGCTTTGAATGTGCCAGGTGAATTCAGTCCTTACATTTAATTATATCATTAAAATGAAGGGGTAACTTGAAATGCTGCTTCCATTGAAGCACTTTGTGATCAATTGCTTTTAACAACCATTACTTCAAATGCAATTTAAACTTTATATTTTTTTTGAAATGCTACTTACTCTAGAACACCTTTAAATATTTGATCAACAGATCACCCTATTTAAAACATTAATACTGTGTCTTAGCTTTGTATGTATATACTGATCCACTTCTAATTCCATTTACATCATAATATTCCAGGGCAGAAACTATTTATAGGGATAAATAATATAATTCATGACTAGGCATTTGATCTCCAACCAAATGAAATCTAAGGAAGGAAGGAAGGAAGGAAGGAATGAAGGAAGGAAGGAAGGAAGGAAGGAAGGAAGGAAGGAAGGAAGGAAGGAAGGAAGGAAGGAAGGGCCTCTCTCATCTCTTACAATATAGGAAGCCAGAATGGCCAATGATCAAACCCAATAGATGTCTTCCACAGACACCAGTCACCCATTCCTATAACACGATAATAATAATGTTGTACTTTGAAGCATTAAGAGTATTCCATGTTCATTTGCTCAGTAATCTTTACAATAACCCTGTAAATAGATCAAGATTATTATCTTTGCATTATGGAAGGAGAGGGCAAGTTAGACTGGTAAATAGTAGGCTATTTATAGTTGGTGAGTCCATGACAGATGGGAGTTGAAGCAAGGGCTTTCTGATTTATAGGATGAGCTTTTCATCCCCAAACCTTTTCATCCCATATTAATCATTGTGGTGTGTTAAAATGAAATGATTTATTTATTTTTCATTAATTAAGGAACAAAATAAATGCTTTCCACTGTTAATGCCTGGGTTCATACTACAGAGCATACTGATGAAATTCTACTTCAATAATGCTTTGCTCACATTATTCTGCATTAAAAAAAACACTATTGTATCACAAAACGAATATATTTTTTATTAGAATAAATTATGCAAGCCCAAAGCTGTACCTCATGTCTGTAGCTTTATAAAAAAAAACAACATTTGTCTTGCAATTCATGACCTCCTCATAAGGCTGGAAAAGGCATCTGAAATTCTAGTGAGCTGCCAACAGCCATAAAAACAGTGCTGGGTTAATTAGATGCCTGACTTGTTTTGCTACAAAGCTGCATTTTGTTTTCCACTCACTGATGGGACTGTTGGTGGAGATAACACATATTTGTCTTTGAATTCTTCCAAACTACCAGATTTTTCCATCTCTCCCCCTCTTTCAATACCATTACAAATAAACCTGAGATTGACCAGGGCGGTCCTGATTGATTTGCAGATTTATTCAAGTAATCAAAATGCTATTAACACAGTAATGCTTTATGTTTGCAAGTCTGGAGCTTGCAGGGAACTGTCAGCCAATCAAGTGCTTGCCCTTTAGGGCCAATAGCTGTGCCCAAAGAACAGCCAGCCAATCAATGCTCACTTGCTATCCTTTTCAGTTTGACAATAACTGAGTGATTTGGCTTACTCCTCTTAGGTTTCTCTGTCTTTGTCCCTAAAAAGAAATGGTCTCTTGTCCTCTTCCCTAACGGAAAACAAAATATATTACTAGCTTTCCCCCCAGCCTATGAATCATGTGCATGTATTGGCGAATGTTATGTCCCTTCTTTTGCCATAAAATCTCAAAGGCAATTGGAGGAGATTCTGTGCAATAAGAAGGGGACAGTTACAAACAAATGCATGGCTTTGCAACTTCAAAGCCTTCCCACTGGTATGGCTTCAAATCTCCACTGACTCACAAAATCCAAATGTTGGCATCCTGGCAGTTCTGACTGGGGCTACTTTTCCTAACATTTACAGCAAAGCTCGTGGAGCTGGTGGATAAACTGGACAAAAGGTCCCTTTCTAATAGGAGCCCAGCCATCCCCCAATGATACATTTCCATTCTGAAGCAGCATTCCCAAAGACTTTGAGATGGGATGATCCTTGAGATGGCCTGATTCCATGCTCCAGGCACAAGGATAATGTCACAATGTCTCAGGGTCATTTCTCCCACAGCAAAGTCCTGATTATGTGATGGAAAGTGTATCTGCAGGAGCGGAGGGGGAGACTGTTGGCAGCACAGAGCTTTCCCATAAAGAGGCCAGAATAAGAGACTGTACAATCCTGAACTGGAGGGGATAAAAAGGAAGAGGTTCAGGATAGCCATACTCCAAAATCTCTCGGGATGTATCTAGTAGGTAAGAAGGTTATAGCTTTAATTTGGCAAGATTCTATCCATTAGGTGTAAGCAAATAATCGATTGAACTCAACTGGATCTTGCTGTCTCATCTCTGGGCTTGGGCCCGACAGCACATGATGTCATGTGATGCACTAGGGCTGTGATGGTGAACCTATGATATGTGTCAAAGATGCCAGCAATCACCCAAACCTAACAACCATTCTTGAAAGCACACCATGTTCTCATGTGATTTCTGGAGGTGTGGAGGTTGTGCGAGAATGTGAGATTCTCTCAGGCAGCCTATGAACCCTCCCACAAGATCACACTCTATTCTCATGCAGTGTTTGGAGAATCCAGTGCTCTTGCGTGACTTCCAGAGCGTTTGGGGACTGCATGAAAGCACACTCTATTCTTACACGGCCTCCAGAACCTCCCAAAATCGCAGAAGAATGGGATGTGCAGTTTTGGGAGGCTGCAGACAAACACCCACAGAAAAGCATTCTCAAGAGCTACTTCAAGAAAGTCCGTGTATAACCCAGAACAGCCTTGGGGAGGCCATAGGAGCCCATAAACAGAAAAATAATACCACGTGACGACACATGGAAGATCCTGGGGAGCTCTGGGACACACGTTCAATCACGCTGTTCCCCAAAGTTCACACACCTTTGGGAACAGCACAAGGCACCTTTTTTGAATAGCAGTGGTGGGGCTAGAGCTGAAGAAGGGCCAGGCCTCTACTTCAGGCCTTGCTTTAATTGCCAAATGCCACTATTCAGGGTGACCTAAAATTTTTTTGGGGGGGCAAAGCTAGAGAATTGATTTTTTTTGTTTGGGAGGGGTGACACACCAGCAAAATCAAATTTTTGACATGCCAAGTCCCAAAGGTTTATCATCACTGCAGTAGGGGGCTCATCTTGCCTTATTAAGGCCAGCCATACCTCCACCAGAAAAACCTCTTGGAAAACTCTTTTTTGAAATTGGAGAAAATACAAATTTCTTTTTATCTTTCTGCGGGAAAGATAGAAAATTATTGCTAGTATGATAGAGTGGAAGGAGAATAGGTTGCAAATAGGCACACATCGAACAAGGAAACAGCTGTTGGGTTGTCTTGAGATACTGACGAGGTGGGAGCCCTCGCTCACCACTCCAGCTCTGTTGAGAAGTCAGTGCAGACTCTTTTTATTGCATTGCAGATTTTTAAAAAGGTCCTTAAGCAAAGTTAGCACACATATATAGAAAGACCATGCTAATAGCCTTTTTTTCAGACATGTTACTTTATCAATAAAAGGAGGCTCCTGCATAGTGTGTGTGTATCCATGTGGGTATGCAGAGTCAAAGCAATCCTACTTCTAAATAAAGGAGCTGATACACTCCCCCGAGGGATGTACATTGTATAAAGTATATATTATTTAGCAATAACAGACATTTCATTGAAGTACAAAGTGAATAATCAATAATCTTTCCTCCCAGCAAGGACAAATGGGCTTAATTGGTTTTCAAGTCAATCTCGAGATCTGCTTAATAGTAAGGACAACGTAATTGCCCTTAATAAATAACATATGAACATTATTCTAAAGCTCCATCTATGAATAACATACTTTTAATTCACTGTCCCAGCCTAAAATCATTTGCTGCAAATGGTTCAGGGCTCCTGAATTTTAGTATCAAATACAAAATAAAAGGAAAAGAAAAAAGGAGCATGACTGTAGGCAAATTGATCATTTCAAATTGCTTTACTCAATTTATGGTTATTTGTGATTTCAGATAAAAGAGATCCACCTTCTATTCAAAAACGCATCTTGGCTGATTAGAAGTAGTCCTCAACATACAGCCATTCATTTAGTGACCATCTGAAGTTACAACGGCACTGCACTGATGAACAGCGTTCACACTTATAACAGTGGCAGCATTCCCAAGGCTTGGGAGCTTGGCAGCTGGCATGCATTTATGACAGTTGCATTATCCAGGGATTATGTGATCACTATTTGTAATCTTCCCGGCTGGCTTCCGACAAGCAAAGTCAATGGGAGAACCCAGATTCACTTAACGACCGCATGATTCACTTGACAACTGCAGTGATTCGCTTAACAATTGTGGCAAAAGAGGTCATAAAATGGGCCAAAATTCACTTAACAACTGTCTTGCTTAGCAAAAGAAATTTGGGGCTCATAAGTCAAAGGCTACCTGAACAAGGAGCATGTGGCTCTTTCTCCAAAGGTTCACCATCTGTTTCATAGTAAAAGATTCTGACCTCTATATGAAAATGGGTTATTTAAAAAAACCCTGTTCTGGCATACAAACACGGGAGCCCACTTACACTACGTGTCAGAGTTTTGAGGAAGAGCCCATTCCTTGGTCTTGCTATCATCAGAGAGGTATATTTGGAAGGAACTTGAGAACGCACCTTTTCCATTGTTGCTCCAAACTTTGAAGCTACCTGCCAGATTGCTTTCCTCTTTTTTGTGTCTGTGAGCAGGCAAACATATTTTTATTCAGATGGGAAATTGTCTGTCTGCTACAGTCAGGTTTTTTTTTTTTTGGCTACAGTCAGTTTTAATTGGCTACTGTTTCATCCTTTTTACTGATGTTTAATTTGGTTTTTGTTTATCACTTTAGCTTTATTTCTGTACGCTGATTTGTATAGCATTTTTGGATGCAGCAATCACAAATGTTTTAATCGATTGGTTGTTTTAAAAAAAATGTTTAAAAATCCGTTGGGGGAGGGAGGGTTGGCTGTAAACTTCTTTCTCACAAGGCTTTGCCCAGAATGTGCCTTCTCAAAAACCTAAAGAATCACCGATATTCACAGTGGCCTGAATCTTTGGCTCAGAAGGGAGACCTTGAGAACTATTCTTGTGCTACAAATTGGTGGCTCTGAAGCTGCTATATAAACTTTGCTTGGGGGAAAAGCCAAAACCATCCACCTTTGTGACAGATGGCACAGGAGATGAATGAGGGCTATTGAGGCAAGTGGGAAGGTATATTGTTAGTTTCATTTTGCCAATGATACTGAAGTAATCTTCAGAACTCATTAACTCACTCCTTTAAAAGGTGAATAAGATCTGTTGCTAAGAGAAGCACAATACAGATTGTAAAGAACTGTGTATACATCTAATCATTAAAAAAACAGGAGTGTTTAAAAATGCCCATTTAAAGTCAGACAATTTATCCCTTATGTATGAATACCTTGACAAAGAGAGTTGTTTAAAATTCTCTGCTTTCTTTTCAGATCGTGTAAATCATTCTTGTCTTAATAAAAAAAAGCAGCATTTTTCTAAAATGAAAGGTATCAGTGCTAAACTCAGCCTGGCAGCTGCACATAATACAACAATGACCCTGATTTCAATCTTCCATGAATGATATCAGATATGAACTCTGCATTTCCTCAGAGAAATTCTTTGCAGCCCTGATGACATTTATATTTTCTTCCTTTGCTCAGCATTCTGACTCTTATCTGCAATAAAGATGCCCAGGAAAGTTTTAGGGGGAAACTATTCACCATTGGGAAGTAGCCCAGAGTCACTCTAGACCAGGGGTTCTCAACCTTGGCAAAGCTGGCTGAGGAATTCTGGGAGTTGAAGTCCACAAGTCTTAAAGTTGCCAAGGTTGAGAACCCCTGCTCTAGACCAGGGATCTTCAAACTTGGCCCTTTTATGACTTGTGGACTTCAATTCCCAGAATTCCTCAGCCACGCATGCTGGCTGAGGAATTCTGGGAGTTGAAGTCCACAAGTCATAAAAGGGCCAAGTTTGAAGACCCCTGCTCTAGATAGTGAGATGTATGGCATATGAATTTAATAAATAAACAATTAATAAATTACCATTAGCAGAGGGGCACCCCGTCCTCATTTAGCAGGTGCTGAGGTAACACGCAGAAGCCTTCGCTGGTTTGCGGAGCAGGGCAGGCGTCCGGTGGGCATAGCTTACCTTGTGTTGTTTCCACATGGCTCCCAGGGCCTTCACGTCATGCTTGGAATGTTTCCCTTCTTCCAGACATTGGTAACAGACGGGGGTCCGGCAGGTCACACAGTACATGCTGTAGTTCTCCAGCTCATGATCCGCGCACGTTGGGGACTTGCGGGCAGCGCCCGGGCCTTTGCTTCCTCCGCCGCACGCCCCGCCCGCGCCGCTAGGGGCGCTCTGCTGCTGGCTGGGGGGAGGAACCAAGCGGTGCTTGGCGAAAGGCCCGCGGGACGGGTGACATTTGACCTGGCAAGCCGAGCAGTAGAGCACCTCGCACTGCTCGCACAGCACCGCGGCCGCCTCCGGAGGGCTGCGGTCGCACAGTTGGCACTTGGCCATAGCCGAGGCGGCGGCCCGGCTCTGCTGGTAGCGCTGCACGATGGCCTCCAGGAGGCGGTTGCGCTGGAAGCCGCGCAGGCCGCGAGGATCCAGGGAAGCGCTGCGATGGCATTGCGGGCAGGTGAGCGAGGAGCTGGTTCCGCTCCCGCGGGGTCCCGCCAGAGCCGCCGCGGCCGACAGTCCCGGAGGCGGCGGGACCAAGGGCAAAACTCGCACCCCGTTAGGAGATTTCAGGCTCGGGGTGTAGGAGCCGTAGCCGCTGTCCGTCTCGCTGTGCAAGCTCACCTTGTCGGCGTGGTCTCCGCCGCCGCCGCCGCCGCCGCCGCCAGCGGTCCCACTGCTTCCGCCGGCGCCACACTCGTAGTCCAGAGAGGCCGGCCCGCTTGTAGCTCCAGCGCCTGGCACTGCCGCTGCCGCAGGGCCCCGAGGGTGCAGCATGGCGGGCAGATGCTGCTCGGACTCCGGCGTTTGTACAGCGATGGTGCGGGCGCAGGGTAGGCAGACATTGTGCGAGCAGGGCAAGATGATGGGCTCCCGGAAGAGCGAACCGCAGACGGGGCATTTCAGCTCTTCCTCCATAGCTGCGGCTGCTTTGTGTCCAGACAGCGGAGTAGGGCGGATGGAAGCGATCAACACGAAGGCGGCAAGCTACGGTCAGGCTTCTCGCTGCTCTTCCCGCCACCTTTTCCACCCATATTCCACCGCGCAGCCTTTCTCTGCTTTCAATGGCGCATATGTCGTTGAGGCAGGGGTAGCGGGCCCGGGATCCTCTGTGGTCCGCTGCAGGGCCAGCGCCCGCCCATAGAGGAGCTCAGGCATTTGCTTGGGGCGGCACGATGGGTGGGGGCGGCACAGCAGGTGAAAGCGTGTTGCAGGCGAGAGTGGCAAAAAAAAAAAAAAAACCAACAACCTCAGCGCTTACTGTTTAGGGCGACCATTAGATGGCAGCAAAAAAGTAAGTAGAAAGCTGCATTTCTTTGCTGTCATCTAACGGTTGCCCAGATTTTTGCCGCCCCGATCTGGTTGCCATCGATTGCCACCACCAACCAACCCCCCCCCTCCGCCTTTCCTCAAGAATGCTTCCAGCTACAGCTGCAACTGCTGCTCTTTCTCCCCAGGGTATCTTATGCGATGCAAGGCCTAGGCGCCGGAAAAGGCTTGCTTCCAGTTGTTTGTGGGGCCCATCTGAGAGGTTTGCCTTGGGCCCCAGAGAGCTCTACTTACGCCCCGGTCTTGTCTTCTCCCCGCAAAGATGTCGGAAAGGAATCCGATTTCAGCACTCAGGAGGCGTTGGACAGGTCTCTCGTGGGAGAGAGAAGAGACGAGTTCAGCACCGCGGCGTGTGTGGACAGCGTTTTCGGCGAGCGGTTGAGCAGGAAGGAGGCGGATGGACAGCTCTCCTTTAGGTTGAGTTCCACAGCGCCAATGGCCGGATCTGCCTGCTCGGCGTTGCAGCTGCCGCGCTCCAAGCAAGAAGGAAGGGCGGGAGGGACGGGTTTTTTTTTTCTAGTCTCTGCAGCTGCTGCCGCAGCGGGACTGACCTTGCCCGATGGCGGCAGCCAAAGACATGGAAGACGAGTCGGCTATTGTTTATTGCAAAGGAATTTCTTTGCCCTTGGTGGATAGCGTTCGTGCAATAATCCACTTACTTCCATTTCTATTGCATAGAGTTAAAAAAAAAAAAGAGGGGGGGGAGAATATCGTAAAGGGGGCGGGAGTAGGATTTTTTTTTCAGCAAATAGATGAGCACTTGCTGTGTGACTGTGAAGGGGGAGCAAGTTTTATTTAAAGGGAGATGTCTTTATACCTTATGTTTATGGCTTTAAAAACCCATTATTTATTGTCCAGATTGAGGATGGGAAGGGCAGGGGGGAATTTTTTTTATTCGTATTAGTTTTATTATGCCCAGAGGAAAGAGCCTGCTCTAAACAAATAAACTGGAAAGGCTAGAATGTGACCCCCAACATAATTATTGTTTTGGTTTTTCAGCTCTCCTGTTACACTGAAGCACCAATTCAGATCACAAAATCAAGCACTTTCGCTAAAAGAATAAAAGAGAAATGTAGCTTTTTCATTATTATAGGTGGCACATAGGCTGAATGGTGATTGGATGATGGCACTTCATACACACACAGTCATACATAATGTAGGAAATAGAAATGAAGCGCATCACTGGCAACCAAATCCAGCTTTGTTTCAAGAATAAATCAGAGTTGACAGCTGAATGTGTGTGAGTTGAAAATAATTATTACCAGAAATCTCTCACAGTGGTAAAGCCCATCTGTTTTTCCTTTCCTCTACATATGTTTTGGAAAATAAGCTGTTAGGGCTTTCTTTTAATGCAGATAAAAAAAAGCCCTTTTTTAACTTTAGAAAGAATATAGAGGAACTGCAACCCAAATGTTAATGGCATGGAAAATAAATTAGATATGCTTCCATAAACTCTTATCAGTAAAAGATAGTGTTGGCTTTCTTGCTTTAATTGTGCATGTATTTAAAACAAAAGCAGAAACAAAAGAAGAAACAGTATAAAATCAGAATGAACTATATACTGCTGTAGTGAACATAAAATATTGCTTTTATATTGCATTTGTTCTTCTGCCCTCCAGATATCATCAAGCAATATTCTATGTATGAAGCAACACTTATTTAATTGAATACTAATACATTTCATACCTGCTTCAAGACCAAAGACCTGAATGTTAAGACTTAAAGTAATCTCTTTTCTTCAGTCCAGAAAAGAATTGATTTCAACCCAAAATCTCAACAATTTATAGATAAATTACATTGTATGGACTTTTCAGAATGTCTTCATTTCTCTCTTTTTCTGGTATACCACTATGAGCATGGGAATGAAAAAGAAATGGGGCATTCTCCAACTCCTAAAATCTTTATGAATGTATCCAAAATTAATTATGCACATACTGCAGTTTCCATCCTCACTATATTAATTCTGCATCACTTCAGTGCTGCAAAGGGTAATATTCAGAAGAGAAATCAGAAATCTCTACACCATACAGCGGTTTGACTCAATATCCGTGGGTTTCCTGATCAAGGTATTCCTCCAAGTGTGGCATTAATCATTGCTTCATCCTTAAAAAACCAATTTCTCTACTGTGCAATCAACAAGAATTTCAACATAGAAAAAATAATGAAACATGATTCCTGCTAATATCTTAAGAAAAATTGGCCTATCCCCCCTTTAAACACAATTATGTGCCATTGGCATTCATGGAGAAGGGCAAAGAGAGCTTCATGACATACTTGGGGACAAAAAAGCGGGAGCATTTTTTTTCATCATGCTTATTTTTGTGTCCATTTACTTAATCAAGTTTGTCTGATGTTGCAATCACAAGACTCTTGGTGGCTCAAAATACAATAAAAGTATAACCAGCTTAAGACACAATAAAGTATAAAAAGCTTAAAATAGATAAAAACCCAAATAAAACACATGAAATCAGGTCCCCACAACCCTCGAGAATAACTGACTTTTGGCTCCCCCCCCTCTATCAGAAGATTACTCATGAAGGTTTCATCACCAAACAACAAAAACAAACTAAAACAAAACAAAACAAAAAAACCCTGGGACTTCTAGGCCTGTCCCCATCCTCAAAATGGTGAACAAATAGATACTTTTCTTGGCATGAGGTTAGACTGAGTCTAGTGGAGATAAGAGGTCCTGAAGATAATCAGGCACCGAGTCATATTTCTCTACATGTTGTGTTCTTAACATAGCATCTGTAAGGTAATATTGTTTACCTGAGATAAAAATCAAGAAATCTGTTTTCAGAAAAAAATGACATTCCAAATAATAAAATATAGGTATTTTCACATTTTTGCCTTATCCTGAAATGAATCCAGGGATACCTCAAAGTATGTATTCATATTTTAATGACACTAGAAACAGCTTGTGACATAATGACTACTTGTTGGGAAAATGTTCTCATGCTGTCAGAATTTTTAATCTATATTTTATATCTAGGTACTTTATTGAGGCACTTTCCAGATGTTCAAAAGGTCAGTGTTATATATTTAAGCCATTGTAAATGACAGTTAAGGGTAAAGCAACTTAACAAAATGCAGTCTCCTGAATATTTGAAGTTGCTGGTTTAATGCTCAAGGATACCTGTGTTTGATGAAATCCAGACATAAACTGCCACTTAGCAAAATGAGTTGCAGTGGGAATATTGTGAGAGAGTAGAAATGAAATTCTTCCCTAATTTGTACCAGGCTATAAAGCAGGACACTATGAGTTCGACTCCTGCCTTAGCCTTGGAAGCCAACTGAGTGACCTTGGGCTAGTCCAGGGGTAGGCAACCTTGGCTCTTTTATGACTCGTGGACTTCAACTCCCAGAATTCCTGAATCAGCTATGCTATGCTGAGTCAGGAATTCTGGGAGTTGAAGTCCACGAGTCATAAAAGAGCCAAGGTTGCCTACCCCTGGGCTAGTCACTCTCCTCAGCCCAACTCACCTCACAGGGTTGCTGTTGTGGGGAAATATAAACAATAAAGGTTGGGATATAAACAAATGAATAAACAAACAAACAAACAAATATTATTCTACGTAGAAGCGAAGGGTTGCTGTCTTGTTGAACCAGAACAGACATTAGCAATGCCAGGGAAGATCTTCTGACCTAAAGCAAAGTTGCTTGAAGTTGGCCAGGAGAACTTTTATAATCGCAGCAAAAACCTAAAAGTCACTTTTTTTCAGCAATACTATACTAGAACCTGATGACAGAACGGAGACTGTAATTCCTTCCTTCATTCTACCTACACGAACATAGCAAAAAGTGTGCATGGAACTCAATCAACCAGATAAGAGAAGCAATTTTCCCGGGCAACCAGTGATGGGGAAAATGGCGCTCCATGCTCTGGAACCATTTCTAATTGTCCATGTCACTGTTTAATTAAAGTTTTAAGGTGTGCTTAAATATTAGGTGATGCTCATTAAGCAGACCAATTAATCGACTGAAACTTTAATCTCTACATTTTACCGATAAGGAAAAGTTGAATGGAAAATTCTAAATCCAAAGAATTCCAACCTGAGAAAAGATTAAATGCAAGGAATGAGTTCCAGGTTGGAAGAAGCAGGCTGAAGTTTTGGGGTTGTTGTTGCTTTTTTTTTTTTCCTCCTGGGCTTCAAGTCTAGAAAGCAGCAAGAACTGAAAGAGTTGGCTTCTTAAGCTGGAACACAGGCCCTCTGCTCCTGAACCCTTAAAGGACTGGAACTTTTATGGTAAAATAGACAAAGAAAGAAACTTGGCAGCTTGAAGAAATGTGGAATTTAACTCCCAGAATTCCCCAGCCAGCCACACTGATTGAGGAATTCTGGGAGTTGAAGTCCACACATCTTCAAACTGCCAAGGTTAAGAAACACTATTTTAGACAGAGGTTTCAGGGCTGTTTTTCTTCTCAGTGTTACTCTGCTGTATAGTTTTACCTCTCCCTTTGTCTTGTCTTTTGTTTTTGTTTGTGTGCAGATTTGACAAAGTAGACCACAACCTGCTGCTTAGTAAGCTAGAAAAAGGTGGGATAGGCAACAACAGCATCAGATGGATCTGTAGCTGGCTGCAAACTGTACTCAGCGAATAATCCTCAATGGCACTACATCCACATGGAGAGAAGTAAGCAGTGGCGTACCACAAGGCTCCATCTTAGGCGCAGTACTCTTCAATATCTTCATTAATGACTTAAATGAGTGAATAGAAGGGGAACTCATCAAATTTGCAGATGACACCAAAGTGGCAGGAATAGCCTTCACCCCAGAAGACAAGCTCAGGATCCAAAAAGATCTTGACAAAGTTGAACAATGGGCCCTATCCAACAAAATGGGTTTTAATGTGAGAAAAACAAAGTTTTACACTTAGGCAGGAAAAATCAAATGTTTAAGTACAGATTAGCTGAGGCCTGGCTCAAGAACAGCAACTATGAGAGGGACCTTGGAGTCCTAGTAAACAATCACTTGACTATGAGCCAGCAGTGTGCAGCCGCCGCCAAAAAAAGCTAATACAATCCTGGGTTGTATAAACAGAGGCATATATTCAAGATCACGCGAAGTATTAGTATCGTTTTATAAAACCCTAATAAGATCACACCTGGAATACTGCAACCAATTTTGGTCACCGTACTACAAAAAAGATGTTGAGACCTTGGGAAAAGTTCAGAGAAGAGCAATTAAAATCATCAAAGAGCTGGAGACTAAAACTTACAACGAACGGCTGCAGGACTTGGGTTTGGCTAGTCTAAAGAAAAGAAGAAACAGGGGAGACATGATAGCAGTATTCCAGTATTTGAGGGGCTGCCACAAAGAAGAGGACGTCAAACTGTGCTCCAAAGCATCAGAGGCAAGACAAAAAACAATGGTTGGAAACTGACCAAAGAGAGAAGCAACCTGGAATTAAGGAGAAACTTCCTAACAGTGAGAAAAATTAACCAGCTTGCCTCCAGAAATTATGGGCATTCCATCACTGGAGATTTTTAAGAAGAGACTAGGCAGTCACTTGTCTGAAATGGTATAGGTTCTGCTCAAGCAGGGGGATGGATAGAAGACCTCCAAGGTCCCTTCCAGCTCTGCTCTACTCTACTCTACTCTACTCTACTCTACTCTACTCTACTCTACTCTACTCTACTCTACTCTACTCTACTCTACTCTACTCTACTCTTTTCTATTCTATTCTATTCTATTCTATTCTATTCTATTCTATTCTATTCTATTCTATTCTATTCTATTCTATTCTATTCTATTCTATTCTATTCTATTCTATTCTTATTCCTATTCCTATTTCTATTTCTATTCTAATGATTGCTTTTCTATCTAGATTTAAAGCTCCTATAACAGTGGTTCTCAACCTGTGGGTGGCGACCCCATTTGGGGTCGAACGACCATTTCACGGGGGTCGCCAAACAACGCAGTCCATTTTTTCCCCTTTTCCCCTCGGCCGGCGCAGGGGGCAGCACTGCGGCGCAGGTCGAGGTCGCAGCCTGAAAAAGGTTGAGAACCGCTGTCCTATAACTTGATACAATTATCGTATTCCCTAATTATTGATTTTCTCTCTATTATTCAATTTTTTTCTATATTAGATGACTGTTGATTTTATTCCAAAACTATTTAGAACTGGTATCCATGATTAAAAGGGAAAAACTGAAGTCATTCATTTGAAACTTTAATCCTGAGGAAGGAGGATCTTTGATTCTTCCCCAAACAGATTTAGGGTGAGGGACTCTCCCCATTCAATAATAGATGGTGGTAACTTAACTACCTGTCCCAAATGTTCTCTAAAGGGGGCACATTCCAGAATTCAAACAGAGTATAAGTGACAGTGTAGAGTTCCAGTATAGGATCTGGCAGGCTTATATTATACATTTTAGATGCTCAGTTAAAATGTCTATGATTTCTTTGTATAACACCTGTTATTTTTATATCTGTTATATTTTCACATAGATATAACATAGATTTAATATTTAAATATATGTTATATTTTAAATCTAGAAATGTCTTAAGTGATTTCTCAGAAAAAAAAATATGTTTCGTTTAACAATGGGTTTTTCCAATAGCACAATCCACCGTTTTCACCTAATAGTTTATCATGCTTTTGAATGCCCCTGATTTGCAAATGAGGATTTTAAAAAAGTTTAGTTTCCTAGTTTTCTCCCCTTCTTATGTTTCTAGATCATATGGCATACAGGTAGTCCTCAATTTACAACCATTTGTTCAGAGACCATTCAAAGTTATGACAGAACTGAAAAAAAAGAGATATAGGACTGGTTCTCACACTTATAACCAGGGGTAGGCAACCTTGGCTCATTTATGATTTGTGGACTTCAACTCCCAGAATTCGAGCCAGCATGGCTGGCTCAGGAATTCTGGGAGTTGAAGTCCACGAGTCATAAAAGAGCCAAGGTTGCCTACCCCTGCTTATAACAACCATCACAACATCCCCCTGGTCATGTGATCATGACTCAGCTTGGCAACCAAAATGTATTTATGACAGTTGCAGTTTCCAAGGGCCACATGAACACCATTTGCAATCTTCCAGCTGGCTTCCAATAAGCAAAGTCAATGGAGGATGCCAGATTCACTTTATAACTGGGTGATTCGCTTAACGACTGTAGCAAAAAAGGTTGTAAAATTGGATGTGGTCATGAGATGAGCTCACTTTAATGCTGCATCACTTAGTGAGGGAAGTGCCAGTCCTAATTGTGATTGCAAGTCAAGGACTACTGTACCTTATAAAATGTAAAGAGTGTAAGTGACATGGAATTTTCCCAAACCAAAGAACACAATATTGAGCAGAACCGGGTTTATTTCAATGATCACTGGGTGCCCGTTGTATAAGAAAGAGAGACAGGAACAATGGAAAAGCAAAGATTTTTATAGAAGTGGAGGGTTACAAGGCAGGAAATCCTGGGGATCTGATTGGTTGGCCAGTTTGGGAAGCGAGGTGGGTCCTTGTTACCATGGAAAACAATACTTTTAGCTCAGGGTTGAACTGTGGGGTCCTTGGTGCTTTGAGTTTGATGGCTTTCTTGCAGACGTTTCATTACCAATCTAGGTAACATCATCAATGCACTCGTGATGTTACCTAGTTTGTTAATGAAACATCTGCAAGAAAACCATCAAGCTCCGAGAGCACCAAGGACCCCACCCTTGTCAG
The DNA here is from genome assembly GCA_034064705.1 of Bothrops alternatus. NCBI lineage: Eukaryota > Metazoa > Chordata > Lepidosauria > Squamata > Viperidae > Bothrops > Bothrops alternatus. The sequence goes on from JARGCV010000023.1 coordinate 15,980,606, forward strand.
CATGGGGTGAGTCTTATTGTTAGGCAAACAGGCTTTCCATGAGGGCAGCATATCTGGGGGAAATCCATGGTGAAAGAGATAGAATGTTGAGGTCATTAACTGACAAGAGGATGAAAGGTTGGGATTTCTCTATATTGCAATTGCCTTATAAGGCTATCCTTGGGCAGAGCTGGTCAGGCAGCCTCTATTCTTTGCTTTGGATGGGATTGCATGGAGGGGGGCTTCATCTGAAGCAAGGAGGGTCAGTTTGGGTCTGATGGGATTAGCTAAAGAGAGGAACTGGGTTTAACCCTGGTCATAATGAAAACAGCAGGGAAGGAGAGGTGCGGTCTCCCATTTTGTGTGTTGGGTTTATTTCCCTCCCCCTATCACTGTACATAATTAAAAATAATGCTTTAGTCTAGAGCTCTTCTTTGGAAAAACCATTCTTTTCTATCTCAGAAACTCTGATTTGATCTCTTGCTTAGAGACTTTTTTCTTCTTCTGGTGATCAAAGCATTGATTCAGGGAGAGGAACAATTGGCCCTTTGGACAAACACATCACAGATTAGATATATACAAAGAAAGAGCACACAAAGGACAAAGCTACTTTCTAAGTGTACGTGTGTGTGTGTGTGTGTGTGTGTGTGTGTGTGTTTTAAAAAAAGATCTTTAACTTTTTAAACCCCAACTGATTTCTTCTCATTTTGCATTTTTTTTTCTCTTACAAGAATTTAAGTGGGTTTTTCTCCCCTCCATTATTGCAGTCTTTGACAAAATCTGAAATACCAATGAAATCGTTGCTAGTTACATTGAGTGCAAATTCATTTGGGAGCGCTCACGGTTACATTTTTTTTAAGGCAATTCATATAACAAATAGGATTTAGCAGATTTCTGCTTGATCAGCAATGATTTTATCATTTATAATGAAATCATTATCACAGTTCATTACCCATCAAGGAAAGCACTGGACTGAAACAAAAGGAGAAAAATTAGCTTTGGTGTGCCAGAATAGGGTTTCATCAAATGCCAATATTTTGTCAAAACTAGAATTGGAATGAGAGGATTTGAAAGGTTGTTCTAACAGTTTTAAAATCATGCCATATTTCTTCATATGTTCTTTCGATACGTTAAAATCTCTAGCTATTGTAAGTCTGTTGGTTTGTCTTTTTCAACTATTTTCTTTGCTTTTCATCCCTTAAAATTACTTGTTAAAAGTTGGTATGTACCCCAAGTGGGTCCAAGGAAGCATAACAGGTGAGCTGGTTGAGGAAATCTATCTCTCCCTATCCCTCTCTCGCCCCTCCCTCCTTCTGTCTGTTTAATATTTACAATTGCAAATACAATATTTAAATATACACTCTTCAATCCAGGTTTCTCTAGAATGACTTACAAAATATTATTAAAAAAACCAAATAAAATTCCAAACACAATGAAGGATAATTAAAATTCATAATATTAAACAATAAAAGCAGCTGCCGAAAATAAATCTCAGCAGGAGATATGTCTAAACTTAACATATTCACTTATTCAAATGACAGAGTATAAAAATATATTAAGCTTGTACCAAGAAAACAATAAATCTGGTGTCAGACAACTTCTCATTGGGAACAGTCCATGTATTCTAGGAGTCGTCTCCAACAGCAGACTTCAAAAGCATCAATACTATTTCTTTTCTGAGTTTTCATAGTCTAAATTTGTTTCCAAGAGTGTCACAGGGAACCTCATTTGCACAATTTGGATCTTTGTATTTAAACATATTTTCCAAGACCTTCATGGCTGCTCTACCAAGTGCTAGTCTGTAATATATTTCTTGAACTCCATCAGTGACTGTGTGTTGATTGTGATTGTGTGTTGTATGAATGTGTTTTCGGACTGAATGAATGTGTTTTGGATTGGATGGTTGATTGTCATTGGTAAATTAAATTTTATTGTATTATTGTTGTAAGCCGCCCTGGGTCTCAGAAGGGCGGCATAGAAATTTAAATAAAGTTAAAGTTAAAGTTCTTTACTGTTGATGATTGATCCTAAAACACAGAAGCTACAGTATCTACCACTTGTTGTCTTCATTATCAATTCTAAGGCTGATGGTTGTTCTATTGGTTGTCATTAGTTTTTTTTCTTTAGATTTAATTTTAGTCCCATTTTTTTTTCATTTTGGCTTTTAATATCTGGGCTTGCAAATCCTCTGCATTTTCGGCTGTTACAGTATCATCAGCATAGCTCATGTTGTTGATGTTTCTTCCTCCAGTTTTAAGACCATACTCACCTTCTTTCAATCTAACTTCCTGTAATATATATTCCACATATAGCTTGAATAAATAAGGATGTGTGTGTTTGTGTGAGTAAGCAGCCTTGTCGCACTCCTTTGCCAACCTGGAGCCAGTCTATTTCATTATATTCTGTATGTACCGTGGCTTCCTGATCTGTATATAAGTTTTTCATGAGGACAATGAGATGTTCTGGATTACCATTTTCCTGAGCACCTTCCAGAGCTTGATGTGATCAGCACAATAAAAGGCTTTTCTATAATCAATGATGTGTATATTGACTTTTTTCGGTTTTCTTTGGCATTCTCAGTTATCCAACATGCATTAGTAATAAGAAGAGATATTACCAAAACAGAATTTGACATTTTTATTTTTTCATTCAATCTTGCTGTATTTCCTTCATTGCTCTTGTTTACTTTCTTTGTCATTTTTGATGCCGCTTTTTATTTTTGCTTGTCTTAACATGTTGCACTGGTTCAGATACACTGCAGCGTACATACAGTGTGACCGCATTGTCCCATCTGTGATAGTAACAGCATCCAAGCATTACATATGATGGAATGTTTTAATCTTTTGATATTATATAACTGGCATTCCCCATCTTTGGTCAACTACCTTCATTCACAATTGGGAATTATGGGAGTTTATTTATTAATTAAATGTAAATGCTGCCCCTCTCATGGTTTGAGGCAAGTTGACACTAATGTATCCTAACCAGGTTGGGAAAGCCATTTATAGAAGTTGCTTTGTGACATATGTTGATACCTAAGCATTTGTGATTTTGCAAATAGGGTGTTCAAAATCAACCATTCATATGGCAACACGATTATGATTTTCTCATTAAAACGAACGATAGATTCACAAGGTCACTACTGGAGATGTGTCCATTATATAATCTATCACAAACATCCATGTCAGTTGACTGATTGCATACATCATTACAAGGATTAACTATTCACTTTGATTTTTTTCTTAAATAGGTATCACCAGAACATCTCCCTTATTTTATTTTTTATTCAGTTCTTGAGTGACATCAGCTGTCTTTACATGGGGTGAAACATGAAATCTGAACAGGGTTGGCTCAGATTAAATAGCTGCTCAGGGACAAATGTGGATTCAGTTTTTCTATTGCCTCATCATGTTTCTAATTTTCTCCACAATTCAACAATCACGCCAACTTTGCTACATAATATAGTGGCTCAGAACAAATGATATAAATTATTATACAGTGTGGATTCCATGCCAAATATTCTACATTCCTATAATATTGCATTTCAGGAACATTGCTTATTCTAACCAAAAATGTTTCCAGATGAGACTTTTATTGTACTATTACCATACCTCATGGAATTTGAGACACCCAGATGACAGCATGGTCTATTTGTAATCAGCTCATGTTTTCCTAATACATTTCCATTTTTGCCTTAATTCCAAAATATTGTTCAAGAGAAGGAAGAACATACGTGCTAAGGCAGATCATGTTTTGAGAGGATATTACTTCTTTATCTCTTGCGGTGTATTCTGTAAAGAAAATTCTTCTCTCTGTTCCAAGTCTTCTTCAAATCTACTATTGGGAGCTATCCCGCTAACACACCAGTAATTAATTCTGAATAAGCATGTGTAAATTTTGGCTACAAGACTTCAGTATTTTTGCTGAAATTCACCAGATTATTTTCAAATTATTATTTAAAAAACAAAACAAAATTTCATCGTGCTGGAATAAAAAAATCCTAAACTGGAGACAAATAGTCTCTTTTATTTAAAAAAATGGCAGGGATTAAAAAAAACTGGCAAAAAACTTGTCATTGTTTATCTTCCCTTGAAAACACTGAATAAGGGAAGTCCCTGCAATGCAAGGAAAGGAGGCACTAAGGAGATAATTTGCTATTTGAGAAGTTAATTAGAAAAGCAAGAGAGTTTGAAATGTAATAGAAAGAAAAGCAAATGTACATGTACTATAGCTGACTTGTAGAACTAATCAGAAAGAAAAAGTTTAAAATTGCCTATCAAAATTAGAGGTAGGAGTGATGCAATGAGGAGTTTTCTAATATAAGACAAAACATACAGCTTCACTGTTTTCACAGAAATAAGACTGCAATCCACTTGTCCTGCTTTTTTTTTTTAAATTAGTGTTTTTAAACACAGGATGCTAAATAGGGGAATAAAATAGTCAAAATGGCAGCTGAAACTCATTTGAAACCCTTTTTAAATGTATGTTGTGTACAGATGCCCCTCATGCTTTTTTATTTGGTGTATTGTATATCATACATGGATTAGAAATATATATTAACACTTCACTTACATTAGTAAAACATAATAAAATATAAATATTAAAGAGATCTATGTTCAAATACCAATATCTAGGCCATTTAACTATTGAAGCATAGCATTGTTTATATGAAAAAAAATCAGATACTGGATTGGTATATTCCTTCGCTTTACAGCTGGATACGATGCCCCATTTACATTTAGCCAAGAAAAACCAAATGCACAGGTACAGTGTTCAATAGTAGTAACTGTGAGAGGGATCTTAGAGTCCTAGTGGACAATCACTTAAATATGAGCGAGAAGTGTATGGCAGCTGCCAAAAAAAGCCAACTCAGTGCTGGGCTGCATTAACAGAGGGATAGAATCAAGATCACGTGAAGTATTAATACCACTTTACAATGCCTTGGTAAGGCCACACTTGGAATACTGCATCCAGTTTTGGTCACCACGATGTAAAAAAGATGTTGAGACTCTAGAAAGAGTACAGAGAAGAGCAACAAAGATGATTAGGGGACTGGAGGCCAAAGCATATAAGGAAAGGCTCTTGGAATTGGGTATGTCTAGTTTAAAGAAAAAGGAGTAGGGGTGACATGATAGCATTGTTCCAATATCTCAGGGGTTGCCACAGTTGTGGGCCTTCCTCGTTGTGCCCACATTTCATCAACTCTCCGCATGCTGCATTGGTTGCCTATTGGTCTCCGAGCCCAATTCAAGGTGTTGGTTATTATCTATAAAGCCCTTCATGGCATGGGACCAGGATACTTACGGGACCGTCTTCTGCCATATACTTCCCCTCGACCGGTGAGAGCGCACAGGGTCGGCCTCCTCCGGGTCCCGTCAGCGAAACAATGTCATCTGGCGGGCCCTAGGGGGAGGGCCTTCTCTGTTGTGGCGCCCACCCTCTGGAACCAATTACCTCCTGAAGTCCGCGTTTCTCCGACTCTCCCGGCCTTCTGAAAGAATTTAAAAACCTACCTCTGCCGGCAGGCCTGGGGATGATTGTTGATTGTGGTGTGACTGAGGAGTATGTGTGGGGTTTATTTTTAATGTTTTTTTCGGATTTATATTGAATTGTTTATTTGTATGTTGTGAGCCGCTCTGAGTCTGCGGAGAGGAGCGGCATACAAATCCGAAAAATAAATAAAAATAAATAAATAAAGAAGAGGGAGTCAAGCTATTCTCCAAAGCGCCTGAAGGCAGGACAAGAAGCAACGGGTGGAAACTAATCAAGGAGAGAAGCAACCTAGAACTAAGGAGAAATTTCCTGACAATCAGAACAATTAACCAGTGGAACGACCTGTCTCCAGAACTTGTGGGTGCTCCAACACTGGAATTTTTAAGAAGATATTGGACAGCCATTTGTCTGAAATGATTTCCTGCCTGAGCAGGAGGTTGGGCTAGAAGACCTCAAAGGTCCCTTCCAACTCTATTATTATTTATACAGTGAGTCCAGGCAGACACCATGTGAGGCGTGAATCCTATTTAAAATTGTCCATCGTTGGTGTGGTAGTTCAAAGCATGGCACCTTTTTTGGTGGGGTCATTTGTATGCCTTCCCATGTCTGGACGTTCAGCAACCCATTTGGCTTTTCATTGGGAATCAATGTTAAAGTTGTTGGGCAGATGTTGTGGGGGCTTCCTGGATTTTTTAAATTAATATTTATACTAATGTGGTGTGAATCTCATCTGTTTCAGATGATCAGAAAGAGGGTTGTCAGGTGATTGCAGTTTCATGCATTTGAGAACAAAGCATGAGGTTGAAGGACACGTCCAGAGCCTCTAGCTAGAACAGGAGTAGGCAACCTTGGCTCTTTTATGACTCATGGCTGGCTCAGGAATTCTGGGAGTTGAAGTCCACGAGTCATAAAAGAGTCAAGGTTGCCTACCCCTGTTCCAGCTAGAAGCTTCTCTCAAGGATTGCTGAGTAGAAGGCTTCTGCTTCATAAACAAAGTCTCCTTTGAGTCTAGATTGATTCCTTAACGATATGACATGATGCTGTCGTGATGATGTCCATATAGCTTCCTTGCCAATAATATGGAAGGGCTTACCAGATCCTACAGAAGCAGGTCCAATCCTGCTTAATTTTGGCAAAATCAGCCAAGTTTTACCCAGGGCTTCATCTTTCTAGCACTCCCTAACAAACTAATAGAGAGCATCAAAAGCTACTGAAGGACCAAGGCTGAAATCCTATGCAACTTTATTTGGAACAATTTCCCTCAGAACTCAAAAGAGGCTTCATTTAAAGCAGGGGTTCTCAACCTTGGCAACTTTAAGACTTGTGGACTTCAACTCCCAGAATTCCTCAGCCAGCTTCGCTGGCTGAGGAATTCTGGGAGTTGAAGTCCACAAGTCTTAAAGTTGCCAAGGTTGAGAACCCCTGATTTAAAGAGACGAAAGGCGTTTCTTCCTTATAACTCCGCCCATTGTTCTCATTGGCCTTCCCTCCACCTTTCCCCCCTCCCCCTCTACATGGCGTGCAGATGGCTGCTGATGCTTATAAACGTTAGGCTACACAATCTCTCTTATTGCTCTTGCAAATGGCATCGCTGATTGTTATCCCCTCACGCTTCCTGCTCTTGACTCTTGCCACCTCTCTGTGCAGTTCTTATTCTTGTCTTTTTCTCTCTCCCTGCCAGCCTGGTTAATTTTCTTTCTCCATCTGCAGCAGGGATCTGTTCTTACCAGAGGCAGAAGAAAGGTGGGGGTTTGGTTGGGAAAGAAACAATGAAAGCCACTTCAAGCTTGCAGATGGACATCTGCTCCTTATGATAAATCCTGAGCCTTGTGAATCTGAGAGGTGTGGAACAAGGGCGGCAAAGTCCTCTAGGGCCTGACCCAGCCAAAGGGAGCATTTTCAACCCAACCTCCCCGGCCCCCAGGCTTTGAAAGAACAAGGGTGGTTTGAGAAACAACCCACATGTGCTGTAGATGAGGAAGAAAAGTTTGGCAAGATTTAGACTGGGGAGCCTGAGTGATTCAAAAGCTGGGAACTGATTTTTTTTTTTTAACCTTGATTCTGGCTGTTTTATTTGGAAAAGAAAAAAATGGGTTTTTAAATGAATGGATATACATCTTTAGGTGGTTCAGTGTTGACTTTATTGGCCTAGTGCAGGGGTAGGCAACCTCGGCTCTTTTATGACTCATGGACTTCAACTCCCAGAATTCCTGAGCCAGCCATGAGTCATAAAAGAGCTGAGGTTGCCTACCCCTGGCCTAGTGATTACTGCTATGTGACTGATGGGTGAAGATACGAACTTTGGACGTAAAGAAATAAATGACTTGGGAAAGAGCGTTTTGCTTGTGTACATTAATTCTGCAACTGTCCTGAGGAATTAGGGCCAAGAGAGCATCTAGCAGGCAGCTTTATTGGATAAGATTTCAAGGAGGTTTTCTTGAGTTCTAAAAATAGTAATAAGATCAATTTTTTTGATCTATGGCAAATGGCTGAAATTAAAGCAAATAATAAGAAAAAAAAACCGACAAGCAGGTAAAGAAAATGAGTTAATGTGATCTTACTTGAGTGATAGTATACAACAACCATCCTTAAAAGAGATTTAGTTACAGCGGCACCAAAGAACCACTGTGAAACAGTATATCTGAGCACATACCAGGAAAAGTGGGGGAGCCAAAGAGAACCCCAGGGAACAAATGTCCAGTGTTTGGAAGTCACGATCACAAATGCACCATCTGCACCAAACAAAGCTTCAAACAGAGGCATGATTATTCAAGGAGACTGATTTATTTGGAAGGTAACCATTATTAATAGATCCCATTCTAGTGGTATGTTTCTCGGTTTCATTCTACAGAAGTGGTCCTATTTATTCACTGAAGAATAGAAGAAAAGCTGAACAACTTTGCTCTGTTCACGTAGCCCAGAATTAGTTCTAGCCATGGTCACCAGATGCTTTTGGGAATCTGTAAGTACAGATAGTCTTTGATTTACAATCATTCATTTAGTGACTATTCAAAGGTACAATGGCACTGAAAAAAGGTGACTCATGACCAGTTCTCACACTTACAACCATTGCAGAATCCCCATGGTCACATGATCAAAATTCGGACACTTGTCAATTGGCATGTATTTATGACGGTTGCAGTTTTCCGGGGGTCATGTGATCACTTTTTGTGACTTTCTGATAAGCAAAGTCAACGGGGAAGCCAGACTTACCTAACAACCGTGTTGCTAACTTAACAACTGCAGGGATGCTACCCACATGACCATGGAAAATGTCTTCAGACAATGCTTTGGCTCAAAAATGGAGATGAATATTGCACCCTAGAGTCATACACAACTGGACAGGGGAAACTTTTACCTTTACTATAACAAAACTAAAGGAGAATTTCACTTCTAGGAAAATTCCATATCCCTATCTATTATGAAAAAGCTCTGGGCAACGTAAACCACAACTTGAAATTCTAAGCCTTGTCAAGTATACATTTGTGCATGCTAATTAGACTTTTTCAGAACTATCCTCATTGAAATGTTTGACATTTCAGAATAAAAAAGAACTCTTGAAAGATAATTCAGACATACTTCCAGATCTAAAATGAACATTATTTTTGATATTCAAGAATTCCCCATAGTGCCTGAGTCTCACTGATTGTGGTGTTGAAGACATCCCCAAACAAGTATATTTTGTTCTTGCTTTTCCCTATGCTGGCTGAAGAAGTGGCAGTTGTCACCTCTTTGGAGAAACCAGCATGCTCATCAGTAGGGGCAGAAGCCTATGTTAGTCTAGAGCAGTAGTTCTCAACCTTCCTAATACCATGACCCTTTAATACAGTTCCTCATGTTCTGGTGACCCTCAACCATAAAATTATTTTCGTTGCTACTTCATAACTGTAATTTTGCTACTGTTATGAATCGTAATGTAAATATCTGATATGCAGGGTGTATTTTCATTGTTACGAATTGAACATAATTAAAGCATAGTGATTAATCACAAAAACAATATAGCAATGCTTACTGGAGAAGCTTACTCTTCCTTGCTCAAAAATGTTGGGAGGGAGGGAAGGGGAAGGAAGGAAGATTGAAGGAGAAAGGAAGGAGATGGAGAAGGAAGGAGATTGAAGGGGGAAGGAAAGAAGGAAGGAAGGAAGGAAGGAAGGAAGGAAGGAAGGAAGGAAGGAAGGAGAGAGTGATTGAAGGGGAAGGGATGGAGATGGAAGGAAGGAAGATTGAAGGGGAAAGGAAGGAGATGGAGAAGGAAGGAGATTGAAGGGGGAAGGAAAGAAGAAAGGAAGGAAGGAGAGAGTGATTGAAGGGGAAGGGATGGAGATGGAAGGAAGGAAGGAAGGAAGGAAGATTGAAGGGGAAAGGAAGGAAATGGAGAAGGAAGGAGATTGAAGGGGGAAGGAAGGAAGGAAGGAAGGAAGGAAGGAAGGAAGGAAGGAAGGAAGGAAGGAAGGAGAGAGTGATTGAAGGGGAAGGGATGGAGATGGAAGGAAGGAAGATTGAAGGGGAAAGGAAGGAGATGGAGAAGGAAGGAGATTGAAGGGGGAAGGAAAGAAGAAAGGAAGGAAGGAGAGAGTGATTGAAGGGGAAGGGATGGAGATGGAAGGAAGGAAGGAAGGAAGGAAGATTGAAGGGGAAAGGAAGGAAATGGAGAAGGAAGGAGATTGAAGGGGGAAGGAAGGAAGGAAGGAAGGAAGGAAGGAAGGAAGGAAGGAAGGAAGGAAGGAAGGAAGGAAGGAAGGAAGGAAGGAAGGAAGGAAGGAAGATTGAAGGGGAAAGGAAGGAGCTGGAGAAGGAAGGAGATTGAAGGGGAAGGAAGGAAGATTGAAGGGGAAAGGAAGGAGATGGAGAAGAAAGGAGATTGAAGGGGGAAGGAAGGAAGGAAGATTGAAGGAGAAAGGAAGGAAGGAAAGAAAGAAGGAAGAAAGGAAGGAGAGAGAGAGATTGAAGGGGAAGAGATGGAGATGGAAGAAAGGAAGGAAGATTGAAGGGGAAAGGAAGGAGATGGAGAAGGAAGGAGATTGAAGGAGAAAGAAAAGAAGGAAGGAGGGAGAGGGAGATTGAAGGGGAACAGATGGAGTTGGAGAAGGAAAGAAGGAAGGAAGATTGAAGGGGAAAGGAAGGAGATGAAGGAAGGAAGGAGATTGAAGGGGAAGGAAGGAAGGAAGGAAGGAAGGAAGGAAGGAAGGAAGGAAGGAGAGAGATTGAAGGGGAAGGGATGGAGATGGATGGAAGGAAGATTGAAGGGGAAAGGAAGGAGATGGAGAAGGAAGGAGATTGAAGGGGGGAGGCGCTGCCAAGGACGCACAAGCAGCTCAGCACAATTGCCCGGGGAGGGGAGGGAAAGCTCTGGCGGAGAGCCTGGTGGAGAGCCAAGCAGCGGAACCTCCGGGGCCTCGGAAGTCACGCAGACGATCCACATGCCTCAGAGCCGCCAGCCGCCCTCTCACACCCGCCAACCTGGGGCCCCCCATCCTCATCCTGGCACCTCTTGCCCTCTCCCAGCCGCACCCCCAGGACCTGCTTGCCCGTCCAGCCATCGCAGCGGTGGGGTTGTGGGAGCCCCTTTCCCCGCAGCCCATCGCACATGAGAGGGATGCAGCCAGAGCACCAGATCCCGCTCAGAAGGCGCCGCTTCTCCCCTCCCGGCCCGGCCGGCCTCCGACGCACATGCAGGCATTGCCACCACCTCACCCTTTTCCCCGCCCCCTGGCCGCTTCCGAGGCCCTGAGCCTGGCAAGCCGGAAAGCAGCCGCTCCTGCCCGGCAGCCCCATGGCCGCGCTGGGCACCAGAGGGCTGAGGCTGCCTTCGACGGGCTGGGCAGCGCGGGGGAGACTCCGGCGCAGTGTGGTGGGTGGCCAGGGGCAGAGCGCAGCCGGGCAACCAGGAGGCATGGAGACCGGCTCGGCACCGCAGCTCAGCTCAGCTGGCAGCAGTGGCAGCGGTTTTCTCGCCCTTCTCCTCTCCTTCCTCCTGCTGCACCCAAAGCGGCTCCGGTGGGAGCTGGGAGGAAGAGGGGTGCCTGGGGAGAGCAGCCCAGCTGGTGGAGGGGCTGGCGGGCCGCACGGCACCAGCCCCCACTGCGGCTCCATTGATGGACGGAGGACTAGGTCGGGCAGCGTGGGGACGGCGGCAGCAGCTGCTGCATCATCGGGGGTCCCTGCCGTCCCCGCGCTGCCCGGCCTGGTCCTCTGTCCATCAATGGAGCCGCAGTGGGGGCTGGTGCCGTGCGGCCCACCAGCCCGGCTGCTCCCCCCAGGCACCCCTCTTCCTCTTGGCGCCCACCCGAGCCGCTTTGGGGGCAGCAGGAGGAAGGAGAGGAGAAGGGCGAGAAAACCACTGCCGCCATCCCCGCCACCCAGCCTCACCCTCCACCCATCAGATAGAGCCGAGGTGGGGGCTGGTGCCGTGTAGCCCATCAGCCCCTCGTCCAGCCTGGCTGCTCCCCCCCAGGCACCCCTCTTGCCCTGGCGCCCGCCCAAGCCGCCTTGAGGGCAGTAGGAGGAAGAAGGGGGGGAGGAAGAAGATGGCAAGGAAGCCGCCGCCAGCGCTGGGCCCCAGGAGGCGGCTCTCCTCTCCTACCTTTGCTGAATCTCCTTCTTCCTTCCTGGCAGCCTAGACTCCGGTGCGCCTTCCTGGCCAGCAGGTCCAATGGTTGGGCTGGCTGGGGATCGCAGGGACTGGTCTCCCTTGGGCCGCAGCTTGCGGGAGGGCTGGCCCACTCAGTGGAGCCTCCAGTGGGCCACTCCCAACAGGGATCCCGGGGCTTCCCCGGGCAGCTCCAAGGCCATGAGGCCCTGGCCGCGCTTCTCCCAGGGGGTGGGGCACCCGGGCACAGAACCAATCAGGAGCCCTGCAGGAGGTAAGTCTGCCTGAGAGAGAGAGAAGGGAAGCGAAAGTGCCTCTCTCTCTCTCTCTGTGCAAATGGCGGAGGAGGCCATGCGGAGACGGATGCGGAGCGGTATCTCAGTTCCTAAGACCATCGGAAATATGTGTTTTCCGATGGTCTTAGGCGACCCCTGTGAAACGGTCATTCGACCCCCAAAAGGGTCGCGACCCACAGGTTGAGAACTGCTGGTCTAGAGTTTATACAACATACTGTGCCATAGAATGAGTTCATAGATCATGCTACACTGAACTGTACCCAGCTAGCTTATGCTTCATCCTGTTGTGGGAATTTATTGATCAACTGATTTCAATTTATATGGCCACTCATCTCAACTTCATGTCAGTTGGTGTGGATCCAGCCAATGTAGCTAATTCAAAATTCATACACTGAAAAACTTTGGCTTACAGTAATGCAGCATACTGTATGAATTCAGTGCATTGCTTATGTTTTTCTTTTTACAAAAAAACCCCCAATGAGTTTATTGCATCTGATTACTCTGCTGTACACACATTGAAAAAGATTAGAAAGACCAACTCTGGACTCTGGGGCCACAGTAAATTCTGACTTTTTTCAGGCTTCTGTATCAACCTACAGTAAAAGATGCTACTGCATTAAAGAATCCAGTTCTTAAAACACTTACCAAGCATTTTTTCCAAATAACTTTTGAAGTGAGCACAGCCCCAATGACAATAAACCACAAAAGAGCAGCTCCCAAATAACTATAGAAATAGCACAGCACAGTCTTGTCCAGTTTGGTGTCCTGAAATATCAGAACCGTATCAGAAGTACGGTTCCCATTATTCTGGACATTGTCTTATTAACATGAGGCCCTCCACATAAAGAAGGTTGTTGTGGCAGATGGAACTAAGGTCACATCTGCACTGCAAAAACCCAGATGGCTGCTTAATGAAAGCAAAGCGATACAAAACACTTTACAGTTAAGTCCTTGAAGCCACCTCAAGGCAAAATATGGTAATCCTAATTGTGTGATGACTTTACAGTGGCAATTGTATTAATTCTTCCATCAAGCTATGCAATGGTTCAGATTCAAAGAGAAAAATGTGTTTTTGGAGCACAGGGAGCTACTAACAGCTCCTTCAAGTAGCTGAGTTTTTCTTGGGTTTCTGTGCTTCCAATTGCAATGTGACCCTAGGACAGTGGTGGCGAACCTATGGCACGTGTGCCAGAGGTGGCACTCAGAGCCCTCTCTGTGGGCACCCACACCGTTGCCCCAGCAGAGTTCGCCAGAGTAGCGAGCACGTGGTGTTTGGAAGCAAAAGGGCAGGAAGTGAGCGAGCAAGTAGCATTGGCCCCCCGGGGATGCCCCGGAGATGGCGAGGGACTGGCCCCGGCCATGCTCACCCAGTCTTCCATGACCACTGTAGCCACGCCCAGTGGGCCATGCCCCCCCAAGGGCATCACAATGCTGATGCAGTCCTGGCGCTTTGCGATAAATACATCTCTAAAAGGTTCGCCATCACTGCCCTAGGAAAAGCTGGAATTGCCTGGAGAGCTAAGTGTGCCCCAGTGTACACCTTAAGCATCTACACCTCCTTATCACTTGCTGTCGGTCATGGGCTTTCAAATCTTGGAACCCCTGATCAAGAGGCTAAGCTCTACAAGATAGAAAACTGGTGGCATTTAAGTGCAACCTCTTGCCTTTAGTCACAAATGCCCTATGAAATTCTTAGAACACAGAACGAAGTCTGAAAAATCCTGCCTTGTCACACCTTCATTAGACATTATAAAAGCAACTCGTTGATTTCTATCGGAAGGTATCCATCAGTGCTCCCTTCCTTCAAAAGAATGGTCAGACTTTATATCACTAATTGTCATACTGGGAAAGTGTTTCTCCTTGACAAGGAAAACTGATTAGAGTAGCGATGAAATAGGTTAAGACATCAATGGACTCTGGAGCTGTTAAAATGATTTTGCTGAGATCGCCCAAGGAGAATTGCACTTACACTGAAGGGCTTTTAGTGACTGCTTTTACAGAAATACCAGCTAGATGCTGCATCAGAAAGAAACATTATTTTAGTGTTTGCTTCTTCTACCATTAAAAATCCCAAGACTGCTGCTAAAGTGGATGGCAGAATTTTCCTTCAATATAGCTAAGCTCCACTGAAATAGATCTGACATGCAGTCCAACCTTATTCCTGTGGGTTCAGCAGTTCCATTGTCTTCATCTGCATGTGTGCATAAGTTTGTCATTGAAATGCTCTGGGCACAAAAACTGGAGAAAAAGATGAGGTCATTTTTTTTGGAGGGAAGCCCAGAAAAAAGAAACACAAATCAACTGGGTTTCCTGCTTCCTCTGCTTACGATTTCCAAAATTCGTCTGCAAAGACAAATGCAAATGTGGTGGGTTTTTTTTTTTTTTACCATTTCAATCGTCAATATTTTGTGCTTTCTGGATGAAAGGAAATGACAAGTGTTCTATATGAATTTTAGGATTAAGCCCATTACCACTAAGGTCTGGCCTTGCCTATAAAAGCTAAGTGTGCCCCAATAGTCACCCTAAGCAACTGCACCCCCATATTGGTTAGTGAATTAAACAATAATTACCCTAGGTCACAGGTTTTCAAATTCTGGACTCCTGATCGAGAGGCAAAGCTCTAGAGCAGACATGTCAAACTCGCAACATCAAGTAATGTCGCGTGACGTATCGAGACTGTTTTGCCATTGCCGGCAATGGGGTGGGCGCGGCTTCCGGCCGGCAGTTTGACACCCTGCTCTAGAAAAAGAAAATTTGCTGCATTTGGGTGAAATGTGCTACATTTGCCTTTAGTCACTGATGTTACCCCAACAAATTCTAGGGTTCCATGAAACACAGTCTGATAAACCCCACCTGAGTTGCCTTCATCTTACACCTTCAATTTATGATTGCTAAAGTTCCTCTACAAGGACAAATATGTTTTTTATCATCTGAAATCATTGATGTTTTGTGTTCGCCAAATGAGTGGAAATGAATGGAAATATCACAAATGCCTTATATGATTTTAGGATCAAGCCCATGACAGTAGAGATCAGGGATGGCCTTGCCTATAGATCTTCCTGAAGAGAAGGGCCTGCTAGGTTCTCTGGGCTAATGAGACAAGTACTGTTTTAAATCTTTCAGCTTTTATCTCTTTTGTTATCTGCTTTCAATATTTAGATTGTAGCCAAGGGCTGCTACTAAGTCAGCCTGTAGTGCTGACTGGAAAATGTGCTTGCTGAGGCTTCAAGACCTGTCACAGCAACCAGGGTGAAGATTGCCTCCAGCTGTCGGTCTGAAAAATCCACTGGTTCAAGGGTGTCCGCAGGGGGTCTATGACAATTTGCCATAACCAACTCACCACAGCAACTTACCACGACCAACTTGGCGGAGCCAACTCACTGCAGAACAATTCACTATGGCCAACTCGCTGTGGGACAGGAGTTATACTAATATCAAAGAAGTGGTGGAATAGAATAATTAAAGAAAGGATGCAAAAGGAGGGACAGAGTGAAATGTGAATGGCAAAAATTAATTTTATTTATTTTAAATAATGAAATAGAATTGTTAAATTGTCCCACAGCCAGCTGTCTCCGGAGAGTTGGTCATGGCAAATTGTCCCATGGCAAGTTGACCATGGTGAGTTGGCTGTGGCAAGTTGTCCCATTCTGGTCTGCAGGATATGGTTAAAAAAAAAAAGTGAAGATGGTAGCCTTGAAAGTGCGATTGAAACTTTGCCTGGTTGTATGTGCATCAGCCTTTTTTTAGCCACATCATCTAGCCACCTCTGAAGTAGCTGCTTTCGTCTATCCACATAAACTAACATCTTGCAGATATGCTGAAAGCCAGCATTCATACTTCCCAACTGTCATCATGTCCACATTTCTGGGAGCTGTACACAGTTGCCAGATATTTAAATAGGCAAAGGAGGGGATGGACAATTGGAAAGCAAGACAAATGGGAAAAGACGGCACGCTCACTGTTTAACTTTCTTAGCAACCACAACAAAAATCACAACAACAACAAAATGTACTTAAGCCTACATGTATGTGGAAATTATTTCTTCCAGCTTCAGCCTGTTTTTTTTCAAATACAATACTTTCCCAACAAATATTTATTTCCAGCAACATATGCTTGTGAGAATATAGAATCAACAACATGCTTTTCAAATTTCGCCATGGGACAAGTCATATGATCTACAGGTTATTCAGATCATACTGTATATTCGAAGGGGCTGGATGGAGGCCAGTTGCTGGAATTAGGAAATAATTAAATAATGTAAGTCTGGGCTGTCAAGTACATTGATGGACGAAAGAAAGAAGGAGACAATTTACAAGGGCACAATACATAAAAGTTTCAGTGACTACTGTTGTGAAAACAGTAAAGCAACAACAAGCCCAAGCCACTCAAAAAGCTGAATAATATTTGATTTTAAGGTTGTGTCTGACAGAGAGAGAACATGAGGACAAAAAGGAGGACATGTCTCCCTTTTGGCAGACTTCTGTTACCCTAGGCCAGAGGTAGGCAACCTTGGCTCTTTTATGACATGTGGACTTCAACTCCCAGAATTCCTGAGCCAGCATGGCTGGCTCAGGAATTCTGGGAGTTGAAGTCCACGAGTCATAAAAGAGCCAAGGTTGCCTACCCCTGCCCTAGGCTGATATCAGATTGAAAAGGCTGATCCAAAACTTACAGGAAGAAGAAACAAACATAATCTCTCAGTTCCACATTTCCAAAGCAGCACTGCAGGAGGTTGTGCAAACATTGTCAAAGAACTAAACAATCTGACACAAACCTGACTTAGCTTCTTCCTTAGTGTTTTGTTTAGACACAGTTAAAGGCTATTGTGCCGGTCTGTGCAATTTTCAGCTTTTGTCTTTCCTTTAAAAAACCCCAAATCAGCACACACGTGATAGCAAGCCCTGTAACAGAATATTCTTGAACACAGTAAAACATTAATAGACACAATGCTGAAATCAGCTTTTAAAATTCCTTGTGGTAAAAGCCTCGTGGCTGGCAGCTATAGCTCCACACATCTGGACACCAGGTAAGGAAAGTCTACTATAAGGAGAGAAGGAATTGCTACAGATGGAGAGTTAGGAAAAAGAAAGGAAAATATGGATTGCTAATATTCCCTTGGGTTTTTTTTTTCTGTCAGTTCTGACAAACTCATTTGAAATTAGGGCATTTATACTTCACTTATTTCTGACTTTCAGCTCCAGTTAACTAAGTACAAGTTGCTCCAGTTGGCACTGAAGATCTTCTACATTGTGCAAGAGTGAGTGCAAAAAAAATAATAATTAGTAGTACAAAAATGGGATCTAAACTTGCACCCGAGTTTGACAGGCCTCGACTTACAACCATTTTACAACAGAAAGGGATTTGTCTTGTAAGTAGTTGTCAACTTACAACCATTTGTTTAGTGACTATTCAAAGTTACAATGGCACCGAAAAAAGTGACTTATGACCTTTTTTTTTATACTTACTGTTGTAGCATCCTCATGGTCACCTGATCAAAATTTGGATGCTTGGTAACTGGCAAGTATTTGTGACAGTTACAATGTCCAGGGGTCACGTGATCACCTTTTACGACCTTCTGATGAGCAAAGTCAATGGGGAAGCCAGATTCACTTAACAGCTATGTTACTAATATAACAACTGCAGCGATTCACTTAACAATTGTGGCAAGAAAGGTCGTAAAGTGGGGCAAAACTCATTTAACAACTACCTTGCTTTAGCAATGTACATTTTGGGCTCCATTGTGGTCATAAGTCTAGGACTACCTGTGTGGTCAAAGCAGTCTGTGATCCTTGGATACAGGGACGATAATTTCAAAATGGAGTTCCCTGTGGGACGCAAGTTACAGTTAGAGGGCCTCTAACCTGGCTGTCTCCGAATGCCTGCTTTCATGTGCTCCAGACACATCAGAGACCAAGTGTGGGTAAGTTTGATCCAATTCAACAATCCCTTTTTTACGATCTAACGGTAAAGAATGCAAGTTACATGCTGGGAAATGGCAAAACACAATTAATTCATTCTGATTGCAGAGAGAGGTCTGCTTCTCTTTGCGTAGTGAAACAAAAAAAGGGGTCAAAATCAGCGTATCAGGAAAAGCATTAGAAATAGCACCTTTGCAATTAATAGTCACCTAAGGAATGAAATCTGATATATTTAGGTCACCTAATAATAATAGAAGGCAATTTTCCATTGCCTGTTGCCATCCAAATGGGTTGGCTACAACTCCTATTTCCACTACTATGCATCAGGCTAGGGGAAGTTGATTTAAATCAGAGATCTGCAAGGCATAACAACACCCGGGGGCTTTTCTAAGCTGCTTCTCAAAGCTCTGTGGAAATCAATATGTTGCAGTAATTGCTGATCCCCCCTCCCCCCTCCACACTCAATGGAGAAAGCTGACGCAACTCTTGCCTGTAAAGGGTTCACCTCATCACACTTACTGTTACCAAAACGTCAGACAAGGAGAAAGCTTTGCCTGACAAGATACATAGCCCAGTGCGGGAGAGCATTATCTTCTTTGACTTAAGGCCGAACAGGGTGATTTTTCAACATTTCTGTTTTTTGGAGCTGTTCTTGGGTAGCTTGAATTTAATGAACAGTTAATAGGATTAGATTTGGAAGTGAGCAGGTTGCAGCAATAAATTCTTCCAAGACCCACTGATATCCCTCTGCAAGATCTCCAGGGCATCTTAATTCTAGACTTGGACTTGGAAAACACTCCTTCAACTGTAACAGCTAAAGGCAAATTTAAGCTCCATTGTGGACTGGAGATGAGAAGAAGGTAATCTCATGCAATGAAGCTTCGTGTTTTAAAATACAGGTAGTTCTCGACTTGCAACCACAATTGAGCCCCAAATGTCTGTTCGTTAAGTGAGCTTTGCCCCATTTTACAATAGGAGATCACATGACCCTGGGACACAGCAACAGTCATAAATAGGAACCAATTGCCAAGCATCTGAATTTTGATCACACAATCATGGGGATGCTACAAAGATCGAAACTGTGAGAAACGGTCATAAGTCACATTTTTCAGTGCCGTTGTTAACTGTGAACGGTCCCTAAATGAACTGTTCTAAATCGAGAATTATCTGTAATGTTTTGCTTCTTCTCCCGATACAAGTCTTGCTCTAGAACAGATTTATGAAGCTTATTGACAGTGATGATAATGCTGATGATGCAGTCAGGGGTTGGTTTGTGCTCAACTTGGCCACTTTAGGCTGCAGAGGTACACCTCCATCCCTCTGGTCACTGCCCTCCTTGTCTATTTTGGCTAGGACTACAGGACTACAGGAACACTCGTCAGCTGACTTCCGCAAAGATCTTACTTAATGTCTCTGACTGGCATTTCAGAAAGTGTTGGCTAAGCGTTATCTATGATAGAAAGAGTCTATGTGTAAAAAACAAGAGTAGTGCTTTCTCCTGAGAGAACCCTCGTCCTGTGGTGCAGAGGAGGCCAATTTAATATGAGAAAGAAAATCAAGTTCTGCCTGTTGTGTGTTGCTGATTCTATCCAAAAGAAATGCACTACAGAGGTTTTTTTTTAAAAAAGAGTTTCTGCATGGGGCTACCCTTGAAGAGTGTTCGGAGACTACAATTAGTGCAAAATGCAGCTGCGCGAGCAATTGTGGGCCTTCCACGTTGTGCCCACATTTCGCCAACTCTCCGCATGCTGCATTGGTTGCCTATCGGTCTCCGAGCGCAATTCAAAGTGTTGGTTATTACCTATAAAGCCCTTCATGGCATTGGACCAGGATACTTACGGGACCGTCTTCTGCCACATACTTCCCTTCGACCGGTGAGAGCGCACAGGGTCGGCCTCCTCCGGGTCCCGTCAGTGAAACAATGCCGTCTGGCGGGTCCTAGGGGGAGGACCTTCTCTGCTGTGGCGCCCACCCTCTGGAACCAACTGCCTCCTGAAGTCCATGCTTCCCCCACTCTCCCGGCCTTCCGGAGGACTCTTAAGACCTATCTTTGCCGGCAGGCCTGGGGTTGACTGTGGAATGTTGAGTGAATGATGAATGCGTCTGGGGTTGTATTTTTAATGATTTTTAGATTTGGACTTAGTTTTGAAGTACTGTTTTGTTTATGTTGTAAGCCGCTCCGAGTCTTCGGAGAGGAGTGGCATATAAGTCCGAAAAATTAAATTAAATTAAATTAATATAAAATGAATTTCATATTTTTGCTGTTTTCACGACTGGGGTGGGATGGCCATGGGGGTAATGACATGTGTGTCCTTAACTTGTTCCACATCAAAACCACAAGGGTGGCCACTCACTGGCCTTGTTGCTAAGGTAGATTGGAGCTTGGCTGTCCTCTTGGCTCCATTTAGGATGGCGTACCTTTCTGCTGACTTAAGGAATGCATTTAAACATGGCTGTCTGGCTGTGCTCTGTAACAACCTTCATAGAACCAGAGAAAATCAATGTTGGAAGGGACCTTCGAGACAACTCCTTTCTAATGTAGAAACCTGTTCCTAGAGCAGAATTCTGGGAGTTGAAGTCCACAAGTCATAAAAGAGCCAAGGTTGCCTACCCCTGTCCTAGAGCATTGTGGACAGTTGGCCAACTTCTGTCTGAATACGTCCAGTGAAGGAAAATCTAACAGCTTTTGCTGTTAGGAAATTCTTCCTAATGCTATCCAACCAAGATCTGTTCCATTGTTATTTTAAGCCATTATTTTCTTGGCTTGTCTTCTGCACACAAGTCTGACCTGATTTTTTTTTTTTACATGGCAGCTCTTCAAATACTTGAGACAGCTATGACAGTTACTACCAGTCTTTTTTGCTTCTCCAAGCTAAATATATCCAGTACCTCCAACTGTTCGTCATAAGTCCCTCCTCCCCATCCACTTCCATGATCTTGTCCACTTAGTTGTTCTCTTCTACAACCACTTTGGATACAATATTGTAAATGTGGTCCCCCACCAATGCAGAGTAGAAAGGAAAAATAACTTAGCCCAGCCTAGCAAATTATATTGGCTTTTTTCCAACTGCATGTCACCGTTGGCTCCTGTTCAGCTTATGACCTTTACAGTATCCCTATGATCACATGATCAAAATTCAGAGACTTAGCGACTGACTCGTATTTATGATGGTTGGGGCGTCATGGGGTCATGCGATCACCTTTCACAACCTTCTGACAAGCAAAATCAATGGGGAAGGCAGATCCACTTAATAACCGTGTTACTAACAGCAGGAGTGATTCAGTTAACAACTGTGGCAAGAAAAGTCGTAAAATGGTGGAAAAAATCACTTAACAATTGTTTCACAGAGCAACAGAAATTTTGGGCTCAATTGTGGTCATAAGTCAAGGTTTACCTGCCTAGGTAGCTAACATGAGGGGATTTATTAAGGTTAGGGAAAGCTCAATGGTAACAGTGTTTCAAGAAAGAAATCAGCCATGGGGGGGGGGGGAAGGAGGGATAAGAGAACAGTACCTGAAAGCACTCTATTTGGAAGTCTGTGCAATCCTCCTCTATTAGTTTCACATGTGATTGTTTCCAGGTTTTTCTTTCCTCCCTCCCCAGTTTGGCATTCCAGCTGCATGGCAATTGCATCTTGATTCACAAAAAAATAACCCAATCTGCATTGCTCTTGTAGAGTCTGCACTGAATTAGAAGAAATGCCAGCGCCAAGTCAGGCATATACTGTGCTGCATGGAACACAATCCATCCGAACCACACTGTTCTGTCGACTGTCAAGAGCCAACAAGAAGCGTCCTTTCTAATTTCTTCTTGTAATCAAGGAATAATTATAGATGAAAGGCCAGGCTACATCTATAGCAATGGTGGTGCTTTGCAAAACTTACCTAAATGGTTCCAGCGGAAAAACTACCCAAAAATGTGAACAAAGGGCTGGGTTTAAAAAATTAATGTGTTTTGAGTCCTCCCACTTTGTAAACAAACAAACAAAAAAATCCCATCTCTCAACAGCATTAACTGAGCACCTCTCTCTCTCTCTTGTGCTGGCATGAAGTAGGGGTAGTAAATATGATGTTACATGTATATAAGGTTGTCAAGGTAATGATTTAATAGCTAAACAGCTTATGTAATGATGTAATGTAACATAAGGTGGATGATGCAATGATAGGAATGACTCAGCAGGGTCTGTGTTTCTTTAAGAGCCTGAGTATAAAAGGGAAGGATTTTGCTGGAATGTCTGTCTCTCTCATCCATTTCCTGCTGTAACTGCTGTGTGTTGGATTCTGCTGTATTACCACATGTATGTATATTGTTCCTGGTGTATGATATTGTAGATTGTGCAATATAAACCACCATTTAATACAAACCACTGTTTACTGTGTTTACTCCTGGGTTATCTTTGTGCAATAAGACTGTGCATGCTCTGACAAAGGTAAATTGTATTCAGCTAAGGAAGTGCTCAACTTACGACCACAATTGGGACTGGAAAATTCATTAAGTGGTGTGGTCATTAACCGAAGCATCACATGACTACACCTGATTTTTTTTTTAAAATTTTTTTACCACAATCATTACATGAAACTGACATGACCATATGATTTGTGATCTCCAGCTAGCTTTGACTTTGCTTTGTCAGAAACTACGGTAGCTGCAAATGGCAATCAGGTGATCCTGGGATGCAGCAAACATCACAAATCCCTGCCAGTTGCCAAGCATCCACATTGCAATAAGGTGACCGCAGGAATGCCGTTACGGTCATACATATGTGGACTGGTTACAAGTTACATTTTTTTTAGTGCCATCGTAATTTTGAACAGTTGCTAAATGGATGGTCGTAAGTTGAAGACCACATGTTCAGGTAGACCTCTACTTATGACCAAGTTGGGATCCAAACTTTCATTTCTAAGCAAAGGGGTTGCTTAGAATAAATCGTGTCTGATTTTACATTGGTTGCCCTGGTTGTTGAGCACATCACAGCAGTTGTTAAGTGAATCATGCAGTCATTAAGTGAATTCAGCTTCCTGCATTGATTTTGATTGTTGGAAGTTGGCTGGGAAAGTAGCAAACTGCGATCACATGACCAGGGAGGCAGCAACTGCCATACATCCATGCCGATTGCCAAGCACTCCGATTCTGATCACACAACTTGGGGGAATGCTGCAACCAATCCTAAATTCATTATCATTTATTTCACATTCCTTCCCCTCTTTCCTTTTTTTTTTATATCGGTGTCTTTCTAGATTTCTAGATGTTTATTAGCCTACCTTCAGAGGTCCAGCTGTGCTGAAATAAAAATAAAACAACCCTCACCCATTACTGATGTTTATGCTTTTTTCAGACTAGAAAATGGGCTTCCTGGATTTGTATCTGTTTCCTATTATAAGATACCTAAGTTCATTATGTGTCATCAGAATGCTGTTTCCTCTGCTTCCTTTGATGGACGCCGATACTGCTTCCCCTTCAATGACTTCATCCATCATCACTTCTTATATGGTAGCTTTCTGAATTAAATCAGACTTGGTGTCTGCTAGAGCAGTGGTTCTCAACCTTCTTAATGCCGCGACCCTTTAATACAGTTCCTCATGTTGTGGTGACTCCCAACCATAAAATTATTTTCGTTGCTACTTCATAACTGTAATTTTGCTACTGTTATGAACCGTAATGTAAATATCTGATGCTTCTATTCTATTCTATTCTATTCTATTCTATTCTATTCTATTCTATTCTATTCTATTCTATTCTATTCTATTCTATTCTATTCTATTCTATTCTATTCTATTCTATTCTATTCTATTCTATTCTATTCTATTTCTTCTACTCTACTCTATTCCATATTGTCTATTCTATTCTCTCTTCCATATTGTCTATTCTACTCTGCTCTGCTCTGCTCACTTTTTTCAGTGTTGTAAATCGAGGACTACCTGTATTGCTTTCCTCTTACTCAGTTTTTTGAGCTGGTTTAGCTTGAAAGAGTATAATGAACGTTTTATTTCAGCTTTCTTAAAGCATCTCATGCAGCTTCATTTTCTACTCCTATTTGTTAAACCACAACTTGTGATCACAAACCTCATTGCTGTTTTCCCCCAAATGCCCCACTTCAATTTCTCCCTTTTAACGCAAAAACCTTGCTGCATGAGGGTGCTTCTTCAACCAGTTCTCCACTATCACTGAGCCCCACCTTACCTCTGACACAGAGGGCTAGTGAATGTGTTAAGCCATAATTGCTGATCCTTGTTTTGCTGACTAAACTACAAATGTCTGGGACCACATGACTCACAAGCAAATCACATCATGGCTTAGTGCAAGATTTGAACCCAGTCTGTATTTATAACCCTCAGGGCTAGTAATCATTGTCATGGATAGTCTTATAGTCCATGAATTTGTTCAATTTCCTATTAAAAGATGTCCAAGGTGACAGTGGTCACTAAACGTAAACTTAACGCTCTATTGAAATCTGTCCCGCAAAGGCTTAAAAAAGTTCTTTCCTGCACCAGGTAATCCTGTTTTTGTACTTCAGAGACCTTGAAAATTTGTACCGATTTTTAAAATCCTATTCGGAACTTGTTTTGGACATGATGAATGATGATTCTGCTGGTGTTGTTGGCTTTTTATTTTTATTATTTATTTTTATTTGTTAAATTTATTTGCCACCTATCTCTCACCATAGGGCTACTCTAGGCGGCTTACAACAATAAAAAGGGAGAAACAAAAAGAGCGAAAACAAAACAGAATACATTTTGTAATGCATATAATGCTTCACTCTGTGGCTGCCCACATTTTTCCAGTTTTGAAAACAAAACAATGGGAGGAATTTCTTCAGGATGTCTCCCTTTGGTGTTAACAGAGGGTGTCATGGTAGGCTGCAAGCTATTGGAGAGACTGTATAATAAAAGACAAGGATTTGTATGCACCACATACACACATACAGACTCCCACATCTTTACTAAATAAATGGAACAGCACCACTCCCTGCTCATCACACATTCAATGAAATTCTTCTCTCCTTTGAAAAAAAAATTCAAAACCAATTTCTCTTCTCATCCCGTTGAGGAATGGCCTGCATGCCTCTATATGTATTAGCAAATGCTGGGAATTAAGTGAGTTGAATAAGTATTTTCTTATTTGTGTCTAGATTAATATCTCATCATTTAACCACACTGGAGGGGCCTTGGATTCTGGAACTATATATGAGGGAAAACATCGTGTCCTGCTGTGTCACACCCTTGACCAAATTAAAATGTTGCTCCTACATTTTTTCCTGGGATAAGTTACCCCATTCTGTTAATTGTCTTCCTCTTTTTTTTTTTATCCAACTTTCTTCAGCATGACAATACCTTTTTTGAAGTGCAGTGACTTGAAGCGTTCTATGTTTGCACCAAACATTTTTATCATCCATCCATCCATTCATTCATCCAGTGCCACCAACATAGACTTATTCTTTTTGACTGTATGGACAAGTGGCTATTATCTTGACTTGTCTTTATATCAGGGGTGTCAAACTGCCACCCCATAGGCCAGTTGCATCATGCGGAGGCCACGCTCACCCCAGCTCCAACAATGCGAAAAACTCGTAATACATCATGTCATGTCATGTGACGTGTCATGTGACACAGCGAGTTTGACACCCGTGCTTTATATGTAATATCTCTTTGCTAATCAAATGCAAATTTATGTATTTCATTTGCATCCTAAAAGCTCTAAGCTGCTAAAAATTTAATCATAAGATGAAAGCCTCCATAACCAAAAAAGAAAATAATTCAAACATACATCAAAATACAAATTAAAAGGTAAAATTGGGAACTACAAAAGTTGTGCATTTATGAATCTCATTTCCAATCAAAACATCCCCTTGTCTTAATACTGGTAGCTTTTCTAAAGCCCCCATTTTAGCAACATGCTTTGAATAAATAGTGCTATTTGACACATTTATTTGCTTATAGGGAGTTAAATAATTCCTCCATTCATGCTTACTTCAAGGAAAGACCTAATAATAGGCCTTAACTCCAGTTAGTGTAAATAAGGTGATAGCTTCAAAAGTATAAATGCTATTTTAAAGCTATCTGTGTCTCTTGAGTGGAAGCTTCTAGGAAACCTTCTGGCGTCACCTGTTAAGCAAGGTGGGGTCTGAGTTAATACTGGTTTGAGAGATCACTAGGGAATCGCACGCAGCCTGTAGACTAGAATAGAAAATTTTAAAAATCATACTGGATGAAGTGAGAGGCAAACCACTTCTGTAGCATTGTTATGAAAAGATCAAGATGCATCCACATATAGTCTACCTGAGGGAATCTTTATTTATTCAGAAATAAGTATCACTGCAGGCTTATGGTCAGATCAGTATACGCAAGCCACATTCAGATCTTTTGCTAGGCCCAATCAAAGTTGATATAAAATGCACCCTTTTTCCCCATCATATTTAATCCACATAACAAGCTACACCTAATGACCATCTTGAATAAATCAGGATTGGGCAAGTGGATTGCAATACCTGTCATTCATTACCCCTGACATTATGTGTATGTATGTGTATGTATAATGTGTGTGTATTGGAAGTCAGCATCCACACACACCCCAGAAGGAAATATTTTGGGGGATATTAAAAGGCAGAATAATGGAGGAAAGAAAAATCTTAAAAGACTTTTCTGCCCAAAACTGAGCAAGCTAGTGCTGTAGAAATGGAAAGTGAACAAGTGAAAGAAACAATGACAAGATGGGCAAAATTTTTTGGCTGCAATATAGAATTAGAAAAATGGCAAATGTTATGGGAGAGAAACTATAAATTAACAATGTCAACTTCATACAAAGAAAATCTGTATAAAATGTTTCATAGATGGCACCTACCGCCAGCAAGATTAGCAAAAATGTTTAAAAATATGTCAGATAGATGTTGGAAATGTAAACATAACATAGGCACGTATTATCACATTTGGTGGACATGTGGTAAGGCAAAGGCTTATTGGAGAAAGATACATATGTGGTTAGAAAAAATATTGGGTGAACAAGTGGATTTTAAACCTGAACTTTTTTTTACTAGGTATTATGCTTGAAAAGACTAATAAGCAGAAATTATATTTAATCTTACACATCACTACAGCAGCGAGAATAATGTTTGCACAATACTGGAAGAATGAAGGACTGCCATCAGAGGAAGAAATAATCAGGAAAATATTGGAATGTGCAGAGATGGACAGATTAACTATGAGGTTGAAAGATAAAGAAGATACAGACTACTATCAAATTTGGAACTTATTTTATTCTTGGTTAGAGAAAAGAATGAAGGATTAGGAATTGAACATGTATTAGCATAGAAAATTCCAGACAACTTCTTGATTGGAAAAACTAACATACGTTGATGGAAAAAAAACCAATAAATTTTTATATATAAAAAAAGAAATGCAGATTTGATAATCCTATTCAGAAAAACCGGGGCCACCTATTCATAAGCAAAATGCCTTCAGCCACAGCCCCAGAGAAACAGGACATGCCCTTTAGGACATAATAGAATTAACCCACCACCATTAGAATACCAAAAGAACACACTCAAGCTCACCTCAAAATACATGCCACAGGAACAGGAAGAACCTAAAATACAAAGCCCAAAAAAGGTATAAAAGCCCATCTATCCCAGCTCCATTTTGTCAGTCACCCCAGAAACATGCAATGTCACTGAAGTTTCTGGCAACTATATAAACTGAACCTTCTTTCCTAAGCAATCTCCATTTTGTTTATTCCCAGCTTGGATTGGACCCTGATGAAGATTTTTCTTTCTTTCTTTCTTTCTTTCTTTCTTTCTTTCTTTCTTTCTTTCTTTCTTTCTTTCTTTCTTTCTTTCTTTTTCTTTCTTTCTTTCTTTCTTTCTTTCTTTCCTTTCTTTCTTTCTTTCTTTCTCTTTCTTTCTTTCTCTTTCTTTTTTCTTTCCTTTCTTTCTTCCTTCCTTCCTTTCTCTCTCTCTCTCTCTATATATATATCACTTAATCCTCTTAATTTGCATATTCTCTATTTTCAAAATTGTCTATTCGCTCAAATTTATTTGTAATCCCAAACTCAATGTTTGTGGTGCTTTCATGATTATTCATGGACATCTGCAGAAGAGGAAAACATTTGAGTTGCCTGATGCACACATTCCCAGCTGAGGTCGAACAAGGCGATGCTCTGCCTGGTTTCAGCTCTTCTCCTATAAACAAGTGTCCTGTGTTTCCCCAAGGAGCAATAATTCAGTATTCACTAAACCACTGTACGTGGCATCTTTCTAAAACATCATTAGCATGAATATCTTGAATCTATTGTATTTGTGTCCATCTTTCAGTTAGTGTAAATGCCTGGCAACTTTCCCAACAAGTCCTGCAGTTTGCTTGGCAAGATTTCAGAAGGGCTTTGCTCTTGCCTGCTTCCTAGGGCTGAAACTGAGTGACTAACCCAAGGCCACCCAGCTGGATTTGTAGTCGTTTAACCCCCCACCCCAATCTGGCTCTCTCTTACAATTACTGCAGTGGTTCCTTATTTCGCCAAGTTGGAAAAATGGAGAAGAGTTTTGGAAAAGAATCCAGCTCTAGCTTTTCTCCTCATAGACCTGATGGTTTTAAAAATAGATAACTAGGTTACATCCAAAAACCAGGTGACGGATAGATCGTCAGGAGAAAATTTAGCTACGCGGTCACTAGTCGACACCAAATGGAAGGCATGCACAGGAAGTCCTCAACTTGCAACTTAGTGACTGTTCAAACTTACAACAGCATTAAAAAAAGTGACTTATGACCGTTTTTCAGTTACAACCTTTGCAGCATCCCCAGGAGCCATGTGATCAAAATTCAGATGCTTGGCCAAGGGTTCATAGTTATGATGGTTGCAGCGTTCCCAGGGTCACGTGATCACTTTTTGCAACCTTCTGACAAGTAAAGTCAATGGGGAAGCCAGATTCACTTAACAGCCTGGTTACTTACTTACCAACTGCGGTGATTCGCTTGTATGTGTTGTATGAGTGGGTATAGTTTATAGTTTTATACTGTATTACTATTTTAAATGATTTATATATTTTTGTACTTGTATTTCTGCTGTAAGCCGCCCTGAGTCTGGGGAGAAGGGCGGCATATAAGTAATAAATAAATAAATAAATAAATAAATAAAAACAACGGTGGCAAGAAACGTGGTAAAATGGGGCAAAACTCACTTAACAAAATGATCACGGAACAACATAAATTGTTGGGCTCAGTTGTGGCCGTAAGTCGAAGGACTACCTGTAGTCTGTTTCAGTTCTTTGAACCACACGCTGCCTGGCCGACTTCGCTCCGTAGAACTCGCAGGAGGACAGCTGAGCGGTACCATTCAACGCCTTTTATTTCGGCCGCCCCTCCTTAGGAGCCCGCTTTTCCGATCACTCGCTCGCTCTTCGTTTCCTTTCAGGGGCCTTCCCTGAAAGGAAAGCGAAGGCCCGGAGAGGGCGGGGCGGGGCGGGCTGAGGCGAGGCCGGCCAAAGGGGGCGGGCCCGAGCCGATCAGAAAGAGGCTTTTTCTCAATGCAGGCTGGAGGAGAGGCGGCGCGACGTTGTTTTGTCGCCGCGGATTAACTCGGCTGCCTTCGAGGCGACGTCCCTCCGAGCACCATGAGCGCGTCGGGGCTGCCTTGGAGCATCGACAGCGGCGGGTCGGGGCTGCCTCCGCTGCCCAAGAGCCTGAGCGGCTTACTGAATTCTTCTTCCAGCGGAGGCGCCCCTGGCGGAGCCGGAGGGCGCTGGAGAGACCTGGAGCGGCTCTACGCGCAGAAGTCTCGCATTCAGGACGAACTGAGCCGGAGAGGTAGCCGCGGCGGCGGCGGAGCGGGGCGAGGATCTCCACGCCCGCCGAAGCCCCCTAACCTAGACGCCGCCTTGGCCCTGCTCCGTAAAGAGATGGTGAGTAGGCGGCAGCGGCTGCCAGGACCGCCCGGGAGCTGTTGGGCGCACCGCCGCGAAGAAGCGGCGCATTCCTGGGCCAGGAAAACTGTGTCCTTGGAACATTTTTGGATCTTTATTTCTCCCCCTCCCCCGTGTACTTTCATGAAATGCTGTGCATCGAAACTCCCTCGGTCAAGCCAGGGCTTAATGTAGCCCCCGAGGGCAAGGCCAGCCTTGTGAGAAGCCAGGCGAGAAAATCAGAGCAATTCAGCCTCTTTCTTCGGACGGCTCCCTTGTGGGCAGCCCTCGATATTCGCGGCTGGCACCTCGTGCCAATTTCTGCTCCGTAGAAAGTGTCAGCCGGCACGAAACGCGTGGCTGAATAAACAAGGCGGTTGTAACTTGTCTCCCAACTTAAAAAAATAATAATCATCGCTACACCTCAAGTGGTGTATCTAACACGCTTAGAAGCTGTTTGTTTCCCCCCCCAACTTCGGGGGTCTCTGATATTTCTGACTTGCAGTGTTTTGTTTTTTTTAATTTCTAAGCCAGTTTTTGTGGCAGTTTTAAGGCGCAGATTCTTTGAATGCGAGATGCTTCGTGAACGTTAAGTTAGGCTAGGAAAAGCAGAAAACCCTCCCCAGTTATAATGCTGCAGTGCATATTGGGCAGAGTAGCGGTTGAAAGAGAAGAGCTTTCGGCTGGGACCTTGCAGGCTCCAGTCACGTTTCTTCAAGTTTACATTGGCACAGGAGTGGGGAAGGGTGGTGGTGGATATATTACAAGACAGGCTGCTTCAGAATTTACTCAGAAAGTAGATGAAGGGCTTTAATTCTTGTAACGCATTACAGGATATAAATACTAGAGGGCTTTGGACAATAGCCAGCTCCATTTTCTATTGAAATAATTTAATAAAATGAGATGGTGCCCTGGTTGTAGAAGTTCTTCCTCAGAAGGGTTAGATTATTTTCCACTTTGCTGCCTTCTAAAATTCTTATTTAAGATCTTTCATAAAACCTTGCTACCACCACCACCACCATCATCATCAAACTCAAGATGGCAAATACATCTACTATCCCTTTCTTCTCCTATTTTTCCCAAAACAACAACCCTGTGAGTAACTTTGGCTGAGAGAGAATGATTGGTCCAAAGACACCCAGCTAGTTTTTATGGCTAAGACTGGAGTGGAACTCACAGTTTCTTGGTTTCTAGCCTGGTGACTTAATCACTAGACGAAACTGGCTCTTTTAAATCAAATTTGTTGAGCTTTTTTGTGTTAATCTTGGATGCCATAGGCTTTGTTTTTACCTCCCCCCCCATCTCTAAGATGGAAATGATTATAAACTGCTTTAGAGCAGTCAATTAATTCCTGGCTGGGGAATTCTGGGAGTTGAAATCCACTTATTTTACAGTTGCTATAGCTAACAAATGTTCTTTTAGACTTTTGAAAAGTGTAAGCAAAAATTGCTTAAACAAAATTTAACAATTATGGCCAGACTTGGAAAATTTCTTGGCTGTACAGGAGTTTAATTGGTCTGTGAAGTTAAATAAAAACCATTAAATTAACTTAAAATTATTTTAACAAATCACCCTTCAGATATATAAGAGTCTTGGCAAGAGAATAGAAGCTGCTGTTGGAAAAACCCAAGCCAACGTCTCCTTGAATCTGTGGGACTGGTTGTACTATTCTTTGGCCTGTGGTATAGTTACTTAGGTAGTTATTATCATCTCTTAACAAACCAGGGATAGTGACTGTAATGTTCTGCCTGGAGTTCAAAGAAAGTAAAAACCTAATGCAAAAATCTCAGCAGGATGGAAAATCTTAGGTTTCTGATGTCATCTAAAAGATGTTTTGACAAGACATCCTTTCATTTTGACTCCGTTTTTTTTCTCCCATTCTCCAACACTCACTCTTTTTTTTCTAAATAGGAAACAGAAACTAAATAGGAAATTTGAAAGCTCTTTTTCCTCTTAAAACAAAGGAATGTAATTTTATCTATCAGTTCCTCTAGAGAAATTCTGTTCCAACTGGAATTCATTTTTCATCCTGTCTTCTTCCTTAACGTTCTTATTGTGCACAGACAATCTTTCTTTACTCCAGTGTTTCTCAACCTTGACAATTTTAAGGCATGTGGACTTCAACTCCCAGAATTCCACAGCCAACAACGCTGGCTGTGGAATTCTGGGAGTTGAAGTCCACATGCCTTAAAATTGTCAAGGTTGAGAAACACTGCTTTACTCTCTTCAGATTTTGAATTAGAATTATTTTATTGTGGTTTGGAAAATGGAATGTGACTTTGTGGACATCTTTGATTCTGTCTTTTGAAGTGTGGTGCATTGGCTTTTGCTTTATGCAGGAATGGTCCCTGGGCTGAATGCCAGACTCCTCTGACAGCTGTAAATTTACATTGGTTTTCAAACAAGCAGTCAGTTTACAGATTAAAATATAGGGAGTATGCTATATTTCAGAGCAAATACGTGATGGAAGACAGGACTAACTGACTTAACTCTGAATCACAACCCTGGTTTTCCATTTGACTGAAACTGTATCTCAATAACAATGAATTTTTTTATTGTCATGGGAAAAAAAAACTTCAACATTCTAGTCTAAAACATTTTCTGTGTTTAAAATGTGTGGCTTTAACCAAAGGGAGAGTTCCAAAGTAAACAAGTTTTCCACTTACAGTGAAGTGAAATAGGATTTAATTATTAGGTTAACTTAAAGCCTTTGTGTTGGATCTGACATGAAATTCCTGAAGGCAACAGTGATTTATTCCTGCCTGGCACACCTCTGATTAAGCAGTCTTTTTTCTTAGTCATTACAACTCCCTCTCATAGACCGATACATGTCCCTACATAAATATGCACCATTCATTATCATTTTAAATCTAGCTAGCTCAAAATGTGATTAAAAGGCATTTTCTCTAGTGCTGTCAGCCTAGAAATAAAAGCTTCTGGAAATATAATCTGAATGCATAATGATGTAGTGGAACGAAAGAAGTGGCAGAGCTAATATATACTTTCTCTCTAGCAAAATCCACCCTCATAGCAAGTCTGTCAAAACTCGCCAGTTACGGCCAGTGTACTGATGACTTCTTCAGTTTCAGCATAATAGGAGAAACATGCCTTAGATCTCATCTCAGTTTAACTACTCCATGCATCAGGTGAAGTGAACTACAGTTCCCACATGTTTAGGCTTTTCAATACAAAAATCAGAATAATCAAACTGGACTCCTTCTGATTTCAAGAAATGCAATTTTCTCTTGGTGTACGTTGGGATACCACTCAGCATTTCCCACCTACTAAGCAGATGGGAGCACTAGATAGAAGATCTAGTTTTACCTCTAAAAAAGCTAAGCAAGTCTACTTAGATAGGAGGCCACCAGAACATTCTTAGGCACGAAACAATGTGGGAAGTAAATGTCAAATCACTTTTGTATTATGGCCAGGTGTTAGCATGACTTACTTAAGGTAATATTTACCTTTTTTTGAGAAAGTGTTAACTTTCCTCTTTTCCCACTAAGACAGTGTCAAACTGGTGGCCTGCGGGCTGGATATATCACACACAGGCCACGCCCACCCTGGCTCCCCAAAGGCAAAAAACATCACAATATGTCATAATATGTCACGTGATGCGATCACGTTTGACACCTGTGCACTAAGATAAAAATAAAATTCCTCTTGGATGTTAATAATAATAATAATAATAAAGTTGGAAGGGACCTTGGAGGTCATCTAGTCCAACCCCCTGCTCAGGCAGGAAATCCTATACCATTTCGTTTGTTTCTGGAGTCCCTCAAGAAAAACGATGCATTCAGATAAAGACTTCAGATGTATACATAGACATCTATATAGTTAATTATGAGTGGTGGGTACTTCCAAGGATCTGTTATTTCTGAAGCATGCTTCTTTGTACCAAGTACATTTTCCCAAGAAAATCCTCCTGTGTATGTGAAAATTTCTGAATATGATATGCTGTATTATTTAAGACAGATTTTTTTTTGCAGGAGAAGTTGAATGTAAAATAATATGTGGCATAATGGGAAAAATTGCCTTCATGTACAAAATGAAGTGAGATACTAAAAGAGCGTTACCATGAAAATTCAATCAAAATTCAAAATTTAAAGCAAATATCTTCTTTCAAAAATTGAAAAGACAGCTCTACATATGGGCATAATTGGATGGACAATAGCAAAATCCAATTGCTTTATGTATGTGCACGCAAAGTTTGGGAAGCTCTATTCGGACAGGAAAAAGAAAAAAACCTGATATTGACTATGGCAGGGGTTCTCAACCTTGGCAACTTTAAGACTTGTGGACTTCAACTCCCAGAATTCCTCAGCCAGCAAAGCTGGCTGAGGAATTCTGGGAGTTGAAGTCCACAAGTCTTAAAGCTGCCAAGGTTGAGAACCCCTGGACTATGGCTTAAGATCATGAAGTCATTCTTGCAAATTTATAGAAAAACAAATAAATCCTCTGACCAAGAATACACCCTTAGCAATATTTCCTATGATTATGCGGTGACGATGAAGAATAATGTGAAGGGATTACAGATAGTCCTCAACTTACAGCCATTCATTTACTGACTGTTTGAAGAGAGGCTTATGATTAGTCCTTGCACTTAGAACTGCGGCAGCATCCCCAGGGTCACATGATCATACTTGGGGCACTTGGCAACCAGCATGTATTTATGATGGTTGCAGCATCCCAGGATCGCAGTTGCTATTTGTAAACTTTCCAGCCGGGCTAAATCAACGGGGGAAGCTGGATTTGCTTAACGGCTGTGTGATTCACTTAACAACTGCAGTAATTCACTTAATAACTGTAGCAAAAGGTCATAAAATTGGGCATAATCACTTGGCAACTGCCTTGCTTAGCAATGGAAATTCCGGTACCAATTGTGATCATGAATCAAGGACCACCTGCGTATTTGACAGAGTGCCCGAATAATTATAGACTGAAATTCATCTGACATTGAAGATGAAGCAAACAAATATATATATTGAAAATAGATGAAGAAAGGTGGAAAGCAAAACTAAAATCCAAAGAATAGCAATAAAAGACAAGGAGGTAAGCAACACAAAAAAAATAACTTACAATGGACAGGACAAGAAAAATCGAGAAATCGGCGGAACATTGTATTAAAAAAGTGGTCATGTTAAGACATAAGGGACATAAAAAGGAATAAGATAAAACAAAGAGGGAACATATACCAGTGCTTCCCCAAAAATAAGACCGGGTTTTTTTTTTTTTTTGCCTCCAAAAGAGGCACCAGATTTTATTTTTGGGGGATATCACTCACCTCTGGCACTGACAGCCCAGCCCAGCAGGTCCATTTCTTCTGGGGCCAAAGGAACAGCTTCATTCTGCAGCTGCATTTCGTCCTGCATTTTGCAGTCATGTCTTACCAGAAGGCCTCTGCAGCTGAGTACCGAGCTATGGATTGAATCCATAGCTCGGTTCTTGGATGCAGAGGTCTTGCAGAACCAAGCTATGGATTGAATCCATAGCTCCGTTCTCAGCTGCAGTGGCCTTCCAGAAAGGCCTGTGACTGAGAAATGCAGGCCTGGCTGCAGAAGACACTGCAGAAGAAGTGGGCCAGTGAGAAGAGGGCTGGCTGCAGGTTAAGTGGGTGCGGGGTGCGTGGGCAGTTCCCCCCTCCCCCACCCTAGCTTGATTTTTAGGTGTACCTCGCCCCAAAACTAGAGCTTATTTTTGGGGTAGGGCTTTTATTAGGCCCACCCCCAAAAATCAAGCTAGGACTTATTTTCACGGTAGGCCTTACTTTCAGGAAAACACAGTAAAACTATAGAGAAAAAATCTCAAAAATAGATATGTATGCAAGTTTCATCACAACTAGAGTGGGTCTGGAAAGGTACACAGCCATTAGAAAATATTGCTAACAATTTAGTCGCAGAAGTTCATGAAATATTAGGATAACTATTTACAATCTTATAAGATGATGGAGCTTGTGCTACTTGTGGTTTTTAAATAGATATCAAAGATAGCAATAATCAAGAGACTGGAAAAGATAATTTATATTCCAATACCAAAAAGATCAGTGCTAAATAATGCTCTATTTAATATTTGCACTTACATAAATGCTAATAAGACAGTACTGTACTTAGGGTTTTGCCATCTAGATTTTAACCATACAGAGAATGACAACTGTCAGATGTACATGTTGGATTCAAAACAGGCAGCTGAGATCACATTGCTAATATCCAATGAATAATGGAAAAGGAAAGGGAGTTTTAAAAATATGTCTGTTTTTATCTAGGATTTTTTCTTTCTGTAGGTTCCATTCTAACTGCTTCCTGATCATCTTTAATAGGCAGCTGAGGTGGTCGAATTTACCATGTTGTTAAGAGTATCCACAAGTACACTTGGCAAATTGCCTATTAAAGATGACCAGGAAACACAGTTAAGACAGAATACAGGAAGTCCTCAGGATATGATGCAATTGGGACTGGAATTTCTGTCACTAAGTGATGCAATCCTAAAGCGTGATGACACATGACCACATTGCTTATTAACAGCAATCTCAGAAGTCCCTGTTGCCATTGTTAAGTGAGGATTGTAGATCATTAAGCAAGCATCTGACGTGGCCACAAACATGGGAAGAGATACTGAAACTGCTCCAAGCAAGCAGGCTGTTGGGCAAAGCTATGAGTTGGTAGGCAAGAGCCACAGGTGAGTGCCACAGAGTGCGGGCAAGTGGGTGCTGTGAGTGGACACTGCAGAACACAAGATGCCCATGCCACCCAGGGTTCCTTGGAAGAAAAAGCAGTGGGAATGGGAGTGACTTGCAACCTCTTGCCAGCTTTCCCATTGACCCTGCTTGTGGGGAGCTGGCAGGGAAGACCACAAGGGATCAAATGATCATAGAATACTGCAACTGTTGTAATTACGAGTCAGTTATCAAGTGCCCTAATTTATTTATTTATTATTTAAACTTCTATGCCGCCCTTCTCCTAGGACCCAGGGCGGCTTACAATAAATACAATAAAATTAATTACATTCATACAGCATACAGTCACAGTCAACACACAGTCGCTGATGGAGGGGCATTCCTAGGCCCAGGGGCAGAGTGCAGTTCATACGCCCCAAGCCTGTCGGCATAAATGCGTCTTCAATAGTTTCTGGAAAACTAGGAGGGAGGAAGCAGTGCGAACCTCTGTGGGAAGCTGGTTCCAGAGGGCTGGGGCAGCAACAGAGAAGGCCCTTGCCCTAGGCCCCGCCAGATGACATAGCCTAATAGATGGGACTCGTAGGAGGCCAACCCTATGTGCCCTAACCGGTCGCTGGGATTCATGAGGCAGAAGACGGTCCCGCAAGTGTCCTGATCCATTGCGATTGTGATTGTGGGAATACTGTGATGGCTGCAATTTCTAGGACCGATTGTAAGCCCCCCTCATTTAGCATTGTCATAAAGACTATGATAAATCTGGAAAAATATTGAAGTGCAAAGACATCTTGACTTCAAAAATATGTTTTGTCAGGGGTATAGCCGTAACATACAGTTGTGAAAGTGGGATCATCAGAAAGCTTGAATAAAGGTAAATTGAGGACTATGTATTGTGCTTCTGGGGAAGATGGCCGATGATATTGGACTGCAAGAAGAAGAAAAATCATTGGATCCTAGATGAACTACAGTTAGACTACATATCAAAAGCACTAATAATGGGGGTAAAGCTGACATACTTTGCACACTTAATGTAAACACAAGAGTAATTGGAGACGATCCAGTTGTTTGGAAAAATCAGAGCCTTTGAAGAGGCTGACAGCAGATAAGGTGGCTAGATATTATCATGATGACATACGCACCACCACACAAAAGTTTGAAGATCTGAACCTATACAATCACTGAATAACAAAAGGCAACTGGTTATCAGCCAAATGTTTTGGACTACAAATACCTTAGTCAATAGTAAGGTACTCTGGAAATTGCAGTCCAAAACAACTGAAATAAATAAATTGCCTATCTCTCATCTAAGAGATACTGTTGAACTGGCAGCAATTAAAACCAAAGACTCATATTTGTGTTTTCCATTCCTTCCTTTCAATGCACTGAAGCTATTTATTCAATTTCACTGAAGCTATTTATTCAGATGCAAATTACCCCCAAAACAAGCAGTCATTTTTAACAAACATTGGGAAAAGAACTGGAATGTTCTTCTATTTAAATTTGTCAGAAAAATAATCTTTTCACTTATATACTATTCTTTCTGGAATTTTCTTAAGTTCTATTTCATTTGTATTATCAATCCGCAATACAGTATTAAAATATTGCTGTAAAACATGATCTCTGGTCTTATTCCTGGCAGAGTGCGTAAGGATGTCCCTTGGAACAATTCATAATTTTGCAAAACTTGTATTAATCTCACAAACCTTATCAGTCTCTGTGTCAATGTTATCTTCCCCCCAATCCAGGAAAGTGGACAGATTTAACAAACTTATTTTCTGACATCTTCTCTGTGGCCTTCTGGAATTGCTCTAAATCTTAAATAAAGTTATTTTTTTTCTCAGTTCTTTCCAATAATGCCTAATCCTTTTCCATCTCTCTATTTATAACTTATACCTTACTTTCCAAAACTTCCACTTTATCAATAATTTGGTTCTCCAGCCATTTCCCCAAAGATTCTTCAATCTTAAGTTCTTTTACATATTTTTTTTTATTCCTGCAAATCCTTCTTCCATTTTTTAAAGCATCCAAACTATTGGCAACCAATCATTTTCTTTCCAATTTCTTCAAGATATTTTCTGCAATAAATCTGGTGAAATGTCCTTATCTGTAAATTGTTTTAGTGAGCCTTCCCCATCTTTCTCCTAAATTAACAGTTTTTCTTGTGGCTGCCTTTATGAGGAAGTAAGTCAATT
This sequence comes from Bothrops alternatus, assembly GCA_034064705.1. Lineage (NCBI taxonomy): Eukaryota > Metazoa > Chordata > Lepidosauria > Squamata > Viperidae > Bothrops > Bothrops alternatus. Next base: position 16,019,628 of record JARGCV010000023.1, read on the forward strand.
ACTTTTGCAAAAATAAAGTGCTGGTTTCTCCTCCTCCGCCCCCTCTTTTGTTTTTCTCTGTTTTTACTACTTTTATCTCAATTAGCTCTCTGTAGTTACAGTCACAATTTAGCTCATATTATTCTTAGCTTGTTTGGTAAAATCTACCATTTACCTACTATCAGTGAGTTACCTACTTACACTGAGGGCTTTTATACCAGAGACAAATTCCTTATGTGTCTAATCACACTTGGCCAATAAAGTATTTTATTCTATTCTACTCTCCTTAATAATAAACAATCATCATTCTCACAAATGTCTAGTCTATTACGCTAATTAATTTTGCTATTTTGAAGGCCCTTTTATCGGAAATTTTTTTTAAAAAAAAATACTGCCCTCTTTATCCATTTAAAACTTTCTTGGATCAAAATGTTAAGCTTTTTACATTTAAATTAAAATCCTTCAAAGGAGCACTTTTTTTTCTCTGCTTAATCTCAGAAAGAAGGCGCCTGCTTTGATTTTCACTGCTGTTTGGAGTATCTGTCTTTAGTTGTAAATGACTTAAATCCAAAGGTATTTAAGAAAGGCTTTTGCCAGTCAAATGTCTGGCAAATGTCCAAATATTGTAGTTCAGTCTTCCTGTATAATTGACAGGCATACTGGTTTTATTATTATTATTTTTTTGAGGGGGAGGATAGAATCATTGTGGTAGGAAAAATATGCATGGGCCACATCTTATAGATAAAATCAAGCATATTAACATGTGTTTTCTTTCTTACTAGGTTGGCCTCCGGCAGCTGGATATGTCATTACTGTGTCAACTCTACTCTCTTTATGAGTCAATTCAGGAATATAAAGGTGCCTGCCAAGCAGTATCAAGTGCAGACTGTGCATATGCACTGGAAAATGGCTTTTTTGATGAGGAAGAGGAATTTTTTTAGAATGAATATTTCTTAGAAAAGCCTTTTTTTTTTTTTGGAGTGCAATGGAGTTGGCAGTTAAGAGATGAGCGGTGTTTAATTGGAAGTCAAAAGTACATTCTTCCTTCTGCTCAAGAAGAATTGCTCCATTTATTTCCGGCATGCTGTTTAACCCAAGTTACACATTATGTAAATCCTGCTCTAGGAAAGTAATGTGCAATGAATGTTGAAGACTCCCGAAGCATTCTTGACAGATTATGTCAGTGTAATTTGTGCACAGGGTGTTTCTAGATGGCAGATGTTGACAGCTATCTTTGTATAAACAGAAGCCTGGCATTGTACACCTCATCTCAAATATTCTGACATGTAAGATGTAGTTATATAGTTTGTATGTTTGTAATCACTGAATAGATCTCTCCATAAACAACACCTTTTTAAAGCCTCTGATCTGTGGGATTGGAATTCTAACTGTTTTATACCATAAAGGATGAATTCTGTAACATCTCAATAGTTTAAACTTCTTCCAAAGTTTTTACTTGGGTTGATGATCCAGTTCCCATTCTTTCTTGCTAATGTCAGAATGACTTATTTAAACCAGTGTAATAAAATTGTGTAATACTTCCTATATTTTTACTCAAATGCAATAAGAACAAATCAGAGCAGCTCATTGTACACCTTACAGCTTCATTAGCTTCCATAACTGTAATTTAGTTGTCATTGTCCAGTTAATAATTTAAGTTTAACATACATAGATTAACATCATTTGTAATACTAAAATGCTTGGAAGACAAATGGTCAATTTGTCTCTTACGGTCCAAAAAGACCTTAATGTGTATGTAATATACAGTTTTGTGTTTTTTTTGTACTATAACAAATGAACGTTTGAACTGGAACTGTAATTTGTTAAGCTTTTTCATGGACATGTAATTTAGCACTTGGAGGTAGCCAAGGAAAGTTGCATGGCTGCCTTGGTGGACTACATTCAGAAACCCACATCCTACCTCACATGAAGAAGTTTATAGGAACCCCGAGCAGAAGATGGAAACCTTTGAACTGGTCTTGTACATAATGGTCAGAACCTGATTGATTTCAGCTTCCTGGAATACTTTGGTAATTGACATATGCAGAAGGAAAGTGTTTTGCCATGCAGGAATATGATATCATGTAAGTAAGTGATTTGTTTTCATGTGGAAGTCCTATTTTAAGATTTGGAAACGTATTTTCAACCTCAAAGGAGAAAACTGAGATGACAAATAATAACTCTTCAAGCTTGTTAACTTTGGATGTGTCCAAAGGGAACAACAAAATGAGTAAAAAGGACAATCACATTCATACACTTATAAAAGCAGCTTCTTTAATCTATTGCGTTGTTGTATTGTACACTACACCCATCCCTGTTATGTCATCCTGCCAGGTCTGTCACCAAATATTTCTGTTCTCCTGCACATTAGAAAGAGATCTCTGCTTTCAAAACCCAACTGAGTACAAAAAAAAAATGCCATATTGGGGAAATGGGTGGCATATAAATATAATATATATATATATAAAGAATAATAGCCTAGAAAGCAGCCCTACCCACTCAACTCTTTTTGGAACAGGGTATTTTTACTAGCCTTATTTTTTTGTCCTGATTGACTCCATCAATAAAATTGGAGAAATTGAAGATGACACCCCTGTTGCTGAAATCATTTATTTATTTAGCATATGATGGCTGAAATCAATAGTACACTAGTTCTCTAGATTACTTATGGGTCGGCTTCCACTAAAATCAGTGGGATAAAATATATCTATTTAGGCTGAAACCAACCAATGTAATAAGGATTAAAAAAAACATTGGTTATCCTCCAGATAGTGATGAACTGTAATCCTCATCCTGCTCAGTATTGAGAAGGTTGGACAAGTATGCTGACAAGTATAGATTTGCAACTTGCGACAGGCTGTGTTTCTACCCTGGCAAATATGTTCTCTACTTGTGGCCTTGATTTATAACATGTAAAGACTTCCAGACTGATAAAGAGTTCAGAGACTCTTCATTTAGGTCCCTTTGTTACCAATGAAATAGTTCTTGGCCCAGAAGACTGGAGTTAGAAAATAAAGAAGTTTCCACACCAATGCTTTGAGGTATATTGGTTTAAGAGGGAGAATAGTTCATTGACAGAATTCTTGTAACCCTGTCCCCTTTTATCCAGTAACTCTTGTTAAAGCAACTGAAACTTGCACGTGGGGGAAAAAAAAAACACTTTTGATTTTGGCAGATGCCAAAAGTCTGACATAAAGCTGTTTTTAAGGAGCAGTTATGCCAGTTACACTGATTTAAAAAGGCTAATGATGTCTTCATTTGTTAGAATGGTTTTCCCCAGCCTAAGCGCTCTCTGGATCCATATTCTAGAAAGTTTAGTCAGCACAGACAAAGGCCAATTTGCCTGGGAATTCTGGGAGCTTGTTTCAGAAAATAACTTGTGAAACTAGGGTGGGAAGATAGTGTCAGAACAACGCAAAACGCATCATGTTGATTTAGGGATTGCTCGACCATTGCATAAAAGATGTGCACAACTGCAGCTTAAGAATGGCAATCCAGCAGTTCTACAGTAACTGCTTGAACAACTAAACCAAAACGTTCCATCTACGCCAACCCGCAACTATTACAGAATGTTTACTGAGGGATGTGAACTGTAGAGGGTGTTAAAATCACTGATATGGATTCTAATAGCGTACAGTCTCAAATGTTGAACCTTGTTTTATTGTCTTTGACTTTGTCAGAAGGTCACAAAAAGTGATCACATGACCTCAGGACCATCAAAAATACATGCCAGTTGCCGAGCCTCTGAAACCTGATCATGTAACCATGGAGTTCCTGCAACGGTTATGTGAAAAATGTCATAAGTAACATTTTTGCCACCGTAACTTTGGTCACAAAATGAATGGTTGTAAGTGAAAGACTACCTGTATTAGTTATACTCCAATAGGCTCTTTAAAATCTGAAGTGTCATTGCAAGAATGGTAACATCAGGACCTAACTTACATAAGGATTTTAAGATTACAGACTGCAATAGTCTTACAGGGGAAAAATACAATTGCTGAACGTATTTCTTTTGTTGTATGTTTTTTTTTAACAATATTATTGTAGGAAGTTAAAATGACAGGAAATCCGTATCCTATTGTTTGAACTTTGTGGAAAGTTCACTATACATCTGAAAGTAATCTTGAAAAGTTGTATTAGCCCTTCCTGTGTCCGTTTCGCTGACACAAAAGCAGCTACAACTTCCTGGCTATATGAAATCCAAAAAGGAAATGAATTATAGCTTAATCTTGGTATTCAGACAGCTGATTTAAAAAAACCCGACTACAGACCAAACCCTAGTCCAATGAGCTGCGTGCACTATTTCAAATTTATATGTTATATGATTACTTACTTCCCGCTCTCCCAACTTTTAAAGAAACAACAGTGCACAGATCTGAAACAATGGGTATGCTAATTCAGCTTTCACAAAAACCAGAAAGATAAAATTTAGATAAAACTCTCTATATTCCTACTTGAATGGAAGGGCTTGCTTAGGGAAGGGCTATTTTGTAGGCTTTCCAACAGGAGGTCCCTGATATAGGGGTTGTCCTTCCCAGTTACATGTTATGACCAGTAGGATCCTTCTGTCTGCTTTGGAACTGACAACAGGAAGAATATGGCTGCCTAAATCTGTTTTCAATCTGAGTACATTATTTCTCTCATTTGGCGGTGAGATCAATTGGTTGAGATCAATCAGCTGCTTGTGATTGTTGAAATACTTTTTTTCCTTTCTGAATAAAAAATGCAATGGGTATTCTGTAAGCAATTCTCAATCCATTGGACTCAAAACTAGCAAGTATTGTACAATAAGCTATTTACAGAGAGTCACAGATTTCAATGGTTAACAAGGTCCAGCCTGTATGACGCTGTGGTTAAAATGGTAATCTAGGACCAAAAGGACACAAATTCTTTTGATGGTGGATCTTTTGGCAAAAGCATCTAGAACCATCTGTTTAATTTGGCCTTTTACATTACTGCACTATACGCTCATCAGGCCAATAAAATACTGTCAAGTACTCTGTCATGTCCTAAAGTGCTGTTGGAAGCAAATTCTCATTGTTTCTTCCTGTTTTGCCAGTAACAGGAAAACTAAATATCCTGCCTACTGCATACAATGGGAAAAAATACATTTAAACCAATTGGGCACTACAGTAGATCCAGCAAATCCACAGGTCTCCCCAACACAATCACATTCTCTTTGGGGGATTTCCAAAGTTGGGAAAGTCCTATTCCCAGCAAATGATGGCCTTGAGTAGGAAGGAAGAGAGAGAATCCCCATTCTAATCCATCCTCTGTATTAATCTTGCCAAAACTGATTAATATAATAAAGTGTTACCTATCCAATTTTCAATGCATGAATTCAGTAAATATTTATTAATTAATTGGATTTCTATGCCGCCCTATTCCAGGAATATTGAAACCTTTAACCAAATAAGATTTTAGGCCATACTACATATTTATTTACGGCAGAATCTTGGACCAGCTAGTGACTTATTTGCTGCCAAACAGAGAAAGAGTAGTTTTTCCTCTTAATGACCTATCAGCTTATCTATAAAATGTAAATTCTGCTGCTAGGAACACATTCCTATGAAGCTACTCAAAGTTCAAATTGCTCAACATGTTGTCTGGTATTATTTCTACAGACATCTAGCATTCTTTTCCAACTAAAAAAAAAAAACAAAGAAAAGAACAGAATCTTAGGAAAGCCAAAGAAATTGGCTTCCTGCTGCGAAATATCCCTCAGATACATATTATATACGTATCTTATGTTAGTATTTAAAATTTAAGTACAGATTTGTTTGGGATGAGCTATATTTAATTTTCTTTTTTGTCCTCCCTACCATATTTCAACAGTATAAAGGAATACAAATATGATTTAAATCTACATGTGTGATTTTTTTGCATTTTCTAATATTAAAAATAGTACAGAGAAAGATAATCTATTGTCATAACTTTTCTGATAAACTGAGAGCTTGTACCATCTCTTCCTTCCCACCTTCAACAATTCCTTAATCTGAAATCTTGTATATTTTCTTTAGGGTAACTCCATTAAGAAAGAGTTTGGTGTAATGGTTAAGGTATCAGGCTAGAGAGTGGAGAACGGTGAATTCTAGTTCCATCTTGTGTATGAAACCAGCTGAGTAACCTTGAACCAATCACTCTATCTCAGTTCCAGGATGGAGGCAATAGCAAACCACTTCTGAAATCCTGACATGAAAACTGCAGGAACTTATTTAGGCAGTCACCATCAGTAACAATTACTCAAAGGTACCAAACTACTACTACTACTACAAAAAAACAACACAACAACAACCCAACAACTATTAAACACAATTGAGTTGTTGGTTTTTTTGAATAATACAAGTTTGTATTGTTACATCAATAGCAATATAGGAAACTATAGGAAACAGCTGTAGGCCATCCCAAAGAGGCGGCATATTTGGGGCCTGTTGGCCTGTGGATAATAGCAATAGCACTTAAGACTTATATACCGCTCCACAGTACTTTACAACACACTCTGAGCAGTTTACAAATGTCAACATATTGACCCCAACATTCTGGGTCTTCATTTTATCCACCTCAGAAGGATTAAATGTTGAGTCAATCTTGGGCCGGTCAGGATCAAACTTCTGGCTGTGGGCAGAATTAGGCTACAATATTGCATTTTAACCACTGTGCCACCATAGCACCATGGATAAAGCATTGAGATGGACATCTCACTTTTTTCATTATGTATCAGCAGGTAGAAAATGCAGAAGCTTTGCCTCTTTATCTCTGACTGTTCTAACTTTGGCTTAGAGTCAGGATTTTGCCTCTTTATTCCTCCATTCCTGCAGAGCGCTAAGAAAGTAACAGGAAGAAGTACAAAATCCCTTATGTTAAATTCAGGGCAATGAGATCCTGAATAGACAGGGTGGGGTGAAAAAGGCTGAGGCAGAAAATGTTATAGCATGTCATTCCTGCACAGGTTATATACTTTGATCCTTTAATCATTAGAATTCACTGACTTGGTAAGACCAAAAGCCAATTCTCAAAATAGCTCCTGCCTCCTGTATAGTAGCTTATTAGCTATTCAGGAAAAATTAAAGTTCAATATTGTATTTATCTAATATCTAGATTTGACCTGATTTTCTGAAACGTAAAAAAAAACTGTTTTAACAATTAACTTTCAAAATATAATTACAGGTAGCCCTCAACTTACAATAGTTCATTTGATGACCATTCAAAGTAACGGCGCTGAAAAAAGTGACTTAGGACAGTTTTGCGCACTTACCACCATTTTACTATCTCCACGGTCACGTGATCAAATTCAGATACTTGGCAACTGACTCATATTTATGGCAGCTGCTGTGTCCCAGGGTCATGTGAGCACCTTTTGTGACTTTCTGACAAGCAAAGTCAATGGAGACGCCAGATTCACTTAATAACTGTGTTACTAACTTAATAACTGTAATTCACTTAACAACTGTGGCAAAAAAAGTTATAACATGAGACAAAACTGACTTAATTCATTTAGCCACAGAAATTTTGGGCTCAATTATGGTCATAAGTTGAAGACTACCTGTAATCATAAAACTCCTTCTTTGTCATTACTCAAACCAATTCCAGGGCAGGATGTATGGGGGTTCCTTCTTCCCTGTTCTTCCTTCCTTTCCCCTTCCCGTCCCTTTTCAGTAGGCAGGTAAATGGCTTCTGGATGGGGCATAAACCTAGGGATTGTGAGACTGGGTGGGAACTGTCACAGACCTTTGAAAATGAAGATTACATGACTATAACAGGAGCCCAGCAGTGTAGCAGGAGCCAATAAAACTGAAACAGCCACAAGTTCTCTATATTTCATTCCCTTGGGAATCATGGGTCCTGGATTTGGGACACATTTTGTAAGTTAGCCCACTTGAGATATCTTGATTCAAAAACTGTTGCCCTATGATGCACCATTTTCATCCAGAAAATGTCATGACAATGAGAGTTTTGGTAGCACATGGATAAACTTTGTTCCTATAACTATTTTCAATAAAGTCTTTAATCACTTTCTTCCCAACAAGAATAGTATTGCTTAAACTTTAACTGTTAAAGAAAGAGAATAATCTACTAATAGTTTTGTACATCCAAAACTTACTTAGCTCTAAAATAATTTAAAGCAGACAATATTAGCTCTTATTATCCTATACTAGCCTAAATTGATTCCACCTTGGAATTGGAATTAAACATTCATATAAATTAGAACTTTTTCCCCTCAGTGATAGTCACACAATTTATTTCCCCTGGAAGTATTTCAAGACAGATAATTTAAAAATATTTTTCAAATCACTTTAAGTGCAGATTCAGTTCATGTTCAGATAACTTCTGAAGCTCAGAATAAAATCATATAGATTTATTGTGGAGTAATTGTAGTTCTGTACAACTTTTTCCGAGTAAACATCATAGGATGACATCGCTAAGCTTACTTTTAATGAAGCAATAACAACATTAAGCAGTATTTGTTCAAGCCTTTGCATACGTCTATAACTTGACTGCCTTGAGGCTTTCTCCTAAATATGTGGGTATAATATTGTTTATTAAAAAAAAGAGTGGATTGCCTTTAGTCATAAAAATACCCTTTATTTATAAATATGTCTACAAAATTATATTTGTTCCTTGGAAGATGTATAAATATCAACTTAAAAGTATGAGAACTCCACAAATAATATATTTCCAGTGTTTCCAGTAGCATAATTGCCAGAAATGTCAAAGTGAAGCCACTTTACTATGATTTTATGCGTGGCTGTCAGAACACATTTTTGAGTCAAGCTGCTGTTTTTTCTTGTTTTGTCATTTTGCCTTTTTTTTAGTATGATCATTTTCTTCTTTGTACTTTATAATAAAACAATCACCTTTTTTCTTTTAACTGCAAATTAATGCAGGAGAAAAAAACAGAACACAGCTATATAATCTGAAATTATAAAAGAGCAATATTCTTTCTTTAATACACCATCACATCAAAAATAGCAAAATTGTTATAAAAATTAAATATCAGTGCATCATTCTTAAATTACTATGGGTCAATTGGTCGGTTTGGCATAGAAAGTTTCATTTACATTCTGCATTTCTTTACCACTTTGTTTAGAATAATCAAATACTGACCAGTGATGAAGTGAATGATTTCAAAGGCAATATTTTCTACATCTTGAAATATTTTCACTGTCATCCTAAGGAAACAAGATGGTCTCAAACATCCCATCCTATTTTCTGGAACAAGTAAATGATGCCATTTTCGAAAAGTAATCCATTCAAAATGATCATCAGACACAGTTTGCGGCTAGTATTCAAAATAACTGCAAAAGAAAAGAAAAACAGAATGTGGTAGGGTTCCCAATAGATTTCCACAATGATAAGAAACAAATTAGTATGGACAAATGCTATTTCTGGTTAATGAGATGACCTGGTTTTGGCTCAGAAGCTAAACAGGGATGGGCTTACTTAGCGTTTGCCTTTCCTTGTTGAGCACAATGGTTCGTTAGTATCCTTTGCACATTAGGAAAACCAGTAATTCATGTAATATTCAATTCTGGTATTCTTTTCAAATATAGTAATTTAATATTAATAGTGATACTTATGCCCAAATCAGTATTATATTAGCGTAGGTTAAATAGTTATTACATTTTATTTTAAAAACTTGACATTTGGAAAGGGATCTTCTTATGCATCTGATAAAGACAAATTAGGGGGAAAAAATTCAAAATTACTGCACCAGAAGTGATGCTGTTTGGATTACTTAAAAACTCAGACACTATAGAGAATATAGTACTTAAGAACATATCTGAAATTTACTGATATTTCATTGGCAAAGAACTGGAAAAATAAACAAATTCCAGGACAGAAAAGGATATTGTATATGAATGATGTCATTCTTGTTTATTTTTCCAAGTCAAAATTAACAACAAAATCTAGATACAGAGACTACTTAAACATGTTATATTTTTAAACCATTGTTTTAATTACGGTTTTTAACTAGAATCAAAGATTATGTTTGCAGTTTTTGCTGTCTTATGCATACTGTTTCAATTTCTATGTATTTAGGGTTTTAATAAAGAAATGAAGTGCCTCTTTCAAGAATTTCAGTACTGCTGTATGTCTATCTGTTTCAAGTAGTGGAAACTCTGCTGGAAAATCTACCCCTGAACAACATTATTGTTAATACTGAAGTTAAATTAGAAAAATACCTCTAATTGCTTGAAAGTTTGACATCAGTACAAACACTTTAATGAGCTTGAGACACAGATGAGTGTAGTCATGCTCCCAAATAACTGCTGGAATCAGTAGAAGTTTTCCATAGCTGGATAACAGCAATGCTTTCAGAAGAAATATGAAATTTGCTTTGGTTTTCAGAACATCAGATCTTGCTAACCACAGAGCAGTGAAGATGCCAGTCAAAAAGACAGTTTGTTCTGAATGGGAGATGGGTATAAGTAGAAAGAAAATCATTTAGAGAAACAACTTAGAGTACTGTGTACAGTTCTGGTCACCGCACCTCAAGAAGGATATAATGGAACTGGAAAAGGTGCAAAAAAGGGCAACAAGAATGATCAAGGAAATGGAGCGCCTCCCTTATGAAACCAGATTGCAACGCCTTGGTCTCTTCAGCCTTGAAAGACGGCGTTTAAGGGGTGACTTGATCGAAGTGTATAAAATCATGCATGGGATAGAAAAGGTGGATAGAGAAAAATTCTTTTCTCTATCACACAATACCAGGACAAGGGGGCACTCCCTAAAGTTCATAGCTAAGAAAGTGAGGACAAATAAAGGGAAATATTTCTTCACCCAGAGGGTCGTTGATTTATGGAATTCACTTCCAGAAGGGGTCGTGACAGCTGTCAGCCTTGACAGCTTCAAGGCAGGGCTAGATAGATTCATGGATGCAAAGTGTATCGGTGGTTATTAAAACGGATGTCCATGTGCCGCCTCTATGTTGGTTGAGGCAGGCAGGATTCCCTTGAGTACCATTTGTTGGGGGTCAAGGGAAAGGGAGGGTTTTGCCTTCTCTTTCTGCTCAAGATCCCCATGTACAATTGGTGGGCCACTGTGTGACACAGAATGCTGGACTCAATGGGCTTTGGCCTGATTCAGCATGGCTCTTCTTATGTTCTTATGTTCTTAAATGATATCATAAAAAGTTCCTTAAGTAGCTATATAGTATTTTACTACATCTTACGCACATGCATTTTTAAATATTCTTTTGGAAGGCATGCACTGGGTTTAGATTAGGCATAGGAGTTTGTAATTTAAACATCGTAGTTTCAAGCCATTTAACATGTGAACTGTCCAATCCTAGGTAGTAAAGCTTCACTGGCCAATTTTGGATTGACAGAAGCTAGCTGAAAAGTTAAGGCTGCCATATTCAGGCTGTAAAAATCTGACAGCCACTAGGTGACAACAATATGTAATAACTTACATATATCTCTTCTTGCCATCTCTTGATTTTTACAGCCCAAATATAGTAGAGCAAAGAAAAGCAGGTTCTCTTGCTGTTACAGCAATTATTATTATTTACTGATTTTGTTTTATTGCTGATACTCAACATATCCTGGCTGTGTACAAAGAAATAAAGATTAAAAACTTCAAAGCAGCATCAATATATATATTATGATGCCCGGGATTTGCATTTTTAGTATTATTACGCGCGCGCGCACACACACACACACACACACACACACATTACTATAGCACAAATCAATAGTTAATCATATATGTATATAGAATTCTGAATACCATGAGAATTATATATCAGCATCTTTGATTTTTACGAATTGAAATAATTGTATTTTACGCAAATACAATATCCAGTTTTGAAGAATCTGAGATAAGTGTTTTTTGAAAAGCCATGGGATTTAGGATTGAACAGAGATTTGCACTTGGGTCTCCTAGGCCCTTTCTAGACACTCTCTCCTGAAAAATATTTACATTCATAAATATTGTGCAACATATTTTTACATATACTAACTCATGGTATGCTGCAATCTTCCGACTGTCAGATATCTTCCAGCCAAACTCAATGAAAGCAAGAGAAATACTGGCTACATGAATATATATCACAACACATTTAAGAATTTTAGTACAATTGAAGCAACTGTCAGTGTTTAAATCAGTGTTTCTCAACCTTGACAATTTTAAGGCATGTGGACTTCAACTCCCAGAATTCCACAGCCAGCGTTGCTGGCTGTGGAATTCTGGGAGTTGAAGTCCACATGCCTTAAAATTGTCAAGGTTGAGAAACACTGGTTTAAATGCTGCTGTTTAAAAGGACAGAAATAATAAAAGGATAGAAGCAATATCTCCTTCATTGGCAGCAATATTTGCCCACAGCAAATATTAGATCTTACCCAAAGATGCTATTCCAAACATTCGATAGAAATCCCATTCTTTGGCATATCTAATTAAATCATCAGGATCAGTACTTTGACTTGAATCCTGTAACTGCAGCCACCTGAGATAAGCTTCGCAAAGTAAACAGAATATGCAAAGCTTTCCATGAATCTGCAGTGGGAGAGAATATTAATGTCAAATGCAAATACTGTCCAATCAAAATACTGTATTGACCACAGAACTATAAGCATGGTAGGCTTATCATATTTTACTAGTACAATTAAGAAAGCCTGTATAGGTCATTTGATCGCCTCCATTGAAGAACAGCTAACCAAGCTATGCGACGTGCTTTGAAATCTTGAATAACTTCATACATTAAAAGTGAATCTGATACAGAATTCAGCTCAGACTGGGATCTAGTCCTAGACGACAACTTAATTCATGGATTTGTACCAGATCCAAAATTTGGTTTTTCTACACATAAAGCCTATTAGTTCAATTTTACAGAATACCTAAATCAGATTCTTAGTGATATGGGTTGAATTTATCACAGCTTATGATTCTACAAAGTGTAGTGAATACTGTGCTGACATACAATAAATTCAGTTATTTATAGCTAGGTAGTCCTTGACTCACAATAGTTCATTTAGTGACTGTTCAAAGTTACAATGGCACTGAAAAAAAGTGACTTATGACTGTTCTTCACACTTACGACCTTTGCAGCATCCCTACGGTCACATGATCACAATTCAGATGCTTGGCAAGTAGTTCCTATTTATGATGGCTGCAGTGTCCTGGAGTCATTTGATCAGCTTTTGCGATCTTTTGACGAGCAAAGTCAATGGGGAATCCAGATGCACTTAACAACCACGTTACTAACTTAACAAATGCAATGATTCACTTAACAACTATGGCAAGAAAGGTCGCAAAATGGGGCAAAGTCACTTAACAAATGTTTCACTTAGCAACATAAATTTTGGGCTCAACTGCAGTCGTAACTCGAGGACTACCTGTAATGATACACTGAAAAACTATAAAACCCAGCTTTACACCCTGCCCAGTATTCTTCTTCTTCTTCTTGTGCCATATCCGTTATTGGACGTTGGCGATCCTGTTTTTATCAGCAGCCGCACGAAAAAGTGAGGCAAATTCCAGCGCTCAATACTCAAACAGAGCCGACTGAAGTGACTACCTTGCCCCCGGAGCTCCTGCCATTTCTTACCATGCTTCTCTTTTGACATAGTTCCACTACAAGTTCCTCCACTAGGCTTACTATGATAGACATGCCCAGATCAGTATCTAGAAGCCAAGTGACTACTAAACATCAATTTGAAGATGGACATAAATATGATATTGTTAAAATATCATATTGTAAATCATAAATACATATTAGCTATCAAACCTAATATGGACACAAGCACTAAGCTGACTTCCAAATGACTATAGTATAATTATAGATCGGGCAGCCCAGGCAGATAGTAAAGAATGAAAAGAGTTAGATGTCAGAAGAGTGGCTGATAGTTGTAGGTCAAAGGATCATTCAAGGTAGGAATCAGGAAGTTCTAGTCAAACAATTTGCCTACTAAACAGCATTAAACTGCAATGTATAGATAGACTTCCAAAACAAACAGATGCTATGAATTCTCTCTGTATATTATATAATTATGTTTTATAGTGGCTATAGTTGTCCAGTACATCTCCAAAGTGTGCTTTATTTTGACCAGTTCCTCGATCAGGACAGAACTACAAACTTTCAAACTTTTACAAGTTAAATCCAATATTGCAATTTTTAGTATAGGAAGCCAATTAAAGTTAATATTGTCAGGTCCAAAGCAAATTAGCTTTTTCATTAGCTTGGAGCAAGATTGACAGATCCTATGGCAAACTAAAACAAGAAGCAGACACAACAGAAACTTACATTTATTTTTGTATTGAATAAGATATGTCTGTAAGCTTGTGCTTTGCATAAGATAGCATTAATTAAGATGATGACAGGATCATATTCTATATATTTGTCCACTGGCTTCTGGCAGGATTTCTGAAGGTAACAAAGCAAAAGCAAAGTAATATTTCCAGTAATATTATAGTGAACAAACACTTATTAAAGACTTTTTAAATTTCTGTTATGAATCAAGGGTTATCAGGGATATTATCTTCAGTTTTATATTATAGTTTTCACAAAGTAACATTTCTGTCACAACAACAAAAGAAAGTAATATTTTCATTTTACCAAGTATTAAGTTCAGCAAGAGTAAAGGGGAATGATTTGAAGAAATAATCAAAACAATTTAAACAGAAATAAGTAATAGTCACATTTTTAGCATAATATAAACATATTTAAATAACAGATTGTGATTAGGGAAAAAATATAAAAGAAAAAAAAATGAAAAAGGCAAGGCTATTTTAATGTTTTTTCTTACAGGCACATTTTTTCTCTTTTGCTATTTTAAAAATTATTTTATTATTTTTAACCATTATATTAAATCACATTTTGAATTCTCACTCCAATCCTAATGCAACAGTAGTAGTAATAATAATTTTAAAAGATAAATAACATAGATGTATGTATTCTGTTCTCCCCCAACATTTTACTTTTTGTTTTTCCTGTTGTTTTTTATTTAATTAATGAAAATCAAAATTATATTTAAAAAATTAGCCCAGGTACAGATTTAAATACTTCAGGCACACAACAAATGCAAAGTATACATTGAACTACAAGAAATAAAGAAACGGTCTGTAGCAGTTTCTGAAGCTAAGACTGAAAATATGCACTCATTTGTGAAGAACTTTTAACTTTTACTGGTTCCATTATACACTATCAAAATACATATATGCATTTGAAACCTAGACAAAGAGAAGTTTATGCTTTGTTTACAAGATAATATATGATGATCATAAAAACATGACCTGGTCTTTCAACACAGGAAGTACAAATGCATTCCAGACATACACCAGTCATAGATCATGGGAGGGTTGCATGCTGCGGCAGTGGAAGAAAATTTTAAAACTGGAGATTATTAGGAAATGCACAGCAATATTTATCTTAAAAATAATACAGAGCTGAAAAAGATAAGGATTTTAAAAGGACAAATCATCTTTTGGTGGTTGAGGGCTATATTTTAATATTTGGGGGAACTTTAAGGCATGCGGAGATCAGGGTGAGTACGCAAAATGGACATAGCTAGGCTGCAAAGGTAACATGTTTATAGCTTTAGAATAGTTGTTTGTTACATTTGCTGGAACTATATCATGGCATATTTATTTAATTTTTTTTATATACAGTATTTGGCAACCTGCAGAATAAAAATCCAGACAGCCACTTCTAATCCATAGAATATATTTGATCAAGGAAAAGGATGGTATCTCACATTCTGATTGGCACCATTATTACATAAATATACATTTCAGCTGTTATTTTTATGCAAGTGAATATTAACTGCTGTTTGATCGCATTTTTGCTATAAAACTTCTTTAATAAAATAAAATATAGTCGAGATTATGACCAATAAGCTCCATTGTAGTTTTTAATATCAGAAAAACCTGTTTTATTAGATTTGAATAATCTGCTACAGAAGGTTGACACTGGAAAGATACAACTGTAGTTAAAACATCTTATACTGTATTCACTCTTCCTACTGCAGACCTATGGAATACAGCTCTTCTGTTAGTTATACTAGCTGTCAATTGCCATTACTGTAGAAACTACAACATTTTTGGGGGGGCTTTCTGTTTCATAAGGGGAGTGCATCTAACTTAAATGATATTTTCCTTTCTCCCCAAAAACCTATTTCAAAAAATAAAGGAGGCTGAAGGATACTGGCTGTGCTGCATTGAACTGTAATCAAAGGGCGAAAATAGCAGAAACGGGGAAAGAACTACCCTGTAAGCCAGGGAATTTCCATTACTTACTGTTGCTCAATTACGGGCCTTTCATTCCCTTGAATTTCAATCCCATGTGACATAGTCCATGACAGACCTCTTCACTCTTTTGAGCCTCTGGGCCCATTTGGATTTCTGAGAACATGTCACACTCTCTCCTCATGAGACCTAATTTTAAGTCACCTAATTATCCTCTTCTTTTTTTATCTATTCTATTTTCTCTTTAACAGTTTGGTGCCCAAAAATGAAAATAACACTTGAGCTAAATCAAAGCAATCCTGAATACTATATAGTGCAATGATTGTTTCTGAGATCTGGAAACCACACTTCTATCAATGCACCCTTAAGTTGTTATATTTGCCTGTTTAAGCATGTTGACTGCTGACTCACATTCTAGTTGTAATCAATTCCAGATAATTGTCATATATACTGTTATGAGTTCACATATACAGCAATGCTTAAGTTTGAAAATCATTTTGAATTTTCAATGTTTCTGCATCAATATGATCTCAAACCTGATCTGTTCTGCAGTTACAACTCCTAAAACTAGACAAACAGAACCCAACAGAACAACTGTCAAAAACATTATACTGGTTCATGTTCCAAAACTTCATATTTGTATATGCCAAAAGTATATGAACTTTGGCTTTCAGTAACTAGTGTGCCCCTTTGGGGCAGAAATAACTTCAACAAAATATTTCCAATAACTGATCGATTTTGCACATCAGCATGGAAGAGCTTTAGCCCATTTCTCTTTACAGAACAGCTGCAAGAGATATTGGTGGGCTCACATGAACTTTCTCTTCAGGTACTTCCACATTTATTTAGGATTTAGGATTAAGGTTAATGTACAACTCTGACTTGGCCATTTGAAAACATAAAGTTTCTTCTGCTTTAACCATTTTTTGGTTATACAGCTTGTATGTTTTGGGTCACTGTGTTGCTGCAAGACCCAACATACCTACAAGAGTATGTTGAGTATCCCCTGCACATTTCCAGAAATAAAAACACTAGTCTTACTTTAGGTAGAGGAATCGTCTGAGCAAATGTCTTGCAAGATTAGAGTTGGATCTCTATAAGCCAGGGTTTCCCAAACTGTGAGATGTACCTCCTTTGGAGCAGTGCAGAGTCCAGGAGAGGTACGGTATGAAGAACCTTTTAGTTACATTGGTAAAATAATTTCAGCTTTCCCGCAGTTTCACTGTTATTGTCATTGCGCATTTGTGTTCATTTTGGTGTTGCATTTTTAGGAGAGGTGTGGGAGGTGTGACGCTAAAAAAAATTAGGAACCCTTGTTTAAAAGCTTTCAGATATCTTCAGGCTGTAAAGGACTTCATGCTGAAGAGCAATAAAACCTATGAATAAAATGTAAATAGCACTAAGTCTAAAGGTAAAACTTCAGATTCGGAGGGAATGTCGATACACTTCCCGTCAAGGATTAGGCTAGGAATTTGAAGATCCTCTTGGATCCGGGACTGATATTGAATAACTACATGATATCAGTGCAAGGTGGATCTATCAATTCGAAATTCCTGCTTCTTCACATAACTCACGCAGATAGAGATCCGCAGCACACCACGCTGATAATCCTTGTAGAGCTCAGTCGCTTTTGTACTGCATTCAACACAGCGGTAACAAGCAGACTCCTCCATTTTCCCCCGAGAAAAACTCTTGCGAAGGGTGTTCTGCTTCGTTCGCTTCCGGATTTCGCTCCAAAGCCGAAAGCCTTGCGGAGCATCTCGGCATTCGTAGTTTTGCGCTCGATACACAGCCCAGCGGAATTCTGGGCACAGAACTACAATTCCCAGAAAGTAATTCGCTCGCCCACTAGTTGCCGGGACTCTGAGGGAGGGAAACGCGAAAAAAAAAAAAAGGTAGAATAATCTGCGCAGGCGTGGTAGGAAGATGGCACCTGCTTGTGGCAGTCGGGGCTGCTGGCCGAGCGTGGCGGCGCTGAAGCTCTTTTGGACGCTGCTGGCGGTTATCCGGCCGGTGCTGGTTCTGGCTGAGCAGTATCCCTCCTTGTCTCTGCGCCATCAGCAAGGGAGCAGTTGTTGTCCGGGCTTTTGGGAGGCTGATTGGGATGGGGAGCAATACGCGGCAACTGCCGGAGACGGCGGTGAGTAACGAGGTAGAAAGAAGGAACCGGAGAGACCGGGCAGTTTCTGGTGGGAGAGTCGTAGGATGGCCTGGGCCGGTTTCGACTGCAAGGATGGCGAGTTCAGAGTGGAGTGCATCGTTTCGCCCGAAGGTTCAGCAGTTCAGGGAACGACTCCAATCGGTGTTTTTTTCAAACGTGGTTATTTTAAGGTTTGTGCATTTCAGCTCCCAGAGATTCTCGTGCTGGCTGGGGAATTCTGGGAGTTGAAGTCTACACCTCTTAAAGTTGCCATGATTGAAAAATTGTGGACTGCATGGTATCTGAAGAAGAGCTGGAATCCCAACAGGAGCTCTTGGAGGCTGAACACGTTCTTCTAGGTTGCATTTTTTTTTCTAGGGCAGTGTTTCTCAACCTTGACAATTTTAAGGCATGTGGACTTCAACTCCCAGAATTCCACAGCCAGCATTGCTGGCTGTGGAATTCTGGGAGTTGAAGTCCACATGCCTTAAAATTGTCAAGGTTGAGAAACACTGTTCTAGGGGCTGAAATGCCATCTTGTCCGGTGAGGGAATTCCCACCCTTATAAGGATGAGGTGGCCCTGTTGCAGGACATTTGAAGATGAGCGGAGCTGCACCCATGACAAAACAGCTTTAGGCACATGCCAGTTAATGGATTTTGCTATCTTGGTCAGTTGGATGGGATGAGTTTTGGTTAGCAGCCTTGATGAAGACAGGATAGTTAGTTAAATTTGGCTTGATGTTAGCCCTTCCTTGGGTTTGAGAGAGTAAAGAGAGAAAAGATTGGCTGTTGAGTCTAAGAAGTTGGAAATGTCTTTTTAAAGGAAGTGGTGGTAGTAACTTCTTCAAAAGAGATGATTAGGCTGCTATGATGAAATCTTGCCTGAATCGGGAAAATAAAAACAGTTGTAGGCTGGCTGCTAACACCACCTTTTCTGGTGTGATACTTGAACTGATCTTGATCATTTCAAGACTGATTTTCTTTACTCTGGCTTTAGGCCTAGTTTGGCAGATATCGTCTTAAATGCCCTCTCCCAGTTCGATTAGTTGTTTGGGATCCCTCAATATATTTCCCTTCTGGACCAATTCAGAATGCTATGTTTGACCTAAAAACTGGTTAATAGCTCTGACCAGGTTATTTGAAGGAAAATTATCATTCTTGTTTATTTACCAGGCTCCTAAGATTCTTCCCTAGGCCTTTCTCTAGCTACTCTAGACCAGTGAGGTATGAGAAAGAAATGGGAGGCACTCTAGACGTAACAGTCAACAAATGGGAGAATATCTTGTTAGTAGCTTATTTCATAAATGGCAGCTCAGTCCAGATTGCAACAGGCTCAGGAGAAGAGCTGCAACCTATTTAAAGAGACTGCACCTCAATGAATTAATTATTAGGAGTGGGCTGGAGATGGAAGTTTATGTGATTCTACTTGATTGTGCCCTTCAATATGGAGCTAGACTGGTGAAGTGGCATGTTATTCCTCCATAAATGATAACAGAAGAACCAGAGAGAAGTTTTTTTTAAAAAAATGTACACCATTCTGAGTGAATGTGATCAGAAGAAGTAGGTATTATGTTAGGTGTGATGATGGATGAGGGAGAACAGAAAAAAGTGATCAGGCCATTCAGTGATCATAGAATAAATTAAAATAATGAACGAGAATCACTTAGAAAAACTGTTCTGGAGATTTAAGCATATGTTTATTCATAAATATACATAGCAAAAAACTGCAGGTAAAGTTAAAGCATAATTGATTATGATAGAGATAATTTATGAGGGACACAATGATGGGGTCTGAATGTGGGACAGAACATTTTTTATAGCGTCAAGAATGAATCTTTGGAAGAAAAGAAAAATAGTGAAAAAACAAACAAAAATAAAAGTGGAACAATTGCAGGAAAAGAAAACGGGGCCTTTATGAAAAAGTATTACTAGATTACTCTTCCCAAAAGAATGAAATGGACTTAAAGAATGCGGAAGTTGGAGCAGCAAACAAAATTGTGGGGAGCTGCAGAAGTGTTTGGAATTTTAATGTAATTGGATATATAAAAAACAATAATTGGAAGTATAAAGTGGAGAAGGCTATGAAGGGAAAACATTCATGTAAGATTTTAAAAGGTAAAAGTTTCCCCTGCTCAGTCACGTCAGACTCTAGGGCAGGGGTAGGCAACCTTGGCTCTTTTATGACTCGTGGACTTCAACTCCCAGAATTCTGGGAGTTGCAATCCACGAGTCATAAAAGAGCCAAGGTTGCCTACCTCTGCTCTAGGGGATGGTGCTCATCTTTGTTTTCTAGCTGAGGGAGCCAGCGTTGTCTGAAGATGCTTCTGTGGTCATGTAACTAGCATGACGATATATATTGAGGTGCATGGAATGCTGTTATCTCCCAGCTTCCCACCAAATTGGTATATATTTATATGCATTTGCATGCTTTTGAACTGCAAGGTTGGCAGAGTTGGGACAAGAATGGGAGCTCACCCTATTGCATGATGTTTGAGTATCGAACTGCCAATCTTCTGGTTGACAGCCCAGTATCTTAACCACTAGGCCACCATGCCCCCTCATATAAGATTGCTGCAAAAATGAGGATGAGAAAAATAGTTTGAATAATGTATATGAAAGAGTTGCAAAGAATGTAATTATGATGAAAAGAAACTGAGAAAATCCATATCATGATGGAAATAAAGTATTTTGAAGTATATTAAGAAGACTATGGAATGAATAAAATTAAAAAAATAAAAATAAAAGTGAGGAATAATTTGAATAAAAGTGAACTGAGTGATTATTGAAATGAATATTTTAAAGATCTGTGTGAGGATGATAGTAAGTTAGTTCTTTCATGAAGCCAATCTAGTGTGATAAACTTGCAATTAAGACGTTATTCAGTATGGGAACAACTGGTATAGAAATGCTCTTTCCATATCTAAACAGCACTACTCTCTTTATTTAACTTGCCCTTAATATTGTAAGGCAGCGGTTCTCAACCTTTTTCAGGCCGAGACCCCACCTGCGCCACCCATGCACAGTGTGACCCTGACCTGCGCCGCGCATGCGCGGCGCGACGGGCCAAATCGCGCATGTGCAGTGTGCGCGCGATGGCCCGAACCGCGCATGCGTGGCGTGACGGGCCAAATCACGCATGCGCGGCGCGCGCGTGACGGGCCGAACTGCGCATGCCCGGCGCGCGTGCAACGGGCCGAACCACGCATGCGCAGTGCGACGGGCCGAACCGCGCATGTGTGGCGTACACGCGACAGGCCGAACCACGCATGCGCGGCGCGACGAACCGAATCGTGCATGCGCGGCACGCGTGCGACGGCCGAGGGGAAATGGGGAAAAAAAATGGCGGACTGCCGTGTTTGGCGACCCCCGTGAAACGGTCATTCGACCCCAAATGGGGTTGCGACCCACAGGTTGAGAACCGCTGTTGTAAGGTGAATGTACTAGTTAACAGTTATAACATTTCCATTTTAGATTTACCAATTTTGCACTTTCATGATTCAGACTGGGAACTACAAGGGTCTTCATCTTGTGAACCTCTGCTTTCTTGCACCACAGAAAAACTTTTGGTAAGTTTTTTCATTGTGTTCAGGATAAAGAATCCTGAAAACAACCTGCAGTATAACTTTGTTGGAATTGTTCCATAACTTTTGGTTGGAGTTGTTAATTTAATGCATAAAACTTTTTTTCAGAGCCAAGCGAAAATACTTGCCAAAGGGAAAAAAATTCCATTTGCTACAGATGATGACTATACAAATGAAGAATTAGGTAAGAGGCAATATGAATTTCTAAATTAGTTTCATTTATGTGAACTGAACAATAAGGAACAATGAACACACCCCATAGATCACCATGTCTAAAGGTATGATTTAGTATGAGCTAAAGCTAGTACCGGTAGTAAAATCCTCCTATCCATTTCTGGATGTGTTCATGGGACAAAAGTTCAGTATGAAATATTAACTTATTTTCTCTGGTTAAAACAACAGTTTTGAGGATACCTTAAAGACTAGAAGCACAATCTTGTGTCCTGCTGAATTTAATCACATTTATTAAACAATGTTGTATCCAAATGGATGCTAAGGGCCAGTAGTATGAGCACTCCATGAAATAAGGCTAATTTGGGCCTATATTATTCCATATAAATCTCATAAGCCTTTTCTTCCCTCATCACAGTGATGTTCTCATAACTTATATGAGGCCATGCTCCAAATAGTTCTTTAATCTCTTCTCTGTAAAATAAGTTCGCCAATTTTATACAGCTTTGTGTTAAAGGGTGTGATTTGACCTCCATGTGTAATTACCTGAGTTGTAGATTCAGATGGAGATAAAATAGCCCAATGGTTTAACTCAGAGGGAGGGAGGAAGTGCATAATTTTCAATCCTCTGTAACTTTGGGGCCCACTCAGACACAGCTATCTCAGAAGGCAGCAGAATATTTGATGTGTATCTTTTTTTTTCTTTTTTTTGGTTTGTTTATTTTTATTTTTTTAAATTAAAAATTATTTTATTAAAACCATCAACATTAAACATAAGTTCATATTAAAAAGCAATCATCATATTAAAAAGCAATCAATTTGATGTGTATCTTGATCTCAGAGCTAAGCTCCAGCCTTATGAAACAAAGGCAATGCTGGCAAAGCAGTAGTATTGGAATAGTATGCCACCTCTCTGAAAGCCAATCCACCACATTCTACTGAAATTTTAAAGGAGCAGAAAAAATAATACAAGGTTCTGCCCCCCCCCAAAAACCTCCCTATTCTGGCATATTATAACAAATGGTTCCTGTAATGGCATTACAAAATTGCATTGTATCTTCTGTCATACCTAGATATATTACTTCCAAGCCCTTTATTGTGATCTGCACTTTAACACCTATGTGATGGATCTATCTTTATTCTCAGTACCTCAGTGACCCCTCCCCCCCAGGGACATGCAAAGAAGTAAAAAAAAATCTCATTAACCAGCTAAAATGTGGTAAAGCCTCTGACAGTGACTCTATTCCCCCCCCAATTAAATCCAATTCATTTGGTGGGCACTGCATTGTCCTTTCTTTTCATATATACACTAAGATCCCAGAGGGCTGGGAGGAGCTATAATTGTTCTCTTATATAAAAAGAGTGATAAAAATGACCCAGCTAATTATAGGCCAATTAGTTTATTGAGCATCATTAGAAAACTATATGCCAGGTATCTATTCATCAAACCTGAAACCTGGGTAATAGATGAGGGAATAATCAGCCCTGAGCAAGCAGGGTTTCAACTGGGATGATCTGCTATAGACCATTGTCTAGTGCTTCAACGTCTGGCAGACACATATACAGTGTTCATTCTGACTTGAATCTATATGTAGCCGTCATTGACCTCAGGACAGCATTTGATAATATCTCAAGGGTTAGACTGTGGGACATTTTGAGCAGATCCTTTATAGACCATAGTCTCTTACTCCTAATTTATAAGATCTATGATAAAACTAGCCTTAGAGCAGCGGTTCTCAACCTGTGGGTCGCGACCTTTTTGAGGGTCGCACGAGCTTTTCACAGGGGTCACCTAAGACCATCGGAAAAGACATATTTCCGATGGTCTTAGGCAGGGCTTGTCAACCGCCTTCTCTCCCTCCCCCCCTCAGCTCCACCTCACTTGTTTGTGGAAAATATGCTGCTTGGCAGCAGTCTGCACGAATTCTACCAAATGTGCCCTGCAGGGGGCGCATGAAGAGCGCAGGCGCAGAGCAAGGCCTCGCCCTCCCCAGAGACTCATTGTGCAGCAACCGGATTGACTTCTTCTCATGCACTCAGGTCAGCGAAGGGGAGGCCGCCGCAGCACCCAACTCCTGCGGCCATCAGCTGGCGACCCCCGAATTTGCGTTTGTCAGCGGGAGATCTGGGGACGGCCACCGGTCTCCTTTACCACCCCGCCCGTCCTCAACTCCTCCTCCGCCCGTTCATGTCGAGCCTGCCGGGGCTTGACAGGGAGAGAGGGAGGGAAGGAGAAAGGGACTCCTCCTCTCCTAAGCTTCAAAGCACGATCGGGTTCCCAAGGGCGCCACAATCCTCACGAAAGCGGGAAGGGAGGAGAAGCAAAGGGGGCGAGAAAGCTCGTGGCGGGCTCAAAGGAGCACCTGTCAGTGTTGGTGACGAGAAATTCCCCACAAACCCAGGGAAGGGGTGGAGAAAAGGAGCCCCCTTTGGGAGGAAACTGCCACCTTCTTATCCTTGGCTTTGCCAAGCCTCTGCTGGCTGGAACTTCCTTTCCTTCCCTCCCTCTTGGTCTCTTCCTCCTTCCCTCCCTCTCCCATTGTCCCTTCCTTCCTTCCTTCCTTCCTTCCTTCCTTCCTTCCTTCCTTCCTTCCTTCCTTCCTTCCTTCCTTTCCTTCGCCTCCCTCTTTGTCCCTCCTTCCCTCCCTCTCTCCCCTTGTCCCTTCCTCCCTCCCTCCCTCCCTCCCTCCCTTCCTTCGCCTCCCTCTTTGTCCCTCCTTCCCTTCCTCTTTCCCCTTGTCCCTTCCATCCTTCCTTCCCTCTTGTCCAGGATCGGGGCGAACCTCTACAGCTGATCCGTGCTTTTGCAGAGCAGCCAAGAAGCAGGTCAGCCGTAGCAGCTCTTCTTGGCTCCTGTCAACTTGCTCGAGCTTTGCTAGAAAACATACCACTTGCTAATTTAGCAGAAGCGCGAATCAGCTGTAGCCCAGCACTGATCCTGGGGCTTCTGCTAACTTAGCAAGCGGCATGATTTCTGGCGAAGCTGAGCAAGTGAGCTGGGCAGAGCTCTCCTCTGCCTCTGAAAGCCTGTCCCCCCACTTGTCCCTTTCTGGGCACGGAGGGGGGAGGAAGGAAGGGACGAAGAGGGAGGAAGTAAGGGACAATGAGAGAGGGAAGGAAGGAAGGAACAATGGAAGAGAGGGAAGGAAGGAAGGGACAAAGAGGGAAGGAAGGAAGGGACTAAGGGAGGGGAAGGGAAGGAAGGAAAGAAGGAAGGAAGGGACAATGGGAGAGAGGGAGGGAAGGAGGAAGAGACAAAGAAGGAGGTGAAGGAAAGAGGAAAGAAGGAAGGGACAATGGGAAAGAGGGAGGGAAGGCAGAAGGGACTAAGGGAGCTGAAGGAAAGGAAGAAAAGAAGGAAGGGACAATGGGAGAGGGAGGAAAGGAGGAAGAGACTAAGGGAGGTGAAGGAAAGGAAGAAAAGAAGGAAGGAAGGGACAAGGGGAGAGAAGGGAGGGAAGGAAGGAAGGCACCCACCCCAGTCCCATCCCAGAGACCCACACTCTACAACCTGAGTGATCAGCTGGCAACGCCCCCTGGCCATTGATCACGTGACCCTGGGACACTGTGAACATCATAAGTATGAATCAGTTGTCAAGCATCCGAATGTAAATCACATGACCCTGGGGATGCTGCAACAATCATAAGTGTGAAAAATGATCATAATTCGCTTTTTCAGTGCTGTTGTAACTTCAAACAGTCACTAAGCGAATTGTTGTAAGTCGAGGACTACCTATACTTTCCCATTTTTTTTTGGTCAAGTTTTTGATACCCCCTGGCCAGCTGGATGGGGGATTGGGGGTCACAACAACATGAGGAACTGTATTAAAGGGTCGCAGCATTAGGAAGGTTGAGAACCACTGCCTTAGAGAAAGATGTAACTGAGAAGGGGCTTTTCTGATTTTACTCAGCTTGTCAATAAGGATGTAAACCTTTTAGAAAGTTGATATCCCTGGACTTAAATTAGCTGATAAATATTTCCCAATTCTACTCTATGCTGAGGATACAGTTCTCTCACTGTATCCTCAGGTATGAAGCAGTAGGTATGAAGCAAATATTAAGAACCCTGGCATCTTACTGTAATGAGGAACAATTAGTTAACTATGAAAAATTTATGGTTTTAGGTTTTTTTCCAACAAAGGAGAGAGGCATAAGTTGACAATCAATTCTCATGAATTAGAGCAAGTCGGATGTTTTAAATATCAGGCTCTAGGAAATTAATAAGTAAATTGTGCCAGTTCTACAGATCAAAATATTGCAGTTGCAGTAACAAAATTTTATAGGCAATAGGAAGTAAATTGCATTTTAGTATCAATCAAACGGTTTATGGCTAAAATAGTTGCCAAACTATTATATAGGATACAACTTGGCATATCTATAAATCTAAGGGCTTATGAAATCAGTCAAATTTCCTTACAACTTTTTCAGTATCCCAACGTGTACCCCTAATGCAGTGTTTGAGACTTGAAACCAAGATGCCAAGCATTAAGGCTCAGGCCTGGACCAGGATTCTAATCTCAGGGTTCGAATCATATTTGACCATACAAGCCTGCTGCTTCTGGTGTTGTCAGATAGCTACCAATCTCATTGGCACCATACCTGTGTGGAAGAAGTTTGCAGTTTTGGCCTCTCCCCTGAATATTTAGCCTTGAAATTTAACCCTTAAAATTTAACCCTTGAAATTGCCAAATCAATAATAAAAATAAGAATTAGGTACAGTGATTACAAAATAATATCACCAGGGCACCTGAATTCTATTCCCAAATGCTAGGTAGCCACATCACTCTTCTTCAGGTTTATCTCTATGATCTTACCCTAAGCCAGGGGTAGGCAATCCAAAACACTCAAAGAGCCACTTGGACCTGTTTCCCATCGAAAACAAAACACTGGGAGCCGCAAAACCCTTTTGATATCTAAAATGAAGATAACAATGCATATATCCTTTTTTACCATTATATATATATACATATACATATACATATATATATATACATACACACACACACACATACATATACATACACACACATACATATACATACATTCATACATACATACATACATACATATATATATCTATCTCATAAAGGTAAAAAAGGGTATATGCAGTGTTATCTTCATTTTAGATGTCAAAAGGGTCTCTCTGTTTCTATCTCTCCCCCCCTCTCTCCCTCCCCCTCCCCCTCCCCCTCTCCCTCTCTTTCTCTTTCTCTTTCTCTCTCTCTTTCTCCATCTCTCTCTCTCTCTCTCTCTCTCTCTCTCTCTCTCTCTCTCTCTCTCTCTCTCTCTCTCTCTCTCTCTCTCTCTCTCTCTCTCTCTCTCTCTCTGCCCTTGGTTTGCCAGTCCTCTTCCCCCACTCTCTTTCATTCTCTCTCTTTCTTCTCTCTTTCTCTCCCTCTCTCTCTTTCTCCCCCCCTCTCTTTCTCTCCCCCCTCTCTCCCTCTCTCCAATCTTCTGCTCATCTGGCAAGCTGGCTTCAAGCTGTTCTCCAACAAGCTCAGGGGTAGGCAACCTTGGCTCTTTTATGACTCATGGACTTCAACTCCCAGAATTCCTGAGCCAGCATAGCTGGGCTACCTAGCTTTCTCCTGCCCTTCCTGCTTCCTGCAGAGACGCAGCAAAGGGAGGAGCTCCGCCCAGAGAGAGAGAGAGAGAGAGAGAGAGAGAGAGAGAGAGAGAGAGAGAGAGAGAGAGAGAGAGAGAGAGAGAGAGAGAGAGAGAGAGAGAGAGAGAGAAGGGAAGTGCAAGTGCCTCTCTCTGTCTCTGTCTCTGCAAATGGCAGAGGAGGCTTCGGAGCCGCAGGTTGCCGACCTGTGCCCTAAGCAAATATAGATGGGCCCTTTTCAAAGCCTAGCTTGATCCCCTCCAGCACTGTTGCAGGAGTATTTCATGGAACTCCTTATATTGTATATAAGAGACTTTGTTCTTATGGATCCAGGGTCATAGAAGCTCTTGCCTCTATCCTTGTACAGTGCCCTTTTTATAATGGCCTAGAATATACTTTGATCTCCCTAATTATTTATAAAATTGATGGTCATACTGATAAACGTTATAGGTTTTGTTTTTTTTACTTTTTAAGGGTTGCTAATACTACACTCACATACCAGGTGGCCAAATATCTTCATCAAGTTATAGAATTACACAAACGTTTTAATTAGATATATTCTGTTATTTTCTTATTGTTTTCTTTTCTCCTTGATAATGAATTGCTGTTTCTCTTTTCCTACTGTAAAGGCAGAAAACCATAATAAAGTGATTTAATTTGATTTGATTCATATACATATTATCTGTCTATATCCCCTTCATGTTGTTTGAGAGGGTGCCCAACCTTTTGAAGCAGATATATGGAGATTTCAAAGAGCAATAGAATAAAAGAAGAGTGAAAATTACTTTTTTCTCTTTCTCAATTTTATTAACAAGAATTTTTTTTAATAGGAAGATGAGGCAGATCATTATCTCGTGTGGTTCATTAATTGGTAGCAAACCTTACGCAAGCAACACATTGATATTTTACTTACAAGATAGCTTTTAGCTAACTATTACTTTGATTAGTATATTTATTGACTCTTGTACAGTAGTGTTTGATCATGAAATTGGGTCATCTCAATATCTGGTTTTGAGGATTTACAGTTCAGTTCCTTGTGGGATTTTCAGCAATCCTTATATATGTCAAATGTATAATTTACAGAAGCTTGATTTAATAAACTAAGCTATTATTTTGACAGCTATCGCTTATGTATTGATTGGCAATGGCTTTTACGAGGAAGCAATACAACATTTTTCAACAATGCTTCAGGTAACTTTTCTTTTTCATGTTTTTATTAATCTTTAGTAAAAAGAAGAGCTTCCCCAAACACACCTTTCTTGGGGAAGAGTGACAGGGACTAATATAAACTTAATATGCAAAACAGAGGCTTTTAGGATT
Organism: Bothrops alternatus; assembly: GCA_034064705.1. Classification (NCBI taxonomy): domain Eukaryota; kingdom Metazoa; phylum Chordata; class Lepidosauria; order Squamata; family Viperidae; genus Bothrops; species Bothrops alternatus. The sequence continues at coordinate 16,048,607 of JARGCV010000023.1, forward strand.
GAATTAGCATTTAAAATTGTAATACATTCTCATATTAGGGCAAAAGGCATCATATACTAGAACGGCTTGTATTCAGGCGGAGAAAAAGTGGCTCAAAGAAAATTATAGGAAATATTTCTTATGGGTGAAATCCAGTGACATCTTTCTAATGAAAACAATTTTCACTTGTGGAGTTGATGTATTCATTTATACCTAATCCTCCGCAGTAGAGTTTGAAGATTTATTTGGAGTTACAAGGCATTTCAAATTTAGGAGAGAATGAACGAAAGTCTCTTTGTTTAAATAGGTGTCATGGAAAAATGTCATACATGAATGTACAGTTGCTTTTGACATTAGGAGTACACAACCATTTAGAGCAGACATGTCAAACGTGCGACGTCACGTGACGCCGCGCAGCATATCGGAGCTTTTTCCCCATTGCTGGCAATGGGGTGGGCGCAGTTTCGTTGTGATGGCAGTTTGACATCCCTGATTTAGGGTATCAAGGGTGGCATGCAGTGGTAAATGATGGCTTGGTATATTCACACCCATGCAAATAATGTCACTGCTGGAGTGAAAAATCACAGTCCTCACCAGCTGTGAAACAGCTTTGATCAGCTGATTGCGCAATACTTGAGACTACAGGTAGTCTTTGCTTAATGCCCACAATTGAGACAACAACTCTGTTGCTAAGCAATGTTATTAAATGAGACATCATGTGATCATGATGGACCTACAACCTCATTTCCACTTGACTGGTTAAGTAGATCACCCATGGTTGTTAAGTGAGACACCCTGTGTGACTTGCAGCTTTACTGCTGGCTTCTCCATTGACTTTGCTTGCTAGAAGCTAGCTATGAAGCTCGTAAATGGCAATCAAGTGATCCTGGGGTATTGTGACAGTTGTAAAGTGCCAAAATCTTGATCACATGAGTTGTGGAGACCCTGTGACACTGTTGCAAAGTTACTTTTTCAACACTGCTGTAACTGAATGGTCATTAAACAGGACATTCATTAAGGGAGAATTACCTGTGATCTGTCCAGTAACCAGAGTTTTTTTTTAGAAAGAAACGCAAGGTCATTTAAATCACTAAAAGCTGTATCTGCAATAATTTATTACTGTCTTGTTATATGTTATTATATTAATAACACAGGAAAGCTTATGAAAATAAGTTGTTGTGAAAGCCCTTAAAATTAAAGCTAATTGTTAACAGCATGAGCAAAAGCTGCAAGTACTTCTGGACCCAGATGCATCAACCTGTAAGTGGAGATTTCATGGGGCTTTTTTTCCCTAGATTGTGTTAAACTTCTTAATTACAGAATTTAGTGCTAAAATATATGCCTCACAGTTGTCTAAAGTCTACTTTACTTTGCGGTGCATAGGAACAGCCAGAGCTCATCAGTGCAATTTATGGGCAAGGGATAGCATATGGAAAGAAAAGGCAACATGTGAGTATTTAATATATTTAAAGCAGCTGACAATTACACTGCATTTCCTTGGTAGTGTATAAACCAGGGGTTCTCAACCTTGGCAACTTTAAGACTTGTGGACTTCAACTTCCAGAATTCCTCAGCCAGCAAAGCTGGCTGAGGAATTCTGGGAGTTGAAGTCCACAAGTCTTAAAGTTGCCAAGGTTGAGAACCCCTGGTATAAACTCTTGTGAATTCAAAATGTTTGAAAGCTCGAAATAGATCATTCTGTGCTTATTAGAAATATTCTGATATTTCCAACTATTCTGGGAGTGTTTCAGACACTAAGCACTTGTTTTGCTCAGCAACATTTCAAGTCTGGCCACAATAGATATTTCATACTTGGAACTCGGTGTTTCAGGCTCCACTTAGTTCAGAGTCAAGGTTTTACGAAGCACTGCATGAAATGACTTAACGTACATGCATCAGCAGATCCAGAAGAGGGGCAGTTCTGCTGAAATCCTTGAAAAAAAAGCCTCTTGTTTTGTTTTGCTTGTAAATGGCCTGGGCCGATATCTAAATTTTGAAGATCAAGATTTAGAACAACCTCATTGCGCTTTGGAAGATTGTCTCCCCCTGAAGCGAGATTGGCCCTGACTTTGTTGGCTTTCCAGGAGAGCCTGGAGAAATGGCATGGTCACCTGGCCTGGGGAATCCAGTGATCTTGGTGGGGAATCTGGTAAGTGCTTGTGCTGTTAGAAAAATGAATGGTGTTCTCCTGCCGATTATGTTTTTATGGTTTTAATATTTTGTTTTTAATCATTTTTGTGGTTATTTCTTGGTTACGTTTGTATTTTTTGTCTGGATTTTTATAACGTTGTAAACTGCCCAGGATCACAGTAGTTGTAAATGTAAAAAATAAACCCTGAATCGGTATAATTTCAAATTTATGTGGTAAGTATTCTCTTTCTTGATCAATATTGAATTAACATCAAAACTTTAAATAAAGTAGGGTGAATTATCAAAAAAAAAGGGAGGCTATGTAAAATAGTTCAAAAATATTTGCATTTGTGATTCTTTTAGGAGTCCAAAAGAAAATGTGTGAAAAGATGGCCTTTTGACCTGGTGGAGAGTGGCATCCTCTGCTGCCTTGAATTTGAAATTGGCATGGCATTGTTGTAGAAACAGCCATATTTTTATGCACTCTTTTTCTTTTAGCAAAACCAAAATCGTTATTCACCTCAGCTTCTGATTTCAAAGTATACAGGACATTCGGTTAGAAATGGCCCAGTGAGCCCAGGAGTTCCAATTTTGTTACCAAAGACATAGATGGAAGCAAAACTACTTTCATCTCCAAAATATTGTTGAGAATGAACATAAAGAACAATTTTAATAGATCATTGAGCTATATTTGTCGTATCAAAAGCTCCTTTATCTTGCTTACATATGAAAGCAGTTGGTTTGATGCTTTTGGGTGTTGTTCATTCTAAACTTTCTGAACCTAACTTCACTTTAATTAAAATAAATATATCAAAGCTCATATCCATTATTTTCCAGGATATTAAAAATGCCGAGCTTGCTTTGTTTGAACTAAACAGAGTAATTAATCTGGCACCAGATCATCCTGAAGTGTTTGAACAACGAGCAGAGGTACTTTTCCCTTTTTAAAATAGTCTGATATCTATATTTTTTCTTAAATTATTGAAAGTTCTTTACTGTTGAAATTATCTTAAAGGCAATGTAACGTCTGTGTGCATTTTATGCCATCTATATAATTCAAAGGATAATAGTAATAAGCTTTGTTATACAGTACTTTATACAACTATCAATCTATTAAGAATAGTTACAGTTATTTGGGTGAAAAATAGGCAGAGTCTGAGGATAGAGAAGATAAAAACCAGCTAAAGCTAGTTTTCTCCCACTATTAACCTTAAATACATTAAACCAGACATGTCAAACTCACAACGTCACGGAGCTTTTTTCCTATTGCCGGCAATGGGGTAGGCGCGGTTTCTTGGTGATGCATCTGGCCCGTGGGCCGGCAGTTTGACACCCCTGCATTAAACAATGTATTATAATTACTTTGCAGTTGAGCATACTGAGGTGTATAGTTTACCTTGGTATTTATTAGATGTTTAAAACTGTTGTTGTCTTGTATCTCTCAGCTTTTTACAGAAATAACATAGACAATATCACAGTATCAACTAAAATAGTGAAACCTTAAAAAAAACATTTAGGAGAGTAGGTTAATGGGTCAGCGCTGGGAGAAAACCATTCTTTACCTCCATTCCGATTCTTCAATTAACCCAGATTGAAGCTTGCCTCAAATTGATTATGACCAAAAAAAAAAAGGTTAGATTGTTTCTTTGGGACTTTGAGCTTAGATGTATAGTGTAGATATTTTGTCTTGTAATTAAAAAGAACCATTATTTTTCTTTTATATGGCATGTTTGCTGCCCAGAGTTTTATGGATAGATGGTCAATCTTACAAATCTGATAATAAATACAAAATAAACAGGCAACTTCCAAACTGCTGGAGCACAAGGATAACCTCTTGGTCTCTTTTTGTTAAACTATGAAACAGGAATCATGATGCTATCCTGTAAAGAAGTAAACTCTTGCTTTTAGCTTTGTCATTAAGAATAATTGTTTGCTCAGTATTTTAAAATGACAACATAAAATTTTATTAACAAACAGATATGTCCTAAGTAGCACAGAGGATCTATTCTGGAGGAACCAGGCAGAAAGTTCCTTCTGATTGGCTTAGGCATGCTGTCTGAGGAATTCTGGGAGTTGAAGTCCACAAGTCATAAAAGGGCCAAGTTTGAAAACCCCTGGCTTAGTCTATGAAGAATCCTGCATGTGTAATAAGGCAGAGAGTAGAAAGAGCATCAATAAGCAATACTGTTGTTGAGAAAAGTAGAAGTTCTGAATTTGTATAATACTGACAATTTGGACAGAGGGAGTAGTGGTCAGGGGTGGTGGTCATGTATTTGGAATCTAGCAGGCAAGAGTGACCAGCCCATTATCTTTATTTATTTTTTTTAAAAAAATATTTTTATCCTGCCTTTATTATTTTTATTATGTATTTTTATAAATAAGGTGGTGAATATACACAATACTCCTTCCTCCACCTATTTTCCCCCAAACAACAACTCTGTTTGGTAGGTTGAGTTGAGAGAAAGTGACTGGCTTAAAGTTACCCAGCTGGTGACTCAGTCTTCTACTTTCTAGCTTAGTGCCACAACCACTAGACTAGACCAAACTGGTGGCTCTCATTGAAAGATCTCCTCTGATTAAATAGGAACGCTTTCATCTGTCCTGTTCTTTGAAGATGCCAAAATTGTAAACTGGAAAACCCGTTTAATTAGAAATGCTGTGTAAACAAATCAGCCTTCAAAGAGCATGTAAATATAATTCCTTTTTATATGTCTGTGTATATGAAATTGTGTTTGACAAATGCAGCCTGTTCTACAATTTTTGTATACATGGATTTGGAGTATTTTGAACAGAAATAAATACATCATTTCAAAAGAGCCCCAAATCACTGTCTAACACTAAGTATCCTTCTTTTAGATGGGGAAATAAATAAATAGCCTTGTTTTTAGAAAGGGAAATAATAATTTCTGTCTCTCATTGCACAGTTAATGAATTATTTGAATAGTACTTGTGTTCTTTGACTGGATGGAAAGATGGAACTAAAGGAAGAGGTTAGCACTGTTGAGCAGTTAGCATTTCAGAAAGGTTGTTCAGGTCTAATTTTTATTCCCCATGAACTAGTTCAGTGTTGGCTTTGATAGAGTGACTTATGTCTATCGGCTCGTACAACCTTCAGTAGACTATTCCATCATTCTTCTGCTGCCATTTTACCGGCAAAGATTAGTAAGATTTTGTTTGTGTCCTCATCACTCTCTGGAGGGCTTTGGCACTATACACTTTTTCTGGCCTGTGCAACAATCTTAGCTGTAAGGTTGTCTCTGATGGTGCTTGCTGGTGCTGGTCTTTGATGATACTACTGCTGCCACTTGCCCACCCACCTAGACCACTGGAGAGTTGCCACAATTGATGCTATCCAATCTGTTGAGCTGGAGGGAGAAAAATCTTCCATTTGGCCATTAAGTGGAGGTGGATGATGATCATGATGATCCTTTGCTTGGTTCTGGTGTCTCTAACTCTTGTTGGTTTAGTTTTATTCATATATCTGGCATATCTCCATCTCCAAGTGAATGATTTTCCAATACCACATGGCCTCTTGGCTGAGGCCTATTTTTGACAAACTGATAAATGAGATGGTGATTGCCAAGGCTGTTTCATTTGATCACCTGCTATTTTGTAACGCTGGCTTTTTCCATTTTTTTCCCTTGCCTTTTGGGGGTGTTTGTTCTCATCCTTAACATGGAACCTAGAGATTTTACTAGTTTTTCCTGGTAGGATGAAAGACTGACTGAGGCGCTTCCTCCATAGGTCAGAAGGAAGCCTACCTGCCTTCTAACTAGAAAAGGTGCCATTAGCTATTGCTGTAGGCTCTATTTTTCAATATCCAGAAAGATGCTTCATGATTAAAGCCAAGTACCAATCCTTGCTAAAATATTATTTTGGATTTATAGATATTGTCATCTTTGGGTCGAATTAGTGAAGCACTGACTGATATCACTAAAGCTATTCAGCTGAAACGCTCAGCGCAGCTTTATCGACACAGAGGTATTCTTTACTTCATATCTGAGGTAAGACTTCAGTCCCTCATAGTGACTTCAGTATGAGCATTAAGTATCCAGACATGTGAAAAAAATTACTTTAGGCTCAGTGTGTTTTTGGAATGTATCCTTAGGGATTCTCTTGAATGCGGAGGTCTCCCCCCTAGAGTCTGCAATTGCAGCAGATATTTTTATTTACTTGACTCTCCCTCCCCCAGATGCCTCTGTTTGAATTTTCATTCTTCTCCTGATATAAAGTTATTGCTATAACCAAACATTTAACAATATTATGATAATCATAACATTAGGAAATGTTGTTCAAAAAGTAAGACAGTTTTTCCATTCTTCCTGCCTTCCATAACACACCTCTTCCAGTAAGATTAGCTCATGGAGGCTTAATGTGAATCTGCTTGTAAAAATAGGTTATGAAGGTGTGGGAGAATCAACCCAGTCCTTGCAGGGAAACTGTACAGAACAAATGCTTAATGCTATGACATCTTTTTTTAATTTTTTTTATTTTAGTTACTTATTTAAGGCATTTATATACTGCCTCTATAAAAATATTCAAATCTGCTTACATTTTTGTACTCAAAGAGAACATAAATATATCAGTTTGGGCATTTAAAAAAACTTGATGAATTAGGTCTCAGTATTTTAAAAATTTAAAGAATAACTGGTATCTTTAGGTGTTGGAATTAAGTCATTCCCACAAAATGTCTTTGTTATTAGTGTAAATGCTATAAATGCAGATAGTTTTTCCCCCAGTCCCATTTATTAGATTAAGTTGGACAATCTGTTTTTATGCACATTTTTTCACAAGAGGTTCCTGCTACATTCCAGTGGTTTTTACTAGGAAAAAAGCCTTACGAAATTCAGCAGGTCTTACATTAAGAAAATCTAATTTAATTTTGCCTAGTTGGTGTGCGATTGGTAGTTGTGCTTCTGTTTTAAGAATTAATATTGTGTAAGTCATAATATAAGTATTAAATGATATATTTTGGATAGTTCTAGAATTTTTCTCTATCTGATGAAAGCTATTTTTTCTGCAATAGGACTATGCAACAGCCAATGAAGATTTTCAAAACTCTCTCGAGTTGAACAAAAACCAACCTGTTGTTATGCTTTACAAAGGTTTATCCTTTTTTCATAGAGGGCTTCTAAAGGTATGGAATTCCTACCCTATGTTTTCACACATGCAAAAATTTGCAATTATACTATTCAGGTGGGTTTGATTGGGAATGGTTGGGGTAGAAAAATAAACAGACAAACAGACCTGTTTTTATATCTAGTCATACCAATGCTTAATTTAGTCCATTGTTGCTTTTCCCCCAAAAGTTAGTGGCAGAATAACATTACTAAGCCATAATTTGGTTTATTTGGCTTTGCCTTAATACTACACGAGGACCAGATTACAATATATTTTTCAACATCATGATTAACACAAACCATGACTTAGTCTATATCAACCCAATTCTTGTTTCTTCTAAGTATTTTCCTAATATTTCTTGAGTTCATATATCCTGGAAATCCTAGGGCTGAACCTGGAACCTCATGTTTCCCAGTACATATTCAGATCTTGAACTCTGTCGTCTGGTGTTTAATACTGAATTATTATCTGTATTCATCTTTGCAAATTTATCTGAGGATAAAGAATGCTTGTTATCATTTATAGGAGTATTTTAACGTCACTTGTTTTTGTCATTTGTCACTTAATGTGGTCTAGACTTTTATTTTGCTTTCTATTTTCTGTTAACTGATTATTGTAATGTCCTCAATATCTTTCCTCTTTACAAACCATTGAAACCTCTGTCACTGAACAAGCTGATTAAAGGCAGACTGCCTTATTTTCCTTCATTGTACTTAATGAGCTTGAAAATGCTTTCATTAGTCCTGGGTGTCCTGCTTTATATTTAACTATATTACTTGCAGCATGGTTAGGAGTTAAGATGGAAGACATCTGAAATTTCAATAATTATTTTAATTTGTGCTTGAGAATTATTATACCATTTTTTTTAAAAAGGCCAAGTTGTCATCCCTATTTTTGTGCCTGAGGTACGCCATTAAAATATTTCTGACAGATAAATTTAGAAGTCTGTATCTTTTTATCAATTAGCTGTTGTCTAATTTTAGTTCTTTGTTAAGTTTGCCATGTGGTTGCTAAACTACATGATAGACACTAGTCTTGTAATGTGCCTTAGAGTGCTTGCATGATATAGCTTCACACAGGTTCTAAAAGAAGAAATATTTTGAAATGTTTTGCTTTATATTAAAACTAATATATATGTAGTCTATAACAGGAATCATAATCTTCCTAATAATTCCTGTCAGTAAGTTGTTGTCCAGATCTTTCATCCAATATGTATATACTCATTCTAAAAGGTGAATAAAAGTAAAGGAAGTAGTTCAGTTTTGTGCTTTTCACAGGAAGCTATTGAAATATTTAAAGAAGTCCTGAAGCAGAAATCAGATTTCATAAATGCCTATAAAAGTCTGGGCCAGGCTTATCGGTAAGCAGCTTCGAAATTCTCTTAACTTTAATGTTTCTCTATCAAATATGCATAGCGCAAAAAAACCCACAACCAAACAAATAAAACATTCACAAATTGGGTTTATGGAAAGGGACACTTTTGAGCAAGGGTGCAAAGCTGGCTAGATGTCTCAAATATTATAGTAGCTTTTCTGTCAAACATTTTGTCATGAACCTATAACTTATCTTTAATAATCATAATATTGATTACTTTAAGTCCTATTTTAATAAATCTCATTTTAAAAATTGACTGAATAAAAGTACTAATTTGCTGTTGCTTTTTTTATCTAATTGCTCAATAAAATAATTAGAGAACTTGGTAACTTTGAAGCTGCAGCGGAAAATTTTCAGAAGGCATTGATGCTTAATCAAAATCATGTCCAGACGATACAACTGAAGGGCAATACGTTTTATCATCATGGAAGCTTGGATGAAGCCTTGAAAAACTTTAAGGTAAACACTGGCAAAACTAGAGCATGTTATGAAAGTTCTGTCATGTTTGTTTATAATATTTCTTTGGAGAATCTGCAAAGGGTTATAAGAAACAACATTGATGTCATCCTGCACTATTGTGTTTGACTTGTAATCAATCTGGCTGCAGCTACTGGTGCATCTTCAAAGGCATCTTCATAGAGAACGCATCACGGTAGTCTAGCCAAGTAGTGATCAAGTGTGAGTTACTGTCACCAAGGCATCTTAGTCTACTTGGAGCTATGAGTAATGTACAAGGTGGAACTGGGCCAGGGCTTTTCTAGCCATGGCTTCATTCTGCCAGGTAAGAAAGAGCTGTGGTTCCAAAACAACCTGAAGTCAAAAATAACTTCTTTCAAAGGGAGCACAACCCCACCAGGTAACTACTGGGACCAATGCCACCAGATTGCCCAGACGTTTATTGACAGATAACAAATCTTTCTGGGTACAATCTCAGTTTCTTTTATTTCATCCAGACCCTGATAGACTCCAGGCACCGATTTGGCATTTCTATACCGTATGTAGCTCGGCCTGGACTTGGGAAGCATAACCCAATTCCTAAATGCCACTCAAACAACTCCAACCTGACCTACCTCAGAGTGTAGAGCCTTAACAGAGAAGGTGTGCCTCGATCCATATTCTCTTTCCCTTTGTATGGGGTGGTATGTGCATGAAGGGGAGAAATGATGGGACCGCTGTCATTTCTCCCCTTCATGCATAGACCATGCATGTTCTGCCTGGAGGAGATACTCCTTAAGGTCCCCTGGAGCCAAGCGACCTACAATTACATATAAAAAACTTAATGAACAGAAAAACAGCCTTGTTAAAGTAGCTTCCTGGAAGGAAAAAAACCTTTTTAAAAAAAAACATCTGAGAAATTGAACTTGATGGATTTGAACTGTTACTCATGTCTTAGATTTATTTTCCCTTTTCATCGTTCTAGAGGTGTCTTCAAATAGAGCCATATAATGAAGCATGCCAGTACATGAAAGGACTCAGTCATGTTGCCATGGGCCAGTTTTATGAAGGAATCAAAGCTCAGACTAAAGTTATGCTAAATGATCCCTTGCCTGGTCAAACAGCCAGTACAGAATATCTAAAAGTGAAATACCTTAGGGGTAAGTTGCTGATAACAATATAATTAATATTTTCACACAAATCTCTGTATACTTTAAACACTGGATTTTTCTTTTTTGAAAAGAAAAGATATTCCTTGTTTGCCTCAGCGATCTAGTTACAGTTTTATGTTTGTATTTTATTTTACTTGAAATATAAATGGTTTAATTACTTTGTCAACTGAACAGATTTCTGGTCATTGACTGTAATAAAGAACTTAACTAGCAGAGGAATGAAATCATCTTCTGGCCATTTTTTAAACATTTTCTCCATGTATGGGATGTTTTACTTAGAAATTTGTATTACTGCAATTGTTCAACTTTTTTATTTCAAAGACCGAGCGATTAACAAAACCTCCAAAGCAGATAAAACAGTTTAAGACAATTGAAATTATTAACATAGATGAAAGGAAGCTAAAACATGTTAAAAAGCTTGGCTATAGAAGTACATTTTGAGTGGAGAACCACCACTAGCAGCTGTGTGATCTTCACAAATCATGCAAGGGGTTAGTTGCTTGCCAACTGTGTAAAACTGTCTGCCACTTGAAAAATAACAGTCCTATTGTTTGGGGAAAATATCCAAATGTGGCATAAGATATTAATAAAATGAGTATGAACTATATTGCTTTACTTTAATTTTCTTTTGAGGGATAAGGGGATACATCAACTGAATTTCATGTGGAGGTATTTTGGAGAGTTTATTAGGGAAAATGTATCTTATTTTCTCCACAGAATATTCTCGCTATCTCCATGCACATCTTGATATTCCAGTTACGGAATACAACATAGATGCAGATCTTCCTGGAAAGTTTAAAGATCACTGGGTCAAGAATCTTCCTTTTTTGATAGAAGACTATGAAGAACAGCCAGGCCTACAACCAAATATAAAGTGAGTGACTAAAGTGCTATTTTCTTACCAGGCTATGCTGAAAATGTTTAAATGTTTAATTTAGAGCAACTGGCGTATGTCTTTATGCATACTTTAAAAAAAAAACTTGTCGAATTCCATGGTTTTCTGTTTCATGTAAAATCTAGGAAGAATGTGAAATGTTCTTTTTTCCAGTCTTGCTCAATTTAATACAATTTTACCAAAGCAATAGTAGCTGCGATTCCTTATTTCCAAAATAAATTGTGTCAATAACTTTAGAGATTTGAAACATAAAACTATGAAAAATTGATTTTGCAATCATTTATTGAACAAACAACAGATATGGCATTTCCTTCTGTGGAAAAAATGAGTACACTCTTAGTCTTAATGCTGGAATTTCCCCCTTTGTTTTGGCAAAAACAACTCCAATTGGCATTTCTTATAACTATCTACAGCAGTGTTTCTGGGAGTTGTAGTCCAGACATCTTCAAGCTGCCAAGGTTGTGAAACAATGGTCTACAGTCTCTGGAATTGAACTGGGAGGAATTTTGTAAGCTATGTGATATTTGAGGGGCTACTTTCCTAGATCGCTTATTTTTTTTTATTGAAACAATCAACATCAAACATAAGATCATATTAGAAAGCAATCATCATATAACCTGCAATACAACACTAAGGATTAGTCTTTGTGAGCGTCTGGTTTAGTAAGCATTCCTCTTATATATGTTCTAACTACTGTTTCTGGTCTATCACATATTGTTCATTCGAGCTTCAGAAGTGAATTCGTCTCAGTAGTAGTGCAATCCTTTATGATCCCTAGCAAAAGATCCTGAGGTAGAAATTCAGTATCCTGAGGTAGAAATTCAGTACGCTTTTCCATTATTAAAGCAATCAACCTTAAACCTGGGCTCATATTAATAAGCTGTCCTCATAAGACCTGAAAATACAGCTCTTATATATGGTCTATCTACCCCACAGCATCTTTGATTTACCGGTAGGTTGAGTTAGTTTTGGCCGTTCCAGAACCCACAGTTTCTTTTTTTCTCCCCTAGACATTCCTTGGTGAACTTGCTGGAATGTTTAGGACACTTGTCATGTTGCACGGTCCTTTGTGTTGAGCTTCAGTCTTCTGACAGATGGTCTCCAATTATCCTCAAGCACCTTCTGTTGCAATAAAGGATTCAGTGTGGATTCTATGATGGGGAGCTGCCCAGACCCCAAAACAGCAAAGCAGCTCCAAACTGTTAACGTTTCCACTACCATGCTGTACAGTTAGTAGTTTTTCTAGTGAAATGCTCTCTTTTGTTTTCGCCAAACATGTTTTTTGTACTGTGGCTAAATAAATCTACCTTTTGCCACTCTGTCCACAGATTCCAGAAGTCCTGGTCTTTGCATAACTGTTCATGAGCAAGCTTCAGTCTTGTCTTGGTGTTCTTTCTGGGCAGCAAAGATTTCTTCTTGGCAGACCTCCAATGTAGATCTAATTTGTACAGCTTCTTTCTAGACTTAGGTATCTTGACATCAGTAGTGACAAGGTTTATCCATAGGATTACATAATGAAATTCTACTTAGAGACTTATTTCAGCATCTTTCCTTCTGCTCACAGGCTGAACTTGCTGGGATGACCTGACAGATTGGTGATTATTTGAAATCATTTTTACTTGCAGATGAAAGTTTTTGGATAGTGGAATGATCGATGTCCAGTTGTTTGGCAGTCTTTCTGTTCCCTTCCCAGACTTCTAGGCATCTACAACCTTCTTTCTGAAGACCTCAGTCTTTTTGATCAAAGTGTGGTGATACCACACACTTCAGCAACAAAGTGCAAAATCAAGCTAATTGTCTGAAATTTAAATGAGACAGGCTCCCCACAGATTTTTTCTAATGATTTGCATCTGATCTGGTTCACTTGATTCTAATTTTAGGTATTTAACGTAAGGGTGTACTTACTTTGTCCACGTGCAGAATCTGCATTTATGTTTATTTAAATTAGTCTACACAATGTAAATGGTGCATGATACTTGTTTTATCCATGTATTAGTATTGTTGAAATGAAGATCAAATATCTCTATGTTGTAATATATTGAAAAATCCAAACATTTCAATGGGGTATACTTTCTTTTTCACATAATTATATGTGGGTGTATATCTATATATATGTCTGTGGGTCTTTGGTTCTTCGGGTTTTCTCCCACGTAGAATTTGAAGTGTCTTGGCGACGTTTCGACGAAGTCCCATTCGTCATCTTCAGGCTGGTGCTTTCGGCTTCGTACTCCTAGAAGCACGAAGCTGAAAGCACCAGCCTGAAGATAACGAATGGGACTTCGTCGAAACGTCGCCAAGACACTTCAAATTCTACGTGGGAGAAAACCCGAAGAACCAAAGACCTACATACAAACACCCGCGAAAACCTCAGAAAACATATATATGTCTGTATACACACACACACACACACACACACACACACACCCCTTGATCTATAACCTGCTGATGAAACCGTCGTAGAAAACAAGCTTACGTTCTGTCATTCAGAACTTGTGAAAATGTTTTTCAAGCAGCTTCTTATCTATTGGCAGCAACATGGCATTTGAAATTTAAGGGCTTTGCATGCTTGTTGGAAGAATGTGTGGCTGTTGAAATTCCTTTAGTGCGCAGGAGGAAGCAAGATCCTGTTGGTAAAGAAACAATCTCAAATAACAGTACTGAACTGTCTAGCTAGACAATTATTAATACGCAGGCAGTCCCCACTTAATGACAGTAATTGGAACTGGAATTTCCATTACTAAATGACGATATGGTCCTAAAGCACAATGTCATATGACTGCATTGCTTAGCAGCAGCAGTTCTAGCACTTCCAGTTGCTGTTGTTAAGCAAATCTTCTGATGTCATTAAGTGCAACATCATGTGGTTGCCATTTGCTACCGCCTGCTGGTTTTCCCATTGACTTTGCTTGTCAAAAGCCAGCAGTGAAGGTTGCTAATGGCAGTCATGTGACTGTGGGACGCCGCAACGTCATAATGGCAAGCCAATCACTTAATGCCCAGATCATGATTTCATGACCATGGGGTCTCTGCAACCACCATAAGTATGAAGACCAGTTGCAAATACCACTTGTTCAGCACTGTCGTAAGTTCAAATGATTGCGGAGAGAATGGTTTGGTGACAGAGGCCTTGCACCTTGTTTCTAATGTGGTTAATTCCTAATATTTACTATCTGTTTATTGACTTCATAGAAACCCTCTTGATATTTAATGTAAACTCTGTTATAATTTTAGAGATGTGCAGCTTCACAAATTTGAAAACTATAAGTCCTCAGTGCAAGAAATGATATGTGTAGCTAATCATTTGGGTTCATTAATGCAATATGAGACTGTTGGATTTCTTCCAAACAAGAGAATGCATAGAGGTAAGCTAGGAAAAGATAATCCGAATATCATTTCTCTCGCTATGATCACAGTTGTCTATTTTAAAAAACTATAAAACATACTTTCTTCCAACTTGTAGTGCAGTTCATTCAGAGATTATGCAAAAATAGTCAAGTATTTACAAACTGTCATTTCTATGTATCAAATCTATTTAGACAGCTATGTCCAGTGATATCCAACACCAGCTATCATTTATTTCATTGTTTCGCTTAAATTACAAGCTGAGCTGAACGTTAAACTCACTGAACACAGCAGGCCTGAGTGTCATGAAATGGTGCAATTCAGTATATGAAGAGAATAAATGTGAGTGGGCTGAACTCATGCCTACTTTGTTTGTCCTTCAGCAATGGGGCTAGCGGTGCTAGAAGTAATGCAAGCTGTACAGCGAACTTGGGTAAACTCAAAGGTGCGGATGAATGGAAAAACCAAGCTGATGCAATGGAGAGATATGTTCGACATTGCTGTGAAATGGAGACGGTAATAAAGGAGAACATTGATTAGGGATGTGCAAACTATTTGGAAAGGTGCTGCGGTGAAATGGAGTGGCAGTCACAAGGGAAGCATCTTCAGTGTAATGCACAGACATTCCTGGAAGACCAGACATGGGCCTCACCAAACTTTTGAGAGATGTAGCGATGTTTTGCAAAGTGCCCTTCCAAACAGTTTCTACAGTCTTAAAATATGTTAAATTCATCCTCATGGATTTTGCTGACTATCACCATCAGGAATTCTAGCTGAGCAGCCCTAAGCTTTGTAAAAGTAAAGACGCAGTAGACTGAGAAAATTACCTTATCGGATCTCTGCGTGGTTTCTATTTCATTAGTTCTGGTTGGTGCACCTCAAAAAGAAATGGAAATGATTCAGAAAAGAGACAGATTAAAGGACAATGAGATTTTCAGTCTTCTTGGGGGAAGATTGCATAGTTTAGAGTTCTTTAGCTTAGAAAAGGGCCATTGTAGAGGTTTATCAAATTATTCTAGAACTAGAAGCAACAGGGTTCTGAAAATCGGTCTCAGGGAAACAGATAGAGAAGTAATACCCTCATAATTGTGGGCTTCCTAGAAGTCACTAGTTGCCACTGTGGAACACTGAATTTGTACTAAAATAAACTCCCATTGGCTCCAACAAGGTTATTCTTATAGGATGATACTGTGTTAGCAATATAACAAGTTTATGCTTATGAATGCACTCAATTGAACCAACTGATTTCTCCCGTAGCTGGTGCTTTTCTATGCTGAGCATGTTGGCATTTTCAGGATTTATTTAGTTTCCACTTCTATTTGCACCCACAGCTTGATTTAATTTTTTCCCCTTTTATTAGTGGTGGGAAGAAGTCAAGCTAAAACCTCATAAAAAACCTAAAGAAACCATTGGAGGGCAATGGAGAGGAGCTAGATGAGTTTCATTCATGATTTATAGTTAGGTTGTTTTATGTCCCCATTCATGATCAGCTGTTGATTAACTCTATAATGGCTTGAACTTATAAGAGCACCAATAACTATTTTGCTCTCTAATTTAATCTCATACAGCCCAGTCCAGAAGCCAGCTCAATATTGCAGTTGGAAAGAAGCAGTAAAAGTGTCAAATTGGATTTGAATTGATATAGCTAATTAATCTTTAATGGGATTAATGCCGTGTGTCTTTTGCAGGATAGCTGATCCAGACCAGCCAGTGCTATGGTTAGACCAAATACCAGCTCAAAGTCTTAGTAGAGGTTTTAATAATCACATCAATCTTATCAGGTATGATGTTTCAGTAAAATCTTGTTTGCTTCAGAAGTTGTGGCAGAATCATGTATTCTATTTTATGAACTTAATTCACAATATAAACATTAGGATTTTTAAACTGGCCCGACATGTTTTTCTTTTACTATATTTTATTATTTAATATATTGTCAAACAAAATATAGCCCCTTCCTTTCTCCAGAGGATCAAGAGGCACAATAACTACTGTATGTTATTCTGGAGTCAAATAAATAATCCTCATGTATTTCGAAAGTGCTTTCTACTCCCAAATGAGGTTGTAATTTTTTCTATATCGAAACCTAGAGTAGCTCCTAAAATAGTAATAGTTTCTCTATAGAATAATGCCTCAACAGGTCCTCGCCATGCTAAGAATAATTTCATCATTGTATGTCCCTGCTTCTCCTCCAAAATGAAACAGGAGTCCACGCTGGAGAATTCCCCAGAGAAGTGCAGACAGGAAAGTACAGGCTACACTATGGTCAATTACAGGTGTTTCGACTGAGGTTTATATTCATAGGCTGGCAAACGTTTCCTAGCATGAGAAGTATTTGCTTTCACTTGCTTTGCTTATTTGGGGGAGTAGTTTGAAAGAGAACGGAAAATTTTTGCGTCTTGTAAGTATAATCCATCTAGTACAAAAAAACTATCTGACATCCCATGACTGTGTGGAATTATTGCTTATGGGTGGTCTAAGCTAATTTTATTTATCAGGTATAATACAATGCTTCTATCTGGTTTAATCTGGTTTTATGATGTTTCAGAAAGATACCTTTTCAGTTGCCTGCACTGAGTGGCTATGATGTTCAGCCATTCTGATGCTGAATACCTTTCATCTTTGATTCTGAGTGGAGGGGCGCTACCTTTCAATGGAGGGAGGGAAGGAGATCACTCGTGGTTTGGCCATGAGTTATAGACTATACGGACAGAAGGATTTTGCTCCCTGAATGTTTGCTGTTTTTACTTTGTACAATATTTTAATTTATAAAACTGTCCAGAGTCACCTGGAATGGAGTAGAATCATTCTAGAAATAAATAAATCCCTTGAGAGGGGTTTTTTGGGGGGGGAGGGGTAATCTTTCAGTTATCTGTAAAGCATCTTGGTTGAACTCCAAATTGTGATCTGTCAACCAAAGGGTTAGGGTTAGGGTTGATTAGGATTGGTTCTTTCAAGATAACTTGAAAACTGTTCAGAGATTAAATAGCTTAATGTTGTTCACACTGTTTAGAATTCAAACACTACATTATTAAAATACATTACCTAGGAGTTAAACTCACTGCAAAAGAGACTTCTCTTATAAATTAAATATTGTTAATGATTATGTATAACTTGCGTTTATATTACAAATTTAATATACATGAAGAATAAACTTACATTCATTCATTTTATGAATTTGATAATTTATAATATAATTGTCATAATTTTCTCCTCTTACCATATTACTGTACACCCTTGATTCATATGTGGTGATGATTAAGAATAAAGTAAAAGTGAGTTTTGTAATATGTAATGTATTTTATTGTTCATATACTCTAGATTTTATAGCAAGTACCATAGGTATTGGGGAAAAATCTCTTGAGAGCATAGTTTATAATGACAGCGTTATATATAAAAATTGTGCATATCCTTTAATTATTCATGTATGAATGATTATCTCTTTAATCTCTCTTTAATATCCATTTTAAAAAAATATTTTTATCTACAGGGGCCAGGTTATTAACATGAGATACACAGACTATTTTGACAAGATACTTCATTTTATCAAAGACAGGATCCTTGTTTATCATAGGTACACATTTTTTTCATGTAATTTTATAGTAATTCTTGTTATTTATAAAATGCATTTCAAGTGAGATGCCCTATATGTGCATATATGAATACATGTATTCTGGCTGTATGTTTATAATCTGAATAAAGTGAGATAAATATGATGGAAAAAAAAAGCAAACTGTTAGAGAGCAAAGACTTAGTTGCAAGAGCACATATGCAAATATCAGGACACAGTGAATTTTAGACAATGGGGTAGAAAGAGAGAGATAAAAGAACAGCGCAGAAAATGAAAAAAATATTTTGAGATTGGCCAAAAAGAAAAGACCGCCTAAATAAAGTATATGGAAAAATATGGAGAAAAATTAATGAATGCAAGATCTGTGTATTAAAAGTGTAAAAAACTGGTTTAGTAATAAAAATCAGATAACCGGAGAACTATTTTATGACGTATCCTGTTTCCATGCTTAATTAATAGAATCTAATGATGAAATATTTAACTGAAATTGTGCTAAAATTTATTTTAACTGAAATTGTTCTAAAATCTATTTTAGTGCTAATAACCATAAAGAACTATTGGAAGTTCGTGAAGCATTGGAGCAGGTACATAAGGTAGAAGATCTTCTTCCAATTATGAAGGTATTTTTTCTCTTTAGCCTGTTTTTATTAATATTAGAAATTAGGTCAAACATAATAGTGTAGAAATTAAAAATTACCTATAATGTTATAATTAAATTGTCATATTATCTCATACTGGCTGTGTTTTGCATTTGGTTTGTATTATAACAGCCGAGGAAAAGAAGATGCATGAATCTCATCTTCCTACAAAATACTATAATATAAAACGCCAGATTCTGAGGCAAGATTTTGCACATCATGTTATGGAGAGTTGTGTTGCCAAATATATCTAGGATATATTCTTGCTAGAAGTCTCTTGCAGGGTGTATTTAAACGAGGTTTACAGCCATTAATTGTATCTTGTCTTGGATGATTCTAGTCCAGGGGTGTCAAACTCAGTTTCATTGAGGGCTGCATCAGCATTGCGGTTGCCCTTGGGGGGCTGGGTGGGTGTAGCCAGGGTGGGTGCAGCCTACTGGGTGGGCGTGGATGGAGTGCGTGTAGCCTACTGGGTGGGCGTGGCTAGCTCTACATCGTTCGTGTCAAGGGCACCTGTGGGGGCCTGGGCAGGAGTGGAACAGATCTGAGGGTCTCTGGCAGAAGGGGGTGGGACCAGGGCAAGTGCCAAGGCATGGTCCACTGGAGGAGCCTCACTGTTCCTCTCAGGCCATGCAGGGGGGGGCCTAGATGGTGGCGTGGGCTGCCCGGAGCCCTGGGCAGCAGAGGTCAAATGCCCAGCCTGGCCCTTGAGCACCCACGGCACCAAGCTCAGCCCTACTTCCCCTAGGGGGTGCCCAGCTGCACTTACCTCCTCAAGGCTGCTGCTGCTGTGCTCGCTCTCCTTAGCCAGGTTGCTCATGATGGGTACGAGGGCAAAGTCAGAGGGAGGCCCATTCTCTCTCCATAAGAGGAGACCCAGCTTTGTATCCAAAGCTTCCTTAACAATAGGATGAGAGACCCCAGGATAGGCCAGGAGGAAGGGGCAAGGGGATGGTGAAAGGACAGCAGGGCAGGACTAAGGCAGGACTTCCCTCAGATCCTCCCTCTCCTTCTTTCCTTCCTTCCTTCCTAAGTACAGAGTGGTGGGAAAATATTTGAGATGAGGGAGGGAGAAAAACAGGCAAGAAACACAGCTGGAGAGGTGTCACCCTTCGTGAGGAATGAAGAAATGCACCATTGCCTGGAAGTAGCCAGCACATGGCTCTGGGGGAGGGGATGCCATGAGCAGCATGAGAGTCAATGTTACCTGCACAATGCCTCCCAGCCTGCGGTTTCGGCAGGCAGCGAGGCGCTCTACTCACAGCACCAAGAGGCTGAGCCAGGCGGCAGGAATCTGAAAAGCGCGATGCTGCTCAGCCCCCAGCCTGGCCAGTCTTGGCAGGCAGCGGGGCGCTCTCACAGCACCAAGAGGCTGAACCGGGTGGCGCGAATCCAAAAACAAGCATGACGCCACCCAACCCCCAGCCTGCCCGGTCTCGACAGGCAGCGGGGCACTTTAGTCACAGCGCCGAGAGGTTGAGCCGGAAGGTGTGAAGCTCACCAGCTTTGCACCTTGCTCCCTGCTGAAACTGGGCAGGCTGGGGGCTAGGCAGCACTGCACTTCTCATCAGATTCGCGCCACCCAGCTCAGCTCTTGGCGCTGTGAGGAGAGTGCTCCGCTGTCTGCCGAAACTGGGCAGGCTGGGGGCTGGGTGTCATCTGCTTCTTTTTGGATTCGCACTGCCAGTTCAGCCTCTCGGCGCTGTGAGGAGAGCGCCCCACTGCCTGCCAAAACCCCTCCCCCGGAGCCCATCAAGCTGGATATGTGAAGTAGGTGAGGGCCATTTGCTGGCCACTTCCAAGCGATGGTGCATTTCTTCATTCCTCACAAAGGGTGACACCTCCCCAGCATGCACCCAGGGGGCAGGGCCAATATGGCAGGGGCTGGTTCCTCGCTGTTTGCAGATGGCCTTGTGGAGCTAAGACTGAATACGTTTCAGCATAGATGGCCACCACAAAATTTTATATTGGCTCCCGGCTGGCCAGGGCCAGGGCCAAGGCAGCGGAGGCCGTTCCCTCACTGTTTCCAAGATGGCTTCACGGGCCACATGAAACCACTTCGCGGGCTGCATCCGTGTTTGACTTGTCTGTTCTAGTCCTAACGTAGGAAAGTCTCTGCTCTTTTAAATAACTCTGGAATAGGAAGTGAAAATATTCTAGCACTGAGAAGATGCATCAGCTAGAGAAATAAATCCTGTCACTTTGGGATTGTTGTAATTTACATTTGTGTAAATTGTGTATGAACATTTCAGCCTGTTTTGAACATTTCTTTTGGCATTTTTAAAGCAGCTTAATAGTAAAACAAGAGATGGTTTTACCATCCACACCAAAGTCCCAAGCCTCAAAAATCCAGGAAAGGAATATGATGGATTTACTATTACTTTAACAGGAGACAGGTAATTTATGTCTTTCTTTTATGTTATGATATACTGATCTTTATTATAATTAGCATGTCAATCAATTAAAGCCTGGGTTTCAGAGACTAGAGAGGTTTCAAAGATCCTAAAATAATTTATCATTTGTCTGTGAAGCTGGATTTTCTGAACTTTAATTACTTTACAATCAAGTAAATTACCTTTTAGCATTTTATTAAAGCCTGACATTGTCAGGAGGCCACTGTCCATTCAACTTCTCGTTTATGCATGAGAATTGTGTGGACTAGATATTATCTACAGTTGTTTTTAATGTTCCTATTCAACAAATGGACCTGAACCTATAAAAGACTTTTTTATTATCTAGTATATGTTCATTGGTATATAGCAGGGCAGACTGCTGATAGAAAATGGTTATAAATTAGCATTTAAATAAGACACCAGCTGTAAGCTGAGAGCATATACCAGTCTAGTATCTGATGGCCTAGACCAGTGGTTCTCAACCTTCCTAATGCCACAAGCCTTTAATACAGTTCCTCATGTTGTGGTGACCCCCAACTATAAAATTATTTTCGTTGCTACTTCATAAGTGTAATTTTGCTACTGTTATGAATCATAATGTAAATATCTGATATGCAGGATGTATTTTCATTGTTACGAATTGAACATAATTAAAGCATAGTGATTAATCACAAAAACAATATAGCAATGCTCGATGGAGAAGCTTAATCTTCCTTGCTCAAAAAAGTTGGGAGGGAGGGAAGGGGAAGGAAGAAAGATTGAAGGGGAAAGGAAGGAGATGGAGAAGGAAGGAAATTGAAGGGGAAAGGAAGGAAGGAAGATTGAAGGGGAAAGGAAGGAGATGGAGAAGGAAGGAGATTGAAGGGGAAGGGATAGAGATGGAGATGGAAGGAAGGAAGATTGAAGGAGAAAGGAAGGAGATTGAAGGGGAGAGGAAGGAGATGGACAAGGAAGGAGATTGAAGGGGGAAGGAAGGAAGGAAGGAGAGAAAGATTGAAGGGGGGAGGCGCTGCCAAGGACGCACAAGCAGCTCCGCACAATTGCCCGGGGAGGGGGGGAGACTCTGGTGGAGAGCCAAGCGGCGGCACATCCGGGGCGTCGGAAGCTGCACGGCGGCCAGATAAAGGAGCGGTGTTTCGGTTTCTAAGACCATCGGAAATATGTGCTGTGAAAGCGTCGTTCGACCCCCAAAAGGGTCGCGACCCACAGGTTGAGAACCACTGTTCTAGGGGAACCTCCAGATTGTGCACCAAGTGTCTTTGGGCAATGCCACCTCATCCATAACCCAAGAGAGAAGGTGGTCAAAAGCCCAGAGTCACTCCTTCTTCCTTCTTTTGTGCTGAAGCCTGTTGTACCCCATCTGTATCCCCCACTATCTCCAAGCACTGAAACAGAATCTCCTCAGCATCAGTGAAACTGGGATATAAAGCTCAGCATTATATGCAAGGAAGGAAGATTGAAGGGGAAAGGAAGGAGATGGAGAAGGAAGGAGATTGAAGGGGGAAGGAAGGAAGGAAGGAAGGAAGGAAGGAGAGAGATTGAAGGGGAAGGGATGGAGATGGAAAGAAAATTGAAGGGGAAAGGAAGGAGATGGAGAAGGAAGGAGATTGAAGGGGGGAGGTGCTGCCAAGGATGCACAAGCAGCTCCACACAATTGCCCGCGGAGGGGGGAAGGCTCTGGCGGAGAGCCTGGTGGAGAGCCAAGCAGCGGCACCTCTGGGGCCTCGGAAGTCGCGTGGAGGATCCACGCGCCTCGGAGCTACCGGCCGCCCTCTCACACCCACCAACCTGGAACCCCCCATCCTCATCCCGGCACCTCTTGCCCTCTCCCAGCCGCCCCCCTGGGACCTGCCCACCCCTCCAACCATCGCAGCGTCAGGGTTGCAGGAGCCCCTTTCCACGCTGCGCAGCCCATCGCATGCGAGAGGGGTGCAGCCGGAGCGCCAGCTCCCGCTTGGAAGGCACCGCTTCTCCCCTCCCGGCCCAGGCAACTAGCCTCCGACGCACATGTGGGCATTGCTGCCGCCTCGCCCTCTTCCCCACCCCCTGGCCACTACCGAGGCCCGGAGCCTGGCAAGCTGGGAAGCAGCCGCTCCTGCTCAGCAGCCCCACGGCTGCGCCAGAGGGCCGAGGCGGCCTTTGACAGTGAGGGAGGTGAGCTGGGCAGCGTGGGGAAGACTCTCGCGCGGTGCAGAGGGCAGCCAGGGGTGGAGCGCAGCCAGGCAACCAGGAGGCATGGAGACCGGCTCGGCGCTGCAGCAGTGGTGGCAACGGTTTTCTCACCCTTCTCTTTCCTCCTGCTGCCCCCAAAGCAATGCGGGCGGGAGCCGGGAGGAAGAGGAGTGACTGGGGGGAGCAGCCGGGCTGGCGGAGGGGCTGGCGGGCTGCACGGCACCAGCCTCCACTGCGGCTTTATTAATGGATGGAGGACCAGGCCGGGCAGTGCGGGAGGCAGCGGCGGCTGCAGCTGCATCATTGGGGGCCCTGCCGCCCCGCGCTGCCCGGCCTGGTCCTCCGTCCATCAATGGAGCTGTGGTGGGGGCTGGTGCCGTGTGGCCTGCCAGCCCGGTTGCTCCCCCCCAGTCACTCCTCTTCCTCCCGGCGCCCGCCTGAGCTGCCTTGGGGGCAGCAGGAGGAAGGAGAGGAGAAGGGCGAGAAAACCACTGTCGCCGTCCCCGCAGTTCCCCTGCTGCGCCTCGCCCTCTGCCCATCCGATTGAGCCGTGGTGGGGGCTGGTGCCGTGCAGCCCACAAGCCCCTCGTCCAGCCTGGCTGCTCCCCCCAGGCACCCCTCTTGCCCCGTCCCTCCCCAAGCCGCCTTGGGGGCAGGAGGAGGAAGAAGGGGAGAGGAAGAGGATGGCAAGGAAGCCGCCGCCAGCGCTGGGCCCCAGGAGGCGGCTCTCCTCTCCTACTTTTGCTGAATCTCCTTCCTTCCCGGCAGCCTGGACTCTGGCACGCCTTCCTAGCTAGCGGGTCCAATGGTCAGGCTGGCTGGGGATCGCAGGGGCTGGTCTCCCTTGGGCTGCGGCTTGTGGAAGGGTAGCCCGCTCAGCGGAGCCTCCAGCGGGCCGCTCCCAACAGGGATCCCGGGGCTTCCCTGGGCAGCTCCAAGGCCACGAGGCCCTGGCCGCACTTCTCCCAGGAGGTGGGGCACCCGGCCACAGGACCAATCAGGAGCCCTGCAGGAGGTAAGTCTGCCTGAGAGAGAGAGAGAAGGGAAGCGAAAGTGCCCCCCCTGCAAATAGCAGAGGAGGTCATGCGGAGACGGATGCGGAGTGGTGTCTCGGTTCCTAAGTTCATCGGAAATATGTGTTTTCCGATGGTCTTAGGCGACCCCTGTGAAACGGTCATTCAATCCCCAAAAGGGTCACGACCCACAGGTTGAGAACTGCTGCTTTATAGTAATTTATACAGTAATATACCATAATAAATTTATAGAGTAAATTACAGAAGCTATTTTTAGCACATTTCTAAAATCTGGAACTGTTCTTTGATTTTATTAGAGAAGAACATAAAACTTGAGCTTTGTGTAAAAGCTCATGAACATGATAATAAATCATAGGATAGCCTGACAAACAAAAGCTCTGATATTCTGTTTTCCCTTCTGGAGTACACCCATCACAAATCATGGCTATGTCAATCCATAAAACTTTGCTACTGTTGTGAGTGTCCCTGGACCAGCTTGGGAAGTATCAGAGGATGAGGATCAGCAGCCAGGTTCCTCTGAATGTGTTTCCCTCCCGGCAGCCGAGGATCAGCAGCCAGGCCCCTCTGGGTGGTTTCCCCTCCCGGCAGCCGAGGATCAGCAGCCAGGCCCCTCTGGGTGGTTTCCCCTCCCGGCAGCTGAGAGAGATAATGAAGAGCTTTGTATGCATTCTGAATCAGATTCTCAAAATGATGACTCAGATTTAGAACAAGAAGATAAATGGATTAATCCGAGGTTCCGAAGGTTTGATAAGCGAAGGTGTCAGTTAACTGGAAAAAGGAAGTAATTGGGGAAGTGACGTATCGGACACTATATTAGAGGGGGGAAGTAGACTACGCCCTTGTTACGAGCAACGTTTATCAATGAGAGGTTTGGAAACTTTTGCAATGCTTTGAAAGTCTGATGTTTTGAAAACCCAGCGAAGGATAATGAGGTCTCGGACAATGTGATAAAGACAGAGTGAGTAATTGGGAGGTTTGGAAAGAGTTTGTTGTAATCTAAATGTAAATAATTAGTCTTGGATGTTTTTGCCAGCAAAATGTCAGCAGTTTGCTTTGAAATGAATCCTTTTGAAATGTGTTTAATAAATCTCTTAAAGACATTTACGTAGCTTTTAATGAGCTGAGAGAGACCAGACATAACAGCTACTATACTTTTTTTTTTTGTCTCTGTGTTGCAAGATTTGGGGATAATTATTTAAAGGTATTTTTGGACAGTAAAAGGAATTCTGCAAAGGTCATGTATTGTTATTATTTTAGTAATTTTGACATTGCTATACGTATTTAAACATGTTTGAAGTCATTTCTTTTTTTGAAGCACTCTCTTTCTCACATACCTTGCAGGATTGGGAACCTTTTGTTTTCAGTTGAGACACAGACAACAGAAGCAAGAACACAACTTTATCATACAGAAATAGATGCTCTTTATAAAGATTTAACTATGAAAGGAAAAATACATCTTTTGTCTGCAGAACCTAGAGTAATGTCTTTTTAATTATTTTTTTAAAAAAACTAGTATACAAGAAATGTTCAAGTAGATTTGATAGACAATCTTTGAGGGTTTGGGGCTTCAGTTCAGTTTCCCATTGTTTCAGAGACTAGGGCAGTGATGGCGCACCTTTTAGAGACCGAGTGCCCAAAAACTGCCCCCGGCCCCACTCCACCCCCTGCCCCACTCCACCTGCCCGCAGGGCCACTCACTGTCTCCAGGACCCGCCGCAGATTGCCCAGCCACGCCCTCTGCCTGCGCCCCACAGTATCAACTGTGCGCGATGGGGCGTGAGGGCAGAGTCTTGTCTACGCTGCCTGGCTGCCATATCCTTGGCTGCACTGCTCCACATGAGCCATGCTCAGGCAACACTTCTCCAGGAGGGCTGCTGGTGAGGGTCGCAGGGGGAAGCAAGGCTGGGGCAACGGCATGGGTGCCCACAGAGAGGGTTCCGAGTGCCGCCTCTGGCACCCGTGCCATAGATTCGCCACCACTGCTATAGGAAAACCATTTTATCATGTAAAAACAATCACAGGAAGAAGAGAAAACCAATTTTTCTGTTCCCCCCTCCCTCAGAATTCCAGTATAAGAATGAAAGTAAAAGGCTTCTAGGAACCAAGCCAAGTTTCCTATTATTCCCATCTGAAAAATAGGCCAAAAGTGTCCTTTGAGGGAAAATTTTGTGGTTCATTTTAAGGAGATTGGAATAGAGTACTAGGCAAGATGAGCAGAAATTTCCAACCTCCAATTCCCTTCCTTAAACATCTTTAAAAATGGACCCCAAATGAACCATAGATTGTCAGCCAGATTGTGATTTGTGGTTCTAAGCCTATTCTCATCCTCACCTTTAATTTTGGGGGGAAATATTGTGTTTCTGATATTAGCAAGATGGGCGGAATATAAATTTAATAAAATAATTACATTTTATTTTGTTTTATTTAGGAGACAGATGTCATATGCAATCTAATCTTGTCTATTTTATACTACTTCTGTAACTTAATGCCTCTTTCCAGAGGTTCCAGGTTAGTAACTATCTTCTTGTACAACATTTAAAGCAAGTTTATCTTATTAATAACATAAGTAATTATGGTGTTATATTATTCTCTGTTTGCCCGTTCAAGTTTTAAACATGTACAGATGTTGGTATTTTACTTATTTCATTTCAATTCTCATTCTGTACCCTAGGTTATAAAAATAAATAATATAAAATAAATAGATTTCTAATATTTTGAAAGATTATTGATGTAGGCTGTAGTCTTGTAATTGGATATATGTTTACTTGTACATAACTTTAAGAGCCTGGTGAGTGGCAAACGTGATAATTCAAACAGTAATGTAATAGAACCCCCCCAACTCCTTAAATAATTAATTTCCTTGTATTTGTGCACTGCTTGCTCATTAAGGCTTGAATTAATGATGGTTATTCTCTCAAATTCTGACAATTTGCAATTAATGGAATTTGTAAGTGAGAGTCTGTCAGCTAGAAAATTAATTGTAGAAGAAATGGCTGTGTCTCCTTTTGTTCTATCTGTTGAATATTACAGAGAGAAAGCAGCTTGTTTTTAGTCAATTGTTTCTTGTTACCTTTCTTATTTGTAAGAAGCTGTAGAATAAATATGTGATGCTGGGAAACCTGCTATTTTTTCTGCATTGCCAGCTTGCTGGGTTTCCATGCTATAACTAAGAACATTGTTGTTGCTGTTGTTGTTTTAGTATAGTGGGTTATTCAATCGTCATGGGAGCACTGATGGCAAGTGGACAGGAAGTGTCAGGAAAAATTCCTAAAGGAAAGGTATGCTCTGAATAAGTTATGTTAAATTTAGAGAAGAATGACTCTTGGCCATATATGTATTGCTTCTGTATCTTACTCCTGTGTCCAAAATACTCCTTAACAGATCCTGAATTCTATCTGAGAATACCTTTAATATTGCAAAGGTTGCCTCTTTGGTGCTGTATTAGGAATAGTCCTAAGAAAAATGGAAGGAGGTGTAACAAAATCATTAAATGAAACCAAAGTTTAATACCTGTGGGGTAGTAAATGGAATTTACTTCCAAGGAAGCATGTTTCTCCTTGGGGCTTGATCCTGATCCATTTATATTTGCAACTTTTCACTATCACACTCTGCATATATGGAGTACTTCTATATCACTCAGCTTTCGGTAGACATAACAGAATGTGTGAACTTATTCTATCTCCTTAATTTTTTCTTTAAAAGAGCATTGAAAGCTATCAAAAGGTAATGCAGTTGTATTTTTTTTTGTTATACAGGAATATGTCTACAGTATGGTGTTTCTAATATATAGGACTGAGTTATATGATAAATAATCTTTCCAATGGGCCTTTTAACAGAAGTTATATAAGTAGACCAACTTAAAATGTAAATGCATTTAAATACATTTCAATTCTATTTATAATCGTGGATTTTAAATTTAAATTTAAAATATATTTTCTTCTGAATTGTGTTATGCAGCTTTAGATTTTCAATGTGGGTGTTAGTTTGTTTTTAGATATTTTTGTTTGGACTTGTATTGAAATTTGATATATACATGTTGTTAGCCGCTCCGAGTCTCCAGAGAGGAGCGGCATACAAGCCCGAATAAAGTAAATAAATAAAATAAATAAAAATTGCTAAAATGGCAACCTCTGTGAGATAAACAGGTAAAAAATGTCCAGTGCTACTCCACCAGTCTTCCAAATCAAATGACTATGCCTTTTGGATAACTGAATGTGTGGGTAAGTTCTGGGATAACTGGAAATTATTTTAAAACATTTCTACCTTTAAACTCATTTTTAATGTTTTCCAGTTGGTAGACTTTGAAGCCATGATTGCATCTAGTTCAGAAGCCTTCAATAAAGTAGCAAAAGACTGGCTGAATTTGAAAAGGTAAAAATACTAATATTGATTTATAGTATACATGAGTGATTAGAATTATCAATCATCATTTTGTTTCACCTACCTCAGACCATACAAGGGTCCTGCTTAACTTTCTGCATGTATATGGATGTCATGATAAACATAATGATTGTTAAAATAATCACATTTCATAACAGTAGTTCTTAATATAATTAAGGTAGTTCAGTACTGAATATAAATCAAACTATGGACTAACTGAAGTTGAATTGGGATATACAGCAGAATTCTGTTATACTGTATATGTGAAATACACACATACATACACCCACACGTATGCACACACATATACACATACATGAAAATATTAATAGAAAAATGTAATCAATCAGATTTATGATTTTTGAGATAAGAACTATTTTGGCTAGAATTCACTGTTACTTTATTAATTCTAATAACTAAAACTTAAATAGTCCCTTAAACAGAAGAGGCATTGAAGTCTAGGCTGATATCTAAATATTAAACAAGTATTTTTAAAATGTAATACAATGTAAATTATTAATTTTATTTCAAATAGGAATATGAACTGAGCTTCTATTAATCTTGGCAATTTTGCATTTTCAGCATTTCACCTTCCTACAAGAGTCTTCCACTAGTATCAGAATCATTTCCGACTTTACGAACTATGATGGAAGTATTAAGTGCAGATTCATCACATTGCCTTAAAAGGCTTTAGTTGCTATGTAACATCTCAATAAAAAACACTGACTTCCTTTTTTGTATGGTTTTTATTTTTCTGATATGAGCATGAAATGATCTGATACTATTTTTATGGAAACCAAAGATTTATATCTTTATAAATGCAGTAGAAAATGGAAGTCTCGTCAGTAATTGGAACTATTGGAGAGAAGATTATGATTTTATTTATTCTATATATAACTCTGGATGTACTTAAAAAGATATTCTGTGGAATTAGCTGTTCTTAAGCCCATTTAAATCAATATGAACCAAATTGTATAAGATCATGTTCTGTTCCATTAGGGCTTCTGAATATTGATGGATGTAAGATACAAATAACTGAAAAAAGAATCTTTGAAATAATTGCAAATACTTGCTTTCAGAAAATGTTGATTGATTATGAGTATTGCTACTCTGAGTCAATCCACTACAGGAAATGTACCCTTCTAAAAATATAATATCTGCTCTTTTGGTTTTGCATCAAAATGATAAAAGATAGTTATGAAAATATGTGAAGTATATACAGGCATTCCTTCTTTAGCAGTAGTTGAGACTGGCAATTCTGTGGCTAAGCAAAGAGGTTGCTAAGTGGGAGATCACCTAACCATGACTGTGCTTTCTAGCTCCAAAATGACAACCTTCAGCTTTTGTTTGCCTCCTAACCACTCCCTGGCTCTTTGGAATGCTCCCCTTGGCGCTGGGCTAATTAACAAGGAGGAAATTAATGTTTCCATTTACATTCATTGGAGAGGAAGGAATTACAAGAGAAGCAGGCACACAGTGGGGAATACACATCAAAAGCAATGCACTGGCACTGGCAGCCACCAGTGCTATGCAAACAGCCACGTGTATTTCCCATTGTGTGCATGCTTATTCTCCTGCAATCCTTTCCTCTCCAATCTCTGCTCTGTGAGGGAGAGGGGAAAACAGGTGGACCCAGGAGAAATTTACCTATAGAAATAGTTTGAGGGGTTTTTTTTCTTACTCCCCTCATAGAGCAGAGAGATTAGAAAAGAAGAGACCCATAATTCAAAGCAATGAAAGGATATATTTTTCTTGTAAGGTGATAACAGTTAATCAGAACTGGAGTCTATAATAGAATATTGCTATAAATCCCTGATGATTGCATCCCTGATTGCTTCTCAAGATTGTGCTGCTGATTTTTGATAACAAGACTTTTTCATTTTGCATTTGGAGAAAGATCAGGGGAAAGTCTCATTGTAATTTACAGAACTGTTATTAATTTGATTTCCATGGCCATCCATTTCATCTAAGCAGCTCTTGGGGGGGGGCGATAAAAAAACTCCAACTTTAAAAAGTTAAAAACCAATATACAAACATATAAAAACTGTCCATAATCAGTTTTTTTTAAATCAAACGGAAAATCACCCCAGCAGCAGAATTCATTATCAGCTCATTATAGCTATTGTAAGAGTTCACCACCACTGCTGGATGCCCAGGCAAATATGAAATCTGGGGCAATGATGTTCCACAGGACAGATGCCAAGGCAAGAAAAGCTCCCTTCCTCGGTCCTCTCAGAGGACACTTTTAATACAGGGGCCTTCAAACTTGGCCCTTTTATGACTCGTAGACTTCAACTCCCAGAATTCCTGAGCCAGGACGGCTGGCTCAGGAATTCTGGGAGTTGAAGTCCACGAGTCATAAAAGGGCCAAGTTTGAAGGCCCCTGCTTGAATAGAAGGGACTTATTGGTTCTGAGCTCAGATGTCAAATCCAAGATACTCCTTGCTCCACTACATCGCTAAGCAACATTTCCTCAAGTTTCCTATTGCGAGAGAATAGATTTGTTTCCCTCTTACTCTTAAGGCAGGGGTTCTCAACCTTGGCAACTTTAAGACTTGTGGACTTCAACTCCCAGAATTCCTCAGCCAGCTTTGCTGGCTGAGGAATTCTGGGAGTTGAAGTCCACAAGTCTTAAAGTTGCCAAGGTTGAGAACCCCTGTCTTAAGGCAACAGCCCGTTGGTGAACCAGTCCATCTGGAAACATAATTAAAGCACTTGCTGGGAGTTCACTCTGATTCAGACTTGAGTAAGCGCGTTTAGAACGCTTCTCATCCGGATTAAATGGTTCCTCAAATGAGTATGCTGCCGCGACGACAACTAGGTTGACGAATTACACCTGGAAAGGTTGCCCCGTCCTGCTGAAACCAGGAATGCTAATCTGGCAGCAACCAAGAAGGGAAATGGCAAGGAGGCCCTTCGACAAGCAACGCCTCGAACTTCGCCGTCCGCTCCAACCTGGAACAAGCGCTGTGCCGGCGGGCCGAGAGGAGGAGCGAGGCGCAAGAGGAAGCCGCGGAGGCGGGGCTAAACGCAGCAGGAGGAGGAGCCGAAAGGTTGGCGGAGGCAAACGGCCGAGCGGAGGGCGCGGCGGAAGACACCGTCGCCTCTGCGCCTTTCGCCGTGCCGAGTCCCCCGAGCGCCGGGGCGCGTGAAGCAGGCGCAGGTCGGCGATGGCCTCCATGGCGGCGGCGATAGCAGCCTCTCGCACGGCGGTCCTGAATGGGAACCGGCCGCTGGACGAGCGGGAGCGGAAGCGCTTCAGCTACTTCTCTTCGCTGAACCCCATGGCTCGCAAAATCATGGCGGAGAAGGAGCGCATCCGCGAACGCTACGGGCCAGACTGGGAGCGGCTGCCGCCCCGCCAGCAAGACGAGATTATTGACAAAAGCCTAGTGCAGCCCCAAGTCCAGGCCCGGTACGCGGCTCACCGAGGGGCAGCCCGAGACAGCCCGCCCCCGGTCTGCTACCCGAATCTGCGCCTCAATACCGGCCAGAAGGTAGTGCACTTCGGGGACGAGGTAAGCTCTCGTGCGCCGGTCAGTGGCTCTCTGCACATGCACAGAGGGCGAGCGGGGTATTTACTTGCGTTTTGACGCTGTCGTGAGGCACCTGTGCATTGAGGTGGGAGAGGTGGCATCAAAGAAAAACAGATAAGGCACGGAGAAAGGACTTTGAGGACCCAAGATTTTAAAAAGGACTAAAAGTGTCTGGCAGGGAGGCATGTGTAGAGGGCCGTTTTCCTTTTACCTTTAGGCATTACCTGGCTTCTATAGTAAAGTTAAGTCGGTATATCAGTTAATCAGAATAGAGCTGGAAGGGACCTCGCAGGTCTTCTAATAGTAGACAATATGCATGATTCCTGCTGGATTGGAGAGTTCCAGTCTTCCTCTGACCAGATCCAAACAAGTGCAGATGGCTATATTTTTTTTAATCATGGTCACCAATCAGAATTGCAAACAACACATTAAAAATAAACAAGATAAATTTTTACAATAGGTGGTAGGTTCATCTGTGAATAATCAAAGATTGCTTAATTTTACAGGCAGTGTAGCAAAATTCAGCTACATTCAAAGAGACTGACTCATAATGGTCTGGTAAGAATTGTAAGTACAAATGGTCAGAATTTCCTGGGGGTTTTACCAGGTAAGGAGTTATAAGATGGGTCCTTGAGTCCTTATAAAGAGGGCAGTGCAGCAGGATATGAGCTATATAGTTTCAGCAGCCCCTTGTCCATGGGGGCACAGTCTCAGGTCATCGGTGGAGAGGGTTTTCTTCCAAACTCAATGCATACGTTGACATCAGTCACTCTATGTTCAGTGGGATTTATTCAGATGGAAGAGCACACTACAAGTGTTATGCTATTGAAACGTTCCGGAGTCTGCAGAATACAATTGTTTACTTTCTGCCTCTGCAAGAATTAAAGTTCCTTTAGATTTCCAAGAATTATTAAATACAAAAGAAACAGCCTCTTCAGTTTGTAACTGTTTACTCCCATTCCTATTCATTTTGGTTTTAGGGATGAATCTTACTATTTATCACAGCCTTTCATTTTATTGTGCATCCCAGTGATAGTTGTCAATTGCTAGTGTAAAATACCTTATTTTACTGTGAAAACAGGAATGTGTGAAATCATAACAAAAACATTGGCAACAGTCAGGATGCTCAGCGTAATTTATATTGGCTGTACTGTCTTTCCAGACTAGGTTTCTGTGTAGAGCTGCCACTTCTTCTGGAGAAAAAAAAAAAGGCTAGTTTGTATGTCTGAATAAAAGCTTAATTTAGGGATGATAAACTGGAGCAGATATTCAACATCCTTAGAGTTTGCTTGCTTCTTATTTTAGTGGAACAGAAGAAAAACAAAATGTTGATTGCCAATCTCCTGGCTAGCAAAAGGTGGGATTGTCTAATAAATTCCATTCACACTAATTCCAGTTTAGGCAGTTGAGTTCTATCTCTCTGCATCTGGCTAGATTACATTCCAGGCATAGATACAACAGAAATCCCTGCTTGGTGTTATTGCTATGGCTGTCTAAGTGGCTTTTTAAAATCTTTAATGTGGGTGCATATTTGCATGCCTTATTGATATCATTACAATGTATGAATCAGAGTTGCTATCTTGTGATTTGTACGTTGAATAATGTATTGGAAAGCCATGTATAATGTAGTTTTTCTCAGCCTGATTAAGGAAAGGTGGCATATGGTTCATGCCCTCCACTCCTATAGTATGGAAATTAAAGATTTGGTAAGCTTTCACTGGGTGAAAGCCACTCTTTCTTAGCCAACTTTATCTTAAAGGATTGTTATTGCCAAAATAAAATTAAAGGAGAATCTCTTGGAAATTGCCTTGAACTCTACAAAAAAGGTTAGGATAGATATAATAGTCATATAGGGACATATTGATATAATTATGTTTAGATAACAAATATAAACTAAAAGCAAGTATAAGTGGTGGCTGCTAAGTAAAAAAATACTATTGTGTTATTTTCTGCTGACAGGCTTAATGTTTTGATTATCTTTCATTTGATACAGCTTTTCTGTGTTTCTATTTGTGTGCATTTATATAAATCTATAGATTTGAAAAAAGAGCTAGACAATATAATGCCTCTGTGCACTAGTGTGTGCCTTTTGACTCCTATT
This sequence comes from Bothrops alternatus, assembly GCA_034064705.1. NCBI lineage: Eukaryota > Metazoa > Chordata > Lepidosauria > Squamata > Viperidae > Bothrops > Bothrops alternatus. The sequence goes on from JARGCV010000023.1 coordinate 16,082,877, forward strand.
TTTGACATTCAGCAGGTTCATTTCTCCATCTAACTTTTAAAAGAGACATGACTCTCAAGTATTATTCTTAAGAATGCTTCTAGGTTCCAGATAGGCTCCATAAATAATGTTAGAACATAAAAGTGGTTGCTAGCTGCAATCAAGTGTTTGCCCACCTTCTAAAAAAGACAGAAGTATACACTAGTAGGGAGTATTCTGAACATAAAGGATCGAAGTAATGAAAAAGGGCAGTTTTACCAGTTCTAAATGGGTGTTTTGCAACTAGTTCTATCTAGCCTTCCAACTACTTTCTAAACAGTAAATTCTACCCAGAAGACCAGCCAAGACATACTCTGAAAATTCTAAATCTGGCCACTGATCCAAATAGCTGTGGAATTTAAACATTGCAGAGTTTTGTAAGCATCAAAATGCCTCAGAGATCCTCAATGTTTTTGCAATAATAGGCCAGAGGGTTTGTCCAGAATAACTATATTTCAAGACGTTAGGTACTTCAGATCTTAATTCAAGATAACTTGTGAGAGGGGGCTACTTTGCATTTCAAAACCTCCTCTTCCAATTTGGTAATACTGGCTAGGAGTTCTGAGAATTCTAGACCATAAACGTCTGGAAGACACTAGATTTGGGGAAGGTTCTTCTAGTGAATTCTGCGCTTCCCTAAATGCCCATTTAAAAGAGTATAGTAATAGCTAAGAGCCCTATGGATATTTTTGTTACACTGGTCAAGGTCTACTTATAATTTTTCAGGAGTAGAAAACCAAAAAAGATTGTACAATTAAAAATAATTGTAAAGAACCAAAGGCAGTATTTAACTTAGCCTGCAAATTCATTCACAGGAATAAACATCATAAAAAGGGCCTGCAAACAGCTAATTTGTTAACAGCAGGCGGTAGGAAGTTACAGCTAAAATTAGTATTGAGGAATTGTTTATGTTAGACTACAGGAAACTGACTAACTTTTTTGTGCTTCTCTCTACAAAAATATATGAATATTTCAGGTCTGGGTATTTTTAAGTCACCTTCTAAAAATGTAAGTCAGATTTTCCACTGTCCCTACTGAACTAGGAAAACCAAGGGTGTAGAAAATAAACTGCAGTGTTCAGAAATGGAAGTTTTTAAAATTATTCCTGTTTTTTTACATTTGATACTTGTGCCAAAGACTTTGGAAAAAGTAACAACTCTTAACAAATGATCTCAATATGCTGACCTAAAATACATGGGCCTAGCTGTTGAGATGTAATAAGAGCAGTATGTTTATTTTGATCATTTAGGGTAACCCTGTGGTATCTAGAGGAGCATCTTAGGGCCCATAGGATATATCAGTACTAGACTTTTGGATAATATCAGGATGGGAGTATATATTTTCTGCATATTGCACAATACTGGTGTTCAGTATTCATAATTCTAAAAGGCAATCATTGTTTAATCTTAGTTTCTCTGTTCATGTAAAAATTAATCTTCTGAAGTGCTCATTTAGCAACCATAGTTAGGATTGCAACTGAAGTGGTTACTGTAGAGATGGGGGCCAGGTAGAGGTTGTGAGCAGCAAACTGCCCTTCCAATGCCTGCATGCCTCTTCTCTCTACATGATCTCATCCATTCACATCACCATGGCAATGTGGGAAACTACCCCAGGCTGATACAATGATATCACCTGGTTCACATGATATCAGCCAGGTTACATCAACAGGATATGGTAGAAACTGCTCCCTGGCTGGGCCTCCTGGCTGATATCTTCTTAAGGATTGGTAAGGAGTTTAACCAATGAAATGCTATTGCTACGCTATTGCCAAGTTAAACTTTTGCTGCTTGGAAAACTGTATAAAAGAATAAATGCTGCGAAGGCAGTCAGCCATATTTGCACCCTGCAATGACTGAGCACTGATTACTACAGTTACAACTATGCTTATGATCTTACTTCAGCTTTGCTTTGCTCCACAGACCTGCAAAGGTTGTAAATACAAGCATTGATCATAAAATTACTTCTTCATCACCGTCATAACTGCATATAGTCACTAAATGAGAACTACCTGTAAATAATATGAAATTTAAAAAGATGGGCAGAGGGGGCACAGGAAGAGCAGGGGGAGATGTGGGTCAGCTAATTAGTCCAGTAGCCACCTGTAGTGATGTACTTCCCTATTGGGTTCCCAGGCCAGCTGGGAGAGTCAGGTCTTCACACCCTTCTGGAAGGATAGGAGGGTGGGGGCAAAACTCGTTCCTGGGTGGTAAGATATTCCAGGAAATTCCAGAGAGCCAACACTAAAGCAAAGAAGGGTCTTCTTCTCTTCTCCTGAGTAAATAAATTCTTTGATGTTTTTAAATTTGTTATTAACAGCCAACTTCAATAGACGTTGTTTTACGTTTCCAATGGAGTTGATTTCCCAGTCTGGTCTATCTAGTGGAGCTGACAGATTTGTGCAGGGAGGCTACGTCAGTCCAGCAAACTCAGTGCTTTAAAGATTGCCTTTCAAGGCATAAGGGGAAGCTGCAGGAACATAGCTTTGAGGTGGGAAAAGGCTCTGTGAGTCTTATCTCTTTTCTTTCTCTTCCTCGTCATTTTTCGTATTTTACTAGTATTATTAAAATGCCACATAGAAAACTTAAGTGCTGCTGCTGAAAGGCTTTCTTAGTGATCACAGAAGACTCTTTTGTGCTTTGGCTGACAGAGAAATTATTATTATCCTGTGGTGGATGGTCTGCACTTGGTATATGTCATTTGCTATCAATAAAGATACTAGTGTCTCCTCTCCTGTCTTTCTGTTCGAATGCCCTTATTGTAACATGCTGCCTGGGTGACTTGTAGCTAGATGCAGACTTTTTTGTGCTTGATGCTTTACTACTGCTGCTGCTGAAATCAGGATGTCCTTTGGCTTAAGGGGTGGCCTTTTTTGTCATGGATGTGCAGAAAAGGAAGAAATGTTCCTGTTCCAGCCCAGACGAAAACCTAATTCCTGCTTTAGGGGAACACTCCCTATCCTTTTGTGTCATGTTGTTTCCCTGAGGGATTTGTTCTAAGTTGTCTTAATATGACTCAAAGACGTTAACTGTTTCCCTCTTCTTAGTTTAGCTCCCTGCCTTGTTAGTTCTCAGCCATTTTCCAGTACATAAAAGCAGCAAGACCACTTCTGCATGACAGCCAGACACATCAGAATCAAGGGATCTTTCCTACGGTTATCATGCATGTGCCAAGCATAACAGATTGGGGACTTTGACATTCCTCGGTGGCTTGGCCAATGCCAGAGCAATTCATTTTTTTTACGTCCAAGAATAGTGTAAGATAAGGGCTTGAGAAATAGGGCTTTATGATTAAACTCACCAAGCCAGTAAAGAATATATTTTGATAGATCTCTTCTGGAAAGATTTTTTTTTTAAGTCTTGTCATTGTGTGACAACTGTGTTTGAGCTTAGCTCAGTGCAATGAACTGAAACTCAAGCTTTTTATTTTTCAACTTTAGAAACTGTAATGAGGGAACTTTAATACGGGTATCACAAATAAATACAAATCAGCATACATAGTACACAGATACCAGATGGAATATAGCTCAGATCTGTACAGGGAGCAAAAAAAAAGTAAAGTTTTCTGGGGAAAGAACATTACTGAGTGCAAATTTGTTGCTGTTGCTATCTGAGATTTATAGAGATTTCTAGAATAATTAGAGAAAATGGGCATAGCCATATTCAATCAAGATTGTCCCCTGAAATCATTGCTCTTTTTCAAACTCAACATTTTTAGCTATTAGTTTATTTAATTAAATTAATTCCTCTCCAAAACAATCAAATGCAAAACATTCAGGAGAAAGAAAGAAAGAAGAAGGAAGGAAGGAAGGAAGGAAGGAAGGAAGGAAGGAAGGAAGGAAGGAAGGAAGGAAGGAAGGAAGGAAGGAAGGAAGGAAGGCCAAATCAAGGCATTGACAGTGTTTCTCCATTGGAGAAGAGGATGAAACCAAAATATAAAGCACAGTTTTTGAATCAGGCTGTTTTTGAGAAAAGGATTCCAACACAATCAAACTTTTGTTTAAAAACTCAGTCAGGAACTGAAACTAGAATAAGAGAACTTTTATTTTGATAAAAGATATATCTGGTATGTCTGAAAAAAATAATAAAGCAAATATTAGAGATTTTTCAGCTAATCAAGCTTGCAACTTAGTTACTAAAAATACCTCTTGTATAAAATGATTGAGAAGGATTCATGGATGTTAAACATTTTGGGCAGATGTTGAGAATCTTGGCAGATGAAGCAGTCTCTGCATCAGTGGTATTAGCAAAAAAAAGCTGAGGACAGTAATTTGATGGATTATCTAGTAATGAGACTTAATGATCTCTTCTTTGAATTACATTTGTGTGAAAAGGACAAAGTTCAAAATTCTCCAGCACAGGAGATGGAGAATCCACCAATGGGTTTAGACCAGCGGTTCTCAACCTTTTTCAGGCCTCCACCTGCGCCGCCCATGCGCAGCGCGACCCCGACCTGCACCGCGCATGCGTGGTGCGACGGCCCGAACCGCGCGTGAGTGCTACGCATGCCACGGCCCGAACCACGCATGTGCGGCGCGCGTGACGGGCCGAATCACGCATGCGCGGCGCGACGAGCCGAATCGCGCATGCACGGCACACGCGTGACGGCCGAGGGGAAATGGGGGGAAAATGGCGGACTGCGGTGTTTGGTGACCCCCGTGAAACAGTCGTTCGACCCCCAAATGGGGTCGCGACCCACAGGTTAAGAACCGCTGGTTTAGACTGTGTTCCTGCCCAATCAGATCAAGTCAGCTAAAGTTGCCATGCCTCTCCTGGGCTAGAGGATCCCAGTCTCGACTTGATCTTGCCCAGGACAGACGTGCAAGTTTGGCTCTTAGGCAGGTATAGTTTCCATTGGTGGATTTTCCATCTTTTGACTTTTAACAGTTTTCTGAACAGTACTGGGTTCAGTACTGGGTTCGGACTGCTGTTTTCTTTCCAACCCCCCCCCCCTTTGGCTTCAAAGTGGGGCTTAGTAAGGCCCTGCTTGCGTTTCTTGACTTTCTGTTTCGTTTTCCACCTCCCTAGCCCTTCTTAATGCAGGATCCCTTCTGAGCTCAGTACTGTTTTTTATTTCTCTGGGGACCCTTTCTTCTCTGTTTCCTCAGAGGCAACAATAGTTGCCTTCGTCATATCAGTTTGATTGCCTTCCCTTGCAGGAGTCTGCGGCCGCAACTCCAAGGCATTTTAGAGCACGCTTCCAGTAGGGGGGGTGGAAGCTCAATTTGAGTCAGGGAGGCTTCCCTAAAAGGCTTGCTTTCAGGTTTCTTGTTGCTGGGACTGTGGCTGCAGTTCTGGAGTTTTTTTGAGGACTGAATCTTGTTCTGGACGACCAGGGGGTTGCGGCTGCAATCCCAGGCGTCCGATTGTGTGCGTAGGCTTAAGGATGGCAATTGAACTCAGTGTGAGTCAGGGAGGCTTCCCTTCGGCTTCAGCCTCTGTTTTTTTGTTGCTGCAAAATCGGAAGTGGCGATCGCCACCTAGAGATAACGTTTGCCTTCCTTTTTGCCAGCAAATTTCTGGGTCCTATTGGGACGTGCAGCAAATTCAGCATGGTGCTTATTAGACTTCTCAAACTCGCAGCCGCCATTTTGTGGCCACTGAACTCTTTCGTTTCTAGGCCCTTTTCGCCCTGAGGGAGGGGCTCCTTCCTCACCCCATTCTTAATTGGGAAATAGCCTCAGGGAGTTTCATTTTGCAGGGACGGCCGCCATTTTGGATCTGGCCGCCATTTTGAGAACTGCTAGTTTTCTCCCTCCTTCATCTCGCAGCCCTTTTTTTGGGACCTAAACTAATCCTCTTGCCCAAAGCAGGATTACTAGGCCGCAGTCCATTAGTTTGGTATCACCACACCATCTTGGAGGTCTTGAATTGGTGTCTCCTTATCTACACACAAATAACTGTACAAACACAACAGGTCCTTGACTCTCCCTGTATAGCAGCGTTTGGATTCCAGGTGTACCTTTTTGTGCACCTGGGTTTATCCACAGATTAGCAATCCTTGGATACCAGGTGTATTCTGTTGTACACCTGTGATTATCCAAATATACAACAAGAGCAATCTCTGGATTCCAGGAGTACCCTATCGTGCTCCTGTGCTTATCCACAGAACAAAAGCAGCTGTCTCTGGATACCAGGAGTACTCTATCGTGCTTCTGTGATAATCCACGAGGATGGAGGATACTGGCTCTTCCAAGAAGGGAGCTTCACCACTTTCATCAGCCTCCAAACGGCATAAATCCTCCAATCAGGAGGCTGCAGGCAAGATCTCGGCCAAGGCCAAGGCCAGATCTGCAAGCAAAATCTCTAAAAAGGTTGAAAAATAGCCAGTAGGAGACACCAGGCATTAGAGAGGGAATTCTCTAAAGCACAAATACAAGCAAGGACTGAAGCCACTCAGGCTGAAGTTCCTTCCTTCGATTTGCCATTGGGACCCTCTGCTTCCCCTCTGGGGATCTGGTCAACAGGAGATACCATCTCTGCCCCTGTGCCGGGTGGCTCATCTCACCAGGACCCCATCTTCCAACCTGCAGCTCCACGGGCCCAGCAGTCGACCCCGGAAGCTACTTTCACTCCTACTGTGGCTGGACTCAGACCAACAGAGCCGGTTCCCCTCCCCACGGAGGACCGCCTAAATGAGTTGATTGCACAGGCGGTAGCGCGTGCTCTTCAGGCTAGATCGCACGTACTTAGGTCAACCTCAGTTTCTCCCCTACCTATCCACCAGCAACTACCGAGGTGTATGGTGCACCTTCTTCACCTTCACAGTCCTCTTACTCTGAGGGCTCCTCCTATCGTGAGTATGATGCGGACTTGGGGATCCCGATGTCGGATGAGGAGGAAAACCCTCCTGAAATGCCATCCTTTGCATTTTAATCTCTTTAATCCGTCCCATTTTGTCACCTTGCTCTGAAAGGCCACTTCCATGACCCATCTTGGTCCTGAACCCTCTACATCGACATCGACGGCCGCTCTGGACTCGGAGGCGGATTCGAACTTCACTGAACCAGTTACCACACAACACCGCATCCCCTGTCCACCCATGTTTCTAAATGCGGTCAAGAAACAATGGGAATCCCTGGGTACCCTTCCTCTCCCGAGTAGCAGTGAAAAAAGACTTTATAATGTTGCCCAGGACCTGGCAGATGCTCTGGAGTTTCCCACGGTGGATGAACCCTTGGGACCCCTGGTATCTCCCACTGCCACTCCTGGAGACGTGTCTGATGCCCTCAAGGCAGAGGACCGCAAAAAGGAGCTCACTTTTCGCAAGACACACCAAGCTACGGCTTGGGCTATTAGGGCAGCTACCTCAGCATCCTTTTTCAATAGGTCGGCTCTGTGCTGGCTCAGACAGCTTCAAACCATGATTCCAGTGGAAGATATCTGAACTCACCAAGATCTAAGCAAGATGGTGGCGGCAATGGAATATGCTTCCGATGCAACACTACAGGCTGCCAGGTTTTCATCCAGGGCTATGGCTTCCAACATCACCGGATGCTGTATGCTTTGGCTGAAACACTGGCACGCTGACGCCAAATCTAAATGGCGCCTGTCAGCAGCCCCTTACCAGGGGGGAAAGCTGTTTGGGGCAGCTTTAGAGCCTTACCTTACGAAGAATAAGGATAAACATAAGGTTCTCAATCACCTTATTAAACGTCCGGACAAACGACCCAACACCTCATGGAGACAGTCCTTTCGTACGGGTACTAGGTCCACTTATGCCTATCCCCCCCCCCGTTCCTTTCTGTCAAACAAGACAGACAGGACAGACAATTGGACAGAACAGGTTCTAGGCCCAGACAACAGTTTCAGGGCAAATGGCCCTTTTGTGGAGCGGTCGCCCTTTCCGTCGCTCCAGATGACACTCTGGCGGTTCCTCCCATAGGCGGCAGACTTTCCCTCTTTGCCCGCCAGTGGAAAGTCACTACCACAGACACATGGGTGCTAAACACGGTTCGTCACGGGCTCTCCCTAGAATTCTTCACCTACCCTCCGAATCGTTTCCTCTCGTGTCCCCAATCAAGAAATCCCACAAAGAAAAAGTTAATGCAACAGGCCATTCAGCACTTGTAAACATAAGGGTCATAGAACCGGTACCATTGGATCAGAGAGGTCAGGGATTCTGTTCCATCCTCTTCGTCGTCTCCAAAGCCTCAGGGAGATGGAGAGCAATCTTAGATCTAAAAAGACTAAACCGGCATCTTGTATACTGCAAGTTCAAGATGCAAATGCTCCAGTCCATTCTCAGAAGCGTAAGAAGAGGAGACGTCCGTAGACCTCACAGAAGCTTATCTCCACATCCCCATCTCTCTCAGCCAGTGCTGGTTTCTAAGATTTTCTTACAGGGGCCGGCACTGTCAATACAAGGCATTACTGTTCGGCCTATCCTCGGCCCCGAGGGTTTTTACCAAGGTCCTAGCAGTTCTAGCAGCTCACTTCCGGATGGCACCAGTCAGAGTCCAGTGTTACCTGGACGACATTCTGATTCAGTCATCATCAGGCCAATCTGCGCTGACGGATCTCGGACGGGTGATCAACCTTCTTCAAAGTCACAGGTTTTTGGTAAACTTCTCCAAGAGTCACTTGTCTCCCATGACAAGGCTATTACACCTAGGGGCCATCATAGACATGGTGAACTGCCGGGTCTATCACAAGAACGCCGGGATAGCATACGGCAGTTAGTCCTACAAATCTGTGGGAACCATACGGTAACATTAGCAAGTCTATCCCAATTGCTGGGAAAGATGATTTCGGCCATTGCTATCGTGCCTTGGGCCAGGCTCCACTCCAGGAGACTTCAGTGGTTCCTGCTCCCTTTCCAGAGACTGAACATCAGCTCATCCACGCGAAGAGTGCGAATTCCACCCTGAGTCTTGTGCTCCCTCAAGTGGTGGCGCTCATCGGTCATACTCTGGGGGTCCTCCTTCAAGGAGCCGGATCGCATCACTCTTATGACCGACGCCAGCCTGTTCGGTTGGGGTGCGCACCTACAATCACAGTGGGCCCAAGGCCGTTGGTCCCGTTCCGACCTTCGGCACAACATAAACTGGTTGGAGCTCAGAGCCATACACCTGGCCCTTTGACATTTCCGCAACTCTGTGGCGAAACGTCACGTTCTGGTCCTCACGGACAACGTCGCTGCCAAGGCCCATGAGAGCACCCAGTCCCATGCTCTCCTGTCCGAGGCTCTCCTCCTGGGCTCTTGGGCAGAATCCAACCTAGCCTCCATCAAGGCCGATCGCATCTCAGGAGAGGCAAATACACCGGCGGATCTCCTCAGCAGGGCGACGGTGAACCGCTCAGAGTGGCGCCTGCACCCGAAGATTTTCAGGGAAATCTCCCGATTCAGACTTCCAATCCTAGACCTCTTCGCCTCCCCGACAAACACTCAGTTACCGAGGTTCTTCTCCCGTTTCCCCTCCCCAGGAGCGGAGCGCACAGACGCTCTTCAAAGTCCGTGGCTGGAGGGTCTGCTCTACGCCTTTCTTCCTCTCCCTTTTCTTCTGGCGGTCGTCTGCAAGATCCTCAAGGAAAGAGCGGAGGTTCTTCTAGTGGCTCTGTACTGGCCTCAGAGACTGTGGTTCGCCGACCTAGTGAACCTCTCCCTAGCGCAACCATGCAGGATTCCCCCGGACAGTGTCTCACTCAGTCAGGGGACACTCCTCCATCCGGACCCCCAATTGCTCCAATTAGCTGTATGGCACTTGAGTGCTCAGTCTTATCCCAGGAGCACTGCTCACCAGGGTCATTTCCATAATCCAGGCCTCCCGTCGGCCCTCTACTAACCGTATTTATGAGGCCACGTGGAGGAATTTCTGTTCGTGGTACTCAAAGTGCCACTTGACAATTCCTGATCTGACGATTCCTCACATATTGGACTACCTTCTGGAGGGTCTGGAGAGGGGTTTGGCTCCAAACACATTATGCAGACAAGTCGCCACTCTTTCCACCATACTTACATGTGAATCTATCACTTTTCTAGGTCACCATCCCTTGATCCGCTCATTCATCAAGGGTGCTATTAACTCCAAGCCCCCCGTAGTCCATAGATATCCCTCCTGGGAACTACTGAGGGTTTTGCGGGCTCTTACCAATCCGCCCTTTGAACCCCTCAAAACATGTGATTTGCGATACTTATCATTCAAAGTAGACTTTTTGATGGCTATCACCTCCGCGCAGCGGATTTCCAAATTAGTGGCTCTCTCCACCAGGGATGACTTATGCATTTTTCATCGGGACCGAGTGGTCCTTCGTCTTGATCCGACCTTTGTTCCAAAGGTAAATTCTTTATTTCACAGGAGTCAGGAAATCGTGTTACCAGATTTCTGTCCTAATCCATCGCATGATCTGGAACGACAGTGGTACCTGCTAGAAGTCCGCAGGGCACTCCGTTATTATGTCTCACAGACAGCTGCCTTCTGCACCACCAAGGCCCTTTTCGTTTCCTGTCATCCTCCTTCTAGGGGCAGGAAAGTATCCTCCTCCACGATTGGCAGGTGGATTAGGGCTTGTATTGCGGAGTCATATCGGGCGGATTCAGTGCCGGTTCCAGGGCACATTACGGCCTATTCCACCCATAGTGCGGCTACTTCCACAGCCTGGGACACTCAAGCGTCCATTGAAGATGTTTGCAAGGCGGCCACATGGTCCTCTCCGTCACCCTTCGTTAGACATTACAAAATCGACAAGTTCGCCTCGGCGGAGGCCTCCTTTGGCAGGAGAGTTCTCCAACAGGTACTATTGCAAGGTGCCACACTGGGCAGGCCTGATTCCCTCCCTCAGGGACAGTAGGCTTTGGTATGTCCCATTGGTGGATTCTCCATCTCCTGTGCTGGAGAAGGGGCATTGTCTTACCTGAACGCCTTTTCTCAGCACTGAGATGGAGAATCCACTCCCACCCTAGTAGGTTATTAGGCCTAGATCTATATTTCTGAGCCAACATGTCTTGCTGTCAGTCATGGCTTCGCCTGCGTCGAGACTGGGATCCTCTAGCCCAGGAGAGGCGTGGCAACTTTGGCTGACTTGATCTGATTGGGCAGGAACACAGTCTAAACCCATTGGTGGATTCTCCATCTCCTTGCTGAGAAAAGGCATTCAGGTAAGACAACGCCCCTTTCAGGCATGCAAAGTTGAATAAACTATCTGCAAATGTAATTAAGTTTTTTAATGAATATACTAGAGAAAAAATTATTCAGGAAGCTCACAAGTTGAAGCAAATAAATTAAGGAGGAGACAGTGGTTTATCAAGTGTTTACTCAGATTATTTTACAAAAGCAGTGCATTTAAGCCTCTTACAGAAGTGTTGATAAAGATGAGTATTTGATACAAATTAGGATTTTCATTTAAACTTATTTAAACTAAATAAAATAGGGATAATTTATACTACTCAGGATATGAATAACACTTGAAGAAGGTCTTAGAGATTAAGCCAACCAGATGGCTACAAAATGAAAATCACTGATGAAAGAGGATTCCAACAGAAACAGGACCAAAAGAGGAAACAATAATAAAATGAATTGGTTAGACTGAATAATTAAAGATCTAGTACAGTATTAATTGGTTAGCTAAGAATGGGGAAATTGAGAGCTAAAATGCAGGTAGACTCTGCTTTGAAAAGGTTAAATAATTAGTGAACAAGCGAGAGGGGAGAGTTAAAGTTAGATTTTGAATGGATCTTTTAAATCTGTAAATGGGGAATGATAGACTTTAGATGTTGTCATGTAAGCAAAAAGTCCCACAGTTCTGAGGTACAAAAAATGTGTGGATACTTTGTTATCAATCCCATTTTTTTTTGCTATGGATTTATTTTCCAAGACAAATATTCAATAATATTGACGAAATGGAGTTTAGTCCTCCCACTGACTTACTTTTTGGGAACATTTGTTTCTTCCTTCATCTCCTTGTATTTATGCCGTCTTATTTGGTGAAGAATTCCAGAGTGTGCATCATCTTATCATGGCATTTTGGTTGGTCTCAATAAACCTTCACTTGACTTCAGTTTTAAGGTATCCTGGATGATTCTGTTTCTTTTGCCCTGAGAAAATTACATACTTATTGGTGTGTTTTTGCTTTTATTTCAGGATATCACCTGGCAAGATGAGCACTCTGCTCCTTTTTCTTGGGAAACCAAGGTAACTTTGTGAAATTGTTATATTTGCAATAATTGTCAGGTTTGTTTATTTTCAGAATGCAGTAATAAACTTCTGCTTTGCGGCCCAGAGGTAATTATGGATGATCTTGTGGGATATAGGTTTCAACAGCAGAGAAATTGTGATTTCTCAAGATAAATTTCAAACAATAATAATGATAAAAATAATACATTTTACCCATTTATCATCTGAGGAACAAATAGAAGTACAAGTACCCCTTGTTTCATGCTCACCATGTAAAGTATATTTGTAGAGACACAATGTAACTGGACCATAGTTACTAATCTACTTTTTGGTTAAGTTAGTCTACTTGTTACAGACATGGGAAGCTAATGACTTTCCAGATGTTGCTGAATAATGCCCACATCTTTCACCATTAGTCATGCTGGCTGAGACTGCTGGGAGTTGTGATTCAGCAGCACACTTAGCCAGGCAGGGCTATGATCTGATTTGGAATAGTTTTCTGTGTTTTTGAGGACCTGCACTCTGACTATTGGCTCTCAGTTTTGCCTTTGCAGGCATTTACTTGTTTATAGTCACCAAACATTTGCATCTAATAAGCTGGTATTAGAATTTCTGTTCTGTTCGTTCTGTTCTGACCTCTGCAAAAGTCTGAAAAAATATGTCAAACCATGCTTAAGAAGTAATCCAAAGCTGCAGTGGAACCTTTTACACTCCCTTCCTTATTTTTCTAGGTGAAATTGTGTTTGCAAGACTGTTCCATGTATCACAGGGCTCTCTTAGAATTGACCGATGGAGCCCCAGATACTACTTTCATCTGTTTTATTCTCCCCCCTCTTATCTTTGATAAATAGTATTGTATATGCATGAGCTCTATGACTAGCACTGTTCCATTTTCTTTCTTTGCTCAAGGAAAAGGGCACAGCACATTTCAAATTCTAGAACTAAATTGTATATTACAAGCAGTCACATGCTTTCTGCTGAAGATTCATTTCCTAGAATATTCTAAGTAATAATTTAGGTAAAGAATAGAAACGAGGTAAGGAAGAGGCCACACGTCACTCTTTGCCCTTCATGTCTGTTGCAACGTTTAGCCTTAGTTCAGTACTTCAGAATCATATATAACAGTGGTTCTCAACCTTTTTCAGGTTGAGACCCCACTTGCTCCGCCCATGTGCGGTGTGCGCACCGGGCCGATCCGTGCATGTGCAGCGCGCGCACCCCCAAAAAAACAAACAAAAAAAACAAAATGGCGGCCCGCGACGGGCCGATCCGCGCATGCGCGGCGCACGCGTGACGGCCTGAACCGCGACGGGCCGATCCGGGCAGGCAGGGCGCATGCGCGCCCAAAAAAAACCAAAACAAAACAAAATGGCGGACCGCGGTGTCCGGCGACCCCCGCAAAACGGTCGTTCGACCCCAAATGGGGTCGCGACCCATAGGTTGAGAACCACTGATATATAAAGTTCTGAAACATGTTGGTTGGGAGATAAAGAATCATAAATACTTTTTAGCTTTATTTGTATTGTATTGTATTATTGTAATACTGTACCGTATTACTAAATCAACATCTTCAGAATAGGTCTGTCCAAAAATGCAGCAGTGTCTGTCTGTAACCTCCCTGTGTCTTCTGTGTATGCCTCCCCCACTTAAAGATTTTGCATTTTGAGAGGCAACACCTGAAAGTAGTTTTGATTCATCTTTAGCTGAACATGGATAGAAATATCCTTGCAATCACAGCATTCAACTGAATTAATTTCAGACTTTGTTACTCAGTGCTGTTACTCAGTGGCTTTTTTGACAAATTTGTGAAGAGGGTTTTCAGCATCTGTGGAGAGCCATAAGTTCCATATCTTAACTTTAGAGGCTCAAGTAAGTGGTGGGTGGCTCTTGTCCTAGCAAAGGAGGACAAGACCAGTGCATTCTCTCTGTTGGCAGCAAGAGTTCAGTATGCCCAAATCTTTTTGCCTGGAGGACAAAACAAGCTTGTTCTTTGGAGCCCATCAATCAGATCATGATATTGGAAAGAATGAAGGCTGTGGTAGTTTTCAGAGGTCTCCCTCTGATCTCTGGGTCATGACTTACCCAGTCTTGTAACAGACATATGGATGACCTTCCAGTTTATGATTTGGCAATTTGCCAATAACTATCACTTCTGTGGTCGGGAGCATTATGAAGACAAGTTACACTGTTTATTTATTTCTAAAGAGGAGCTGAAATAAGAGGATTGTTTATATTAGTTTCAGCATGATGGTTGTGCGATTTGATGTACTATTTACTTTCATATATGTATGGAAATCCTAGTTACCGATTTCAGCCTTGACTTCTTTTCTATCCATTGCTTTTGCCTTTGGAGAACTCTTGGACCCGTTCGGTGTAAATAAAAATAGTTTGAAGAGTTACACCATCACCAGGAACATTGTTTATTAAATTCCTCAAGGGTCTTATCTTTGGTACAGAAAGAAATTCTTAATTGCTGGAGGAAGTGAGCTAGGTTCATTTAAGTTGCTTAATTCTGAACTTAGTTCAGTTAAACACAAGTGCTATGTTCACATAATGTGCTAAGCTGAAAAAAATATTATGGTTTAATAAGATGGTTTATTCAAGACAGCACATAAACAATAATTGCTTGCCACTGAATCAAGACTATTTAATCCCATTTTAGACAAATTTAAGGCACTGAGTAAATACAACCATAGAATAGCTTTCTCTAACGATATGTGCTCCAAGAGTATCAATGCAGCCTGCTGTAGATTTTTATTTAATGTCTCTTAAATAGAATTTTGCTTTGTGGAAGTCTAGGTTGGCTTAAGGTTAGGCCTATTTTTATAAGCTCCTGTCCTTCAGGTTTTGTTTTACTTACTCCCCCACCCCCATTATTTTATCTTCTGTTTTGCAGTTGCCAAGCCAAACAGCTTGTTTTGGCTCTGTATGTTATCTGCTTCATGAAATACTCTACATTCCCCACAAGCTCATAACATATAAAAATAGCTCTTTGGATTCTTGTGGTATTCTCTGGTTTTAGTTCAGAGTTGAATATGTGTCAGTTCAGATCCAACTTGATTCAGCATGATGGGAGTCAGCCTTATAATGCAACCCATACATGCTGGGAGGGATGGCAGTGGTTGAATATGGAGCCTGCAAGGGAACTTCTGAAGGAGGGAGAGTGCAACTTCCTCAATCTTTCTTTTGATCCATGGAACATCTTTCCCAACTTGGGCATCATCTCGATAAGTCTGTATTGGGAAATGTGAGAAATCTGAAGAATGCCTAGGTTATTGAAGTCTGTGATACAGCTGATGAGAAATGTTCAGCCATAAGGAGCCTTGAAGTGAATTTAATTAAATTTCCTGGTAGAAGTGGGAGAAGAAAGACCTTCACATATATTCCTTCCCTGATGATCAAGCCAGGATATAAACAAATGTCATTGATGGGGTGATTAAAAGATTCAAGGGTAGCAAAAGAGTTTTTGGTTTAGAACACCCTTCCCTATGAATGTGAGTTATATGGACTTAGGCTTCCAGGATGCTCCAGCTGTTGTGATAATTGCTGAGAATTGTAGGAAATGATGTCCTCCCCATCAGAAGAGTCCAAGGGATGATGAAAGCAGGTCTAGGATTTCTAGAAAATGTCTTAATGGACAAAGCTGCACTTAGCATTTGTGAATGGAGTGAAAGCTGCAATAGATAGGACACATTATGAATTATTGGAACCGTGTTACATACATGGGCAGGAATGAGATTTCCAGAAATTGGATTGGACTTTTGGGAGGAGGTTGGGCATAGTCTTTGTTTTTTAATTGCATTGCCATACACTATGGTTTTGTGCTTCCTTGCTTGTGCTACAACTGGCATTTGGCATTATGGTTGGATGGGATTGCCATAGAAGAAAATTTGAGAAGGAGGGAATTGTGCCGGTCCTAGAACTTTAGGTTGCTGTAGGACACAGGTTGGCAACCTGCGGCTCTGGAGCCACATGCGGCTCTTTGAGCCTCCTCTGCCAATTGCGCTTCCCTGCTTCTCTCTCTCTCTCTCTCTCTCTCTCTCTCTCTCTCTCTCTCTCTCTCTCTCTCTCTCTCTCTCTCTGTGTGTGTGTGTGTGTGTGTAAAAGAGAGTGCACTCACAGTGTTGTCTGAGGAGCTGAAAAGCTTATTGGGCAGAGCTCCTCCCTTTGCTGTGTCTCCCTTTGCTGAGTCTCTGCAGGAAGCAGGAAGCAGGAAGGACAGGAGAGAGCTAGCTAGCCCAGCTATGCTGACTCAGGAATTCTGGGAGTTGAAATCCATGAGTCATAAAAGAGCCGAGGTTGCCTACCCCTGAGCTTGTTGGAGAACAGCTTGAAGCCAGCTTGCCAGATGAGCAGCAGATAGGAGAGGGGGAGAGAAAGAGAGAGAGAGAAAGAGAGGGAGGGAGAGAGGGGGGGAAAGAGGACTGGCAGACCAAGGGCAGATAGAGAGAGAGAGACAGAGGGAGAGAGAGACCCTTTTGACATCTAAAATGAAGATAACACTGCATATATCCTTTTTTAACTGTGTATGTAGTGTATATATATATATATATATATATATATATATATATATATATATATATATATATATATATATATATATATATATATATATATATATATATATACACACATACACACACACATGCACACACACACACACACACACACACACACACACACACACACACACACACACACCTATAATAAAGGTAAAAAAGGATATATGCAGTGTTATCTTCATTTTAGATATCAAAAGGATTTTGCGGCTCCCGGTGTTTTGTTTTCAGTGGGAAACGGGTCCAAATGGCTCTTTGAGTGTTTTGGGTTGCCTACCCCTGCTGTAGGAGATGATCAGGTTGAGTCCGAAGGACGGGTCAAATGCATCATCAGTCATGAGTCCCTTTGTGCCCCAACAGATCACCTTGAATTCCTTCTATTCTTATCTCCCACTAATTTCCCTTGGCCGTTAGTAGTTCGGATACTGTAGGGAGCTTAAGGTTGCAATAAATCTTTATACCCTTTTGAACTGTCTGGATCTCCTAATTTTCCAGGTGTTTGATAATTACCTCTTCTAGATGATCATTCTTTGACTAATGCAGCAGTGTCAAAGGGGTGTATTGTTAGAATCTTTTTCCATTAGGTTTGTATTTCTTTCGTTATATCTGTAAAGTATTAGGATTTAATATTTAGTATTGAATGGATATTTAATTGGGCAGAGTTGGGAAAGAAATATGCTTTGTATTGTCTTTGGACTGGGGAAATAGATGAGGTATGCAAGATGGTTTTTTACTATGACTGAATATGCTTACATTTTAAAAAGCCATCTTTTAAAATATGAAAGGAAGGAATTCTTAGTGAAACAAAAGTTTGAGTTGGGTTGGGAATTTTAAATTTAAATATTGTATATCTAAGTAGCTTGCCTTGTTTTAATTCTACAAACATTTCTCCCATCTCCTTGTCTGGTGTAAACATAGGCTGTTATTCCATAGTAGAGCTCTCAGCAACTAGTTTTTTCTTATTTTTTATATTAAAAAAAAGGAGATCCTGGTCTGGCCAGAAGATTCATATGGCTGTATTGCCTTGAATCCACAGCAGTGGTTTGCGTGAGAGGAAATGACTTACAGATATCATGGACCAAGACTGTTCTTCTGAAGAGCATGATGGAGGAGAAAGAACTTCAGTAGCTTTTGACCAGGCCATGTTGCCTTTTTAAATTTTACTGTTGCAGTTTTTTCCCCCTTGTCCAGAGCCTCTAAATGATTGTTTCCATTTGAACATTTTCTGTATCATGTTGTCCTGTAATAATTCTTAAGGAATGTGTATTTTGTACTTAAAAAAAAAAAAAAAGAATTCCGGGTGGGCAACTCCATTTCTCAATAGCCTTACTCAAGATAACCAATGAAAAAAGATTACGCAATCCAGCAACATCTGGAAGGCAGTACATTGCTGACCTCTGATATAGGTCACCTTTCAAAGTAAGCAAATTATTTAAATGTTCAACCTCTTCTCTGACAAAACTTTGCCTATGTCGCTTCTTGCCAGCAGAGAAGAGGAAAAATGTTTCTTTCCTCCAAGCTAGGTTAGAATAAAGAATTGTTCTGCCTCATGTGAACTACTGCAGAATTGTCATTTTTACATTGCCAAATGTGAGCTGCCTTACCTTACAAACATCAATACTCTGTACAAGGTGCCAAATAATGTTTATAGCTGAAATGAGCTACTCCCTTGTCTTATTTTAACTACTGTTTGTCCATGGAAAAGAACTAATGTTCATTGTTTACTTTTAATTCCCTAACAGAGTCAAATGGAATTCAGTATTGCTTCTCTGTTGATCCAAGAACCGGGGGCTGCAGTGCCTCAGCACGAACAGAAACAGCCTAGCAAAACTGCACCTGGCCCCCCAGCCCCCAAACCTTCCCAGGGTGTTAAACCACAAAACTCAGATGGGCTTATACCGGCCAAAAAAGAGGAGGAGTCCTCATTTTGGAAGATAAATGCTGAGCGCTCCAAGTACGAAGGGGAACAGTCGGAGTTCCACTCGCTAACCCCAAGCCAAATCAAATCCATGGAAAAAGGAGAGAAAACCCTCCAGCCTAATTATAGGCAAGAATCTGGTCCAAAAGAAGTAACTAAAGCAGAAAAGCCTAGTGCTCCAAAGCCTGAAAAAGCGATCGCCCCAGTTGTTCCCACAACACCTGTAGAATGGGAAAAGCCTCCGTCCAGCCAACCTGCAGTTAGTGCCTTTGATGCTCATCCTGACCCTGCAGAGAAATTGTCATCTGCTGCAACTCTGAATGAAGATGCCCAAAGCAGTTTTGTTCCAGATTTACAAGGATTTGACCAGGTAAGGGCTGATTCTTAATCTGTCCTGTTACGGTATGGTAGGTAGAAAGAACTCAAGCAAAAGTAAACAAATAAAAATAAAACTTCTCCCCCTGTCCCCCCTCCCCCCGATTCCAAGAAAATGACTTCTGTAGAGTACTAAAACCTTACAACTGAAATCCTTTGTTTTCCTCCCAATCTACTCTAAGATGTGAACATCACTATTTTATATCTTACTAGCATATGCTAGTCATAGATTGCGTGAAGTCCTACATGCTGTTCCATAAAGTTGATTACTTTCTGTAGATTTTGCCTGTACTGTACATGTGACATTTGTAGCAGCACTTCCAGTGTGCAGAGAGTATCTTAACACATGTAGTGGGAAAGGGAAGGTGGTTTCTTTCCATTCATGAGGGTAGAACTGAAAACTGATTATGAAGAGCTCCCCTTAAAATTGAGTGAGTGTGCAACCAAAAGAGCATGCATTCATTTCAATTACATGAAAAATAATGCACTTTAGGGTACATGCACAAGGTCTGAGCTTTCTGTAACTAAACAGGAAAAGGATATTGGGATTGAGGGTCTGGGTCAGCTCAATGAAGACATAGCTATGAAATAGATAGATTTCGTGCTCAGGATTATTGTAAAAGGGGTTGAAAGTAAAACTGCTGGCAGTGTAATGCTTTCTTTGCCAATCTAACATGCATTCACATCTGGAATATAAAGCAGAGTTCTGATTGGTGCATTTGAAAAAGGATATAATGGAGTTGGGAAATGTGCAAAAGACGACAGCCAATGTGGAAAGGGGACCTGAACCTATGAGAAAATGTTGGGATTCTCCATCTTGAAGAAAAGGTGAAGGGCAGGGGACACGATTGAGGTATATAAAATCATTAAAAATTATAAAAATAAGTAAAATTTAAAAGCAAGGCGAAAGTAGACAGAGTTTTTCTCTTCTTTCAAACAATTGAATCATGGGTTATCCAATGAAGTTTATTAGAAGAATATTAGAACAATAAAAAGGAAGCACTTTTTCAAAACACAAATAGTAACTTTCATGACTTGAAGATATGGTCCTGGCTAGTGGCTTTGAAAGGGTTGGATGAAATCATGGACAAGTCTTGCAGAAGCAGTCTTATTGATGGGATAGGAGCAGGAGTCATCCAAATGCTCTTCACAGGGAACAGCAGTTTGGGAGAGACATGTATTTTAAAGGTTCTCAGAGTTGCATTATTTGAGTTGGGCAGCCATATAAATTCTTTGAATAGCTAAAAATAAATCTAGAAATGTATGTCTGTATCTCTTTTTGTTGACCTCCGTGAGAAACAAAAATGCTGGCCTAAAAGAGACCTTGGCATGATCTCACAGAGCTATTATTATGAGATGTGTTTGAATATTAGTAGCTCAGGTTGGTGGTTGGACTGAAGGTTTGGCTGCAAATGTTTTGTCTCCATTCGGGGGGGACGTCTTCAGTGTGCTTTGAATCAAAAGCACACTGAAGATATCCCCCTGAATGGAGATGAAACATTTGTAGGAAAATTGCCAAGTTCGGAGATCAAACTTACAGCCCAGCTATCATTATGTTTATATGTGCACGACCAGGTAACAACTAATTGAGCTTGTAAGATGGATTAGTATGTAGAATTATTCCATGTTGAATTTGATTGTCCAATATGAGGACAATTGGACAAAAAAGATTTCCGTATCTTAGAACTTTGTTATTTCTGGCTGAGATTATAGCTCACATATAAAATCTCTTCAGTGGTTGAAGGACAAAGAGATGAGCAATCCCGTCCCCACTCATTTTATGGAAATAGTTCTTTAAGGGACTAGTTGCTTGAAGTGTAAGGGGGAATAATGTGCAATGTTCATTTTTGTGCAAGTAATGTATCCATCCTTTCTGATCATGCAAATATTCCTACACATCTCCTATTAATGTTAAATATTGTTTGGGTAGTATTTCTGGAAGCTGAGCCTTCTGAGAGAAAGTCCAGTGAAGAGCCAGTCATAATCTGAATATTTAAAACAGCAAGATATTTGAGCACAGCCATATATGATATTCCTTTCTAGCTGGTAGTAGAAGAGAGGCAATTCTTTCATAGCCTTCCTTCCCCAATTCCTGCTAGCCTTCTAGAGGAAATTTTTGGGAAGCCATAAGATATCCAGAAGGGAGGGACAATCAATGAAAACCCATCTCTGGTGGAAAGCCTTTGTTGAATCAAAAGCTTTCCTAATATAGCGTATGCAGAAGGCCAGGTCTAGACCAAAACCATTATATGATATTGTTGCAACTCTTACCTTGGTTATTCTTGATTTTACACCTTTTTGAATTTTAACTACTTGCTTTCTTTTCTAAAACAAGTTTTCTTTCTTTCTTTCTGCAGGGTAATGCCAGTAATGTTATCCTGAAGACGGGGTTTGATTTTCTGGACAATTGGTAGACAAAAACAATCCTTCAGTTGGGTTTTGAAGAAAGAAAAAGAGCATCTCTCTCCATTTTGTCTTTGAATTTCTGTTACTGGTTTTTCTGTGTGTTTTTAAAACTTTTTTCCCCAGTTCTTTTTTAATGGTGCCCTTTGTACTAATACTTTTTTGTAGAAACCTGATAAGTATTTGTATTTTGAAGTGATCCATTGTTAGAAGGTTGGGTGCATTTTTTGATCTTTTATTAATTGCCATTTTATGCATCATATTTGGTGATGAACAGGGATACATTGCCTAATATTTGTATGTATGCTAAGGACAAAGTGTGCAATCTAATTAAAATGAAGCCATTTGACAGAATACCCATATTTATTTTACACATGAATGCCAACAGCTAATAGGCTACCATCTGTATTATTACATACATTTGTACAAGAAGATGATTGTTTATATCAAGCACAGATAGTTTTTAATATCATCTGTCAGAGCCTTGGCTAGTAGGTTCAAGGTTCTGGAATTAGTGGTCCAAAACATTTTTGTGAATACCTTATGGTCTTTTCCTAATAGAGGAAAGGTGGAAGCACAGAGTCCAAAAGCCCAAAATTCAGCACATCTCTTTCAAATATATTATGCAGGATATAAATCTGCAGACATTTATTTATATGTTTGTTTATACATTGGTCTATGACACTTTGAGTTGGATGCAGGGGAAAAAAAGCTTTAGCTAATATTGAGGTGTGTGCTGGGAGGGTGTGTATGGTTACTTTTGTTTTCTTTCTGGGAAATGAGGCCTAATTGGTATACAAAATAGGATCGTTTGTTAAAAATAAAACATTTAATAAAATGTATTTAATATGTTTTATTATAAAACTTAAAAGGAGAAGAAAGGAGAGACTAGCTTAGAGAAATAATCAAATACGTGGATTGAGCTGCCTTTTACTGATTAAAAACCAGCTGGTAAAAGGATCTTCAGAAGAATAACTAGTTTGTTTCATCTCTTTTGGCGTAGCAGCAATGAAGCACATTTTGAAATGTAGCTCATTTCCCTTACCCTCGTCCCTGATGTTACATTTCTTCAACATGTTTATTGCAAGGCATTGTGACACTTTCTTTAAAAACAAAGCACTATATTAAAAAAAATGTGTCATGAGATTCCTGATTCCTGGTACTGCTTCCCATAGTGGGAATAGAACCTGAATGTATCACAAACATCCTGTTGTATTAGATTTTCCGTTGTTTTAATATTACAAAGAAACTATTTTACATGGAGGAACACTTTAAAGATGACATCCCTCACCTGCACCTTGAAGTGGGCCAGCATACCACTTTCTTTGGCTGCACACACATAGACCAGCCTTGTCCAGCATCTGCAACATCCAGAAATAGCTATGCAACTGACATCGTATTTCTGTAACTTCAAAAAGTATTGTGACTTCTCTCCCCATCAAGCCTTAATTCCCCTTTCTGCACAAATTGTGATTTCTCCAACCAAATACCAAAGGTTATTGAATTTCTGCTTTTGACCTCGAGAATTGGATTTCCTGAGAGATGACCCAATAATAGATATACACTATACACATGTACCTCTGATGCCATGTGAAATTCTCACAAAGTCTGTTTGGGCATTTGTTGTCAGGCTGGCTAATTGTATCCTTCCTCCACCAGATAAGTGGTTCCACTTTCAGAGTTGTCCATTATCCATACCTGTGAGTGGTGTGAAATGAAAAGTCATTTCTCTACAAATCATGTGTTGTACTGTTTTATTTCAGATTACTTCTTATTCCTTTTGCTGCTTATATATACTCATTAACAATGTTTATGACAAAAGTTAAGAGGACAGTTCTGAATCTTGCCCTAAAAGATATAATGGAAAATAAAACTGGGTAGTCTTCAAATTCAGTTCCAAAATTCATGCTTTGCAGTGTGTGGAGGCCAGAATATATAGCAGTGATATGCAGCTGTCCCTCACAAACTGGAACACCATTTTGGAATCTGATATACAGCATTGTACAACTTTAGAAAATAATAAAATGGAATTAATTGTAGAGAACACTATGAAAAATGCTCTTTTTCGGGGGTGTTTTATGTGCCATCACAGACACACACACACTACACAAGGCACTGGGATATTTGTGCTAAAGATCGGAGTAGGAAACTGTAGAAGACTGTCTTCAAATGCTTGACTTTGTCTTAAGATATTTGGATGAATTGGTTGTTCTTAGTAACTAGCACCACATTTCCTACTGTGGAGATGTTGCTTTGGGTTTCCTGGTGCACACCTACATGGCAACATAACTATTAGTGTCATATAAGAGTCCATTGAATTGGGGTAGCAGATGTGAATAATTGGCATTTCTGGAATTGCTTAACTTTTGCTCCTGAGCCAAAGAGGGAAGATTTTCATTAATGAAAAGAAGTGCCTGACACTTAATTGGATCTAGTTTGTGTGCCCTGTTTCAGTGTATTTAAAGACACCATAGTTATAAAAAAAAAACCCCAGTGGTTTTTATTTAAGAAAAGAGTACTTTAAAAAGAAATTGGCATAAGTTCAAACTGAAGACATTTCTTCAGTGTATTTTTAGATGATAAAAGGGAGCCTTTCCAATGTTGTCAAAGTATAAAGTGTTTTTCCAGCTCAGGATCTCTTGTTCAGGCTAACCAATTCAAGAATTAAATAAGTGCAGCTGGCTTGACTAAAGCTTTCCATTTATATATCAGTAGATGTGGAGGTTAATGTCCTGAGGTCATTGAAGCAACATTTTTAAATTGCTGCTCTTAAGCCATGAAATAGGGTAAACAGGGCCTAATTCTCCTACTGTGTCTATCTCCAATCCTGTTTATCTTAATTAAATTTTTGCAAGGAACCTCTTGATGGATTTTACACATTGCAACCGTTAACACTGTATATTGCCTTTCTCTTCAGTATAGTTTCATGGATAAACCTGATGTTTCTCCCTCTCTTGGATGTTTTTATTGAGGTTTTATTTACAATTGTATTTGGCTACAATTCATATCTGATTCTTAATTAAAATCACCTGACATGAACCACTGTTGTTTCTTCCCTTGTTTTAATGTCTCTCTCTCCTTGTTTATAGTCATGTTCTACTTGTGATTAGCACCATGTGAGGCGGTCAAAATCTTTGGGTGCATTCACACTTTTAAGTTGAGAATTAGCTTGTAGGTGAAATATTACCAATTCTGTGGATAACAATTTCTACAGAAGCTTCTCATATTCATCAAACCAATGAAAGTAGTGTCATGTCACAAGCCCCTCCCCTTTGGGAATGTGCTAGCAATGTTGTGATATACATTTCTTTTTAAAAAATGGGGCCTGTATGATAGCACCAGTGCTGCTTTCATCATTCTTATCCCATTTTCCCAGTGGACACCGCTAACTATAGAAACATTTTTGTATTGTCTTGTTAATGGTGGGTAAGATTAAGTTAAAGTTAATTAGAAACACTGTCTTACTATATTTTTTATAGAAAATGATCTGATTATTGGATGTGAAATATAATATGCAGAAGACATATAGTAATTTTTAGTGGTAAAACTTCAGCATATGTTCCCTTTTTCGTAGATCCTTGTGCTGCTTCTACATAAAGGTCACAGCTAGAACTGTTTTCATGCCACACTGTGCTGTATGGTATCACATACATGCGGACACACCCACGTAAACACACCAAAATACCCAAGTAATGGTATAACCAAATATAGCTTTACATTTCAAAATATTTAGCATATCTCTGCGATCTCAATAATTGAAATATATAATGTACTTTCAGTGCAGTCTTTATCTAGAGATCCTACCTTGTATGGAAGAGCATGAGCATGCTTGAAGAGAAACTTGGCTTTGATTGAGCTTGTGGCATACATCCCAAAATGTGCCTGACTGTGTTTTCAGTATCATGAGGATGTTATTGCAAGTGGCACAATTACAGATAAGCTTGTCTACACCAATCTTGCTCAAAAGAATAAACAGATTAAAGTCAAGACAACTTCATGATCCAAGTCAAACAATACTGAAAGGGACTATATGAAATGCTGGAAAGGAGAGTGAAGGAATAGGATTACATTACAAGTATTGGTTTATTTTCTGAAGGATGTGGTCCTGAGAAAGTGAACCATTGACTACCCATATGGGATCCATGGATATGGATGGCTTGGATTCCTGGAGATGTGTCTTGAGGTATTCCCAGCAAAAAAAAAAAAAAAATAGACTGCACCCTACAGGCCCTGAGAAGAATAGAGAGCCAGTTTGGTACAGTGCCAGACTAGAAAGCAGAAGACTCTGCACTCCAGTCCTTCCTTTGGCATGAAAACTTGCTGAGTGACTTTGGGCCAGGGCTTGCTCAGCCCAAATCACTCCATAGGACTATTGTGGGGAAAATAGAATGTGTTTGGAAGTTGCCTGGTAAACTCAATACTAAGGGGTTAAATGGACCTTTATGGCAATGGACCAGGTTACTTGCAGGACCGTCTTCTGCCTCATGAATCCCAGTGACCGGTTAGGGCACATAGGGTTGGCCTCCTAGGAGTCCCGTCTATTAGGCAATGTCATCTGACGGGTCCTAGGGCAAGGGCCTTCTCTGTTGCTGCCCCAGCCCTCTGGAACCAACTTCCCACAGAGGTCCGCACTGCTTCCTCCCTCCTAGCTTTCCGTAAATTATTGAAGACCTACTTATGCCGACAGGCTTGGGGCGTATGAATAGTGCTCTGCCCCCGGCCCTAGGAATGTGCCTCCATCGTTGATTGTGTGTTTGATTGTGATTGCATGTTGTATGTATGTGTTTTTGATTGAATTGAATGTGTTTCTGGATTGGATAGTTGATTATTATTATTAAATTCCTCACATGTAATTGTATTGTTTTTGTAAGCCGCCCTGGGTCCTAGGAGAAGGGCGGCATAGAAATTTGAATAATAAATAAATAAATAATAAATAAATAAAATGCTGGAGGAGGAGGGGGAAGAACCCAGGAAATAGAACAAGGTCAAGTATTGAAAATGGGACTGGGAGGGGTGAACAGCCTGGAGAGGCACCCAATAATTAACATGCAAATCCAGGAACATAGATGAAGCTGCACTATTCAAGGGTATACAATGTAGAGAATATGGGAAACAAAACAGGAAGGAAAGAATGATATAATAGCAGATACTACTGAAACCTGGGGAAATAAAACTCACAAATGGAATGAAAAATTTGAAGGAGAAAAAAACATTTAAAAAGCGGGGAGGCCTAACATTATATGTAAAAGAAGCAGCACATTTATTGGGATCTAATAATTTGAGCATGAATATCCAATAGCATTTGTTTTAAAAAAAAAATACAAGGGAAATAGCCAGGCAGAAACTAGGCAGTTTCAAGGGGCATGGGTAAGAGTAATAACAGGCATGTCATGATATCAGTACCCAAATAATGCAAACTTCCTTCATTTGTGCAATGATGTCATAACACTTCGAACAACAGCTATGCATGTTTTGGTACATATTATGCATGTTTCAGTCCATACATAGAATGTAGATAAGTGGTTCCAAGCAGAGAAATGCATGTGCATGAAACATTTTGCACATCCTTGATAACCATTTGTGGTGCAGGTAGAATGTATAGAAGAAAAGGAAAAACAAGCAGAGGTGTTTTATTTGAGTCATTCCAATATTAGTATATGTGCTGCTGAATTGAGCATGCAGAGGTGTTTTATTTAACTATATGTCATTCATGTATTTTCCAAGGAAAAGCTCATGGGCCCATAGATATTGGCCATGCACAATATCTTTGCACAATAGTTTGCAGAGCTATGCTTTGCCCATCTCTTTTTCCACAGACCCACACAATATTTGTAATCTGCTATCCATCCATGGATCATATCCGCTCATGATCATATCTGGGTGAGCCCTCATGACCTATTTCAGGGGTCTTCAAACTTGGCTCTTTTATGACTTGTGGACTTCAACTCCCAGAATTCCTCAGCCAGTGTGCCTGGCTGAGGAATTCTGGGTGTTGAAGTCCACAAGTCATAAAAGGGCCAGGTTTGAAGACCCCTGACCTATCTCTTCAGGGTTGGACTGATTCATGGAAGTCACAGAGAACAATAACTATTAGCCATAACAACTGTAACTATTAGCCACAACAACTGTGAAAGCCATATGTTGGGAGACTGGTGGGCTTCTTTGTGCAATTAGTTGGCCACTATGAGAACAGTCAGTTGAACTAGATGGGGCAAGAGTAAAAGGGTCTGATCCAGTAGGACACTGTTTATGTTATGCCCTTCTTTCTACCTAGCAGCAGCCAATTTTAAAAGGAAAATACATTATCAACCTTCAGATAGCAAGCATTTACATTCCTCTACAATCCATATTGACTTCTGGTTATTTTAATGCATGGAAGTCCAGAGGGAGATTAAAGGTAAACCAGAATTGTGACGAAAACAAGGTAGGGGAAGAGGTAGCCTCTGCAAAGATTAATGACTTAACTGTGAAGAAACTTACAAATAAAAACAAAAAAAAACCTGTTGCCAAGAAGACAAATTGGGAGTCAGAACAAATGTTGAAGTTAGCACACAACTAAACTTTCTTAAAAGATGGGTTCTGGAATTAAGGTTCTGATTAATGGCAACCATCTGTTCTTTTCAACAGATGGGGCCATCCTTTGCATTAATAAGAATACAGACCCACATATGTAGTCAGCAAACCTCACATCAAAATATGCAGAGTTCTCCTGTAGTGCCTATAAATAGACTGGGCTCCCTTTGTTCTGAGTTTCAGTAGAAGCATCCATCTATGAATTTAGCACATTACCAATCATGAAAATAACATTGCTGGTAATGGTCAAACTAATTAAACTCAAGTGGAGAAAATCCAGACAGACCTTTGCTTACATTATGAGAAGACAAGGTTGATTTTATCTTGTCAGCTTAAATTCCTTGGCAACTTTTTAGCCTCTCAACAGTGAAAACAGAATTTCCAGCTTAGAGAGTAACCTTGTTACATTTCTTTTGTGTCCAGAATTAGAGTGGGAATTTCCATGGCTCACTGGGAAAGCAGAGACTGCCTAATATTGTAGAAAGTTCTGCATTTGATCACTGGTATGTCTGGGCAACCAATTAGACAGGTGATAGGTAAGACTTCCACTGAGATTTTGAAGATCTAATGCCTATCGTATTAAGTAATACTGCCCTAAATTCACAATCTAAGCCATTATAAAGCATTTGCCTTTTATTCTTTATTAAGTATTCTTGGCTTGTATTGATTCAAATCTGTCAATATTTTGCTAATACCTGATTATTTTGAGGACTTTTCTCAACTTCAAACTGAATTTTGCCTCTCTAATGCACAACAGTGTCAATATAGTCATGTCAGCTTCCCCTTCCTTTTTTCTTTCTGGCTCGAAAGAAGGGTCTGCTTGGGCTTCGGGCGCCGAGTTACAATGCCACAAAACGAATATATAGAGTTACATCGGAAGTGATATGGCTACCGCTTGGATTACCATGAGAAGAAAAGGAAGAAAGAAGGTCGTGAGGCTCATGAGCGGTCAAAGAAAGCCAAGAAAATGATCGGATTAAAAGCTAAACTGTACCATAAACAGCGCCACGCAGAAAAAATACAAATGAAAAAGACTATTAGGATGCATGAAAAGAGAAACAGCAAGCAGAAGAATGATGACAAGACCCCAGAAGGCGCTGTACCAGCATACCTGCTGGATAGGGAGAGCCAATCTCGAGCAAAAGTTCTTTCCAACATGATCAAACAAAAATGAAAAGAAAAAGCTGGGAAATGGGAGGTTCCTGTGCCCAAAGTCCGGGCGCAGGGAGAAACAGAAGTGCTCAAAGTGATTCGCACAGGAAAACGAAAGAAGAAGGCTTGGAAAAGAATGGTTACCAAAGTGTGTTTTGTAGGGGACGGCTTTACCAGAAAACCTCCAAAATACGAGCGCTTCATTCGACCAATGGGTTTACGATTTAAGAAGGCCCATGTAACACATCCAGAACTTAAAGCCACGTTTTGCCTACCTATTCTTGGTGTAAAAAAGAATCCTTCTTCTCCTCTCTATACTTCTTTGGGAGTAATCACAAGAGGTACAGTAATCGAGGTGAACGTGAGTGAGCTTGGTCTCGTCACCCAAGGAGGCAAAGTTATCTGGGGAAAATATGCACAAGTAACCAATAATCCAGAAAATGATGGATGCATTAATGCAGTTCTACTTGTATAGTGATATTGCAGCTATGGGTGTGCAAGCCTTTCACACACACACACAAGTGCTTCTGCAGACTTCAGATAAAAGAATTTATTTCGGAACAGCAAAGGACTGCTGAAGAACTGGCTTTTCTCCAAATATTATCAAAAATAAAAAAAAATCTTGATTAGAATGGTAAATAGACTTAAATATATATATATATATATATATATAGTCATGTCATCCATATTTTGATGGCTCAATATGGACCAGGTACTTTGGCTATTTCAAAGAAATCTGAGATGCTTCCATCTCTGATAGAGCTGATATCCAACACTAATCCCATATTGTATTTATATCAAAAACTAAAAAATGTTTGTCAAATTGTTATTAATAACACTTACAATTTGACGGACTAAAGAACTGAAACATCCAGCAATGGAAGATTGACAATTGCAGGTCTTAAAAGTTCTCAAATTAATTTCCCTCAGATTTAAGATTTAAATTGATTCATCAAAAGATTCAATTTTGAGTTCACTGGACATGTCAAAAAGGCACTTAAAAGAATGGTCATCAGATTTTCTTTGATGGTGATGTAAAAAAATATGGAGTCATTGAATCAAAGGACTTGGTAAACTTAAGCCAAACTTAAATGAGACCACACAGACTCTGAAAGAGCAAGTGCTCTTTGTTAAGGACTCTGTGTTAAATGGAGAACTTCAGGGTAAATTTTCCAGCTGGCTAAGGCAGCAAAGCAGCCATAAATCTATTTGGAGACAACTAAATGTATTTTACTTTTTCATACATTTTTATGTCTAGATTCTACTATATCTGTACTTTGTACTTATGTATGTGAGACAAAGAAAAAGAGAGATCTGCCATTACTAGTTTTCCCCCATAGCAATAATAATCCTGTTGCCCAGAAAAATCAATGGAGTTTGTAATTCTAAATGTCTATGTAACTTGGATCTCAGTCATCCAGGTCCTGGTTGTCCCAAAGGTGCTTTTTCAAAAGGCAACTGGACTTTCTTTGTTTTTTCTTTGAAAACATTTCACTTTTCAGTTCTGACTGAATGCTGGGGAATGGAAGGATTTATATTCCTTGAAGTCATCTGGTCATTAGCACTCTCTCTGAGAGTCATTGAGGCCACAGATAACCCCCCCAAGTGGCCTCAATGACTCTCAGAGAGAGTGCAAACAACCAGATGACCGCAAGGAATATACAGCAAAACCTTGCATTCCCCACCATTTTGTCAGAACTGAAAAAGCTCCTTGGTTGGGAAGCAAAGCATCTTCAAAGAAAAAACAAAGGAAGTCCAGTTGCTTTTCGAAAAAGCACCTTTGGGATAATTCTGGACCTCATAATCTGGACTCCTTTGTATTTGTTCCAGTTTTATACAAAGTAGGAGACAAGTGAAAGCCAATTTCTTTAGTGGGCAATGTGGTGGAGTGACAAAAATATAGTCATGCTAATCTTTTAGGAGGTGAATCAAATTAGTTTGCAAATCTAATACTTTTAGGTACCAGGCAATGAATTGTCAAGTTTAAATGGAATTTGAAAGGACAATCACACATCTGTGTTTCAAGGTCAATCAAGAGTAAAGCAATCAGGGTCAATCAAGAGTAAAGAAGAAATGAGGAACTTCATTCTCATCTCCTGGAGCATTATTAGAGCAACGTAGGTAATATTAGTAAGTCATAGGCACCAACTTCTCTGCATTCTAAGCTCTCAATAATTTTGTAAATGGACATTTTTTTTTTTGCCACTCTGCAAGCAAGTCATACACAAAATCTTCTTCCACATTGTATTTGCTATTTTTGTCCCTGGGGAAAGAGTGGATTGGGCTACATGTAATGGATTATGGTAGTCCCCGACTTACGACCACAATCGACTCCAAAAAATTGTTATGCCAAGTGAGAGGTTGTTAAATGAGTCTTGCCCATTTTACGACCTTTCTTGCCACAGCTGCTAAACGAATCACTGCCGTTGTTATGTTAGTAACAAAGTTGTTAAGTGAATTTGGTTTCCCCACTGACTTTGCTTGTCAGAAGATCGCAGAAGGTGATCACGTGACCCAAGGCATTGCAACAGTCACAGATACGAGTCAGTTGCCAAGCATCTGAATTTTGATCATATGATCACGGGGATGCTACAACGGTTGTAAGTGTGAAAAATGGTCATAAGCCACTTTTTTCAGTCCCACTGTAATTTCGAATGGTTACTAAAATGAACTGTTATAAGTCGAGGTCTACCTGTATTACAGGTAAGTAATAATTCCCTTTTATTGCTAAGCTGTGATGATTACAACAGAACTCTAGAAAGGAGAAAGGCCGGAAACCCGAGCATTGAGATAAGATGTTCCTCTCTCCACAACTTTAAGGTACAATTGAACTTGTATTCTTCATTTGGATGGAATCCAAGGAAACCTGAGTGATTGCACTGAACTTTTAATGCTCTTGCTACATAGATGTGAAGTCTGACAAGGTTGGTTTATGATCTCCATAAAGAAACACAAAACATCTAGGTAGCAGTGCCAGATGGAGATTCTTTATCTTTTAGAAAAAGGAATAGCAAAGCCACTGGGGCTGAAATGATGAGTAAAAGCAGATGAGCTAAAGAGCTCCAGATGTACAAAATGCCATATTTAATATTTCTGGAATTAAGGACCTCTCTCAGAACTCAGAGGTCATCTACAGAAGTTAAATGAAGCAAGATGACAAGCCAATGAAAAGATGTGCTTCTTTGTAATATACATAAACTGTGGAATTCTCTGGCAATGCCATCATATGAGAAACTGGCCCAGTTTAGATGATTTTAAAGACTAGCTGGAGACAAATAAATAGAAACAAAATGTTTATTGGGAACCAACATAATTATGTTAAATCAAAAGACAATAATTGCTGAGGGCTATTCACTTATGTCATCTAAACAGTAATTCATTACAGCATGTATGCACGTGTGTTGTGCAGTATATTCATATACAAATAAAAGTAAATGCAACCGCCTTAGCTTACTGCCCTCCAGATGTTTAGGACTTCAGATCCCAGTGCTTTTTTTCTATTAAAAAAAAAAAAGGTGCCGGAACTCACACACGTCATACAATCCGCCTTGCCTACCCCATAAGGTTCCATCCAAAAAAGGTGTCAGAACTCCGTTCTGGGTGTTCTATGAGAAAAAAAGCCCTGTCCGATCCCATTATTCTTCCATTATCATGTGCTGGCTAGAATAATAGGACTTTAAATCTAGAAAATACTTATTTGTATTTGAGTTATAAAAGCACATATTAATGATAGGTGAGTATAAGAAAAAGTTGACAATACAAACATTCCCTGTAATTTTCAGCAATTTAGGGGAAAGTGTGAACTCAGCTCAGCTCTGAAGCATGTTGGGAGATTGGCTGAAATTCATGTTCAAGGCCTTCAGATGTTCATAGACAAGCAGATAAACTAATGAGAAGAAAGAAAGAGAGAAACCAAATGTTACAATTGATACCTTCCAGTTTATCAGGAACTGGAAAACATCTGCCTATTCATATTTTGAATGAATGACATCTGTGAATGTCTATTCATGAGAACCACTGTTGTTATGCAAAGCATTCTCTTCTAGTTAAATAGGAAAATAAGTTAGTGTTCTGTCTCAAAATTATATTTATAGGGCACATTTTTTTCCAGAGAAGCACAAAACTGTATGTATTCCTCCCTAATTTTGTCTTCACATCCAGTCTGTAAGGTACTTAAACTAACAGGTAGTATCAGACCTAAAGTTAGCCCGAAAAACATCATGATCAAGTAGATATTTGAAAATGAGACTTCCAATCCTAGTACAATTCCGAGGCTATTAATACAGCTATTAATATATTAAATCATTTATTACAACAATTATAAAAATAATTATGGGAAAATGTTTTTCATTTTTTTATCTTACTTATAGGTAAGGGTGTAAGTTTATAACATATGTTGTATATGGTATGTTTAAATGTGTGTTATGTATGTGTACACTTTGAGAGCAAGCAACTAAATTTCATTTTTAATGTGTGCCATTGTGCCCAGAGTAAAAAATGACAATAAATGTTATCTATCTATCTATCTATCTATCTATCTATCTATCTATCTATCTATCTATCTATCTATCTATCTATCTATCTATCTATCTATCTATCTATCTATCTATCTATCTTTTTAGTCTAAGAAATGTGAACTCTATACATTTTATCACGAACAATCAAGTTTAAAAACTAGATGCAGTGAAATATATCTAATATATTTTAGTGCCACATTCCTAGTGAAGGAGAAATGACAGGATGGTGTTCCAGTACCCTATTTGCTTCTATCCCTTCCCATCTAGCTGTGTATATGTGAAGAGTTATGAGACAACTCATATAGCATTGCAGAGGTTCCCAAAGCAAAGTATCAGAATCTAGTTTGAACGCATGTACAAAAAGCAAATATGAAAGAGAGGCAAGTGAAGTGGATCAGCCACAGAAGAAACACTCCCAACAGGAAACACATGGGGAGTGATCTCCTGAAAGATTGCTAAACCTGAGTAGCACCTACTGCAATGCTGTTTTGGATTCCAGAAGACTGTTGGATGCTGATTTTGTGGGTGTCAAGCATACAACCAGAAGGCTGCTGGACACAGGTTAAAATGCATATCCAGTTTTCAGAAGACTGCATAAAACAGGTGGGAACAAAGGCCTTTGGGGAATGTCAGTGGAAGTTGGGGAGTGAAGCAGGCAATTTAACTCCTGATTTAATCCCATATATTAAAGAAACAAGCAACTAGGCAATAGAGCACTTGTCCCTTCCTCTTCAATGTTTCCCATGTACTGAGAGTGACTGGTGGGCTTGCAATTGAGGCAGAGTGAGAAGGGAAAAATAAGTTGGAAATTCCACTAATCACTGTGCTTAAACTGTCCACAATATAGTTATGTAGACAATACCACTTCATGGCTGCATTGTGGAGGCAGATTATAGCTCAGCTTCAGAGGCTATCTTGCATTTTATGTGACCCCGCTTTTAAGAGACCTCAGGAACTGAATGAATGCATGATAATATATCAAGACATGAAGAACAATCTTAAGGAACCATCTGAAAGAGATTCAGGAAGTCATCTTTTCAATTAGCTCCCTTATGTCCCGGTATAATATTCCAGTAAAAAGGGAATTGAGGAAAATAGAAGAGACAAAAGAAAACTGAAAAATCCTATTCTCAAACTATCTCTACTGGCAATGTTTTGCTTTCGTTACCTCATTTATTTGGAGGTTAATGAAATCTCTGTTTCCCACACATAATGCCTGGAATACTCCTGCAAGAAGAATTTTAGTGTTATTTTCAGCCGCTGAAATATTCAAAACCTCTTTTTTAATAAAATGTCAAACTTAAAGCAAATTTTAATATTTATAGGTAAAATTCCAGAAGTCCCAGTGGGAAACTTTGATGATGTCTGCAAAACTAAAGATTATTTCAGACATTTCTTTATGCCACGATAAATGTTCTTTATTGCTGAGTGACAAAAATGAAGGTGACATTTGGACATTTTTGAAACAACCTAACATGACTTTCAGTTACCTTGATTAGTGTCAGAATTTTCTAACATTTACTACTGAAACTCTTGTGAACTTATGAATGACAGGTCATCTCACCATCAGGTTTCTATTACTAATTGGAAACATTCTATAAAAGGTTCTATAGAACTTACCTTTCATGAAATGATCTCATATGGATATAAAGTCACATGACATGCACAATGAGTACATGGTTTCTAACTTGTATTTTCATATATGTAGACCATCAACGCTATAATCTTGTAGATATTTACTTAAATATATTCATTCTAGACTTACAGAATTGAGGTCCTTATTTTTTTTATAAGTAACTTACATTTTTAATTACCGGTAAGTCCCAAAGAATGCAGGAGGGCTTATTTCTCAGAAGACATGTACAAGATTATATCATTGTTAGGTTTAACTGACTCAAACTCTGATTGATTTTTTTATGAGAAACAGAAAAAAAATGAAGTAAGAGGTCAACTTATATTTATACTTATAACTTCTGTAAAAGAAAATTGGGAGACATTTCTTTATAATCCTGTTTTTTCTTCTCTTTGATTTTTCTACTTTTGTCTTTTCCTTCTTCCTCTTTCTTTCAGTGTAAAGTTCTTGTTAGTTATTTCACTAAAATTTTATTTAAATAAAAAGATTGTTTTTTTTAAAAAAAAAGATTTAATTCATTCAAAAACCAAATTATGAGTGAAGTTAAAATAATTAGAATGATTGTTCATGGTGCATCTACTACTGCTACTAAAAATGCCGTCAGTAAAGAAACAAATGGTACTAGGGAGAGATACTCACTGCTTGCATTTTCTAAGCGAATTAGGCAGTTTAAGAAGTCATCAAATTCTATCTGTTGCTGATCATCTGCATATCTTAATACAATCAGCTGCAGCAGATGGTTATTGAGCTGAAATCCTTAAAGAAAGGTAAATATGAGGTTTTTAAAAAACTGTTTCAAATTGGCTAGTCTTCAACCCAGTAATTTGAAAACATTCTTTTTAAATGTTATTGTCATAATCCATACAAAGTTTGGCAACCTGAGAAAAAATAAGTTATCTTTAAAACATACTTTTGGTCTTATAAGTGAATGATACAGACCAGCAAGTCCGCCATCTTTTTATCTCACTTAATGCCTGGAGCCATGTTTCTCAGCCTTGGCAGTTTTCAGTTGTGTGGACTCCAACTCCCAGTTTTCCCTGGCCACCAAGGTTGAGAAATACTGGCACAGAATATGGTCCTGGGGAAAATTATACATACACACAAATATATTATTTTGAGAAGAGAGATACAAAGAGAGGAGCATTTCTATACTTTCGCCATTCTCCCCTGCTGTGCATCCTGGTCAATGCCCTGTTCATTGCTGGATCAGAAATATGTTAAAAATAATTGACCTTATTCTGGACTTCTTAAGGCCCAAGTCTGAAAGGGATAGCTGAACTGAAGATACTCCTTCTCTTCTAATCTCCACCACATAGATAGGATGCAAGGGTGACTTCTCAAATTGGGGCCGTGGCTGCGTTCAGCTATGTGGTCTTTTTATTTTTCTTTGCCTCATTCACAGGGGTAGTTGTATTTGTGAAATACACAGTAAAGGGATGAGAAAAAGTCCCCATCTTGTCCCTCCAATCTTAATCAGGCCACCACAGATTGATTTTTCCATCACAAGATGTCAAAAACTAAACTAAAACTATTTGTGGGTTTTATAGCCATAATCATAGCAGAAATAGCCTTCAAGATGGCTGCACCCCATTGGAGTTGATGTAGCTTCCATTGATTGGCTGTAATAAGCTCCGAGAGATTATTAAAATGGCAAATGTGGAATGCTTTATTGCATCAACATATGTATATGTGTAATAATATAATTAGCTTTGTCTTCCACCTTCATATCTCTTCTACATGACAATGCACAGAATGACTGCAGCCTGGTGGGGAAATTACCCTACTCATTCCGCTGAAATCCATTTGTCAGTTGGACAGCTTCATTGGATAACTCCATCTGTGACTTCGTTGGGGTGTGCCAATGAAGCTGAAGGAGAGGAGATTCAGGACAGAAAAGATG
This sequence comes from Bothrops alternatus, assembly GCA_034064705.1. Classification (NCBI taxonomy): domain Eukaryota; kingdom Metazoa; phylum Chordata; class Lepidosauria; order Squamata; family Viperidae; genus Bothrops; species Bothrops alternatus. Next base: position 16,120,034 of record JARGCV010000023.1, read on the forward strand.
AGGGGAAGAAGTAAAGAGTAAAAATGTTTGCTTTTATGCCATAACTTTTATGGGAATTATAGTCCAGTTAAATTGCCTTTAGGGGCCTCAGCAAGTGGCTAAAGTTAATATCTTTCTTCTAAAACCATTCTCCCAACTTAATATCAGTGCACATAAGTTTCTATGTTTGAAAATGCAGAAACTTTATTAAATAACTTCAGACTTAATTAATGTAAGGCGGCCAACTGCACTAGCCTTTTATTCTGATACTTAGATATTTGGTTCACTTACACATCATAGGATTTATTCATTGGCATACTCCTGTTGTAGTTTCTCCTTCGTTTTGAATTAACAACTTGATAAATAGGAGAAGGAAGGCATGCTACTTTATGTGACGTATATTTGTCACGTTGAGGAACTTATAAAGTAATAAAGGTGGGATAAAAATCAAACAAATAAATAAATATTCTCCCAGTTTGAGTATCAGAATGGGTCTTATGCTGTATACGACAAGCACAAACTGAATTTTAGAACCAACTTTACTACACAGTTGCCCAAACCCTTCATTTTCATAAAGCAATCTGAAACGGTGCAGTGACCTTACACTTCTCGTATAATACTATATCCGGAGATTTGATTTTAATATAAATGTAGTGTATATGATAAATGAAATATAGGTGACTTTTTAAAGCTCTACCTACTTCTCCTGCAGTTATCGCAACATGCATTCATATAAAATAGCAGATTTGGACCCTATTTTTTACTATATGTCTCAAACAGTGATTATCCTTGAAAAAAATATTGGTATAGCTGTGTCTTAGTAAAGAAAGAGGGCTTGATGCAAAATCTGCCTTAGGGAAAGCAATCTTGGGACACTGGGCCTCACAACCCTCTTTTCCTTGTACAAGATATTGTCCTAAATTGTGACCTATTGCAAAAGCCAGTGAGAAAAATTGGTACCTGCTGCTTTTAAAGCAAGACGAAGTTCGTGGGAAGACATTGTGCCACACTGATCAGAATCAAAGTGAAGGTAGAGGCTCTGAATCAAAGACAGAACAATTGAAAGCAAATAATAAAGGGTTGGGATAAATTAAATGAATCATTGAGGTAAAGAGATTTTCTTTTGAACTTGTGAACAAAACCAAAACTTTAGCTTTTTAATAAAACTTGTTAATTTGAAAAATGTACACCAGATTCTTTCTGATTTTTGAATAAATAGACTAATATGGCCCTCTGCCTACAATTTCTTTTGAAGTAATGTTTTTGCCAGTTCTTGCAAGTTGGTCTGGACCGCTCTTTATAAGAATATATGACTATGCAAACTGTTAGATAAAAATATCTAGCATTGGATTTCTGTTCAGCATTACACTTAATAGTAGACTATAACCTTGTTCTCATCCTGCTTATGCGTTCAGGTAAGAATACTAATTTAGATTGGAATAATATGGTATAATAATCCAACTGCGTACAATATTTAATCCTTAACAATATTTAATCCCATTGCTTTGATTGAATCTGGATTAAAAGATGGCAATTAGCAGACACCACATATTCAGTCAACAGGGATGTAACGGGAACCCAATTATTGCAATTTCCTTAAAAACATGCCTGGAGTTAAAAGAGAAAAATAATGATTTATCATGGTAACTTATTTTAGGAATTGTGAGAAAGCGTTCAAATGCTCCTTCAGATTTTAGGGTTAATGTTCCTGTGGATCTAATGGGCCATTTCAAATTACATCTGTTGATAATTGGAGGAGATATGCATCAAAATCACGAGTATAAATTGAGACATTTTTAAACAAGGCTGTTCGGGTTTTAGAATTGGGATTTTAACAGGTTTTAGTAACAGCCATGTATTAATTTAATTTATTTTTAAATATTTATTGTTATTATCTGTTTTAATTGGGTTGTAAACCGCCCCGAGTCCTACGGGAGAGGGGCGGTATAGAAATTTAAGAAATAAATAAATAAAATAAATAAATAAATAAGAAAGCCCCCCCCTCCCTTCTGCTCATGAATCAGCAGGGTTTCTTTTTACAATGTGTCAACAACAGGAGACATTTCACTTGGCCTCATCCAGAGGAACATTTCTGGCATTTATTATTTCAAAAATAGAGTTTTTATTTAGTCAAAAGTACTGTTAATGTTTCTGCAAGTGGTATGAATAACAGAAAACTGTAGAATGATTTTTTTCTTTTAGAACATTCTCACTAAATTATAGATGTAATGGTAGTTAATCATTTCTCCTCTAAAATACCTTCCCAAACACCTAGTAAAACAGTAGATTTTGCATCAGTTGTCTGTGCATCAACTTACAATCCACTTTTTCAGATTGTCCCAGAAAATTTTGAATTCATTAAATTCCAGTTTTCCATTCCCACTGGACTGATGTAGTTCCCATTAAGGAAAACCGTAATGGCAGATTAAATCTCATATATAATCTCAGTGTCCTATTTCATGAATAGTTTTATTTTATACAATTTAACCTGTTGAATTAATAGGCTGTTTCCATAGATGAGCCTTAAGCTGTTCTACTCTACCTGTAGAATATCTTTCTAGTCTTTTTTTTTCCAAAGCCAGTGTTCTACCACAGAGAAACATTGGATTAAAATTGAGGTGTTGCTCCCAACTCAGGATTCAAGAAATGCCCTACACAATGAAGTGCAATAAGCTATGACTAGACTAGATCAACTTGGGTAGAAGGAAATGCTGAGACTCTTGTGCCATAACTCAGGAGCTCAAGGAATATAAGAGTTTGGAAGCTTGTTGAACTTTGACCCAAAACATCTGCCTAGCATCTTCTCTTGTTCTCCCACCCTCTTAAATCTGTTATTTGTCTCAATGACCTTGGAATCTGTTGAAACACACTCTGCTTCCACTTATGTTCCACCTTTATTTTCTTTGGCTCACTACTTCTTTTCCCTTTTTTTATACTATATACTGAATATGGTTGACCATGAAAGAAAACAGTGATGAATATGTATCTGTGTATGCTTTGTACTTTACAGTAAAATAGGACCTACTGACTTTAATAATCTGTACTGAGGGAGGAGGAGGAGGCTAGGTCTGTGTTCTGAAAAGATGCTTATATCTAGCTATGTCCATTTACCAAATAGCACTGGTGGAATTGATTCCTTCTCCTCTGCATCATCTTCCAAATCTATTCCAGAAAATCTGGAAACTTTCAAAGATTTAGAAGGGAAATAAAAGATTGCCTTTGGGACAAGTGAAAGAATAAAGGGTGCAATCATGCAACTGAGTAAAATACCTTACAAGACTTTGGATGAAAACTGTTGGTTCCACTTTCCTTGACCGTAATTTCACAAACGATCTGTGGTTTCTGACTGGCTGTGATTCATGCCCATATTTTTAATAGTGAAAACTGAAAGTCTTAAGGAGCCATTTTGTCTTCTTTCAATATCTGACATATCTTTTACGTTTGAAAAGGCACAATCTCATTGTAGCATTTTCATTACATTCACTCAAAGAAGTTTTCATGCTCTATTTCAAAGGATACATCCATTAAGGAAATGATATTTCTACATGACAGGAGGCTTATTTTCTTGAATTTGATCTTGTCTGTTGGGGGAAAAAGTCAGCAGCATAGCATATAAAAACAAATTCTTTGTCTCCAGCAATTTCATCTCAAAGTTCAACAGCACATCTGTGAATATTTTATTTTTCCTCCTCAGGGAAATGCCATAATGTAAAACTGAAAAATGATTGCTTCTGTCCTTCCAATGCAGTGGGATCACAACACAGAAAATGACCATGTAATCATTACAATATTAGCTTTATTTAAATATTTTTGGACATTAATCTCTGTACAACTCCCTGTTAGAATTAAGTTCTACTAATTATTTGAATCAGGATGCATATTTCCAATTTGATTGGAACATTTGTTCTTGTCCCAATCCTGCCATTATATTGCTTCGTTGATAATACTAATCACTAATAGCATTTACACGTCTGTTTTATATTTATGCTAAATGTAGTGTTGCTGGGGCGAAAATGGATAAATTATCATTAGACCATGTTGGATATTCTGGTTCTGCTGTCAGAGCATTTGGTCCAAAAACATAGCCTTTTTTCATTATGGTCAAGTTTGTCATAAAAATTATGGATTAATGCTGATTGCCTTCTATATGTGTCATCATGAACTCACAGGGACTCTGCCAGATTCCTTAAGCTATTCTCTTTTTTAAAAGAATTGTTTTCAAAAAGGGCAAAGAAAGATAAAATTCAAGCAGACAAATTGGCAAGCCTTATATGGAGAGACATTGACAGTCTGTAAGTAACCAAGAGGATTGGGCCCAGACTGATGAAATGTTCCATCTACTAGACCAGCGGTTCCCAACCTTTTCTATACCCCGCACCCCTAGAACGCTTCTGATATATTGTCGCACCCCTTACAAAGGTTCAAAATAACGGCACCAATTATGCATATACACCAGGGGTAGGCATGCTGGCTCAGGAATTCTGGGAGTTGAAGTCCACGAGTCATAAAAGAGCCAAGGTTGCCTATCCCTGATATACACTATAATTTTGAAACTTCTAAACCCAAGTTTTCGCATCCCCTGGAATATCGTCTCGGACCCCCGGTTGGGAACTCCTGTGCTAGACTATATGTCTATGGCAAGTATTTAGCAAGAAGAGCTGCACATGACTCTTTCCTTGAATATCACATCAGTCTTTATCCTGGCATGAAAGACTGAACTGACAGATCTCAGCCAGACTTATTTCTAAGAAAGAATGCACGGGGTTGGATTGTAAATCCAAGTATTTATTGAATCTGTTACACACAGAACTGCCCAATTCATCACCATACGGGACATGAGACCATTTGCCAATTAGGATAGAGGTGCTTTGGTTGTGTTGACACTCACTTTTTTTCAACACAGCATTCAGAGTATATTCGAGTTCCTCTGCACTGATAGCCAAGTCCTGCAGTTTAATAAAGGAAATCAGCCTTCATGAGTTTAAAATGCAGTTTAAAAATTATTCTTTTGCTCATCATTTGAAAGATAAAATACCGCCTAAAGCAACAAAAACACCACCCCACCCCCACCACGAGAGGACTAAATCACTGCAGCAAAATGAATTTCATTATCTTTGATTAACTCTGTGATGGAACAATTGTACTTAATTATTTTTGTCATGTTTATGTAGTGTGTGACTCTTTGAGAGCTGAATGCAACGAAATCTCATTTTAATGTATGCCAATTGGTGTACATTCAAAGTGACAATAAAGTTATTCTATTCTATTCTATTCTATTCTATTCTATTCTATTCTATTCTATTCTAGTCTAGTCTAGTCTAGTCTAGTCTAGTCTAGTCTAGTCTAGTCTAGTCTAGTCTAGTCTAGTCTAGTCTATTATCAATAGAAATAAAATGCATCTAGAGTTTCAATAATATACCGGAAACAAGCATCTCTTACATTAATTGGATATCAGCACTCAGGTGTTTTGTTTTGTTTTTGTCTGAACCTACAATATAGAAACATGCTCTTCCAGATGTTGAGGTATTCAGAATCTCACTGAGCTGCATCCATCCTGCACATGTCTCTATCTAATAAGCAAATGTTGTCACTGTCACTTTATTTTCCTATTGGGGTGGAATTGTCTGGGTCAGAAATAGCATTCTTTATTGGTACTTTAGCTCAAGTAGACCCGATTGAACCTGCTCAGGAATAGGACATTTAATGTGTCCAGCCTCCCTAGCAGCTATAAAACAAGCCACTATGGAATAATAGATCACAACAGATGGAGAGGAGACAGTGTTATGGTAATCTGGACACTAGAGGATAGCTGATCTCTGAGGTTTCCTTTCCCACTTGTCTAAGAGTGTCTGCAAAAAAAGGTGGATTGCTGCAATGGCAGAGGAAACACTGCTTTTACGCTAGAAATCTTAAATCAGCTTTAATTTTCCTCCATAGCAGGTTACTGTTGAGATGGAGGACATGTTTTGAAGAGAGCCTGGTTGCTGGGGGTATATCTGTGCTCTGGTGAACAGGGCACGTGGATAAGCTAAGAGAGGTATTTTGTTTTGTTTTGTTTTTCATTAAGCCAGGATTAAACCTAGATGTTTTACACAAAAAGCATGCATTCTGCCAGTAAACCATCCACAATTCTAATAAGATCTATCATTTTTATTAGTTGACTTGCCGGTCCTGAAATCTGCTTAAACAAATCTCGGAATTGCTTTTCTTCTTCTGTTTCTTCTTGGGGTTGTGTTGGCTCAGGAACCTGAAATTGCCCATAAATTATTAATGGAGAAACAAACAAACAAAAATCCTCATTATTTGTATTACCATACTTCAGATTAAATCCATTTTTAGAAAAAGCGTGTATTAATATGCTGTACAATAGATTCTGTCATTCTTTAATTTAACTGGTATTGTACAACTGAAAAGAATAATAATTTGATGATATGATTGATTTGGTCCTTAATTAGATTTTGGTGACATACCTCTGGCAAATCAATGTTGACATTTCCATCCATCTCCCTATAAAACATGAATCCAGTTTTTAAAAATCTGTCTTTCCACTGGAATTTTATAAGAGAAATCAGATCACCAGGATTAGTTCCAATAGAAAAGCAGTTGTAAGCTTCTATTCTGACATTCAACATTAGGAAACTATTATGGCCTACATTAAAAGAAATGTTAACAGCAGATGCCAGGATAATATCCTGGTAACAACAAGATTGTTCTCCAATGATTTCATAAATCTATATTTTTTTACATCAGAGAATGCAACTATGCGCTCATCCTCATGCATTCTGGAGCAGTGGAGCAAGATCTTAAAAGCAGGTAAAACTTAGTGGACATTGGCATAAGTCATCTTCACTTAGGAGTTGGAGTGGCCAAATTATTTTTGGAACCTTCAGTTGCTAATCTCTATAGCTTTTCAATGGCGACCAGTTGCTAAATGGACTTTTGTACTCTGGCTGAGTGACAGCCTTGATATACGGTACTTACTTCGTAACTACTCTCTTTTCAGAAAAAACTCTTAGACAGAAATCAGCCTCCTGTTGTGGCTCATATGTAGTTGGAACAATGATGTAGTCCCCAGGTGGTAATGCAAATCTGTCAGAAACTTCCCTTAAGTTGATATAGGTTTTGCTCCTGGCTTTGGAAGCGTGGTAGCGAAAAAAATCCTTTGTCAAGTGTTCATCTTTATCAGGACTCTGAAATTAAATGTTCAGGTTATTTAGCAATAGCACTTAGATTTATACACCACTCCATAGTGCTTTAGTTTACAGCACTCTCTGAGCAGTTTACAACGTCAGTATATTGCTCCCAACAGTCTGGGACCTCATTTTACTGACCTGGCAAGGATGGAAGATTGAGTCAACCTCGAGCTTCATCAGGATTGAATTCCAGGCTGTAGGCAGAGTTAGCCTGCAATAACCACTGCGCCACCAGGGCTCAGTATGCATTATAACCACTGCATAATCAGGGTTCCTATTTCTTAGTTTGACTAATATGTCTGGTACTCTTTTCTTTTCTTCTTTTCTTTTTTCTTTTGTTGGTTGAAGAATATTTTCATGCCCTTTGGAGTTCAGCTTCTAAATTCCTATACCTATTTATCATCCCACCATTTAGTCATCACTTTATAGATCGTTCTATACTTTGACTACATGTGCTGCATTATAGCACTAAATATAGGAGCTGCTGTACATGAAAATCCAATATCGGTTGCCTAATTATTTTTGGGAATATTTTGTTTCTGTATATTTATTACTTTTATATTTTTAAGTAATAAAACAGCCAAAAAGAGTTTTAGACAGCATCTCATTAAAGCTTAAGCCAAAGACGCTTGCATTTTACTCTCAGCTCATGAATTAATTTGACCTTAAAAGGCCATTGCAACCTCAGATGGTAGAACCAAGCACTTTTATTTTACAACTGTTTTACAACTATGGTCACAACTAGGTGAAATAAAGAGTTAGCCAGAGGGGACCCCCATCTTATTTATCAACTCACTTCAATAAATGTCTATGGAGATTCTCAATCATCTACTTCATGGTTGTCCCAAAGGTGCTTTTCCAAAAGGCAACTGGATTTCCTTGTTTTTTTCCTTGAAATTTTGCTTCTCATCCAAGAAGCTTCTTTAGTTCAGAAAGTCCAGTTGTTTTTTTTGGAAAAATATCTTTGGGACCACTTCAATAAGGTTGAGACAAAGTCAGTATCTGCAAGTATGAAATGCAAAAAACAAACAAATCCAAAAACCTAAGCCACAAATAAAGTGGCTTGGAATCAAGAGCCACTTAATTTGTGGCTTAGTTCTTTGCCTTTCATACTTGCAAATACTTGCAAATGCTTGTCTCAACCTTATTGAAGTGGTCCCAAAGGTAATAGGGAAGGAAATACTTTGGGGCCATTATCACCTGCCCAGGAGGGCTCAAATAGTGCCTAAACATTGTAGATCAGCTTTCTCCAGCCAGCACATTTCAGAAAAGTTCTAGGGCTTGGAATTTCTGCACATCTGGAAGGGCCCAACTTGGAGAAGGGAGTTCTCCGTAGAAATACCTCATAGATAACATATCCTATTGTTAGCAATGCAGCTCCGAGTTTCCTGAGTTTCCGGCGATTCTTCTGCATCAGGGCAGCTACAAACGTGCACTCATCTTGATCCTCATCTTTTTCTGTCAATTGGAGCATGAACTGGGGATTGGTCCAAAATGTTTCTGAAATCAGCCAGCAAAAAGGAGATTGTGGGTAGTTTATTTTGCAACAGCAAGATACTGGCCCATCACCACTGAAGGCTACTCATCATACAAGGACAGATAATATCCTCTTTCTCCCACTCCCAGCCCCCTTTTTTTATTTTTTCCTGTCCAATTTTGTTATTTCTGCCATCTTTCTTCTGTTTTGTGTTGCTCCATTGTTCCTGTGCTGATCTTGTCCAGCTTCCATTGAAAGCTGCCTCTTTACATCAAGGAGCGGTCTTAAGCCCTTCCAAGTGGATGTTCTTCAACATTTCATTCCATTTTAATAGCAGCCTCATCTCTGATTAGTTGCAGTGTCAAACATCCCCCCTCCAGCTGTTCTCGGCTGCCAGAGGTTTGTGTTCTCCGCTTCTTTGCTGTTGCATTTTTAAAAAATAATCCTGCAATTGATCCAGTAAATGGCCCATTAAGTGAACGAACTATGCTCAACCTTAGAAGCTCATGTTTCATTCAACCCTTACAACTTCCAATAGGCACATTTTTAGTTTCTGTCCAGACTCAAGTGAATACATTCCTTGATTATGAGAATAAATTTCGGGAATGCATTATGGGGGGAGGGGGTAAAAGCAGAGAGAATCCATTGTATCTTTGTGTCCATTCTGCTATAGGTCACAGAGCATACATTTAAAAACTGCTATGACCAAGGAAATGTTTGCTGGCATAGCTATGAATTTTCTTTAAATTTGCACCAAGGAAAATCTAGAAATGATTACATAAGCAGTTTCAGTTAGATTAGAACGAAGCTGCAGGATACCCATATAACTGGACATGAATTTGAGTTTGGTTTCTTGTAAGTTGCTTATTATAACTATCTGTTTTTTAAATAAAATTTTGAAACATTCAAGAATTCTACAACAATTTTTGCTCACAACAAAAATCTGTTAAAAGTGCCACAGCCTTTCTCTGAAAATATGCAAGTGGGATAAAACAAACGTGCAGACCTATGAAATTTCGACACCCCCCAGCAGTGGCACCTCTGACCCAACTGCCTTGGTGAATGGACACCTCCCATTTATGAGCAGCATTGTCTTCAAGGGCATCCGGTGTGAGGTTACAGATCTCAACTTTGTCAAAATGGGACAGGAAATCTTCAAACTTCATCCTATGCATGACAAAAAGAGAAATAATTCCATGGATTACTTGAACTCCAGTAAAAAAATCATATTCAAGCTACTTTTTTTATTAAATGATTTAGCTGCAGCTCTTTACAGCGATTTTAAGTATTTTAGGGCAAAATTTTGATAATTGAATTGGCCCCTTTAATTACAGGTGCATATCTGGATTTCTATCACTAGATGGCAGTAATGGCTTATGGATATGTTGGCGCTCTCTTGGGTTTGTTAGTTTGCTGTGTTTGCTTGGTTGTACCGGTAGCAATCAGGCAAGCTGGAAGAGCATCACACTTTCTGAGCTGCAGATATCCGCTTCTATTGGTACTTATGGAGACCTCTATCTCTGATCTGAGTTGGACTCTAGCTGTGCAGTCCAGTTAAGGCAACTAAAGGCATGAGCTGGATGGAGTATCTGTGAGAATTTGAGCCTAAAAACTCAAGGAAGTGAACAGAGGTTGTGAGTAGGATCACGTGTTCATTACATCCATTGCCCTCGCCCCCTCTTCCCCCAAATGAAGCAAGGCCTCCCGGGAGGTGGCATGCAGTAGTGGATTCATTCTTGAGTGAGCGGGCGGCTTCTCCAGCTCTTAAAAAGGTGGGAACATGATGTAGTGGGTCTCCTCTTTCTGCTGGAGCTGGTTCAAATCTGTCAGCCTTGCAAGATGGTGTGAGAAGTAGGCCCTTCTCACACTACTTTATTGTAAGATTATATTAACAGACTCTTTCAAATTGAAAGTAAGCTCTCTTCTGTCACCTTTACAGTCCAAGAGGGACTTATCTGAATTCTTTGCCTACCCTCATGCCTTCTTCAAGCTAAGCTGCCTCTTATCTGAGTGTTGCTGTATCCAAGGTCATTCCCACATACCATTACAAAATCACTGTTCCGGGAGGAGAGACATATAACTCTAAGCCGGGGTAGGCAACCTTGGCTCTTTTATGACTCGTGGACTTCAACTCCCAGAATTCCTGAGCCAGCCATGCTGAGGAGAAATGGAGAGGTTTCCAAGCTGAGCCATGCTGGCTCAGGAATTCTGGGAGTTGAAGTCCACGAGTCATAAAAGAGCCAAGGTTGCCTACCCCTGCCTAAGCCGTTAGAATTTAAGGCACCCAGAAGTTGTTCTCCTGTGAGGCTGACAAACTCAGAAACAAGAACCATATGCATTTCTGGAAATATTACTAATAGGACAATGTACCTTTTCTCTGCCAGGAAAAAAAAATTCTTATATCCAACATAATTGAAATGGAATTACGCTGAATCTCTTTCTTATGCTTCCACTTTCACCGGGCTCAAGAATCTCTTCTGTTACGGCTTTTTTTTTCTCCCTTAACTGACTTGCTGCCTCCTTTGTTTTCCAAAGGTCTGTTAGCACTCCCACTACGCAGTGTCTGGAAGCTGTGGGAGTCTGAGTGGGGGCAAACAAACCTAGACTCAACCCTAGCAACCCCAAAAGGCCATGGGTTCTGGGTGTACCCATCTCTGTGATCTCTTATCATTATTTCTGGACGGAGCTGCACTACATCAGAAGGAACTGGTATACAGGATGGGGGTTTTCCTAGCTCAGGGGTAGGCAACCTTGGCTCTTTTATGACTCGTGGACTGGCTCAGGAATTCTGGGAGTTGAGGTCCACAAATCATAAAAGAGCCAAGGTTGCCTACCCCTGTGTGGAAGAGCAAGGGGTAACTATGGCTAGGAGGGCCTTTGCACAAATCCATTTTGTACACCAATTAAGTCCATTCCTGGATTGGATGGCCCTACTCATGGTCATCCATGCCTTGGTAACCTTCCATCTGGTATATTGCAGTGTGTTCTACATAGAGCTGCCCACGAAGACCAGTCAGGCTGCAGTTGGTCCAAAATGTGACAATGCAATTAGCTATGTGTTTATATCCATGCCACACCACTAGTCTAATCATTGGTTACCAGTGAGCTTCTGGGTGCAATTTATGGTCACAAAGCTTTTCATGGCACAAGTACAGGTTATTTCTTTGATTACATCTGCCCCTCCTGTACAGTTCAACAAGGCTGATATGTTTCAGTTCCCAATGACCAAAGCCATTTTATGGGACTCAGATTGTGTGACTCCTCTGTTGGTAGCACCTGCCCTACGGAACATCTTGCACTCCCCCCTGAAGTTTGGTTGACCCCCATCCCTCCTTGAGGATTGATTTTTCCACCAATTGCTAGATCAGAATTTAGATTAGTCTGCTGTAAGTATAAGTTTTCTATCCAATCTTTGGCATAATAGCTTTTGCTGTATTATTATTATTATTTTGCCATGTTTCTTGTACGGGATGTTTTTAACCTTTGATAGCTATCCTTGGTAGCAACACTTTGCAAGTTTCTCTCCCCCTCTCCCCCTCTCTCCCTCTCTCCCTCTCTCCCTCTCTCCCTCTCTCTCTCTCTCCCTCCCTCCCTTATTTGCATTCATTAAAACCAAATTAGAACTACTAATCCACATTTGTAAAGGATTTCCTCAGCACCGATTAAATGATATCCCATGTTTTACTTAATTTACTTAATATTGGACTCAATATTCATGGAATATCTCTGGTTATTGTGAATTAACTGGACATTTAATGTTTCATAATGACAAAAACATATCACATTGTTTTAAGGACTTGTTTCAATTAAAACAAGAATTAGTAGTCAATGCAAGGACATTTGCGCTTGCTTTAATATACTTAGGAGTACAATTAGAAGATTTATTTACCAGAATTCTCCATCATCTAATGCTGTATGATGTAACTGCTGTTTCTCTGATGGGCTGAGGGAATTCCACTCAGAGGAGCTTCAAGAGAAAGGAGTAATCATCATCATCATCATCATCATCATCCTTAATTGCAAACAGCCAGAAATATATACATATGATCTACAAATATGGATAAAATGTGGGTTACAATTTTTTGTGTTTCCCCCTTTCCCCCCCCTGAAAGGACTTCTGTTGCTCTTAAGACCTTCAGTAGTTTGGAGTGGAGCCTATGTGAATGATATCTTTTGTACTCTAATGGTCTGCTGGAAGGCAAGCATTGATTTTTCCATTCTGTCCTCTGCTTGTTCTATGCAATTGCCCAGGCCATGACTTCGTGCTTGTTTAGAGGAAGTGGGTATGGGGGGGGGTGTCATATGGAGCTATGTTTACTTGCAATTGAAAATGCGCTCATAAATGCAGTCCTTCCCACTATTGATTGATTGATTTAATAATTTGACAGAATTCAATACAGTAGGATTTTGAGTGGCCGTGCTCTTCTTTCTTATTAAAAATTATTAAAATAATAGACACAATAACAAAAGAGCAGGACTATAATAGCGAAAACAAGAACAGAAGGCTATGAGGAACAAAAACATCCATGTACAATCCAGAATGGGGGCTTCCAAACTAGCTCCCTCTAGAAATGCTGGCAGTGGGAATGCACTGGTAATCTGTGGTTTAGGATCACACTTGGAATTAGAATTTCTGTTGCTAAGCAAAGTGGTTGGTAAGTAAGTCATTGTCAGGAATGAAACTTTGGCAGCTACGTGCCTCTGCATTTCAACTTACCTTTAGAGAAAGGGGGGGAGATGTTACTTTCATGTATGTAGATGGAGAAATGAAACTTCTTCGATTCAGCTGCAGACCATGGGAGCATGAAGCCTTGTCAAGGACACCAGAACAGGTGTGGATTTGAACCAGATGGTTCCCATAACAAAGTGGATTGTTGATATGGATTACATAAGAAGTTGAAGGTGTGGCTGCAAAAACTATTGTTTAAGTCTATGAATTGGTATGGGAACCTCAGAGTTAGTTTTGCTTCGACATAACCATCCAGAGTATTGAATAAACAGTAAGATCTTTGGAAATGGAATTATTCTGGAATTTTATTTGGATTCTCGAGCTGGATGTTGACAGTCATGCCCAATTTTATGATGTTTCCCTATAGTTCTTAAGCAAATTACTGCAGTTGTTAAGTGAATCATGTAGTTATTAAGTGAATCCAGCTTCCCACATTGATTTTGCTTGTTAGATGCTGGCTCGGAAAATCACAAATGGCAATCACATGATCCTGAGATGCTGCAATCATCCTAAATACATGCTGGTTGCTAAGCTCCCAAACTCTGATCACATGATTGTGGGGATGCTGTAATGGTCAGAAGTGCAAGGACTAGTTGTAAGTTGCTCTTTTCAGTGCCGTTGTAACTTCAAACAGTTGTTAAATGAATGATTGTAAACCAAGGACTACTTTGTTTCCTTATTTTTCTGATATAAATAAATCCCATTCTTTTGTCAATTTTTTAAAAAAATATTTCCCTGAATTTCAGATATTTAATATTTAAACGCTTTCTCATAAACGTTGAACTTAAGGATATTTTTATAACAGTGGCAATACTGAACATTTTTTTAAAGTATGATGATTATGTTGTTAATAATTTGGTATTCTGGATATTCTTTTTTCACATGATTATAAATTCCTAGAACAGGAAATACTAACTTGTCACTCCAGGCACCATTCCATTCCACTTGACCCCATGGATTCCGAACTCGAATGAGCCTCACTGTCTGCCCTTGGTAGTTGACCTATTAAGAACCGAAGCAAGCCAAGCGGGGAAAAAAAAAAGTAAATTAGAACAACTCTCCATTTCAAAAAAGATTGCACTTAATCTAAATAAGATCTACTAAAAACAGTACCATAATCTTATTGTGTCAATTCTTTTGCCTGCACTGAAAGTCAAATGTACTTTTTATGTCACCACAGCCTCTGAATGGCATAGACCAGGGGTCCCCAATCCCTGGGCCATGGCCCACTACCAGTCCCTGGTAGTGGGACAGGTGGGCCGGCATGCCTGCGCATCCGGGCCATGTGACAGGTGGGCCAACATGCATGCGCATCTGCACGCAGCTTGACTCTCATGAGCGGTGGGCTGGCATGCACATGCACGCACATGCAGCTCAAGTTGCACAAGTGGTGGGCCGGTGTGCACACATGCCCACGCAGCTCAACTTGCATTTGAGCTGCATGCACACATATGCATGCGTCAGCTTGCCACTCACATGGCAGTTCCCCTTCCCCTCCCCCAGCCGGGCTGCCAAGCCACAAAGGTTGGGGACCACTGGCATAGACCAGGGATAGGCAACCTTGGCTCTTTTATGACTGTTGGACTTCAACATGGCTGGCTCAGGAATTCTGGGAGTTTAAGTTTAAGTCCACGAGTCATAAAAGAGCCAAGGTTGCCTACCTCTGGCATAGACTGTAAACAGCTATGCACATTTCTATTATACAATTTGATGGACAATAACAATGAAATTAACTTCTGATTAGCATTGTCGCTTTTAATTCACCATTGAACTGTTTGACCTTTCGGGTGAATATTGTTAAATGAGCAGTAGAGAACCATAGGACATTTATGCATCTCTTCTCATATTAGTTGATTCCCTCTTTAAAATAAATTAAAAAATGTGTGGGTGGAAAAAAAACACAATGCAACTCACTCCATACTGCATACACATGGATGTATAAATAGACACGTCTCATACTCACACACACACACACACAAATCACAAAGCAGAATTGCTAACAGGATAAGACAAAAGGACAGGAGGTTGAGCTGACTTAAGGACTTGCTGTTGGGAGAACATACAAGAATACAGTATAAGAGACTACTTCTGACTACTCAGAAGACCTCAGGAATGACTAATGTTCTCAACTTCTGCAACTTCAAGAAGTGTGGACTTCAAGTCCCAGAATTCCCCAGCTAGCATGGGAAATTCTGGATATTGAAGTCCACACATTTTAAAGTTCTGGCAGTTAGAACATAGAATAATAGAGTTTGAAGAGACCTCTGAGGTCTTCTTGTTCAACCCCCCCCGCCCTGCTCAAACAGGAGACCCTATATCATTTCAGACAAACGCTTGTCCAGTCTCTTCTTGAAAGCTTTCAGTGATGGAGCACCCACAACTTCTGAAGGCAAGCCATTCCACTGGTCAATTGCTCTCACCATTAGGAAATTTCTCCATAGTTCTAGGTTTGCTTCTCTCCTTGGTTAGTTTCCAAGTTGTTTCTTGCCTTGCCTTTTGGTGCTTCGGAAAGTAGTTTAACTGCCTTGTCTTTGTAAGAGCCCCTCAAATATTGGAACAAATATTGCTATCATGTCACCACTAGTCCTTCTTTTCGCTAGACTGGACGTACCGAGTTCCTGTAACTGTTCTTCAAAATATTGTATTAAATGACTGTATAGGCCAGGGGTAGGCAACCTTGGCTCTTTTATGACTCGTGGTATAGGCCACTTGTTTTTACAAACTGCACTGTGGCTTAGCTTGGAGTAGAAGCTTGTCCCCATGTGTTTTCTAATAAGTATGCTGCCACATCTGACCAGCGCAACAAAATATCTCCTCTTCTAAAAACATCTGATGCTGAGAATGGAATTAGCAAGTGTGTTCTGTTTCCAAACCTTGATTTTCTTTCCACTGAATTTGAGGTTGCCATAGCTGGAGCAACAAGGTTTTCTGCAATACTTTGCTGCCATTTAGTGGTGGTGTGGGTTTCTACCATTCAGATATGGTAGCTGGGATCTAGCTGGGATTAGATTATTTTCTATCCGTCCACTTTCTGGTGAGAAATATCATAATAACAAGGTGGTTTACCTCATCAATATCAGTGACTGAGTATGCATGACCTTTTATGAGACCAGTTGGAGTTCGAGCTTCTGACTCTGCTGCATTGCTGATCTAAATAATGGATTTTTTAAAAAAAAATCAACTTTTTTGCTATATTGAAATCATGCTCATTTTTGTAAGTATATGCAGGAATGCGTGGCCCTTCTTAGAAATAAGATAACCTCTGTTGCTAAAAGGACTCTTAAAACATAATTATAGTGCAGTGGTGGCGAACCTATGGCACGGGTGCCAGAGGTGGCACTCAGAGCCCTCTCTGTAGGCACGCGCACCATTGTCCCAGTCCTAGGCTTCAGCTGGGTTTTATAAAACCTTTTTGCTTTAGGCCTCCACCGCCGTGTGCAAAAAAAAAAAAGGTTCAATCAGTCAATTTCAACTTCTCGCGGGAAAAAAAAAGATCTTGCAAAATTGGAATTGATTGATTGAACTTTTTAGTTCCACCCAGTCTGCCGCTACCACTGCAGCTGCACTCACCCAATGGGCCACACTCACCCGATGGGCCATGTCCACCCAATGGGCCACGCCCACCCAATTGGCCACACCCAGCCAATGGGCCATACCCACCCAGCACTCAACGATGCATAAGTGGGTTTTGGGTTGCAGTTTGGGCACTCAGTCTCTAAAAGGTTCGCCATCACTATTATAGTGCCATGCTGTGCCCAAGTGAATACCCAGCATTGTATATACAGACTTCCACTTATCCCTTTTCTCATTTTTCCTGTAGCATTCCATCCCCAAATTTGTTTCCCAAGATTCCCAATCCTCAGAGCAGGTTGCGAGGCTACAGAGGAAGCTGCAGAAGAGACTCCTAATGGAAAGGCCTTACTGCACATAATTTCTAATGCTTGCCTGTGAGAAATGAAAACTCCTGTTCCACTCTTCATCCATTGCTCCCTCCGAACCTCACTTACTTCACAAAATTTGTGTAAGTTTCAAAGTTTTAGGGTGTGATTCTGAGTTCCTTGTAGGATGAGCGAGGTATAATAACTTATAGGTGTTGTGAATCAATTTAGAAGTGGATTGGATCAAGAATGGGAAATAGAAAAGGTTGCAGTTCAATAATAAGGAGACAATAGGTGAAAGAGTCAAGAAATTGTCTCACAAAGTCATGGGTGCAATTCCCCAGACTACCAAATGTGGTTACAATGAATCGTGACAGAAAGGGGGGAGTGATTAAATTCTTGATCCCTGAGCACTCATAAGAACATAAGAACATAAGAACATAAGAAGAGCCATGCTGAATCAGGCCAAAGCCCATCGAGTCCAGCATTCTGTGTCACACAGTGGCCCACCAAATGTACATGGGGATCTTGAGCAGAAAGAGAAGGCAAAACCCTCCCTTTCCCTTGACCCCCAAACAAATGGTACTCAAGGGAATCCTGCCTGCCTCAACCAACATAGAGGCGGCACATGGACATCTGTTTTAATAACCACCAATACACTTTGCATCCATGAATCTATCTAGCCCTGCCTTGACTCACATTATTGTACTTATCTGAAAGACAATGAACCTGAATGTAAGATTACTTATCCTTCCAGGACAATTAGACAGAAAAAACCCTCATCTGCCTCCATTAATATTTTTTAGTGAATCTAAGATGACGTGTCTGCCTTAAAAATAGATTACTTGGGAAACAGCTTATTGTTATCTGAGGGAAATTCTATGGTTATTTTTAATTTACTGTAAGGGCAAAGAGAATGAAAATGATAGACCCTGCTCACTACTATGAGGGAACATGCTCCCTGATGTGCAACTCAAAGACCATATGTGACTCTTTACTAGAAGGCGTGTGGAATACTGCTGTTACAAACGCTCATACAATAAGTCACACTAAAATAAGTAGGATTTCCTACATACTAACATGGTAGGGCACAGTGTGCGTTGTTTAAATTATTGACACTTTCACAATTTAGATTCAGTTGATATTAGAAAAAAATAATAATGGAATGAACAAAACAGCCAGTGATCTGGCTAACATTTTGTCCTGAGTCTACATTGTCATAAAAACATTTTCTTCTTAGAATTATGTGCAAATTTGAGAAAGTGAGTTTTCAGCTTTCTTCCCAAGCAAAGCCTGTGAGAAATCAAGAGTTTCTGCCACTGGTTTCTTAAAATATCTGGAGCACAAGCAATATGGCCTCCAGGCTAAATTAAGTCATGGCTTATCCAGTTCAGCTTAGAATCTGAACACTCTTGGCAGGAGGGATTAACTGAATACAAGCCTCATTTCCACGATTTAATAATAAGAGAAATCCTAGAAAAGATTCTCCAGAGGGATAGGGAAAAGGAGCTGAAACTTACATCATCATTATCCACTTGTTCTTTGTTTAACATTAGGGCTAACTTGCTACTCTAATGTTTTCCAGAGGATGCCTGTTTAGGAAAGGGTGATTGCTGGCTGAGAATTTGGAAGAATCATGTGGAGGCTGCTGTTTTTTATGAACTGGACCTCAATTAATCAAAGACATCACATGCTTAAGTGAAAGTCCCATAACAGTATTCCAAAACACATTCCTACATATTAGGAACATTCCCTGATAATATACTCCAGAAGCAGCCATCTGAAGCTCTCCACATGCTTTGAACTAAAATTTGTATTAAATATGACAGCTGGAATTGACTGGATCCAAAGCTGCTTGAGGACACCATATTCCTGTTCTGTGCCCTATTCCATGTCATATGTTCAGTTGCTTTGGGGCCTAATAACCTGAGGAAATATCCTGTCAGAACAGTCAAACTCAGATTGATATTTCTGCTTACATCGATAGAACAGCCCACCAGTGAGCCTCTTTTAAGTGCCCTCTGTAAGAGTTCATAGAAATTTTTGGGAGCCTTTTTAACTTCAAATGTTTCTCCAACTCCTCCAGTGAAGTCTTCCATGGCTTCAACTGAACTTCCTCCTTTTAGAGCTTCATAACTTCCATTCAATCTGAGATTGTCAAAGAAACATACATGCATAAAGACAATGAGGTTCTGTCCATCTGACTTCAAATATATTCAAGTGCTATGTGAAATTCTTGTTGCAGCTCACGACATGCAGAAACATCTATAGGACTTATGTGGCATTAAAAAAAATCAAAATATCATCTACTTGAACCACTAGAACAGCGGTTCTCAACCTATGGGTCGCGACCCCATTTGGGGTCGAACGACCGTTTCGCGGGGGTCGCCGGACACCGCGGTCCGCCATTTTGTTTTTTTGTGTTTTTTTGGTTTTTTTGCCCGTCGTGCGCGCGCCGCGCATGCGCGGTTCGGCCCGTCGTGCCGCGCATGCACGGTTCGGTCCGTCGCGCGCGCGCCGTGCATGCGCGGATCAGCCCGTCGCGCGTGCATGCGTGGATTGGCCTGTTGCGCGCGCGCGGCGCGGGTCGGGGTCACGCCGCGCATGGGCGGCGCAAGTGGGGTCTCGACCTGAAAAAGGTTGAGAGCCACTGCACTAGAAGAAAAGTGTTGTAAATCAAATTCAAGATAAGCAAAACTCTGTCATTTTGAGCAGCTTTTCCTTCCCTTGAAATCTCTCAAAGATTTTGGCTCTAACTTATTTCAGCAGCTGAGAACTTTCAAACTTATTTGAAATTTCACTTTAGCCCATGACAAAAAAAGCAAGTTAAATTTAAAATTAAAAAATTAAAGTTAAATTTGGGCAGCATACAAAAGTAATGATAAACAAATAAACATACAAACCTTGATCAACTCAGTCTACGATCAAAACACATATAATACAATATTTATAAAACTGGGATTGTAAATCCAAAGGTTATAAATCATGACAAATGAGGAAACAAAGGAGAGGATGAAGATCAAATAATCTGCGTACTTGGCGTAGGCTTTTTCCATCAATGCACTCCAGAATTCATTGAGGTCAGCTGAGTGCAGAAAAATCAAGCGGTCTCTGAAAGTGGGCAAGCGGTCATCGATAACAACATCCAGCCATTCATTGTACTGCCAAAACTATTTTGGTAAAGACAGATAGACAATCATTTAATAGTGGTAATAAACCAGGGAAAAAATGAAGTAGGACCAGGAAGTTCCAACATAGCTTTAGGCCTCGGAAGTGAATTTTATGGATGAGATGGAACAGCACAGAGAAAGGATAGCAACATAAGCATCTCTCAGCTGCTGGTCTGACATGGGGGTGATTGAACTGAATCATTTCCTGCTAAAAGGAAAACAAAATCCATGCCCTTGATAGATACAAAGGCTTATGATGTAAAAACATGTTGCAAGATTTATGCTCTTGTAATTGCATGAAACAAAATTTTAAAAGTGAAGGTGGTGACTGTGGGTTCATTCCAGGAGAATGGTTCTAGTCCCCATCAGCCACGAAATCTCCATGGGCCATTTATTTTCTCTCAGCCTGACTGATCTCCCAGAATTGGTGCTGTAGGGAAAAATGGGAGGAGGGAACATTATGTAACACTACCCTGAGCTCTTGAAGGATAGGCAGGATATGAATCTAATAAATAATTAGGTACATTTCACTCTAGGCTTGATTTCTGATCTAGGTAGGCAACAACTTTTGTCAGATAGTGAAGCTATTGCAATATAAATCTCAAAGAGTATTAAAGTTCTGACCTGTCAGAGATAATAACATGGCAAGAAGTTCATGTTTCCCAGATGTGCCTGAATCACAGTTTGCAGCCACGTCAAGTAGAATTAAATATAATGGATGCCGACAGTTATAATTCAGTAACATCTGGACTTCCCAGTTCCCGGGATATTCAACATTCATTTATTCATTCATTCATGCAAGAATGTCTGGAGGGGTTACCTGGAAGTGAAATATTCCGGCATAACCTGGCCCAAAATCTTGATTTAGTGGCACAACTCTGGCTAGTACTTTTTCATTAAGGGTAAGAGATGCTATAGCTGCTAATAGCCAACAATCACCTGAAAAATTACATAGAACAATATACAGGTTATACTTTCAATCTAACATAACTAAGATAAATATTTCCCACTGAACAATTATTGCTGGTTTTGCTTGGAACTCCTAGCTGTAATTCCTAAAGGAAATCAACCCTGACTGCTGTTTGGAAGAGCAGATACTGAAGCTGAAGTTCCAATACTTTGGCCATCAAATGAGAAGTGAGGACTCATTGGAGAAGACCCTGATGTTGGGAAAGATTGAAGGCAAAAGGAGAAGGGGATGGCAGAAGAGGAGATGGTTAAACAGTGTCATTGACCCCGTGGGCGTGAATTTGGGCAGACTCTGGGAGACAATGGAAGATGGGGCCTGGCATGCCATGATCCATGGGGTTGCAAATAGTCAGACATCACTTAGTAACTGAACAATAACAACTTGGTTCTAATCTGGTAGCTGCACATTTCAAAGGGCATCTTAGCTCTTTTGGTGGATTTGCAATATGGAGAGCTCGTATGGTATAGTTAGTGAGATGTTGGACTAGGATAGAAAGACTCATATTCCAGTCTATGGAAATTCACTGGATTAATTCAGGCCAATCCCCCCCCTCTCTCTCAGACCAATCTACCTCACTAAATTGTTGGGGAAATAGCCAGAGAATGTGCTACCCATGCTGTTTTGAACTCCTGAGTGAAAGATGGGATATATCAATCAATAAATGTTGCATAATATAGCAAAAAGTCAATTTGCATCTTAGTATGAGTTCTATTTTCATCTTTACTATCCAGGAATGAATTCAATAAAGCTTGTTCCTAGTACGTTGGACTGAACTGCTAATTTCCTTTTTTTTTTGTTCTTTGAGGGCGTGTCTCCTTTTTTTTAAACTTCTGATTCTGCCAGTCATCGTTGTTGCACAGGAGAGGAACTATGTTCTAAAGCAATTGCTGCACATGTAAATGCAAAATGTATCTCACAAGGTGAAAAGAGCAAATTATGAAATCTGTTCAGTGTCTGCATAAGCTTATTGCTGGACAAGGCTGTTGAACTGAAACATTCCCTGGGCCTTTTTAATGGAATCCTGTATTTAGCAGATAATGAGATTAGAGGACCTCCAAGATCCCTTTCAGTTTTAAATTTCTGGGATTCTATTAGTTTTGTATGCATGTGGTGCTGCATATGGTTTTGGCCCATACTGGACTAACAATGTTTTTCTCACAATCAGTTGCCTCCTTTAGCCAGTCAGTTGAACATCTGATTTGACAAGAGGAGAGATGCATATTGGCCCTCCTTTCTCTTCACATGCCTCCATTGCTTCAGCTAGCTATCTGAAGGAGACTTTCAGTACAAACTTCATTAGGTTTTGGGGGACACAAGTCAACCTGTGTTCATCTAGCCTTCAGTGCTCCAGTTGAACACAGGGAGATTAGGGAGGTACCTGGATCTATCCACTAGGAAGCCTGCACACATTTTACACAATGTCTTAACAGGACTACCTAACACCTTGTATCAAACAGGGCAAAAAATCATTCCAGTGGAAAAATACTCACCAAGGTCTCCTTGACAAATGTCAGTTCTTGTGGCTCCTCCAAGAATAAACTGTGGGTCTTTAACAATTTCCTTGAAGAAGATAGAAAAACAAGACCAGTGACCTGATTAGAAGATAGTCTGTTATGACCTTCTCATAATTTTACATCTCTCCGGAGGCAGTTTGACAATTAACAAATGTGAACTTTCTGTCAAACCTGTAATGTACAGTTTATTCAAATCTGACCTTATAGTATTATGAAATTGCTGAACTAAAGCTACGTGTTCTTCCTTTGCCCAGGAAATTGGAAAAAAAACCCCTCTCCGATGAAGATGCTAAAGTAGACCACAACCTACTCCTTGGTAAGTTAGAAAAAAAGGTGGAATAGACAACAGATGGATCTGTAGCTGGCTGACAAAACATACTCAATGAGTAGTCCTCAACAGCACTACATTCACATGGAGAGAAGTAAGCAGTGGGGTACCACAAGGTTCCGTCTTATGCCCAGTACTCTTTAATATCTTCATTAACGACTTAGATGAGGGAATAGAAGGGGAATTCATCAAATTTGCAGATGACATCAAACTGGCAGGAGTAGCCAACACTCCAGAAGACATACTCAGGATCCAAAAAGATCTTGACAAACTTGAATAATGGGCCCTATCCAACAAAATTAGTTTCAATGTGGAGAAAAGCAAAGTTTTACATTTAAGTAGGAAAAATCAAAGGTACAAGTACAGATTAGGTGAGACCTGGCTTAAAAACAGTAACTGTGAGAGGGACCTTGGAGTCCTAGTGGACGATCACTTAACCATGAGCCAGCAGTATGCAGCAGCAGCAAAAAAGCTAATATCATCCTGGGTTGTATAAACAGAGGCATAGAATCAAGATCACGTGAAGTATTAGTACCGCTTTATAAAACCCTAGTAAGACCACACCTGGAATACTGCAGCCAATTTTGGTCACCATATCACAAAAAAGATGTTGAGAGTCTGGAAAAAAATTCAGAGAAGAGCAACTAAGATGATCAAAGGCCTGGAGGCTAAAACATACAAAGAACGGCTGCAGGACTTGGGTTTGGCTAGTCTAAAAAAAAGAAATAAGGGAGACATGATAACAGTATTCCAGTATTTGAGGGGCTGCCACAAAGAAGAGGGGGGTCACGTTATTCTCCAAAGCACTAGAGGGCAGGACAAGAAACAATGGTTGGAAACTGACCAAAGAGAAAAGCAACCTGGAATTAAGGAGAAACTTCCTGACAGTGAGGACAATCAACCAGCGGAACAGCTTGCCTCCAGAAATTGTGGGCACTCCATCACTGGAGGTTTTTAAGAAGAGACTAGACAATCACCTGTCTGAGATGGTATAGCACATACAGCAGTAATGTTACTTGGGTGACTCATGGGGCACACAAAACTGCACCTGCTACCTCATTCCAAACCAATTGCAGCTTCCAGATAGTATTCAAGGGCAGCCCCATGTAGAGTGCATTGCAGTTATCCAATATGAGATAAATAAGGCCTGTGTGACTACAGGGTTCAGCAACTGGGTACAATTGGCATATAAGATGGATTTGTGCAAAGGCTTCTCTGGCCATGGCTGCTACCTGGTCTTCCAGCAGGAGTCAGGAGTCCAAGAGGAACGCCAAATTCACACCAGAATTTGGTGTGATCTGGGGGGGAGTGTTACCCCATCCAGAGTAAGAAATTGCAAAAAATACAAAATCCAGCAACCACTCCGTCTTGCTCTGATTCAGTCACAGTCACTTTCTCCCCATCCAGACTTTAACAACCCCCAGGCCCTGAAAAACATAACTTGCCCAGAATGGGGCAGAGATATCTCAGCTTATGCATGGGGTACATTATCTCAGCACAAGAATATGAAGAAAAGCATTAAAAAGTATTTAAGTGTGGTTTAAATTGTCATATTTCATTCTGAGTATTCATTACAGATCATTGACTAGAGAGAAACTGTTTCTTTTGCTCTTTCTTCCATATAAAAATAAGCAATACTTCTAAATAATATATACTCTAAGCATGATAATATTTCCCTTTGTTAAATTTAAGCACTTTGTCATGACAAATTTTACTCGGTTCTTTCATGGCAAGGTAAGGTTAATATTAATTAACTGTTGATAGGTTAAGAGAAAAGTTGATAGGTTGAAATCCAAAAGTTTAAGAAAGATATATGTTGAGTTTCTAATTACTTCCAGATCCAGCTATCTGCTTACAGTATCTAAGAATAGGTGTAGTGTTCTTTTATTTCTATTTATTTTACATCAGATGTAAGCCAGCCACTTCATATGACTCAGAGCAGTTCACAAAAGTAAAATTCCTTTGCTAATTCTTATCTAGTTTTTTTTTTAAAAAAACCTTGCCTTCTCAAGGAGGAGTAGAGTTGACAAAAGAACAGGCAGAGAAAGATATTCTTATCTCATTACCTGTTGAACATGGGAATTTAATATTTACTTATTTACCAAGATTTAGGGGCCAAGTTACTAGGAGTAAATCTAGGTATTTGGTAGAAG
The DNA here is from genome assembly GCA_034064705.1 of Bothrops alternatus. NCBI lineage: Eukaryota > Metazoa > Chordata > Lepidosauria > Squamata > Viperidae > Bothrops > Bothrops alternatus. Next base: position 16,145,425 of record JARGCV010000023.1, read on the forward strand.
TAGTAAACAAGTTGAAAACATATAGAAAAACATTTTAAAAAAAATCCGGTGTGTCCAGAATAACACGCTGGCCAGATCTGTTTCCAAAATGTTGAGGAGGAAAACATGGCTTAAGTTCAAAACAAACAGAAAGTGTATGTGTCAGCAACTCGGAGAGAAACCTCCCTGACTCACATGGGTATAAAAGAAAGGAAGCATAGAACAATAAGACTTGCAAGGTTCTGTTATTATAGCCACCCTCAATAAAAATAATCTTAGCCTTCCAGTGTTGATTCTTGGTTTGGCCTACCTGGTGGGGTTAACAATAGGAAACAACCAGTGGTGGGAATCAAAAATGTGAACAACCGGTTCTCTGTGTGGATGCCGCTTCTGGAAGTCCATTCTGGGCCTGGGCAACAAAAAATTAGCTATCAGTTCTGCCGAAGTGGTGCGAACCGGCTGAATCCCACCACTGGAAACAACCCATACTGTACCAGGAGCCTACTCCCAAGACTCAGAGGATGGCCAAGTTTTTTAAGACTTTCAGAATTAGGGCGAGAGTCAAACAAATAAATTACTTGATGGTTTCTGGCTATACTACAACAAAACAGAGACCAATTTATAGGTTCCCAGAGCACATCCTCATCCCTGAAGTCCATATGGCCCCACCCCTCATGTGAGTTTAAAAATGTGCTTCTTTCAGCAGGCCCCAGGCCAGGGTAACTTGTGAACTCCTAGGAGAAATGGGATATTTTAATTTTCTTTGTATTTTCATGACTTTCTCTTCGTGCTTGCCTGTTTTTAATGGCTTTTTCCAATCCAAGATGATTTCCAATTGATATCAAACTGTATGCCTAATATAGTTATTAAATACAAAGTTATCCTAGATATCAAGGCATACCCCCCACAATTTAGTTAGCTATTCTTCCAAAGAGATAAAAGTTATTTTTTCAAGCAAGTATAAGATTCTTGTAGCCCTTAACATGTCTTGAATTACATGTGACTTAGCAACTTGCAATCATTGTCAACATTATCCTCAGTCATTGCCTCATCATCACATGAAGTGTTAATATCACTTTATAATGCCACACTTGGAATACTGCATCCAGTTTTGGTCACCATGATGTAAAAAAGATGTTGAGACTCTAGAAAGAGTACAGAGAAGAGCAACAAAGGTGATTAGGGGACTGGAGGCTAAAACATATAAGGAACAGTTGCTGGAATTGGGTATGTCTAGTCCAGGGGTAGGTAACCTTGGCTCTTTTATGACTTGTGGACTTCAATACCCAGAATTCCTGAACCAGCCATGCTGACTCACAAATTCTGGGAGTTGAAGTCCACAAGTCATTAAAGAGCCAAGGTTGCCTACCCCTGGTCTAGTCTAATGAAGAGAAAGATGAGGGATGACATGATAGCAGTGTTCCAATATCTCAGGGGCTGTCACAAAGAAGAGAGAGTCAAGCTATTCTCCAAAGCACCTGAAGGCAGGACAAGAAGCAATGGATGGGAATTAATCAAAGAGAGAAGCAACCTAAGGAGAAATTTCATGATAGAACAACTGATCGGTGAAACAACCTGCCTCCAGAAGTGAATGCTCCAATACTGGGTGTTTTTAAGAAGAGACTGGACAGCCATTTGTCTGAAATGGCATAGGGTTTCCTCCCTGAGCAGGTGGTTGGACTAGAAGACATCAAAGGTCCCTTTCAACTCTATTATTGTTATTATTGTTATCGTGGCAGATGTCTAAGTCAAAATTTGACAAGTTTCATGGCCTATTTCTTTCTGAGCCTCTGTTCCCATATGAACTGCTCTGCTTTGTTATATCTCTACATATTGTCACATAGATATAAATGAGAAGAAGGGATGTTGGCTCTTCAGTTCACATTCCACAAACTGATTCCCTCCAAAAGTGTTTGATTAACATTTCAGCCAATATAGGTAGTGTACCAGGCTGGCTATGGCTTATGGGAAGGGTTGTCAAAACATCTAGTATAATTAAAGTGAGAAAAAGTGAACCTAGATTGTCAGACTTCATTCTGTAAATATTGGGCTTCTTTACTGTCTAATTTGGGGTGTTTGCTTTGAATACTTTTATTTCATCTGCTTTTATAAGGATTTGATCTCTTGAATGTAAAGGTTTCTTCTGTCTCTTATTCTTAAACAATGCAAATATTTTTCCAAAAAGCTCGTGTTGTTTTGTTTTTATTTTTACTTTACATTAATGTGCTGATATATTTATTATTAATGTTGTCTCCTACTTTTCATGTATTATGTAAACCACTCTGGTAGTTTTTTTTAAAAGATAAACACCATTAGATAAGCTAGAAACTAAGAGTTGCCCATCAACTATTGTTCTTGTCCAATAAATATACCTACTCATTGCATCTACATTTTATTTCTGTGGCTTCAGTCAGACTTTTCTATACATGCAAGTATTCTGCAGTGTACTGTGTTGATATAAAACCGGTCTCAGAACTCAGAATTCAGAGAATTTGAGGACCTGACATCAAGTGTCACTTTCTAGCTTAGTAAAATGCAGGAAGGGGTTACAGTTTTGGGGAGTGGACCTTTTACCTCTCTCTCTGATTAACAGAAAGCAACTAGCAAATTATAGGCATGTAAATTCACCTTCTGCTTTGGATGCATGGGTGGATACATGATGAATAGATGGCACAATTTTGTTAAAGCAGAGTTATTCTATTCCTCACTTGGTCCTTTCAGCACAGTAGATTTGTTTACATGCCCCTATTAGAGGAAACTACGTAATAGTCTGTCACTTCCCCACAAGTGTCTTATGTTAGACACTATAAAATTACAAAATTACCATTGCCAAAGAATTCCTTCTTTATCCTGAGCCTTGTGGTTTTGATGTTGTAATTTGAATCCATGGACTGAGCAGCAGTTGAACGCAGTGGCCTAAACCATTCCACTGGGCTGGCCATGTTTCCTGTGTTACAATATTCTGTGGGTGAATCAATGCATCCATCTATCACAGAAAGTGCAAAACTAGAGGGCTGAATAAGATGGTGGCGCTGGTGACAATGTGTCTTTTGTTCTCACTAATCATGACACAGTGGAAAGACAGAGATGTTGGTAACAAGGTCATCCACTCTGAGATATTTCCTCTGAAACATATGAAATGTTTGTGATGTGGAAGAGGGGAGAAAGGAAAGGAACAGGTAGGTTATTACCCAATACTGATTTTTTAAACTACCTATAGTTATTGCAAGCCTTGCAATCTCAATAACCACCTTTTGACGCCCGTCATAATTTCCCAATGTCACCTGCTAGGTAGACATCATAAGTGACTTCCTGAACATTTGTCAGGAAGGAGGTTTTGCTATAGAAGCATGTTCCTCTGTTAGCTTCTCTCTGCAGAAACATCTCTGGCATTTTCAATCTTGCTTTTTCTATCCTCTGTCATTGCTTGTCATGTCAACGGCGGCTTCTAAATAGACCATATCAGCAGGGCTTTAAAAATATCAGCAGCATGCGTGGCCTATTAAAAAGCAGCCTTTCCCACAAGTTGTCTCTTCGTGTCCCATGATTAGATTTCATTCCCCGCAGTTCTAAGTTAACCTAATAGAGATTGTGGGAATTGTACAATATATATGAAAAGTATGAAATTGGGAAAGCCTGGGGGTAATTATTTAAGGAAAGGATTATATGGCGTAAGTGGAATTGCTGCTTTATTGTATTGAAATAAGTTTAATTGATCAGGAAATTATTGTTTTCAAACTGAACATGTTATCTTTTCCTTTTACTAGTCAGTATAACACAAGCAGCCTAACATACTGTCAGCTAGTAAAAAATGGGCTCTGTTATTTCAAGACTTTCAGGTAGGACTGAATCCACAGATCCATTTCCCCCCTTTTATAAAAAAAATGGCAGCTTCATTTGACTTGACATGACTTTCAAAAGACATTTGGAGTCAGTCTGAAAAGACTGTTCAGATCCAAATGCACAGTGGATAGAAGCAAATTCACTCAGCTCAACCTCACAAACTGTCCCTTGTTCCCCTTTCTTACCCCATCAGCAATAGGTCAAAAGGCAACATTTTTATGAAGTTTTAGCATCTTCTCTACTCCGACAATCTTAGCTTGGCTGCTGAGAGACCAAAGAGCTACAGCACAAGTTCAACAGGTACCATCAACCAGTTTTTTAGTGCTGAAAACTGGGCATTTTATTTTATCCTTCCTGTACATTTAATTATCCATGGAAAACCTATGGTCCAGACACACACCCTCTACCAATTTTCAGATCTCCCTGAAAGTACATAAAAACCATAGCACACACTAGCCTCGCCATAAAAGATACCCTCCAGACCTTTCTGCTTCCCAGAACAGGCATTATTCTCTGTGGGTCAGTCATCCAGAAAAGAGTTTTAAATATAGTTGAAATACTTGTTGAAAAGGGACGGATAGATGAAAGACAGACAGACAGGAGAGAGAGTACATAGAGATAGAATATTACTTCCTACTCTGTAAATAACTCCCTAGTTTGAGCAGTTTTACACACGGTTTACATGCCCTGGCCCCACTGAGCCCACAAAGTGTCCAAAATCTCTGCAGTAAGTGTGATCAGAGGAGCCCAGCAACCTGCAATGAAATCCTGACCAGTAAGGATCATAATTGGAGGTTGTAATCAGTGGAAGAAGATTGGGCTGTCTCCCCTGGCTACGTGCAACAAGAACCAGGTTGATCTTGCTCTCTCATTTTGGACACCTTTTTACGTTGTCCAGGTGAGCTCTGCTCATGATGTGGTTTTTTGTTTGGGAGAGGGCAAATCATGCTAAAATTAGTTATATGCAGTGCTTTTTTTTTTTTTATAAATCTAAAATTTTATTAGGACCAAAAGACAGCTCATTATGAAGTTAAATAACATTTTTGTGAGAAAAACGGTGCCAGAACTCACATCTTGTTAACCTTTTATTTAAAAAATTATATATTCAGTTCTTAGCAGGACCGGTGGTTGAGAGGTAATTAGTATTTTTTTTTTCATTTTTAAATTTGGGGTCACACTTTTTACACTACAATTTTTTAAAAAAATTTCAATTCACCAACGATTTTTTAAAATAAAGAAATTATTTACTTTCGCACGTAGTCAATAACTGTACACACACCCACACATGTCAGTTGTGTAATGAAACATAACAGTCACCGCTTGCAGTAAGCACTCAGCATGCAATCACATGACCAATCACAAGCTGAGCAGTGCCACAAGCTGAGCAGCGCCATCACAACCAGCGTGGACAAAGTACGCATGCATCGGACTCGACACACAAGCAGCCCGCATGCACTGTTTTAATGATTTTGCCACCGACCTGCTATGCTCGACAGGGCGATTCAAGTCTACGTGGATCAAACATCAAATTTTCAAGTTACTTTTAAAATTTGAAAAATCCATCGAAAAAAGGTGCCGGAACTCTGTTCCAGTATGTTCTATGAAAAAAAAAGCACTGGTTATGTGATGGTTTTAAACTTTGCATACAACCCAGAGTCACTGCATTGAGATGAATGGGTTTAAAAATCATTTAAATAAATACATAAATAAGCAAATCCTGTACTGATTGCTAAAATTGCTTTCTTTCCTTTACCCTGGCTTCACTTCCTATATTCATATATGAGTTACCTGGTTTGGTATACCAAATTGTTCTCTGCATAGGTCTGCATTCCTGGAACATCTGCTAGTGTACATGTTGTGTCCTGAGCCTGCAAAATTATTAGGATCCTACAAGGGGCCTCCCATTTTGCTACGGTTAGACCCAACCATCACTCCCACCAGGGTTAAGCCTAGGAGAGTACCTTTTGCCCTCAAAGGGAAGATTGATGCTGAGCTGGACAAATTGCTCCAGCAGGGCATTCTAGAACCTGTGGATTCAAGTCCATGGGAAACCCCCATAGTAACGCCTCTAAAGGCTAATGGGGACATACGTATATGTGCAGACTATAAATGCACACTGAATAAGGTGCTACAACAGCACGCTTATCCAATGCCTGTGGTAAGTCACATTCTGGCCTCCCTCAAGGGGGGGGCGCATTTTTGCAAAGCTTGACCTGGCACAGGCCTATCAACAGCTACCTGTTGATGAGACAACTGCAGAGGCCCAGACTATTGTAACTCACAGGGGGGCCTTCAAGGTCAAGAGACTGCAATTTGGGGTAAATGTAGCCCCTGGCATATTCCAAAGTGTCATGGAGAGCACACTTCGAGGTATTCCTGGGGTCTGTCCCTACTTCGATGACGTCCTCATTGCTGGGGAGTCATCTCAAAATTTAGCTGAAAGATTAAGGGCTGTCTTGCTTCATTTTCAAAAAGCAGGCCTTAAACTAAAGAAGGATAAATGTAAGATAGGAGTCACTTCTACTGACTTCTTAGGGTTCAGGATTGATGCTCAAGGCATTCACCCCGCTGAAACTAAATTGTAAGCTATCCAGCAGGCCCCAAGCCCTAAGTCCAAGAGTGAGCTGCAAGTCTTCTTGGGGCTATTAAAATTTTACCATGCATTTCTCCCACATAAAGCTGCAGTGGCAGAGCCATTACACAGGCTCTTAGACAAGCAGGTTCCTTGGCAGTGGAGTAAAGTCCATGACAAGAGCTTCAATGAGGTTAAGGCCTTGCTCACTTCTAATGCTGTTTTAGCGCATTTCAATGAGCAACTGTCTGTTTGCATCACATGTGATGCATCCCCTTATGGGGTGGGAGCTGTACTTAGCCATCTGAAGGCTGATGGGACACAGGTCCCTGTGGCCTATTATTCAAGGACTCTGTCTTCTGCAGAGCGAAATTATGCTCAAATTGACAGAGAAGCCTTGGCCATAGTGGCTGGCATTAAGAAATTTCATGATTTCTTATATGGTCTCCATTTCACGGTCTATACTGACCATAAGCCTCTGCTGGGTTTGTTTACCACTAACAAACAGACCCCACATATCATTTCTCCTCGTATGCTGAGATGGTCCATTTTCCTGTCAGCATATGACTATACATTAGTTCACAAACCAGGAAGAGAAATGGGTCATGCAGATGGCCTGAGCAGATTACCCCTGAACCAATTAGAGCCAGATCCTGCTCCAGCCATTAATATTTTTTCCATTCAGGAGTTGCCTGTGTCTCCCCTCAATGCTAGGGAAGTGGCTGCAGAAACTGCCACTGATCACACGCTTACATGCGTGCTGACATGGGTGTTCTCAGGATGGCCTGACAAGTGCCCAGATACTGAGTTCCAAAGCTTCTGGCATAAGAAGCATGAGTTTTCCACTTTCAAGGGTTGCCTGTTATGGGGTAGCAGGGTAGTGATTCCAGCCTCATTGAGGGTCATCCTGGAATAGTTAGGATGAAAATGCTTGCGCGCAGCCATCTTTGATGGCCTGGGCTCAATAAAGCCATCGAGGCCCAGGTGCACGGGTGCCAAGTGTGTCAACAGTCTCGGCCTGAAATGCCTTAGGCCCCAGTACATAGGTGGGAGGAAACTCAAACCCCATGGTCTAGGGTGCATATAGATTGTGCTGGGCCCTTTCAGGGGCAATTCTTCCTGGAATGATAGCCATTCCAAGTGGCTAGAGGTTGTTCCTGTTTCCTCCACTAGTACTGCCAGGACCATCCAGGTGTTGAGAGGAATTTTTGCATCACAAGGTCTTCCAGATGTGCTGGTTTCAGATAATTTACGTCTTCTGAGTTCCAGGCTTTCCTTCTGGCCAACCTGATTCGGCATGCACCATCGGCTCCCTTCCATCCATCCTCCAATGGAATGGCAGAGAGAATGGTGCACACCACCAAAGATGCCCTCAAGAAACTGACTTACGATAACTGGCATCACAGGTTAGCAGATTTCCTTCTTGCACACCACACCACACCATGCACAGCCACAGGGAAGAGCCCTGCTGAACTCCGCTGGGATTGCCGCCTCATCACTAAACTGGACAGGCTGCACCCTGACCGGGTGGCTTCACAGGTGTCACAACCGTGGGTACCTAGGAGACTCCAGGTGGGCGATCTGGTTTGGGCAAGAAACTATGGGCCTGGACATCTCTGGGTCACAGCTGTGGTCTGCAAGGTCTCAGGGCCGTTGTCATACGAAGTTGGCTTGGGTGACAGTCGCGTTCTTCACACACACATAGACCAACTGTGTTGGAGACTGGACTCGCACCCTTCCACTCCTGGCTCTGCTCTGGAGGGGGAGGAGGACCATAATATGCATTCTGGGTCACAGTTTCCCAGGATTAACAGGCCCTCACTAGCTGCTACTGAGGCTATTTGGGATTCATCCCAAGGTTCCGCAAGTGCTCCTAACAGGAATTCACTGGATAGGGGGTCATCCCGCACATCCATAATTACTCCAGACAGGGAGTCACACTGGGGGTATTCACAGTATTCACATATGTCAGATAGTGCTCCAGACAGGGAGACTGACCAGGGGTATCCACACAAATCACAACCAGCAAGAGAAAAGGAATTCCATCAGGGGCGCTTGCTTCATTCCGCAATTGCTCCCAAAAGGAGGTCACCAGCAAAGAGGGTTGCTATGGAGGCGACTCCTGACTCTGGCACTTCAGGCCCGTGCTTGGGGGCTACAGGGTGCCGGGGCAGTTCCACTACCCAGCCCTCTCCATCTGCTGGCCTTGGGCTTGAGGGACAGTGTTCCCAAGAGGGGTCCATTGTGGACTCGGGGACTTCCACCCCTCCAAGGTATGCTGGCTTGGACTTAGAGGGTCCAGCCCGCCAGCAGCTGGGCGGGTCAACTGGGTATTTGGGGCAGCAAAGTCCTGGCTTCCTAGCCTGGTAGGCGAGCAGGTAGGCCAGGCACCCTCACCAGGGTCACCTGGGGATTTAGGACAGCAACGCCCTGGCCTGCCTAGCCTGGTAGGCGAGCAGGTGGGCCAGGCAATCTCTCCGGGCATTAGAAGGTTGCAGCGGGCCAAGTGCCCACCAAAACATCTGAGAGACTTTGTGAAGTTGCTGTCAAATCATGAGGGACCTGTTCATGAGGCCCCTGAATAATGGGAGTAACTCATGGGTAGATTATTTTGTATTATTTTTTTTATTTCGGATACATTTATTGTACTAATCAATATTGAAGATGGTTTGCCTGAGGGCAGACTTAAGTATTCCACATTCCGTGCATTTGAATAATGCAACTGGATTATTCCAACTGGATTATTCCAATTGGGATTATTCTTCCCAATGCATGATGTACATGAGTGTACGTGAAGTATGTTCCATCTAGGGGGGAGGGGTGTTGTGTCCTGAGCCTGAAAAAGCAGGCTCGGGACGTTGCATTGGTCCTGGGCATTCCAAAAGCTGCCCGGGGACCAGATAGAGCGGTGCCGGCCTTGCGCACATGCGCAAGGCGCGAAAACGCTCTGTTCCTATTGGTTGACACTGTCTGGGTTTCTGGCCATATAAAAAGGCCTGCGTGCCTTTTGCTTTTGCTTGGTTGTTGGAGAAGAAGAATAAAGTGTTTGTTCAGCATCACCATGTATCTTCATCATTCGCACGCGAACAAAGTACACAACAGTACAGTAAATACCTACTTGTCAGGTGTACTTTTAAACTTTCTCTATTTAAATGCATTGGTGACATGAACATTAATTTATTAATTAAGAAAACAACCATTTGAAAGCACTGCATTCAAAGACTTGCTCTTCAGCCTCTTATTTTAGAAGCTGTCTTGTCTGGGATACGAGACAGAATCCTTTTACTATATTCCCTAAGAGATCTAAGGTTATTTAGCTTCCATTAAGGACAGATGTAGCATCTTATGAACTGAATTAAACTGTTTGCTTTAGTATGAAATGCAGCCTTGAGTCTGCACGAATCGCAGCACTTTGAAACCAGCAGCACCAAACCAGGATGTGTTCTGCCGAGGCTGCCTTAGATGGGCAGATGGCCTCATTTTACAAATCTTGTCTACAGGTAGTCCTCATTTTACAATCACAATTTCTGTTGCTAAGTGAGACATTTTTAAAGTGAATTTTGCCCCACTTTACAACCTTTTTTGCCACAGTTATTAAGTGAATCGCAGGAGTTGTTACATTAGTGACACGGTGGTTAAATAAATCTGGCTTCCCCATTGACTTTGCTTGTCAGAAGGTCAGAAAAAGTGGTCACCTGACCCCCCAGGACACTGTAACTGTCATAAAAAGGAGTGAGTTGCCAACTGTCTGAATTTTGATCATGTGAGCACAGGGATGCTGCAACGGTCATAAGGATGAAAAACAGTCATAAGTCACTTTTATCAGTGCTGTTGTAACTTTGAATGGTCACTAAATGAATTGTTGTTAGTCAAGGACCACCTGTATTTTTATATCACAGTCATGCTGCATCCCCTTTACCAAAGAACAGTCGGTGATATGATAATTTGAAACAAGACTAGACTAGACTAGACTAGACTAGACTAGACTAGACTAGAATAAGACCTTGGAGGTCGTCTAGTCCAGCCTCCTGCTCAAGCAGGAGAACCTATACACTGACTCCCAGTTGCTTTCCAGGTGCACAGTTCAAAGTGATAGTTATCACCTTTAAAGTCCTACATGGCACAGGGTCAGATTACCTGTAGACCATCTCTCTTTGAAGCCCATCAGCTCATCCTACTACTCGTAGGATAGGGTGAGTGCATCCAAGGTCCCCTCCCTTAAATGTTGCCACCTGATGGGATCTTGGAAACACCCCTTTGGAACCTGAGATCTGAGAGAGTCTTAAACTTTTAGCCTTCCAGAAGGCCACAAATACCTGGCGTTCCCCCCAAGCATTGGGCTAGGATGCGGGATGAACTGGGAGGCTGTTTGATTGGTGCCTGGCAGTGGAGGAAGGGAACCGTTGTTTTTAGGGATGCTTTTATAGATCATTAGCCACTAAAGTCATTATATGAGTTGGGTGGTTATATCAGTCCAGTAAGTAAATAAGCAAGCAAGCAAACTAAAATGTATGATAGTAATTCAAGTGAAATTTTTTGTTTGCCCAACTCCTATAAAGTGATTCATAAGGAAGTAAAAATATTCCATAACTAGAGTTTTAAACAATACAGTACACTCAAATAAAATACATCACCACTGACAATATTCTTGAAGGTTTTTTTTTATTATGGTTGTTAAAAGTGTTTGATTCAAAGGTTTTTAATTTTTGTACCTAGAAGAATTACAAGCCATGAATCAAAAATAATTTATTTACTGAACATAGCACAGATTTACCCATGTAAGTGTATAGAGCAGTGATGGCGAACCTTTTAAAGACCGAGTGCCCAAAAACTGGCCCCACCCCCTGCTCCGCCCCCGCTCCACCCCACCCTGCCTGCCCGCAGGACCACTCACCGCCTCCAGGGCCCGCCGCAGATCACCCAGGCAGCCCAGCAGCACCATGGCAGCCACGCCCTCTGCCCATGCCCTGCAGCATCAACTGTGCGCATTGGAGCGTGAGGGCAGAGTCTTGTTTATGCTGCCTGGCTGCCATGTCCTTGGCTGCGCTGCTCCGTGTGGGCCACGCTCAGGGAGGACTCTCCTCCAGGGAGGCTGGTAGTGAGGAGGGAGTCGTGGGCGGAGGCAAGGCTGGGGCAACGGCACGTGTGCCCACAGAGAGGGCTCCGAGTGCCGCTTCTGGCACCCATGCCATAGGTTCGCCACTTTGGTATAGAGTAAGAAATCACTTTGGTGTATTAATTAGGTTTATAAGAGTGTATTTTTCAAAAGTTGCCATTTAGGTAAGACGTCCTCTTATTATAAATAGGGAGAATAAGACTGTGTTCTGAATCCAAATTGTACCTGATGGGAAGGAGAAAATCAAATACCTTTTCACATGTATTCTCTACAACTTGCAATGACCCCTTGGAGAAATAATTATTTTATTCATCTGTATAAGGAATTTAAACTGAATGACCCTATTGCCATTATATTCTCACAATATTCCTGTTTACAATTCAAGGTGCTGGGTTGTCATCTTTAAAGCCCTACATGGCTTAGAACCAAGTTGCCTGAGGGACGATCTTTTTCCAAGAGTCTCTACCCATCTAATTCAATCCAGCAAACTAGGCATGCTGCATATCCTGTCAGCCAAAGAGCGTCAACTGGAAGGAACCAGAAGGCAGCCTTTTTCTGCTATAGCCCCTTACAGAATATTTTCTCCTCAGAGATTAGAATGGCCCCAACCCTGTTGCCTTTTCACAAAGCTTTAAAAACTTGGCTGTGAACCCAATTCTGTGTAAAGGCCCGGTTACTTGGCTTTACTTTTAGTTGATTAATTATTTTGGCTGCTCATTGTATTTATTTACTATTTATTGTTTTTAATTGATTTATAATTGTAAGCTACCCAGAGTCACTTGGTTGAGTTGGGCGGCTATAGAAATTGAATGAATGAATGAATACAAAGAGATTTGGGAATTGATTCAAGATCAGGGTGGTAAACATTAGGATTCAGAGGAATTTCCATTTTGAAGTTCTTCAGAGACCTTAGAAGGAACACCTTACACAGAAAGCATGATACTTGAAACGGTAGGCTGGTGGGCTAACTGCAACCAAATATGCACCCAATAAAACTACATTCTAGTGCAGTGTTTCTCAACCTTGACAATTTTAAGGCATGTGGACTTCAATTCCCAGAATTCCACAGCCAGCATTGCTGGCTGTGGAATTCTGGAAGTTGAAGTCCACATGCCTTAAAATTGTCAAGGTTGAGAAACACTGTTCTAGTGTAAAAGTACTTATGCTCATTAAGCGAGCTAGCAGGCATTTGCAATGCCAGTTGGGCATTACTATTTGAGAAGAGATTTGCTCCTTGGTAGCATGATAACTTTGTTCCTCCATTATCCTTGCACTGGATAGTTAGGAGTACAGAAAAAACAATTACAACCAGTCTGCCTTCCATAGAAGACCAATATATTGTGCAGGTCAGAAGAAGGGCTGAGAAAATATCTACAGACTCCTCACATCCTGGACATAAACTGTTTCAACTCCTCCCCTTGGGACACCACTATAGGCCATTGCATGCCAAAACCACTAGATACAGGGACAGTATTTTTTTCCTCATGCCATCACTCTGCTGAACACCTAATCCTCACAGTACTTTCTTATGCCTAAACTTATTTAGCCATGTTGTATAGCTGAAGTCCTTTCCATCTTCTTTACTACCCCCTCTTATTGGTATCATTATTATGATTATCACTGAAAGCTTTTACACCAGAGACAAATTCCTTGTGCGTCTAATCACATTTGGCCAAATAAATTCTATTCTATTCTATTCTATTCTATTCTATTCTATTCTATTCTATTCTATTCTATTCTACTCTACTCTACTCTATTCTATTCTATTCTATTCTATTCTATTCTATTCTATTCTATTCTATTCTATTCTATTCTATTCTATTCTATTCTATTCTACTCTACTCTACTCTACTCTACTCTACTCTACTCTACTCTACTCTACTCTACTCTACCCTACCCTACCCTACCCTTCCCTACCCTTCCCTACCCTACCCTACCCTACCCTATTCTAATCTTTTTCTGATTCTTTTCCATTCTTTTCCATTCCATTCTTTCTTTTTGAGTGTTTTTGCACCCCAGGTAAATAAAAATCAGATAATAGCCAAAGAGGATAATGAAAGACAGTGAATTATAGATCAGAAATAAATGAAATGTGACAATTGCATTAGGCTGGCTTTTATTCATGCATCCCAGGTTTTTTTTTCTACCTCTTGATACTTTCTTGAGCATTTGCAGATACAGTCAATGCCATTTTCATCCAAAATTCATAACCACTGCCAGGAAAGCTCAAATTCTGAACTTTATCTTATGTGGGTCAATCTGATCCGAAAGCAAAATAGCAAGGTATCTTCAATAAGACACAGAGAGTACATTTAGCCAGAATAGAGGGTTGGAGGGAAAAAGGGCAAGGGGAAACCCAGGAGTCCCGTAGAAAAGCAAATTGTGAGCCACTCAAGAAACATTAGCCTCCTGATGGAGCTAGTTGAAACTGACATCTCTGATTAGAGAAAAGATATTGGCCAAATGTAATACCAATTGGAAGTCCTTTTGGACTTTTTGCGGGAAGTTAAAAAAAAATTAAATCATGACATATGAATTTAATGAGTAGTGATAGTTATAGATTATTTTAAAAATGGATGTTACGTTGTAATTATAAAGCAAGAGTTGAACTCAAGTTTTATCTATATCTGCTGTTCAAGAAGTCAGAAGTCATTCTTTCCTTTTCTTTTTGCATATCTTTCTTTCTGCCTATATTTTTTATTTTATTGCACTTTCTTTATTCTGTCTTCTCTCTCCTGAGTATTAGGCTTTTGCTAGGTTTTTGTTTTTATTTTTTCCTTTAAACTTTTAAATAAAATTTCATATACAAAAAAAAGAAACATCAGCCACTTCTTCTGAAATGTATGATACATTACATGTTTAACAATCACCCTGAGGGAGAGACTTTTTTTTCTGCTTTTGTACAAATTTCAGCTCATAGAAAATGCACTCTTGGTTTAAACTTACCCCTGGTCTTTTCCACACAAAAGGGACCGGCGGTTTCTCACTGTAGAACAGGGAAGAGTCATTGGCTGGGAAATCGCAGTCCTCAAAGAGAGTCTTCTTCTGCTGACATTCAAGCTTCAGTTCCTGGTAGGTTTGGCCACTGGAGTGGGTGGCACAAGCGTTTTGGGGCAGAGGAGGAGACCGTGTGCTGGGGTCCCGCTGGGTATAAGGCATGGCTCTGCTTCTATCTAAGAAGAAGAGGAAGTGAATAGCTAAAGGGGAAATTCTTCAAATGGCTACCATGAAAATGACAGCAAAAAAAAGAGAGAGCCAGTCAGATTGCCCTTACAAGAATATCTTTACCTGCAGGAAAGAGTTTCTTCTTGCCTAAATGGCAGCTTCACAACCTTGCACACTGATGTTTAAAAAGCAACACCCAGAGAATAAACAGTAAAGAAAACTTGTTTGGCTTCTTCATATCCTTCTCCAGCTACTGATTACCTGCCCTCTGGTATAAGTCATACAGAGGTTGGTTGAGAAAGTAGCTGGGAACTGATCAGGTAGCGGGGAATCTGCGGCCACCAGGAAGGGAAGGGCTGAATGCTAAAGGGAAGCACGGGGTCTTGCTTTGCTGCATGGCTGAATCTGAAAAATGTTGTGGGGCAGGAAGACCTCATGGCATACATATCCATGCCCTTCTTGCAGCTTTTTGTTTTCTGTCAGATGCACCACGTAGAGGAATCTGTGGCATAAACAGCTCACCAGCATCAGAAAATATGGTTCTGGACTAATTATGATGTACATTTGAACTGGGATGCTCCAAAAGGAAAAAAAAAATTTTTTCCATATGAAACAATGCAACCAAATTCCTTTCACATGAACGTCTTAATGCACTCTAGCCATTGTTCTTATACAACAAAAGTAGCTTGTGTTTTTATATGTATAAAATGTAAATGCACACACACACATACACACATTTTATATATAGGCAGACACACATAGCTATATACACACACACTCTTAATTTTTGTATTAAATTACAATAGGGATATCCCATTTTTTCAACTTTTTGCACTAGCATACCAGATAGCAAAGTTAATAAATTGAAGTATTATTATAATACTGCAATTAAAGGCAATAACAGCACAGAAAACTGATGCAGTCTGATACATCTCGGCCCCTGATGCATTAAGCAATCCTGAGAACAGCTTATTCCAGTGTCTGGAGAGTATGAGGGTCTGGACGCTCAATTGATAGGAGGGTTGGGGCCAACCTCACAACGGGAGGAAAGATGTTCCAGAGAGTAGGAGCAACAGCAGAGAAATTTGATAAATAAAATAAATAAAAATTAATATATAACAATACCAGTTTTGATAACATTGTAATAGATACTATTTGAGAGTAATCCTTCAAAAATATGTAAAGGACAAGGTAAAACTGCAGTCATGTCACTGCATCCTACAAAATGTTAGTCATTCTTTTAATTGTTTGACCTAACCAGTCATCATCATCATCATCATCATCATCATCATCATGTTGGAAGGGACCTTGGAGGTCATCTAGTCCAACCCCTGCTCAGGCAGGAAACCCTATACCATTTCAGACAAATGGCTGTCCTGTCTCTTCTTAAAAACTTCCAATGTTGGAGCATTCACCACTTCTGGAGGCAGGTTGTTCCACTGGTTAATTGTTCTAACTGTCAGGAAGTTTATCCTTAGTTATAGGTTGCTTCTCTCCTTGGTTAGTTTCCATCCGTTGCTTCTTGTCCTGCCTTCAGACGCCTTGGAAAATAGCTTGACTCCCTCTTCTTTGTGGCAGCCCCTGAGATATTGGAACACTGCTATCATGTCCCCCTTTGTCCTTCTCTTCATTAAACTAGACATACCCAATTCCAGCAACCGTTCCTTATATGAGTTAGCCTCCAGTCCTCTAATCATCTTTGTTGCTCTTCTCTGTACTCTTTCTAGAGTCTCAACATCTTTTTTACATTGTGGTGACCAAAACTGGATGCAGTATGCCAAGTGTGGCCTTACCAAGGCATTGTAAAGTATTAACATTCACGTGATCTTGATTCTATCCCTCTGTTAATGCAGCCTAGCACTGTGTTGGCTTTTTTGGCAGCTGAAGTACACTGCTGGCTCATATTTAAGTGATTGTCCATTAGGACTCCAAGGTCCCTCTCACAGTTACTACTATTGAGCAAGGTAGGTTTTTCTTGCCTAAATGTACTTTTTTCACCATTGAATTTCATTTTGTTAGATAGCGCCCAGTGTTCAAGTCTGTCCAGATCCTCCTGTTTCTTAAGCCTGTCTTCTGGAGTGTTGGCTATTCCTGCCAGCTTGGTGTCATCTGCAAATTTGATGAGTTCCCCATCTATCCCCTCATCTAAATCGTAGATGAAGATGATGAAGAGCCCTGGGGCACCCCATTACACACTTCCCTCCATGTAGATGCAGTTCCATTGAGGATCACATGCTGAGTATGGCCGTTCAGCCAACTATGGATCCATCTGGTGGTGATGCTGTCTAACCCACATTTTTCTATCTTATCAAGTAGTAGATTATGATCTGTTTTATCAAATGCCTTACTGAAGTCCAAGTAAATTATATCCACAGCATTCCTGTATATCTACATTCTGAGGTGAAAGGTGAATGTATCATACCTGACTCATATCTTTTTATGACTTCATGGGGAATCCAGTTTTAAGCCCAGAGGTTAATATTTTTTGAACTACATACCTGCAGTGGTGGGATTTAGCTGGTTTGCACCACTTCGGCAGAACCGGTAGCTAACTTTTTGTTGCCCAGGTCCAGAATGGACTTCTGGAAGCAGCATCCACACAGAGAACCGGTTGTTCACATATTTGAATCCCACCACTGCATACCTGGTATTTGGAATTTGAGAACTGGACAATGTAAATAGATTTTCTGTGCCCTATTATGGGCAAAATACTGATATTGCAGCATTAGAAAGATGGCCTCATTCACTCAGTGGACTAAGGATTTATTGTACCTGCCACCTATGAGTGAAGTGCCTATAGATGTAAACTTTGTATGGACAAATGTAATGAAATATGGGAGTCATTTATACAAAATACCTTAGGTGAAAAAAAAGAAATATGATTATGTAAATATCTTAAATATATATATGTCCTTGAATAATAATTGCATTAGATAACAACATATAGAATTGTAATTATTTACTGCTAAAATGATATTATATTTTTTCTTGAATACAACTGTATTTCAAAGTTCTCTTAATATTTTTCCTTGGGCTTACAGTGCTTTTGGTCTGTAATCTGTTCATTTTTCAAAATTATTGTATAATTACCTTCTTGCTTTTAATCCATAGGCATCTTTCCATTAAGAACGTTATATAACTGACTGAATCCATGGGCCTAAACTTATTTAAATTGCTAATACCTGCAACTTATCACTAGACCAGAAATGAAATGATTTCTAATAGGATTATGGTTTGGGAAATTTCTCACTTTGAGTATTTAGAAAGATAGCAAATTAGTTTTTGTGGGATGTACGAGATTAATATACATTAGGGCAGCAGATATATCAGTACTACAGTATGCTGTGAATCATGAATATAATAATGAGTAGTTTTCCCCTCCCAGAAAATTGCTAGGAATTTGGTTTCTTTGTAATACTTAACATGATAAAGCAAGACAATCCTATTTGTAAAACACTGAAAGTCATACAATACTTTGAAATAGTATCAATAAAAGAGTGTGGTTTGCTGTCAGTTTATATTCTGGTGACTTTCCTTGTCAGGCCACCAAACCACCAGAATATAAACTGACAAGAAACCACATTCCTTACTAGCACTGATGATGTTACCTAGTTTGGGTAATGAAATGTCTGCAAGAAAACAAGCAAGCTCAGAGAGCACCAAGATATAGTATGGTTATTACAATACATTTAATATCACGAGACATGTAAAAAAGTAATAATTGGAAGTCTTTTGTGGATTTTAGAGATGTCCACAATGGACCTTGAATGGCAGTGAAAGCTAGCCACAGGTGCCAATTTTGGAATACTGGTACAATATATAATTATATATTATACCTATATTTACCATTATGATCACAAGGGGGCAGTGGCACCTAAGAGGAAGGATTAAAACCTTCCCTCTCCCAGAGGAACAAAAGAAATAATTACTTTTCATCTGTGAATTGACTTTGAGTTTGTACAAAGTGGGGAGTGGTGGTGGATCAATGAACCTGTTCAGATGCTGGGCTTAACCTCTCTCAAATATTTTTATTCAGTAAAGTGCCATATTTTGTGACTTTTTGCCATATTTGGGGATTTATTTAAGTAGAGAAATAAAAGTGATTTGAGATGTAATTTATTTTTCTAACCATACCCTTTTTTCTCTTTTGTTAATGGATGACTAACCCAAATTGGCAAACGAGGTGGGATGTACAATTCAAATAACTGCAAGGTCTGGTTACAATTGGCTTGCTTGTAATGCAATCCCGAGGTAGAACAGACTGATCCAGTACCAACCATTTGATAGTAAACTAGTAGAGTATAGGAACCCTGCAGGCTACATTTTAATAGGTGCAGTTTTTCTCTGTCAAATATTCCTTTACCCACTTTTTCCACTCCATGTCATGCTTATTTGATTACATGAAATAGCCTTGATGAATCAGTTCAAAAATCCATTTATTCCAGTATTCCTGATAGGTTATTCTGAGTGAGTTTAAATTAATTAAATTAAGTTTGGTTAGTCTAAAGAAAAGGAAGAAATAAGGGAGACGTGATAGCAGTATTCCAGTATCTGAGCGGCTGCCACAAGAAAGAGGGGGTCACGTTGTTCACCAGAGCACCAGAGGGAAGGACGAGAAACAATGGTTGGAAACTGATCAAAGAGAGAAGCAACCTGGAATTAAGGAGAAACTTCCTGACAGTGAGGACAATCAACCAGTGGAACAGTTTGCCTCCAGAAATTGTGGGCTCTCCATTACTGGAGATTTTTAAGAAGAGACTAGACAATCACCTGTCTGAGATGGTACAGGTTTTCCTGCTTGAGCAAGGGGCTGGACTAGAAGACCTCCAAGGTCCCTTCCAACTCCTATTCTATTCTATTCTATTCTATTCTATTCTATTCTATTCTATTCTATTCTATTCTATTCTATTCTATTCTATTCTATTCTATTCTAACCAGCCCTCAAAATTTTACATGACTGTAGCTCCTTCGCAATGGGCTAATACAGCTATGTCTGTGCAGTGTTCATATTGTTCTATGTCGGTGGAATTCCTTTTTTTTTTTTGACCAAACTCTTGGTGTAACTGAGGGAACAATGCCTAATTCAAAGGAGGAAAAAGATTTACTTTGAAGACTTCTCAAAGAACAATTTGCTCTTGGAAAGAATTGCTGAGGAAAGATTTGTACAGGGAATGTGTAGCCTGCCCATTATGGTCATAGGTTGTGATAATTATAAAACAGATCATTATGTGATTGGACCTGATTTTACATCCTTTTTTGTGGTGGTTGTTAAATGAACCACACAGTCATTAAGCAAATCTATTATTCACTATGGAACGCTTTTGCCCAAAACCAGAAGTAAACCCTGGTTTTCGGCAAAAACGTAATCATGGTCATGTGACTGAAGGACATTGCAAATGGCCGTAAATGGTACCTGTACATGGATATTTGTCATCCAAAGTTAGCACCTGGTCGAAAGAACCAAGAAGTCCTTGTTCTCAGTTTTCTCCACTATAATACTTTGAAGGATTTTTTTCTCTCAATTTCGTTTAATATAAATATATTACTGTCAATATCTAAACCTATCATTCATACTTCTTTTTGTTTCCTTTCCTGTTTTTAATCTGCAAAAATTGTCCTGCAGGGGCTATTGTTTATGGAATTTCCTGTGATATCCAATTTGTTTGTGTCAGAGAATGACCTCTCAGGCCAACTTTACTACAGTGGAGGTAGAATAGTGGAAGGACTAGGACTGGAGAGCAGACAGAAGTCTGATGAAATGATCACCTGGGTCAATGTTTGCTCTTCTCCTTGGGAAAGAAAGGAAAAAAGCTGTAATTGCCAATACATGGAAAAACACATTTTCCAGAACATTGTCCATCACAGAGAGCAGAGGGGACAGCTAATGTGTAACTGAGGTTAGGCAATCCGGAGGATAAAATAGGAGCCCAAGTGCTCACTTGTGATTCGACCCTGAACACAGAAAAACAGCGTGAGGTTCTTGCCCAAGGAACAGAGATGTGAGTAAGGCTTTTCTGTTGTTATTGATGTTGACGGAAAAGAATACTTTTTAAAAATCTTGTTGTGAAAGAGTATTTTATTCTCTTTTTTTTTTTCTCAAAATCATTTATGTTGTGGTACAGTTGGCTTGCTTTTCCTCGTTTTCCCCAAAAGATAAAACGCAACAGCAGTTGGATTCCTATATTGCATGAGATGGCTTGCCTATTTGTTTTTTGACGCGGTATATTATGGTATATTATGGTTATAGATACTCTGGTTTGGTAAATAATAGAGCTACCTGATCTATTAAACCTAGATGCCTGCAATATGGTGACAAAGAGGTACAGAAAATCCTAAATCCTGGCTGACTGCCATTGGTGGTCCAATTTTTGGCAACATAGTTGAAGCAGCTCTAATAAATCATGGTATAACAAGCTAGTTTGGCCTAGTGGCTAAGGCACCAGGCTAAAAAGCCGGAGACCGTGAGTTCTAGTTTCTCCTTAGCCTGAAATCCAGCTGGGTGACCTTAAGCCAATCATTCTCTCTCTCTCTGCCCAACTCATCTGCCAGGGTGTGTGTGTGTGTGTGTGTGTGTGTGTGTGTGTGTGTGTGTGTGTGTGTGTGTAAAATAGGAGAAAGAAGGTGTGTTGAATATGTTTGTTGTCTTGACTTATTTGTATAAACAATAACGGTGGGATACAAATAAATAAAAATAAATAAATGAAATATATATATAACCTTAGCTACTACAGCATATTCAAAAAGCCTGTTGAAGTTAACTATAGTTTAGTGTGATACATGAAACTCAGTTCATATGCAGCTTTTCTCACCTAAGCTTAAGTTTTGATAAGAAACAAATTAACTACATGCATATAAGTAAACAATGAGATTTCACACAAACAATTTATAGGGTCACTAACCATCAGATGGCAGTATAAAATCTGTTGTCATTAGCTGGACTGCCAAAGTACTGGTGGAACAATATCATAATCCCTCATTTTACAGAATGTACAGGGCACATTAACCACTGGAATAATTTCAAATTGCCCAGATTGCAAATACGTGTGAAGGGAGAGTAAGTAAAGACGCAAAAGGAGAAAATAAATAATGAAGATAAGCAGATTTGGGCTATAAAAAACTAGATAATCTGATAGCCCTAAATTTAATGGATGAATGGGAGACAGAGTAGCTGTTTAAGCAGAATATCCATTAAATCCAGATAGGATTTAATGCACATACAAAATGGCCCATGGGGTGTGCCAAAGCAAACAACATAGAGCAGATTTGGCCTATTGTGTTCAAAGTCCACTAAACAGAAGCCCATAAAACTGAATGCTTCATGTAATGATATAACTTTATGAGAACCAGATAAAATGTCAACAGAGAGCAAATGCTGGTTCTTTAAATATTTGCAGTAGAAGTGGTTTCTGGGGTGTGAGAGAAATGTGTGTATGTCTCTCTGTGTGTGAGTGAGAAGACCCTTTTCCCAATCACAGTTGGATTTTGCTCCCTCTGGCCTTTCCTAACTGCAGAAAGGATCTATTCAAGTGGCAGACCCTGGAAAGCATGCGGGTTTGGCCAGAGCGCAGGACCTTTTGTTAGGGAAAAGGGAGAGGCTGTGTGCAAATGGAATGAGTGAATGAGAGAATTGGATTTGGGCAACCAGCTGGTAAGGCCCCGTAAACAAAGCCCATACGTAGGAGGGGCTCATACTAGTACACAAAGCACAGGTCCTCCCAGACTCCGCCTGAGTCTAAAAACTGACGGCAATGAGGTAGAAGGAGTCCGCGTACCTGTCTGAGCCGAGGGTGGCATGTCCTCCCCAGAGCCCTTTTTGGTCTGCAAAGTGACGACAGGGAGTTCCCTGTAGGAGGGGCCCTTACTTCGTTAGGGAACCAAAATACTCCTGGGCAATTTTTTTTGTGTGCTCAAAAACTGACAGGCAGGGCAGCAGGGATAGTATTGCTAAGAGTGGCGGGGAAGTGCCGCTTGGACCCAACTAAGCCGATTAAGCCCCACATCATAAGGGGAACATGGGTAGCTGTAGTTTGAGGGTCGGAATTAGGACACCTATTGGAAATTTGCTCAAGGCGTGGGACGAGAGGCGAGTGCCCATCCTGGATGGCATGAAAAAGAAATGAGCACAGAAAATTTGTAAAGAATGGGCTTTGCTCAGGACTTTGCTGGGAAACCAATTAGGCTAAATAAAAATACTTAAAAGGAAATTAAAATATAGAAATAGTGATTTTCTTTCTCTCTCTCTCTGTCTCTCACTTTTTATGCAACCACGTGGTATGTTTAAGATTTGTGTCTTCCCTAATTTGAATTAACTGAGATTTGTGGTGGGAATGACCAGGATGTGTAAAACTAAGACTTGTTTCCCTTTTCATTTCTCTTTTCCTTGTTTTTGTGTGTATATGTGTGTCAAAGTCTTTGTGTGTAAGGTAAATGTGACTGTTAAGTGTCTCTAATCCAAACAGAAAAGAATTTTAAAGTTCTGCTAGAAATTCTGCTTAAAATAAGCCACCAAAAGGAAAATAACCTCACTCTGTCTGGCCAACAAACAGAGTGAAGAAAAATGTTTTCTTCTTCTTCTTTCTCTCTCTCTCTGTACTCTTAAGAAGTTACTAGGAGGGAATGTTTTAAATTCATTTGCTGGAAAAGTTTCACTCTTGCATTTACTGAATTTGTTGTAAATGGATTTTACCTGTCTATCCTTTTCCTGAAACATGCCCAGCATTTTTCAAGTTGCAACTCTTTAGTCCTCTTTAATATGTTACAAATGTTTATTTCAGAAATGAGACCTTTCATTTTGTTGTTCTCTTACCAAAATCCAACCTCTCTTTTGTCCTCATTGGTGTTGTGCCCATCTTATCTGTTTCTTTAATCACTGCAAACTCTGTCTGCAAGCTACCCCCCTCCGCAATTCTACTTCTCCTTTTCTTATCCTCTGTTCTACATGCCTTTGTCTGCCCAGAAAGGGGGGAGGAGATCTTGCTCTCATGTCTTTCAGCCTTAGACAGATGACCCCCACCAATCCTTTGGAAGCAGAGCACACTGACCCAGATGTTACCTCCATCCATTTGAGCCATGGAATTGGGTTTTGAATCCAGCCATCCACTAAAAAGCCATCATGCAACCTGAGTGGAACAGATCTTTCCAAGTCCTATCATTCCCTCAGATGCCTGTGAAAGCTGCAGAGGAAAGAAGGAGTCCTGGAGCCATTGGTCCCCACATGAAACTCAGAAGAAAATTAGGAAAACAATGGGGGAAGGGTAAAAACTCACTGTAAGGTTTTCTTTCTTACCCCATTTGTGTTGTAATTAAGCAGTTGAATGTATTTATGGAGTGATGGCATTTGGGAATAGTTGGCACAGCAAGTCCTGAACACCTTGGATTTCTGTCTGGTAGGAGGAAAATTTATCCAGAATGTTTGTATTGCCTGTTTTGTACTACCGGTAGTAGCTGCACACACACACATGCACACACACCATTCATAATCATACTGAGTCTATCTCTTTCACCTACCTTCAGTAAAACTCCAGCCTGATTCTTGCCCTTTATCATTAAAACTTTGTAGGAATAACTTCCAGCAAATTCCAAGGGGGAGGAAACCAGGTCCCCTCAGGTGATTTGCAATTCATATGCCCTGACTAGGGAAGTAGCAGGAAAGAGATCTCCAAACCTGAGCACTAAATATCTTGCACTGGTGGACTCAGATTGGGAGTCCTAGGGCTCACTATGTGCAATTTAAGAAAATTAATAGCCTGGCTTGCATACTGGCTAACCTCAATTGAACATCACAAACTTGGATGCACTGAACTAAGAGCTAAGGCAGGAAACAACCCTTGAAAATGGGTTATGTACTGGTTATGTACACAACCATGGCTGTGAAGAATTTTGTGAAGAATATGCAAACCTGACTGGAAGCTCAATGTGACATCAACATTTGAAAATGATTGGCACAAAATATTGGACACTATAAATTTATTTTCCATCTAACAGAACTTTTGCCCTGACTTTTAGACCTTTATGGGTTGGAAACTCCCCTTTTGGGAGCCACTGAAGGGATCTTTTTCTGTTGTCTCCATTAGTGTCTTCCCCCCCTTTTTTTTGGCCTAACAGTTTAAAGCTTGTTTACCAAATCTCCCTGGCCAGATCAATTTTAATCTTGTGCACAAAGGGGGGATTTGTGAGAAGTCAGACCCCCCCAAAGGAAACATTAAAAAGAGAGAATATTATGTTTGCTCAAAGAATCTTAAAAGAGGCAGAAAAGCATGCCCAGTTTTCTTAATAGCTCAAGTCTCCTTCCCGAAGCAGGAACCAGCTCTGTAGAAACGCAAATGTAAATAATCCAGGAAGGCTGGAGGCCCCCAGCTAGAAGCTTAGGAAGACAAAGACATCTAAAATCTACATACCCTACCCCAGTGTTTTTTTCTAAAAAAAAAAAAAGGTGCCGGAACTCACACATGCTACCCAAAGTCTAAGACAGGACATAATAGGATTAGCCCATAGATGCCAAAGGGGCACACTCATTAGGTCAAAATACATGACACAGGAAATACAAAGCCTCAAACAGGAACAGAAAACAACCTCAAGAGCCCCAGAGGGTATAAAAACCCACTCCCTACATGTGCTCTCTTTTCTTCCAGAGCCATCTTTCTGTCTGGCTCTCCTCTTCAATAAATTGCAACCTTCTTCCTAAAGCAGTCGCCATGTTGTTTATTCCCAGCTTGGACTGAACCATGATGAAGACTTTTCCCTCAACAGTAACAAGCCACAATGTCATTGTCTAGTGCTAGTAATAGTAGTAGTGATTTATTAATTGATGAGTGTTATGATCATATCAAAAAACATTTTGTGTTTGTGTGCCATTATATTATTGATACCATCTGTGCTTGGACATCATGCCTTCTTGTGTCCCTTGCCCTCCTGTGTGGATGCTACTGGGCTTCACCTGTAATTGAATTGAAAATATAGAGAAGGTGATAGACTAATGTTTCTCAATCTTGGCAGCTTTAATATGTGTGGACTTCAATTCCCAGAATTCCCCAGCCAGCATGGGGAAATTGGGTTGTGGACTTCTTAACATTTTTTTTTTTTGCAAACAAATACTTTGACCTTCACATCACCTGTTTATGTGACCCTGGAAAAAGGATGCAGCTGCTCATAGTAAATCACATTTATTTTAATTACTACTGTGCTACTGTTTTCTGTACTGGAAGCAATGTACATGTTGGATCATAGAAAGCAATGTAAATATTAGTCACCAAAATATGATGTTTGAAGAATGTAATGAAGAAAGAATGTGTTCTTTTTGTAGTGATATGAATGAAGGGCTATATATTGATATTCATATTTTTGTAGATGTGCAAATTGAGAAACATCACTACAGCATCTTCCCATAGTAAATAGAATGGTTGCCATGTGCTCCTTCAGACCACTCTCCAGGTGCTAACTTTGGATGGGCACCATTTTTACCACCAGCATACCAGTCCTATAAAGAGAGGATTGTCCTAAAGAACGATATATGGTCGATCTGTTTTAGAGTTTTATTTTTTATTCTTTTAGCTTCTTCAGAGAAGAGATCATCACTTCAGGGCTAAATGCTTCAATGATTAAGCCAATAGATAGTATATAAAATAAGATTTTATAAACTATTCTTTTGGTATTGAAGTTCTTCACTGGATATTCTGTATCTAGGCTGCAAAGCTCTGAATGACCAACCAAAATCCAGAATTTTTTGCAGCCCATCTATTATAGCCTCACTTTTATGAACTGGCTTCTTAAAGTAACTATATATTTTCTGAGGCTACTGTGGGGGGAAAGATAGCTGCTTTAAAGAGGCACCAGGTAGCGCAAAGTCTAAATCACTTCTTCCCGTCATTTCTAAAGCACTGCTCTACAATGATGGAGTTTGGTGGCACATAATTCCAGATAATAATTGTAATTTTAATTAGGTTATTCTATACTAGGACTTCATTTTTTATCATTAGTTGATGCAAGAGCACAACATTAGAAGCGATATTTTAGGAAGGATTGTTTTACTTATTGTTTGAGGCATGTTTAATACTAAGTCACAAGCCATGATATACATTCAAGAAGAAAAAAAGGCATAACTGGCAAGGTTTATGCAGTATGCTAAGCAAGATCTAAATGCAGCCTATTGTTGTTTAGTAAGATCTACATGGTTGCTTTTGGACTTAAGGACTGTATATGGCAGCTTCATCTTTTCAAACAGCAGTTAGCGAGAAAAAGCGTTTTTTTTTAAAAAAAAGTGCCCCTATTAAAGAGAGCCTATTTTTAAATTTATCCAAGGCTGATTTAAAATGAAATAATATTCCAAAGGAAAAGAGGAATAAGGTCTTGCAATTATGCATCTCTGGAAATGTCTTCCGGATAAACCAATATAGCACTGAATTCAGTGGTGGGATTCAGCCGGTTCGCACCACTTCGGCAGAACCGGTAGCTAATTTTTTGTTGCCCAGGCCCAGAATGGACTTCCGGAAGCGGCATCCACACAGAAAACCGGTTGTTCACATATTTGAATCCCACCACTGACTGAATCATGGAATATATTTGCTGAACATGGTATCCATAATTAAATCCAGTTTTATAACCCAATGTAAAACACTATAGTAAAATGTGATTAGATACTTTGTGTTTCAGTGAATTACAGAAACACAAATGGATCATGGCAAATTTTCCATGTAGGCTAATTGATGCTTCCTAAGTAAAGGCATTAAATTTTTTGTGGCTTGGCTAGTTATGCTATTTAATAAGGAAAGCTAGCAGAAAACTCATAAAAACATACACTGATGACAATTGCAATTATTTCTTTCTGAAATAGACACAGGTGAAGATCCACGTCAACATGAAACTTGGAGTCCTTTTTCTATGTGTCCTTCTGTACCTTACCACTGGAGGCTGTGATCGGGTATACGTTCACCCCTTTTATTTGCTTTTACCTAACAATACTGAAGCCAACAGCTGTAAGGAGCTGGAAGAAAGAGAACAGCTGGTGAAGATGTTTGTTCCCTTCTCCATTGAATCCCGTTTCACTTCAGCATATGAAGAGAGTCTGAGGAACAAGAGTGAGGAAAAAAAGAAACACTTGGGCGTGACGTTCTTAAAACACCCCATTTATGTGGTTGGGGGCCGTTTTTACAAAGAGCTGAAGAAAATACATGGAGGCAGCAACATTGTCCTCTCTCCTATATTCATATATGAGTCTCTATGGTCCATTTATTTAGGGGCTTCTGGACAAACAGCAACCCATCTGCAGATTTTATTAGGGTTCAACCTGCCATCCAATGACTCAAGTTGTATCTTCAAAATAGATGGACATAAAATTCTATTTGCTCTGAAGATTATCCTGAATGCCCCTTTACGCTCCAGGGACCCCGAGGGACTGTTTTTCTCCAAGTTTTTGTGCGTTTTCTCTGCTCCTGGTACCCATTTATCTGAGTCTTTTGTCCACGAATTGGCCTTTCCAGATGTTAATTTCCATGTTCGAGCTGTGGATTTCACCAACCCCACAGAAGCCACGAAACAAGTAAATGCTTTTGTTGAAAGAAAGAGCAGAGACAGAACCAAGAGTCTGCTGGCTGATATTGATCAGGAAACCACTCTGCTGCTGACAACGTACACTCATTTTAAAGGTACCTGACAGGAAACGGGATTGTCACAGATTAGGACCAATGACAATCCCTAGAGTGGAGCAGATTGAGGAGAAAATTAATGATATGAAACTTGTAAAATAAAGTGATATTTACTTTGTCCACATATTAAAATGGGGATTGAAATAAATATGGGGAGTTGGATCTCCAGACCTTCATCAGGCCTGT
The DNA here is from genome assembly GCA_034064705.1 of Bothrops alternatus. Taxonomy (NCBI): domain Eukaryota; kingdom Metazoa; phylum Chordata; class Lepidosauria; order Squamata; family Viperidae; genus Bothrops; species Bothrops alternatus. The sequence continues at coordinate 16,173,926 of JARGCV010000023.1, forward strand.
AACACAGAACTTTACTTGAATAACCCGTATTATTAATTCCCTCTGAGTAAAGTTAATTTCTTGCAAATTGGATGGGCATTCAGGTACAATGGGTTACGCACCTATCTTTTAACTATTAGAATATATTCCCATTCCTCACTAAGAGACCCCGGGGTAGGGAAGAGAGTTGCTTGGAAAGTGTATACCAGGGGTAGGCAACCTTGGCTCAGGAGTTCTGGGAGTTGAAGTCCACGAGTCATAAAAGAGCCAAGGTTGCCTACCCCTGGTCTATACTGTTTTGTATATTATTCTGAAAAATTGGAGATGATCCCCTTTTTCACAGTTGCAGCTCACAATGACTACTTCATAGGCAAAAGCATGATAGCCACTGGGAGATTGACAGTAGCAATTGAAGAACAGTAAGGAAGGTATGCATCAGTTATGGTTGGTCAGGACCAAAGCACAGAGATTAAAGAGTTTTTTTTTTAAATTACAGAATAGGAATAAACTGTTTGCTTCCCTGCTTCACCCCACCACTTTGTTTTATTTCTTTTATTTATTAACTTTATATGTCACTCATCTCCCAGTTTGAGAATGAGGTTCCCTCGATTCTTTGAGTACTGAACAGATAAGGTCTGTGCTTGCATGTTTGACAAACTTATTAGGCAAGAATTTAGCTATGCATAATATGTGAACCCATTTGATCTGGTTGTCTCTCATAACAGAGTCAGCCAAGTCTGTATTTGTTTTTGTGCCTTTGAGTCAGTGTTGACTGCTGATGACTAGTTTTTGCAGTTTTCTTGGCAAGGTTTTTCAGAAATGGTTTGCCCTTGCCTGCTTCTTTCTAGGGCTTAGAAAGAGTGACAGGCCCAAAGTCACCTAGCTATTTTGGGCCCAACGTGTTGAAGATCAGTTTTCTAAGCAGATGTTCAACTGCTGAAAAAATACAGTGTGTTTTTGAGCCTTTCAAGGTTCCTCAAATAAATCACAATAATTAATTTAAGTATTACTTCACTTAACATTTTGAATTTAGTTTCCCATCTCTTATATTCTTCCAGTCTTTGATTTATTGTTTTATGGTTTGTGTTATAAGTTCCTTTGAATGTACATACGTAGTAGGAACCTTGAATTCTGTCCAAGAAGAGAAGTGGATAAGGAGGTAAATTATACATAGCATGTAAATATTCAGCTAGAATCTTTTTATGCCAAAGAGAGGGAAACAGTTAGTTTCCTCTAACCACATTTTCATTTGTTTTTCAGCTGTAATAAATGGAGCGTCCCCACTCAAAGAATCTCAAGAATTCTGGCTTGATTCCCACACTAAGATCTTTGTTCCTATGATGACAGTATCTGGAATCTTCGGGCATAAAAATCATCCGGGATTTTCCATTGTTAAAATTCCTCTCAACAAGAATGTATTTCTGCTGCTTTTACAGCCTAACAGTGAGCTACCTAGTGATGAAGATCTGTATTCTTTGATACCTTCTTTGGAATGGCTTGAAGACTTGCAATCAAAGTACGTTCACACATTCATCACAACACTGGGAACTTGTAAAAACTTCCTAAAAGTACAAACAGTAGAACCAATTACCCAAAGAGGTGGTAGATAATTGGTCCTTCTTTACGTTAGACAGTCATGTGTCTCTGGAATGCTTTTATTTATATTCCTGCACAGTGCAGAAAGTGAGATATGATGGTATCTGAAATGGTAGCTTGCAATTCTATTATTCTAAGAAGATTTTTGTAGAGTCAGGGAAAGTCCAGATGCGGTAGTTATGAGATTCTCCAATAGATGAAGCATCTCTAAGTTAAACTTTAGTATTCATCTCACCATTCATACTCAAATATTCATAGCAGTGTTCCAATATCTAAGAGGCTGCCAAAAAGAAGAGGGAGTAGACCTATTATTCTCCAAAGCACCTGAAGGCAGGATAAGAAGCAATGGATGAAACTAACTAAGCAGAGATCCAACATAGAACTAAGGAGAAATTTCTCAAGAGTTAGAACAATTAATCAGTGGAATGACTTGCCTCCAGAAGTTGCGGGTGCTTCAGCATTGGAGGTTTTTAAGAAGAGATTGGATACTCATTTGTCCAAAATAAGAATTACCTATTTTTATTTTTATTCTTCCAGAAAATAATTCCAAACCATAACCTTCTTTAGGATTCAAGCCTATGTATTAATAGAGTATCCACTCAAATCTGCCATTGTAATCTGTACTTCACTGATTTGGGTATCTACGGTATGTACAAGGCATCACAAAGAATTCATCAGAGGGTGATAGCTTAAGATAGTATGGCTACAAAAGAGAAGGGATCTTCAATATACAACAGAACAAACTATTTGTGCACAATACAAAAAGGGAGCTGTGTAGCATTTCTGTGCAGAATTACAAATAGATATAAAATCAAAGTGGATATTTGCCAAATTATTTTAGGGAAAGTGTTTTTTGTTCTGGACATCTGGATGAAAAGAACGACTTTTGGTGGATATTTGAAAAGATCTGATCAAGTGCCTGAGCAGAAAGGACCAAGCACAGGGATCATGTCTGAATTTGGGTGGCTTTGTTAAAATATACACACACACAATAGAGCACGGGTGTCAAACTTGATTGCGTCACGTGATGTATTGTGATGTTTTGTGACTTTTTTACCTTTGCAGAGCCGGGGCAGGCATGGCCTGAGCATGATGCATCCAGCCCACAGGCCAGCAGTTTGACACCTCTGCAATAGATTAGACCAGGGGTTCTCAACCTTGGCAACTTTAAGACTTGTGGACTTCAACTCCCAGAATTCCTCAGCCAGCTGGCTGAGGAATTCTGGGAGTTGAAGTCCACAAGTCTTAAAGTTGCTAAGGTTGAGAACCCCTGGATTAGACAATGTTATGGTTATCACTATAGTGCATGTTTAGGAAAACTCCACTCTCTCTCTCCCATACCCGAGTTTTGAGAGATAATCACCACCAGTTCCTTTGTCAGGACAGAGAAGCAACCAATGTGACTACTGTCCCACTGCCTTCCGGTTTATGAGTGCTCACTGGCAAATCCAGCCCCAAATTCTCCCGAAGCCTGTAACCATCACTTCTTGGAATTTATTTAGAGACAACTGTTTCATTATCTTGTGCTTTGCCCTTTCTTCTCCCCTTTCTTTCTTCCTTCTGCAGACAAATTCACCTGACTTTTCCAAGGGTGTCTTTTACAAGCATATACAACCTTCAAGAACTCCTTGTGAAACTGGGGATGCCTGATCTGCTTGGAAAAGAAGCCAATTACAGATTGCTAAGCAGTAGTAATGTGACCAATGTAAAGGTATGCAGTCATTTGTAAGCATATAAGTCTATTGGTTGGACCACGTATTCAGTATCCAAGGATGGATGATAGAGATCAGGGATGGGGAACCATGGCCTTTTTATGACTGGTGGACTTCAACTCCCAGAATTCCTGAGCTAGGATGGCTCATGATGAAATTCTGGGAGTTGAAGTCCACAAGTCATAAAAGGGCCATGGTTCCCCACCCTTGATATATAGATAATATGGATGGATGGATGGATGTAGATAGATAGATAGATAGATAGATAGATATTTTATTTCTTTATTTTGTTCAGACTTATATGCCGCCCTTCTCCTCAGACCCAGGGCGGCTCACAACAATAATACAAGTAAAAAACAAAACATAGAATCAGTTAAAATTTCTATTTAAAATACTATATAAAAACAAAATAATTTATAACACTCATACCATACACAATCACAACCAAAGGCCCAGGGGCAGAGTGCAGCTCACACGCCCCAAACCTGTCTGCATAAATGTGTCTTTAATAGTTTCCGGAAAGCTAGGAGGGAGGAAGCAGTACGAACCTAGATAGATAGATAGATAGATAGATAGATAGATAGATAGATAGATAGATAGATAGATAGATTTATTTATTTTATTTATTTATTTATTTAATTTAAATTTCTATACCGCCCCTCTCCCGAAGGACTCGGGGCGGTTTACAGCCTTAATTTAAAAAACATATAAATGTACAAAATTAAAATATTTAAAAATAAATTAAACAAATTAGGCCATAAAATCTATAAAACCCAATATATACAAATCCTAAAATCATAAAAAATTCAAAAATCTTAAAAATTGCACAATCCCCCTAAAACATTTTCACCCGGTTGGAGCCGGAGCTTCTATGCCAGGCCGGCCTGTTGAAAAAGGAAAGTTTTCAGTTCCCGACGGAAGGTGCGTAAGTCCGTCGTTTTTGTACGGAGTTCGGGGGGAGCTCGTTCCAAAACGTTGGAGCTCCCACAGAGAAGGCTCTCCCCCTGGGGGTCGCCAGTCGACATTGTCTGGCCGACGGCACCCTGAGGAGGCCCTCTCTGTGGGAGCGTACCGGACGGCGGGAGGTATTTGCTAGCAGTAAGCGGTCCTGTAAGTATCCGGGTCCGATGCCATGGAGCGCTTTAAAGGTGGTCACTAACACCTTGAACCGCACCCGGAAGACCACCGGCAACCAGTGCAGCTCGCGCAGGAGCAGTGTTACATGGGAGTGCCACGACGCTCCTGTCACTACCCGCGCGGCCGCATTCTGGGCCAGCTGAAGCCTCCGGGTGCACCTCAAGGGGAGCCCCATGTAGAGAGCATTACAATAGTCCAGCCTGGAAGTGACGAAGGCATGAGTAACTGTGCATAGCGAATCCCGGTCTAGGAAGGGACGCAACTGGCATACCAGGCGAACCTGATAGAACATCCTCCCGGCCACGGCTGCCAGATGGTCCTCTAAAGATAGCCGTGAATCCAGGAGGACTCCCAAATTGCGAACCCTTTCCGCGGGGGCCACTGTTTCACCCCCAACAGACAACAAAGGAGTCAATTGACTAAACCGGGACGACGGTAGCCACAGCCACTCGGTCTTGGAAGGGTTGAGCTTGAGCCCGTTCTTCCCCATCCAGACCCGCACGGCCTCCAGGCATTGGGTCAGCACGGCAAGAGCATCGTTGGGGTGGTTCGGCGTGGAAATGTACAGCTGAGTATCATCAGCGTACAGATGGTACTCCACACCAAAACCACGGATGATCTCACCCAGCGGTTTTACATAAATGTTGAACAGTAGGGGCGAGAGGACCGACCCCTGAGGTACCCCACATACAAGGGGTCTCGGGGTCGACCTCTGACCCCCTGTCAACACAGACTGCATCCGGCTGGAGAGGAAGGAGGCGAACCACCGCAAAACAGTGCCCCCTATACCTAACCCCTCCAACCGTTGCAGCATGATACCATGATCGATGGTATCAAAAGCCGCCGAGAGGTCCAATAGCACCAGAGCAGAGGAACAACCTCTGTCCCGGGCCCGCCAGAGGTCATCCACCAACGCGACCAATGCTGTTTCCGTGCTGTAGCCAGGCCTGAAGCCCGACTGGTGTGGATCCAAGTATAACGATTCCTCCAGATGTCGTGGGAACTGTCTGGCAACCACGCTCTCGACAACCTTCGCAAGAAAGCGAAGGTTGGAGACAGGACGATAATTTGATAAAACAGCTGGATCCAGGGTAGGCTTCTTAAGGAGGGGCCTCACTACTGCCTCTTTCAAGGTGGCAGGGAAGACACCCTCACTTAAAGAAGCATTAATAATTACCTGGAACCAGCCTCGTACCACCTCCCGGGATGCCAGCACCAGCCAGGAGGGGCACGGGTCCAATGAACAAGTGGTCGCCCTAAGTCCCCCAAACAACCTGTCCATGTCCTCGGAAGTCACGGGGTCAAACTCAGCCCAGATAACAGTCTCAAGACCGGACTCCGTCTCTCCCACCGGACACACCCAGTTGAAATCAAAGCCTTCCCGTATCTGAGCGATTTTATCATGCAGATATTTTCCGAAATCCTCAGCTCTACCCTCTAAGGGGTCTCCTCTCACCTCCTGATGAAGGAGGGAGCGGGTCACCCTAAACAAGGAGGCTGGGCGGTTATCTGATGACGCGATAAGAGCAGTGAAGTAAGAACACTTCTCTGCTTTTATCGCCGCTAGGTAGGACCTAATATGGTCTCTTACCAGTGTTCGGTCAGATTCGGCAAGGCTCGATCTCCAACTGCTCTCTAGGCGTCTTTTCTGGCGTTTCATCTCTCTCAGCCCCTCATTATACCAAGGGGCCGATCGAGACGCACGCCGAATCAGAGGCCGCAAAGGCACGACCCGGTCTAGAGCACCGGCCGCAGCCCTATCCCAGGCTGCCGTCAGCTCCTCGACCGAGTCGTGTATCCGAACCTCAGGAATTGGCCCAAGCTCTGCCTGGAATCGCTCGGGCTCCATCAGCCACCTGGGGCGGTACCATCTCACTGGTTCCGCCTCCCTGCGGTGGGGTGCAACGGTCAGAAAGTCCAGGCGTAGGAGAGAGTGATCAGACCATGACAGGGGTTCAATGACTATATCCCCTATATTCTGACCACTCAGCCACTGTCCAGAGACAAAAACCAGGTCAAGCGTGTTCCCCCCTGTGTGTGTGGGGCCTTGAATTACCTGGGCCAGGTCCATGGCTGTCATGGAAGCCATGAACTCCCGAGCCTCACCGGACACCCCACCCACGGACGGCAGGTTGAAGTCACCCATAACTATCAGCCTAGGGACCTCAACCACCACCGCGGCGATAACGTCCAGGAGCTTGGGCAGGGAGGTTGATACGTGGCAGGGAGCCAAGTACGTAATCAACACCGCCCTCGGGCCCCCAAGGTCCCACTTCACCAGGAGGGATTCACAGCCCGCCGTCTGAGGAACAGTGACCTCCCTCGGCCTAAAATCTTCCCTAATCACGACCGCCACTCCTCCACCCCTGCCCTGGGCTCTCGGCTGGTGGAATGCAAGGAAACCCGGTGGGCACATTTCCACCAGAGGGACACCGCCCTCCGGTCCCAACCAGGTCTCTGTTATACCCGCCAGATCTGCTCCCCCCTCTAAAATTAAATCTTGAATGAGATCTACAGCCAGGGCCCTGTGGTTCTGGATAACCCCGAGAACCGGTTGAGCCTTGGGGGTCGGAGCACACAACCACTCGTAAACAGTGGGTGCGTACTCCCTTATTATGATACGGCCCCCTGCTCCCGCTATACCTGCCCCTCCCGCTTACGGTACTAATAGGAACTACATTAGCCTTAATCAACCCCCCATCCGCACCCTCAGGACTCCGTCCCCTTCCGTTGCCTGGCCTGTCTTCTTGCTCACCACCAACAATTCCTTCTCCCACCCTAGACACCCCTTCCCCACCCCTTCCCTCCCTTAAAACTTTCATTAAAAACTTGTTTAAAAAACCCCAAAGCCCCTTATTTAATACATGCCATCTCTCAGGACTCCAAAGTCCATCCTCGAGATAGGCCCTTGGTAAAACAGAGGGCCATGATTGCGAGAGAGGGGAATCTCACAATGCAAGAAGGGTCCTTCTCGAGTACGCAGCCAGTCAGATAAAGTGCATCGATGGGGTCTGGCTAGAGAGCCAGGCAGTCCAATCTCAACGACGTGTTGCTTCCCTCACCTCCAGGTCCATGCTGCTCCCTCAACACCTGCAGTTCTCTGTAGTCCTCCCAAACTACCAACTTGCATGATGGTGGGGGGGAGCGCCAAACTCTTCCTTTTGCAGCGATCTCCCAACGCCAACGCCAACGCCTCTCAGCTACCTTCCCAGCCATTCACTCATGTGGTAGTAAAGAGGGAGGAAGGGGCCAAGCTGTTCCCTTTCACAGTGGCCTCCCAAAGCCAGAAGCCTCTCAGCAGTCCCTTCGCAGATCGTCCAGTCGCATAATGGGAGGGAGGGGGAGGGGAGGGGGCCGTCGCTAAACTCCTCTCTTTTCAGGCTCCTCGCATGATGGTGGGGGGGCGCCAAACTCTTCCAGCGCCAACGCCTCTCAGCTACCTTCCCAGCCATTCACTCATGTGGTAGTAGGGAGGGAGGAAGGGGCCAAGCTGTTCCCTTTCACGGTGGCCTCCCAAAGCCAAAATCCTCTCAGCAGTCCCTTCGTCTGCTCGCATAATGGGAGGGAGGGGGAGGGGAGGGAGCCGCCGCTAAACTCCTCTCTTCCGCGGCGGCCTCCCACCCAGACTCCCTGCAGGCTCCTCACCTCATCGCAGGCCGCGGGCCGAAGGGGGGGGTACGCTGTTAACATCACCCAACATATGCTGTTATCATCCAGATTCGTCCATTCTCGGCAGGGAGGGAGTCAGCAGACATGTCTCTGAAAGGCTAAGATATTCCGCTGCCAAAATCCCCGGGGTCCCAGATGTTTCTCGACCCCTGGGGGGGGGTCTCTAGCCATTTCCCATCAGAAGCCCGGCTGCTCCTACAGGAAAGTGTCCTCCATCTTGCGCATGCTAATCACAAATAGATAGATTTTGGGCAGTATTGGCACAACTATATAAGCCTTCTATAAGAATTATATGACTTTTTAAAATCCAAGTTTCTAAATCTCTTTATTAGCACTTTTAAAATATCTTTTCATTTATTGGGCTTTTTTCATTTATAATCTTAGCACTGAGGCCTACTAACTCAGATTTACTGTCTTTGTTTTTGCTTGCAGATCATAAATCAGCAACATTTTGAGCTCAGCCCCCATGAAGGAGATCAAGTAGAAGCTCACACAGAAGAACATGCTAGCGAGACACTTAAAATAACATTGAACAAGCCATTTCATTTTGCAGTGTGTGAAAAAGAATCGGATGCATTGATTTATTTTGGCCAAATAACAAATCCCCTACAAGAAACATAAATTCTGGATGGGAAAAAAGATAGGTTTTTTTTAATCCTTTAATCTTTTTCCTGTAGTACTTAGTTTTTATGTTGTTGTTTTTTTGTCTTGCTTTGAAAACTAATGCATCTTTCTAAAATAAACGTGACAAATTTATCAATAGTTCTAAAAAAAATACTGCTGTTTACATTGTGATTAATAAAGTGCTCACATCTCATAAGATTATTAGAAGATAAAGTAGATCATTTTCCATTTACTGAGAGATTCCAATATGTGCTGGGTTTAAGCCATATGTATAAATTTTAATCCATGGTTTATGGTTTAGCAAACCTAACTATTTTGGCTTATTCAACAATGTATGTCGATCTAATATTCCCTGTGAAAGAATTCAGCCACTCAAAAATGTGGGAAATAATATATCCAGAACAGAGAACTTAGTAACCTGTTTCCACGTTCAATTTAAAGATATTTAGCCATGTCTATGTTTAATTATCACACAACTAACTTTAGCTAAATTAGTATAATGTTACAGTTAAACTCTATTCAAGTTACAGGAGTTACTTCATGAAAACTGCACACGCAGGTCGTGTTTGCATGATACTATTGAGAAATTTCCCAGCGAACTCACTCAACTTTTGGGGCTAATAGTATATGGCCTATCTTGGTCAGTAATCCCTCTGCTTGCATTTTCTAGGCCTTTCCATGCTTGGATTCGTGGGACTGGGTTTAACAATTTGCATGAAACATTACCCACCCATGACCAAATTTAGTGTGAAGAAGGCCATGGAGTGAGATATTTGTTATATGCCAGGAGGAACAAGGTTGAATAGCTTTCCAAATCCAGAACAACTTGTGATGGTGCAATTGAAAAAAATAAAAAAAAATAAAGGCTTAATCTGCAAGGTGATTTAATACACCTACTTTGTGTCTAAAAATCATTAACTCTCACCCCACCAGCATGGAGAAAAATTCCCATCATTAAAAATAATGCAGGCCTTAAACTGAATTGTTTGATCAATACATTGCAGTGAAATCCCTGAATATCTGGTCATATTCTCTGAGACACACATTGACTGGAAAAAAACGTTGTGGTTGGGTGCACTTGCTGGTCATAATAAGGTTTCAGGATTGCTGGATCCACTATCTAGAGCAGAGGTCCCCAACCTTTTGGCCACTAGGGACCAGTTCTGTGGAAAGAGGTTTTTCCACGCACCAGAGGGTGCGTGGTTTTGTGTTCTGCCTGCATCCCGCAGATGGGGTTTTTGCTTGTTTGTGCGGACCGGTTACTAGCATGCTGCAGCTGGTACCGGTCCACAGACCAGGGATTGGAGACTTCTGAGCTAGAGCATGGTGCCAAACATAAGCATTTACAACTAAAGTTTTTATAAACTTGTCTATACATTTATTCCAAGGGCCAGAACTTTCATGCCAAAATTCATACGTTTGCTTCATGGTTCTTCCCTCCTCGTCACCTTGGCATTATAATTCATACTCTGTATGCATACCTTTGAAACAGGATCCAAACTGGATATTAAACATATCTTGCTCTGTGCTCCATCCTAGTAATAGAGATGAAGAATCTCCCCCCCCCACACCTTTGGGGGGGGATCAGGAAAACATAATTTGTTTGATTTGCATGCCAGTAGTAGGCAAAAACTAATTTAATGCAAGGCCACCTTTCTCTCCTTTGTTGTCCAGCACTCTGATTCAAAGGTTTTTTAGTATCAACTAATAGTGTAAGAACCGCTGTGATTCTAGGATACTTTATCTCCTGAAGTCATAACAATGTACATTTCTTCAAATTCAGAACTTCTTCCTGTCAAGACTCACCTATGTTTTCAAATTAGGTACTGGCCACACCATGGCAGCCAGGAGCCACAATTGAGCCTCCCAACCTTCCAGGGATCATGCTGTGTTATGGTGACCTCAAGGAGGGTTTAAAAAAAAAAGTGTTTCAGAGTTTCAGTGATGGAAATAAGGATTTTGATGGAAATAGGAATTCCAGGTCCCTGAGAAGTAAAAGGTAGCCATAACCACTCAAATATGCCTACCAAGCCTGTAGAAGCACTCCTCAATTAGCCTTGAATTCTGAGATGATTGACTAAACCTCTACCAAATAAATACTACAGCTCTATCTCTATCGTTCACTTATTGTATGCCAACAAACGAAAAATAGCAGGTAATCTGAAAACAACATCATCTCAGAATTCAAGGAAGAGACACTTGGAGAAACACCCAATTTTCATCACAGGATATGGGAAACATTTTGAATTGGAATAAAAGATGCCACCCCTTGAGAAAAAGCTTCAAAATAGTTTTCTTTTAAAAAAAAATCCAATAATAGTTCTTTATAAACTCTAAGTAATATAATACAAACTATCCTTGGATGTCACAACATTACTGCTCTTACACTTTTTGTTACTATTTTTATCACAAAATAATAAAAAACACACAAGGCATATGAACATAATTAACGCCACTTTTTATTCTAACAAAATTTACAAAAAGACAAAAATCCTTTTGTTCATTTTAATCCTGTTAAATTCACATTTCTGCATGATAATAATTTACAATAAAAATAAAAATATTTTCCATAATCCTATGGCAGAATACGTAGAATATATATAAACTGCCTTCCATATAACGGAAAACCAAAATAAACGTTCTCCCCTGTATGTTTCTTTATTTTAATGAAATGAGTTTTTTTTTAATTTTGAGACACATTTAAATTTGCTGCTGGAGCTGCATTAGGAAGCACTTTTTTTTTTTTGCTACACGGCATTTGGCAAAGGAAAGTAAAAATAAAAAATAAACTCTCTTTTTTCTTTTTGGGAAGCTAGGTTTCTTCATTAAAAAGCTGGAGATTGTGTTATGTTTGTTCGCTGGCTATCTGATCTCTAGCAGCTTGAACAAGCTCCGAAAGAGTGGAAAAACTTGTAATGTTGCTCAGCTGCATCCCCATCTTCTCCATCTAAAACAAAATATCAGATTTACTAATTATTGCATTGTAAGCAACACCAGAAATATTTCAAAAATAATATAATCAGAAGAATTACAACAGGGGTTCTCAACCTTGACAACTTTAAGACTTGGGGACTTCAACTCCCAGAATTCTGGGAGTTGAAGTCCCCAAGTCTTAAAGTTGCCAAGGTTGAGAACCCCTGATCTACAATATGAACATTGAATTTCAAGAAATTACACACACACCCTCCAAACCCCCACCACCAACAACCATGCTGCGAAATATATTGGAGCAATAGAGAGTGACCGGCCTAAAGCATATCAAAACCAAGAGAGAATGGCTGGCCAAACGATTGGAATTGAGGTTTGTGTGGTCAAACTTTAACACATTAATAGCTGCAGCTGTGCAAACAACAACAACAACCCTTAACTGTTACCTGTATTCCAAAATGTTCCACATCTAAAGCCAACTGTAAGCGAATTTTGTTATCGTCACTCATGCCTCCAGAAGGGGAGGGAAGATTTGCAGTTACAGTTTTTCTGGCTTGTTTTAGCCTTTTCAAACTCTCTTCCATTTTCTTTACAGAATTTAGAATATCTGATACTGTATCCAAGTACCTACATAAAAAGGAATAGATTAGATTATGAACACTTGTGGACAGAACTTCATTTACGGGGGGGGGGGAGGGAGAAAGGAATTTTACTGTGTATATAGCTACTGCCTAAAGAATGGAGAAGAATATAAATAAATATCGAGAAATGAAAATACACGCTTTCTCTCCTGTTTACTTCAATAGCAACTGAAAACTGCTGATTTTAGCCTGGAACATGCCCTATTTTAATTTTACTTTAGCTTTTATCTATACAATAGGTTGGCTCTTAAAGCCTAGAACAGGGTTTCTCAACCTTGGCAACTTCAAGACTTGTGGACTTCAACTCCCAGAATTCCTCAGCCAGCTTTGCTGGCTGAGGAATTCTGGGAGTTGAAGTCCACAAGTCTTGAAGTTGCCAAGGTTGAGAACCCCTGGCCTAGAATATCACCACAAAATTCTGGTCCCTAGTATAAAGGAGACAATAACAACAAAATACTCCTATCGTACTTCAATGTTAAAGAATTTCAAAAGACACACAGGCTTGGGTCTCAGAAACAAATTGTAATATAAGAAATATATGAAATAACTACTACTACAACAACAATTTTATTGTCACTTTGAATGTACACCAATCGGCATACATCAAAATGAAATTGTGTTGCCTACAGCTCTCAAAGGGTCACCACCTCTGATATACGTTCCTTGTTCGTGGCCAGCTCAAGTTTCAGAATGTCCATTTTAGTCCCCAGGGAGCGAACGATGGCAAACAGGACAGATGGAAATGGAGATCCATGTGGATTAGCCCTCAAATTAGCTTGTATTCCTGCAGGACAACCTCACCTCTTTTTGTTTTTTTCTGATCCTGTCTCTTCCACCTTTTCCTTAAAGAGGCCTCACTCCTTTTCGCCCCTGGAGCACGCTGCGGCCTCCTTCTACTTCTCCAAAAGCCTCTCTCCCTTCCTCTGGGCCTGCCGACAGCCTCATCCAGTTCCTTTGCTCCATAAACCCTGGGACCTCTCCTCCTCTGCCTCCTTTGGAAACAGCCCTGATTTGCAATAGAATCCGTCGTCGCTGTGCCAGCAGTCAGATCTTGCTGCTGGCAGAACAATTTCAAACAGTGCAAACGACTTTTAACGGTCTCACCAACAGTTCCGAAACAGCTAAAAACTCACCATACCAGCAAAGATTGTCGGTCGTATGTTACCTTAGTCCCACCACGTTGCTCAAACACATTAAAACCTTCCCGATCATGTGGTCTATATCCCTTATATCCCTCCACAAACATTTCATCTTCGAGAGCCAATGCAGCCGCAGCCGATCCAGGCGCCACAATCTTAGAACTCAATAAGGGACACAGGAAGCTCCTTACACAAGACAGTCCATTGGTCCACCAAAGTAATTATTGTCTATGCTTCCTTATTCCAAAATAAGTCTTCCACAGGCCCACCCCAAGATATGAACCTAGACTTTTTTTTTAAACATATTGTGCTGTACTTAATTTAAATTTAATTTAAATTAAATACGGCAGAAAGTGTTTTGTATTACTGAGATTTCAAAATCCCAAATCAAAACCCCCCATTTCTCAAGCTGAAGGGTCTGTGCACACCTTCAGATGCTGCTTACTTAGAACTTCCAACAGCCAACAGAAGAGAAGACACAATATCTCAGGTTCAACTGTGTAGTCCTTGGTGCTCTCTGAGCTTGGTTGTTTGCTGGCAGACATTTCATTAACTGACTAGGTAATATCATCAGTACTAGTGAGTTGGGGGGGGTTGCCCTCCATTTATATACAATAGTTTGCCTTGCTAGTGTTGGTGGGGGTGTGGTTTCTCTTTGGTAGCTCCTTATCTTTTGAATGGTATGTAAATGTGGTTCAAAAGAATTATTAAGAACCCCACATCTCGCACTGGCAGGGTAAGCGACTGCACATAAACAGAAAACCTCACACTCATCAGGACTGATGATGTTTATCTAGTTGTGTAATGAGACATTTGCAAACAACAAAGCTTGCCTCAAGGACTCTTGTTCTAAACAACCCCAGCCATTATGACTAATGATGGGCAGAGTTAGGAGTTATCATTCGGCAATGGGCCTTTTCCTTTTTTCCATCACTACAGGGGATTAAGAGATTGTCACCACATTTTTCTCAGAAATAAGGAGTATTCGCCACATGAACACTGACATTCCCACCAAAGTGATGCCAACCTCCTTAGGCTGTCCACGATTACAACATTTATCTCTGCTGGTAGAAATCTTTCACAGTGTAACTGTAAATATTTTGGTTTCTGCGCACACACACACACACACACAAATGTGCTATCAAAGGCCTACTTGTGGAAATGGCAGCACATATATAATCATGTACATTTTACTTATTTATGTGTAAAGTTTTGGATTTTAGAGATGCCTATATTATATAAAGGGAGATTCCAAGGAGGCCTATGTCATTTTAATGGAGCTTATCAGAAAAGCTTTTTGATGCATAGTGATGAGCTGTGAATGTAAATAATCTGTGAATTTTCAACAACTTCCTATAAGACTGGCAACGTTCTACTTAAAATGTCACTTACTTCTGTGTGCTTGTACTGAGGGCTCCTTCCAGCCACTGCTCAATCACAGCAGGCTTTAATATATCTTTGTAATCTTTCTTCAGTTGATGGAAAGGTTTAAGGGCACTGTCAACATAGGGCAATGCCTTGGTTGGCACTTCCTGATTATTGATGTATGAGATGTGAGGGGAAAAAAAAAACCAAGAGAAGACTTTATTATCTACAGCAAACCTTAACATGACAATTTAGAAAGATGAATGGTTATTTGCTCATGCATAGCAGTCTTAGAATTATTCAGTAGCAACAGATGCCATTCCAATGAATAATCTGTGATAATATTTAAGGCAATCCTGGTTTCTAGAGAACAAATGGCAGAGCATGCCTCACCTATATGGCCTTTAGAGCAAACATGAATCAATCATAATTATCACAATTTGTATTAGAATTAACACATGTATAGCCAAACAGAAATAGCTGACAAAAAAAAATGAAATGCTTAATCAAAGGATTTAACAATGGGATTTAACCGTGAACAATGAGATGTACTGTCAACAATTTTAACAGTTTCGGTAGCAGCAAATTGGAATTAGGCAAGTATGACAGAGATTGAGCCATTCTATTACATTAGTAGCAATGTTAGCTTTCTTCTCCTATAGGTGGGAGTAATGGGAAATAGGAGATCTCTGATGTTGATCTCTCTGTTTACTTCTGAAACAGTCCTTGTCAGCTGCCCAGACTAATAACCATTTATCTGAAAAAGAGATGCGTACTGATGGAAGCAATGACATTGATGCACTGCCAAAGTCTGCTTTAGAAAATCTGAGTGCATTTTGTTTGATTGGTGTTTCTCTTGTATATAGTCTATCCACTGTTTCCAGTCTGTCACATATTGTTCATTTGAGCGATCTTTCAAGTATGCCGATATTTTCGCCATTTCCGCCAGATTTGTTACTTTCACAGTCCATTCTTCTATAGGCGGTATTTCTGGATTCTTCCAGTATTGTCCCACCAACAATCTGGCTGCTGTGATCAAGTTCAGAAATAAGCTCGTCTCTGAGGTAGTGGAGAAGAATGTTTACCAAATCAAATGTTTACAAAGACTAACACCTAATGTTGTATGCCTATGTTATATGACGAAAGCCTCTTAATATGATCTTATGCTTAATGTTGTTTGCTTTAATATTGATAGAGCGGATTGAATTTCTATCTCAGGTTATGAAACTTCTACCTCAGGATCTTTGGTTAGGGACTATAAAAGATTGCACTATTAAAAAAAAAAAAAGAAAATCTGAGTGCGATAGAGTCAAGAGGACCCAGAAGGATATTTTAGTTTTTACATCACCATATCTTTCCTAGGTGCCAATGAGGTCAATATGGAGTTAGAAAAATATGGGCATGGATAATGGGGACATATGAACATGATACAACTATACACATACACACACACAGCCCAATTTAAAGGACCCCATAATAGTTACTGTAATGGCCATTTATATTGTGCATACATATACACACATATATTTTCAAATGTTAAAAAAAAAATACCTTGTTAGTTCTTCTATATAGCCTTGGGATTTCCAGGGCACTTTTCAAGCAGCTAAAGCAAGAATCATTTAAGTCCTGAATTATCTTATTGTTTAAGGTTGGCCAGGAACTTAGTAAAGAATTCTTTGAATCTTCTAGTGCTCCTATTGAAGAAATATATATATTTATACACAGTAAAATCTAAACATCCCAAGCCAGCCTTAGGTATATGGATATTTTCCAATTCCTCTGAAGTACAGTTAAAAACAAATACAAACAGAGCTGGACTATACTACTTAAAATTATATATTATGATACAACTGCTTCAATATTATGTTTCACAGAGATATAAAAGAGCAGATTTTAAAACACTGCCTGCTCTCTTAACTGTACTTGGCAAGTGTCCAAGTGAGTCAGAATTCTGCAACCCTCCTTCACTCGCCCCCATTCATTCCCTCTTTCACTTCATTTTAGAATCAAGTAGTTTACATGTGTAACTGAAAGATCTGCAAACACTAGCAGAGAAATATGCTTAAGAACCAGTAATGTTTTTACCCCAAAGATACAAGAAGGAAAAAGAAGAATTAAGCAAATCCATTTCCTCAAACCGTGAGAGATTTCTTCAATTTCAATTTTCCTCATTCAATTTAACATTTTCTGTCTTTGTAAACACATTGCCTGGTAAAATATATTTATCAAAGGTTGAATACATTAGAGAGAGAGAGAGAGAGAGATACAGAAATGTTTACCTGAGATGCAAGCTATATTCTTGAAGCCAATCATGTCAAGTTTTGGTTTGATCATTTCCAAAAGTTCAGGAAGCTGAACGAAAAATATGCAAGGCATTATGAGTATATATCCTTCAGGTATCTGACACACTGATGCAGAAAAGTTCTTGCGTACAAGACCGTAATGTTTCTGCAAATCTCTTTACCCCAAATAAAGAAGGCATCAGCAACATCTTACAATAAAGGATTCTGTATTCAGTACCTGTGCATGACCCATGCCAGCCTTCCATACAGTTTCTAGAATTAAACAGGTGTACCTGACATAATAATAACAATGAGCTATTTAACCAACTATGGAAAAAGAATAAAAATTACACTTTAAACAATTTGAAAGTTGCATGTTAAATTAAATTTTTTTTGAACTGGTAAGACTAAAGAACGCATCACTCATCCTACTTTTACCTCAATGATAAGAAACCGAGATAAAAGTTGATAACCAAAACAACAGCCACAAATGTTAAAGAATAATTTTCGTCAGGACACATCATGATATTTATAGGTTTTCTGTGTTAGAGAGAGTCAGGTAAATCAGTAATATCTACAAACCCATTCCTGAAGTCGATCCAAATCTGCAGCAACAAACACAAACTGGGTGGTAGATATAGAAGGTAAGGGCTGAGCATTTGAACAAGACTCATTTCCTTGATCTTCAACAGAGTTCAGCGAGGATTCCTTGCTTGCCAATGTTTTTTTATGGTCTTTCACACTTTCATTAGAGACAGGCCTGAGCAGAAGCTATTCCGTTTATAAAAAAAAAAAAAGTGACAAAGAGTAATATTATAGAGGAATCCATGAACATTTATCTTACGTTTGTCAAAACTTTGTGTTATTTGTTAAAGACAGATGCTAATTTTGTATCAGTTTAATTTCTTAATATTCCTAACCTAAGATTCTCAGCATGAAAAGTTGGCTGTGTGACTGGATCAGTCACTCTCTCTCTCAGTCCAATCTATCTCACAGGTTTGTTGTCCCAAGCAAAATAGGAAGAAGGAATATTATGTATGTTTGCTGTCTTGAGTTTACTTATGAATTAATAAGGTGTGATAAAATAAATAAATAAAGTAAGTAAGTAAGCCTGGTGGAAGACAGCCACAGTTTTTCTCACCTCATTAATGAAGACTGAGTAGCGGGCTAGAATCTGTAGTGAAAGCTTCCACAATCGATCAGTTAGCAATGGTAGAAAAATCTGAGCTGACCAGCACTTCTGTAAGCTAGCCCATGTCATGTGTGTTGCTAAAAGGCAATACGAACTTCCAGCTGCCAAGAAACAACAGAGGTAGTTCAGTTACGATCAATGTTACATTTCAGACATTATCTTATTGACTTTGCTTTTTTATTTTCTAATCTCCAGGCTTCACTCTTGGCACAGTTCCTCTTCTAGAGAAAATCCTGCAAGTGTAGTTTTACAGTATTTCCTCAAAAGTTGCTTATGGGATGTCCCCTTGGTAGAAAATCTGCACATCTTTCTATAAGCCAGAAGTTCTTCTCTCCAGTCAGTTGTAAGGAGAGATGCTTTTGCACTCTTCCCTCATGGCTGTCAAAGGCTCATTTATTTAATTTTTTCTCAAGTCTCAATTATAGTAACTAGCCATCTTTTGACCAACTTCGTACTTGCAAATAAAAGGTAAGCATGGTTTGCAGAGGTTACATAGCAGAGGAGATGGAAAAGTGGGAAACGGTTGCTTCCTTAATAACTAGTTTATTCTGTAGAAAGAATACTATCTGTTATGTCTGGCCTCTCGCAGCTCATTAAAATCCACGTAAATATGTCTTTAAGAGGTTTATTTAATACATTTCAAAAGGATTCATTTCAAAGCAAGCTGCTGGCATTATGTTGGCCTGAACGGCCAAATCAGATCTATTTACATTTAGATAAACATGCTCTCCTCCTCCTACATCCCAATTAACTTACTCTTTCTTTATCACATTGTCCAAGATCTCATTATTCTTCGATAGGTTTTCAAAACACCAGAAAACTGAGTTCCAAAACACTGCCAAAGTTTTCAGCCCACTCCTTGATTAACGTTGCTCGTGACAAAGGCGTAATCTTTCTTTCCCCTTCTAATATAGTGTCCGATACGTCACTTCCCCAATTACTTCCTTTTTCCAGTTAACTGACACCTTCGCTTATCAAACCTTCGGAACCTCGGATTAATCCATTTATCTTCTTGTTCTAAATCTGACTCATCATTTTGAGAATCTGATTCAGAATGCATACAAAGCTCTTCATTGTCTATCTCAGCTGCCGGGAGGGGAAACCACCCAGAGGGGCCTGGCTGCTGATCCTCGGCTGCCGGGAGGGGAAAACACCCAGAGGGGCCTGGCTGCTGATCCTCGGCTGCCGGGAGGGGAAAACACCCAGAGGGACCTGGCTGCTGATCCTCATCCTCTGATACTTCCCAAGCTGGTCCAGGGACACTCACAACACTATCCAACATTATAAAATGATGGATTGCACTTCCGGTTCCGGGTCGCGCCGCTCCTAGTCGTACGAAGAGACTCGTCTCTTCGTCGGCTAGCTTCCCTCCACTGGTAGACCCTTATACGGGTCTAAAGTCGCCCTGGAGGGTGTGACTTTCATCGAAGAGGCTTTGCTCGGCTGTGGAGGAGTGGGGGCTCCTCCAGCTGTCCGGGCCAGACTCTGAGGGCCGACGGAGAAGAAGATTGGCCAGTAAAATGGCCGATCACTTAGCCGCTAGAAACCGCAAGTCAAAGAACAGCTAAGCTTTGAACCCACCATGGTGAATCCGGGTGAGATCCTTCTTTTTTTTCCCCTCTCTTTGTTTTCTTTTTTGTTTTGTTTTTTGCCTGTAAGAGCTGTGTTGGAAATATTTCCCTGGCTCGGAAAGGCAGCTTTTACTCGTTTGGGAAGAAAGGCCAACAAAAGAATAGAACAAAGCTTTAGAAACTACGTTGCTCTTTTACACAAGTACGTTTTGGGTATTGGAAAAAAAATTTTTTTTCTAAGAACTTTATTATTAGTCTATGGTTTTTTTTGGAGTACTTCTTCCTCTATTTTTCCCTGGAAAAACAGAAAAAAGGGAAAGGTAAAGAAAGTTTTTTTAGCTTACTGAGGACATCTACTGGCTAAAAATTAATATTGCAACTGGAGAGGAGATGATTTCTTTATATGAAACTTAATTGGATGTTTGACTTTTCTTTTAAAATGGAGCTGCACTCACATCTAAACTGTAAACTTATTCTGGAAAAAAATTATGAGACTAAAGAGGAAATATGTGTTACAATGAAAGAGCTTACTACAGAACTAAGAGCCAGAATCTCTTCTTCAAATTTCAAAACTGACTTTCAGAT
This sequence comes from Bothrops alternatus, assembly GCA_034064705.1. NCBI lineage: Eukaryota > Metazoa > Chordata > Lepidosauria > Squamata > Viperidae > Bothrops > Bothrops alternatus. The sequence continues at coordinate 16,194,346 of JARGCV010000023.1, forward strand.
TGCACCCGATTCTTCTACCAAACAGACTACACAAGAAGAGGACTTAACTGAGAATAAAGAGAAATTGACTTTGCCTTATATGCAATTAACTTATGGCATTGAGAATCAGAAAAAGCAAAGTCTGGGACTTGGAATTTTAAAGCAACGAGACTTTATGGTAAAAAAAAATCAGAAGGCCAATTCAGAGGCCAAGATGGTTCTCACTGATTCAAATGATACTACAAGCAACAAAGAGAGACCTATCTGTTGGAAAGGAAGCCTTGCTATGGAAACCTACTTGGCATTTGAAAAAACCTAGAATAAGGCTTAAAAAAATGAAAGTTAAAGTTTTGAGTAATGGACTAAAGGCAATCTAGAATTATGAACTGACTTAAGGATCAAGATTATGAGTTAGATGTAAGAAAAATGGGATTAATGGAAGATATAAAATTTATCTATATGGAAATTACTGATGATTTATTTGTTTGATGATTAATGAATTGAAATATCTTAAAATTTATTATTATTATTATTATTATTATTTATTTAATTTCTATGCCACCCTATTCTGGAGAACTCAGGGCGGCTCACAACATGATAGAAATTACATTATATACATAAATATAAAAACCCTTGTTAAAAAAGAAACCAATCATTCCACAAACATACACTGGCTAGGGGCAAGGTGTTAGCTGCCCCAGGCCTGCCGGCAAAAGTGTGTTTTAAGCAATGTACGAAAGGCGGAGAGGGTGGGGGTGACACGGATCTCCGGGGGAAGTTGGTTCCAGAGGGCCGGGGCCGCAACAGAGAAGGCTCTTCCCCTAGGCCCCGCCAGGCGACACTGTCTGGCTGACGGGACCTGGAGAAGGCCCACTCTGTGGGCCCTAACCGGCTGCTGGGATTCATGAGGCAGCAGACGGTCCCGTAAATAACCTGGTCCGATGCCATGTAGGGCTTTATAGGTCATAACCAACACTTTGAATTGGGTTCGGAGACCAATTGGCAGCCAATGCAACTCGCGGAGTGATGCCGAAATGTGGGCATTTCTAGGCAAGCCCAACACTGCTCGCGCGGCTGCATTCTGCATTACCTGAAGTCTCCGAACATTTTTCAAAGGTAGCCCCATGTAGAGAGCATTGCAGTAGTCGAACCTCGAGGTGATAAGGGCATGAGTGACTGTGAGAAGAGACTCCCGGTCCAAATAGGGCCGCAACTGGTGCACCAGGTGAACCTGGGCAAATGTCCTCCTCACCACGGCCGAAAGATGATGTTCCAAATTTAGCTGTGGATCGAGGAGGACGCCCAAGTTGCGGACCTTCTCCGAGGGGGTCAAAAGCTCCCCCCCCAGGCTAATGGACGGATAGATTGAAATATCTTTGGGAGGCAGAACCCATAGCCACTCCGTCTTGTCGGGGTTGAGTTTGAGCCTGTTAGCACCCATCCAAACCCTAACAGCCTCCAGACATCGGCACATCACTTCCGCTGCTTCACTGAAATGACACAGGGTGGAGATGTAAAGCTGGGTATCATCAGCATACTGATGATATCTCACCCCGTGTTGTCGGATGATCTCACCCAGCGGTTTCATGTAGATATTAAACAGCAGAGGGGAGAGGACCGATCCCTGAGGGACCCCACAAGGGAGGAACCTAGGGGTCGACCTCTGACCCCCTGCCAACACCGACTGCGACCAACCAGTGAGGTAGGAGGTGAACCACCGCAAAACAGTGCCCCCAACCCCCAACCCCTCCAGTCGGTGTAGAAGGATACCGTGGTCAATAGTATCGAAAGCTGGTGAGAGATCAAGTAGCACCAGGATAGTGGATAATCCCTTATCCCGGGCCCGCCAGAGATCATCCGTCAGCGCGACCAAAGCAGTTTCCGTGGAGTAGCCAAGCCTACAACAATGTTATCTTGCTAGTTTAAAAGTTGACTGATGGTTTATCTAGCTTTAAGATAGATTAATATTTTAGTTTAAAAAAGAGATATTGTGAGATAATGGATTAAAGGCAATTTAGATTTATGGATTTGATTTTAGGATTAAGATTATGAGTTACAAGTAAGAGAAAAAATGGGTGATTAATGAAATATATATTAAATGCTTTAAGAATGTGTTCTTTTTTGTTTAGGACAATAGAGTCACTTGTAAGAAAATTATTATGTAATCTTGAATTAACCTAATAATTGTAATAATTATCTGCTTGATAAGATTGATGTTATTAGTTACGATAATTTAATTGGATATGAATTGAACTATGTTTAATGGATTGAAAGAATTTAAGATTTGATTTTTTTTATTTTATTCTATTTTTGTGTCTGTTAGCTAAAAGAGATTGCTTAGTTGATAGACTAGATATATATATAGGATAGACTAATACTTTATTCTAATTAAGGGATATTAGTGGAAGAAGAATTAAATAAAATTTATAATAAAAACTAAAGTATTAGAATATATTTGGAAGGAATACCTGAACTGATAGAGTTTGTACTTAAAGTTAATTTGATCATGGTTGTATACATTTTTAAAGTGTTAGAAACAGGTACAGGTTGATTAAATTTAAGCTAGATTGAACTATTTTAAATAAACTATGTTAGTTAAGGGGAAAAGAGAGGGAATACTAGAGGTATTGACTGAATTATGTATAAATATTTTGTTTTTGGATGATTGTTCACCCTAACACCACAGTGTGCTTTGAGCACTTTGTTGTAAAATTTAAAAAAAAAACCAATTTTTAAAATAAAAATAAATAAATAAATAAAATGATGGATTGCACACAGTAAACTATAAAGTAGAAACCGGGGGCACATTTTACCTTTTGTTTCATCAGTGCTACCCGTAAATAGTTCTTTATTTAGTGGGAAACATTATTAAGTCAATTCTACCTTCGGTCAAATGCTAGTAATAAAAACAAGTCTTCTTCAACATTTGGACATATATTTCTCTTCTTTGAATTGGTTCAATTCATTTGCTTTTGTTTTAAGCAAATATTACATGGATCATGATAATGTGAGCTGATCACTATCACAAAATTTCTGGTCAGCAGAGCAGCACTTTTTATATGAAGATTTTTTAAAAAATCCCAGCAATGGAAAATAAGTATTTTTCTTATGTTATCTAAATATAAAAAGCATGAGCTATGCATGTTAAATAAAGAGAAGAAACTTTACCTGGAGCCTCTTCTAAGCCATCAAAAAGAGCTGCTTCTAAAGCTTCAGCAATTTCTCTAAATCTAAAAGAACCACAAAATATCTTTTGTGAAACCCCGGTGAAAGGTTAGCAATTAACATCTGGCAGTTTAGTGAGCAAACTATCAATCTAATCCTACCAATCATATTTCAAGTCTGAATATCACACAGAAGTTCTAAGAGGATAGTTTTAGGGAATTCATACCAGCTGTGGAATCCCCACCCATAACTTCAACTTGGTTTCTCTGTGGTGATTTCCCAGCATTACCTAAAGACTGGTTCCCTTTTCCAGATGTTTTAATCTTAAGAAACCTTAGTATTGTCATCCTAGAAATGATCAACTCATTCTGGTTTCACTTTGAACCTCTCTCTCTCTCTCTCTCTCTCTCTCTCTCTCAAAATAAACTATGAAACAATTGAAAGCTAATAAAAAACTAAATTCACAATTAACCTGGATAAATGCATTGGACAAGAGATTATTTTGATAAGATTCCTCACAAAATCTATCAGCCAAAAGCACTCATGCCTATTGCTAAAGGAATCCTGTGATCAGAAAAGATTAGAAGATGCATGACGCATCACTGTCTATAATGTTGAGAGAAAGAGATCTAGGTAAGTAGATAAATAGGTTGCATGCAACATAGCTCTTGGTTATACATTTGGATTGCTAGTCAATTTTAGAAGGAACATCTGACAGATGGAAAGGCCAGACCCAGATAACAGGAGAAAGGGATTTGTAGAAAAGGAGGAGTGGGGATTTCTAGACCTCTGAGACCTCTTCATAAGGTTCAGCACAGATTTTTCTAACCTCTCTTTGTTTTCACTGCAACTTTCAATCCAACAATTGAGATTTTTAAATCTGGGACAAAATTCAGTATTATTTGAGAGGAGCTAAATAATAATTAGGAATCTTAGAAGAAAGGAGGACAACTGCTTCTTAATTATGCCTACAATCTCCTAAAGATATTCTAAATCACAGCAGGAATATAAACAGCACAGAAACTCTTTCTGATGACCTACTGTTAGGTCTTTTGATCAAAGCACCTTCCGTTTTCCACTGATTTACAATGGACACTGGCACGAAGTTCTGCAAATAATTCTAGGGGATAGAAATCAATAGTTCTTTCCGATACCTTGAAAACTTTTGTTTAAAAAGAATGATAAACTTTTAAGAGGGCTTTTTCAATCAGGCTTGTTTCAGAAAACAGCTTAGGTGCTGACAGTGCATAAAATCTTATTTCTGTTTAACTGAACTCATGGTAATTTCTATCAATTTTTCTGGAGAAATGCTATAGATTGTAAAACTAAAATCACACAGAAGTGAAAAGTTTCAATGAAATTAATCAAGAGGTTTTATTACACTTACATTGTTGCAGTTTAATAAAGTTTGCATAAACCTGGATAGAATTAAGGGTTCTAAAATAAGAAGATTTATATATTCAGATCACAGATGTTCCAGAAGGCATACTTTTAGAAGAGGTATTCCCTTACAGTTGGGGGGGAAAAGGGAGAAGCTCATTTTTAATACATCTTTTCACTTGCATATTTTAAAATGTTCTTTACATCATCTAAGAATAAAACCGAGGCACTGACCTTATTTGGAAATAAACTGGCAAATTCCACTTATCATTAAAGCTCTGGTAGGAAGGATGTAACCTCAATCTTTTTACGCTGGCTTGTGAACCACATTGCCGTTCAAACTTCCGTACAAAATCCATACTTGCGTTGTATTTCTGAAGGCAAAAAGCATGCATTAAGTTGTGTGTCTAATTTCTTACAGAAGTAGCATCATTTACTCCTCTATCCAATCAGTTTTTCTCATTTTGAAAACTATGAAACTAGAAACAATATCCTATTAGCAATGGAGAGATTTACATGAAGAGAAAATAATATATATTTTTTATTACATTTACGTAAAACTGCACTGAATCAGAATGTTAAGCCTCCTATGTTTTGTTCACCATGCCTCAGATTCGGTTCATATTACAGAGTACAAACTTTAAGAACATAAGAACATAAGAAGAGCCATGCTGAATCAGGCCAAAGCCCATCGAGTCCAGCATTCTGTGTCACACAGTGGCCCACCAATTGTACATGGGGATCTTGAGCAGAAAGAGAAGGCAAAAGCCTCCCTTTCCCTTGACCCCCAACAAATGGTACTCAAGGGAATCCTGCCTGCCTCAACCAACATAGAGGCGGCACATGGACATCCGTTTTAATAACCACCGATACACTTGGCCTCCATGAATCTGTCTGACCCTGCCTTGAAGCTATCAAGGCTGACAGCTGTCACGACCTCTTCTGGAAGTGAATTCCATAAACCAACGACCCTCTGGGTGAAGAAATGTTTCCCTTTATTTGTCCTCACTTTCTTACCTACGAGCTTTAGGGAGTGCCCCCTTGTCCTAGTATTGTGTGATAGAGAAAAGAATTTTTCTCTATCCACCTTTTCTATCCCATGCATGATTTTATACACTTCGATCAAGTCACCCCTTAAACGCCGTCTTTCAAGGCTGAAGAGACCAAGGCGTTGCAATCTGGTTTCATAAGGGAGGTGCTCCATTTCCTTGATCATTCTTGTTGCCCTTTTTTGCACCTTTTCCAGTTCCATTATATCCTTCTTGAGGTGCGGTGACCAGAACTGTACACAGTACTCCAAGTGTGATCTCACCATCGATTTGTACAGAGGCAATACAACACTTGCTGACTTATTTTCGATTCCCTTCCTAATCATGCCAAGCATGGAATTTGCTTTTTTTACTGCTGCTGCGCATTGGGTTGACATCTTCATTGAGCTGTCCACCAAAACCCCAAGATCCCTTTCTTGGTTTGTCTCAGAAAGTTGATAAGTATAATTGGGGTTCTTTGCCCCGATGTGCATAACTTTGCACTTATTTAGGTTAAAATGCATTTGCCACTTTGTTGCCCACTCACACAATTTCGAGAGATCCTTCTGGAGCTCCCGACAATCAGTTTCACTTTTCACTACCCGGAACAATTTGGTGTCATCAGCAAACTTGGCTACCTCACTATTAACTTCTACATCCAGATCATTGATGAATAAATTAAAACGTAAAGGTCCCAAAACTGAACCTTGGGGTACACCACTTCTCACTTCTCTCCATCCAGAAACTTGTCCATTTATTGCCACACTTTGCTTCCTACAATTTAGCCAGTTACCAATCCAGGACAAGACCTGTCCTCTAATTCCGTGGCTGAAGAGCTTTTTTAGGAGCCTTTGGTGAGGGACTTTGTCAAAAGCCCTTTGAAAGTCAAGATATACAATATCAACTGGGGCCCCTTTATCTATGTATTTATTTACACCCTCAAAGAATTCTAACAAGTTAGTAAGACATGATTTGCCTTTGCAGAAACCATGTTGATTTTCTTTCAGCAATGCCTGTTTTTACTATTCTTACAATAGTATTCATCTCTGTAAATGAAGAATATATTTTAGTTGCAATTGAACAAATTATGTTAAATATATATTTAAATCTAACAGTCTGTATCCCTTGGTTTATCACTGCAAACTGTGGTGAATATATAAATTTAAAATTACCTCATGAAATAAATCTGGGTTTCCAGGATTAAACAGAGACGGCAATTTAATTTCTAAACCACGAACGATTTCTGGCCATACGGAATTTACCAAGAAATCGTATCCAGGAACTGTATTCCCTCTTTCACTGCAAGATTAAATCAATATTCCTGCTATAAATAGCTCTAATAAAAAAATTCAGAATTTACACAGAGTATTGCATATGTTGCAAGACATTTTTTAGAAACAGATTTCTTGAACATTGTGGATTTCCAGCAATTGTAAGATGCATTGGATTCTAACACTGGAATATTTGTGACTTTGGTTTTTTTTTTTTTTTTTACAAATCATACCTATGCAAAGAGGTGGCATTTGAGCATAGGGACCATAGGGACCACCTGAGTACAATAGGCAGGCATTTTATACCATATACTAATATACGGCATAGTGACAATTTGGTTATATTGTAGTCCACACTGTTCTCATTGCAAATGTAAAGGAACATTACTAAGTTATTTTTCTGAAATTCATTCGAGATACATAAAGAAGAAAGCACGCCAATACATTTCTGGAACCTGAATACAAACTAATATGAGCAATTATCACTACAAATTGAAGCCAAAGAATGCTTCCAGATAGGCAGCTCTTAAGCTATCCTTTCATTGTCTTCCAATGAAAGTCAAACGTGGGACTGCAGTTGAGCTACTGCAGTGCCAGTGGTATTGTGCTTCATGAGTGTGCTAATATCCTGTCCATATCCAGAGACTTTCTGCATGTTCTCCCCCTGTAACATTTTTTATCTGAGTCCAACTTAGTTTGTAGAACTGAGCTGTGAAGATTGGGGTGAATACAGGTGGTGCATAAGGGATCCAATTTCCTTTCAAACAAGTACCCTTTAACGTTAAATGTTCATATTATAAAGGCCCCCAGCACTTTATGTGTGAATGCAGGACACGTCTCAACAGATGCATGGCTTTTCCAATTACATTTACAGTGGCCTTAAGAATGTAGAGAATGATATAAGAACCTTTTTCTTTGTCCCCAAATTCCAATTTCTAAAGATGTGTAGCAATACACAATATATTTAAATACATTATATAGCTGCCAATAACCTCTAAGTAATCTAAAGAAAACAAATCCACTATAGTTCTAGCTTATCACACAATAAGTATTAGCAATTTTAAAATGAACATAAAAGATTAAGCTGCTGGATGTATTAAGAAAGTTAATTATTATCAAAATATAAAATCATATGAAGAACATCATGCCAAATAATTTGAAATGTATTTCTGCAGTCTGTTTAAACATCATTATGACTGCTGCACTGACAATCACAATAGTTATAATTAATAATTACATTTAGAGTCTAGTGGTTAAGGCACCAGGCTAGAAAGTGGGAGACTGTGAGTTCAAGTCCTGCCTTGGCCATGGAAGCCAGTTGGGTGTCTTTGGGTCAGTCACTCTCCCTCAGCCTAATTTACCTCACACAGTTATTGTTGTGGGAAAAATAGGAGGAGGAAGGTGTGTCGGATATATTTACCACCTTAGTTATTTGTAAAAATAATAAAGGTGGGTAAATAAATAAATAAAAATTAAACATTGTTAACAAATGAATTTATGAGGCTTGAATTCATTTTATTCCACTAGGAATTAAACATGTATTCTATTACACTGCAATAAACTTATAGCTGAATTAGAAATTTATTACATATGAGAGCTGTTACTGTTATTGTATAAGCCAATTTGAAAATCATTTTAAAACGGTTAGAACCTGCCTTGAAATCTCAAAGATCATTTTACAAATTGTAGAAAGAAACAGACTATCTTCCACCCTATACATTCTCTAATGTAGCAATCGCCCATTTTTCAAAATATGTGATGAATTAAATACACCATCTTGTATATATCTCTTGATGTGATTTTGGCCCTCATAAACGACCTACTTGAACTTGAAACAAACAGTTCATAGATTTTCATGGCCCTGTCTAGGAATGCCATAATTTTCTGTCACATCCACATACATAAACACTGCGCTGAAATTAAAATAAATCAAATAGTAACTATCCAAACCACAATGAAAATATGTTAAATTACATCCCTACATCTCACAGAAATACTGTATTATTTTGGGGGATACATTAAAAAATGGTGAGAAAAACTGATTGCAGAGTACTTCTTAAAAGTTAGAAATGACTCCTATGTGGATCTAGGACTAAAAAAAAATCATTATGCCAAGTAAAATAAGGATAAGATTAGATATTCAAGATGACAAATAACTAAAATGTGATTTTCTGCATGATAAATCACAAATATAAAGTATTAGTCATGGTAAAGTGGGTGAGAAAAGAATATTGACACTATTTTTTCTTAATCATTAAAATGAGCTACATTGCAATGAAATACAGTCAGTAGATATCTATTTATTACCAAAGATAATGAATACTAAAGATCACTCCCTGGCCATCAGAGCTTCTGTTCATATAATTTAAAGACTTTTTAACAGAAGCTAACAGAAATCTGTTAACAAAATGTAACAACAAGGGAAAAAAAAGATTTAAATTACCTTGAAATGCCTCCTCCTGTTACCTCACGTAAGAGACGGCAATGGAGAGGAACAAACTCCAGCAATTTTGAATACATAGTCTGGAGACCATTTGGATGAGACTGAACATACTGTTCTACAATCACCTATGAAAAAGCCTCAGTGTCAAATCTCAAACTAAAGTTCACATATTTTTAAAAAAGACACTTTGAGCCTACAGTCCCAATCCCTGTATTTATACAGCATGCTCAATATGTTAATTTTGCGGGAGCAGGATAGTGGTTAATTCAGCCTAAAATATTTACATGCAATTTTTAATACACATTACGTAATTAACAGCCTTCCTTTATCACTGGTAACTCCAATGCTATCAAATGATAATCATGCTGCTTTCTGCTCTAGCTTTTGGAAAATCAGAGCTGGGAGGGCCACTGAGTCCAACTCCCTGCTCAGTGCAGAAATCCAAATTAAGGTATCCCTAACATATATATATCAGTCTCCAATTTATGTTAATCTCTGCTTGAAACTTGCATAAAAAAGGAGTCCACTCTTTTCCTTCTTTTGAAACACGAAGAGTCACAGATATGGATAGTGTCCGTTCTTCCGTCAGTTCCCTCTAGCATCACTTACCTCGTCTATATATGGTTTCACAAGGACTTCGCCAACTAACGCCTCGGCATCCCGTGTTTTGTCTATTGTTGCATAGGTACGTAGGCAATGTCGTATTATGTCGATGTTAGAGGTCTGAAGTCCTTCTAACAGCAGCCCTTCTAGAGATTGCTGCAGTGTGGCTGTTATGCCAACTATACGCTATGATTTTCAAAACAGAATGAGGACAATTGTTAACTGCATTGGGAAAATGAATGAGATTCATTAATATCGTTAATTTATTTAAAAGTGCATATTATTCTTAAGAATAATATAATTAGTATCAGACTAAACAAACTGATTATGAATCATGGGTTGCTGGCTAACGGTCCATTGAAGCTTAAGCGACAAAGCATTTGTTAGTCTTTAAGGCAAGCAAGAGAATAATATAGCAACTGAAAGGGAAACTAAGATTCCATTTAATTAATATTTGCATCTAAGCGTTACCATAAATACAAGCAATTATTTTTAAGAAGCATTTATTTGGCATTTGAAGCATATACTTATTGAAATATATTGCATTTAGTAACTAAGTAATGGATTGCTTTTACTTGATTTAAAGTTAAATGTAAACTGAATTAATAAATACACTCCCTAGACCAGGGGTTCTCAACCTTGGCAACTTTAAGACTTGTGGACTTCAACTCCCAGAATTCCTCAGCCAGCAAAGCTGGGAATTGAAGTCCACAAGTCTTAAAGTTGCCAAGGTTGAGAACTCCTGCCCTAGACAACAGGAGTTTAACCGATATATTTTATATTTTTCTGTTTCGTTTTGATCTCAAATATGCACCAAAGACTGCCATTCCTTTGGATGGCATCATTTAACTCAAAACTATTTAAAGCTGATTGGTAAAAAGACTCACAATAAAATAGAAAGCAATGTTGCTGAAATAAAGTGTGTGTGTGTGGGTGTTAAACATGATAGCATACTTACTGGTTTCAGCTTATCTAAAAGGGGCATTCCTTTGCTCTGTACCGCATGAAATTGCAACTGGTTGAATTCCGTAGCGATTCTCTCTAAAATCTGTCCGGTCAGAAGTGGACTTGAATTGGCACACAGAAAGACATAAATTCAGTATAAAAAAACAGCACATGATTTATTTCTCCATTTCTCTCTTTCCTTGTGTTTGAGTATATAAATATATATAGAAGGGGAGTTTCTGTAATCTGTTCTGAACTATCAGCACTAAATTTAGCAGGACCAATAGACCCAATAAGAAGGCTCCACAGCTTAGGAAGGAATAGCTTTGAATTGTAATGGCTGAAATTACTACAAGAGGGGACAGACCTAGATCGCACGATTACAGTGGCCAAGCCCCACCTTTATTTCTCCTCATGTAAATAAATGAGTGACAGCTTTTCATTTACCTAGAGAAATAATTCCTTAAGCCATGGATCCCCAACCCCCGCCCGCGGACCAGTACCGGACCGTAGCATGCCAGCAACTGGTCCGCACAAACAAGCAAAGCCCCATCCGTGGGATGCAGACAGCACACAAAACCACAGCCCCTCTGGTCTGCGCAAAAACCTTTCTCCATGAAATGTGGCCATTTTTTAGCAACAGGGGTCATGTGAATTACACGGGTACCTGTGGCTGATCATATGCATCTAAATTAGTTTTAGAACAGCTTCTTTTGAAACACTCGTTTTCCCCCAGAGAAAAGAAGAAAACCGTGTCTTATAAAGCATACACAGCATCATCAGCCATGGAGGACTCATATAAATTTCAGAAAGATTGGGCTACTCATGTATATAGGAATATAAAAACACACAAATTATATTACATAAATTAAATCATTAAATTTGTTGATATGCACATAGCAGTAATAGTAATTCAGGGAAAATATTATGACTACGGCTGCATTTTTTGAAAAGAGTTTTTAGAGACCTATTGTCTCAATATTCAATTAGTTTATTCGAGAAAGCCCTGAGAAAATAAATATATTATCTCATACTGGTCTTTTGGGAAGCAAAGATATGCTCTTCTAAATGTTTAGTGGAACTTATTATTTTATCATATAATTATAAAAAGACCAATTATACTTTATTGGTAAACATATTCAAAGAAAAACAAATTGGTGAATGAAAATAAAATTTAATTGTCATACCTGCTTACTTCTAATGATGTTTCTTTTGAATTTTGGGAGTGTAGAATTTTCTCTATCTTCTCAACTGATTCAATAACTTGAATAAGTCTCAAGACACAGACCTAATTTTTAAAAAAGCAAATATAACTGTTTTTAAGGTTGATTTTGATCTGCCTTTAAACCTAAAACAGTCTGGCTCTGCTATATCAATTTTCTCTGCTAGATACCAATATTTCTGAACACAGCAAAAAGTATGTTGAAGTGGACTGAGAGAATGTACAAGGATTAAATTGCAAAGCAATATATAAGAGTAGAGTGAATGAGTCAAGAGGAAGAAGAAAACTGAGAAAGTTGAAATTGGAGGGAACTGATGAGATTTTTAAAGAGAGGAACAAAAGGGAATGCAGGAAGCAATGTATGGCTGTGCTGGAAGCAAGGACAGAAAGACATAGAGAGGTATAGAGAATGGGATTGGGGCAAAAGAGATGTAGTTCTTATATCTTTACTTTCTTTGGCTAATCTTCCTGAAGTGAGGACAATTAATCAGTGGAATAGCTTGCCCCTAGAAATCATGGGTGCTCCATCACTGAAGATTTTTAAAAAGAGGCTAGACAGTCACTTTTCTGAGATGGTAGGTTCTCCTGCTTGAGCAGGGGGCTGGACTAGAAGATCTCCAAGGTCCCATTCTACTCTATTCTATTCTATTCTATTCTATTCTATTCTATTCTATTCTATTCTATTCTATCTTATCCTATCCTATCTTATCCTATTCTCTATTCTATTCATTTATATTTTGCCTACACCAAAAGGAAATAGCACAATGTATGCATATACAAATACTTATATAAGTCCCCCAAAGAACATATTTGAATGCATTCTATACTTTACAAATGGGAAATATAAACTATATTAAAAATAATAATCTTATAAGGTAAATCTGGAACTAGAATTAGCCAACTTTTCAGTTTGCTGTCTTAAAGGATAGCACAAATAACTAGCATGTATATGGTACTCCAAGCAGCAAAAGCACTCTGAATAAATAAATAAATAAACAAATCTAATCAAATACAAAACAAGTGCATCATGGGACAGATCTCCATTTATAGCAATTTTCCATTCACTTTCCGAAACAGCCAAATTTCACTGGGTTTCCAAAAAACCAACATGATTTAATGATTAGATTTCAAAACAGAGATACATTTATTTTCATCTACTTATGTTGCTCTTTTGATGTACAAATACAATCAAATACCTTTTTCCCCCTGATATCTTCTTGTTTAGATAAACGGTCATCAATTGCACGTATTTCTTCACTAACACATGACTTAAGACTCTATGGAACATCAACAAAAGTGTAAGCTTCACAATGTTTCTTTAACAAAACAACAAAACATGCACCTATTAACACAAAACATTTTGCAAATGGACAACATCTTAAGAAAAAGCCAAGAAATTTCAGCCAAAAAAGTGTCCAAGCAGTACTTCAACTATACAATGTCATGACATTTTGTAGAATAAGAATTGTTCCAGTATCAACAAATTACATCAGTTATCTTTGTGCCTGAGTGGTTCATATTCATTCCAACAATTTCATTTCATTTCAATCATTTCAATTTTTTAGGTCATCCAATTATTCCTGCATGACCTCCTTGGGCCTTAATAATAGCTCCTACTTTTAGTTTCATACAAACTAAAGCTAAAAATTATTAAGCAAGGAACTCTTACTTTCTTAGATTTATTTTTAATTGACTGTGTTAGCATTCTTATCCACATTGTTGGATTCTCAAAACAGGAAAGTCTTAACTTATATATCTAAGAATAAAATAAACCCAAAGAAAACAGAGTATTTCACTTTCTAAAACCTGGTATTTTTAATGGTAAGATCATAAATAGTATATCTGCAATGGAACACTCAGCACAATTATCTACATTGGCTTCCTAGATTCACCTATTCAGATTCACTTTAAAGTGAAACATCATTTGATAGCATTTTGAATCCCCTCTACTTTTGTGTAGAATTGGGTGGCCTTATAAATGTAATAAATACTTAAATTACACCATGGTTTTCTTCTTAAAAACTGGAAAAAATGGCCTAGATGGAACTATTTCCAAATGGATTCACAGTTGGCTGAACAATAGTAGCCAACATGTGATCCTTAATGGGTTTATGTCCACATGGTAGGAGATATGAAGTAAGGTACCTCAGGTTTTGTCTGGGACTCAATACCGTTTGACATCTTTATGAATGACTTAGATGAGGGAATCAGATATCAACAATCACTGTGATTTTAGGTGGTATCAGCAATCTCCCCCAAGCTTTATGTCATCTGAATATTTTATGAGCATACTGATTATGATAGCTGATTATGATCAAATGTCAAGAATCTTGATACACTTGAACATTGGACCCTATCCAACAAAATGTTGTTCAGTGTCAGGATACATAAAATTCTGCACCTAGGCAGGAAAAACCAAATGCATAAATGCAAGGTAGGAGGTGCCTGGCTTAGCTATATTTCTTGTAAGAAAAAATTGGAGATCTTGGTAGACCACAGATTAAATCTTTTTAGAAATGATTCAGAGAAAATTCAGTTCATTTTTCAGCCTTTCTCCTAGAGTAAACAGGTGTTCAACAAAAATATAGTTTGTGGGACTATACTTAAAATTGCTTAATTGAAAACATACAGAGTAAGTCCCAAGTATTATCAATCATTTGCTGAGCTCTCAACCCAGTTATTTTAACTTGAAAAAAATCTTATCATATAAACCTATCATAACATCCCATAGTACTGATTTATTATTTGCTCTTCTTATTCAATGCAAGACAAAGTTTGACTTAGGCACTTTAAAATTTCAGCTCAACAGAAAAAGATAATTTCAACAGACCTACATGGTAAGAAAATGTAATACTTTGCAGTCATTCACAAATTAGAGTAAATGTGTATGTTTAATACGCCTTGAATTAAGTACTGATTTACAAATCCAATTGTTTATTATTCTAAAAAAAAGTATTTTTTTTCCAGAGTATATAACTCTGGAAAATTGAACTATTAATGAATAACTGAATAGCTGGTTTGGTCTAGTGGCCCAAGCTAGATACTACTATACCATGAGTTCTAGTCCTGGATTACACAAAAATACTGGTTAAGTGACTTTGGGCCTAATTTGGAATATTAGATATGTTGACTATTGTGGTTTTAATTGCAACAACTATTATGATTTTAATGTAAGGCGCCCAGAGTAACTTTGCAAAGTAAGATGAGTGGCATATAAATTTAATAAATAAAATGTCCATCATCTGAATTTTTTTTACAAAAATAATAAAGGTGGGAATCCACTGTAAATAGCTAAATGCATAATAACTATAAACTCTGTTCCATTGCTGATATTTTCAGGGTTTTTTTCTTACCATGTAGAGATGTTCTTAAAATATTGAACATTTTGTTTTGGAATTCTTAAATTCTAACCTTTAAAAAAACCCTGTCTATAAAGCATTATTTACAGGATTATAAAATATCTATGAGGCAGCTATAGCCTTTACATTAGAAAATATTTCAGAACATACCATAACTTCTTCTCGTAACTGTCCCAAAGGCACTGAAAGCTGATTAAGGGCTTTGTCCATGCCAACCTAAAGAAATTCCCAAAACATATTACTATGAATGAGCAGTTAAAAATAAAATCAAAGGAATGTTTTTAAGTATTTCTTTTTTTCCCTCTCGCTTCTTTACTAATATATTCGAGTTGTTGATGTTTTAGTTTTCTAAAAAATTTTTTGTTAAAACTAAATGTCAAATATTAGGCATGTGAAACAGATTCTGTAATGTATTCCATTTCTACTGAGAGCAAATGTTTAAAAATGTATCTATGGTCAACTTTTCTTTATATGCCATATTTCTAGGGACTGCCCATTTTAGTCCTAACACCAGCACTAGCTTTATTAAATAGCCAGTTTCACAGAAAGCTGATTGGGGGTGGTAGTGGTAGACAAGGGATAAAACACATGTATTGCCGGGTCATGTAAACTCCTTACATGTAATATAAAAGGGCAGAGTTTGTACCCTTTATGGCAATGGACCAGGATACTTGCGGGACCGTCTTCTGCCTCATGAATCCCAGCGACCAGTTAGGGCGCATAGGGTTGGCTTCCTACGAGTCCCGTCTGTTAGACAATGTCATCTGGTGGGGCCTAGGGCTAGGGCCTTCTCCGTTGCTGCCCCAGCCCTCTGGAACCAGCTTCCCTCAGAGGTTCGTACTGCTCCCTCCCTCCTAGCTTTCCGGAAACTGCTGAAGACACATCTATGCCAACAGGCTTGGGGCGTATGAGCTGTGCTCTGCCCCTGGGCCCTAGGAGTGTCCCTCCATCAGCGATTGTGAGCTGATTGTGTTTGTATGTTGTGTGAATGCAATTAACTTTTAAATTTTTTATTGTATTGTTGCTGTGAGCCGCCCTGGGTCTTAGAAGAAGGGCGGCATATAAATTTGAATAATAAATAAATAAATCACAACACTTTTTTTTTTGGTCATTTTGATGTCATTGTGGCTGTGAATGCTTCCACTTTTGGGGTGCTTGTATCTCTCGATCTCTTATTTTTTAGTACTTTGAGACATTTTGGCTTTATTGTATATCTTTGATTTTTTTACTGGTAGATATTTCCTGTGGTAACATGGCATTTGTTTACTTAATTATTGTATGCTACAAATCTTTCAGTGCTTACTTTTGAAATGAAATATTTACTGACAGAAAAAAAAAGCAGACAATATACCCTGTGGTAAGATGGGCAGCCAATAAATTTTATAAATAAATAAATATATAACTCAGTAGCAAATCACTTTGTTCTTTATTTAGGTCACAAATTGCCTGCTCTGGAGAGCCTACGTGCTAAAATGTGCATCTGCCATGTGCCACATGCTCTCTTCTCAACAGGGTACATTATCAGACTGCAGACAGCCTGTTAAATAGCTTGGAACTAGACCAGAAACTCTTAAAGTCACATTGAAACTAATAGGATAACTAGTCATACAACTAACTTAACCATTGTGGATTTAAATTGGACCTCATCATAAATAATTTTCTTTGCAGTGACATTTCTTTCTATGGCATATTTAATCTTAGATGCTCGGGGAATATATAATATAAATGGTATAACATGCACTAAACACACGTAAGGCAATCTGACAATTTACCAGGTTGGTAGAGAGATTAACAAAGTCTGCATAATCCTTGTTTATTAATTCAATCATGGCGGTTTTAAGAAGCTTGTAGTATAATTCAAGATCATCACGAAGTTCTTCCAACTGAACACGTTTTCTGCACTCTGACACAAAGTGATCAACATCGAAGTCTGGCTGCGAAAGAGAAAAGTATAAAAAGAGCATAATTGTTGAGAAATGATCTATGATACAAACTGTAATTCTTTATTTAAAAAAAACACCAGGATTTACTTATTTATGAAATATATAGGCCACTGCAATGCTAGGACAATGGGTAGCGTGCATTATAGAGCTATCTCTACGTATCATCAAATGAGAAAGACTGGGAAAAGAATCAATTATTCAGAAACAAAAGCATAGCACAGGGGTCCATTACCCGTTCTTGACTCAAATCGTGGGGAAAGAAGCACTTTTTAAAGATGAGGGCAATACAAATCTTGGGGGAACTGACCTCCAGAGGGCAGGCATTGTGAAAGAGACAGCCCTGCTTTCTGCATTCCACCAGGTGACATTGTTTAATTGATATTTAACTGATATGCTTATGAAACTTCCTGAAGAGATAACGAACTGATTACCATGGTGCCCTTTCAAAGTTGTACTGCTGAAGGACAGGGTGGAGTCATAGATAATCTGTTGTTTTGAGTTTATTCTAGGTGGTTTTAAGTTCTTTTTAACAGGAGGAAAATTTACATATGACAACTTGGGATGAGTTCTAAGGAAGCAATTGAGGAGCACTGAATTCAGAGATCAGTGTGTGTTCTTGACCTTTCTGCAGGCATAGCAAGGCAACACTAAGTATATCAGTGCTGTGTAATCATTAAGTTGTTGGTCTAGGCTAGGGATATAAAATTTGGCTTGATTGGAAATAATAAAATCTAGAATCAACAAATGGAGCTAAATAATAAGGGGATTTTAGACATTAGTATTGTACTTCTTGCTTCCCAAACTAGAAAATTCAATACCACAATATATAATAATGACCTGGGAACTCTTCAAAGAAAATTATCCAAGTTCATAAAATATAAGCAATCAATGGGCATGAACACACTACAACTATACCTTTACTATCAAAGTCAGTGTGATTCTGAATCTCAAAAATATCATCCATTTGGCTTTCACAGAGGCATCTATTTAGTCACTGGTGGAATTTATTTATTTATTATTATAAACTGGAATACATTCCAGTTTCTTTCTGGGTGCAATTCAAGGTGCTGGTCATTACCTTTAAAGACCTCTATTATTGTCAAGCACGGGAAGTCAGGAAATCCAGGCAATTCAAATGAATATAAAGGTTTATTGCAAGTTTAAGCTCTCTCCCGGAATCTCAACTACTAATGGTCAAAACAAATTGCTGGTAGATAAGAGTCAGTGGAAATCCAGGTGGGCTGGACTTAGATCCTTTGTGGACGTGAAGAGACTCAAGATGCTGCGTTTGACCCCTCCTTCGGGCTCAGCCTGGTCATGTCCTACACACCTATATGGCACAAGGCCAATTTATCTGCAGGACTGCCTTTCATTAAGGACTTCTATCCATTCCTACCAGATCAGCTAGGGTGGGCACACTCCTAGTGTCTTCTAAATATTGCCAATTGACAGGAGCTAGGAAGTGCACCTTTTCCGTGACAGCCCCTGCTCTCTGGAATACCCTACCCCCTGAACTTTGGCAGGTCTCTACCCTGCTAGCCTTTCATAAAACTTTGAAAACCTGGCTTTTCCCCCAAGCACTGGGCTAAGATTAGATGACCGCACATCAAAAGTTTGACCGTTTGGATTTTTTTTAGTTTTTCATGTACTGAGTCATACATTTAATACGCTTTTGTATGTTGCTTTAAATTTTGATTGGGAGCCTCCCAGACTTGGTTATAAGATGGCTATATAATTGTTTTAAATAAACTTAGGTAACTATTGAATTTAGGTCTAATACAACATTGCTCTACTTATACCTATACTGTTCTTTTCAAGCCAAATTAATTTCTAACAACTCCTACAACATGCTACCTGGGCTGCATATATTCTAACATCTCAGGACCAGATGTAGTTAATTAGGAAAGGAGTCCCCACAGATTTTATTTCACTAGCCCAGGTGTAGGCAACCTTGGCTCTTTTATGACTCGTGGACTTCAACTCCCAGAAATCCTGAGCCAGCCATGCTGGCTGTTGGGTGTGTTTAACTCTTACACTGTATTCCTAGTGAATTTGACAAGCAACTGCACAACACCTAGCATCATTTTACATTAGAATAGGATTACAATAAGAAACTGAGTTGAAATGTGAAATTGATAAGTAAAACTAGGCAACCTTCATAAGAGAGGTAAGAGATATTTGCAAAATTCTTTATACAGATCCTCTATAAAATGAGTATAAAGAAGGGCATCTAAAGGAATTGGAACAATCTAAAATCTGTCACTCTATTTTTCCTACATTTTTCCTTACTATTAAGAACTTAAGTTACATAAATAGAGGCAAATGATTAATTCCTATAATCATCTTCTCCTTTATTCTTAAATCATTACTAAGCTGTGTCATTAGAATGACTTCCGACAACTAGGTTAATAATTTTCTCTCTCGAGACAATTCCCCCCCCCCAAAAGTTGGATATACAATGTGCTGGGCTTTGATAAATCATGTACCGGTAGCAATCAACATTTTACTTGGGCAAGAGAAATTTTGTAATCAAGAATGTCTTGCATCATATGACTGATTTTAACTCAGTATATTTAGAGTCAATTTGTGATACCCTGATATATTCATGGAACTCTGTGCTTTTAGACAACACTTCTTGACATCTGAGTTTATTTTACTCAGGCTTGTGAGCTTTTTGTGAGTTTTGTGAGCTTATGACCTCCAGCTACTAGATGCATGTCATGGTGCTAAAGGCACTCTTAATTTTTTTTGCTCAACAATTTGAACACTAAACTGAATTGCAAGTGTAGCCTTTTGTATGCAAAAATCCAACTCCATCTTTTTTCACTTCAGCACTGGTTCTGTGGAACAAAAGAATCTTCTCGGCCTTATTGTTAAATAACTGCGAGTCAAAAAATCTTGGAAGCCAAGAGATAACTGTGTTGGATAGTCTCTATCCCAATGCATATGAAGTTTCTATAGAATCACCCATTCTATATAAAAAGTAACTTGATACCGGAATCTAGATTAAGGAATAATCTAGCTGGCTACAAACCATATTCAGCAAGTAGTCCTCAATGATACTACATCCACATAGAAGTAAGCAGTGAGTTACCACAAGGCTCCATCTTAGGCCCAGTACTCTTCAATATCTTCATAAATGACTTAGATGAGGGAATAGAAGGGGAACTCATCAAATTTTCAGATGACACTAAACTGGAAAGAATAGCCAACACCCCAGAAGACAAGTGCAGGAGCCAAAAAGATCTTGACAAACTTGAACAATGGGCTGTATCCAACAAAATGAATTTTAATGTGGAAAAAAAGCAAAGTTTTACATTTAGGCAGGAAAAATCAAAGGTATAAGTACAGATTAGGCGAGACCTGACTTAAAAACAGCAACTGTGAGAGGGACCTTGGAGTCCTAGTGGACAATCACTTGATTATGAGCCAGAAGTGTGCAGCAGCCACCAAAAAAGCTAATACAATCCTGGGTTGTATAAACAGAGGCATAGAATCAAGATCACGTGAAGTATTAGTACTGCTTTATAAAACCTTAGTAAGACCACACCTGGAATATTGCAACCAATTTTGATCACCATGGTACAAAAAAGATGTTGAGACTTTGGAAAAAGTTCAGAGAAGAGCAACTAAAATGATAAAAGGCCTGAAGATTAAAACATACAAAGAATGGCTGTAGGACTTGAGTTTGGCAAATCTAAAGAAAAGAAGAAACAGAGGGGACATGATAGCAGTATTCCAGTATTTGAGGGGCTGCCACCAAGAAGAGGGCATCAAACTATTCTCCAAAGCATAGTGAAGACAATTAACCAGTGGAACAGCTTGCTTTCAGAAGTTGTGGGTGCTCCATCACTGGAGGTTTTTAAGAAGAGACTAGACAGTCACTTGTCTGAAATGGTATAGGTTCTCCTGCTTGACCTCCAAGGTCCCCCAGCTCTATTCTATTCTAATTTATGGAATATACTTGTGTTGAGTCAGACCAAAAATCTACTCACTCTTTACAGCTACTATGGTTTAATGGTTAGAATGATAAATTAAATGAACTGGATAACTTAGGACTAATTACTATTTCTTAACATGATTTACCTCACAGGGAAAAAAGGGGTTTGTGGTAGGAGACACAGGAATTTATATATATGCCATCTTGACTTTCTGGAATGCAGGCAGAATATGTATTTTAATCTATTATTCTATATCACAATAGTTAATTTTTAAACATTTAAATTGATATTCCTGCCCAACTCAATACAATTTTGTGAAGCTTACAAGAAATAACCAAGATAAAAACAATCATCAATAATATGATTGCTTAATCAGATGTCTGTCGGAATTTTACAGATAAAAACTTTTATGATGGTCTGACAGTAGTGAAGAGCTTTTACAATGCCTGCATTGAGCTGACATAAGGATGTATTCTGCTGATGATCAGGTGGTCTTCACCTTACGACCACAACTGAGCCCAAAATTTCTGTTGCTGAGACATTTGTTCAGTGAATTTTGCCCCCATTTTACGACTTATCACAGTTGCTAAGTGAATCACTGCTGTTGTTAATAACATGGTTGTTAAGTGAATCTGGCTTCTGATTTTCTCAGAAGGTCACAAAAGGGGATCACATGACCCTGGGATGCAGCAACTGTCATAAATATGAATCAGTTGCCAAGCATCTGAATATCGACCATGTGACCATGGGGATGCTGCAATGGTCGTGTAAAAAACAGTTATAAGTCATTTTTTTTTAGTGCCGCTATAACTTTGAACAGTCACTAAATGAACTTTTGTAAGTCAAGGACTACCTGCTTTTTTATTTCAAATTGAACCAATGGTTTTATGCTTGTATATTTTTTTTAATTAGTTTTTATGGGTACTCATTTACTGATTGCAATTGGGACCAGTAACTATCACTAAGTAACATACTCATAAAGTGAAAAATCATGTGACCGTGTCTGGCTTGCAATGGCAATTTATCAGTTGTAGACCATGACTTGCAACCTCTTGCCAATTTCTCATTGACTTTGCTTGTGGAAAGCCAGCAGGAACTTTGCAAACGGTGATCATGTGATCACAGGAGCTACATCCATTGTAAATGTGCACCAGTTGCCAAATGCTTGAACTGCAGTCATGTGACTACACAGGGAAACTGCAATGGCCGCAACTTTGAGACCCAATTGTAAGTCTACTTCAGAGCTGCTGAATCTTCACTAAATGAATAGTTAGTAAGCAAGGACTGACACTGGATTGTTTTTAACCAGTTGTGAACTACTCAGCTCTCCTAGATGAAATACAGGTAGTCCTCAACTTACAACAGTTCATTTAGTGACCATTCAAAGTTCCCACAGCAGTGAAAAAAGTGACTTATGACCATTTTTCACACTTACGGCCTTTGTAACATTCCCATGATCATGTGATCAAAATTCAGCTGCTTGGCAACTGGTTCACACTTATGCCCATTGCAGCGTCCCGGGTCATGTGACCAGTTTTTGCAGCCTTTTGACAAGCAAAACCAATGAGGAAACCAGATTCACTTAACAACCGTGTTACTAACTTATCAACTGCAGTGATTCACTGAACAACTGTGGCAAGAAATGTCGTAAAATGGGACAAAACACACTTAACAAATGTCTCACTTAACAAGATAAATGTTGGGCTCAGTTACGGTCCTAAGTCAAGGACTACCTGAAAAGGCATACAAACCAAATAAACAACAGCATGCCATCCTTGCCCGTGTCAAGCATACAGACACCCACACATCAAATCACACATAAGACTATTAATTTAATTTATTTTTAAATATTTATTATTATTATCTGTTTTAACTGGACTGTAAACCGCCCCGAGTCCTATGGGAGAGGGGCGGTATAGAAATTTAAGAAATAATAAATAATAAAATAAAAAATAATATGTGTTGACAAGCCAATTTATATGGTTTCATAAAAACTAAAGTCTCTTATTTGAAGGCTCCTGAGCACTTCATGGATACTTTTCCATAGTGTAAAAGTGGTTTACTCCTGCCTCCTGGACTGTTTTGATTCCCCAGCCTAGTCAGGGTATTTCTTGGGTCTCTCCCACAAAAAAACATGAACCAACTTCGACTCTCCTTAAACTTTCGAGATCAAAGCCGGGCACCTGGACCTATGGGGGCTTCCCACACCAGCAGACCGATCCCTGGGGAAAACGTCATTGCATTTGGAGGCACCCGGAAAGGCATCGGAAAACAGGTGTTCCCTTGACCGACACACCCACAAATCCCAAATTAAGAACGCGGCTTCCCTGTCCCGAAGGAGAAAGAGGAGCTTCTCCGCCTCCGCCTTTGAAGGGGGTCCAGGTGAGGACAGGTGCCTGCCTGCCTGCCTGCCTGCCCGGGCGTCCCGCAAGGAACTTGGCCTCCGTTGCCCTCCAGCTGCCTCCCCAGCCCAGCGCCGGAGCTTCGGCCCAGCCCTCCGCCCTCTCCCGAGCCCTCCCGCCCGCCTCACCTTCATAAACTCATCCTTATCGAAGCACAGGTTATCGGGTCCCCGCGGCAGATTCATCGCGCCCGAGCGGCAGCCACCCGCAGCAGCCACGTCCCCGCAACCCGCCTCCTCGGGGCGGGGGGGGGCGGGGGGGAAAAGGGAAGGCACTTCCGCCAGACGACGACGTCGGGATCCGGCCTGGCCTTCTCGGGTGCTCAAGAGCGGCCCCTGGAGGCTTCCGGGCCCACTGCAGCCACGGAAGAAACGAAGCCACCGCCTGAAGTACCTATAGAAGCCGAGGGATGCGACGCCAAGGCGGCTCTCTTGACTGCGCTGAGGGGGAAGTCGGTCCGCCGTGCAACTCAAGAGAGTGGCCGGTTTGGAAAGCTTTTGCTTCTGGGCCTGCAAGCGCTTGGGAAGAGAGAGGAAGCCCGCTTTCCGCTTGGATGATCGCGTGGCGTCCCTGCATGTCTACCTGGGAGCCTTTCTCTGCTGGATTAAAGCGCCCTCGACTCATTCTCGAATCGCTGTCATCTGATTTTAATATGCTGCTAACAGCCACGGTCTAATTCTGCATGAGCTGCAGAACGTTATTTCTGGGGCTTTTGTACTGTACAGAATTGATTTGACACCTGCGAGCCAGTGATGTCAGCAGGGGAGCAAGAAAGCAGGTGCAAGTGTGACCCACAAAAAGCCTGCTCGTTTTGTACCTGCGGCTGTATGACACCTGACACGCACATGAGAAAGAATGGGGCACCAGTCGCAGCACTGCATCCTCTGTCTTGCAGATTTTGACATACACACACATTACGTTTGAAACACAAAATACCAGCTTTTCTTCTGTTATGGTCTGGTCTCTTTGAACTTAGAGTTGAATTCAAACAGTTCCTGAAGATTATTATTTGCCATTAATAGCAGGATCACATCTGGCCCTAAAAGTTCCTTAACACAGAGATCATCCTGTCATGTAGGGAGTCTTCATGCTAAAGAGTGGATTTGTCATGTTTCATATTTCAAAGCTTTTATTTCCTTTGGCTGCTGGGTGCAGGCTTTTAATAATGATAATATCTTGTTGCTTGTTTGATGCTGGTATTGAAATTTGCTGTGTGGTGTGCTTTTTAAACAGAAAAGCACAGGGACCGAAGAACCTATTTAACTTATTCCTTTTGAAATGTGAGCTGTTCCAGGATAATGGCTTAGTTATGGGAAGCCTGCAGGAAATAATGACTCAGTAGACCATTAGAGCAATTTTATCAGATCAAGATAAGCATAGTAAAGCTGTGCCTTTACAAGCCTCAGCTGTATTCCAGCATAATAATAAAAGGACTGAGGATAAATTAAAGAGCAGGGAATTCAGTGGTAATATGGCCTCTTCTGGAAATCTAATGGTTGATTCAGACATTTGTTGGAATGAAAATTTATGCTCAGCTGGTACATGTGTGATTGTAAGTAAACATTTTATAGAAATGCCTTTGCCTGCAGTGCTTTTCTAATGAAACTGAATCTTGTACAATAGAGATATTGTAACACTCCAATTGATTGTGGTTAAACTGATTACTTATTCCCAGTTCCCCTGCCTGAGGAGGCCTCTTTATTCTCTAATTCAGGGGTTCTCAACCTTGGCAACTTTAAGACTTGTGGACTTCAACTCCCAGAATTCCTCAGCCAGCTTTGCTGGCTGAGGAATTCTGGGAGCTGAAGTCCACAAGTCTTAAAGTTGCCAAGGTTGAGAACCCCTGCTCTAATTCTTAAACCTTCATAATGATGACCTGCCCCATTGCTTTCCTGAATAGCTGGGCAGTTGGGGAATTCTGGGAGTTGTAGTCCATACACCTTAAGTTTCAAAGGTTGAGAAACATTGTGCTATGCCCTTAAGTTCCAGTCTCTCTGGCTTGACACCCATCTACCCCCCATTTATTAACAAAGTCTGTATTTTTGGTCAATTGATTTAGCAATGAGCAGCCTCTTCAGAAAGTTAGGATATTATATAATAGCAATTCGGCTTTTTTCAAAGAACATTATGGTCAGAGGAGCATTGAAGAACATGCATTTGTCAGGCAAAGGGACAAAAAGGATACATCTTGTTCCAGAACAGGAAAATGTGTTCATGTGTGAACAAAAGTTGTTCTTTTAACATGTAACAAAATAAAACCTAAAGAAATTATATTCTGGTAATCTTATCTGTAAGGAATTTGTTTTCAGCTGCTGATAACAAAGGTGACTGTTCTCTTCCTTCCATTAATTTAATGTTCGTTATGCTTGTTCATAACATGTGTTAAAGGGTTGTGTGGGCATCAGTTAGAAACTGGACTATCAGGTATTATATTGAGAATTATTTTATTGATCCTTAGCAGTAATGGACAAAAGCCAAATTGCTGCCTCATTTTGAATAATTTGTGTGGAATTAGGAATCTTCCAAAGCGACTGAAAATATAGTAGAAACCACAGTGTGGCTTGTGGCATCTTTCAATTTGCTGTGGAATGAAGTTGCAGTCTGCTTTATCATGCATACTATAACATTATCTTACAATTGAACAGGCTGAGACTTTTTGAGAATTTAAGAATTTTTGAGATTTAAGACTCAAAGCAGAGGCGTGCAAATCTCCTCCTTTGCCTGCCATTTCTCTGGCCTGGTAGCTGAACCCTAGGATATAAGGGGGAGGGGGGGCAATGCTAAAGCATTGCGAATCAGAGCAGTGCTGTGATTGGCAAATGGTTGTTGTTGTTCAGTCATTAAGTCATGTCTGATTCTATGCAACCCCATGAACCATAGCCTGCCAGCTGCCCTCCCATCCTTCACTGTCTCCCAGAGTTTGCCCCAAGTCATGTTCATTGCATTGATGACACTGTCTAATCATCTCATCGTCTCGTTTCTCCTTTTACTTCAATCTTTCCCAACATCAGGGTTCTTTCTTTTATCTTCTCATTTGGTGGCCCAAGTATTGGAGCTTCAGCTTCAGTTTGGGAAGATGGGGAGAAAAAACCCCTCTGAATATGAAGTACCAACACAGTCCCCTGGGTGCAAGCCAGAACACAGGCAATTGGGATTGCTTATAAGGAAAGCAAACACTTTGGTCAGTTTTCTGTGGAGTGTGTAAGAATCATAAAATATATTACAAACTTTCCTAAACGAATAAGCCAGAAGAATTCCTGACCATTTCCAAAAACAAGTTTAGGATTAGTTTAGATTCTGCCATAGAGTTAACTCAGAGAGTTGAGCTAACTGTCCAGAGTAGGAACTGGTAGTGGAACCACATGGGAAAAACACACCTAAGCTCTTACATTATCTTTTTTGCTTACATGAAAAATATGTAAGCAATTTTGTTTCTTTGGACAGCTGAATCACCCTATTGAAATAGAATTTGTATAGCTCATAAACATGTTGTCTCATGCTTTTGATAGAAACCCATGTGCAATATTTTTATTTGTTTGGCATGATCATTATAAAGTAATCTATCTTCCCCTCTGAGCCTAACCTCAGGATATGTACTGATTTAGATAGTCATTCCATTCCAGAGAGTTTATGTAATTCTGTTCACACTGGGAGAATATGCATTTCATCACTTGCTTCATCTCCCACAATATTCTCCAAGTGACAGGCAGAAAAGGAAACTTAGAAATACAAAGAAGCCTTTTGCTTGTTTCTCTAGAGTAGTGTTTAGCAAGCTTGGCAGTTTTGAGATATGTGGGCTTCAACTCCCAGAAGTCCCCAATCAGCAAGGCTGGGGAATTCTGGCATTTGAAGTTCACACATCTTAAATCCTGCCTAGTATCTGGACTCCCAATATAATATATCTGTTCCAAAGAACTGCTGGTTGACAAGATGCTCGCCATTATTCTTCATGATTGACATTCACATTAATTTCTTACAACAAAAAAAAACAGCACGAAAAAGTCATCGTACCTTATTAAAATCAGGGAGTTTATACCTATCTTTTTTGTATGAGATCTCAATGACAGTTTGGTGGATGAAACCCATATGCATTACTGATGAAAACAATTCGTTAATTTTTAATAAGGTGGTTGAGAAAAGTTCTGGCAATTAAGTTGTATTTATTTTTTAAAACCTCTCCAGGGATTCAATTATTATCTTCCCCAGAAGCATCTTGTCAATATCATCATATCAAAGACAAACTACTGCATAAAAACAGACTTTCTCTGTCCTTACCATAAGATACTCTCCAAATGCTGAACTATTGCTATTACAATTCCTATGAGGTTTGGAGAATTTTTTTTTAAAATTTTTAAATTTTGTCTTTCACTCAAGAGTATCCACTGATTTTTCTTTAGCATTGTAAAACAGTTCCTCCTTTTCCATTTTTCTGTTCTGCCATAAGGAAATGATAGTAAAACAAAAGTGCAAAAAGGGAAATGTTAAATATAAACATCTACCGTACATTCTACACTTTGCTTGTTCAAAAGGGAATAAATCAATTTAGTTGGGTGGAAAAATACTTTGAACAATGAAAGACCCAAAGGCTTGCAAAATATGGAACTGTAGTAGATATAAATCTGATTCTCAAGAAAAACTGAAACTTGGGGAGACTAATGTTCACATGTGAAAACGCTGAAAGAAAAGGCCTCCTTGGATCAAATTAATTTCACAGACCTAAGAAGAAAAGAGTAATCAGCCTGCCTAATATGAACTGAAGGAGTAGATATCTTAACAACAAAATGTTAATGCGAAAAATGTTACAGTATATCTTCTGAAAAGTCTTTCCAATGTTGCACTCGGAACAATTTCTGAGATGCAAATCTGTCTGAATACAGTGACACAGATTATGCAATATTGTGCTGAATGAGGATAGACACGATGACTAGACAAGAGAAAGACGTCAGAAGGATTCAGCCTTGTCCTACAGGTCCATAATGTGCTATTTTTAAAGATGGGAAACAGCAAAGGAAAAAGATGAGTCATTAACATCAAGCAGTATATTTAGTGGGACAAAAGGTTAGGGACTGGAGCCAAGCCTCTAATGCGGTGTTTCTCAACCCTGGTAGCTTGAAGACGTGTGGACTTCAATTCCCAGAATTCCTTGCCCAGTAAGCTGGTTGGGGTATTCTGGGAATTGAAGTCCACACATCTTCAAGCTGCCAAGGTTGAGAGATGCTGTTCTAATTATTTTAAAAACACAGACTGATTTCTATGGAAATAGAAAGCATCATAATTTTTTATTTATTTAAAATATTTATAGGAGTACCTCTGTTAAAACCAGAACCCTAGGCAACTCACAACTATAAGATGAAATAATATAATACAAAAAATAAAAATAAGTAGCAAGAAAACTCAAGGCAGGAAAACCTGACAGACAGACCTCCCAAATGTGAACTCGTGACATTCTCCTCCAGCTCAGACCTCATCCTAGTCTAATATTTGGGAATAGTTCATCTTTATATCAGAAAGCATTTGGTTTTTCATGTTTTTCTAGCTCAGATCAGGTACCTGTCTTTGCAAACATAATATCTAGCATTGGTTACAACCATGTGATACTGTGTGTTTAAAATGCTCATTTTATTTATAGTTCCTCTAAAATGAGCATCAGCTCATCATTTCAGCACGGAATAGAATATTTGATTACTGAAGCTAATTTCAAATTTTCCACTTAGTTTCAATCTTCCTTGGAATTACATTGAATTATCAGACACAGTCACAAACATATACTGATTCCAAATGAAGAGTTTTTAAATTCTCCTTGCCATAATTTAATAGATACTTTTATATTTCCCCTTGGCTTTTTTTAAAGAAAACAAAACCCTAATATATAAAATTAATGAAGTGGTATATGTAGCTAAGTATTATTGTGTGACCTGGTTTAATGCAGTGTTTCTCAATCCTGGCGGTTTTAAGATCTGCGGGTTTCACTTCCCAGAATTCCCTAGCCAGCATGCTAGCATTTGAAATCCACATGTTTTAATGTTGCCAAGGTTGGGGGACACTGTGTCAGAACCCATATTCTAAGAAGGGTCTTTTCTAACTTTAATTCTGACTCTAATCTTTCTATACTTCTGGGTTCTGCCATATTCCTGGAGGGGATGGGGGGGGAAAGTACTGCAGGCTATTTCTTTGTTTTCCTCTATCACTACACTGTAATACTTTACTGTTTCTGCATACATGCTCTTTGAACCATTTTTCCCCTTGATGTCAGGTAGAAAGGGTGGGGGGAGAAGAAAGGAATGCACCTCCGGCAACTGGTTTATCTCCACTTTCGGAAGGAAAGGTGTGAAGAGCCAACAAAACATCACTGCAACCCTGAAATAGCCTGGCGTTATTAGCTCTTTCCCACAACTGACTTAATAACATCTGGGGATTGGCCCATTCAAACTGACCGGATAAACTATTGGGTGGGCTTTCCTTGGGACACTTTTAACCTATTGATCTGAGCAGGAAACCCCCAGATCCTGTCTATTATGCCTGCTATCAGCATCTCCTAATAAAAGTTCCTTTTGGAAGAAACTGCTTCTGCTTTCTTAGGATGAGGTATTGAAGTGAGCCCTGTCATTTTGGTTTCATGTAAAGCTACATGCCTCTGTGTTTCAACTTGCCTTTAGATTAAAGGAGGGGAGGTGTTACTTTCAAGTGGATAGATGGAGAAATGAAACTTTTTTGATTCAGCTGAAGACTGTGAGAGCCTGAAACCTTTTCAAGGACACCAGAACAGGTGTTGATTTGAAGCAAACAGTTCCCATAACAAAGTGAACTTGTTGATATGAATTATGTAAGATGTTGGGGGGGGGGTTGGCTGAGAAAATTATTGTTTAAGTCTATAAATTAGCGTTGGAACTGCGGAGTTAGTTTTGCTTCAACATAACCAAGCAGTGTATTCAATAAACAGTAAGTTTTTTAGAAACAGAATGAACCTGGAATTTTATTTGGATTCTTGAGCTGGATGTTGACAAAAGCATTGTTATAATTTGTTGGGTGGACATTGCAGTGGGGAGAAATGGAATAAGGATTCATCTTGAATTAATTATACTATTTTATAATAATTTCTTTATAAACACAAACTGATTTATTATGTACCATCAGGTTGGTGTTGACTTTTAGCCACTACACAATATTTCTTTTTGATGGTTTGTTCCCTTTACTGCTATAATTGTAACTATCTATCTTATTGATGGTTGCCTTCTTCTTCTCTTTACTTCCAATATATAGATATAGTACTGCATATATTGTATGCTTTTAGTTGTATTTTTCTGTTAGCTCCTTTAAGTATGGAAACTTGCCTGTTGATGATTAAACACTTAGACAATTTACACCTCAAGTAAAGGCAGTAGATTCAAGAATCTACACCTCTGTGTTTCCTTATCTTTGTCTCTTCCCAGGATTAGCAAAGTCATGAGACCTCTCTTCTATTGAAGCTGTTGTGTTGTATTCAAAGAATGCATCTGTAATATCTTTACACCACGAATAATATCCGTTTCTTTTTTTAGAACCATCTTGTATTCTTATCACTTGTAAAGCAGTTCTTCTTCTGTTGAGCTCTCCTATTAACCATTATTCACTGTAACCTGTTAGTTTTGGAAAATAAAATGATTGATTGGACCCTCTCCAAATGTTGGCATGGATTGGGTGAGATTTCTTTTTTTTATCAAATGGTCTTAAGAGAAGAATCACAAAGAAGTTTGTTCCTTGCAGGGAACCTTATGAAAAACAGAGCCATCTCTTTGCGTGAGGGCCCAGTTTAAGGCAATCCTTAGATGTCCACTTGCAGCTTGTTTCAACCTTACCATAACTACTACTGTCCAATAATTGCCATGAAAGCCCCCAGTTTTTCAGGATTCCTTCTCTTTCCATCTCTATCTTCAACAATACCTCTAAAAATTACAAATCACAAAAGCTATTGCCTTTTTTACTCTCTCTAATCATGGACTGTGATGATTCTCAGAGATGCTGCAGCTATCAGGCAATGTTTCAAAACAGCATTGAGGATATTACCTAGTTTGAATAATGAAACGCCTGCAAGAAAACAACCAAGCTAAGAGAGCACCAAGGACCTCCTCTTAGAAGATTTTTCGTCTTATTCTCTCTGTTCATGAAACATGCTCATGTTGTAGCATTCAGCTTAGAAAACTTGCAAAATTATACCTATAAATAATATGTGAAATAAAACTTTTATAAGAAACTGCCTTTCCAAAGGGGTCAAAAAACATATCCGCTCTAAAAGACAATCTGGAATGTGATAAATTTAAAATAAAAGTCTAAACTAAAAGAATTTAAAAATAAAATAAAAGGAGCTTGCAAAACATACAGTCAACTGATTAGATTTATTACCTTGAAATATTGTTATCAGGATACCTGTATATCCAAGGAAACCTGGAACATGAGTTTCTCAAAGGCATTTCTCATAACAAGGACATTTTTACAATTTTATCACTGCACTGGAAAGAGAGAGAGAGAGAGAGAGAGAGAGAGAGAGAGAGAGAGACAGAGAGACAGAGAGAGAGAGAGAGAGAGAGAGAAACAAAGAGAAGAAAATGTAGCTGCTACATAATGAAAAGAGCACACACCTTGACTTCCAAAAGAGACAAGAAAGAAAAAAAGAAAGAGAAAGAAAGAAAGAAAGAAAGAAAATTCCTTTGGAAATAACAAGGAAGCAAGGCAGGCTTTCAATACTTGGAATCTCATCCATACAGGGAATTAATCCTGCTGGCCCCTGGCATCTGGCCCTTCTTGCTTCTAAGTTAGTCAAAAGGCATTCTGAAGCAGTTTTCCTTCTCAATGGAAATTTTCCAAACTTCTTTCCCCCTATTTATTATTTTTATAAATACCTCAAGGCAGTGAACATGCCTACTATTCCTTCCTCCTATTTTCCCCACAATAACAACCATGTGAGGTGGTCTGGGCTGACACAAGATGGCTGGCCCCAGAAAAGAAGTGGTGGGGGAAAGAAACAAGAACTTTGCATGGAGCATATCAGTGTCTGGAGCAGCGGTTCTCAACCTGTGGGTCGCGACCCCTTTTGGGGTCGAATGACTTTTTCCCCGGGGTCACCAAAGAACGCAGTCCGCCATTTTTCCCCCTTTTCCTTAGCTGTGCTATTCCCTCTTTAATTCTATTGGCTTTCAAAAGCCAATAGGAATTGTCCAGGCTGTCTCCGCCCTGCTGAGGTCGCCAAAAGTCCCAGTCTGCAAATGGTGCTTCAAGTTGTCTACAACGAAGGTGAGCTTTCTTGAAGTTTCCACCCCTCCCTGCTGAGAAACTACTAAATGTAAGTAAAAGAGGGCCAGGGGTGGGAGGTGGGAGGCCGGCGGGTGCAGGGAGGGTAGCTGGCACACGTGGGGCCCGGCAGGTGGCTTACCTCCCTTGGGCTGGGCCAGCTGGTGGCCCAGCCGGTGGTTGCCCTGTGCCGTCGCTGCTGCTTGCCATGACCACCCAGGAGCGCCTGGGCCTGCCTGCCGCCGCCCTGAATGGGCGGTGGCCAAGGTAAGGCTAGCGGGGCAGCGGCGGGCGCTGGGAGGGCCGCTTGCACGCGTGGGGCCGACTCTCAGCTGGCTGTCAGGAGCCGGGCTGTGTGTAGCAGCCCCGCCAGTTCCCCACCGATGTCTGGACTCCGACCCAATTCCCAGCTGACTGTCGGGAGTCGGGCTGTGCTCCTGGGGGCCATGTGGATGTCGGCCGGCTGCTGGCTGCGTCCTCCCCATCTCCCAGCTCATGGCAAGTCCTGGGGCTTGAAACGCGCCCCTGACGCCGCCCCTGGCCAACTCAGCTGCGTGGGTGGCCGGTCCAAGGTTGGAGGGGCAGGCAGGTCCCGCGGGGCAGCTGGGAGAGGGCAAGAGGTGCCGTGATGAGGATGGGGGGCTCCAGACTACCATCCCCAGCAGCCCTAAAAAGCACTGTGGAAGAGTGGGGAATGCTGGGAGTTGCAGTTCATCACCATTTGGGAAAACATAACTCTCCAAAACTCAATCCTCTCTTCCTTCCTTCCTTCCTTCCTTCCTTCCTTCCTTCCTTCCTTCCTTCCTTCCATCTCCTTCCCTTCCCCTTCAATCTCTCCTTCCTTCCTTCCTCCTTTAATCTCCTTCCTTCTCCATCTCCTTCCTTTCCCCTTCAATCTTCCTTCCTTCCTTCCTTCCATCACCAACTCCATCCCTTCACCTTCAATCTCCCTCTCCTTCCTTCCTTCCTTCCTTCCTTCCTTCCTTCCTTCCTTCCTTCCTTCCTTCTTTCCTTCTTTCCTTCCTTCTTTCCTTCCTCCTTCAATCTCCTTTCTCCATCTCCTTCCTTTCCCCTTCAATCTTCCTTCCTTCCTTCCATCTATCTCCATCCCTTCACCTTCAATCTCCCTCTCCTTCCTTCCTTCCTTCCTTCCTTCCTTCCTTCCTTCCTTCCTTCCTTCCTTCCTTCTTTCCTCCTTCAATCTCCTTCTTTCTCCATCTCCTTCCTTTCCCCTTCAATCTTCCTTCTTTCCTTCCTTCCATCTATCTCCATCCCTTCCCCTTCTATCTCTCTCTCTCCTTCCTTCCTTCCTTCTTTCCTTCTTCCTTCAATTTTTTTCTTCCTCCATCTCCTTCCTTTCCCCTTCAATCTTCCTTCTTTCCTTCCTTCCATCTATCTCCATCCCTTCCCCTTCAACCTCTCTCCTTCCTTCCTTCCTTCCTTCTTTCCTTCTTCCTTCAATTTCCTTCTTCCTCCATCTCCTTCCTTTCCCCTTCAATCTTCCTTCCTTCCATCTATCTCCATCCCTTCACCTTCAATCTCCCTCTCCTTCCTTCCTTCCTTCCTTCCTTCCTTCCTTCCTTCCTTCCTTCCTTCCTTCCTTCCTTCCTTCCTTCTTTCTTTCCTCCTTCAATCTCCTTTCTCCATCTCCTTCCTTTCCCCTTCAATCTTCCTTCTTTCCTTCCTTCCATCTATCTGCATCCCTTCCCCTTCAATCTCTCTCCTTCCTTCCTTCCTTCCTTCCTTCCTTCCTTCAATTTCCTTCTTCCTCCATCTCCTTCCTTTCCCCTTCAATCTTCCTTCCTTCCTTCCATCTCCATCCCTTCCCCTTCAATCTCTCTCCTTCCTTCCTTCCTTCCTTCCTTCCTTCCTTTCCCCTTCAATCTCCTTCCTGTCCATCTCCTTCCTTCCTTCCATCTCCATCTCCATCTCCATCCCTTCCCCTTCAATCTCTCTCTCCTTCCTTCCTTCCTTCTCCCTTCAATCTCCTTCCTTCTCCATCTGCTTCCTTTCCCCTTCAATCTTCCTTCCTTCCCTCCCTCCCAACATTTTGAGCAAGGAAGAGTAAGCTTCTCCAGTGAGCATTGCTATATTGTTTTTGTGATTAATCACTATGCTTTAATTATGTTCAATTTGTAACAATGAAAATACACCCTGCATATCAGATATTTACATTACGATTCAAAACAGTAGCAAAATTACGGTTATGAAGTAGCAACAAAAATAATTTTATGGTTGGGGGGTCACCACAACATGAGGAACTGTATTAAGGGGTCGCGGCATTAGAAAGGTTGAGAACCACTGGTCTGGAGCCCTCGTACAATTTAATGCATAAGGCTGGATGACTGGATAATAAAACTCATGCTGGGAGCATTCTGACTTACTAAAGGCATTACTTTAGCTTTATATCGGAGTTAGGAGTTCAGGAGCCAAATTTTTTCCTGTTGCTATTAAGAGAGACATAAATGTTCTTGTCAAGATTCTTTAAAGAGAAGTACACAGTATGATAAATGAGAGCTGATTACTTAACATCTTTAACCCACCAACAATTTTAAGCTAAGACTCTGTGCTTATGACCCTGTTCATAGGGCCATAAGCCATTAAATACAATTGCTATTTCAAGAAATGAACTTGCAGGAAAGTAGTTTCTGTACTTTGGCTGGAGTGTTTGAAAAGCATCATCTTCTTTTCTCAATGAAGGGAATTTTAAGAGTAGGTTGTATGCTAAATGCCATTTGAAAGATTATGATGTTAATAATAATAATAATAATAATAATAATAATAATAATAATAATAATAATAATAATAAAGTTGGAAGGGACCTTACAGGTCATCGAGTCCAACCCCCTGCTCAGGCAGGAACCCTACACCATTTCACACAAATGGCTGTCCAGTCTCTTCTTAAAAACTTCCAGTTTTGGATCATTCACCGCTTCTGGAAGCAGGTTGTTCCACTGGTTAATTGTTCTAACTGTCAGGAAGTTTCTCCTTAGTTCTAGGTTGCTTCTCTCTTTGGTTAGTTTCCATCTATTGCTTCTTGTCCTGCTTTCAGGCGCCTTGGAGAATAGCTTGACTCCCTCTTCTTTGTGGCAGCCCCTGAGATATTGGAACACTGCTATCATGTCCTCCCTCGTCCTTCTCTTCGTTAAACTAGACATACCCAATTCCAGCAACTGTTCCTTATATGCTTTAGCCTCCAGTCCCCTAATCATCTTTGTTGCTCTTCTCTGTACTCTTTCTAGAGTCTCAGCATCTTTTTTACATCGTGGTGACCAAAACTGGATGCAGTATTCCAAGTGTGGCCTTACCAAGGAATTGTAAAGTGGTATTAATACTTCATGTGATCTTGATTCTATCCCTCAACTACAAGATGAAAGTGGAACAGTACAATATAGACGGGAAGAAAAAATATATAATACAAAATTTCTTTTCAAAGCTATACCATCAGGAAGATATAGCAGATGATAAAGTTAAACAATACATAGAGGCAGCAAAAATGAGCAAAATCACCGAAGAACAAAAGGAAATGTTGAATAGGCCAATAACCGCAATAGAACTAGAAACAGCATTGAAAAAACAAAAAAACAATAAATCACCAGGCCCAGATGGAATTCCGGTTAAGTTTTATAAAAATACACAAGAGTCACTACAATGGATAATGTTGGAGATCTGTAATAAGGTGCTGGAGGAGGCGAAGATATCCACAACTTAGACTGAAGCAATCATCACCCTCATCCCTAAGGAAGACTCAGACCTGCAAGAAATTCAAAATTATAGGCCGATTTCTTTACTGAATACAGACTATAAGACATTTGCAACAATAATAGCAGATAAAAAATAATATGAGGATAATAATGAACACTTTAGAATTTTATGAAGTCCATTCTGAAAGACAAGCTACACTGGTTTTTCTTGATGCCCAGAAGGCATTTGATAATCTGAATTGGAAGTTTATTATAACACAATTGAACTATATGGATTTTGGGACACAATTTGGAAAGATGGTTGAGAAAATATATACTAAACAAACAGCTAGGGTAATTATAAATGAGGAAATGACAGAAAAATTTGATATAACCAAAGGAATAAGACAAGGATGCCCACTTTTCCCTTTTCTATTTATTTTATCATTAGAAATACTCCTGACAAAAATCAGAGAGGACCAAGAAATAAAGGGTTTAAAAATTAAGAAGGAAGAATATAAGGTCCAAACCTTCACTGATGATTTGATATTCATTTTGGAAGATCCATTAGAAACCGGCCTTAAATTGATTCAAAAAATAGAAGAATTCGGCGAGGTAGCCAGACTTAAGATCAATAAGAATAAATCCAAATTAATAACTAAAAATCTTACAAAGGCACAGGAAAGTGAACTGGAAGATAAAACAAAGATAAGTGTAACTAAGAAAATAAAATATTTAGGGATCTGGCTTACAGCAAAGTGCTCCTCGATTAAGGAGGATAATTATGATAAAATATTACACCAGATAAAAAAAGATTTAGAAAATTGGGAAAATTTACAAATTTCATTTTTAGGGAAGACCGCTATGGTCAAAATGAATATATTGCCAAAAATATTATTTCTGTTCTAAGTTATTCCAATAAAATTAGGGAAAACATTTTTTCAAGAATTAAATAAATTGGTCACTAAATTTATATGGCAAAGGAAAAAACCCAGGATTAAATTAAAACTCTTGCAGGATATGAAAGATAAAGGGGGATTGGCATTACCAGAGTGGGAAATATACTACCAAGCATTGAGCCTAACTTGGCTAAAAGAATGGATGGAATTGAAAAATACCAGAGTTTTAACAATAGAAGGACATGACTTGCAAGCGGGGTGGTATGCATTCCTATGGGACGAAAAATATAAAATACACCGATACTTTCAAAGACACATAGTTAGAAATCCATTGCTACAGATTTGGGAAAAAATAAAACAAAAACATTATATAAGAATTCCAATGTGGTTATCCCCAACAGAAGCTCTGAAACACCCACACCTACTGGATATAAATAAGATAATTAGATACAAGGAATTAGTGAATGAACAGGGAAATCTGAAAACAAAACAAGAATTGGAACAAGATATAGGCAGAGAGATTGACTGGTGGACATTTACACAAATTCAATCTAAATATACAGAGGACAAAAAATTATATGAAATACAAAAAGAGCCGCAAGAATTGAATAAAATTATACATGGAACAGAAATAAAATTAATTAGCAATTTATATAAATACTTATTTAGATTAAAATGGAAGATGAGGTTGGCCAAGACACAATGATTAGATAGGAAAAAAATTTCAGATATAATATAGAATTGGAGAAATGGGAAAAAATATGGGAAACAAACATAAAATTGACTATGTTTGCGGCATTCAAGGAAAACCAGTTGAAGTTGTTTTACAGATAGCATCTTCCACCAGCAAAGCTTACCAAGATGTTCCAGAACAATTCGCCAACATGTTGGAAATGTAAAAAAGTACATGGAACATATTATCATATATGGTGGACATGCCCAGTTGCGAAAAAATACTGGACTAAAATAAGAAGATGGATGGAAGAAATAATAGACCAACCCATAGACTGGAAGCCAGAGATCTTTCTGCTGGGTATTTTAAACAGAAAATATAGTAAAGAAATTCGGTACTTAATTCTACATATAACAACGGCAGCAAGAATAGTATACACACAGTTCTGGAAAAATGAGAATATACCATCAGAGAAAGAAGTGATAAGAAAAATCCTGGATTGTGCTGAGATGGACAAATTAACAAAAGAGATAAAAGAAAAGAAAGACACAGAGTACTATCTAATATGGAATAAGTGGTATGACTGGTTGGAGATTAGAAATAATAAATGAGAATAAATGTGGAAAGGTCAAAAATGGAAAATGTGTGTATAATAATGTATAGTAATGATAATATGCATTATTTGTAGTATGAAGTATAGTATGAAGGAAGAAAAATGCAAACAAGAAACAACGGGACAACAAGGACAAATATATCTGAAGAAGAATAAGGAGGGAAAATGTAAATAATAGAAGATTACCGTTACAAAATTGCTGTTTAAAAAAAAAGGAGTATACACTGTGTGTGTATGTGTGTTATGTTTTGTTGTTTTAAAAAATAAAATATTTTTTTTTAAAAAAAGAAAGATTATGATGTTCAACAAGAAATATGATTGGGGAAAACGGATGTTACTTCCTTGCATTTAGTTTTATTCAGTTTCTTATGCGCTGAAAGCAAACCAGCCATTTTTCTTCTTCAGTGGTCAGGGCACAAATGCAATTTATTCATCTCATGAAAGCTAAAGTGGATTCTTGTGTTTGTAGATGGAAGCTAAATCATTGCTGTTGTTTCCTTGGCATAAAAAGCCTGACACACTTTCCAGCTTTTGCCTAGATGCCTGTCCCCAGGGGCTACTAATGATGGCTCAGTTGGTCAACCCATACAGTGGGCTTCACACTGCCACTTTCATACTGTGAGCAAATATACCGAGTATCATGCTTTATCGGCTGTTTCTCCATCAGGTAAAAAGTCTTTACTTGGCTTGAGAGACAGGAGGTATAAGGCCCTCCAAATACCTTCATATTTAAATCTCACAATGAGCTTTAGATTTAAGCAGGAATCATTTTGCTGATATTGACTTTTATTTAGCTAAAGGCAAGTAGTCAAAAGATTGATTGGAAAAAAACACAGTTCAATCTGTGCCAAGTAGCAAGTGACTTTAAAAAAAATCTGGCTGACGCATTAAACAAGACATGTCAAACTCACGATGTCACGTGATGTCGAGCAACGTATTGGAGCTTTTACGCTGTTGCCGGCAATGGGGTGGGCATGGCTCTGGTATGATGAAACCGGCCCGTGGGCTGGCAGTTTGACACCCCTGCATTAAACCCAAAGAAAGCATTTGAACAATTAAAAGAGAAATGGTACTGTATAATAACTGTCAATCCTCCAGGTCTGAAAAGTGTACATGTGTGTTCTGTTACCATTTGTACTGCACTCACACAAAATTCTCTGAGCAAATGGGGTTTTAATTACACAAAGTTAGATGGCAGGGGAGTTTGCAGAATGTTCTGATGTGCACAGTCTTATGCCTTTTAGATATCTTGTTGACACTCAATACCTGAGGACAAAGTGGATCTACTGAATTAAAGCCATTCTCAGGATTTCAGACCCAGTGGAAAAAACTATATTTACAAAGAGGTGTGTTCTTAAAATATGTGAAGCATATAAATAATAATAGAACAAATATTCAACTGCCAAATATTTTCACTCATTGAAAAGGAAGTTACAAGAGTGTACACATTATACAGGAGAACACTGTGTTTTGCCAAACCAGCTCAGCGGAATCTATAATGTTTTGTTTTAAACATCTTTTAAAAGTTAGACATTCTTTCCAAGTTCTTATATTAATACCACGAATGTAAATAAGATATTTAGAAGGGAGGGGAGAAGAATGCAGATGTGCCTCAAGATGTCAGGGGTGTCAAACTCACAATGTCACGTGACAGATCATGATGTATCGTGACTTTTTTCCATTGCCGGCAATGAGGTGGGCGTGGTTTCGGCATGACGCATCCGGCCTAGGGGCCAGCAGTTTGACATCCCTGTTCTATGTGATACAAGAGGCAATATGGCACTCCAGTATATTCCAGGCAAAGAAGCAAAAGGGTGGCTGAATTTTATTTTGAACCTGGTGATGGAATAATGTTATGCATGCTACTTATGCGTTATAAATGAATTTGAGATTACAGGACAAGCTCGGGGCTCATCTTGCACTGTCTTTCAGCCATGGAAAATTGCCAGGAGATTCAAGATTCAAGATGATGGGAAAGAGAGACGCCACACTCTGAGCAGGATATGTTGCCTAACCTGGCTGGTAGGGCCAAGCCCATTTGATTTGATCTAAAAATGGCACAGATCTTTTAATTTGCAGCTAACAAAATTGTGAAACAAAAGGGAAAACAAGGAAGCTTATTTGTTTCAGTAAATTTTAAAGGCAATAATCCTATCATCTGGGAAAGGAAACTATTCCCCGCCCCCACCCCCGGTGTCTTTCTTCCCACCACACCACCTATCTATTACTACATAAAATAAAAACAGCAAAAACTCCAAAATATCTTTCTGCAATAGCTGTGAGACATAAACACTCTTTCAACCAGCCAACCCCCACCCCCCAGTTAAAACTTTAAACCCCAGGACAAAGCGAAAGGCTTTAGTCTGCCACCAACACAAATAAAGTGTGAAGCCAATCGTAGTGCTCATGGAGAAGGACACCAATTCTGAACTCACACTGAGGTTGTTAAACTTCTCAGTTTAACTTAATCCCTTCAGAATCACCAGAGGCCCCAGTTCTGTCAAACCCATTTGTGCACACAGAATGTGTTTCACAATTTTCCAACTGCCTCTGTGATTTTCAGTTCGCTGAAAGGTATATTTCATATCCATGGAGCAAATTTTATGTTATTGCAAATGTGAACTTTGAAATCTCCTAGAGGAGTGAAATGCTCACAGGAACACATGGCACACAGAGAGTCTCTTAAACCATGAAATTGCAATTGATTAAGCATGGTGCATGCACATACATGCTGTGCTGCACTTTGGCCAAGGGACTGGGGAAAGACAGAGATTTTTTTTATATGACACTATATGTACAAATTGGATTTTTTTCTGACCAGTCTACTCTAAGGAGCCTTCCTTTTTATCCTTTTCCAGCTGCATTTTGTCAGTGTCCATCAGGTGTCAGCTCAGCTGTCTTTTCATTGACCTATTTTTTTTTTTAAATTCTTTTATTAAAACAATCAGCATTGGACATAAAACATATTATGCAGCAATCAACATGATACCTGGTATACAATACTAATTATTAGTCTTTGAAAACATCTGAATTGGTAAGCCTTTTCCCCCCCCCACCCCTCGCGTCTAGTCTCAACTATACTCCTGTTACATTTTATTTGATTGGCGTTTCTCTTATCTGTTTCAAAATTAATGTGGTCAACATTAAACATAAGATCTTATTGCTAAACAACCCTCCTAGAACATAGCATACAACATTAGGTATTAATCTTTGTAAACATCTGTTTTAGTAAACGTTCTACCCTCCTCCCTTGCATCTTCAAGTATAATCCGAATACATTTTGTTGGATTGGTGTTTCTCTTATATATGGTCTATCTACTGTTTCTAGTCTATCGCCTATTGTATGTTTGCGCTTCTGACTTGATTTCATCCCATTACTAGTGCAATCTTTTATAGTCCCTAACCAGAGGTCCTGAGGTGAGAGTTTCATATCCTGAGGTAGAGATTCAGTCTACTTTAGCAATATTACCTATTAACCAGCAGTTAACATTCCTATTTCAAGTTGCTACTTCAAAATTGGCTTCCTTATTTTTTTAGCTTGCTTACTCTAATACAGGTATGCATTCTTCTCTAGAGTCAATTTTTGCCCATTCTGCTCTATCTATATCTCCCAATATTTTAGTTAGTTGCACAGCACATTCTTCATAGATCTGAAGGCAGCCTTCAGCTAAATTCCCAGATACAGGCTATGGAAGAAATTGACTGCTTCATCCATTGACCAATGTCTATTTATGTTAATATATGAAGCAGCATGAGGACAACACCACACAAGGTCAGTTTAGCACCTCGGGGTACTCTGTATTCCCTGCCACAATATTAGTCACAAAAGGGGTAAAAGATTGGCCACAATTTTACTCAAATTTCTATATTTATTCCCTGGTAATGAAGTTCACATGATGCTTAACAGACCATTCAAATCTTTTAAATGAAGACAGTGTTGTCATCTTTTCTCAAAAGATGATCCTCTGAGAACACACATGGTACAGTAGTTAAGATGATCTTACCATCAATTATGAAAAAAAAGTTGTTTTTAAGAGATTCCATCATGCCTGGAAAAGTGATGACATCACCAAATATACCAGGCCAT
This sequence comes from Bothrops alternatus, assembly GCA_034064705.1. Classification (NCBI taxonomy): domain Eukaryota; kingdom Metazoa; phylum Chordata; class Lepidosauria; order Squamata; family Viperidae; genus Bothrops; species Bothrops alternatus. The sequence goes on from JARGCV010000023.1 coordinate 16,237,246, forward strand.
TTAAATATATCAGAATTTCTTTCTAAGCCTGGATGTCCTGCTCCGAACAATTGAGATCTACGTCCCTGCAAACACATTTTTTGATGACTGACACCTTCTGATTGACTATCCACAGTGGCAATAGGCACATCCTGACTGCATTCAAAGTCTTCAGAGTTAAGTTATCTGATTTATGGTATGCAGATCTGTGCTTATTGCAATATGTGCCCCATAGAAATGGTTCAATCAAAGTTCCTAAGAGCTTTGCTCTTCCCTCCCAGATTTGTCTCCAACTCCTAGAAGCAGACCTGATTTCATGAGAAGTCTAATTGCATAAAATATTGATTTCAAATAAACTAATTTCTCTAAAGCTTTTTGGGCTGCTAAACTCTGCAGGATAACTTAATGGCTAATTGAAATAAATTCAGAGCTAAGATTCTGCAGATGTTTCGCACATTATTTGATCTCAGTTCTGTCAGAGGCAAACAGCAGATCTAAGCTCTGTTTAGTTTAGACATGTTAGGAAAACCTGTCTCAGTAGCCTCGCTAATATCCTACGCCCAAACCAGAAAGCTTTCCATTAGTCAGACTTGATATCTTACTCTTCTGAACGAGAAATTTAACAACACATTGAAGCAAGAATGCCTATGTCCATGCCCACCAGGAAAATAGATCAATGTCATACATTCTCCTTTGTTGCCCATTTTAATTCAATTGGCCCAAAGATTTAATTACCTCTCTTTTTAAATACCAGGCACAGCAAAAGTGACCGTGATCTTGTTCTTTCTCCTTTTAGTGGATACATCAGACATGAACTCCAGGGAAGTTTGATTGCAATTAGTCTCGAATCTGTAATGTATTTCCTGATAATGATTGCGTTAAACTGTAAGTATTTTAGAACTTTCATATTTTAGCAAGCATGTTGTCTCTTGCCTGACAGTTCTAGTAAATCAGTAAATTACTTTTGTATCTTTTAAAGACTCTAATAACTAAATTATACAATATTTATACAGTAATAATTAATTTTATTTATACCATATTTTAGTTTATTTTATTCTAATTGGTTTATAATATTAAATGTACTATAATTCCAGTCACTGGCTGTAATCAAGAGAATGAAAACTAATTTTCCATCACAACCCAAAAATGTCTTGTTTTGTTTGCTTTTTGTACATAACAAAAGAGAGGTAATTCTTCTGTATAGAAATAATAGGAAAATATAGCCTCTCCTGGTCAATTTAATGCATATTGATAATAGAAAAGGCGCTCCTTCAACTCTCAAGCTATTGGAAATATAAAAGGAGGAAGAAGACTAGATTAGGAAGTTGAAAAACCGACTGGAAAATGGCAATGGCAAACCATTTCTATAGTGTTGTCAATAAAATAACAAAATAACAGAGTTGGAAGGGACCTTGGAGGTCTTCTAGTCTAACCCCCCTGCTCAAGCAGGGGACCCTCTGCTACTCCAGGTAAGTGGCTTTCCAGTCTCTTCTTAAAAACTTCCAGTGATGGAGCACCCACAACTTTTGAAGGCAAGACGCTCCACTGGTTAATTGTTCTCATTGTTATGAAATGTCTCCTTAGTTCTAGTTGTTTCTGTCCTAGATTAGTTCCAATCCATTGTTTCTTGTCTTGACTTCTGGTGCTTTGGAAAATAGGTAGACCCCTCTTCTTTGTTCAAATATTGGAACACTGCTGTCATGTCACCCCTAGTCCTTCTTTTCACTAAACTAGCCATATCCAATTCCTGCAACCATTCTTCATGTGTTTTACCCTCCAGCCCCCTAATCATCTTTGTTGCTCTTTTCTGCATTCTTTCCGGAATCTCTACATCTTTTTTATAACATGGTGACCAAAACTGGATGCAGTATTCCAGGTGTGGCCTTACTAAGACTTTATAAAGTGATACTAATATTTCATGAGATTTGATTCTATTCTGTTAATGCAATTTAGGATTGCATTGGCTTTTTTGTTGTTGTTGTTGTTACTGCTGCACACTGCTGGCTCATATTTAAATGATTGTCCACTAGGACTCCAAGATCCCTCTCACAGTTACTGCTATTGAGCCAGGTTTCATCTAATCTGTACTTTTTCTTGCTTAACTCTAAAACCTTATTTTTCTCTATACTGAATTTCATTCTGTTAGATGGGGCTTAGTATTCAAGACTGTCAAGATCCATCTGGATTTTGAGCCTATGTTTTGGAATGTTGGCTATTCCGGCCAATTTAGTATCATCTGCAAATTTGATGAGTTCCCCTTCTATTCCCATATCTAAATCATTTATGAAGATGTTGAAGAGCACTGGGGCTAAGATAGAATCTTGGGGTAGCTCAATGCTTACTTCTCTCCCTGAATATGTAATTCAGTTAAGGACTACACATTGAATATGGTTAGTCAGCCAGTTACAAATTCATCTGGTGGTGATGCTGTCTATTCCACATTTTTTAGCTTAACAAGAAGTAGATTGTCGTCTACTTTGAGAAATGTCTTACTCACTTCCAAATATATTGTGTCCACAGCATTTCACTGGTCCACTAATTTAGTTACTTTGTCAAAGAATGAAATAAAATTTGTTTGGCAGAGCCAGTGTTAGCTTCTGGTTATAACCCTGCTTGCTTTTAGGTGTTCGCAGATCTGTTGCTTGATTATTTTTTTCCAAGATCTTTCTGGGTATTGATGTCAGAATGATTGGTCTGTGGTTTCCTGGATCTGTTTTGTTTCCTCTTTTTTTTAAGATGGGAACCACATCAGATCTTTTCCAGTTCTCTGATAGTTCCCAGGTGCTCCAGGATGTATGAATTATATGGCTCTGTTATCTACTCAAATAGATAAGATGTGTACTTTGAATACTAGATATTGTTATGAGTGGAGATAAAGACAATTTGGAAGTATAAATATTAACAGTTAAATTTGAACATTGATGTACTTAATAAAGGTTAAATGTAAAGGTAATTAAGATATATATAAGCTAAAAATTATCGATTAATGTAATAAACATGTTCCTATTTAGCGGCAATAATAAAAATTACTAGCTTAAATATGAGATAGTAGATATTAAGAGAAAAAGAGAGGCAGTATTAAATGTTGAAATAAGAGAAATTTTGGTTACTAAATTTAAGATATTTGGAAATTACCAGAAAATAAGAATATAATATTGTATTATTAATTGGTTGATGTAAGATGGTGAGAATTCGAATAATTAAGACGTGTATTCTGAACATTAGATTTTGTGATGAATTGTGATAAAGGGAATTGGGGTTATTTAAAACTTGAAATTAGAAATATTAAACATTACATTTAAATATTAATGGAAAATTAAAAATTGGGAAAAATTAACCAGGACATTGATTGTCTAAAAGATTGAATGTTAAAACAACTATGATATGTATAAACAAAAATTATTGATAAATGTAAGAAAGTTATTTTTATTTAATCGATATAATAAGAATTGTATTAATTTAAATATGAGACAATAAATACCAAGGGGAAAAGAGAGGAAATATTTAATGTAATAGTTTGAGATCTGTACTAAAGATATTTGTATGTTATTGAATTATTGACCAACTCAGCCGCCACGTTGCTTTTCAAATATTTAAATGTAAAATTAGAAAATACAATAAAATTTTCTCAAAAAAAAAAAAGAATTCAGTAATAAAGCTGAACTATTTACCTTAGCAATGTCTTGAAATTAGAGTTTGTAGTGAATGGCTTTGAGCCAGTGGAGCTTATTTAATAATGATATGGTTCCACCAGAATTTTGCTATGGCACATACAATGTCTTTCAACGTGTACAGAAGGAGACCTCATGCTGAGAAAATGCTGTTGACATGGATAAATGTCATTTAGTTTTAATTTTATTTATTCTATATACATTTTATATGTGCTATATTTCTATGACCTATTTTATATCTATTTTGTTCATTCTGTGTTGAATGTCTATAATTTGAAGCTGCTTCTGACATGAATAAAGAACCAGAATTTTAGCACTAGAATTCTGTAATAATTGGAACTTCTCAACCATTTTTAAGGCTGGGACCATGTTTATGGCAAGACAGAAATCTGACCTGGAAAGTGTCAGAAATTGGATCGCTTTGGGAGGTTAAATCAATTCAGGAAAATCTTCAATTAGTATCCTTGAATCTGTCAAAGGAACTTGGATTCAAAAGTACCCCAAGCTGTTCTTTTGCTCCTTTAGGAGGAGTGCAACACCATCTAAACCAGGAGCATGATGGCACCATATTAAAGAAGTCAGTGACAATTTATTGGCATCTTGATAAAGAATGAAACCCCAAGACATTTTGCTGATTGTGGGAAAACAAATTTAGAATTCCCTTCAGATACAGGAATCTACAAAACTGAATAGCATCAGCTATTATGTTTGAGATCGGCCTGCTGTCCGCTATATAGTATCTGGATGGTATAGGTTTTCCTGCTTGAGCAGAGGGCTGGACTAGAAGACCTCCAAGGCCCCTTCCAGTGCTATTCTTCTGGGCATTTTATCACTACTGCTTCATCCTTGCAGACAGCCAGAAAAACTCTGTACTCTCTGTGAATGACTGTTCCAATTGTTTCTTGAAGACAGAATTGTGTTAGGTTGTAGTCAATGCTTTCCAGAGCTAATTTCCACTTATCGGTTTTAATTGTTTCTCTTAGCTCATGAGTTGCATCATGCTCAAGCAAGAGCATTTTTTTTTCTATTCCTCTTTGCAGGGCAGCCAAGTGTAAAACTCACTAATAACAGTGTAGTAAGGTTCCCTAAGGAACAGACCAGCAGTTATGAAAGGTAGAATACATTTTTCCCTTGAGCTCTCAGATTATATTGGAGCTCTTTTTTTAAGCGCTCCCAATATACTTTTCTTTCCATAAAAGCAGCTGTGTTTGGGGTTTAACAAAATGAATTCTGCAAAGCTGGTAATCATGCAGTGTCAGTTTGCTCAACTTATGCATGCTATATAGAACATAGCTGTTTGTGGAACAGAATTTTTATTACCTTGGGATTATTATTTTTTTCACTTGGTAACTTATAAAATGCAGAAAGCACCAAGCTCCGCTGACAATTTACCATATTTTTAACAGCAAGTAACCGTATTTATAATTGAGAAACTAGATCAATATAGATACAGTTGTAGATATAGAGAAATGACTCTAATAGTAGGAGTGGAGAAACCTTGAATGAATGTCTAGTACAGAAGTAGGAAACAACCAAATGGTCAGTTTTGAGTGGGTAAATTTCTCCAACCTTAACTTCTCAAATTTCTGCAACACTGAGAACCAGTTTTTGGTTCTTTTTTCACGGGTTTGAGGAGTTTAAAAGTAAGGATGGGAGAACTTTGTTCCAAAGGTGTTCCATTCCCACCTTTAATTTCAAAATTCAAAATTTCAATACAGCTGAACTTTAATAATGAGGTTCCAGTGCGGAGATTCATAGAAACAAAAGCCTGGATATAATTCTAACAAGAAATAAAAAAAAATGAAATGTGGAAAGGGCCACAGATAAGAAATTCTTGGTCTGATTTTTTCTGGAAGATAAAAGCACTAACATCTATGTACATATACTTAATTTCCAACAGATTGGGAAAATATTGGATGTTTACTCCTAGAAAATGTTAGCCATATTTCTTCAATGCTATAGCTCATTTCTCCCTTAGTGTCTTAGAATATCTTCTTAGCCGTGCCTGAAATGGTGTAAAGTCTGTCCCCATTCCTGACGCAACAATGCTTGGATGATTGTAGAAAAAACAACAAACTGTTAGTGGGGAAATAATCACAGGTAATTTCACACTGTGACCTGAATTTCTTTTTCCTTGAGAGGAGGATGGTTGTTTTGATGATGATTTGTATCACTTCAAAATGTGTCAAGCTTTTTTGTGCCAAATGTACAAAATGTGCAGGATTCCACCCCAACATCAGGTGCCAAACCTTTTTAAAAATTTTTTTACTTATCTTTGTTTTCCTCAAGTTGAAAAAGGAGCTGATAGCAATGCACAAGTCCTTCTCTCCTCCTCCCATTTATTCAATACAATTCGCTTCTGTCTTTTGCAATGTAGTCATACATGTTGTAGCTCCAGCTGCTTCATTCCAGTTTAATAATGCAGCCAGGCAGCATTGTGGCTTGCTTTCAATTTAATCATTGTAATTCCTTCAGCTTCCAATACAGGTCATGTCATTGTCTGAGGCAAAGTCTTTATTAATCCAATACGATATTAATCCATTTTGTTTTAGCATAATGCACCTCTCCTATTCTGTCTGTTTTACATACTGGTGCTTTTTGTATTGAATTCTGGTAAAAATCAAATTCTTATGTTACAGAGCTGCTTTATGAAAAGGCTCCCTATTGACTTTGCCAGCATAATTGGAGCCAAATAGATGCCTTTTCATATTTGAGTTAATGTCAGCTGAATAGTGGCGCATCCTACTGTCTGATCAGGTGGCTCTGAGGAAGCCCTTAAAATTTCAGAGGAAATGCAAAAGGACTGGTGCACTTTTCCTGTCATTCAGTCCAACCTCCAAAATTATAAATATAGAGAGAATGCATTGCTATAAATTAGATGTACAAATTTTTATTGCAAACCTCCCAGCAACTGCATGCTGACAGCAAAAATTACTCAAAAGTTTTTGCCACCAACTACTACAGTGGTGGGATTCAAATATGTGAACAACCAGTTCTCTGGTTCTCTTCTACATGTTTATGTGAAGGTTGAAATATAAATATAGAGATATACAGTATTTATATGCAATCTGGAGCTGTGATTTTTCAGGGTTTCAGATTTTATGAAGAGAACACTACATAATGCGCAAATAGTACTGGCAATTCCATGGCTGAATTCGAGGAGGTTAAGATCCAAGATCTTAAGGTTAAGATCTTCTCCTCTCTTCTCCCCACCCTACCCCCTGAAAAAATGAATTCATTTTAGAAGTATGAAAGCAGAATAGCAATATTGCATTTATGTTAAGTAGCCTTTCACATCACCTGAGCTTGAAAGAATTAAGAAAAGAAAACTGTTTACTTTGCTAGCTACATTTTAATCTAAAAAAGGAAATGAAGTATGGATGAGTACCTCCTCTCATTCTTTATAGACCATTGAATTCTTTGTAAGATATATATGGCCCCGGTTATTGTAACTATATATGCTGAACATTTCATTATGAAAGGCTAGTCAATAGGAATATTTTAGCAAATGTGGCTAAATACAATATGGTTGCTACTCAGAACTGGAAAGTTTATCATCAGTTTCTAGCAGATTTGGGTCTTGAAATAACTCTGACCTACTGTCACATTTAGCTCTAATGGAGGAAAACAGAATTTACTGTTGATGGAAGTTTATGGTGATGCTAAGACAGATGTCAATATTAAGTATAGAGTATTGGTATCCCAAAGGGCGTAATCAGTCTAAAAAAATGAGAGATGGCAATTTTGCCCCAGCCATGTTGGCATTTGAAAAACTGAAGAATAATCAGGCACAAGGAATCTGGATGTGTGTGTTGTCAGCACTGTTCCTTTGCCAGCCAGTAGATCTCAAAAAGCATGCTCATTGTCTCGTGCAAATTGCAGCAATTTCTAACGCCTATCCCCTCTCAGTTGGAAAAAATCATCATCATTTTTAGCCATTGTCTGTACGCTGCAGAATGAAGGCCTCTTCCGCATGTTTCCAACCAACAGGGTGCTGATTTTTCCTTTGCCAATTGAACTCGCAATATTTTCAGATGTCATCAATCCATCTTGTTTTAGGTTTCTTTCGTCGATGCTTTTTACCAAGTGGGATCCATTCTATGACTGCCTTGGTCTGCCTGCCCTCAATCCTTCTTGCTATGTGACCAGCTCATTTCCATTTCAATTCTTTTGTTCTCTTGATGATATTGTATAGTTTCATTTGTTCTGTAATCCATGCCCTGGTCTTTCTATCTTGTTTTGTAATGCCAAGTATGTATCTTTTCACTGCTCTTTGCGCCATTCTTAGCTTTTGTATCAATTGTGAGGTTAGTGCCCATGTTTCACTGGCATATGTTAGAGCAGATAGCACACACTGGTTGAAAACTTTGTCTTAAGGCATAGGGGGAAGTTGTTCTGGAAAATTATGCCTAGCTTGATGAATGCCTTCCTACCATATTTAACATTCAATTTCTTTTATTTTATTTTTTTAAAATTTTTTATTAAAGCAATCAACATTAATCATAATAGCATACTAAAAAGCAGTCAACATAAATCATGAGATACAACACTACTTAATAGCCTTTGTATAGGTAAACCAGGGGGAACTTCAAGCTACCTGCTATCCAACTTAATACAATCGATTTAATTTTGTAAACATTCTTCACTCCTTTATGTCAAGCTTTAACTATAAGCCAGATACATTTTCTTTGATTGGTGTTTCTCTTGTATGTAGTCTATCCAATGTTTCCAGTCTATCATATATTGTTCATTAGAGCGATCCTTCAAATATGCCAATATTTTGGCCATTTCTGCCAAATTTATTACTTTCAAAGTCCATTCTTCAATAGGTGGTATTTCTGGCTTCTTCCAGTATTGTCCCACCAGCAGTCTCACTGCTGTGATCAAGTTCAGAATTAAGTTCGTCTCTGTGGTAGTGCAATCTTTTATGATCCCTAACAAAAACACCTGAGGTAGAAATTCAATACGCTTTTTCAAAATGGTTTGGAGTGTCCACCATATTTTTCTCCAGAAGGCTTTAATTTTTCTACATGTCCACCATACATGAAAATATGTAGCCTCCATACTACCACACTTCTAACATTTAGGTTGGGTGTCTGGGTAGATATATGATAATTTTTTCGGATCTAGATGCCACCTATAGAACATCTTATAGAAGTTTTCCCTTAAATGTTGCGCTTTCGTAAATTCTACATTTCTCACCCAGATTCCCTCCCACGTTTCCATCGTGATAGGTTGCCCAAAATCTTGTTCCCATACAGTCCTTGACTAGTACAGATTCAGAGTCAATTTCTATCAGTACGCTGTACACTCGTTTGATATGCATGAGCCCCTGCTCTCTAACCTGTTCAATTAAGTTCTCATCTGTAAGGGATAAGCCCTTCTTCAGGTCTTTTTGCCATCTAGACTACAGTTGCAAATATGAAAGCCAGGTACCCCCTATTCCTTCTTCTGCTAGCGTATTTGGTGGCTTTAACGCAGTGGTTCTCAACCTTTCTGAGGTTGAGACCCCACTTGCCCCGCCCATGTGTGCCGCGACCCCGACTCGGGGGCGCGTGCGTGTGCGCGCGCGCGCAAAAAAAAATGTTAAATTTTTTTTTAAAAAAATAATAATAAAATGGCGGCCACGACGGGCGGATCTGCGCATGCGCGGATCGGCCCGTCGCACACGCCATGCATGCGCGCATCCGCCCGTCGCGGGCCGCCATTTTGTTTTTCTTTATTTTTTTTTAAAAATTTTTTTAAAAAAAAACAAAAAACAAAATGGCGGCCACGACGGGTGGATCTGCGCATGCACGGATCGGCCCGTCGCACGCGCTATGCATGCGCACATCCGCCCGTCACGGCCCGCCATTTTGTTTTTTTTTATTTTTTATTTAAAATTTTTTTTAAAAAAATAAGAAAAAAACAAAATGGCGGCCGCGACGGGCGGATCTGCACCTGCGTGGATCGGCCTGTCGCACACGCCACGCATGCGCGGATCCGTCCGTTGCAGTCCGCCATTTTGTTTTTATTTTATTTTATTTTTTAAAATTTTTTTTTAATTTTTTTTAATTTTTTTTTTATTTTTTTCCGGCGCGACGGGCGGATTTGAGCGTGCGCAGCGCGCGCGTGCCAAAAAAATAAAAAAAAATAAAAAAACATTAAAAAAAATTAAAAAAAATTAAAAAAAACAAAAAACAAAAAAAAATGGCGGCCAGCGGTGCCCGGCGACCCCCGCAAAATGGTCTCGCGACCCCAAATGGGGTCGTGACCCCAAGGTTGAGAACCACTGCTTTAACGAAAACACATTTTCTTCTTCCAATACAAGTTTACTATAGGGCACCACTTCCTGATTCAATTTCTTTTATTGTATCACTTTCTACTGAGATCCATTGGCCAAGGTATATGTAGTGGTCTGCTGTGTCTAGTTCTTCTCCAGATATATATATATATTATTTCTTTGGTGAAAAAGTTGGGAAATATGTTTTGTTATTCACAGAGTCAGATATCTCAATTCCTGCCTTTGCTGAAGGAAGAAAAAAAAATCATTTTAATCAAGAATGCCCATTGGAGAGAGGCACAGAACTAAAATTGTTCCCCAGGAGCCCCAGATTAAAGTCTGGAATTTACAGGAAAAAGACAGGTTGGTGGTAAAAGAAAGCAGGAAGACTTTGTCTGAAGGTTATTCTACTTGAACAGAAAGACATATGTGCTTGTTAGTTTTATTTCTCTTACATGTTCAGGAATCTTATGTACTTTCAGCCTTTTAATCATATCTCAAACATGTCCATTCTTATTTTTACTGTAATATTCTGTTTGTTTTAATTTGGAATCTGTTCACCAGACGTCTTCCAGATGTCCAGCTGGGATTGCTCCATTATGATGTGCCTGGAGCATTTTCTTTTGTAATTTTCTCTTGCTACACGATCGTCATGATCTGAACTGTATTGACTATTTCTGCTTCAATATCATTGTGCCCCAAACCTCGCTCAGCTAAAGCAACCAAATCACTTTGAAGGTGTAACATACTTTTAATTATCATGAATGTATTAAGGCAGTGATGGAAAACCTTTTAGAGACCGAGTGCCCAAACTGCAACCCAAAACCCACTTATGTATCGTCGGTGCCAGGTGGGTGTGACTCACTTGGCGGGTGCAGCTACAGTGGGCGTGGCCACTGGATGGGTGTGGCTGCAGTAGTCATGGCAGATTGGGTGGGCATGACCGGGGTGGGCGTGGTCACCTCGATGTTGCTTATGGGGAGGGACACCTGTGGGAGCTGGGCAGGGCAGGGTTGGGGGAGATCCAGGGGATCTCTGGCGGGTGGGATGGTGGGCTCCCCACTGGTGGCTGGATGGCCTTAGGCCAGTGATGGCAAACTTTTAGAGACCATGTGTGCTGGGGTGATGGTGCAAGCCCACAGAGAGGGCTCCGCGTGCCACTTCTGGCACACGTGCCATAGATTCACCACCATTGTACTAAGGGTTCTGTTTCCTGCTTTATTTTTAAATGGCCAGGTACATTGGCTGCTGTGTATATTTAGTTTGGATGGTTTTTTATTATTTTAAAATGTTTTTATTGTTTTAATTGTCATATCTATTTTTTTAAAATTATGAGCTGCCCAGAGTCATTGATTGAGACGGGTGGCTATGGAAATCTAATGAATAAATAAATAAAAATTAAATGCACACAATACTATTTATGAACATTATTTATTCACTATGAACATTTAAAATAAATATTCAAATATTTGTGGGTTTATGTTTTTCTTTTTTTAAAAACAACAACACAATTTTAATTTTGTTTAGCTCTTATGAGATTAATTTATTTATGGCTGAGGTTTTTTTAGCCATAAGCCTATAAACTGTATGGCCATGATTGGTGCTATTGAAACTATTTAATATTTTGCACATTTTAATAATCTAAAAGACAATTTGCTATGCTATGCTAGTCTTCCAATCATCCCTAATGTGTGTGTGAGTAAAAAAATAAATAAATGACCACAACAGGACCACTAAGTAATGAGTAATGGCTGTGCTTCCTATCTTTCCCTTGCTATTAGACAGCAGTTGATCAGATAAAAAAGGGCAAAGCTTCTCAGCTGCTTTGTTAAAAAATAAAGATAAAATATGGGGGAACGGAATAAGGAGCAATAAGATGAACAAAATCTCTCTTTAAAAAGATGTTGAGACTCTAGAAAGAGTACAGAGAAGAGCAACAAAGATGATTAGGGGACTGGAGGCTAAAGCATATTATTATTATTTATTTATTTAATTTAATTAATATAAGGAACGGCTGCTGGAATTGGGTATGTCTAATTTAATGAAGAGAAAGATGAGGGAGGACATGATAGCAGTGTTCCAATATCTCAGGGGCTGTCACAAAGAAGGTGCTCCAATGCACCTGAAGGCAGGAGAAGAAGCAACGGATGGAAACTAATCAAGGAGAGAAGGAGCCTAGAACTAAAGAGAAACTTCCTGACAGTTAGAACAATTAACCAGTGGAACAACCTGCCTCCAGAAGTGATGAATGCTCCAACACTGGAAGTTTTTAAGAAGAGACTGGACAGCCATTTGTCTGAAATGGTATAGGTTTTCCTGCCTAGGGGATTGGACTAGATGACCTCCAAGGTCCCTTCCAACTTTATTATTATTATTATTATCATCATCATCATCATCATCATCATCATCATTTCTCTTTTGTGTTTCTTAACACTAACAAAATAAGTATTTTTACCTTAGATTATTTGCATTTATTTGCATTTATTTGTTTAATGCATTATTTGCATTACACAACTTTTTCTCAAGTGTATCTCTCAGGATTTATTTTTTTTTAACAATGGATCTGTTAACACTCCACCTGATGGACCATGTTGTTTTTTTGCCCCCTGGATATAAAGTGCGATTCTAAACCTGCCAGAGCTGTCTGGATGACATGGGAAATTAATGTAACAATTGTCTGAGTGGATGCTTCTCTTTCAATTGGCCCTGATGAACATTCTCTCACTGTACAACAAAGCAACATGCTGATGTAATTTCCTATATGGATGAGTTGCTGGGTTTCATTTGTTCTGTGATCTGTTTACTGGGTAATATCTTTCATTGGCATTTGTCTGCTTTCACTTGGAAGCTCATCCATGTAAGATACAAAAAGCCTTTCCTCCCAAATACCAAAGTTATGTATTTTTAAAACAGTACTTCCAGGCATATGAAGCACTTCTAAATTCTACCAGGAAGATATTGCTGATGCAAGCAGTTTAAATGAATTGGTGAGAACTGGGATTCTAACAGTCAGAAAACCAGAAACTAAGTTCTTGGATGAATTTTCTTCAAAACATTGATTCCTGGAGCAGAATCACTGAAAGGGGAAGCCATTGTAAGGCTTAGTTGTTCAGTTGCTAAGTCATGACTGACTCTTCAGGGCCCATTGACCATAGCATGGCCCCCCTATCCTCCACTGTCCATGTTCATTGCATTGCATTGCATTGACAACATTATCTAACCATCTCATCCTCTGCCATCCACTTCTCCTTTTGCCATCAATCTTTCCCAACATCAGAGCCTTTTCCAATGAGTCCTCTCTTCTCATTTGGTGGCCAAAGTATTTGAGTTCAGCTTTAATATAAGGCTAGGTTCCTTTAATACCATATCATCAATCAGGAGAGATCAGAAATAGCTGAATATAAATACTTTACTTGAGCACAAAAAAAAGTAAGAGTTCTTCAGATAAAGATTTGAAATTGGTATGAAACAAGACCCAGGATTTTACCAGGACAACCATCTCTAACCTGGATAGAATCTGTGTTGGAAGCTCTTTTCATTTTTTCACACAGATTTTCACATTATTAGCACAATATCTTTTGCCCCAGATTTACTGGGTAAAATTCTCTGCTATATTTCTTTCTCTCTCCCTCTTTCTGTGTATGTGTACACATTTTTAACTCAGTCTTAACTCCTGATGACTGCCTGGGCAAATCTCTGCAGTTTTCTTGGCAAGATTTTGTAAGTGGTTTTCCATTCCTTGCTTCCTAGAGCTGAGAAAGTGTGACTGGTGCAAGGTCAGTCAGCTGGTTTTTTGCCTGTCTCACAATCTCCTGGTTTCTGGCCTGATATCTTAACCACTACACCAAATTGACTATGTAGTCTAATGTCCATGTATAATAGTGTAATTGTAGAAGATGGAATAAGAGTTTGATCTGTCAATAATGGGTAGATGTGACCATCCGCTATGACCAAACAATTCAATAATGAATGGAAATTGTACCCAGTTAGTACTTAAATTGTTCTTCAAAGAGATCTAAAAAAAAAAAAACCCAGTACACCAAAGGAGAGGTGCAGTTAAGAACCTAGATTGTGGAGTAGGTATGTTGTGTGCATCACGAAAAAATCAGATCCAGCAGTGTCAAGGAATAATATGCATTGGCTGCCATATATATATATTGGGAAAGAAATGCCATCATTTGCAGCCAGCATAGTCTAGATCAGTGGTTCTCAACCTGTGGTCATCACAGGGGGTCTGCAAAGGCTTGAGGAAATGTTATGTTATGATTTAAATCTTGAGTTAAGTCTTGGTAGTCTGTGGGCATGGTTTGTGATCACAAATGTATTTAAAGGGGAACTGTGGTAAAGGAAAGGTTGAAAATCACTGGTCTAGATTGACCAAAATTGGCATAGAATGTTAGGTTTTGACTGGGGAGATCTAGGTTCCTTCTCTTCAGCCCCAACACTTGCAGTAAATCCACACATGAGCATGAGAGAAACCGTGATAGGACTTTACTTTCTTTTAATGTATTTATCAACAGTTCTCCAAGGAACTTTTTTTCTCCCTCAGATAAGTAGGACAACAAGGTATTTCAATTTATTTGCTGCCTTTAGCTGTCCTTCTCCAGGGTGGAATCAATGACAGTTTATTTAGAGCTAAGGTTCTCTATGCCACAGTGAACAGTTCAAGAAGCTTTGCAAGCTTTTAAATCTTGAAAGAAATACATTTGAGAAGACATTTTGAAGACAGTCATTTTATAAGAGGATTTTTTTTTTGTTTTCCACATTTGTGTGTATTTCAAGAAAAAGAAGTTTTATTGGATCTGTAATTCTGTAAGAGGATTATTATTCTAGGCAATATAAAGAAACTTGAATGTAATTCATTCTCACATCATAATAATTCAGGGAAGAGTTCTGAGGCTTAACTCAGCAATACATTTTAATAACATGTATTGCATCTGATAACTAAAAAGTGATTGGAAATATAATAAAATATAATAAGAGGTTCAGAAGGAAGTCAAACAGAATAGTGATATCAAATTAATATGTAAGGGGAAAATTAGTTTGCTGTTAATATGGTTAGAGACTGTTTGCAAGGGTGTTAACCATACCAAGTGAAAGGTAATTCAGACATTATTCTTTACATAGAAGTAAGCACTATTTGAAGACAAGTGTGAAGGGATCTGGGTATATTTTGTAAAAAATATCACTATAATGTTTTAAAAACAGGCAATGGATTTAGTGATATTGTAAAGTCCAAGATACAGGAAGAGCACAAAAGGGATGTTAAATATAAACTTTTTCCCCAGTGTTTGGAGGAAACATGATTTTGGCAAAGTTATTTAGCATATAGTGCATCAAACAGTCATTTGCATAATACAGGGGCCATGTTGTCTGAGGAATTCTGAGAATTGAAGTCCACAAGTCTTAAAATTGCCAAGTTTGGTGACTCCTGGTGTAATGCATTGAGTGACATACCCTATACTAGGTCAAGCTTTTTTCTCTCTCTATCAAGCCCAGTATTTGCTTTCAGCAGCACTCCTAGATCTCATATATGCTTATCCCAAGGAATGGGGCCCTGGATTTTATATATAATCCATTTTATATATGGATTTTATATATATATAAAATCCAGGGCCCCATTCCTTGGGATAAGCAGTGTAGAAGTGACAGGTAACTGTGGCTCACTTCTCTGGGCTGGGCTGGATCAGAACTTGTTAGGTTTGGCTGGGAAACTTTGAGGAAAAAACAGAACTGAAGGACAGTTCTGATCTGAAGGGGTGGGACCAGTGATGAGACTCAGCCAGTTTGCACCACTTCGGCAGAACCGGTAGCTAATTTTTTGTTGCCCAGGCCCAGAATGGACTTCCGGAAGCAGCATCCACAAAGAGAACCGGTTGTTCACATATTTGAATCCCACCACTGGGTGGGACTAAAGAAAGTGCTGGCAAACTACTATATTGCTGAGTTTAAAAAATTTCATGGGCATGTCCAAGAACTCATCAGAGAGTTTAATCCAGAGAAGGTGTATATTTCAGTGACAGGTGGAGCTTAGGTGAACAGTGGAAAGGGACAAACCCATTAGTAGATTTCCTATTGTTCCTGCCTTGGCCTTTTTAAAAATTTCCCTCTGACCTTCTTTTTTCTCTGTTCACAAAGCACAGGTGGCCAGAACAGAGTGTTCATAGGAGACACCTGAATGCTGCAATTAAGGTTGATTTGCAAAGACAAAATAATATGGAGAGGTATAATGAATGGGCTTGATGCAAAACAGATTTAGCTACAGTATATTTCCTTTCCCTTTTTTTTAAACTTGTCTTTAATTTGCTTATTGATTCTTTTTTATTTTTGTACTTTAAGGTAGCGCCTACCTGAAGAGGGAATAGGCTGATGGCTCTCTCTCTCTCTCTCTCTCTCTCTCTCTCTCTCTCTCTCTCTCTCTCTCTCTCTCTCTCTCTCTCTCTCTCTCTCTCTCTCTCTCTCTCTCTCTCTCTCTCTCTTTCTCTCTCTCTGTGTGTGTGTGTGTGTGTGTGTGTGTGTGTGTGTGAGAGAGAGAGAGAGAGAGAGAACATACTGTATATATCCAATAGAAGAAAGTAGGCAAGAGAATATATAATTCAATTCTTCACCACAAGATTAGTGAGGGTCATCAAGCTGGATAGCTGTGATAGGAGATTAGTCAAATTCATGGAGAATATGGTTATTAATAGCTATTATTATGCATGATGGTTGCATGTTATCTTGAGCAAGATAGGCAATATCCAGACAATCATTCTTGAAACTGACCTGAAATTCAGCTGGTTTTTTTCCCCAAGAACTGAGTACAGACAACTATCAGTCAATTCTGTGCCAAAACAAACATCTCTTTGCTCCTCTTCACAAAAAGGAAACAAAAGAATCAAAATAAAAAAAGTGTTTCACCCATTCTGCATTGCATATCTTCTGTACACACATTGCAAACATTTGTCTATTATTTTGCAAATAAAATAAAACGTTAGAAGGAAAAGCTGTAGAACAATAAAGCTGAAATTTCTCTTAATGGAAGATGTTGACTACAGGGAAGTAAGAAGGGACTCACTGGGTTCCTCTCTTTATAGGCAGGTGGCTATAAAGCTATAAAGACAGAAAGCCAGTTAGTCCTTGCTCACTTGCTTATGGTCTCCATAGCACAGCAGATCACTTTGCCTCTGAAAATGCCAGTCATATTTGCTGACAAAATTTCAGGAAATCTATGTCACTAAACTCTTAAGTCCAACAGACACTAGCCATGAAAGCCTATACCAGTAATTGCTTGGGCAATAGCTACCTACCATATTTGTTTTGCTTTTTTTTAAAAAAAATCCTTTATCATTTGGTAAATAAAATTGATTATGATAGGTTGCATAGTCAGCCAGATATTTAGATTAGATTTGGCATTTTTATCCATCAAGTCTTGTTACCTGCTTTGCTTGCTAGCTTTTTGTGTACTGACCATGTAATTGCCTTTCCACGTCTTTTTTCTAGTCTTCATTTGGTCTTTCTTGTAAGCTAGTTTGGTATCTCTGGTATTCAGTAAGCCTTTATGGTGTACAAGCTTGTTTCTTCTTCATTGTCCTTCAGATATTCTTCCAATGCTCTCTCCTTTTTTTCAACTTCTAGTGTACTTGCAACATTTCATATCCACCTGTGCTCCTTGGTAAGTAGCCTGTCAACGTAACTGTGTGAATGAAGGCCATGATTCATTGTCATTATTTTTCTTGCTTTCCTATCCAGGGCTTCTTCCAGCTGTGTATCTAATGAATGGAATTGCCCAGGTGTTAATTAATTATACTCACTCCACTAATTTGGACTTTAAAATCTTTAAACTCTCATGATGTATTCATTTCTAACCATTTTCTTGGCTTCAGTATGCTTGATCTTGTCAGTTTGAAAGATTGTCCAGGTATTTGTACTGATCCAGACTTTGTTGTTATTTCCATAGGCCATCTTGATTCCTTCCATTTTTACTACTATTTCAGATGGTGTTATTTCTCAGATTTTAAAATTGTCCATGTAAAGGAGATGGGATAGCCCAGCAGGTATGCTTTTGATGTTGGGTTAGCCATGGCCTGACTTGGACAGTAATGTTGATAGAGTAATCAGTGCAATGACATACAATAGTGGTAATAGTGATTTCACTGAAAGAGTTCCCTCTGGATAGTAACCTCTCCCAGTCTATCATCATTGACCAGCAACTGTTTCTTCCATCGAGCCATTGATCTTTACACAAGACTTCTGATGTTTCTACTGACTGCTGTTATTTCTAGACACTTGATTATCCAATTATCTAGCAGGAAATCAAATGCTTTCTTGTAATCAGTCCAAACTCTTTCAAGTTCATCTTCCTTCTCTTGCAGTTTTCCAAAATCATGTTTTCAGCTAGGAGCTGATATTTTGTCCTTCTGCTGTTTGGGTGGTTTCCTTTCTGCTTAGATCAGGCATGAAAAACTCGCAACGTCGTGTGACGTCACACAATGTATCGGGTCGGTTTTGCCGTTGCCGGCAATAGGGTGTGCGTGGCTTCCACGTGACGCGTCCGGCCCACGGGCCAGCAGTTTGACACCCCTGGCTTAGATGGAAAGAGTTTGTTTTGAACTAGATGGTGTTGAACTGTATTGGCTACCAGTTAGCAATGTGAAAGATGTTGGTAAACAGGTAATGGGCTTGTAGTTGCCTAATGTTGCCACTTTTGTTGGCTCTTTCATTATCAGGCAAACTTTAACCAATCTTCAATTTCATCTCCTTGAAATATGTGGTTAAATTGCTTGGCAATGAGTAGATGTAGAGCAGGGGTCTTCAAACTTGGTCCTTTTATGACTTGTGGACTTCAACTCCCAGAATTCCTCAGCCAGCATGCCTGGCTGAGGAATTCTGGGAGTTGAAGTCCACAAGTCATAAAAGGACCAAGTTTGAAGACCCCTGATGTAGATGGTTCAAACAGAAGCAATGCAATTCATCTTCATCTGGCACTCAGCAATTCTTGATCTTCCTTGTTCTTTTCTCTGCTGTAACAACAAGTTATTTCAGTTCAGCTTCTTTTTTATCCTTATCCACCTCCTTTATCCAAGCTGCGTTCTTGTTGTATTTTGTTGGCTTATCCCATAGCTGCACCAGAATTGCACTGTTGTTTTTTGTCTTTATCAGATATTGACTTTGTTTGATAGCATTTTAGATTCCCCATTGTCTATTTTTAAATTGAATTCATTTTATTCCTAAAATTATAAAAAGTCCTTTTTTAAAAAAAGAGAGAAAGAGCAATTTAGGACAGGGAGCCTGCTGGAAGGTGTCTATAGAATATTGAGGCTTGTCAGCATCACATTGTTTGCCTGGGAATCATCTGATGGACGTGTGAAAGTTCTATGATTAATTATTGTGTGATGAGAGATAACCTGTAGCATATTCAGAGCCAAACTGGGAAGTGACCTAATTTGGTCATCATCACCAAGCTCAGAAAATGACAAGGTAAGTCATACTATAAGGAGTCAAGTCTCAGTTCATAAGAGAAGTAGGAAACCAAAGTTGACAGTAATGAAACTCTGCCTGTTCTCTGAGGTGACCACCAGGCATATTGTTATCGCAGTCCCCGGTACTCAGTATAGGCCCCCATCCCAATTCTCCTGCTTCTTTGAGAAATAATCATTTTGCTTTCCAAATCAACTTGTAGTTGATCCTTAAAAGCAGTGTCAGACTAAGTAGTTAGTGCTTCGATGAAAGACACCAGGGAATCCCAAGACTCTAATTTAGTGCTGGGAAATTGAGAAAAACATCTGGTGCCTAATCAACAGTGACTGCTTTCAAAAAGATAAACAGGGTCAGATCTAAGAAGACTTTGCAAACCATTTCTGTATAAAAGTCAGTGTGATCACCAGGAGTCAAACTCAAATTAAGGGAGTCTTTATGTTTACCTGCTTTCAAAATTGTTCTTTAGATCAGGTGTCCCCAACCCTTGGTCCTCACAAGTGAGCAAAGACCCATCCATGCACATGCAGGATCTAGGCCAGGGGTCTTCAAACTTGGCCCTTTTATGACTTGTGGACTTCAACTCCCAGAATTCTGGCTGAGGAGTTCTGGGAGTTGAAGTCCACAAGTCATAAAAGGGCCAAGTTTGAAGACCCCTGATCTAGGCAGTGTGTGAAACCTTCCCCCCTCCCCCATGGTCTGCAAAAAAAATCACCCTATATGGAACTGGTTCCTAGCGCTCAAAAGGTTGGGAGTTGCTGCTTTAGATAGCTGCTGAGATCAATCAGGATGAACAATATATTTGGGCCCTAGCGGTCATATGATCTCAGGTGATGTCAGCCTTGTGAGGAAGTCCAGACAGGAAGCAAATCTAGATGGACTACTTCTACTTTGTTGTATGGTTACATTAACAGAAGCTTACAAGTCTAAAAGTACATTTTTTCCCAGTTGCCTTTTGCAGCTTAGAGAGATCCCCTTCTGAGATGTTGATACCACACCCATCTTCCTTCTGCTGGCTAAGCTGCTTCTTATCTGATTGCTCCCCTGACTGTGACTTTTCTCTCCCATCTCTCAAGGTCATTCCCACATACCATTACAGATGATGAGACATTAGATTGAAGTATACTGATGATCTTGCCATTACCCAATGACTTTCTTAGCTCAGGGGTATATGTTTAAACTTAGGTCTCCCACTTCTAAGTTGAAATCCAAGACTTGCCTTCTATTGAGTTGATTAAAGTAGCAATTTTCATCATACTGGCTTCTAACTAAATCTTTTTATACCACTCACACTACCGTATATAAAGAGCAATCTGGTGACAGAGTCACCAGTCATTCTTCTAAAGGCAGCTGCTCTTACTCAAGTGCTTTTGAATGTGGTGTGTGTAATCCTTCCTTCCTTCTTCCTTTCTTCCATGATGATGAGATGGTACACTAGAAATGTGAATCTGTATCTATGTAAATAGAAAGCAGAAGTGGATCCTTCAGATCTGTTGCTAATTCTTTTCAAGAATGAATAGATATTTAAATCCTTGAAAATAGTTCAGTTTATACCACACTGCATTTTCCCCCTGACCACAATTTTAAGATACTTTAATTTTATGATGTGGAAATGTTACATGCTATTGATTTGGTTATTTAAATTGTATTTTGCATCCTTTCTTCCATGGGGGGGGACTACCAGAATTACAATGAAAAGAAAGCATAAATATTATAAATAAGTACATTCCATTTCTGTGTAGGCTTCCAATCTCTTCTTGTTTTGAGTACTAGAACCAGTTTTGCCCACATATTTTAAGATTGATATTGATAAAATTAACGTGTTCTGAAAAGGATGTATAGCATGGTAAAGAATCTACACCAAGCAGGATTTTAGGGAAGAACCTGGATAGGATGTCTGGATGACTGAAGAGCAGTATTTGTAATGCATAGTGCTATCCATGGGGGAGGCTTCAATCTTAAAGTTGCAGCTGTTAGTTTGATTTTTTCTGCACCCCCCTCCCCATCAATAACCCTGGGGCTGAGCATGGTTAACAAGCAGAAAAGTAACTTAAGGGGAGATATAGTGGCTGCCATCAAATATCTGAAGGGCTGCTACAGAACAAGGAAACTGTTCTTAATTGCTTCAAAGTATAAGAATAGAAGAATTGAAAGGGAAGGAAGCTCACAAGGCCAGAAACAATAATATTGTCTGCTAGAATACCAGGGAAGTAGAAAATGTCTTTGCTCTGACAAGTGGATGAGATGATAGCAAGTCTTTATAGTCTTTAAATAGTAACGCTTTTTTGGAAACGTTTTTGTAAGTGTATTCATTTTGGCTGGCAAGTGTTATTTTGTTAAAATTTAGCATGTTCCAAACACTTGACGGACAATTGTTCAAAGAGTTCAAACAGACAATAATTTAAAGAATTCAATGGCATTTATTTTTAGTGAAGGATATAGAGTATTGAAATCATACCCTCTAAATCTAAGTGAAATTATATTATTAGTATGTTTCTATAGGGTGCCTATGTTGTTATGCTGCTTTTAAACCAAAGTAGTTCTTTTAGTATAAGTAGTCAGCTTCAATTTTCAATCTTTGAGTATAAATGGAAAAGCAGCTTAGTAGAAGAAACAGATACCATCCTTGCATCCAAATACTCATTCAGAGTGTGAACAATAAATACACTTCATTTGCCCTCTTTTACAAAGTTGATTGGCTGCATTGCATGGCACATCACTGTATTCACTATGTGATCCCTAATTGCTTGATACCTTGGAATAAAATAGGAAGATCTGAACGCTACATGTGGAACCAGCAGGAAAGCTACTTGTAAGAAGCATGAAAAAAGTGATTTGTCACAAAGATAAGATTAATCCACTGTACTAACAGGATTAATAAAACTCTGCAAGGAGCATGCATGCTCCCACTGTTGATCTAATAGTTTACTTAAATTTATACAGGGACATTTCACTACCTCTCTGTCGTATACATTACTATCTGAATTAGTCCATAGACATGAAAGATTGGAGGACTATTTCTAAAAATTTTGTTGTACCTCATCCTATGATTTTATTTGGTTCCATTTAGAATCAGACTTTTCTCCAAGTTCTCCTTGGACAATGAATCAAGTTCTAAGACCTTAGGTAGCACCCGATCCTGCTCTTACTTTTTATGTCTTTGTCTTTCCTGAATGAATTATTTCATTCATATTTCACCTTTCTATTCAAATAACTAATGATGCCTAACAATATAAACTCATAGAATGTAAGGATGGGAAGGGATTTTGGAGATCATCTTAGTAACCCCCTGTTCAGGGCAGCAACCCAACTATTCTAGCATGTCTGACAGGTGGCTAATCCAACCGCTAAATATTTCTATTAAAGGAGAGTTCATAACTTACCAAGATGGTCTGTTTCACTGTTGAACAGCTCTTATCATTGCCATTTTTTTTCTTGACATTGAAGTAAAACCTACAATATTCCTTCCTAGTTTACATCCATTCTTTCTTGTCCTGCTTTCTGGAACAACTCTGAATACTCTAATTCTGCTCCATCTTCTATAAGATAGCCTTCCAATATATGTTGACTATTATGTCCCACTGCAATCTTCTTTTGTCCAAAATAAACAAACCAGATGCCTCCAATCATTCCTCATATGGTTTTCCTTCCAGGCCCTTATCTTCTGGGTTGTTATACGTCACACATGCTCCAGTAGCTTGATGTCTAGAACTTGGTTGCAGTATTTTAAATGCAGTCTAACCAATGTACAATCGAGAGGAAAAATAACTTTCATCCTGATTCCATACTTTGTTCATAACAGCTGAGATTGTACTTGTTGGTTCGCTTGTTTTTACAGCTCTATCATACTATTGGTTTATGTACAACGTGTGATCCACCAAGACACCGAGATCCTTTTTACAAATCACATTTGTTCATATTTAAATGTACCTTACTCTTTTTGTCCATTATTTTACCCTAACAAGCTCCTCCTGGATCTTCTAAGATGTTTATTCATTCCTTTATCTTTGTGTCATTTGCAGATTTCTTAATAATATATTAACCCCTCATTCAAATAATTTATGAATATGTTAAACAAAACTAGGCCTAGAATGGAAATCTATGATATGCCACTCAATATTTCCTTCCACTTTTATGTACCATGATTAATATACACTCTAATTCAAAGAATTTTAAAGAAAAATATTATAAAACATACATAAAATCAATATCAAAATTAATAAACAATAGGAATTTTCAACATAGGAAATTTTTTTTGTCTTAATTTAAGATATGTTTGCAGAAATGGAAAGTTATGGTTTAACATATTTTTGGTTTCAAAAAAATCTGCCTGAAATTCTGATCCAGGAGGAGAAAATATAAAGAGGGAAGTGTTTTATATTCTGGGGAAGTTATAGGTTAAGGTTGGATTGTCATAGATATAATTATGTATTTATGTTTCAATTTTGTGTAAAAATGATTAATTTGATATCACTAAATTGGGATCAGAGTTAATCATATGCACAAATACTTGGCAACTCTTCTTCCTGTCTTTCATGATAATCTATAAGTCTTCCATGGATCTACCTCAAGTGTTGCTAGGCATAGTTGTTTTTGTAATCCATAATCTGCTTGCATCATATGCAAGTCATTGGTGTGATTCAGATATGTGAACAACCAGTTCTCTGTGTGGATGCCGCTTCCGGAAGTCCATTCTGGGCCTGGGCAACAAAAAATTAGTTACCGGTTCTGCCGAAGCGGTGCGAACTGGCTGAATCCCACCACTGCCATAAGTGCATTATTTTTTTCTTGTTTTCCCATTATATCACAGTTGCAATTAAAATATAGGCATAATAATTATGCAATCATCTATTTAAGAGCGATCTGGATTAACTAAATTGCATGAATAAAAAATCTAATTTTCAAGTTACTTCCATTTTAAATTAATTAATTTGCTTATTCATTTGTTTGTTTTTATTTCTTAAAGTTTGAGTTAATTAAATTTCAATTGTATGTTCTGCAATATGGCTCAACAATAATTTGTTTGTGGGGGTACACATGTTATGTATGTATGTATGTAAGTATATATGTACGTATGTGTATGTGTATATATATATATATATATATATATATATATATATATATATATATATATATATATATATATATATATATATATATATATATATATATATATATATATATATATATATATATATATATATATATATATATATATATATATATATATATATATATATATATATATATATATATATATATATATAATATATATAATATATATATATAATAAAGCAAGAGAAATACATAGTTGGAAAGCGGCAATCAGCTTATGTATATGTCAGTATATGCCAGTATAAGTACAGACTGGAGCAACCTTAGCAAATGAACTTTTTCAGTGCAGCCAAGAATTATTAGCACTCTGTTTCTAAAGTACAGACCCCTATATGATATAGTCATTGCCATTGCTAGATATGATCATTTTATTGCTATGTATGATGATCAATATATTGCTAGGTATGATCAATATATTTTCCCTAATGGTGGCAAAGTCTCAGCTTCTGTAGTCACTTCCAGATCTCAGCTTCCCTCTTTGCAATCTTTTTGTTGTTGTTGCTTTAAAATATGCTCTGCACTCTCTTTGTCATGATGGTAAATTAGTGACACTCCTATTTACACCAACATGAAAGAAACTTGAAGACCCTAAATCATAGCTGAGTGCAGCATATCTGCCTATAGATGCATTTTTCCTAGGAAGTGGAGATGACAGGATGGTTATTATTGCCAGGCGCGTGTCTTAACGCTGCTATTTATGCAGAAAAGCATGCAATTTTTCTAATTCCTTTCTGGCTCCAGGCATGCCTCCTGCTGGGTCCTGCTGCTTGTCGTCTTCTACTTGAACATGTGCCAAATCTTTAATAACCAGTGGTGATCTCAACCTCTTCTTATAATAATTACTCTAATTACTGCCTTAATTCATAATCTATTCTAAAAGGGTCTTGCGGTGGGACTCCAAGCATTGTGGTCTTCAGCACTAGATCGGCGGACAGCTCCTTCCTGTAGCATTTAAAAAAAAAAAAAAGACAGGAAAGCTGCTACCGGTAGCTAAGCTCTCTTCCCAAGGTAGATCCCACGGAGATCCGGGAAGCCGTGGGGTGCGCGAGAAAGGCGCCCAAGCACCTTAAGCGCATGACTCGGAGTTCATTCGCCACTTGCAAACTTCTCGCGTTGGACCAGTAGACTTTGCGCCGCATCCCGATGTCGCTCTCAAAGCCAACTCTGTGGTTTTAAACGGCGGAGATCCTCCCACTTAGAGGCGGGGCGTGGGTGGTCTCAGGGCCTCGGGAGCGCTCATAAAACCCCACCTCTCGTTTTAGGACTGCAGCTGCAATTGGCTAGATGAGGAGGCACTGGAAGAGATGTTAAGCTGGCTGCTTCCACCCATGGCTCTGCACACACACAGGGGCGGGTTGTGCCGGGGACAGCGGGAGGCTGGGCTCCGAGGTGGCGGAGGCGGTGGAGGAGGAGAAAGCGGTGGTGGAGCCGAGGTTTCCCCAGCCTGCTTGCCTACTTCGGTGACCGAGCCGCTCCTGCTGCTGGGTTGCTGCCTGCGGCCGAAGGGTCGGTCCGAGCGAGAGCGGCTGTTGACGCCGCCGGTGGAGATGATGGCGGAGGGCGGCGGCGGGCAGCGCCTCAAGGCGCTGTCCCTGCTCGAGGCAGCCCGCTGCCGCTATGAAAGCCTGCAGATTTCCGACGACGTCTTCGGGGAATCGGGCCAGGACAGCAGCGGCAACCCATTTTACAGCACCACCGCGGAGTCGCGCTCTGCCTCCGAGGAGGAAGACGAGGAGGAAGAAGAGGAGGAAGAGGAGGGCAAAACCCCCGAGGGTGGACGCAGCCATCGGGGCAGGACTGGAGGACGTCAAGGCTCCAAGGCGTCGGCGGCGAAAGACCAGGAGGAAGAGCAGCAGCAGCAGCAGCAGCAGCAGCAAGTACAAGGTGGCTTGGAGGCGAGTTTCCTGGGTCCCGCGGAGCAACAGCGGCGGGAGGAGGAGGAGGAAGGCGAGAGAGGCTGGAGCCAGAGCCTGCGGAACACCCCGACCCCTTCTTTCAAGGATAGCAGCGGTAAATCGACTCGCGTCTTGGAATGACTTGGCGGGTGACTCAGGATGTGTGGGTCTCTGTGCGTGTGCTGCAGAAGTAGGGCTCTCGTTCTGGCGGAGTGTGGGAGAAAGTGGGGTTGACGAGGCAGTGAAGGTCGCCAGCCCCCGATCCCCCCCCAACCCAATACTTCGAAAGCCTCCAGAACTCCACCTTAGGGGAGACGCCCGGACTCAATGCTGGGATAGACTGCTTCTTCCCATTGGGTTATAAGAAGCAGTCTGTTCCTTAAATCAGTTTCCCGTCTCTTCCAAATGCTTTGGACTCCAACTACCATCACTCTTGGCTCAGTAATCAAGAGTCGTGGTGGCTGACCATTGGCAAGAGCCATTTAGCTCAGCTGGAGGTGGGGAGGGTGATGGCTGCCTTAAAGGGTTGCATTTACTTTATTTCCACAGAAGTGTAGCTAGCTTTGGTGACCTTCTGTTGCATTGGAGTGATTGTGATGCCTCTGCTCTTTTTCTGCAAGTGGAAAGAGTCAAGAAGGGGGGGGGGTTGTGGAAAAGCACAGCTGTGTTGGAAAAACAGGGTCCTCAGTTCTAATCCCTCAGGGCAAGATTTCTTTATGGTAGAAAATTGTGCAGTTGCAAGGAGGAGGCAGATCTCCTGCCAATGCCAGTCACTGAATTTGTATTATTGAAATTTTATTAGTGAAATTTCAAGTCCATGTGAATACAATTCAGTGATACAATATGGAGAAGTTAGAAATAATCTATGCCTCCAGATCTACTTGGAGGGCAGATCCTCAAAGTAATTACAAATATATAATGGGTTGCATAGATTCTGAAATGCAAAAATCCTGGGCTACTGAGCTGCCTGGTTTATTATTTTTAAAAGTGCCTTGGAATGTCACACTATAGGTAAAGGGACAGCCATTTACTATAACTGCCTTCACCCTGACATATGTTGGGGCGGCTGGACTTCTGCTAGCTGTTGTCCAAAATATATTTCAAATAATTTGCATCTTCCAAGTAATATGAACTGTGTGGTAGATCAGGACGTTCTTACAGTAAGTATCTGGCTATTCAGCTGCTGGGCTGTGCCAGCTAATTTTAAAGAATTGGGCACTAACCAACCACAAACATCTGAGTATCTTCTGATAATCTGATTTTGGATCTCCAGAATGAGACCCTAGCTCTGAATATCTAATGCATTCTAGTTTACTGAACAAATTCTTCATTTTTTTTTGTAATTAACCATTTGAGAGCTGGGGTGATGAAAACAACTGCAAGTAGCTTTTTAGCTTTAGTTTTCTTTGGTTTCATTTTAATATTGTCAATCTTGAAGGGGTTGCCTTTGGGAAACAGTTGCAGAAACTGAAGTGAATCACTTTTTCTTAGTAGAGTCAACATGCAAGTAAAGCAGGGATATGTTTGAGATTAAGGAGTTGTTGCTCATTGCTTTTGACAATTAGGGGTTAAGTTCCACAATTGAATGTTCCTTATTTAGTTGCCAGGAAGATATAAGATGGTCATATAATATATGGCAAAGAGCCAGCTTTTTAAACTCATCCTATCATGATCTGGTTTTCCTCCAAAACAAGCACATTGAGCCAAGAGTCATTGAATAATGAATTATGAGTTATAAACATGCATGTATGAATCAGCCATAAGGATAATTATGAAAAGTAGAACACATAATGCAGGATTCTGGCATTTTGCAATATTGCACAAATTGGCTGTATGTAAAAAAATCACTGAATTAATGTATGTAGCTTGTTGACCATCTACATCAGATGAGACTTCCAAAGACACCAGTTATGAAAATCAGTTTGATCAGAAACCTATGCGCAATGCTTGACTGGGTCTAACAAATATGACATCTTGCATATGGGCAAGACCAGATGTCACTGGAAGGTGATAGTTTGGGTGAGTGACAATTTTATTTTTGCATTTCACCTTTTACATAATGCAGAATGCCCTAATTATGCCAAACATTCATTCTGCTCAGTTATAGATAGTGAAGACTTTTGGATAGAAGATGATAAAAACAAGTAAAACAAAGCCTCTTTTGACTCCTGATGATTTAATGAACAGATCTGTGGTTTCCTAGCCAACTAGGTGATTTATTATTGCTTTCTTCTGAAAGTTTTTCAAAGTTCTAAATCTAGTCAACAGATTTGGAAGACTTCATAGTCTCTCTTATCCTAGCACTAACCAGGCCCAAATTTGCTTAGCTTCCATGCCTAGACAAGTTTAACCGAGTGCTGCCACCTGCTGAGGTATTTTTTTAGAAATAAGCCTCTTTGGAATTGGTCTGGTATTTATTAAAATTCTGAAGGAGAATAAAGCTTTATTTTCAGAAAATTCTTTTCTAGCCTGGAATATTTTTCTTTGCTATTTTAAAATAAAATATAAAAGTATGGGCAGTGGCCTCTCCAAATTTGGACAAAATTGCAAATCTGTCCAATAGTACAGAAAATATATAGAGCCACATCCCAGAGAAAGCTCCAGCTACCCTACTCTACCCTCAGCCTGGGACAGGGGTAAGGCAACTTTAGCTAGCTCAGGAATTCTGGGAGTTGAAGTCCACAAGTCATAAAAGAGCCAAGGTTGCCTACCCCTGGCCTGGGAGAGCAGTCAGGTTTTTAAGGCACCTGGGACACCATCAAGGAGAAAATCATCCAGTTTTCTGAAGGACTCTCTTTCCAGAGGCAGGCATCATGACAAGAAGGCATGTTTCCAGATTCCTGAAAGATAACATAATTTAACTGAAAGGATTTGAAATGTGCCAAACCTGTTGGTTCATGTTGGCTGAACAGATAAGGCAGCAGATACATGGTCCCTGAAATAACTGGGTCCTAGGTTATGTAGGGCTTTATAGATCACAACTAGAAGCAAATTGGAAATCAATGCAGTTCATAGAACACATAACACTTGGACATATTGAGGCATGCCCATCATTGTCTACACCTCTGCCTTCTGGACTAGCTAAAGTTCTTCAAGAGCAGCCTAATTGAAGTAATTGAGTATGAAAAGGTTAATGCATAAAGTGACTGTCTGAAGGGCCTACTGATTCAGGAAAGAGTACAACTGGAAGTGCGCAAAGACCTTTTTGCCCACTGTTGCCAACCTGCTCTTCAGGCAGGAACTGTAAGTCCAAGAAGATCTCCAGACTGTGCACCACTCTTGAATAGACAAATGCTACCCTTAAAATGGAATCTTCCTGGATCTAGATAGCTACTTTGATCTTGATTGAGCTGGCCACAGTTTCTTCACATCCAAGCAATGGAACGAAACCTTGTCATCTTTATTTGGCAGGCCTGGGGTCAAAAATTAAAATTGGGCATCTTTAGCATACTGCTGATATCATGGGGAGGGAGGTTTGGGGTTTGCTATCATATAGATGGTGAATGAGGGGGGGAGGGTCAAGTCCTGTGATACCCCACAAAGAAGGAGTCTAGGTAGCAATATCCCCCTATCCCTTTAATCAACCAGTTGACTGTGAATGAAGGAAGAGAACTGCAGTAAAGCAATTTCAAACTCCTGGAACTTAGCCAGAAGGACACCATGTTTATGGTTTCAAAAATTGCTGGAGAGATCAAGGACCATAAGGATGGATGTACCACCCCCATCCTGGCTCTGCCACAGATCTTTAGCAAGTATAACAGAGTCTGTTTATTCTAAATTTCAGCCTGAAATCTGTCTGAAACAGGTCTAAATAATCTGCTGCCTGCAGACCTTTTGATGGCTGCCGTGTGACAACCTTCTCAACAACCTTCCCTTTTGTAACTAGTTTGTATTAAGATGCATTGGACAAAATATTTTTTTAAATGCTCCAAGGAACTTCATATTTATTTACCCCTAAATGTGGAACATAGCTTAAGAAACATACTCTCCAAGTTTGTTTATCTATGCTTGAGGAGGCTAACTCATGTAAGATGAAGCTTATGTAGGCTAACCTTATATCTACAAGTTTTCCCTATTGCCCCTAAGATTGGCCAGAGTCTAATCAAACTATATATCAAAATGGGAAATCTGTCTAGACATTTTGGGAAGGTTCCTTTAACTCAGCCAGGCAAAGTCAGTGGTTACATAATGTCAGTGATTGCAATATGGCTGTAGAGAGCAACAGCTCAGGAACTGTACAGTCCAATGAAAGCCAGCCTTTCATTGGAGCAGTAATTTGAGGCTCTCCAGATGTTGCTGAAGTGTAGTTCCTAGCATTCCTCACAATTAGCCTCATTGGCTGTTGCTGCTGGGAGTTCTGTTTTAGCAAAATCAAGAGAGCCACAAGTTTTCTGTCTCCACAGGTTTTAGAGGGCTTACTATAGTTTTTGTTGTGCTTTCATGTCTTAGAGCATGAATAAGTCAAAAGAAACACAACACAATCTCTGAAATTTAGTTTTAGCTCATCCCTGGTGGAATATAAAAATGTGCCCTTTGAACCCCAGTCTCTATATTTAGAAGAAATATAACCTGTTGATTTCAATAAAGCCTACCGCTATTCTTCATAAGGTAAAACCATGGAGTCGGAAAAAATAGTTGAGAACTGAAACACATTCAGGATTGTATGAATTGTATAAATCAAACAAAAAACAACTGCATCATGAAAAAGTTTGTAGAAGTTTATAAAAATGATTTCGTTATTAGGACATTTCTATGCTGGAGGAATTCAGTGTAGCTATTGTTGTTGTTTTTATTAGCTTCACAAGTCTGGGGGAATAGGTGGTGGAAATGCAGTGGCTGGTCCTATGTTATCTAATGGTTGCCTCTGCGCTCATCTGGGGGTAATTATTTACCCACATATGTTGGCAGCACAACACCACCAATGTCCTGTCAGATGGGAACTTGGCATTTTCTACATCTTTTCCCTTGATGGACGGGAGGTTATTATATCCATCTGTTCCACTTGCCTTTACTTTTGAGGGGAAATAAATAATGGAGATTTCAGATGTGTATTTTATGTCAACAGTAAAAAAAGGAAAGACTGTTTCTGTACAGCAACTCCTATTTCCCAGGATTGCTCTAGGACTTACTGCTGGCAGCAGGTAGAAAAGGTTAATTCTGTTAACTCTTACATCCCTGGTTTCATTATCTGGCAAACTGAGGTTGGTTTGTTTCTCCTCAAAGAACCTTGGACTCAGATTATCCTCTTTTAATTCCCACACTGACTGTATGCAAGTATTTGTACATCATGCTGAAAGCCAGTTTGTTGTGAAGGCTGAAGGCCAGAAACTGGGAGACTCTGAGTCCTGCCTAAGGCAGAAACCCAGTGGGGTGTCCTTGGGCCAGTCTGTCTTTACATTTGTCCTGAGCCAGGAAAAATGCAGATTTGTTCATGTGGTGGCCAGGAGTCAAAACTGATTCAAAGGCAGCCCCTCCTGCAACTTTGTGTTAGTTCTCTTTGAGCTAGTTAAACATATTGTGTAAACTGGCTTATTGACTAAATTCACCTATTATATTTAATTATGGGAGGAGGAGGAGAGAGAGAGACAGAGACAGAGATCAAGATAGTAGACATGAGAATCCAACTGAATCAGTACCCCTCTGTATGTGAATGTTATGCTGATGCATAGACAAAGGGGTGGGAGGCTTTGACCATGTGGTCATGTCTGCTGTCTAGTCCTCTTACCCCACCCCAACTATAGCCATCCCTGCTTTATTATGAATTCTTTAGTTTTCTTAAATAAATCAAAATAGGCTTGGATTGCAGTCAAAGCTAAATAAAACATGTTTTGACTCAATGTGCATGTAAATCCAGTCTCTGCTTCTTGATAATAAAATAAAAAAGAGCATTCTATTGGTGCTTCAGCTAGTCAAATTTTCAAGTCAGGAATGTATGAAACACAAAGAACTGAGGCCTTGATGTGTGTTGTCATGACTAAAAATCTGTGTATACCCTTAAGGAAAGTGAAATCTCAGTAGACCAGAGTTAAAGGTGAAAATGTACTCCTACCTTCAACCAACTTCACATTAACACATTTGTTACCATTTGTTTTGTTGTACATTGTAGCATTTTGGGCATTTAATAGTATTATTTAAAGCCACACTCACAGACGTATAAATTAACAAGCTTGAGCAAAAGATATATTATCATCAAACAGAGACAAAGTTCACTGAAGCAGTTAGCCATGGAGTCATTTACTCCGTGATAATGTCATTAGTCATTCTCTTACTAGAAAAATGCTTAAAATGAATTGCCAATTTTGCCTTAGAGGGAAGAGTCTAAAACAGGGGTGTCAAACTGCTGGCCCTGGGCCAGACGCGTCATCTGGAAGCTGCGCCCACCCCATTGCCGGCAATGGCAAAACCATCCCGATACGTTGCGTGACGTCATGTGACATTGCGAGTTTGACATGTCTGGTCTAAAAGAAGGTTTTAAAACGGATCCTCATGATTCCAGGTGGCTTCAATGAACCTTTTCCA
Source organism: Bothrops alternatus (assembly GCA_034064705.1). Taxonomy (NCBI): domain Eukaryota; kingdom Metazoa; phylum Chordata; class Lepidosauria; order Squamata; family Viperidae; genus Bothrops; species Bothrops alternatus. Next base: position 16,270,143 of record JARGCV010000023.1, read on the forward strand.
TCTTTTTATACAATTGCAAACTTGTTGCTCCTATATTTTAGGAGAGGAAGCAAATATCTAATTTAAACCAGGTTCATATTGTAGAGTATATAATAAATATATTCTATATAACAAATAAAGTAATGCAGTGTTTTATATCTAATGGTGAGTTAATGCTGAAAAAGAATGGTTTTTTGATTCAGTAGGGGTAGTGTGAAGAGAAGGGAGGACATATATTTTGGCTGGTTTCCTTCTCTCATAGGGGCGGTGCAGTGGCTCAGTGGTTAAAATGCTGGGCTTATTGGATGGAAAGCTGGCAGCCCAGGTTTGAGACCCGAGCGCATGTGGCAGGATGAGCTCCCATCCTTGTCCCAGCTCATGCCAACCTAGCAGTTTGAAAGCATGCAAATGAGAGCAGATAAATAGGTACCACTTCAGTGGGAAGGTAACAGTGCTCCATGACATCATGCTGGGCACATGATCACTGAATTGTCTTCAGAAAACGCTGGCCCAATGGCCTTGAAAGGGAGATGAACACCACCTTCTATAGTTGGTAACGACTGGTGGAGCAAAATCCACAGGGACTCCTTTACTTCCTCTTATACAGCCCCTCCCTCTGCACTTCTTCAGATCTACCCCATACAATAGATAACTTTCCAGAACAGTGCCAGAGTTGGCAAAAAGGACTATAGGGACAGCAGGAAGGGTGGAAGAAAGAATTAGTGAAATTCATCTCTCTCCCTTTTTTTTTTTTAAATAACAAACACTTCTGTGGGATTAAACAGCTTTCTGTCAATAGAACAATTCTGGGTAAAATTAGATTGTTCAGACAAATGAAGTTATTGGGATTAGATGGAATGTGAAATGAATAATCTTCAAATGAATACCTACAAATTGCCGCTCAACCCAATCTTGCCAGAAGACTGGAAAAAAGCCTATTTTTCAAGAAATAATTCTTTGCAAGCAGGAGAATGCCATGAAATGAAAGAACAAGTTTTCTCTGACAAAATTTCAAGAAGAATTGGGCTTCTTGTGCATCCCCAATGTCTACCATTTCTTTGAATATTCACAAACCTGTGAAGAAAGATAGTAATAGAATAGACATTAAATATTTTGGATGTTGTTAAGCCTTATAGGTTGTCTGGACAAGAAGGACAACAATGAAGACCAGCTCTGTCTAGGGAAGGTTCTTTCTGAATCATTTCCCATGACCTGCATCTGTGGGCCAAGATGCCTTTTGCGTGGCAATTTTCTAATCTGTAGGCTCTTCCCCCAGCCACCCAAGGACATGCCCACATACTGTATCATTACAGGGTTCCCATGAACAGCTCTTACTTAAAGCAGCTAGGTAAGCAAATATGTTCTCTTTGGTCCAATAAGTGCTTAATAGAAAAGGCACTAGACAGAAAAGATAATTTCCACAAAGAAGTAATGGGAACTAGATAAGTGTATGAGGCAGCCACACTTGGCTATGTGAAGATGGTTTGTGCCAGTAGTGAAGCCAGTGGTGGGATTCAAATATTTGTACAACTGGTTCTCTGTGTGGATGCTGCTTCCAGAAGTCCATTCTGGGCCCGGGCAACAAAAAATTAGCTACCGGTTCTGCCGAAGTGGTGCGAACCAGCTCAATCCCACCACTGGGTGAAGCCCGGAGGAATCACATTTTACTTTTATGAAGGTGTTTCACCATCGTTCCAAGGCCTCATCTGGAAATTCTGCCAACCAAAAGAGGATTTTGTCCATGCAAATTGATAAAACTTTGAAGGGGCTGGAGGTGAAGTGATACAGATAGTTTTGATTTTTTTAGAGGTAAAGTGTGTGTGATGGATGCTGCTTCTCCAAAAATGTTTCAAAGCTGCATACACATTAGCTGAGCAGAGGCATTTCCTTTACTCACAATCCTAGCCAGGGCATCAGATTTTTGGCTGCTGAAAGTCAAGTAAAAAGGTCCCCCCCCCCGATCTGGCTGAAAAAGGTAACAAAGGTGGCAGATGAAATCAAACGTAAGAAGGATACACTTTCCCAAAGCGATAACCATTGGAAAAGCATCATCAACAGGTCATATGTAAATATAGTTGAAATAATATGTAAATAATAATATCAGATGTAAGTAAAGCCACTTAAGCCAGTTGCCTAAAATATTCTGTGGCTTTGTCATGGCAAAGACTTCTGAGATGATTAAACCTAGGAGAAATCTAAAGGGAACACTGAAGTGATAAAGGTATAGCACTGGGCTATGGCAGGATTGGAGTCCACCCATCTAGTGAGAACATCCAGTTGCAATAGACTAGATACAGTAGATAGACCATGTATAAGAGAAACACCAACCAAACAAAAGGTACTCGGAGTATACTTGAAGAGGGAAGGGAGGAGGGAAGAACGTTTACTAAAACAGATGTTTACAGAGATTAATACCTAGTGTTGTATGCTATGTTCTAGGATGATTGTTTAGCAATAGGATCTTTGGTTTAATGTTGATCACATTAATATGGAACCAGATAAGAGAAACACCAATCAAACAAAGTGTAACAGGAGTATAGTTGAGGCTAGACGCGAGGGGTGGAAAAAGGCTTGCTAATTCAGACGTTTTCAATGACTAATGCTTGGTATTGTATGTCAGGTGCCATGATGATTGCTGCACAATGTGTTTTTATGTTCGGTGTTGATTGTTTTAATAAAAGAATTTTATATATTAAAAAAAAAAGAAAATCCCGTCTCTCTCTCTCTAAAATGAGAAAGGAGAGGAGGCTTCCCACCCCCACCCCACTCCACCACCTTGGATTGTAAAGCTGCCTCTTTTATGGATTAAAACACTAACTGTATTTTAAAAACTTTTTTAATTTGCTGCAGGGAGGATACTCATCAAGAAATTATTCCTTGTCCTGGTGCCAGCAGTGTAAAAATCCCATCTCTTATGTCTACCACTCTCTCTACATTTCCATATTATTCGTTTACAAATTCAGTCACAATAGGAAGAATTGGGAATTTAAATTGTCTCATGGGAACTGGTTTGTCTAGTTTGAGAGTGACATACAATGTTCTTTGACAATGTATACATAAATACAAAACCACTGCAGTTTAGTCTCATTAAAGAGAACAAATGTGTAGTGTAGCACTAGAAAGTAGAAAGTCTACTCTACGTGGACCTTGACAAAGCAACTAACTTTCAATAATGCTGGGATCTTCAAAAGGTAATAAATAGATTTAGAAAAGAAAAATTCACAAGACATCACAATCAAGAACATCTGGGCTCATTATTTTCACTTACATCAGCAGAAATTACATAGTGATGGCAAGTACATAGTGCAAAAATATTTAGCCACATTTGTTAGTCTCTAATTGTCATTTTGGTATCTAGCTGTACTTTTTTTTTTTAACTGCAAAAATAAGATTCATTCATTCACTCAATTTTGATGCAACTGACTCCAATGATTCTTGAAATGTCTCATGAAATGAAGAATAACATGAAAACAACAAGTAACTAGGAATAGAATAAAAATCAACCCAGGGTAATGGGCAGTGAGAATAACCTTGAGAAACAGGAAGAACAGCTGCAACCAAGGCAATGATCACTTAAGAGGAATTTGAGTCTGAGGCAGAAGCAAAAGGCACTTTCTAGAGCAGCGGTTCTCAACCTTTTTCAGGCCGCGACCCCAACCTGAACCGCGCATGCGCACGTGACGGCCCGCATCGTGCATGCGTGCCACGATGACCCGCATCGCACATGCGCGCCGTGCACGTGATGGCCTGCATCGTGCATGCATGGCGCGATGGCCCACATCGCGCATGCACGGCATGCACACGATTGCCCATATTGCGCATGCGCGGCACGACGGCCTGCATTGAGCATGCACAGCACACGCACGACGGCCCGCATCACACATGTGTGGCACGACGGCCCACATCGCGCATGCACGGCACGCGCACGACGGCCCGCATCGCGCATGTGCGGCTTGTGCGTGACTGCGCGGTGCTGCCCCCTCCGCCGGCCGAGGGGAAAAGGGGAAAAAATGGCGGACTGCCTTGTTTGGCGACCCCCGTGAAATGGTCGTTCGACCCCAAATGGGGTCGCAACCCACAGGTTGAGAACCGTTCTAGAGGGTGATCAGCACTTTGAACCATACTGGGAACTACTTTGCCCATCAGCACAGCTCATGAAGCAAAAAGGTCAAATGTGGGCATGCTGAGCCAAGGCCATCACAACCTGCTACCCTGCACTCTGGATCTGTTGGAACTTCCAGCTGGTGTTCAAGAACACTCCCATGAGAGCTCATTGCAATTGTCAAAGTGCAAGATGACAAAGGCATAGAATGTAGAATAAAGGGATTGGAAGAGACCTTGCAGGTTTTCTAAATCAACCCCCTGCTTAAGCAGGAGATCCTATACCAGCGGTTCTCAACCTGTGGGTTGCGATCCCTTTGGGGGTCAAACGACCCTTTCACAGGGGTCGCCTAAGACCATCGGCAAACACATATTTCCGATGGTCTTAGGAACAGTGATTCCCAGGCGCCGGAGGAGGGGGGGAGTACATAGGGCCGTGGCTGCATCTCCTGTCCTCCCTGAGCAGCCCCTTCTCAGCGCTCCTCTCCTAAGAGGGAAATCCCGTGGGGACCAAAGCGCTTGCTGCCTGGGAAGCCCGCCTGGGAAGCGCGTCCGAAGCGCAGGTTTGGAAGAAAGCAAAAGGAGCGAACAGTTTATTTTATTCCTGGCCGCTCTTCCAAAAAGGCACTGCTGCTGCTGCCCGAGACCTTGTTGGCAAAAGCCCTTCGGTGGCTTGGCTTCAGTGGCCCTTCCCCCCTGCCCCTTCCCCGGCCTTAGCTTTGTGCACTTTTTGGATTTGTTTGCTCCTGCTTTTATAAAGTGGCCTCGTGGCAGGTCTCTCCAGAAGCGAAGCGCCAAGCCTTTCTCCTCCTCCTCTCTCCGTTTTTTATTGTTGATTGCTCGCCGAGCAAGTCACCTTTTTCTTGGCATGTGCATCCGGGATGAAATGTCAGCATGGGGAGCTGAGCTAAAGAAACACAGTTCTTGTGGCTCAAGTCTTACTTTAGTTTTAAAAGCTTGGGGTGTGTGTATTATATATTTAAAAAGGTGGATGCTGCGTGGTGCCCTGCAGTCTTCTTCCCAGCCCCTCTCTTCTCCTCTCTCCCTCCCCCGCCTCCCAGGGATTCGGGATCTTCCGAGAATTGCCCATTAAACTTTCCTGGTTAAGGTTTTTTTTTCCAGAGTGTATTGACCTGGGATGATGTGTTTGGTAAACCAAATGATTCGTGAAGCCTTTGTGTGCAGAAAGAAGCCGGATTCTTAATCCGGATTGGCATTTTGGTGACTCTTGCCAGGTGCTCTTGAATGCATTGTTGGTTTTCTTCAAAAATGAAATGCTGGGCACTGCCTCCTTTGTGCTGTTGTTTATCTTCTTGGTTCCTTCCCTGCGTTGTTATTGTTCTTCATGGATGAAGTAGTACTTTTGGCCAAGATAGCAATCTTTGGGAGCTACTAAGAAAAGCGTGTGTACAGATGTCTCAGGGCTATCATTGGAACCATTGCGATAAATTAGTAATATAACTTGCATGAGGAGAGAGCATACTGCAGAAAAAAAGGGCATTGTGTATAATTTATCACATTTTTATCCCACTTTTTTCTCTGGGGGATTAAAATGATGTATTTATTTGGTTCCCACAGCAACCTTGTTAGGTAGGCAGGCCCTCTGAGAGAGATTGGCCCAGAGTCACCATTTAGGTGGTTGGTCCAGAAACATAAAGTATGGACACTGTCCTCAAGTAATTCTGGAAAAGTGTGTCCATGTATTTATTAAACATATGTATTTAAATATATGATGATACTTGAAGAGAGTATCTGTGTAGGAAAAACAATGGTTCAATTTCAGAAACAAATACCATGTTCCCTGCATATCAGATATTTACATTACAATTCATAACAGTAGCAAAATTACAGTTATGAAGTAGCAACGAAAATAATTTTATGGTTGGGGGTCACCACAACATGAGGAACTGTATTAAAGGGTCGCGGCATTAGGAAGGTTGAGAACCACTGTCCTATACCATTCCAGACAAATGGCTGTCTATTCTATTTTTGAAAACCTCCAGTGATGGAGTACCCATAACTTTCAGAGGTAAGCCATTCCACCGATTAATTGTTCTCACTGTCAGAAAAATTCTTCTTAGTTCTAGGTTCCAGAAAGCAAGACAAGAAGCAATGGATGGGAATTAATCACACAGACAGAAGCAACCTAGAACTAAGGAGACAGTGAGAACAATTAACCAGTGGAATGGCTTGCCTTCTGAAATTGTAGTTGCTCCATCACTGGAGGCTTTTAAGAAAAGATTGGACAACCATTTGTCTGAAATGGTATCTTTTACTTGAGCAGGGATTGGATTAGAAAAACTCTAAGATCCCGTCCAACTCTGTTATTCTGTTAGTTTGGATCTCTCTTTAATGATCTTCTTATCCTGTCTGAGGTACTTTGGAAAATAGGTTGACGCCTTCTTCTCTGTGACAGCCCCTCAAGTACTGGAAGGCTGCTATCACATCACCCCTAGTTATTCTCTTTATTATACTAGATATACCCAGTTCCCTCAATCGTTCATAGTATGGCTTAACCTCCAGACCCCTTATCATTTTCTCTGCACTCTTTCTAGGACAGTGGTTCTCAACCTTTTTCAGGTTGAGACCCCACTTGCCCCGCCCATGCGCGCGCGATGAAAAAAAAAATAAAAAAATGGCGGACCGCGACGGGCCGATCCGCGCATGCGCGGCGCGTGCGTGTTGGGCCGATCCGCGCTATTACTTCCTTTGATCTGTCTGAAGGAGTGCCTGATCCAGAAAAAAGTGCTACTGGTATAACCAGGTGGAGCTCTGCAAAGGCCTTCTTTGCCACAACTGTCAGCTGCTCCTTTGAACTTTCTGAGATAGCTTCTTCTAATTTGTTCATTTAAAATTATGTTAAGTAATACTAAGGATATATAATTATACGCTGAATAATCACAAAATAATCTGTTTATGGCAAAGGGCCTGCTTATTTAATGCAGGGAATATCTGTCTCCTGTAGTTTCTGCCCATCCTGCATGATCAGACAGAGTTGGCGTGCTTTAGGTCCCATCAATTAAACAATGCCATCTTATAAGATCCAGGAAGTGGCCCTTGTCTTCTCATGCTTGCCCTCTGGAACAGCATACCTAAGGAGGTTTATATGGCCTCTACCCTGACCTTGTTTAGATGGTTCCTAAAAACTGGCTTTTCCGCTGGGTCTCTTAAAGGAATGTTTTATACACAGGTAGCATATTTTAATTGCTGTTTCGGGACATATATCATTCTTGTTATTTGTTATATTGTTATGGATTTATTTTTTATGTTGTATGCTGCCCACAGTCATTACAGACTTGAGCAGCCTTAGAAATGTGATACATTTCACCCCTATGGAGGTATGTAACTTTTTTTAAGGATTTTTTTTTTTTTTAGAAGATCATCCAAGAGTTTGAAGCATTCAGAAATGGTGCAAAGTCAGAAACAAGTCCCCTTCCTCTTGGGATAAGTATACAGATAGGTATAAATCAGTGTCTTGAAAACTGTGTACACACATGCAAAGAATAAAGGATTTTTTTTTAACATAGTGGATTTCTATATGGGGTGAGAAATTATATATTTCTAAGCAGAGGTAAGGGGCATGATAAGGTTATACTCTTAATGAGAGAGGGAAACAAACATCTGAGGGCTGATCATAGCCAAAAATCTCTTCTCTGTCTAGCTTTAGTGACATCTTTTCCCCAAATTTAGCTAATGCAGCTCTAGGTGCATACTGTTTTTTATTCTTTTTATTATGAAATTTGATTCATTCATGAAGATGAATGAAAGGGGATGGATTGTTTGCTACAACAAATCTTTTGCCAATTACTGGGACATTATATGCACAGTCAACTTGACTGTGTGATGAATGAGCTTGGCTTAGTTGGTCTTGCTTCATATGTATAGTAATAGCTCTCAAAAGTGGAGAGAAAAGAAGGAATGTTGGTTAATACTTGATCTTTGCAAATTCTATGATGGTCAGGGCAACCTGGCGATCTCCAGACATATTGGCCTGCAAATCCAGTAGGAAGTAACAGGTGGATGGAATACTAATTTTATCCTGTTTCACTATTGTCCTGTTTAGGATTCTGGCTGAACAGAACTAAAAAAATAGGATTTATTGACCGTTCTTCTTTAACAAGAGCTGTGGTGGCGCAGTGCTTAGAATGCAGTATTGCAGGCTAATTCTACTGACGGCCAGCAGTTTGATTCTCACCAGCTCCAGATTGACTCAGCCTTCCATCCTTCCGAGGTCTGTAAAACAAAGACCCAGATTGTTGGGGGCAATATGTATAAACCACTCAGAGAGGGTGGTAAAGCACTATGAAGCAGTATATAAGACTACATGCTATCACAATTGCTACAATGGCACTGAAAAAAGGTGACTTTTGACCATTTTCCTCACTCTTGGGCTCAATTGTAGTCGTAAGATGAGGATTACCCTGTACAGTTCACAGAAGGTAGCTGAATACATAGGAAAAATATGTCAGAGACATAATTATATCTTTCCAACTTGGAGGAAATAAGAGCAGTTTGTCTCTTACCACTGCTGTGGTGGTGTAGTGGTTAAAATGCAGTACTGCAGGCTACTTCTGCTGACTGCCGGCTGCCAACAGTTCAGCAGTTTGATTTTCACCAGCTGAAGGTTAACTCAGCCTTCCATCCTTCCGAGGTCAGTAAAATGAGGACCCAGACTGTTGGGGGCAATATGCTGACTCTGTAAAACCGCTTAGACAGGGCTGTAAAGCACTCTGAAGTAGTATATAAGTTTAAGTGCTATTGCTATTGTCGAACTTCTGAAGCAAGTAGGGACAGCACTATCTGACTTTGCTGCAGGGAGAAACTCTTCAGGTTGAACATTGCTGTGAGCTTTATCAACATTGTAAGCCTGGAGATACTTAAAAGTTGTTTCCAAAAGAGGCCTTTTGTCCTAGTCTACCTTGTACGTTTCAGTAAAGGCAGTAAATCTTTCAGAAAGATTTTGTGCAAAGGCTTCCAACTCTCTCTTATTCAGGAGTCCAAGTTCTTATTGATAGAAGCAAATTGCTCAAAAAGCAAAATAACTATTTGAGCTTACTGAACAACAAGAGGAAGTATTGCCTTCCAATAAATTCAGTGGAGCCACCTTGGGTAAACAGCCTTTCCCAGTCCTCTTTTCTGCATAGTCTTGTTTGTTTCCTCCAGGGAAAGATTGAAGGCAAATGAGGTCCAGGCAGAAGAAGAACATCATGGCTTCAAAATCTAAGGGACTGGTTTGGACAAAACCCAGCAGCACTTTTTCGTGCGGCTGCTGATAAAAACAGGATCACCAACATGATCGCCAATGTCCGATAACGGATATGGCACAAGAAGAAGTAGAAGATAGGTGTAAAATAGAATCTGAAATAGAAAAGTGGGAAAGCAAATGAAGAAACTGGGAGGGAATTGGATCACTTACAATAGGTAGGTCACATTTCAAGCAAGACTTAAAGCTCTAACAGATGTTGGCTTTCTATTTTGTTTCAAGGTCCCATTCAAGCATTTCAGTGATAGAAATAATGGTAAAAGTAGAAGTTGGCTTACATGCATTTTTCAGAGTTCCTGATGTATCTAAACTGGATATAAACATACCGATACAAGTGTTATGCCTGAAACCATTATTTTTATTGGATCAGTGACAATAAAGTGATCAAGATTCTGAATCTAATATTTGGACATAATTAATCTATTATGTAATTGTAAGCAAATTGGAATTCTGTTCTTTGAATTAGAGTGAGCTAGTCTGTTATTGGCATTTGTGATGGAATTGCCAATGGTATGTTGTGTACAGTATCAGCTCCGTAATAACTGCTCCATTTTATAGCTGTTTATTACTGACTGAAAACAGTTATTTCTTGAGGGTAAAGATATGATTGATGGAAAGGTTGTTGTTAATTACATATAATGAAACTCATATGCAGGATAGATATCCGAGTGAACCAAGCTGGCCAGTGGATGGCATTTTTGAGAGGTTTACAGCCAAAGGAACAGCTCATGTACTTTGATTCCACAAAAAGCAGAGTAGAATTTGAAGCAGAGAAATAGTTTTGGGTGAAAAAGAAAAATGTCCAGGAAGAAAGATGTGTGATATCCTGTTATATACCAGTTAGTTCAGAGGAAATAGGATCAAGATGATTTCTGAGACAGCACTGACTTTGAGGGACTAGCTATGTCTAGCCCAGGGTAGGCAACATTGGCTCTTTTATGACTCGTGGACTTCAACTCCCAGAATTCCTGAGCCAGCATGGCTCAGCTTGGAAACTCCCTTTCCCCTCAGCATGGCTGGCTCAGGAACTCTGGGAGTTGAAGTCCACAATCATAAAAGAGCCAAGGTTGCCCACCCCTGATCTAGCCTACCAAGAGTTAGGGTTAGTGTTAGGGAGGGACATGATACTTCCAGTATGTGAAAGGCTGTTACAGAAAAGAGGGGATTGACTTATTCTCCAATCACAGGAAGGCAGGACAAGAGGTAACCGGTCGTTTGTTAAAGAGAGACCCAACCTAGAACTAAGGAGAAATTTTCTGACAGTGATTACAATGATCAATGAAATAACTCGCCTCCTGGAGTTGTGGGTGCTCCATCACGGGGGGGGGGGGTTCAAAAACACAATTGACAACCATTGAGCCAGGATGGTATATATTCTCCGGCCTTGAGCAAGAGGTTGGACTAGAAGATCTTTGAAGTTCCTTCCAGCCCTATATTCAAGATCTTTCATCCTTGGTCCCTAAAGAGGTAAGCTTCTAATTCATTGCCAGGCACCAATCACTAGTTAAAGTCCTGACTAGCTCACTACCAGCTTATTTAAGGGATCTTCTTTTCCCAAAGTAAATTCCACCCTAGTTCTTCATAGCCAGAAGGCTTGATCCATGTCTCAGTCCTTAGCAGGCAGCTTCCCCTTCTTCCCACAAACAACTCTTTCATGGCTTCCTCCGACAGTCCTAATCCCAAATCCTTACAGAGTTATGGAGTATGGATTCACATGATAAATTATTCACTCTCCCTTGCCTGATGGGAACTCTGTTTGACAGTCCAAATCAAATGGAAGACAGAGAGACAGATCTATGTTTACACCAGAAAATCCATCTGCTGTTATTTTGTCACAAAGCAAATAATTTTAAGACTTCAAATAATCGACTTTAATAGCTAGAAACATAATTAAAGGGATGATATCATGCCAAGGGGCCTTGGATCACATCCAAGGTCAAGAAAGCAGGAGGAAAAACCTGTTCGCTCAAATTCTTTTATTTACAGTATAAAGAGACCTTAATGGATGCCATTAAAAAGGTTTTTGGATGTGTTTCAGATAGATTGCACTGAATCAATTAAGGTAGTCTATTAGCTGTCATCCAGATACAGGTCCTCACATTCATTCTGATCCCACTGTCATTGAATTTCTTTGGAGAGCTAATCAAAATTAAAATATTACAAAGAGAACAAATTTGGAATAAGAGGAAAAGAGGGTTATGTTCTTTTTGGATTTTCCTTTCAATGTGATACAGATGCAAAGAGAATTCTAGTTAACTCATCTAAAATTTACCACAGTTACCCTATGGTAAGATGGGTGGCCAATAAATTTGATAAACAAACAAATAAATAAATCTTCTATATCCTGAGATATTTGGTTGTCCACGAAAATTGGCAAGAGGCAATAACTCTGAAAGGCTACTAATTATCTCAATTCACTCAGAAATGTTATTGGTTTGGAGGGTCAGTGAGGGTCTATCAATCATCATCATCATCACCATCATCACCATCATCATCACCACCACCACCACCATCATCATCATTATCATCATCTTTCCTGTTCTTTTATCTTTTACAAATAGATCAGATAATACTAAAATTACTCTAGGAGCCATTCAAAAAGAATATGCTCCTCTCCCCTCCCCAGTCACAGTGTTCCACATCCAGGAATTTAATGTAATGGAAATATAAAGCAGACCAAGTGTACACATGTAGTCCTCAAGTAGCAACTGTTCAAAGTTATGACAAGTGCTGAACAAAGGGAACTCACAATGGGTCCTCAAAATCCTGGCTGTTGCGGCATCCCCAGAGTCACACAATTGTGAAATAGGTGCTTGGTGCCTGGCTCATGATTACAATGTTATAGTGAGCTGCAGTCTCATGATTGCAACTTCCGACATTCTCTGCTGGCTTCCCACAAGCCAAGTTAATGGGGAAGCTGGCAGGAAGTACAAAGTAATTCCCGCTCCTGTTGCTTTTTTAACCCATCCATGCTCTATACTGCAGGGGTAGCACAGCTGGCTCAGGAATTCTGGGAGTTGAAGTCCACAAGTCTTAAAGTTGCCAAGGTTGCCTACCCCTGCTCTATAGCATCAGCCTGTGCTCCAGAGCACCTCCCCACAGTACCTTCTCCCCTCCCCCCATGCACTCAACCACCTTGCTTGTCTAGGGCTCCTGCCTCACTTGAAATATGCTCAAGACTTATTTATTTTTTAACATCCTGTTCGATGGCTAATTTAGTCGAGATTTTGGAAAATTGCTTCAGTTTTACTTTCTGGTTGCACACAGAAAGCAAAAATTATTTTCTTTCGATAAAAATATCCTAGGTATCCCAAATACTTGAGAAATTATATTTTAATAGTTCCTTGCTGGAAGAGACACAGCTTGTGGATCAACAAGATGATGATGGTGATTTTAATTTATATGAGCACTCATGTATCATATGACTCTAGGTAATTTACAACATTAAAATGGCCCCCAAAATACATCTGTAATAAAAATGCAGCAAACTAGTAGAGACATACTTGATATACACAGCACTAGTCTTAGTAATTCAGAAAGCACACATTAACATATATTGTTGGCTCATGTATCATCATGCCCAAAGCTCTAGGAAAAAGTCAGGTTAACCACTGAAACTATCCAAATCTTGATGGAGATGTTATTCCACAAGGCAGGTGTAACAACATAGAAGTAATACTTCCTGGCTCCTTTAAGATGGTACTACTTAATATACAGGATGTTTAGATAGCAATAGCATTTAGACTTATATACTATTCCATAATGCTTTACTGCACTCTCTGGGCAGTGTACAATGTCAGCATTATTTGCATATTGCTCTCAACAATCTGGCTCCTCCTTTTATCAACTTCGGAAGGATGGAAGGCTGAGTCAACCTTGAGCCCCATCAGGATTGAACTCCAGGCTGTGGGCAGTTTGCCTGCAATACTGAATGTAACCAATGTGCCATCAGTTTGAGGATGGTTAATTTGGGATTCAAAGCATTGATTCTTTAGTCCAGGGGTGTCAAACTGCTGGCCCGTGGGCTGGATGCATCATAGCGAAACTGCGCCCACCCCATTGCCGGCAATGGCAAAAAAGTCATGATACATCGCAACACATCACATGATGTTGCAAGTTTGACACCTCTTCTTTAGACTATGCGTCTTGGCAGAAAAAGATATATGTATCACAGTGAGGAACCCTTGAAAGGTTGAATGATGCCTCCAATGTTATAAGTCCCAACAGATGACAGTACTGCTTAGCATCTTCTTTCATTTCAGTTAGTGGGAAGTTGCTATAAAGTTAATGAAATAGTAGCCTGCCATAAATACCTGTCAGCACACATTAAGCAACATGCCATGATTGAATTTTTGAGGATGAAAGAGTCCCTCCAATTGAAATTCACTTGTTGGAATTTGCAGGTAGTTTATGACGATGACTGTGTTAACGTGAGTACTGGGTAACGCTGGGCTAAAAATATGCAAAGATGATGAACCAGGAAAGATGGATTTGTGTGATCAACAACAAAGTGGATGGCCTGTGACAACAACCAATGAGTTTCACATGAAAAAGTTTGGTAAGAAGATTAAGAGTAATTGGCAGACGACTCAAAGGAAAATTGCTGTCAACCTTGGCATTTCGCGAGAATGCATGGGTCACATTATTGATGGCCTTCAATATCAAGAGATTAGTGCATGATGGGTTCCTCATATGCTGATGACAAAGCTGAGACATTCAAGAGCTGAAATAAATCAGCAACTCTTGTTACCCTTATCACAATGAAGATGATGAATTTTTTTTACGGTATTGTGTCAGCTAAAAAAACATGACTCCCAAAATGAAGTATTAATCCATTGAATACCATGGAATTACAACCTAGGGCCTAGGCTTTGGTAGGAAAACACTTGAATGTGGTTTTTTTGGGGGGGGGAGGGATGCATTGTTTTTCAAATAGCTTTCATTGAGCTTGGCACCACTATCAATTTACTGTATAGGTAGTCCTCAACCTATAACCACAATTGAATACTGAAACAAAAAAAAAATCCCTTGGATCATAACGGTGTCATTAATCTTAATCAACTCTTATGTAATGAGGTTTTAAAAACTTTTGAGACTTTTACAAAAGGAATGGAATTGACCTGCAAAGATTAAATGGTAAAGCTTACGGTTAAATATTTGTTAAAATATTTCCCTGTTCCTTGACAAAATTAACAATATAAGTCAAACCCCCACTTCTGCCCCTTTTGCCTCCACAACAATCCAGGTGTTTTCTCTTTTAATTTCCTTCTGCCAGGCTGTATTCGCTTTTATGTGACTTTTTTTTTCAGTCCGCACGTTGTATGTCAGGTCTGTCTTTTCCCAGACCCATTTTTGAACTCAGTGTTTCTTCTTCTACCATGCCAAATTTGGTCCATATCTATTCAATTCTCAGAGAATTATCCAGTGGATGGATAGAAACAAATGAACAGATGAATCCCCTGTACATAGTTTGTTTTGAACATTCTGTTGGGTTGGAACAAATAAAAAGTAGAGTTTTCAAGAGAAAAAGCTATTGCAGGCATCTATGAGGAGACCAAAACCAAAAGCTTCTGATCCTGTGGACATTCCTACTGCTGCTGTCTGAGTAATCACTCATGTAGGTATCACTGTATCAGTGTTCCTTGCAATAACAAGCTCTCTGTAGTTTTGAATATCACAATTTCCTTTTGTTGCATAGGGTAATTCTAACCCTGCATCGCTAATATTTGGACTGGACGACTGGAGCATACTCATGACTGCAACATGACTACCATTTTAGTTCTTTTGGAGTTGAACCCATGTAGGAAAATTGTAGGCAAATGGCTTGGTCAGGCAGCTGCTCAGTCATAACAAGAAAATTAAGCTTGATGACAAGCAGCTCTCCAACTGCTCCTTTCCAATGTGTTGTAGCCCTCAGCTGAGTAACCAATTTATCAGAGCCAGTTTGGTCTAGTGCAGCGGTTCTCAACCTTTTTCAGGCCGCGACCCCGACCTGCGTCGCACATGCACGGTGCGACCCCGACCTGTGCCGCGCATGCGCGCCGCGACGACCTACACCGCGCATGCGCGGGCGACGACCTGCACTGCACATGCATGGTGCTACCCCACGTATGCACGGCGCGACGACCTGTACCGCGCATGCGTGGTGCTGCCCCCCTGCAATGGCCGAGGCGTAGGCCGCCGCCCGTTCGGTGCTCCTGGGTGGCCGCGGCGGTGACGGTGTAGGGGACCACATGCTGGGCCACCAGCTGGCCCAGCCCAAGGGAGGTAAGACACCCGCCGGGCCCCACATGCGCCAAAAACCCTGCCTGTGCCCGCCGCTGCCCCGCTAGCCTTGCCTTCACTGCCGCCCGTTTGGCGCGGCGACAGGCAGGCCCAGGTGCTCCTGGGCGGCCGCGGCAGCGACAGCGCAGGGCGACCACAGGCTGGGCCACCAGCTGGCCCAGCCCAAGGGAGGTAAGCCATCCGCCGGGCCCCACGTGCGCCAAAAAACCTCCCTGCGCCTGCCGGCCTCCCACCTCCCACCCCTGGCCCTCTTTTACTTACAGTTTTAATAGTTGCTCAGCAGGGAGGGGTGGAAACTTCCGGAGAGCTCGCCTTCGCTGCAGACAACTTGCAGCACCGTTTGCAGACTGGGACTTTTGGCGGGCTCAGCAGGGCAGAGACAGCCTGGACAATTCCTATTGGCTTTTGAAAGCCAATAGAATTACACTCTATTCAAGAGAGTCTATTCTATTGGCTTTCAAAAGCCAATAGAATAAGAGGGAATAGCACAGCTAAGGAAAAGGGGAAAAAATGACGTAGCACAGCTAAGGAAAAGGGGGAAAAATGGTGGACTGTGTTGTTTGGCGACCCCCGTGAAATGGTTGTTCGACCCCAAATGGGGTCGCGATCCACAGGTTGAGAACCGCTGGTCTAGTGGTAAGGCACTGGGCTAGAGAGCAAGAGACCATGAGTTCAAGTCCTGTGTTGGCCATGAAAGCCATTTGGGTAACTCTCTCTCAGCCCAACTCACCTCACAGGTTTGCTATTGTGGGAAAATAGGAGGAGACAGGTATCCTGGATATATTTGTCACCATGAGTTATTTGTAAAAATAATAGAGGTGGTAAATAAAATAATAAAACAGTAGAAGAGCAGTGGTGGTGTAATGGTTAGGTTGCAGTATTGCAGGCTAATTCTGCCAACTTCCAGGAGTTTGATCCTGACCGGCTTCCATCCTTCTGAGGGGGTAAAATGAATACCCAGATTGCTGGGGTCAATATGCTGACTCTGTAAACTGGTTAGAGAGGGCTGTAAACTTAAAGCACTATGAAGCAGTATATAAGTCTAAGTGCTATTGCTATTGCTAAAATATCTACGAAAATTACAGCCATTAATAAAGCCCATTAAATACTGTGTCTTCCTCCCAAGTATGTATAGTAAATCTTAGGTTCCAGGCAAAAGGATTCCATAACTAGGAGACAATTCTATTGAACCAAATTGCTTCAGTTTTGGCACCCTATGGCAAAGTAATCTGATTACTGAAAGCAAAAAAAGAAGGAGGGGGAGGAGGAGAAAGAGGAGAAAGAGAAGAAGGAAAAAGAGAAGGAGGAGGAGGAGGAGGAGGAGGCGGAAAGTTTATATTACATTTTCTAGGGCCCTTGGCCAGGCAGTACACCATACGATAAATGGGACAAACAATAAAAGAGACATGGAATCTGAATTTCCAAATGGCTATAATGCATTCCTTTCTATTCTTGAAATAAAAATAGAAACTTAATCACGAGCAGGTGCTTAAAGAACAGTGTAGTCTTTATATGCCCCAAATAGAAACATAGATACGATAGAGGAAAACTGATTCACTGAAACACAGTATATAGCTCATTAGAGTAATGTGCTGGGAACAAGCCAAAATAGACATCTCTCAGCCTGGCAGAATGATGTTCTGTCAAACTAGCAAACTAGGAAAGAAATGCTTGCCCTCTTGGTTTTGCTTCTTCTTTCCTTATTTTCTTTTCATTCCTTGGTATTCTCCCTTCTCAACATTCAGACTGCTGGCTTTGCAGATTAGCCCTATGGTTAGATAGAAAGGTGGCTAGCTCAGGCATCAGGGACTGAATGAGACATTGTAGTGAGGTTTTCCAATGTAGGCCATGTAAAGTTTTCCATGAGCGTGTCCCCTTTTTTCCCCCTGAGATGAAGTTAATTGGAGTGGGTGTTGAATATTATTGCTGAATATTATTTTTGGATTGAAAATGCTGATGGGACAATAATGCTTTTAACATTTGAACTGTACACTAAGAAGATCACTGCATTTTGAACCAATTGAAAATTTTGAGATATCTTTAAGAGGAGCTCCCTGTGTAGAGAGTATGGTTCAGATATACTCTTACTAGGGCACCTGGATCCAGAAAAGCTTGCAAATGGTGCATTAGCTGGAGCTTGGAAATGCTCTCCCTGGCCACAGTTTTCATTTGCTGCTCTAGTAGAGCCATGAATCCAGAAGGACCCTCATATCATAGACTTGCTCATTTGTGTTCAGAGACAAATCTGGAGTAGTCAACAACAAATAATAACTCCACCTTGCAAGGATTTAATCTGAGCTTTGTTTTCAGGCTTCTATAGCTCCAGGCACTGGGTCAGGATTTCCATACCATCTTTGGTCTAGCCATGTGTGGCAGTGTACTTCTGACTAACATCAGCATACAGATAATTTGTGTGTTTGTGTACCGGTGCATGCACATGTGCCTTTGAATCACTGTTGATTCCTGGTGATTGCCTGGAGTAGTTTCTTGGTGAGGGTTTTTTTTTTTTTTTTTGGAAGTGGTTTGCCCTTGCCTCCTGAGAGAGAGTGACTGGCCCAAGATCACCAGGCTGGCTTTTTTAAAAGACTTTTTTTTTTAAATTCTGCCTTTATTACTTTTATAAATAACTCAAGGCAGTGAATATACTTAATACTCCTTCCTCTTCCTTCCCCCCCCTAACAATCTTGTGAATTGAATTGGGCTGAGAGAGACTGGACCAAAATCACCCAGCTGGCTTTCATGCCTTAGATTGGACCAGAACTCAGAGTCTTCCAATTTTGAGCCTGGTGCAATAAGCACTACACAAAACTGGCTCTTAATACTTAATATAGATAATATATTACCTAAAACGTATTTGCCCCAAAGACTTCAAGCAGATGTTAATCAGTCTATTTAACACAAATGTGGAATCCTGCACTAGAGTATTCTTACTGGAACCATTGCTTAGAAAGGGAGTACAAACTCTGTAATGCAGTGACTCCAACCCCTAACTCTTGCAGAAAGTCCACGAAGATATTATGATATTGCTGTGAGAAGTCTAATGAAATCAGAAGGGTGTGCAGCCTCTTGCAACAAGTCATCCAATATGATCACTATTATTTCTGCCCCATGTCAAGCCTGAATCCTGGCTATATAAGGCCTAAAAACTCTAAGACCCTCCACAGGGGAACCTTTTCCAAAACCTTCCCTGCAAGAAGCGGTGAATGCTCCAACACTGCAAGTTTTTAAGAAGAGACTGGACAGCTATTTGTCTGAAATGGTATAGGGTTTCCTGCCTGAGCAGGGGGTTGGACTAGATGACCTCCAAGGTCCCTTCCAACTTTACTACTACTACGACTACGATTATGATTATGATGGCAACATTGGAGATCACCTGATATTTGCTTAGGATGGCTTATCAAGAGATGATTTCTTCAAAGGAGATCCCCTACCACCTTTTTCAAGAGAGTCAGTACCTCTAATCCAAAGAATCATTAACCACTCTAAATGAAAAAAATGGATAATATTTTAAAGTAAACAAAAAAATAACAACTCTTTAACCAGCTTTCCACAATTCTAACCCTTGCTGTCATCTAGCTTTTCAAGGAGTAAATGCTAGTATTGTCTTTATTCTGATATGCTATTTTATGCTGATAGAATTTCAGGGAAGGAAGGATGTGGTAATAATAGCAGCAGTTTTGAAATGCTTGAGTTACATGTTCACTAAGACAAATGAATATAAAGTATTTTAATATCTACATTAGCCAGCACTTTGTTAACAAATGGTTGTTAAAACTGGGGCTAGCATTCATGGTGCAAGTCACACATTTTATTGGGAAATGCAAGAAAAATATGCTAAATTGTATAAAGGAAGTTGCTCAGAAGCTATTTCTGAGTTTGCACTTTATGAGACCACTTATAATTATGTGCATGAGTTTTACAGTTGGCATTTCCAGCTGAATACCTCCCAGATGGTGGTTAGGATTTCTGTAGAGATCTTGAAAAATAGGCCTGGTCTGTTTCCAAATACACACAAAATTTTGCCACACAAAATGGGTATTCCTGAGTTAGATGGATCTGCCACCTGCTTGTGTAACAGATATTTTCTCATGAGAAAAAATAAATTTGGCTTGGCTCGTTGGTTTTCTTCAAATTATTGTATATCTTATTTAATCACTGCATTAGACAAGGGCAAAATATCCAACATACAATATGAAAAAAAGAGAGAATCACTGGTTGCATTTGATTGATAGCAATTATGGCAAACAGACTTATTTCTGTTTTATTGGTTACCTGTCTATATTATATTAAATATATAAGTTATTGGGTTACCATACTTATTAACAATGTGCAAAAAGACTGAGACTGAAGCCCAGATTTTGGCAGTATGGGCAGAGGGAGGGAAATTGTGTGCAAATGGATGCAGGATAGACCAATTGACAACATCCCCAGATGGATCAGTTTCATCCTGTTTTGCTTCTTGTGTGAAGCAAAACACTGAGTCTGAACACATTTAGAGTGAGATTGGACAAGTATTTATCTGAAATGGTATAGGTTGCCCTGCTTGAGCAGGGGGTTGGACTAGAAGACCTCCAAGGTCCCTTCCAACTCTATTATTCTAGGATCTATGATCCTGCAACCTGGTGCCCAGCATTATTAGGGTTCCAAATACAAGGAGCAGCCAACCCTTTGCTATCAGGCAGTCAGAGATGGAGAAATAGAGAGTTACACACTATTGTTCTGTCTATGGCAAAGGTGTCAAATTGGCGGCCCAGGGCTGGATGCGTCATGCATAGGTCACGCCCGCCCTGGCTCCACAAAGGGCAAAAGATGTTGCAATATGTCATGATACATCATGTGACGAGATCGAGTTTGACACCTGTGGCCTATGGTTTTGATGAGATTCTATAAGTAGCAGACTTGTTATTTGTTTTTTGTTTTTAAATGTAGAACTAAACAGGAGCTCAGTTGCTGAGGCAAAAGAAAATAGGACAGTGTTGTTGCTTCATTGAATTGCAATTATTGGGTTCATGAATACAAAACTCTGTAAGGGGAAAATAATATTAGCTTCATCAAAAATTTGTTCTGTTTTTGATATTTGTGTTGATTACCTTCCGTTTTAACTTATGGCAATAGAGGTTGCCTTAGTCTCTTTTTTATAAGAATTGTTCCATTAAATGAACGTTGTGGGGCACCACAAGGCTCATCCTAGGCCCAGTACCCTTCAATATCTTCATAAATGACTTAGATGAGGAAATTGAAGGGGAACTCATCAAATTTGCAGATGACACTAAACTGGCAGGAGTAGCCAACGCCCCAGAAGACAAACTCAGGATCCAAAAAGATCTTGACAAAGTTGAACAATGGACCCTCTCCAACAAAATGAGTTTCAATGTGGAGAAAAGCAAAGTTTTACATTTTGGCAGGAAAAATCAAAGGCACAAGTACAGATTGGATGAAACCTGGCTTAAAAACAATAACTGTGAGAGGGACCTTGGAGTCCTAGTGGACTATCACTTAGCCATGAGCCAGCAATGTGCAGCAGCAGCCAAAAAAGCTAATACAATCCTGGGTTGTATAAACAGAGGCATAGAATCAAGATCACACGAGGTATTAGTACTGCTTTACACACCTTATAAGGTGTATAAGACCACACCTGGAATACTGCAGCCAATTTTGGTCACCATATCACAAAAAAGATGTTGAGAGTTTGGAAAAAATTCAGAGAAGTTGATCAAAAGCCTGGAGACTAAAACATATGAAGAATGGCTGCAGGACCTGGGTTTGGCTAGTTTAAAGAAAAGAAGAAATAAGGGAGACATGATAGCAGTATTCCAGTATTTGAGGGGCTGCCACAAAGAAGAGAACATCAAACTATTCTCCAAAGCACCAGAGGGCAAGACAAAAAACAATGGTTGGAAACTGACCAAAGAGAGAAGCAACCTGGAATTAAGGAGAAACTTCCTGACAGTGAGGACACTTAACCAATGGAATAGCTTGCCCCCAGAAATCGTGGGTGCTCCATCACTGGAGATTTTTAAAAGAGGCTAGACAGTCACTTTTCTGAGATAGTATAGGTTAGGGGTAGGCAACCTTGGCTCTTTTATGACTCGTGGACTTCAACTCTCAGAATAGCTGGCTCAGGAATTCTGGGAGTTGAAGTCCATGAGTCATAAAAGAGGCAACGTTGCCTACCCCTGGTATAGGTTCTCCTGCTTGAGCAGGGAGCTGGACTAGAAGACCTCCAAGGTCCCTTCCTATTCTATTCTATTCTATTCTATTCTATTCTATTCTATTCTATTCTATTCTATTCTGTTCTGTTCTGTTCTGTTCTGTTCTGTTCTGTTCTGTTCTGTTCTGTTCTGTTCTGTTCTATTTTATTTGACATTATGTTTATCATTAGAGTGGCGAATGGAGTTAATTTTTTAGAAAATCAACCAATTGTTGTTATGCTATTGTTTCTAAAGACAATGTATGTCATATGTCATAAAACAAATTTTACAAATGATGTTCCTAAATTTTCTTGACCAAACCCACAAAGCATCAATCAGATTGCCCACTTCACTTCACCTAAAATCAATTAGAAGTGATGCTAGTTTGCCAACTATGCAACTGTGTCGCACATGATTATGTTCAGAATTGGTACTCTCAAAGAGAAGCAAAGCACATACTGAGAAAGGACATACAGGTGACGGCAGAAAAAGGATAACAGATCTATTATGCTCACAGAAAAGGTTTTATGTAACCTACATTCTTTTCTTAGTTGAGCAAAAATTATCTATCATAATTTCAAAGCTTTAGTGGAAACTGAAGTAGGGAGCAGTGGTGAAGGGGAGGAATTTTTCTAAATGACTTTGAGAATGAAAATTTCCATCTGGCTTGATATTTAAATCCTGCAGCTATAAATAACAGCTTGGACTGAGAAATGGTGGCCCTTTTATTATGGAATGAAACTACTCTCACTTCATCCCTTGATGGATAAAGGGAAGCACTGAACTAAGAGAGCAAAGGTTTGTGGACAAGCCCATTGTTTTCTTCAATAATATTAGAATAACATTAAATGCTAAGAAAATGTGAGCCCCTGTTTATAGGAAAAGAAATGTCAGGGCCTTTTGATGAACATTTGCAAAACTTTATTCAATGCTAGCTCTGGCCAGATGCCATTTTAAATTATTGGAAGAGGAAAAATGCCATGTGTGCATGCACGAGCCTGCCTCTGTGTGGGAATTTAACCTGCGCAAGGATTAATGAAGATATAACTATAATAAAAAGGAAATCTATGTGGTGGCACAGTGCTTAGAATGCAGTACTGCAGGCTACCTCTGCTGACTCCTGGCTGCCAGTACAGTAGTTCGGCAGTTCAAGTCTCACCAGCTCAAGGTTGACTCAGCCTTCCATCCTTGCGAGGTTGGTAAAATGAGGACCCAGATTTTGGGGGCGATATGTAAACTGCTTAGAGAGGACTGTAAAGCATTCTGAAGCGGTATATAAGTCTAAGTGCTTTTGCTATTGCTACTTGTAGGAAATATGGCACATGGGTAGACAAAGCATAGCATGTAGGCTTTGCCTATCCATATTAGTACATCCTACCAAGGGAAGAGTTATGAGCATGTGTTTTGTGTATGTATGATTGGAAATAAAGGCAGAAGGAAATGATCTGAGATCAATAATCTCATAAAGCACTATTTCTCAATCTTGGCAACTTTAAGATAGGTGGACTTCAACTCCCAGAATTCTCCAGCCAGCTTTATTGAGATGGGCAGTTATATACTGTAAATCATGGGTCTTCAAACTTGGCCCTTTTCTGACTTGTGGACGTCAACCCCCAGAATTCTTCAGCCACCTGTACTCATTTATTGAGATGGGCAGTTGGCTGAGGAATTCTGGGAGTTGAAGTCCACAAGTCAGAAAAGGGCCAAGTTTGAAGACCCCTGCTGTAAATGAACTAAATAAATCTTTATCTTTTATCTTTATTTTGACTTATATGCCGCCCTTCTCCCCAGACTCAGGGCGGCTCACAACAGAAATACAAGTACAAAAATATATACGTCATTTAAAATAGTAATACAATATAAAACTATACCCACTCATACAACATACACTCCCAATCAAAGGCCCAGGGGCAGAGCGCAGCTCACACGCCCCAGGCCTGTCTGCATAAATGTGTTTTTAAGAGTTTTCGGAAAGCTAGGAGGGAGGGAGCAGTACGAACCTCTGAGGGAAGTTGGTTCCAGAGGGCTGGGGCAGCAACAGAGAAGGCCCTAACCCTAGGCCCCACCAGATGACATTGTCTAACAGACGGGACCCGTAGGAGGCCAACTCTATGTGCCCTAACCGGTCGCTGGGATTCATGAGGCAGTTATTTCCAGTTTAGGGAAAACTTGCTTAAAGGCTCCAATCTACAGATAATCCTTGACTTACAACCACAACTGAGCCCAAAATTTCCGTTGCAAAGCAAGACAGTTGTTAAGTGAGTTTTGCTTCATCTGTTTCTTGCCACAGTGAATTCTTAAGTGAATTCCCACAGTTGTTAAATTAGTAACACAGTTGTTAAATGAATCTGGCTTCCCCATTGACTTAGCATGTCAGAAGGCCGCAAAAGGTGGTCACATGACCCTGAGGCATTGCAACCGTCATAAATATGAGGCAATTGTCAAGCGCCTGAATTTTGATGACTATGGGGATGCTGCAGTGGTCATAAATGTGGAAAATGGCCATAAGTCCCTTTTTTCATTGCCACTTTTATAACTTCAAATGGTCACTAAACAAATTGTTGTAAGTTAAGGGCTACCTATGAAATGGGGATTCTTGTCATCATTTCATGAGCACTGCCATTTTAGGTAATGCAAAATGTAAAGTGACATCAGTAGGTGGGTTTTTTTTTCATTTTAAGGATAACAATCAGTAGCTGATACCCACATCTAGGCATCCACCAATCGGTTTAGACTGTGTTCCTGCCCAATCAGATCAAGTCAGCCAAAGTTGCCACGCCTCTCCTGGGCTAGAGGATCCCAGTCTTGACTTGATCTTGCCCAGACGTGCAAGTGTGGCTCTTAGGCAGGTATAGTCTTTATAATGTT
This sequence comes from Bothrops alternatus, assembly GCA_034064705.1. NCBI lineage: Eukaryota > Metazoa > Chordata > Lepidosauria > Squamata > Viperidae > Bothrops > Bothrops alternatus. The sequence goes on from JARGCV010000023.1 coordinate 16,294,830, forward strand.
GCCCAGGACTTGGCAAATGCCCTGGAGGTTCCCACGGTGGGTGAACCCTTGGGACCCCTGGTATCTCCCACTGCCACTCCTGGAGACATGTCTGATGCCCTCAAGGCGGAGGACCGCAAACGTGAGCTTGGGCTATTAGTGCAGCCATCTCAGCATCATTTTTCAATTGGTCTGTTCTCCGCTGGTTTAGACAGCTTCAGGCCAGGATTCCAGGAGAAGATATCCGAACTCACCAGGATCTGAGCAAGATGGTGGCAGCAATGGAATATGCTTCCAATGCAACGCTACAGGCTGCCAGATTTTCATCCAGGGCCATGGCTTCCAATGTCACTGGACGCCGTACGCTTTGGCTGAAACACTGGCACACTGATGCCAAGTCTAAATGGCGCCTGTCAGCAGCCCCTTACCAGGGAGGGAAGCTGTTTGGCAAAGCTTTAGATCCTTACCTTACGGAGAATAAGGATAAGCGTAAAGTCCTCAATCGCCTTACTAAACGTCCGGACAAACGACCCAACACCTTCTCACGGAGACAGTCCTTTCGTATGAGTACTAGGTCCAATTATTCCTATCCCCCACTCCTTTCCTGTCAGACAGGACAGACAGGACAGACAATTGGACAGAACGGGTTCTAGGCCCAGACAACAATTTCAGGGCAAATGGCCCTTTTGTGGGAGCAGTCACCCTTTCCGTCACTCCAGATGACTCTCTGGCGGTCCCTCCTATAGGCGGCAGACTTTCCCTCTTTGCCTGCCAGTGGGAAGCCACCACCACAGATGCATGGGTGCTGAACACGGTTCATCACGGGCTCTCCCTGGAATTCTTCACCTACCCTCCGAATCGTTTTCTCTCTTGTACCCAACCAAGAAATCCCACAAAGAAAAGATTAATGCAACAGGCCATTCAGCACCTTGTAAACATAAGGGCCATAGAACCAGTATCGTTGGATCAGAGAGGTCGGGGAATCTATTCCATCCTCTTCGTCGTCCCCAAAGCCTCGGGGGGATGGAGAGCAATACTAGATCTAAAAAGACTAAGCCGGCTTCTTGTATACCGCAAGTTCAAGATGCAAACATTCCAGTCCATTCTCGGAAGCATAAGGAGAGGAGACTTCCTGACGTCTGTAGACCTCATGGAAGCTTATCTCCACATCCCCATTTCTCTCAGCCACTGCCGGTTTCTAAGATTTGCTTACAGGGGACGGCACTATCAATACAGGGCATTACCATTCGGCCTATCCTCGGCCCCAAGGGTTTTTACCAAGGTCCTAGCAGTTCTAGCAGCTCACCTCTGGATAGCGCCAGAGTCCAGTGTTACCTGGACGACATTCTGATTCAGTCATCATCAGGCCAAGCTGCGCTGACGGATCTCGGACGGGTGATCAATCTTCTTCAAAGTCACGGATTTTCGGTAAACTTCTCCAAGAGCCACTTGTCTCCCACGACAAGGCTATTACACCTAGGGGCCATCATAGACACAGTGAACTGCCGGGTCTATCTATCCCAAGAACATCGGGACAGCATTCGGCAGTTAGTCCTACAACTCTGCGGGAACCGTATGGTAACGTTAGCAAGTCTCTCCCAATTACTGGGAAAGATGATTTCGGCCATTGCCATTGTGCCTTGGGCCAGGCTCCACTCCAGGATACTTCAGTGGTTCTTGCTCCCTTTCCAGAGACTGAACATCAGCTCATCCACTCGAAGAGTGCAGATTCCACTCCGAGTCTTGCGCTCCCTCAGGTGATGGCTTTCATTGACCATGCTCCGGGGGTCTTCCTTCAAGGAGCCAGACCGAATCACTCTGATGACCGACGCCAGCCTGTTCGGTTGGGGTGCGCACCTACACTCAGTGGGCCCAAGGCCATTGGTTTTGCTCCAGGACCAATATAAACTGGTTGGAGCTCAGAGCCATACACCTGGCCCTTCGACACTTCCGCAACTCTGTAGCGAAATGTCATGTACTGGTCCTCACGGACAACATTGCTGCCAAGGCCCATGTGAGTCAGCAAGGGAGCACCCGATCCCGTGCTCTCCTGCCTGAGGCTCTCCTCCTGGGCTCTTGGGCAGAGTCCAACTTAGCATCCATCAAGGCCGATCACATATCAGGGGAGGCAAACACACAGGCAGATCTCCTCAGCAGGGCGATGGTGAACCACTCACAAAATCGATAAGTTCGCCTCGGCAGAGGCCTCCTTTGGCAGGAGAGTTCTCCAATAGGTACTACCTCAAAGTGCCACACTGGGCAGGCCTGATTCCCTCCCTCAGGGATAAAAGGCTTTAGTATATCCCATTGGTGGATTCTCCATCTCCTGTGCTGGAGAAGGGGCGTTGTCTTACTTGAACGCTTTTTCTTAGCATGGAGATGGAGAATCCACTCCCACCCTAGTAGGTTTTTAGGCCTAGTTCTATGTTTATGAGCCAACACATCTTGCTGTCAGTCATGGCTTCGCCTGCGTCGAGACTGGGATCCTCTAGCCCAGGAGAGGCATGGCAACTTGGGCTGACTTGATCTGATTGGGCAGGAACACAGTCTAAACCCATTGGTGGATTCTCCATCTCCATGCTGAGAAGAGGCGTTCAGGTAAGACAACACCCCATTTCCTTCTAATGCATTTTATATAAAGGTTTCCCTTAGTTCTAAAAATACTAGCATACAACATCTTGAATCTGTATGAAATCTGATTGAAAAGCTCCTTTGTTCAACATGCTGAAGAAAAGAAAAACCAAAAGAAAGGATGTGGTGAAGGAGCAGCAAAGCAAATTTTGAGCTGAGGCAACTCTCAGAACAAGCTGCTTATAACTGAAATTCCAGAAACAGATTTTCACTCAAGCAGATTTGCAACGTATTTTTATTTCTTTTCTGATCCTTTTTTTCCATGTGCTTAGCGATAAAAGCCAATATTTTTTGATGTGCATTAAAATCACTTCTATAAATCACTATTATTTACTATTTTCCAAGCTCCTTTCATATTTGCTTTTTAAGTCTTGGGTTGCATTTTTAATTTCCATTTCCCTAACATTTTCATTGGAGATTTCAATATACCTAGCTTTAGATTTTTCTTTATCTGCTACATGTTTTTTCTTCTATTCAATTGTATCCAATTCCCTGGAGTTTTCTTGGCAAGGTTATTCAGAAGTGGTTTTCCATTGCCTCCTTCCTAAGGCTGAGGGAAAGTGACTGGCCCAAGGTCAACCAGTTGGCTTTGTGCCCAAAGCAGGACTAGAATTCATGGTCTGCTATTTCTAGCCTGAGATTTAACCACTACACTAAACTGGCTCTCATTTGTCTATATACTCTTTCATTTTTCTGTCCTAAATAGTTTGCTTTAATGCCATCCTCTCATAATTTCATTTTTAATAGTCATATCTTAGAATCCACGGAGTTGAAGAGAGACTTCACAGTCATCAGACATGAGAGAACTGCTAAGGAAAGGTGAACAGGTCATGCCCACTTATTTCTTTAGCCAAAGAACACGTTATCTGGAGTTTTCATAAAACAGTTATCAAGGCAGCCAGCCCAAAGTGTAAGGAGAGTTGGATTCCACATTTTTCTAGGTAATTGTAGCATGCTGTTGTCTACACATATCCCAAAGTGAGAAAGGCAATTGGGAGATAATAAATTGGTCAGAAATAATATAGATAAGTGAGGGAGGGAAGGAGGGAGGGAGGAGGGGAGGGGAGGGGAGGGAAGGGAAGGCTTACAGCTCTGTCACACTAAAAATATTGAAGGTAGAATAGAATAGAGCTGGAAGGGACCTTGGAGGTCTTCTAGTCCAGCCCTCTGCTCAAGCAGGAGAACTTATACCATTTCAGACCAGTGACTGTCTAGTCTCTTCTTAAAAACTTCCAGGGATGGAGCACCCACGATTTCTGAAAGCAAGCTGTTTCACTGGTTAATTGTCCTCACTGTTAGGAAGTTTCTCCTTAATTCCAGGTGGCTTCTCTCTTTGGTCAGTTTCCATCCACTGTTTCTTGTCCTGCCCTCTGGTGATTTGGAGAATAATTTGATGCCCTCTTCTTTGTGGCAGCCCATCAAATAATGGAATGCTGCTTTTATATTACCCGTTTCTTCTTTTCATTAGACTAGTCAAACCCAAGTCCTGCAGCTGTTCTTCATATGTTTTAGTCTCCAGGCCTTTAATTATTTTAGTTGCTCTTCTCTGAACTTTTCCCAAAGCTTCAACATCTTTTTTGTAGTATGGTGATCAAAATTGGTTGCAGTAATCCAGGTGTACATTAGTACATTAACAGCTTTGTACATCTTTTTCCCTCACTCCCGCCTTGCATAAGTTGGGTGCATCTTACTTCTCCAAAATGTTTAAACATTACCAGACCATTAATACATCATCCCACTATATCCACAGCAATGTAAAAGCCATCCAAGATATACTGAAGATATTAGTATAATGAAATCAAGGGCCTCAGTCAAACCCTGACAAATCATGAATAATATTGATCTGACAGATGAATGTTATCTTCCAGCTAAAATTTAGTTGACATGATACTTTATTGAAAGGTAAATCTCTGACTCAGCCGAAATATGCATTGAACCAGTTTTATGAGTAAACGTAAAGACTTCCCCCATTACCTGTTCTTTGTTTTATTCCTAAAAGGCTACTTAAAGAAGTCTCCCATCTCAATCTGAAAATGGAAGGCCCTTAAAAGGAGTGATACTAGAATCCTTGTAGTGCATTTAGTATGGAACATTTCTTTTCCACTGTGTTCAAGAAGTTCCCCTTGACCTTCTGGAGAAGTTTGATGGAATACAAAGAGCTGCAGAGGAAAGGAAGAGAAAGCTCTGTTGTGTTAGCTTGCCTTCTGCCTGCAACATCCTGGATATCACCCAGCATTTCAGTAAATAGGGCAAGCACAGAAAAGACAGATGGGCAAGAGAGAAGTGGAAGGAAGGCAATAAAAATAGAATAGAATCCAATAAAGATGCAGATGAAATAAGGATCTAAATAGGAGGTAAGAGAACAGGGACATAAGGAAGGTGGGTGGTGGGTGTTGAAAAAGAATAAGAAACTGAATGGGACACATTCACTAGCTCCCCTTCCCCTTTATTTTTCCCCCCACTTCTTCCAGAGCAATGGACTTGACTTTCTGCTTATTCTCCTCACCCAATTAATGTTCAACCCCCTGTAAGGTGTAGTGTTCTGAAAAATGTTGACTTAATCCAAAGATACCAGATGAGTAATGCTGCATACGCTACTTGGGAGTAAAATGTCATTATCTGTCTTCTGAATGGCACACATAGAACTGAGCTCAAGTCAAATGATGTTTAAACCTGGATTCCAAATTCCTTTTCAAAATACATTACAACTCTCCACTATGCTGAAAGTATGAATTGGACTGCTGGATATTTCTGTGGAGGCAAACCCTCTTCAAATGTTCAAACATGGCATCGGTAAAATATTTGGCAGAGATTGATCATGTTTAGATACTTGCACTACGTGGCAGACCTTTAAACTCCTTATTTTATTATCTGCTTCCCAAAACAAAGAGTTATTTAGTGATGGAAGGAGCTGAAAGTAAGGAGGTCCTTTATTAATAGGGTAAATTGTTGAATAAGCATGAACATAACTTTGAGACAATACACCATGCAAATACTAAAGATGATAGGGTCCTAACTAATTTCTCAAGTAAAGAAATCATGAGTGTTAAGTCTTCTGTAGGATTTATTAGGATACTAACCTAAAATCAATAACTTCAGAGAATCCCAATAGTGTAATAAACTTTCTGGACAAAAAAAGGCAGTGTTTTTCTAGATCTGGAAGAATGGCATCTTAACTGGTATCAAATTAATGAGAAATTAATTACATCCCAGAAGACCATGTCTTGTATGTTAACATCTTTGCTTTTCATTTACAATCTCTGCAAATCTGATAAAAAAAAGTTTCTATGTGCTATATACTGTAATGAAATAGCCCAAACCCACTTGTCATATGAGGTTCAGATCTACGTGCATCTTTACTTCCTCAGTTTCTCCAGAGAGCCATGTAGAATTTGAAAATTACTGATTCACTTGCTTTATGCTTTATACTATAATTCCTAGTGGAAACCTGTTTGTTCAATAGTGATGGCTTATTTTTTATAAATCACAGATTTATAAATACAATTGTAGTATACAATTCAGATTAATTGTCTGTCGGAATCAGATAGCACCAAGAGTGACAGCTTATCTGTGCCGATGTCTGGAGGCTGTTAGGGTTTGGATGGGTGCCAACAGGCTCAAACTCAACCCCGACAAGACGGAGTGGCTATGGGTTCTGCCTCCCAAAGATAATTCAATCTATCCGTCCATCAGCCTGGGGGGGGAGCTTTTGACCCCCTCGGAGAAGGTCCGCAACTTGGGCGTCCTCCTCGATCCACAGCTAAACTTGGAACATCATTTTTCGGCTGTGGCGAGGAGGACATTTGCCCAGGTTCGCCTGGTGCACCAGTTGCGGCCCTATTTGGACCGGGAGTCTCTGCTCACAGTCACTCATGCCCTTATCACCTCGAGGCTCGACTACTGCAATGCTCTCTACATGGGGCTACCTTTGAAAAACGTTCGGAGACTTCAGGTAATGCAGAATGCAGCCGCGCGAGCAGTGTTGGGCCTGCCCAGAAATGCCCACATCTCAGCATCACTCCGTGAGCTGCATTGGCTGCCTATTGGTCTCCGAACGCAATTCAAAGTGTTGGTTATGACCTATAAAGCCCTACATGGCATCGGACCAGGTTACTTACGAGACCGCCTGCTGCCTCACGAAACCCAGCGACCGGTTAGGGCCCACAGAGTCGGCCTTCTCCAGGTCCCGTCGGCTAGACAGTGTCGCCTGGCGGGGCCTAGGGGAAGGGCCTTTTCTGTTGCGGCCCCGGCCCTCTGGAATCAACTCCCCCCAGAGATCCGTATCGCCCCCACCCTCTCCGCCTTTCGTAAACTACTAAAGACCCATCTCTGCCGGCAGGCCTGGGGCGGTTGAAATCTTGCCCCTAGCCAGTGTATGTCTGTGTGTATGTTTGCTGAATGAGTGGTTCTTAATTTAGGGGTTCTTCTTTTTATATATTTATTTTTATAAATGTACTATTTAGTTTGTATTGGATTTCTATTTATGCTGTAAGCCGCCCTGAGTTCCCGGAATAGGGCGGCATAGAAATTTAATAAATAATAATAATAATAATAATCTCAAATGAAAGAAAAAAACCAGGTGGACAAACTTTCTCAAAGTTGAAAAGGTTGCATTTAACATTTGAATGACATAATTTTCTATTTTCTTCAAGGGGATTTCTGTACTATTTTCATATATTTTTGCCATGTTGTAAGCCTCTTTTAGAACCTATAGTTTCTGCATGTTTACTAGTAGAATGGTAGGAAACTGCACCTCGAATTTTAGGGCTTCAGAAGCGATTTTAAGGAACACAGATAACTAATGAGGTATAAGTCATTAATCCATAATGAAAAAGAGGAGGAGCAAGCCTATGAATCAGACATTTTTCATTCTCCTAATGCTAAACCAGGTGCACTTAATACCTTCTAGATGTTTTAGACCAGGGGTGCCCAATGCCTGGGCCACAGCCCATTCAGAACTGGATTGCGGAAGTGGCAGGTAAGAGTGTGTGTGCAGCTCCATTGTGGCAGGTGCACATGCCTGCCACTCACGCAAATGGACCTGCGCATATGCACGCGCCTGCCTGCCACTTACGCAGGACCATCCCCACCCCCTCTGCCAGTCTGCAAAGCTGAAAAGTTGGAGACCCTTGTTTTAGACTGCATTTCCCATCTCTCCTAACTACCATGTTTCCCCAAAAGTAAGACCGGGTCTTATATTAATTTTTGCTCCAAAAGATGCATTAGGGCTTATTTTCTGGTTAGGTCTTATTTTCAGGGAAATATGGTACTAAATGCATCCATCTGGCTGACGATCTTAACTGGGGCTTATCTTGGGGGTGGGGTTTATATTATGAGCACCCTGAAAAATCATGCTAGGGTTTATTATCCATTTGGGTCTTATTTGGGGGGAAACACGGTAACAGAGTTGCAAAATAAAGTAATGCAAGTTTTAACCTAAAAAATCTAGAAGGTACCAAGTTTTCTGTTCTTCTGTTAAACTGCAGTTAAACTTTCTGTCTAAAATAGTTCTGTTTATTATTATTGGGAGCTCTACTAGATGTACATCATGCTAACCATAAGGCATTAGTACAAAATGTGGGAGGTGAGCATCTGTTTGAGTGTCAGTAACAGGGGTTGACAAAGCTCCCATTAGAAACCAGCTCTACTTATAATCAATACTGCAAATAATTTCATTGTGGGGTTATTACTTCCCCTAAAATTTACTGAGCACAGGGTAAAGTTTTGATCTATTATGCGGAAAAATGTAAACCGAAGCATGTATATGTTGGTAGAACAATAACTCTAGTTAACGTAAAGCAGTTTCTTGTGTCCCCTTTTCCATATTTCAATTTTTTAAAAGGGTGGTTAAGACAATAGCATTATCATTATGTTGTATCCCAATATTGAAATATTGGTTTCAAGTAGCATATTTGTTCAGTGTTCTTTTTTACAAAATGATTGTGTGAATAATTGAATCATGATTGCATACACAAAAATATTGCCTGGAAATATTGTCAGAAAAATGTATTGTTACCCTTTCCTATCTTCCATTAAACTCTTTTGCTTATAGGACTAGGAGTTCCCTGATAGACTATAGGTGAATCACAGCTTTTAGACCCACTTCTATTTGGATATCTCTATTGCTCTCTTGCACTTTTGCCCACTGGGGTGGGGGTGGGGAACCAGTTGAACTTGAAATTGCTGGGATTTCAAGTATCAATACCAATAGCACTTATTTTTTATAAATCACAGATTTATAAAATGCAATTGTACAGTTAAAAATACAATTGTAGTATACAATTCAGATTAATTGTCTGTCAATAGCACTTTACAGCCCTCTCTGAGCAGTTTATAGAGTCAGCGTATTGCCCCCAACAATCTGGATCCTCATTTTATCAACCTCGGAAGGATGGAAGGCTGAGTCAACCTCGAGCAGGTCAGGGTCAAACTCAATGACAGGATTCAAATACCTGAACCATTGGTTCTCTGCGTGGATGCAGGCCTGGGCGTCTGAGGCCTAGAACGGACTTCTGGAAGCGGTGTGCATTCATCCGGTTTTCCAAACTCAACAAAATTTAGCTACCGGTTCTGCTGAACCGGTGCGAACTGGCTGAATCCTACCACTGGCAGTCAGCAGAATTAGCCTGCAATACTGCATTCTAACCACTGTGACACCACGGCTCACTGAGTACCTTTAAGAGTCCTTCGGGAGAGGGGCGGTATAGAAATTTAATAATAAAAAAAAATAAAAGAACTTTTCCCGCCCAGTGGCATAATGCCCATAGGAAAATTTAAATTAGACAATTATTTTCTTAATTTCATTGTATTATATTGGCCATTCAGCTTTAAGGATCTTGAGGATTTCTCAGTTTATCTTCAATGACTATAATCATATTAACTGCCTGTTTATTTTAGAAATATACTGTACTTACTTAGCTTAAAATTCAATGTGAAATGCTGTTTTTAATTATTAGTGAATGAAGGGGTTACCAAACAGAATAGCCTAATGGACTATCAAATGACCATTAACCATGATGATGGCTTTCCTACCACCACCCATCAGTTTTTTATGGGGCAAAAACTACAGTCACATATCATGCATATTTTCAATTGATACTCCCAACCTCACATTTAGCGATACACTTTTTCAGTTGCTGAAATTTATGTAAGTAAGAGAGACAATCACAATCATTAGACTGGGGATCCCAGAAAATCTAAAGATGGCCTTTAGGTTTCTGTCTTCTTAGCTTCTTGTATTTAACCTATTAATACTCTGTCACATGAACAAAAACAAGAGAAAGAAGAGATCAAAAAATATCCTAAAGATATTTAGTAATATTCATAGATGCTCAGCTTTTCTGAGGCAATAGAAGACAGTTAAAATCATCTGATCAATATACGTGCTCTGAATTCTGTGAATGGAAAACTTTCTGTAATTCTGGATACAATCCAAGAAAAAATGGTTTTATTCTCATTTTGAAGACTAAATATAAACACTAATTTAAGTATTGACTGTAAAAATAGACTACACGTTTGCAGTAGTATTGCAGTGGTTGGTGTTCCATTCCAGTCTGGAAATTGTTAGCTGTGCACTGATGAGAATTTAACTCACTTCTCTTTTTAATCTTGAATGGAAGCTAAATGTAGATGACTCTTCCTTTTACCAGATTAGGTTTCTGTTACTCTTTTGGATCTGAGGGTCTTTATTCCCCCTTTCAGTGGTTTGCTAGGGATTTTCTTCTAAAAAGAAGTAGGCAGCAATGCAAACAATAAGAAGGGACTGAAGGGGGGGGGAAGCTAAAGTTAAATTGATTTACATCTAACATCTTTTATTTGGTTAATTATTTTAATTAATCAAACTGAAGTTATGATCAACTCTTAGAAACTTCACAGTCAAGTCCATATGAGGAATTTTGGCACTAAAATGGAAGCAGTTTGCCCTTTGTTTCCAGGATGTTTCTTCTTCCCAGGCTAACCTGAAGCCCTTGTGATCTAGGAAACTATGAACCAGCCCCAAACCTGCTTATCTGGATGAGACCAGCCAGGTGCTGTTACTGTGTTAATACTGACCCATCCCTGTAAATCTTTTCCCCTTCCATCGTATCAAAAATTACAATTGTTGACAAGTTTGGAAAGGGTCTTCACTTCCCTCCAATAATTTTGCCTGTGTTAAATTGGGAGTCCAAAATAGTGTTGATTCATTTCGTTTTGAAAATGTGTCAGTCATAAGTCATAAATGACTTAGATGAGGGAATTGAAGGGGAACTCATCAAATTTGCAGATGACACTAAACTGGCAGGAATAGCCTTCACCCCAGAAGACAAGCTCAGGCTCCAAAAAGATCTTGACAAACTTGGAACGATGGGCCCTATCCAACAAAATGAATTTTAATGTGGAGAAAAGCAAGTTTTACATTTAGGCAGGAAAAATCAAAGGTACAAGAACAGATTAGGTGAAACCTGGCTCAAAAACAGTAACTGTGAGAGGGACCTTGGAGTCCTAGTGGACGATCACTTGACTATGACCCAGCAGTGTCACACAAAAAAGCTAATACAATCCTGGGTTGTATAAACAAAGGCATAGGATCAAGATCACACAAAGTATTAGTACCGCTTTATAAAACCCTAGTAAGACCCCACCTGGAATACTGCAGCCAATTTTGGTCACCATACTTCAAAAAAGATGTTGAGACCTTGGAAAAAGTTCAGAGAAGAACAATTAAAATGATCAAAGACCTGGAGATTAAAACATATGAAGAACGGCTGCAGGACTTGGGTTTGGCTAGTCTAAAGAAAAGAAGAAACAGGGGCGACATGATAGCAGTATTCCAGTATTTGAGGGGCTGCCACAAAGAAGAGGGGGGTCAAACTATTCTCCAAAGCACAGGAAACAATGGTTTGAAACAGACCAAAGAGAGAACCAATCTGGAATTAAGGAGAAACTTCCTAACAATGAGGACAATTAACCAGTGGAACAGTTTGCCTTCAGAAATCGTGGGTGCTCCATCACTGGAGGTTTTTAAGAAGAGACTAGACAGTCGCTTGTCTGAGATGGTATAGGCTCTCCTGCTTGAGCTGAGGGCTGGACTAGAAGACCTCCAAGGTCCCTTCCAGCTCTGTTCTATTCTATTCAGTCTGTCTGTCTTTCAGTTATTTGGGCAGATTTTCATCTTTATTTCTAGGATTATCACTGAAAAATTAGGGTATGCTTTATTAATATATTTTAAAAACTAGGACTCCTGAGTACTTTTATACTGTACAAGTCTGTAGTTTTATTAGCATGGCAAAGAGGATAAATTTATGTAAATGGAAAGAAATTTATCATCCTGATATTAAGGAGTGAATTCAAGATATGAGACTATTATCTATTTTTGAAAAGTCTTTGTGTTTTTCAAATGAGATAGTGAAGCAATATGGTCAAGATTTAATAAAAAAAAACCTAAGGACTGAATTAATTTTACATGTCACCAATTTTACAATGAAGGTGACTTGGATATTTTTTCTGCTAATCAAATTCTTCTTCTTCTTCTTCTTCTTCTTCTTCTTCTTCTTCTTCTTCTTCTTCTTCTTCTTCTTCTTCTTCTTCTTCTTCTTCTTCTTCTTCTTCTTCTTCTTCTTCTTCTTCTTCTTCTTCTTCTTCTTCTTCTTCTTCTTCTTCTTCTTCTTCTTCTTCTTCTTCCTCTTCTTCTTCCTTTATTTCCTCATAATATATCCAGGGGCCATTTTTCCTCCCAACAGTGTTGTGATATTCTTTATTTGACCATAAGAAAAGTAAAAGGCTGTGGATTTGTTTTTCATAAACATAGAATGATTGACTAAATAGGAAAGAATCTGCAAAATAATCTATTGTTTGGAAGACTCACATTTGCAAAACTAGGCAGTGCCGAATTGGATTGTTTTGCTGCTGTCTAAACTGCCTATAACACATTATATTCAATGCAGTTCAATTGGCAAACTGAATGTGCCAATTGCTCTCCCCCCTCCATCAATTTGTCTCTGCAGACTGGAACTAGCAAGACTACAGCAGTGAGACTCTTGTTTATCAGAGCCAGAACACAGCATTAAAAATACATTCATATTAAATTCTTCTCATGTCCCTTCCTGAATTCGTAGTGGGTGGTGTGTGTCTGTGCGTGTGCACTGAGAGGTGTTTTTATTTTTAAATAAGTATGGTTTAGTTTTAGTGTCTAGTTTCCTTGTGCAGTGGTTGAACACATACAGCTTTCCTTGCATGATTTTTTTTCCTCAGGTTTGACCAAAAGAAACTTGACAATTGGAAGCCCTTGAGAATACAATAGAGAGGGGCAAATGTGTGTCTCTTGTTTTAGAGATATTTCATAGAACCAAGATGTTTGATCTGACAGTACTATCTCACGTATTCTTTATAGAGTGACATGCATAATTCCAAAATGCTCAGGCTTGTTGCAGTGCTGATCACATGACCCCGGGACACTGCAACTGTTATAAATATGAGTCAGTTGCCAAGTGTCTGTATTTTGGCATGACCATTGGGGATGCTGCAACCATCATAAGTATAAAAAACAGTCATAAGTCACTTTTTTCAGTGCCATTGTAACTTTGAATGGTCACAAAATGACTGTTTGTAAGTCGAGGACCACTTATATAGCTTTATATGAGCAAAGTGCTAACATTTTCTCTTGTTTTTCACACTAATCTGGAACTTTACTGAATCACTCTAGATGGATGTCAAATAAAACTGAGATCAACAATGGGAACAGCAAATCCGATGCTGGTCTAGTTTTTTTCTGCCAGCTCAAAGATTGGTGGTTCAACTTAGTGAGGAAAAGTGACTCAGGTGTTTGTGGCCTCCATGGCAACTATGGACCTGCCCCAGGTCCATCATTGGCCAAGATGTATATATTAGGGGCTACACATTAGGCCTGTTTTGTTTCAGAGCAAACACAATCTGGCTTTGTAAGACATTGTCTGTTCTGTTGCTGTGGTCGGATCATTCTCTGGTTGCTTTTTGGCTGGCTGTGTGATCCTACCTCATAGGGAGAGAGGACCGGTTAGATCAGCCTGTCTCAGGCACCTGATGGACTTTGTTGGTTGTAGAGAAGTTTGAGGCTTTACCCCTACATGGCTTTCCCTCTTGCCAGACTTGGGGTGTTCCTTGGTTGGACAGGCTCTGGGAGATAAAGCACATAAAGAGACACCTACAGCACTGGAGGAAGATGAACAGCAAACATTGGTAAGAATCCATATTAAGAATGACAAAACTATGCTAATTCTTCACCGTTATTGCATTTGCTGACATGCCCCCCTCTATGCTTTGCTCAAGGAGACCCAGTCTCTGCTGAGAAGGACAGATCATAGGATTACTGCAGGACCACTGTGATAAATATTCTCACCATTTGGCAGAAAAAGTCACTTGAATTCACTTAGAGCTGGACTCTGATATTGATATTGGGCTGAGAAAAGGTTGATTTGACTATATATGGTTTAGCTAGGCTGTGTGTATGTGCAAGTCTGCAATAGCTGTCCTTTTATTTTTCCACAAATGATCATGATCCAGTATCAGCTGTGGCTGTCCTTCCAGACAGGCAGAGACAAACCACTGGGGAAGACAAATGAGAAAGCACTACTGTTACTGGCCTGTCCTGCAGTGCTGTGGCAAAACAGAAAAAAAAAATGAAAGCTGCTACAACACTGTGGGTTGGAATTTCAAACCAAATCCCCCAATTCAAAACTTCATCCGGATCTAATACCTGGCTTGTTAATACATGTGAAAAGGATTTTAGAATTAGAGTTGATCACAAGCTGAATGTGAGTCAGCAGTTTGACTGTACTGCTAAGAAGACAAATATCATTGTGTGCTGCATCAATCAAAGCATTGTTAAAGTTCCACTCTATTCTGTATTGGTTTGACTTCCAGGAGGAATGGTCCTCACTGCTTCCTCCTAAGTGATACTCAGTGTACACTGAACTAAGGCCAAAGTAGACAACCTTCTGGGTTTGAAGTAATATTCTGAATTCTGAGTACCTTCAAAAATAGTGAGTACCTTCAAAAAAATTGCTACCGTGGGATACTTGCCTATTCATAAAGTGATCTCGGCTAGTCATAAAACATCAATTTAATAAGAGTTCCTACTCTCTGTCACCAATGCAGTAATATGGTACCTTTCTGGGATTCGAAGGCATTGCAGGAGATAATAATAATAATAATAATAATAATAATAATAATAATAATAATAATAATAATGATGATGATGATGATGATGATGATGTGACGATATCTGTAATACCATCAAACGTCCACATCTGCCTATCCCAGGTCCTGGGTAAGGACTCGATAGGTAGACAAAATGCCAAATCCAGTCTGAACATCTGGCTGACTGTGCAATGATCCATAATAATAATAATAATAATAATAATAATAATAATAATAATAATAATAATAATAATAAAGTTGGAAGGGACCTTGGTGGTCATCTAGTCCAACCCCCTGCTCAGGCAGGAAACCCTATACCATTTCAGACAAATGGCTGTCCAGTCTCTTCTTAAAAACTTCCAGTGTTGGCACATTCACCGCTTCTGGAGGCAGGTTGTTCCACTGGTTAATTGTTCTGTCAGAAAATGTCTCCTTAGTTCTAGGTTGCTTCTCTCTTTGGTTAGTTTCCATCTTGTCCTGCCTTCAGGTGCTTTGGAGAATAGCTTGACTCTCTCTTCTTTGTGGCAGCCCCTGAGATATTGGAACACTGCTATCATGTCCCCCCTCGTCCTTCTCTTCCTTAAACTAGACATATCCAATTCCAGCAACCGTTCCTTATATGGTTTATCCTCCAGTCCCCTAATCATCTTTGTTGCTCTTCTCTGTACTCTTTCTAGAGTCTCAACATCTTTTTTTACATCGGGGTGACCAAACCTGGATGTAGTATTCCAAGTGTGGCCTTACCAAGGCATTGTAAAGTGGTATTAACACTTCACAGGATCTTGATTCGGTCCCTCTGTTAATGCAGCCCAGCACTGTGTTGGCTTTTCTAAGCAGAGAAGCTGAGGTTTTGCTTTGCAGAATAATACCAATTTAGTTAATTGTACCAAACGATGGATGATGATGATGATGATACTAAAATAATTTTTTAAAAGACATGTGGGGCAAGGAACTGGGTGGACTTCAAAGGCAAAATCTTGGAGATATATTTTTGCTCCAAGGCATCAGGTTACCTTTCCATCAGCTTTGGGGCAGGGAAGAGGAGGTCTTCCTTGGGCTTTAGGTTGATTCCCTCCTGTGGATTATGTGGCATCCATGGTTGGATGGATCATTCATATTCACATTTTATTGCAGAAGAGAAACATCTTTTGCTAATAAATTGAAAATGTTTATATGCAGAAAGCATATCTGATGCAAATAAGAACCACCATCATAATCATTTCTCAGAAAAGAATGGCATTTGGTTGAGCTATTAAAAATACATTTAAACAAAAATGGGGAAAAACGATTTTATGTTTCACACTACCAAATTGTGTTTTCACGTTTTAATAAATATTAGCTGATTTTTTATATATATAGAACTTGTGTAACTTGTGGCCCTCCAGATGTTGTTGAACTACAGATCCTAGTCACCTCATCCATTGATAACGATAGTGATAACAAATGCTAAAGTTTGTAGCTCAGCAACATCTGGACGGCCAATTCTCCCTCTATTCTGAAGGAAAGAAACAGAACTTATTTCATAATAAGTAAGCTAAATTGTAAGTGATACAAATCTTTCAAGTACATACAGAATAACAGAGTTGGAAGGGGCCTTGGAGGTCTTCTAGTCCAGCCCCTTGCTCAGGCAGGAAACCCTATACCATTTCAGACAAATGGTTGTCCAAATTAATCGTAGATAGAAGGTTTTAGGAAGAGATTGGACAACCATTTATCTGAAATGGTATAGGGTTTCCTGCCTGAGCAGGAGGTTGGACTAGAAGACCTCTAAGGTCCCTGTCAACTCTGTTATTCTATTATTCTGTTAGCGAGTAATCAACTTCATTGTTTTCCACAAGTTAGTTTTCCTCTATGTGCAAAGCAACCATGGTGGAAAAAATGTTGGTGTTGGAGCAAAGGATTGTCGGCATTTACTTCCTTCTCAACTATAGTGCAAGAATAACAACTCTGAAGATGGTTGAACTCTGGAGAGCTTTGCAAATGGGGTCACGGGGCTTTCCTTCTTGAAGGCCCTCTGGCCTCATCCTTCCTCCTGGCTCCTGAACATACACCATCCTAGCAGGTCTATAAGAAGAAAGCTGTGGGAGGAGAGCTTTGTCTTTTTCCTCACAATCTAGCGCAGGGGTTCTCAACCTTGGCAACTTTAAGACTTGTGGACTTCAACTCCCAGAATTCCTCAGCCAGAGTTGGCTGAGGAATTCTGGGAGTTGAAGTCCACAAGTCTTAAAGTTGCCAAGGTTGAGAACCCCTGATCTAGCGGAAGCAAGCAGTGTGAATTTTTCCCAACTCCACAAAGGCATGCCAGTGCAGAAAGCTCCCCCACCCCCCAATTCCTAAAAGGATATTTGTTTGCACAAGACTGATGTGAACTTGGACAGGCCGGCAATTTTGCTCCTCATTTCTGAATTGACAGAAGTGAAGGTGCTTCTGGGCTGTTTTCACACTGCTTTTGTGAAAGTGGAAAGAGTTGGCCTAGATAAAATAATGTGGATTTGATTCAACAAAATGTTTTCAGCTATGGAGAAGACAGTGTTGAAGCAATAAAGCCAACTGATTTATTTATTTATTTTTCAATAAATCAGGTCTGTGGTTTGTTTCTAATAGCTTGAAATTTTCAGGCCAGCAGGCTGCAGAATTGCCTACAGTGTGATTGGAGCTGAGTAACTGGAGCAATCTTCGGTCCACACCAATGTGTGTCTACAGTCTGGATTGCTTTGCTGTGCACTGGATTGCTTTGCTGTGCCACAGCTGCTCAGCATAAGCTCTGTGGGAAAAAGTTGAGAGGAGTTTTGAAATGAAGAAAAGGAGAGAAAAACGGGTAGTTTGTTTCTTTCTTGAAAGAAAAAGGACCATATTGCTTCATGAGAGAGCTTAAGGAATTGCTTCATTTGAAGTTTCTTCAAAGCTTCTTATGGACCTAAGAAAAATAATGTGGAAATGGCCAAATACAAAGCCATTGGTATTGGGAAGAAAAGAATAATGAGTCCAGAAGTCTTTGGAACTCGGACTTAATGCATTGCTTTGCTTAAAGTGAAATGTGTAAAAATCATTGATGCCTAAATAAACCAGTTTGATAAACCGCTTTATGACCAGATTATAGTTGTCTAGGAAAATATAGAATTATTAGAACTGAGTGAATATTTTCACTCTCATATTAAGTTTGATTTTGCTAAGCTGATCACTTGACTCTGCTTTTTTCACCTTTTTCATCAGGCTTCTCTTCAAGATTTACTAATCTGTGCAAAACTGATTAGAGATGCTTATCCACTTATCTCTTACAATCCTCTCAAAGTATAAAGGAAATCTATGAAAAGAGTTCAGTAAGATATCTTTATTAACATCTCGTGTATATCTTTCTAATAATGCATACTTATCTTTAAAAAAAACAAGGTAGCCATATTGGGGAATGAAATAGTACCTTACGCATGTGAATAAGCTATTTCCAATTTAATAAAGATGTTCTCTCATATTTTAAATCATTCTTATTTATAATCCATAGAAATACCTATTAGATCACAGCTAAATGCATTTCTAATGAAATCAGTTTAATGTTTATCTAATGGGAAGAGAGACTTTCTCTTAAAAGAATTAATAATTTGACCACAAAATGACTACACGTCATGACTAAATTAGTTTTGGATCTTAGTAGCACTTCCTAGACTATTCCTGAGTAGACAGGAATAGAAGTGCAGGAATAATTAGGCAGATGTTTTGAATCTTGACAATAGACATGAACTGCCTTATCCTCATAGCAATGGATATAATACAACTCTGAGTACCCATTAAGAAACAAACTATAGAAAGCAGTGCTTCATTGAATGAGATGGACTAAGTAGCCTAATTATATTGTTTCAGGGTTCTGCTTCATTGCGAATTCTCTGAATGTTTGGAAAAATGAGCTTAATTTCTACATTTTCCCCTTTTAGGTCCAACTCGCAAAATGCCACCCACTGCCAGTGCCATGGACTTTTTCCAACTCTTTGTTCCTGATAATGTGCTGAAGAACATGGTGATTCAAACCAACATGTATGCCAAGAAATACCAGGAGCGGTTTGGCAGTGATGAGGCTTGGATGGATGTCACTCTGATAGAAATCAAGGCCTTCCTTGCCTATATGATATCTACAAGCACTCACCATTGTGAGTCGGTCCTCGGCATCTGGAGTAGTGGTTTCTATAGCAACAAGAGCATCGCATTAATCATGACTCAGGCAAGATTTGAGAAGATTCTTAAGTACTTCCATATTGTGGCCTTTCGTTCGAGTCAGACTACACATGGCCTCTATAAAATCCAGCCCTTTCTGGACTCTCTGCAACATAGCTTTGACTCTGCTTTCAAGCCTTCCCAAACACAGGTGAGATTTGATTTCTGGACTGTGGGAAATCTTACTCCTTTCTTGCACTAAAACTCTAAAACATATCATGAATCAGCAAGAAAACCTAATCTGTAAAGGAAGCATGTGGGGAATGCATTTGCATGTTTGGTTTCTTAAGGGCTCATCTAAAAATTTTCAGGGCAATCAAACCCAAGCTTTAAGGTGCCTTTATGGTTCTACTTCTCAGTGGTGTACAAATAGTGTAGGTGGGCTTGATGGGGGCCTTATGGGGACCCACCTCTCCTAGAACCATGCTTCAGTATGCAGTGGTGGAGAGGTATAGGCAACAGATGTTTCCAATATGGCCAAGGGAGAGATGTCTCAACAATGTACAAAAACCTTCTGCATCTTTCCAGGGACCCTACAACGTGGGGTGAGTGATGGTTACATTGAAAAAGTGGCCTTTAAGTTCCAGGTGTCTGCTAAAACACAGCCTGTGACCTGCAAAAATCCCACAGTGGCTTCTTCTATTCTCTGAGTCTGTTTAAACACAACTGAGAGATGAATGTGACAACAGAGCATCCCTTAGAGCAGGGGTGTCAAACTCAATTTCATTGAGGGCCACATCAGCATTGTGGTTGCCCTCAGGGGGCTGGGTGGGTGTGGCCAGGATGGGTTCAGCCTACTCAGTGGGTGTGGATGGAGTGGGTGTGGCCTACTGGGTGGATGTGGCTAGCTCTACATTGTTCGCGTCAAGGGTGCCTATGGGGGTCTGGGCAGGAGTGGGACAGATCTGACGGTCTCTGGCAGAAGGGAATGGGACCAGGGCAAGTGCCAAGGCATGGTCCACTGGAGGAACCTCACTGTTCCTCTCAGGCCATGCAGGGGGGGTGCTTATGGAGCTAAGACTGAATACATTTCAGCATAGCTGGCCACCACAAAATTGTACATTGGCTCCCTGCTGGCCTGGGCCAGGGCCAAGGCAGTGAGGGCTGTTCCCTCACTGTTTTCAGGATGGCTTTGCGGGCCACATGAAACCACTTTGCGGGCCTCATCCGGCCCCCGGGCCTTGTGTATGACATGTCTGCCTTAGAGATATATCACTCACTGATTCAGTTAACATGATGAAACTGGTTAGTTTTTCTTCTGCATTTATGAAATCCAGGCTGGAAATAAGGTGATTTTACACTTCAGTTTTCACATACCTCTTTAGTCCCTCAACTTCATAAATGTTAGAGAGTATGGATATAGAAGTGAGACAGAATATCTGAAAAGATTAAATAATGGGGCAACTGGACCCAAGTTTATTAAAACTGAGACGTTTCGTTACACATCCAACTAACTTCTTCAGTCAAAATTATATGATAGAAAAGAAGCTATCTATCATGCCTAATGGCAATTAAGAATGATATAAATAAGTCAAATACTTTAGGTAGAAGTATAAGGTGATATATTTAAAAAAATGTATTGGGCCACTTTAGTCTTCTCAACCTGTTTCCCCATTATCCTCCAGCTTGAGTGGATTTCAGTTGTCATTTGGATTACAACAAGCGAAGAAGCTGGGATTAGGGCCTGATATTTGCCTGCTTATATTATTTGAAAGGCTTTTCTAAATTACTTAAAATGGATATGAGATATGAATCCTGCTTCATGCTTCCATTTCAGTGCTTCAAATGGAAATGATTCTGGCAGATTGGAGGCCTTGTGAATGACACATCATCATGATGTATATGCAAATCCACCCTAAGCTTAGGCAGAAACATAATATGATTACTAATGTGCCTTCCTCTTAAGATTTAAAATTCTTATGTTTATTTTTTGTAAGATGGTTGACTAATCCCTGTAAGTGTAATTAAGATGAAGCCAGGATAAACAGGATAACCCTACACCAAAATAATTAGTTGGCAGGAGCTACAGATTTTAATTTTGATAGCCACAAATCACAAGAATACCTACTTCAGCATCATTCTTCTAATTATATTATTTCTTTTTATCATTAGTTATTAAACTAATTTGAAGTTATGAGATCCCTAATATCCCATCATACCTTTTTTTCTAGTACAACCAACATATTGAATTGAAAATAAGCTTTGACTCAGACTCTGCAACATTCTGTCTCCCGATTTATGAACTTCAGTTCTCATCGTCTCTATCCTGTATAGCTACTGCCTATGGGATGATGGAATTGAAGCCCAACACACTAAAGTGCAACTACTATTCTCAAATGATTGCTCTGAAAGATAGTGATAAGACTTGGTAGCTATTTTGTTGATACAACAAGAGTCATACACACCTTCTTGCTCTCAGGGGTAGCGTAAGAAAAATATGGTTTTTGTTTAAGAAGTCACTTGTATCGTCAAAGAGAATATAGAGGAGAGATATGTTTGCCAATGGAGGTAACAAATTAGGAACCCAGAAATATCCTGCTTCTGGTTTCAAATACTTACATATAATTATTGTGGTAGTTTATGGTTTACTCGATGTCAAAGAGATGACAGTTAAAGCATGCAAAGCAAAACAGAGTCTCTATCAGACCTTTGTCTAAGTTTTGTTTTAACAGGAGCAAACAGAAGAAAAGCCCCTGAATCAATCAGAGATTCCAAGAGCTGAGTCAGGGTTGTCAGCCAGTCCAGAAGTCAGAATTTCACAAGCAAAAACCACACCAATATCATGCAAGAGCCAGAAATTAGAAGTTGCTTCCAGCAAAGGAATAGGGTTCAGGACTGCCTCCTAAATCAGTTTGCAGCCATTTGTCATTAATAATGAGATTTACTCCTTTAGTTTGCAAGAAGCCTCAACAAGCACCACTGATCTGCTCTCCATTCTATTCACCAGTATGGGAGCTGGGTGATCTTACATCCTCCTCCTCTGACTAATCCAGCTGTTCAGGTAATGTCTATTTTTGATCAGCCTCATGTGATCCCAGACTTTATGTCTCCTGAGGCTGATATTCCACTGGGTCAGCTGGAGCAGCTTCTTAAAAATCAGATTCAAAGGCTAAGGCCTGGGCTGTGATAGCTAGCATTTTTCCTAATTAACAAAATGCATTAGAGAAAAGGGGATATTAAATAATCTTTTGCCCATTTAATGACCCGGAATACCTCATTCTAGCCTCTTTGTCAGGGGTGTCAAACTGCTGGCCTGTAGGCCGGACGTGTCACGTGGAAGCCACGCCCACCCCATTGCCGGCAATGGCAAAACCGGCCCGATACATTGTGCGACATCACGTGATGTTGTGAGTTTGACATGCCTGCTCTATGTCATTTCCAATATGATGTAATCCAATATGATAATTCTATAAAAAAATTTCTTTAAAATGAAGAACTGAGAAGTCCTCCCCCACTCCCAATATAAAGAGTACAAGTTCCATAAGGAGCAAAGTCTTATTAGTATCAAAGAGCTTTTTTGCTACTTCAAGTAGCTACTTCAGGAAGATGGTAGTCCCAATAGAAATTATGATAGCAGCAGCAATCTTCCTTCTATGCACTTTGCCTGGATATTTGAATAAAAATAATATACATAGAGTTACAAGATCTGGGCTGCAAAAATCTGGATGATGGCTAGATACTGTAACCCTTTACTGCCAGTACTACTTTGCCTTAACTGCAAATTTCTGGATTTCTCCAACTTGAATCTGAAAGTCCCAATGATTTCTGCTTTGGTTCTGCAACTGATAAAAATCAATTGATGTAATAACCTAGATCACTGTAGTGAGATACAGCACAACAAACATGCTGAATTAAGTCAACATTTTTCGCTGCTATCAATTCAGCATTTGGATTTTTCTAGCTCAAGGGTCTTCCAACTTGGACCTTTTATGACTTGTGGACTTCAATTCCCAGAATTCCTCAGCCAGCGTGCCTGGCTGAGGAATTCTGGGAGTTGAAGTCTACAAGTCATAAAAGGGCCAAGTTGGAAGACCCCTGTTAGCTTCTGGCAACCACGTGCTAAGACTTCAGTGTATTGTATATGAGACGCTCAAAACCTTGAGCCAATCTCTAATTCTGCCTTTTGGATAATCTGAATGAGTATCTTTTTAGTTCATTTTCTTTTGCTATGAATATTCGTTTGTCTATGGACACAGCTTGAATAAGATCTGTACAATGTTAAACAACTTTTAGAACATCTGATACTTTCTACGAATCTATAATTGACTGTACCTGGAAAACAGCTACAGCTTTTAAACTGGTGTTGCTTCTTGGCCAGACTCTCTAACTGAAGGACACAGACAAGCAGATGCTTAAAGTAGCCTTCTTGTTGTGGTTTAATACAGATTTTGAATGAATTATTCAGAACCTTTTAGGTTTGGCACCTCATTCTGTTGACAGTGTTTTGGTTACTGAATTTATTTCCTACTGTACCAAGTGTGACTATTATTTTATAGCAGTGCATAAAACACCGAAGAGAGCCAAAACAAACAGGATGGCGTTTAACTGCTTTTCCTAATGGCAAAAGCCAGTTCTTAGAATAAATATTGCCTGACGTGTAGCATGCTGGAATGCGGAAATTAAATGTTCAATATTTATTTATTTAATTTATATGATAGCCTGGAGCTTTTTTGGGAGGAGGGGGAGGGGGCTTGGATCATGTGAGAGGGAGTTCCAAGATTCCAGTTCAGAATATGGAAAAGTAATACACAGAATGGATATATTATTCATTGACCATGGCATCATCTCTTTCTACCTATGAGCCCTGCATGTTGTACTAGTTTTCTCACCTGCCTGTTGTTAACTAAATATGTCTCTCTCTTTAGTAATCTTTATCCCTCTTTCTCTCTCTCCTATTCAAGTTAGTTTAGATATTTCATATATTTCTTTTAAAAAATCCAACTTTTACTTCAAATCCTAACAAATGCCTGCTGGCATTCACTGATAGCTGGTTTAAGGCATGCAGTTATCTGCACCCAGGACAACTATATGATGAGCTTTTATTTGTTCTTTTTAAGTGGGACCTGCTGCTACTTAATTATTGAGTATTATTTTAGTATTCTGCATTTTTCTGTACTTAGGAGCACATAGTCTAATGATTGGTGCCGAGTTGATGTGTCCAACATTATTGTAAATGTAAATTTTTGTTTGTTATTTCATTATTTTATTGTTTTTATGACTGTTTCACTTATTGGTTTTATGGTTGCTTATGATGGGCAGCCATATAAACCTATAAAATAAATACATAAATCTATCCTGACTAAAATAGCTGCCATGTTCTCTTTTAACTTACTTACTGGGATAGCTGGGTTTTTGGTTAAAATATTCTTAAATAAATAAATGGCTTGATGATGATCTATAGCTTTTTGGGGGAAGGGGGAATAAACAGGTAATCTACAGACTTAATCAAGTTTTATTTAGGTTGCTCCATTTACCTATCTCTAGATCCTTTCACCCTAATAATTACCCCCCCCCTCAGTCCTAACATAGAAACTCATCTGAAAAGAAAATTGCCTAGATACAAATTATTCCAAAACTTTATAGAAGTCAGCTATTGACAATGGAAAAATTCAAAAACTCACTCTGCCCTTTGCCACTTAAAAGTCAGATTGTAATTCACGGTGGCCACTCCCATGAGACCCTACATGTATTCTCTTCTATTAAAACAGTCCTTTGTTTGACTAGATAACCTTTTGTTTCCTTTTTTAAAAATGCTCATTTGATAGTTTTGAGGCTGTTGGTATCTGTAGAAGTAGAACACAATTGGTAAAAACCAACAGGCACTTGGGCAAAGTTTAACATTCTGATGGGAATTACAGTTACCAAGATGAGTCTTCTGGAGGAATCAAGTTCATTATAAGCATTCTAACATTTGTCAGTGCCAAAGAAAGCATAGCAATTTATGATGGTGAATTTTTTGTTCTTAAGATGCCAAGGACAGATACAACAACTGAATGTTCTGATCTACATAATTAGAATATATATTCAGCAATCACTTCAACAACAATTATGATTTGGATAATTTATAATACCTGATTCATGTTTTTTTCTAGATATTGTTCACAAGCTTCTTTGCTTCATGGAGTATTTCATATGAGAAGTGAGGCTATGTTACGGTAAATATTTGATGGGTGAAAAATAGAGGATTTTTAAAAAAAATATTAATATATCTAACCCATTAAGTAGGGTAAGACCACTCGTATAAGAGATTGATTCAATTTTGGCATGCTTCAGAGGATTTCTAAAAATGGTTTCCTAGCCTAAGACCAAATAACATTAGCATATTATGACTTTAGGTACTCCATGAGCCTCTGATCGATGAAGATCCAGTTTTCATTGCCACCTGCACAGAGCGAGAATTACGTAAGAGGAAAAAACGGAAATTCAGTCTCTGGGTACGGCAGTGCTCATCAACCGGGTTTATATGCCAGGTAAGTGCCAGAAGAATGGATTGCTAAGTTCCAAGCCATCATTTAAAGAAGCTGTGTGGCCTGCTGTCCTTTTCAGTAGACTTCTATCCTCTACAGAAAAAAACATAGGTACAAGTTTATAGATGTGTGATTCATACCCAGCTGAAGTTTCCCCAAGATATTGAGTAGGAAGTTTTTTAGTGAAACTTCGCTAGCAACAGATGGCTGCATATAGCAAGTATTGAAGCAAGAATAGTTCTAAGAGATTTCATTGTCATGGGGGTGCATAAGTAACCTACCTTTCAAAATTTATGTTTTGGGGCTAATCTCTGAGTACAAAACAATGGATGCTATTAAATTCCATTCAGCAGTGTTAGTTCATGCTATGGCTACATCAATTTGATGGAGTGTAGCAATTTACTTCCATTGAGATCCTGATAATTTTCTTTCTATCCAATCCTTCTGCTAGTTTTCTCCCAAGTGAACATTACATTATCCATGGGAAGTAATAACTTCCCATTCTTTCTGATTCAATTAACTGGGTCAGTAGACATGGAGATATTTCTCTTAATCTCATTCAAAGAGCAGGATATAATTTTTTAAAAATATAAATAAATATAAATAAATTTCTCCTAAACTCAAGAAGTAGGCCAACAAGTCCTATTATGTTTCCAGAAAGCCCATCCTACTATCATTTTTGCTATGTATATTTGGACTCAGTTACCAGTCATGATGAGTGCACTGTTGGAAGACCTGAAAGAACAGTTTGAGATAGATTGTCATACAGAAATTTATCTATTTGATTGCTAGAAACTGAAAACAAGTTGATGGCATGTCTACCAATCAATCAATCAATCAATCAATCAATCAATCAATCAATCAATCTACATGTTTGTTTGGCATGGAGGGCAAGAAAGTAGTGTAGGATACTGTAGGAAACTTTGGACTCAACTTACAATGGACCATAACTTACTGAACTGGTATTTTGAAATTCCCCCCTTTCATCTTATGAAATCTGTCATGATCACCAGTTTATTTATTTATTACATATATATATTTCCTTCTTTCTAGGAGCTACAATTAACTGGTTTCCAAAGGTTATTCCCATCATTTTATTCTCAACAGAACTTGGTTAGTCATAGAAGTCATAGAATCTTAGGGCAGGAAGAGAGCTTGGAAATCTTCTAGTCCAACACTCTGCTCAAGGTGAGAGACCTTGTATCATCCTGGACAAATGGTTGTCCAATTTTTTCTTGAGAACTTCCAGTGACAAATCACCCACAACTCCATAAGGCAAGCTATTCCACTGATTAATCACTGTCAGAAAATTTATCCTTAGTTCTAAGTTTGAAGTTCTAAGATTTAAGAAGCTTCAACCCATTGCTTCTTCTCCTGCCCTCAGTGCTTTGGAGAATAAGCAAGACCACTCTTTTCTGTGATAGTCACTCAAGTACTGGAAGACAGCTATAATGTCACCTCTAATTCTTCTCTGTGATAGGATAGACATATCTAGTTCCTTAAACCATTGATTATATGGTTTAGCTCCAGACGAATAATAATAATAATAATAATAATAATAATAATAATAATAATAATAATAATAATAATAATAATAATAATAATAATAATTTAAAAAACACTTGTCGATAAGAAAGACAAAAAAGTCTGAATAGTGGGTTTGGCAGTGCCTGGAGACACCAGAATAGACGAGAAAAAACTGGAGAAGATAACAAAATACAAAGACCTACAAACAGAAATAGAAAGACTGTGGCAAAGGCAAGCAAGGGTAGTATCAATAGTAATAGGTGCCTTGGGTGCAATCCCAAAACAACTGGACCACCACTTGAACACCATTGGCATTGACAAATTCGCCATTAGTCAATTGCAAAAGGCAGCCTTACTAGGAACTGCTTCCATCCTGCGATGATATCTGTAATACCATCAAACATCCATATCTGCTTATCCCAGGTCCTTGGTAAGGACTTGATAGGTAGACAAAAATGCCAAATCCAGTCTGAACATCTGACTGACTCTGCAATGATTATTATTATTATTATTATTAATAATAATAATAATAAAGTTGGAAAGGATCTTGGAGGTCATCTAGTCCAACTCTCTGCTCAGGCAGGAAACCCTATACCATTTCGGACAAATGGCTGTCCAGTCTCTTCTTAAAAACTTCCAGTTTTGGAGCATTCACTGCTTCTGGAGGCAGGTTGTTCCACTGGTTAATTGTTCTAACTGTCAGGAAATTTCTCTTTAGTTCAAGGTTGCTTCTCTCTTTGGTTAGTTTTCATCCATTGTTTTTTGTCCTGCTTTGGAGAATAGCTTGGCTCCCTCTTCTTTGTGGCAGCCCCTGAGATATTGGAACACTGCTATCATATTTCCCCTCGTTCTTCTCTTCATTAGACTAGACATACCCAATTCCAGCAACCGTTCCTTATATGTTTTAGCCTCCAGTCCCCTGATAATCTTTGTTGTTCCTCTCTGCACTCTTGCTAAGGTCTCAGCATCTTTTTTATATTGTGGTGTGGTATGACAAACTTACAGTGTGGTGTCATGATGAAAATTCTGAAGAAAAACTGAAGAAATTGGACTGAGCCTTACCATTACTTCCTCATAACCTAAGCTACCTTGAGCTAGCTAGACTTGAACATTGGGTCCTATCCAATAACATGCAATTTTATGGTGAGAAAAGTAAGACCCAGAGGGATCTACAGCTCCACCCCATCCCCCACCTGCCTCGTCTCGTTGTGGTGGCAACGGCGTGATGTGCCGCATGGCCTCCTGCTCCGTGGGACGGCAGCCATGTGGGCTGCTGGACGGGGCTGTTGGTGCCACCACCACAAGGTGAGGCAGGTGTCACGAAAAATAGAAGACACCCCCAAAATTAAGACCTAATGCCTCTTTTGGAGGCAAAAATAATATAAAACAGGGTCTTACTTTCGGGGAATCAGTAGATCCCTCTCACAGTTACTACTGTTGAATCAGGTACTGCCTATTCTATATTTGTGCATTTGGGTTTTCCTGCCTAATTAGTGGATCTTACTTTTCTCACCATAAAACTGCATTTTATTGGATAGGACCCAATGTTCAAGCCTAGCTAACTCAAGACTAATTTAGGTAGCTTAGGTTAAGAGGAAGTGATGGTAAGGCTCAGTCCAATTTCTCCAGTTTCTGTCCATGATTTTCATCATGAAAACCACACTGTAAGTTTGCCATACCACAGTATTGATCCCAAATGTTTATAGAGTAGCTCCATACCCTTCACTGTAATATTAAGTAATATTAGGTTTCAGCCATGGGGGAAAAGGCATAATAAAGCAGTTCCCATGCATACATAAATAGGTCTGGTTGCAGTAGTTTATTTATTTTATTTATTGAGAAAATTTATATGGCCGCCCAACTCACTTATGATGACTCCAAGCAGCTTATAGATATAAGAGCCCAATACAAAAATCCAATAAATCCCCATCCCACTGTCAACAACAATCAATCCAAGTCCTTGATGGGTCCATATCACTCTGGGGTTCTGTTAGCTTTGTTGTCCAGCCTTGAGGCTTGTTCTCCTATATTCACATAGTCTCAATAAGCTTTCTGGCCTCAGCATATCAGCAGCACCTTACTTGAGTAGTCTCTAGCCTCCTCCTTCCCTCTAAGTAAGGCTTTGTAGCATTGCCTGGGCAATGAGCTCAGTCCTGGCCAGGCAACAGGGAAGGGTGGGAAAATTTATTTATATAGGCCTGATGAAGCATGTCTAGCAGAGCACTTTCTCTATCAGCTTCTCTTTGTCCTCCTGTGGCATCTGCCACCTCCTTCAAGCTTCTTCTCCAACCCTCACATCTGCCTTCTCTTTAGAGCAGCCTTTATGCTTAGCAAGTGCTGAGTTTGCAGGCACCCATTGCCGTACTTACAAGGAAGCTGGTGTTTTCCCTTCACCCCACCAAGTTATTATGAAAGCACATTTTTTTTATTAAGCAATGTGCTGTTTTGCTTTGCATGGTAACAGACACAGAACAAAGGCTATAGATTATAAAGCATATCTGGCCAAAAAATATAGCCATTTCAAACAGGCTGCAACAGTAATTTATGTTCTGTCCATCTTCATTAAACTATATCATCCAACTGTTAGGTCAATGAATATGGATAGTATTCATCACATCAAGGTATCAACCTCAACAGCATGAACAGACGAAGGCAATTGACACTTATGTTGGCTTCCAAATAACATTCACAATAATCTCAAGAGCTTTTGTTTATTAGCGTCTTGAGAGCACTTTCTTCACATTGGAAAAGAGTCACGTAGATAAGGATTTTTATGAAGTTCTGAAATGAACACTTCAAAGCATGAACCCCTTAGGTCCATGGTTGCAATGACAGATGTGGGATTTCCCCCCCCCCAGTGACTATATACTTAAATGCATATTTGACTTTATGTTGACAACCTCCTGGGTGCATTTATACAAAGGCCAAGTTGAAGTCAACCACTTATTTGGAGACTGCCTGCTGTTCTGTGCAGGAAGAAAACAATAATTTTCTCAGTATTGTAAAAGAAACTTCAGTTGTGGGGGGGAATGATTAGTCTTAGACAGATATATAATTGAATTAAATGAGAAAAATTGTATTATCTCTGCTACTATCCTTATGTGTGCATATTCCCCAAAAGGAATTTGTACAAACCTAGTGTTAAAAAATATACTTAACTTGTAGTTAAGTATATTGAGGCTATCAAGCCATTGCATTAAACCATAATATGATGTACTCTTCTGGACATGATATGTTACTTGAACATAACAATTGTGATTAATTAGGATGTTGTGTGTTACATGAAGCTAGTTCCTCTGTGCCTAGGCTATCATCATCCATAGAGGAATACTTGCCTTATTTTTAATAGCAGCTGCATCCCCATTGATCAAAGGACAGAACACTGAAGCTGATCTTCTGACATGAAACTGACATTTATTAGCCTCATGTTAGACATTCCTGTGATCTAATAGCTTTCAGTTGCCTGTTTTGGATTTGAAGAGAATCTAATTATGTGACTGTGTAATGACAAAGACTAAGCTTGTCTGCATAGGAAAAATAAAGTTCAGAATTTGGAATTTAGAATCCTCTTGTGAATAGAATAGAATAGAATAGAATAGAATAGAATAGAATAGAATAGAATAGAGTAGAGTAGAGTAGAGTAGAGTAGAGTAGAGTAGAGTAGAGTAGAGTAGAGTAGAGTAGAGTAGAGTAGAGTAGAGCAGAGCAGAATGGAATAGAAATAGAAATAGAATAGAGTAGAGTAGAGTAGAGTAGAGTAGAGTAGAGTAGAGTAGAGTAGAGCAGAATGGAATAGAAATAGAAATAGAAATAGAAATAGAATAGAATAGAATAGAATAGAATAGAATAGAATAGAATAGAATAGAATAGAATAGAATAGAATAGAATAGAATAGAATAGAATAGAATAGAATAGAATAGAATAGAATAGAATAGCAGTTGAATCTAGTTGAATCCACTGTTTCTGTGGTCGTTAGCTGTAATGCTGGGTAAAATTTTGTTCTTTTCCATTCGTGAAATCTTTTCACTCCCTGTAAAAGAGCTCTTTTATTCCTGATTTTTTTTTCCCCACAAGGAGTGAAAGGAATGTTTAATTTTGGAAGAGATGACCAGGGCGATTCTGTTTGGTTTGTCTTTCTTCTCATTTGTTTCATGTTCTTGCTTCCTCTGGAAAGTTGCTCTTTGCCTTCCTATGGTTAAATTTGCTCTCCAGTAAGAAGAAGAAGAAGAAGAATATGGAGCTACCATACATGTGCACAGGGGTCATTTTTAAAATGAACCAAAGAAAACAAAAGACTAAAAGATGCCTTAGGGCTGTTTCCATCGGATGTAATAAAGTCATGCAACCTTTTATTTCTCCTGCCCTCTCCCTGTTGAGCCTGTCTAAATAAGTGCTTAGTTCTTGGCATTTCTTTTGGTATCCTGTTGATTTTGCCCCTTCCTTGTTTAAATGGGGGAAAAAACAACAACAACAAAAAAATAGTGGGCACGTTGGCTATTATAACCTGCTGAAGGGAGTGGATTTTATAGTTCAGTCCTCTACTGTTTTAAATGTTTTCTTGCTATCCCAGTGGTTCTCAACCTGTGGGTCGCGACCCCATTTGGGGTCAAACGACCATTTCACGGGGGTCGCCAAACACCGCAGTCCGCCATTTTTTTGGTCCGCCATTTTTTTTGGTCTGCCATTTTTTCTCCTTTGCGATGCGGGCCGTCGCGCTGCACATGCGCGATGCGGGCCCGCCATTTTTTTGGGTTGGCCATTTTTTGGGGGGGCATTTTTTTGGGGTCGGCCATTTTTTTGGTCCACCATTTTTTTCCCCTTTGCGATACGGGCCGTTGCGCCACGCATGTGCGATGCGGGCCGGGGTCGAGCCCCGGAAAAGGTTGAGAAGCGCTGTGCTATCCTATCTGTGTTGGGCCAGAATAAACAGGTTTTCTTGCTTGTGCTTATTGTTTTGGTACCTTTGGGTCAACTTGAACTCCTGGTGATTGCCTGAACAAGACCCCGCAGTTTTCTTGGCAAAGGTTTTTGGAAGTCATTTGCCCTTGGTCTTCTTCCCAGGGCTGAAGAGAGAATGACTGGCCTAAGGTCACCCAGCTGTCTTTGTGCCTCCAGTGGGTCTAGAATTCAGTCTTCCTGGTTTCTAATTTGATGCCTTCACCACTACACCACTACTCTTTTTAGCCCGAGATGTCCTCTAATATTTGACAACAATCTAATATTTCATCTCTGAATCTTTTTAGTTTCATGGCTATGCTACTCAAATGCATGGGAATGAGAGCTATGAGCCAATTTAGACTTTGCTTTTAGCCTGTCGCTTATACTTGTACATGTTTCCTGTCTTGCATTTTTACATTTACTCCTGCTGATATGTATGATCAACACCTATTTTATGAATGTGGCTGGTCCTTCCTTCCTTCCTTCCTTCCTTCCTTCCTTCCTTCCTTCCTTCCTTCCTTCCTTCCCTCCTTCCTTCCTTCCTTCCTTTCTCCCTCCCTCCCTTATTTTTTTCTTTCTTTCTTTCTTTCTTTCTTTCTTTCTTTCTTTCTTTCTTTCTTTCTTTCTTTCTTTCTTTCTTTCTTTCTTTCTTTCTTTCTTTCTTTCTTTCTTTCTTTCTTTCTTTCTTTCTTGTAAATTATTTGTAAACTTATGAACGTTTTAAATAGAAATCTACCAGTGAAGGTTACTGCATTAAAACTTGAATGATATTGCCTACCCTAATTTTGAATAGGGCTGTTTGGCTCTCAAGCCTTAATTGATTTACTAGCTCTGCATTAAGAGTGAAAAATGTAAGTCTGGGGTGAATTTCCTTTTAAAGGGCAGAACTGTAGGAGAATTAGCCATCTGTCTTCTTTTTTTTAATCAAGCAGCACTGAAGAACTAAACAATTCCTGTTATATAAACCCAGATTCAACCCAATGAAAACACAACAAATAAAAGCTGAACATTTGTATCATCCATGCTTCTTCACATGTTTCCACATATTTTTATATAACATTTGCAAATTTACTTTTTAATGTATTTTTAAAAACAAATGCAAACATAAAGGTCTTATGCACAATAAAGAGCTGTGGTGGTGCAGTAGTTAGAGTGCAGTATTGCAAGCTAACTCAGCCCACAGCTAGAAGTTCGATCCTGGCGGGGCTCAAGGTTGACTCAGCCTTCCATTCTCTGGAGGCCAGTAAAATGAGGACTCAGATTGTTGGGGGCAATATGCTGACTTTGTAAACAACTTAGAGAGGGATGTAAAGCTCTATGAAGCGGTATATAAGTCTAAGTTCTATTGCTACTTGGGCATAATGATAAACTATATTATGAGGGAAATAAGTATTAAATTCCTCTCTAATTCTCAGGTTTTCCTCTGCTTCAGAAAAACTATCAGGATAGGTTGGATTTCATTTAATCAGCCTCTAAAGTCACCTGGACTGTGATTAATTTTAGATTTGTTTTGTTCAAAACAAGTCAGATTACTAAATCACAATTTAAACTGGTGTAACCACAGTGTGAAGTTGAGCTGGCTGTTTTTAGGCTAAACATCCTTAATTCAGCCAGCATGGCAACCTACAGTTAGACTACATTACAACTGACCCTTTCTGTATGATTATGGCTATATAGTTTGTTTCATTGCTTGAGTGTAATCTTTGATCATTTGTTGACAACTGCTCCAGGTTTGAGGTGGTATCAGCTATTGACTCTATAAGTGGATTCTAGAGTAAAATGATTGGAAAGGCTGAGTCCAAGAGATAAGTTTAAGAACTTGCTTCTTGTCAAGGATCTTGAGGAGTGAAATTGTGACCTTTTCTCTAATGGAATCAGGCATATCATTTCTTTTGTAGTATTGAGAGAAGAAAACTGGCAAAATATTGGTAAAGGACTATGCAGTTAAAATCTCACTTTATCCCACTACCAGCAGGCATAGTCAATTGGAAAATAAACAAGATTGAAGATTGCAAAATTTCACGTCCAATGTATCTGGAGGGTGCCAGGAGGGAAAGGGTTAGTTAATACTTAATAGTATGTCATAAATCTCTTTGTACATTAACTTTTTCCCCCTTGCTGTTCTCTGTCCATCCACCAACCCTATTTCTTGTTTGGTGATTAGATCTATGCCCATCTGAAGGAAAGCAGTGGGACTGAAGGTCTGGATGCTTTGAAGAACAAAGCCCAGCTTCACAGCATAGTGGCCAAGAGTCTTTGTCAGAATGTCACGGGGAAAAACTGTATCATCTTCACTGGCCCCAGCATTACCAGCCTGAACCTCTTTGAAGAATTTGAAAAACAAGGTTAGTGCCAGGCAATGCATGGATCTTAGAACAGTCCTTTGTGAGGCCTTTATTCTGTGAAACCTGAAGCCATCATGACGGATACTCTTATTATATTGTGAGATATAAATATGGCTCTCCCAATGCAACATTGGTTTTAGAAGGTTTCCTTTGTTATTATCAGAAATTGGATATTATTCATGTTGATTGGCGATTATTCTTATTGTTGAGTTTTGGGGTTGGGGAGAATAGCAGAATCATGAATGATATAGCATTGCTGGACCAATGAAATCAATGGAAGATGATTTGTGCATGTTCCTATGTTTGGTTTTCTGCTAGCCTTTGCGCTGTATAATCTCTAGGAATCCTTCTTTCAGCTTGTGTTGAAAATTGATCTTTCAACTTTTTTATGTTTAAATTTCATTTTACAGCAAATGGTAGGCTTTTCTCTTTTGACTGGCTATATATAGTTAGTAAACCAAAAGACTGATCTGGATGAATCTTCTGAGAAGGGAGAAAAAAGAATCAACATCAACTTTTATGATATTATTTGAATGGACTAATAATTAAGATTGTTAAACGTAAAAGAAATGAACATAAAGTTGGTTTATTTAATCAAGATTAAAGTAGATATGTTATTATTTCTGGTAAATCTTAATGGACTTTTGCTGACACCAAGACTGATGATACTTTAGAAATTTATTGATAGAGATCATTGGTTGTAAATTAAAAGGAAGCAATAGTTATTAAAATTGTAAATACATATTACAATAAAGGTTGGAGGTGTCTCACACACACATGCACACACACATATTTCTCTTTGTTTACTACATACTTAACTTTCTTTGCTCATTTCCTTTGCAATTTTTACTCTTTCTACTTTTCTTTTTCAGTTTGTACTAGTTTTGCTAGTGCAATTATAATCTTTAATAAAATTATTTTTAAAAAAGTTTAAACATGGGAATTTGTAACTAACATTTGGATTATGAACCTCTCTCTCCCCCCCTCTCTCTTGCACTCTCACACATAACACACATATACCAGACATTTACACCTGTTCAGACCAATTTTATGCTACCCATTCAAAAGAAGTCAATTTCCCCTGACATCAACAGGGCTTCCCCCCTCCCTCCCCCCTTGTAACTCTGGAGAGGATTGCAGCCTCATTTGTCTACTTCTGTCACCATTTTTTCCAAAACAACAACTCCCTTGGCTTCTCTGGGAAAGATCATTAGAAGTTGCCATCAATAAATCTTCACACACAATCAGAGAGAGAGAGAGAGAGAGAGAGAGAGAGAGAGAGAGAGAGAGAGAGAGAGAGAGAGAGAGAGAGAGAGAGAGAGAGAGAGAGAGAGAGATTCAAGCTTTGTTTTTAGTTTGTTGTTTGGTTCAGAAGCAAGGTCACTCAAAGTGACAAGTAGCATAAAAATAGCTCCTGAAAAGCTACCATATTTCCCTGAAAATAAGACCAGGTCTTATGTTAATTTTTGCTCCAAAAGGTGCATTGGGGCTTATTTTCCAGTTAGGTCATATTTTCGGGGAAATGCGGTACTAAATGCTTCCGTCTGGCTGACAATCTTAACTGGGGCTTATTTTGTGAGAGGGGGAGAACTTATATTATGAGCATCCTGAAAAATCATGCTAGGTCTTATTTTCAGGAAAACACGGTATTGAAGAATGAGTAGAGGGTATCACAGTGGTGGCTACCTTAATTTTTTTCTTTCTTAGACTGAGTGGGAGATAAAGGGTTTGATTCTTTGCATGGGAGCAATGATCCACGCTAGATGACAAACCAGCATACGATCAGACAGTGATAGTCTGGACTGCCTTCACGCAGTCCAGTTTCTGCATTGTTGTGTTGTGGCACAATATAGTTTTGGATGAAACATGTGATTCAGACTTAAAAACAAAGGACAAGATAATTGATTCAGACAGAGTTAAATTTAATCGCGTGTTCTCGTAGTAACTGGGGTTTCCCTTTCAGTTGTTTAAGTTTTGCACATCTCTTTTATTAATGTGGTCCACTGAAGGAGCTCTTCAGAAGATTTTAAGCTATAATTTCTTTTTTAATTTTAATAAAGAATCAGAGATTTGTAGCACAGATCAGGGTAGCTGGAAACTATTGGCTTCTAAATGGTGGGCGTGATGGGCAATCAGAACCCCACCCTTGACCCATGATAAAAAGAAATGAGGTTCTGATTATCCAATGTTGCCCGCCATTTTGGAACCATTGTCCATTGATGCAGTTGCTCCTTGGTAAAATTAGGGCCCATAGGTTTCTCTTTCACACATGTGTGCACCCATAAACTTCTTGTAATCAAATCATATGTTTACCTACTGCTACCACTAAATTTTCTGCACCCAACTCTTTAACGCCATTAGACTATTTCAGAACAGTTTCATGAGACATGTTACTTCTGTACAGATGATACTGTTTTTTATAACTAGCCAGAACTAAAGGAAAGGTGTTGTTTTAATTACCTCTGGTTTTTATCGTGATTGCACTTTTTAGCTTGAAGATTGATAAGGTACCTATGATTGTGTATCATTCCTAGGGATAATTTTAAAAATGATGAAATTAGTTGTGTCATCTTATCCTGAGCATGTCATACTCCCTTCTGAAATGAATAAACTACATATCAGGGCTTTCAGATTTTAATGCTTGAAAGTCTGGAGGATAATATGACAACAAACTAATGTGTGACTGAGGTGCAGTATTTGTTTGGGGTCACTTCTGGTAAATAAAAATATGACTTGGTTCATGTTTTTATGCTAGAACCACAAGTTGATGGTATTCTAATGCAAATGTTTTACCATCTTCCAACTATAGACATTTATTGCTGTGGATTGCTAAGTACAAGGAAAAGTGACTGCACAGGGCTGCCTTCCTCAATGCTAAACAACTCAGAGACTCCTCAGTCTCGAGGACATTACAGGATAAAAATGAAAAGAAACATGTCTTTGATCTGCTGGTACAATAAAGGCTACTTTAGATTTTTGACCAATGCTTATTCTCCACTTCAACAAGGTGAGTGATTTGTTCTAAAGATGACTTTTTTCTATGAGAAGGGGGATAGGTAAGGTCTGGACTGTAAGAAAATTGGACAATCTGGATTAGAATCTAGAACAGAATAAAGTTAAATGCATCTTTCAATGCCATGCACATTTTTTATAAATTTAAACCATACCATCTTTTGAGCTTGAGAGATTGAGGAAAAACCTTTCTGCTGTTGCTTAAGACACTAGTAGAGGAAGGGTTAATCATTCTTTCTGTCACTTATGTGGACTTACACAGTTGCTGTTGTTATTTCCATTTTAAAAAATATATATATTAGAATTGGTTATGTTAAATGAGAAGCATTAAAAATTAAGCATAATGTGGTACCATGTCCAGTTGATTTTAAAAGGGTTAGCAAGAGATTCAGTAGATATTCTTAGCTTTAAGGAAATCAGACTCCTCCAGCTACATGATTATTTAAAAGTCAACAAGTTACTCAACAGCCAGCATTAAAAAGTAGCACCTCTTTAGAATCTGCCATTCTAATATGGCCCATTTTGCAAGCATTTAGCAACTTCCTTGAAGACCAAGAACCCTTAACAAACAGCTGTCCTCTCTGAAGACAACTGGTAAATATTCTGACAAGGGGTATTATATCCCATTCCTTACATCCAGAAAATAAAATTGTCTCTAGGTAACAAACTGAAGAATTAGATGGATGTGTGCATCTTCCTCAATCACTTCCATAAACATCTCAATATAAGAGAGGAAGAAGGCTAGTTAAGGTAGCTAGCTAAGGTAGAAGGCTATTTACAGATCTGCCTCTTGTAATTATTGCATCTTGACTCTACTTTCTAGAGATTTTCTAAATATTTGGAAACTTATGCTGTGCAGAGGAGTGTCCAACCTTGGCAACTTTAAGATGTTTTTTCACGAGGAACTGAACTTTCTTGTTTTTCTCTGAAGAAGTTTCGCTTCTCATCCAAGAAGCTTCTTCAGCTCTGACTGGATGGTGGGGACCTGAAGAAGCTTCTTGGATGAGAAGTGAAACATCTTCAAAGAAAGAAAGTTGCCTCATGAAAAAGCATCTTTGGGACAACTATGACCTGGATGGTTGAGAATCTCCATAGACGGCTTGTGGACTTCATCTTCCAGAATTCAACTGCCTCTGGTGTCTGGGGAATTCTGGGAGTTGCAGTGCACAGATCTTAAAGTTGCCCAGGTTGGACACCCCCCCCCACTGTACAGTATGCTACTTCCTGTGTGTTCTTGGAATACTGAGCCAAGTTGACCTGTTGCCCACTGATTCATCAAATCCAGTAATATTTTCAATCAACAGTATAACATGATGCTATTTTATGTATTTTGGTTGCAACAGGAGTTATCATTAAGAGGAAGAGTGGAGAGATCCCATGCCCTCTTGCAGTGGAAGCCTTTGCTGCTCATCTTAGTTATATTTGCAAATATGATGACAAATATAGCAAGTAAGTAAACAACAACTTATGTGATTGGAAGTGTGAAACTTTTAAACAAAATTCAGGATCCAATATGGCTCTCTGTACAGAATGATGCCATATAAGAAATGACCTACCAACTTTTCTGAAAATGATTCTGACCATTTTTGGCAGAACGTTTGTTTTTAAAGAAGGTAATTGTTTCAGGTACTTTAGCAATTTTCAAGTATTTGGAAGTAATATGTGTACAGTTGCTTGTTTCCAAGTCATGTGAAGAAAGCGTGCTTGTCAAATCTTCACTTCTGCAGTACTTCAAAAAGATTCAAAGGAAATTCAGCTAGTTTAAATGAGGCCGTTGAGGACCATTACAGGAATGAAAACTTAAATTCAAAGCAACTATTGGGGAAAACTGAATATTATTAGACTAAAGGAGAGAGCCTAAAATCATATGTAGAACTCTGAAAGATTTGAAAGACTGTTACATACAAAACAAGGTCACAACTTGCTTCCTTTTATTTCAGAGGGCAGATCATAGCACAGGAGAGGAGATTCCAACTCTTCCCAATAGTAAGAATAGTTTGATAGTGGAATCACTTACCAAATAAAGTGATAGCTACCGCTTTGTTCTGTGCATTCATAGACTTCTAGGTCTTTTATCATGGATGCTTTATTTTGGATTCTTGAACTGAATTTAAACTGCAGTGGAGGGTTGAACTCAGTAACCAAGCAGACATCTTCCAGTTGTATGATTCTGTGGATTTATGCTAGTTAGAGATTGATTTGATTCTGTAAACTGCTGTAGGTTTATGTCCAGCAGTTAAAATTATATTCTTACATATAGAAATATAAGGTTCTACATTTAGGCAAGAAAAACCAAATGCACAGGTATAGTATAGGGTGTACCATGCTCAATAGTAGTAACTGTGAGAAGGATCTCAGAGTTCTAGTTGACTAAATATGAGCCAGCAGTGTGCTGCAGCTGCCAAAAAAGCCAACACAGTGCAAGGTTGCATTAACAGAGGGATAGAATCAAGATCACGTGAAGTGTTAATACCACTTTACAATGCCTTGGTAAGGCCACACTTGGAATACTGCATCCAGTTTTGGTCACCACGATGTAAAAAAGATGTTGAGACTCTAGAAAAAGTACAGAAAAGAGCAAAAAAGATGATTAGGGGACTGGAGGCTAAAACATATGAGGAACCTTTGCTGGAATTGGGTATGTCCAGTTTAATGAAGAGAAGGATGAAGGGTGACATGATAGCAGTGTTCCAATATCTCAGGGGCTGCCACAAAGAAGAGGGAGTCAAGCTATTTTCCAAAACGCCTGAAGGCAGGACAAGAAGCAATGGATGGAAACTAACCAAAGAGAGAAGCAACCTAGAACTAAGGAGAAACTTCCTGACAGTTAGAACAATTAACCAGTGGAACAACCTGCCTCCAGAAGCTGTGAATGCTCCAACACTGGAAGTTTTTAAGAAGAGACTGTATAGCCATTTGTCTGAAATGGTATAGGGTTTCCTGCCTGAGCAGGGGGTTGGACTAGATGACCTCCAAGTTCCAATCCAACTTTATTATTATTTGGAAAAAGTTGCATCTAGACAGTACTACTTCATACTGCAAGTAGGAACCTGCACATTTTAATGCTCTTCCACATGAAAAGAGTATAGTGACAAAGGCATCTGGGTAGAAACTGGAAGACCATAAGTTCTAGTGCCACCCTAGGCATAAAGTCAGCTAGGTGACCTTGGGCCAGTCACTCTCTCACAGCCCTAGGAAGTAAATCTGAAATCTTGCCAAGAAAAACTGCAGGAATAATGAATATTATTCAGGAAGTTGCTAGAGATCAATGCTGACTCAAAAGAATACATCACACAAACATGTACATACACAAATATGGATTGTATTTGGAACATAGCTGCTATATACCAGTATGTTTTGTTTTTAATCTTCCCTTTTTTCCTCCCTAAAAAAACTGCTTTTACATCTCCAAGTACATTTTCACAGAGATTCAATAACCAGGGGTGATTATTTAATCTTTCTTTTCATTTGAAAACAAGAGTAGAGGACTCATGAACCTGGAGGCTGCAGTGGCTTTGCAAAGACAGAGAGATTTCTAGCAAGGCTGCAGCATGTGATAAAAGTCTAAATGTCTTTCTATATCTTTCTATACCTCCCTGTCCTTCAACAAGAGGAAACTTACATTTTGATATTTAGTATTAAATCTATTTGGGTTTGAAGACATACCAAGCAGTGCTTTAGATGACATACCTGTTCCCAGAATTCGCCAATTATTAGACAAAAGCAGCAGATTTTGAGTGGGTACATTTTGGTTTTGAGTTCATCGTAGCTTTGATTAGCTCTACAATTTCTAAAATGTCTTCCTTTCAGCCTATTCCAAAAATATTTCAACCAGATGAAATAGCTTCAGCTCAGTTTTGTATCTAAAGATGGTATACCAATGAAGGTATGGAAATCACAAGGGGAGAAATAGAGGATATCTATTTGGCATATCTTTGGGGGGGGAGGGGAAATCTCTCATGATCTCCCTGTTCCCCAAATCCAATGGTTGGAGCAAATTTTCCTTGACAGGATCATTTGTGATATGACCGGATCACTTTCCCCTTAAAAAGAGCCAGGGCCTGCAAAACACTGGTGACAGGCATTCGACACATGAATCAGATAAAGCCTCAGAGTTGAGCAAACAAGAAATCTCATCTTGACTACAAACTTGGGACATTTCCCAAACATTTCAGGAAGTGAAAGGCAGAACCTGGCCACGGTTCTCAAGCTTGTTTCCTGGCAGGCATGAGAAATCAGTGGTATTGCCAGCTTTTCAAAGATCATTGACTCTCCAAATGGACTTTGGCACTGTAAAATGGCAGCAGGTAAGTCCAGAAAATTGAGGCTTATCCCAGAGGAGTTTCATTTATTAACAGATTTTTCAGCTGCCCTTCAACTTCTGTCTCAAGGACAGTTTTTAAACAGACATTAGTAGTCTCAATTCTTATGCAGTAAAATACGTTGAGAGATTTGTGGCAAGCTACTGTAATAAGCTAACTTCTCATATATAGACAATGTGGTGGGCTGGGGAACATGGAAAAAATGTCTTCTAAGGTAGATGGGCAATTCAGAAATTTGAAAAAATAAATAAACATAAATAATTTTTTGATATAATATGGCAGTTTTGCCTAGTCTGGACTACCAAAAGTCCAAGTCAGTGTGACCCATAACTTACCAGCTAGATTCTGGAAGTTTGGGTTCCAATGTATCAGAAGGATATCCATTAGTGAAAGTTCAATAAATATGATAAACTGTACATGGTGCACACCATTGAATTAATCCCTAAGTTCTCTTTGGAGAACAAGAGATCTTCCATCTGAGCTGATGATGATGTAATCATAATGGCTTAGTGGGATTGTATTTCCAAATTGGTCCACATAAAAAGCTTTTAA
The DNA here is from genome assembly GCA_034064705.1 of Bothrops alternatus. NCBI lineage: Eukaryota > Metazoa > Chordata > Lepidosauria > Squamata > Viperidae > Bothrops > Bothrops alternatus. Next base: position 16,336,959 of record JARGCV010000023.1, read on the forward strand.
GCTAAAGAAAAACTGAAATAATTCAGAAGCTACATTTTCAGTATACAGATGTATTTTTGCCAAAGAAAGGAAAAGGGAAGAATATTGGTATTTAGTCTAACTGCAGATAGAATAGATTGTCTGACCCAAGGTCACTGAACATTCTTACTGCAGTTTTTTCCCCCACTTAAATTATCTATAGTTTACATGAGGTTTTAGAAATAATGATGGATTGATAGGAGTCACTTGTATCACAGTGTCAGAAAACCGTATCCTCTTCTGAGTGACATAATAAAATATAAGTAATAGCATTTTTGATTATAAATATATTGTATTATAGTTGATGTTACATGTGGCTGACTATTTTAATGGGCATGGCTTGTCAATTGTCGTAATCTTTGGGAATCATAAATTCCAAGATGACAATCACACTTCTGTGATCTAGGCCATTTATGTTCAAGGTAAGTTTTGAACAATTTAATCCATTATTTTAGTGAAATAAAAACATGGAATAAATGAAATGAGATTCTACCACTATCGTGTGCCAAGGAAAAACAAAAGTTAAAGACATTTCTTACATTCTTGTTTGGTTCCGTGTAATATCAGGAGAAAAATGTTTACTAAAAACACACAGACAGTTATACTACAGTGATGTGAGGTGTTTGCTATGCTCTAAAACTGTAAGGGCTAAAGCTGGCAGTGCAGGGATCCGGTCTAGACAAAACTGCTGTGTTAAAATTAAGCAGCTGCTTGCCATTCTGAAGGTGTATAAAGGAGTGACCAAGAATCTGCTACCTAAAAAGGGAAGCAGGAAAAGATTTAAGGTTTAAATGACTAAGATATATGTATATGTCTTGGTTTCTATGTGGCATCAGACAAATCTTCTGAGTATATGTGACTTTTGGCAACCAATAAAATAATTGCGTCTTTGAAGATTTCTGTGGTTATCTATATTGTAGAGCTGAATTTCTGGTGTAGGAGAGATTTATAGCCATTCTTATCCTGAATATCCTCTAGTTGTGAACAGAGTGTACCATATACTGGAAAGTGGAGCAGTGGAATGGGACTTGTTGTTCTGGCAGATTGCTGAACCTCTACAGAAAAAGGAGTGAACTTGGCAAAGCCAAGCTGAGGCAACAGTTATTCAGGCCTTTATACAAGAGTTCATTGAAATTTATTAGGTGGAAGCTGAAGCCGAATTCAGTTTCTAAGCTAATACTTACGTGGTGTGTTTTTGCAAAATTTACAGGGGTAATTGTAGCATCACATTAGTCTGGCTTGTGCAAGCAGTAAAGTAGCCAAATTGGATGGTGGATTGTTGTGCACTATCAACATCCAAGAAAAGTACAGCACCGTTCTTAAAAGTGAAGTGTTGTCTACTTTTAAAAACATAAATCAAAGCTTTCATGAGTATCAATTGTGGTCTATTCAAAGACTACACCAAAAAGAGACTTGGTTCATTGGTTTATTTTAGGACTTCTAGAGGTCATGACTGATTGTTACTCATTTGGTTTGTTGTGATTTTGCTTCCACCTCTAGTATATTGATACGTAAAGGCACTTAACCTATGCAGTGGAGAGCAATGAAAAACTAATATAAATCTTGGACATGGTGATTCCTGCAAAAAAACACTATGAAATTATATGAAATGCATCACAGAAATCCACTAGGAATAAATCAATCACAGATTTTAAGGTTATGTTTCAGTCTGCAGTAGTAAAGATAACATACAACTTGAGATCTTCATTTAAATGCAAAAGACCGGCTGGGCTGCTGCTTCATCTGCCATCTTATTTCCCTTATTCCTCAAAGTATGAAAGGTCTGAAGCATTCAATCTAGGAAGATCTCAAAATTACACTATGAGAAAACCTAGTGTATTAATGAGTAATCAAGTTTCTGGATCCCTGCAATCTCTAATTTAGATTGCCTACTGGTCTACAAAGGACTGGGATCATGTGAATTCACAGAACAGATACATAGTAATTTCTATCATGTTGTGAGCCGCCCTGAGTTCTCCGGAATAGGGCGGCATAGAAATTAAATAAATAATAATAATAATAATAATAATAATAATAATAATAATAATAATAATAATAATAGCTGAAAGAACTTTGGATATTGAAGTGCTAAGAGGTTCTGGAAGGTGACAGATGGGGTATCATTCTGTGTCATTCATAATTACCTTGGAAGATAATGCAAATTTAGAGCACCCTGCATTTAGGTTCTGCCACTTTTAGAACACATCCCTTCCTTTTTGACTTAAGACACATTTTAAGAATTCATTTCATGACCTCACCGTTTTCTCTCTCTCTCTCTCTCTCTCTTTCTCTCTCTCTTTGGTGCTTTCCAGGTATTTCATTTCTCATAAACCAAACAAGACCTGGCAACAAGTCTTCTGGTTTTCCATCAGCATTGCCATAAACAATGCTTACATCCTGTACAAAATGTCTGACGCCTATCCTGTGAAAAAGTACAGCCGAGTACAATTTGGTGAGAGACTCGTAAAGGAGCTGCTTGGATTGGAAGAGCCCTCACCTGGCCATTGATGGATCCTTCTTCACAGCTTAGGCTAGGAGTGGGGGAGATGGAGGAAAGAAGAGGGAAAGAACTCTGGGATGCCAAGATGGGTAACTTACTATTCCACGTGACAAAAAAATCTAGGGAAGCCCTTAAGTATGTTGGTGTCTTCCCAATGGCCTTGTTGATGTTCAAAGGGCCCTCAAGAGAGCACTGTATGAAAGCTGCACATGTGAGTGCAACACAAGCATCGGTGAATCAGAAGTGAATTTATGTTAGCTATTGCTCAATCTGATTTTTCAAACAGGGTGTTAGTTGTCACACAAATCCTTTTCCCTATCCCTTTTCAAGATAGAAAGGCTCAGCAGTTCCAGTTGGGCATGTTATTGTTTGTTTGTTTGTTTTTTAATCAGTGCACAATGTGTAAAGTTATGCACTGCTGTGTGGCTGAGAAGAGGTTGCTAGAAGAGAAATATATATATATATATATATAAAAAATAAAAAATCTATTTTGCAAGCCAGTGATTAGGCAATGGCAATGAAGACAGTAGACTGAAGATTTTATTTTGTTGCAATGCTTTTAGATTGTAAAAGGGGATATAATTTTGACAGAAAAATGCTTTTTTTAATATAAAGGAACAGTGAGAAACTGAAAAGTTTACCAAACTAAGTTCATTGAAGTCCAAGATTAATTTCAGTTATGCCATAACAAAAGCATATGAGATTTAATTGCAATCATCCTGTATTATTCTCCAGACCTTGAATTTTTCTACACAATGTGAGAAACATATAAAAGATTCTCTGAGGAATTAGTTTCTCCTTAACGGTGGCTGGATTTGTTCTTTTTGCACAGTGCTGCATAAACGTATATGCCAAATCCAGAAATAGTTAAAGGTAAAATTGGAGGCCCCAAACCTAATGATATATATTGGTAAGTCTAAAACCAAAAGACATAAACAATTTGTTGCAAGTTGATGAGTCATTTGTAAAATTGCTGAGTGAGGCACAATATATTTCCAAGTGTGTTATTTCCATTTGTCCTTTAAAAACTCTTACCCAAAACAATTTAACATTCCTAGATGCTGATAAACATCTAAGTACCCTATACATCTCCATACTGATGAATGAATGCTGCTCATGAAGTCACTGCCAAAAAGTTATGACATTTTCTTATTTTGCTCAGCTAACATCAGACTCGTCAGCTAGCTTTTTCCCAAGGCATTTACTTCATTATGATTCCATTGTTTTGGCCATCTTGTTGCCTTGTCGTTTATGACAAATGAGACACTTTTCTGAAGAAAAAAATCATTGCAATACTAGACAATCAGAATCACTTGCATGATAAACTTTGTTATGAACCAATTCCAAAGCATTACAAAAAAATAGTCATGCCTCCACTTCAGCACAAAAAGTGCTGAGTATCACATGGTTACCAGCTGCATGTGGGCAAGAAAAAAATTGCACATAATTACATTGCAGAGTTTGACTGTAGCATTGCTTTGTGTGATACAATTTAAATATTCAGAGATGACATTCCCTTTTAAAGCAAGTGATCACACATGGAAAGATGTGTTTAAGTCCTTTTGTAATTAACTATTGTCATAATTGTTTAATAGTTAACAACCCAACACATCTGGAAGGAAAGATTTCGGAAGGCCTCCACAGAGCTAATATCAATGTAAACATCTTTATGTCCTCTGTGGGTCTTAGGGGGCTCAGGGGCTGCAAAACCAGTGTTAGATGCTCCCAGTGACAGGAGCTGAAAAGTATGTGAGCTGGTGCAGTTTGAATCAATTGCATTTTCTGAGTATTTTTAAGGGTAGTCCCCAGTAGAGAGTGTTACAATAGTCTAGCCAAATGGCGACTGGGGCCTGAGTTGCTATACCTAGACCAGGGGTAGGCAACCTTGGCTTTTTTATGACTTGTGGACTTCAATTCCCAGAATTCCTGAGCCAGCCACGAATCATAAAAGAGCCAAGGTTGCCTACCCCTGACCTAGACCTTCTTGGCTCAAGTCAAATTGCAAATGATATACCAGCTGAAGCTGGGCATAGACTTCTGAGTCACTGCATGTCAAGGAACATAGGTGTCTGTCATTCAGAGACAGTTGCTGTTGCATTTATAGGTCTGTGAATGTTACGTTCTGGCTAGGGGACACTCAAATCTCAAAGCACAGAAGACATACACGGATTGCCCAATCAACATGCAGGATGTGCATATCCATACAACACTTAGTTGAGATTTCGGAGGTGTGCTCGTCAGCCTATCTGCAACCATCTGCAACTTACACTTACCCATCAATTCCTTCACAGTGTTGGTGTGTATTGACATCTACCATACACACAATTGTGGACAAGTCTAAATCAACCTTTACACCTAAGCATGGCACAAACACACCCTGCGAAACTTTTTATTTCTGCCATGCTGTCATTTCACCTCCAGCCTATCTACTGAGTGTTATTTCCCCCCTTCTTTTTTTCTGGAATTGTCCAAAAATAGCCATCAGGTATGTAAAATGTGTTAGGCTTTATTACCCATTTCTTTGGAAGGACGTTAGATGACTGCAGTAACTGGAAATAGAGGCAAAGAGGCAGGATAGGAGTCAGTCATACATCCTGGTAGAGTTTTCTGCCAACTCAAGGATGGTGGATAGAACCAACTCACAGTGTAAGTGGGGGCGACACACAATTTTGCTTCAAAATAGTTAGCATTTGCAATATTGTATGATACCTTTGTATTCAAACTTTCATTTGTTGCATAATGCCTGTTTATCCAAAGCTTAGTTTAAGGAGATTTTCTTCCAAAAAAGAGTAAGGATTTCAGCCATGTTGGTTGACCATTAAAAGCTTCCTACTCATCTCAAATATACTTTAATTAAGTACCACTCCTTAACAAGCAACTTCATTCCATTTAACACAACATGCTTCTTATAGAATTAGCTAGTCTTGGTGAATTATTTTTTGTGGTGAAAAAATCTTCCCATAGATAAAAGTTGATTTGTTTGAATTAACATAGATCAGCTTTCCTCAACTTTAGCATAGTTAGAGGGCATGGACAAGTATTCTTCTTGAGAAAGGCTGATCCAGATGTGTTTCAACATTCTGAACTCTTGAGGTCTTTAGTCTTCATTACTTTGTTTTACCAATTATGCCTATATTTCCTTAAACATTTTTTGTTAGGACTAGCAATATCAGCAAGAGGGCTTGTCTCCCATATTCAGTTGGGTATATAAGATAATACTGGTAATATTTCATTCTTAAAAATGTGAAATTGTATTATAGTCTTCCTTGTACTTTTCTTGAAATTTAGCCTTAGAAGGCTCTCTAAGCACACCAATTTCCTCCCAATTTCTCACTGATGCTTAAAAGCATTGTTCATCTTACAAGAACTTGTAGACTACTCTTAGAGTTCTCCTGTCAGGATATAGTGCCCTGATACTAACAGCAGACTATACAAGTATTCAAGGTGAGGATGTGTTCATATATACGACAATGAACTTGAGGTATTGAGTTATGCATTCATCTGTGTAAAGACTATCCAGATAAAGACAGGTATAGCGATGGACAGAAAGCGTTTCAAAGGTGCTTTTTCAAAAGGCAATTTGGACTTGTTTTTTCCTTGAGGAAGATGTTTCGTTTCTTATCCAAGAAGCTTCTTCAGTTCTGACTGAATGGTGGAGGGGCAGGATTTATATTCCTTTGACTTCCCCACCATTCAGTTAGAACTGAAGAAGCTTCTTGGATGAGAAGCGAAACATCTTCCTCAAGTAAAAAACAAAGTCCAGTTGCCTTTTGAAAAAGCACCTTTGAGACAATCATGACTTGGATGACTGAGAATAACACGTGACAGTGAGCCTTCCCTAAAGCTATCCCAGGGAACATAAGCCCACTCAAAAGATATCAGGCATAGCACACTCACTGTGCCTTTCATGGCACACTACACACTTATTGTCACTCAGTGAGATCCTGGCACATGATAACCAACATTTCACTCAGTGACACTAAATATCGGTTTTTGTAAAAAAAAAAGTGTAAATTATGATACCATGGTTTAAGAAGTAGAACATAGATATTAAACCAATGAAAACACTGCTATTCAAATTGGAAGTTTTTAAGAAGAGGTTGGACAACCATTTATCTGAAATGGCATAGGGTTTCCTGCCTGAGCACGGGGTTGGACTAGAACACCTCCAATTTTGGTATCATTCTGTACCCACTAGATTGGCCTCCAGATTCTTCTTGAGTGTTTAGGTACAGGGCTCAGGCAGCATATTCATTAATTGGATGAAATGAAAATAGCTCTTTTCTGGGTGGTAATGTGAAACGTACGAAGCTGAAGAGGTGTGGACATGACAAGATCTGAGGAGATTTTTTAAAAATTGAAAAGTTTCATGAAACAAAATTATAGTGTAGGAGGAACGGAGAGTAGAAAATTACATTCCTGAACAGCAAATGGAAGTCCACTTGCCTTTATGATCATGGATCAGTATATTTGGTAAGCAGAAAGGCCAATGGGAAGTACTATTTTCCCATTCTTCTAGGAGCTCTTAACTGCTATCATTCATTCTCAAAATAATTTTGTAATGGCATTTGCAAATTAATCTGCATTAACATGTACAATTAATAAAGATCTTGCATTCCACCACGAAGTGGAGTGAGATAGGGGAAGAGGAAAATAGTTGTTGCAACTTAGCTTGTTTATTATATTTTTGGCCTTTTTTTTCTTTAATCTGACATAGTAACAAAAAAAAGTTCAATCTCGAAAATAGAAAAATTCAGAGGAGACAAAAATAATCAGCCTAGGTAAATTAACCTATCTAAAGCATTACTATTGAAACTTGTTTAATTGGTTAGGGAAAGTGAAGGAGAACATGAACTAGATGTGTGCAGAATTCCAAAACAATTGATGTAGAGTTCACAGCTTGGTAAAAAGTAGTATGAATGTCTATCTTATACTGGCTTAGGAAATGCTGTACTTTTCTGGTTACTGAGACCTCATTCTTTTCCATTCCAAAAATAAAAGCAATCAAAATAGGAGGTCCTTGATAAATAAAACCAGAAATGATCCAGGTCTGTTCCATCTATGCATACTACAATGTTACGGCTGCTGCACTATCGGTCGACACACAACAGCAAGAGCTCAGGGGCTGATTTCAGTAAAACAGGCCAAGCCATCATAGAGGAAATAAATGAGATATTTGGAAGGGAAGCCCTATGAGCTATAATTTTTTCTTTTCCATTTTTGCAACGTACGTGTCATTAAATGAAGTAATACCCAGTACACTAGTGTAGTGCTGTTATTGTGAAAAATGTGTTCAGCAATTTGTGTGTGATCAACTCTGCTCACAATACATCAGTGACTGAAGTTCAGTCATAAGCTTCCTTCCCAAAGTGTGTTGAACAGGAAGTTTTTGTTAAACCATGTCAATGCCGGATTAAACGTGCAGTGCTGTTTTATTATTTGGGTTGAAACAAAATATTGATTTTATACATATGCATCTATTCAAGGAATGCTTGTGTGGAAGCCCCTACACATAAGTAAGGTTCCCATCTGTATTTCTGGCTCTTTGGTTCAAGTGAGGACCTAAATTTTTGTGACTGTTTTTTGTTCTACACAAAAACACGCTTGCAATAAATTTTTAGAGGTTTTCTATGCCATGAGCTAAATTCTAAAATGTGAAATATGCTAACAACACAACTCAATGGATTTATAATATCAATCTGATGTCATGTGTTTTTTTTTCTTTCCTTTCACAAAGTTTGTCTTACAGTCAACAACTTTGAAATACAGTCAAATATAGATTATAAATTAGTTTTCCTTGTCTCATTTTTCCTGGGGGAAGGAAGAATTTGGGTCACAGAAAAGAAATCTAAGCTACAAGATTATGGTTTAGGCACTGGGTAAAAGGAAACGGCCATGCAGCAATATTCATATTAAATTTAAAAATTTAACATAGTGGTTAATATCTTTGTCAATCTGAAATCAGCATGCTATCAATAAGTGGCATTTACTCTTTGAGGCCAACCTACATACTAATCATGCTATTATCCCTCAGGATAAACGATGTTATGTAAATTGCAAAACAAGAGTAAGAAGTTGTGAGCAAAGGAAATGAAGGGTAGGCAATAAGAGTAAAGGAAATCTAACCAAATGCACCTTACACCAACCTCATTTGCTATACATCTTCCCAACTTTTTGCCTTGTAAAACACGGCATTAAATTTAGAAAAAGATTGCCAAGTAGCAGAAGCACCCAAAATCACAGAAACTGAGTGAGGTGCAAACTTTAACTCAAAATTTCATTAGTGGCTAATGAACAAAGTTTCATTCTCCCCTGGAATACCTTTAATAATAAATTAATAAATAAGTTGATAGCTTTAACTTGGAAATAATAACAGCTAAATGGTGTCTTTTGAATCGAAACAGTGGTTGCTTGAAGAGCTACAATTTTCTGTTGCATGCCAGCCAGCTAAAAATATTTTGGGAAGTAGCTGAAAATCTACATTCATCATGAACCTCAACTGATGCCCAAAGCAATAGCAATCATATGTCGGATCTGAGAGGGCAATACAGATGTTTCGCTAGCAACATCTACCGGTATGATTTTCCCCTCCCCACTTGTAAACACCATTTGTAATAATCACAAATAGAATGACCATTATAAATACACTGTATTAGAAGTGTGACTTTTGTCTCATGGAATGCATTTTTGTTACATCATATGGGGAAATCAATTATCTCTCATCTCTGCTGCAGTATTTCATCATCAACCTAATTCCAGATATTTGGATGTAAACCAACCTTGCCTGGCACATTAATCTGTGAGTCTATCACAGGTAAGCTAAATAGCCACAATGGATATTTATAGGAAGAACAATTATTTTTTCAGCGTTAAACACAGAAATATGGTTGTTATAGAAATGAAAAGGAGCATTTTAGGAAATTGAATTATTAAACCTCCAAAGGAAAAAAAATACCACAATCATGCTATTTCGATAATAAGATTAGACACAATAAACCAATAGGATAAATCCCTTCCATACTTTTAAGTAGTATTTAATGCCTATATTTCTTTGCCGTCTTAAATACTGTAAGCAAGTAGACATTGTATGAAAGCCAGGGTAGTCTGGTGGCCAAAAATCAAAAGGAGAGATATTACTTTTCAGGACTAACAAATGTTATTAAAGTTGGCAGATAATTGCATATATTACATTAGAGCAGTGGTTCTCAACCTTTCTCAGGTTGAGACCCCACTTGCCCCGCCCATGTGCACCGCGACCCTGACCCGGGCGTGCGCGCGTGCGCCGAAATTTTTTTTTTAAAAAAAATAATTAAAAAAATAAAAAAAATAAAAAATGGCGGCCGCGACGGGCATACGCAGATCCGCCCGTCGTGGCCGCCATTTTGTTTTTTTTTATTTTTAAATTTTTTTGGCGCGTGCGCGCCGCGCATGCGCAGATCTGCCCATCGCGCCGAAAAAAAAATTAAAAAAAATTTAAAAAAAACAAAAAAAACACAAAATGGCGGCCGCGGCGGGCGGATCCGCGCATGCGCGGATCGGCCCGTCGCGTGTGCCATGCATGCGCGGATCCGCCCATCGCAGCCGCCATTTTGTTTTTTTTATTTTATTTTAAATTTTTTATTTTATTTTAATTTTTTTCGGTGCGACGGGTGGATCTGCACATGCGCGGCGCGCACCAAAAAAATAAAAAATAAAAAAAATAAAAAAATAAAAAAAACAAAATGGCAGCCCGCGGTGTCCGGCGACCCCCCGTGAAATAGTCGTGCGACCCCAAATGGGGTCGCGACCCCAAGGTTGAGAACCGCTGCATTAGAGGATGTGCCGGCAATGCCTTTCTTGATTCTCTATAGGACTAGCAGGCCAGACTTTGGGCAGAAGAATTAATGGACTCAGGCTTGACATCAGACCTCTAAAGAAGGACCAAGAAATATCAGAGCAATTTCAATTTTCCACTTACTCCTTGACAGATGTCAAAGTAGCCATCTTGTAAGTAGTAACAATGAAAAAAAGAGATTGTTAAACTCACATACATCAAGATATTTCAGGTTATCTCAGAAGCTCTCAACAATGGGTTTTTTTTTAACACATTACGACTGTTAATTGATAAGGTACTTGTAATTTGCCCCATGTGCATCTGATGCAACCACTGTTTTCTCTCCTTCCTCCATCCATGCTTCCCAGTTTAAATCCAGCATCAGTCTAGCCACTCCAAAGCATCTGATGAAGTCAGTTGTGGCCCACAAAAACATGTATTTTAATAAAATATATTGATGTGGAAAAATGCTACTTGAATCCTTTTGATTTAAACAGGAAATGGAAATCCTTTGATTCCCATTTCAGGAAAGCATAAAATAGAGCTGTGTTTTGGTTCAAAGAATACCTTCCCTGATACTCTATGAAGTCAGCTTAGTGCTCTTGGCATTAACTCTCATCCATGTTGTTTCTGGATAGGAAAAAAAAGCACACCATTATCTAAACATGGTACATACAGTAGCAAAACCTATTTGCATATTTAAGGATATATCTCAGTGAATATGGGGATGAGACGCATCTAATCATTCTGAAACATTTCAAAATACCTTTCAAAAATTAGTTTCATTTATGTGTCATTGCAATCTGTTACAGTGATCTTTGAGGATACTGGATTTCACAGAGTGACTTTTGTATGATGCTTTTAGGAACTTTGTTGCAAAGTATTCAGGTCAAAGTTTATACAATTCAAAATTACTATACCTTATATTGTATGCCAATATATAAATTCCATATGCCTGAAGTTTTTGGTTTAGGAACTTCATTGCAAAACATGAAGAGCCCTCAATTCTGGCTTAGGTGAAAAAAAAAGTACAATTATTCTTTGCTCAATCATACAATTTTTAGAACAGGAAGGCTAAGCTCTTTTTGTGCCTGACACAGTAATTTCCTGCTTGTTGGATGAAGCGCTACTAACAGGTTACCCAAGGACAATGGCTTTTCATTGAAAGCTCATGAACATGACACAGTTGCATAAGTAGGGTGGCAACAGGAAAATAAAAAAGAATCAATTGTTAACTATGAGAACTTACTGCTTAGAAGACCAGCCTAATATTCACTATGGTCCCCTTATTTTGCTGGATTCCAATTACAGTTTTCTTTATTATTATTATTATTATTATTATTATTATTATTATTATTATTATTATTATTATTATACATTTTATTAGATTATAAAGTACAAAATACAAAGCAAATAGTTTGCAATCCTACCTCGATGAATTAAGTTATTTTAATAAATTTATAACACATTCATTTACAAAAGTACTTCATGTGTACCAATTCCCTAAGCGCAGAGTTGGTAAATTTACCACTTTAATTAGTAAATTGAAGCTCTTTTAGTTCAAATTTTAGTTTTGTCCATTTGTTTTCAAAATTAAAACACTAACATCAAACTTTCCTAAATTTGTATTGGCAAAAGTGATGGATGACAATACGTTTCATTGAGCATTCTAATCTTTAAGAAATAAAAAATATGGCTTAATTAAACAAAGTTACGGTAAAATAGCTGTACTAAGAGAGGTTTGTGCCCACTGTTTTAGATGTTTGTTTACAATATAAAAATTGCATTCAGCAGTAAAATACTTGCCCAAATCAGTTCTCATCTAGGAAACATGAAATTGGTGAAAATCAATCACAAGTGACCCAAATATAGCCAAAGGTTGAGTTTTTAGTATCCCCATCCCCGCAAGACAACTTTCTATTTGTGAAGCACATGCAAAAAAATTGTCCCAAGTTCATTGTTAACTGTGGACATTGTGGCAGATAAAGGCTAGAGGCAAGAATTGACCAACTGAGTAGATCAAGAGGTGTTCACTAAAGTTCAAGTACGCTGACCAGGACTTCAGCATGTGCAAACAAAATGACAGCAAACTCTGTTATCTTATCTATAAAGTATTTATTTTCTTAAGTTAAACAAACAGTTTTTTCAAGGATGGTTTCCATCTATAAAATGAACAAAGTACAAGCTCTGTACAGCAGATTTTAAAGAACCAACAGAAATAATTTTCTAAACCACATTTAATTTGTAAAAGGAAATGTACATGTACCACCATTATTTCTGCTTTAAAGTAGCTAAGATTAGGACAGAGATGACATGGTAACTGCTTATTAAATTTCCTGGTAGTTTACAATAAAAAAAGATCAAGGGAAGGTTCAATTATTTCCTGTATCTAACTTCAATACCTACCACTGACTGCCTCTGCATATCATCAATTCGTTTGAAAATCTTTTTCAACAACAAGGTCTTTAGTATTTTGCACTGACAAGGAGGTGTGCAAAAGCAGTGCTTGGTACAATACACATGAAGTCCATAGTTGTGTAAAAAAAAAAAAAAGAACGTAGTCACAGTAAATAACTTTGGCACACTGTGTCATGTAAACATAGCTAGCATCACATTACTGCATTTTCTGATCCAGCGTCCATGCCTAATAATCACTTTCATCCCTAGAACTTGAATACAACACATAGATAACATTTAAGACTTTTTTTTTTTTTGGAAATCCTGCTAACACACCTGCTTAAATATTAGTCAAGATAGTAGCTTTGCAGAATTCAAAATCAGCTATTCGTTGAATAGCTTCTACCATCACTCAAAAAAAAAACTTTACAATTTAGTTTCCTTCCCCCCTCCCCAAGAGTTCTTCCTCAAAAGTCCTGGATTATAATTAGCTGGCTACTTAATAAGCACTTCAGTGCTCTCCCCAATGCCACAGTTTTATAAATGAATGTTACCTCATGACTTGGGCAGCCTTAAAAAAAATGAATTTCAAAAAAAGGCAAAGACTGCATTTATTATTTTTCCTGTAAAGGACATAATTACGTGAGAGATTTTAATCACAGAGAGGCAAATTTAGTCTGGAAAGGAGGAATATTCACATTCAGCCCATCAATGAAATCATCATTCTTAATTAAAACAATGTAGTACCTTAATATAGTATCAACAGAAACCACAAGCATGCCGTATAAATTCAAAGCTTCACTGGCTTATCTGAAGCATTGCAAAACCAAAGTCCTCATTTGAGTGGAAAGATGCCCATTTATTTATTTTTTCTGCAACAAATATTGTAGCCGTCATGGAAAAATGCACTTTACAGAATACTCTCAAATGCATGTAGCCAGAAGACGAACACTGCCAAGAAATGATTGCATAATAATTTACCTTTGTCATTTTGTAATCATTGGGGGAGGGCATGTTCTGTGAAATGTTTTCATTTCTGTTTAAAATCTTACATAAACGGTGTTTAAAAAAAACAGTTGATGCGGACAACACACGCAGAGATGACATTGCTATGATATAAAATGGAATGGAACAATCACTTCCAAAGTTTTACTTCTGCGCCAATGTTGAGACATATAGTGAAATGTCATAAAAGAAAAACCTCAAACCATGATACCCAAGAGCAGATGCCTAACAGCTGCAATGTTGGTCATTAGTAATAGGCTGCTTGTAACTTCACAAGAAGGCTACTTGTGGTCTTGTGCTATCTGTCATTCTGACAACTTTTTAAAAGGAAGTAACAGCAAAGAGAAACCAAGAACCAAAGTCCCAAAGCTGCATTTTAAAACCTAGTTTTCGGCGCCAGGTAGCCTAAAGTTGCTCAATACAAATACACCAAGTTATCCAGAACATACAGCATGTAATTCCTGAACAGAAGGTGACAATGCTGGTGAGATGAAGCCGGCAAGCCTCTTTCTGCCATTCCACCAACCTCTGCAACAGAGGTCTGGCCACTTTCAGGAGAATGAAGTGCAAAAAAAAAAAAAAAAAAACCCAAAACAGACACACTTTACAAAGCAGGAGCATCCAGTGTTTGTGTGAACACAATGCAGCGGCACAAACTTGCATCTTCACAAAATGCTGTTCTTCTACAACTGTCCAATCTATTTTCCAGTCAAGTGTCAAAACGCTTTGTTGATAAATTACAGGATGATGAAAAATTGATAGAAAGTTGTAAATTTCGACAATATATATTTTATATATATATATTTATATATTTATATTTATATATAGCGTTTATATCTGGAGTCTCGTCATAGAAAAGTCCATGGTCCAATATATCAAGTACACATGGCAAAACCTTCCAAAATGATGCTTTGACTGCTGGAAACCACAAACACCTATTTTTATGTTAGCGGAGACTGCTCATGAGATTCTTCCCGCCACTTCCCTCCCGAGTATGCCCTTCCCTTCCCTGTGTTGAAAGCAGGTTTCTACCATGTATCTGTGGTTGCTAAGGTGGTTAATCATCTGCTCTGAAAATACTAGGTTGAAGGTGGGGAGGAGCCAACAGGCCTTGATGGAAGAGGGGGGTAAGCACTGCTTCAGCTATATTTGATCAGATGATGGCAGGATCCCCAGTTCCTTTGATTTCCTTATGTTCACTTTACTTTTCAAATAATGATGGAATACTGAGGTATATAAAGTATCAGTAATGCAATCAAAATGTTGCCCAAGGTTTAGGAAATGAGACAGTACTTCTGTCCAAGTGTTTCTACTGCTGTAGATTAAGTGTGAACTTCCACTGCTGTGACAATGAAGGACTGCAGACTTCAACAGTCAGACCACCAGTTTTGGCATTTCGGCTGTCTAAACACAAGTTGTTGCCCACGTACCGCAGTTTGGTATTGCTTTCTATTTGTTCCCATTTCTAGAAAAGAAAAAAAGGTATGTAGATTAGATTAAGTACAAATTTAAAAAAAATAACCAACATACAGGGGCATACAGGTGGTCCTCGACTTACAACAGTTCATTTAGTGACCATTTGAAGTTACAATGACACTGGAAAAGTGACTTATGACCGTTTTTCACACTTGTGACCGTTGCAGCCTCCCCCAGGGTCACGTGATCAAAATTCAGACGCTTGACAACTGGTTCACATTTATGATGGTTGCAGTGTCCCAGGGTCATGTGATCAACCTTTTCTAACCTTCTGACAAGCAAAGTCAATGAGGAAGTCAGATAAGTTACTAACTTAAACAACTGTGGCAAGAAAGGTCGTAAAATGGGGCAAAATTCACTTAACAAATATCTCACTTAACAACTCGTAGGTCGAGGACTACCTGTATTAGATGGGCTCCAAACCATCCAGCCTGCATTCAAAGGAAAAACAAGTTTCGAGCTCTCAAGACTTTAAAATGTCTCCATACGTAACATAGCATTATATAATCCCCTCTGCTTTTTTTTTTTTACAAGCATAATCCTTCCTATTACAGTTTTGTAAAAACTGTCCAGTTTGCTGTTGTCTTCTTAGAATCCATAGCATTATTTCTGAAAGAGCAAGAATTGACTCAAAGTCCAGCAACAAAACATAAACCGGCACAGGAAGATGACATCGGCAACAGAGTGGATCAGCCTCTTCTCTGGGACTACAATCTTAAATGACACAGGAAGAATGGATTAGGAAAATGAACCTAGACAGTTCTGTCCAGGATTCTCTCCCGATCCTTGACAATTGTTACAATTCACTAATCTGGATGAGTGCCATTGATATAACCATTGCTAAGCTTTAAAGCAGGGGTCTTCAAACTTGGCCTTTTTATGACTTGTGGACTTCAACTCCCAGAATTCCTCAGCCAGGCACGCTGGCTGAGGAATTCTGGGAGTTGAAGTCCACAAGTCATAAAAAGGCCAAGTTTGAAGACCCCTGCTTTAAACTATCCCATGAACTGGGAGGAAAACAATCAGAAGGCTAGGACAAAATTAAAAGCTCAAAAATAAAAGGGAATTAAAGCTACAAGGAAACCTCACTCACAGAGGTAATATAAAGGAAGACATGAGGTATAGGTGGACTAATGAATAGAGACATTTTAATTAGAGATAACCTATCTTTAAAATATTTGTTTATTTAATATAGCAAGAGATTCTAGTTCTTCAATATTTTTATTTTATTTTATTCGGATTTGTATGCGGAGCGGCTCACAGCATATATATAAAACAATTTCGACTAAATCCGAACAAAAAACATTAAAAATAAAACCCCATACATACTCATCAGTCACACCACAATCAACAATCATCCCCAGGCCTGCCGGCAGAGGTAGGTTTTTAAATTCTTTCGGAAGGCCGGGAGAGTCGGAGAAATGCGGACTTCAGGAGGCAGTTGGTTCCAGAGGGCGGGCGCCACAACAGAGAAAGCCCTCCCCCTAGGGCCCGCCAGACGACATTGTTTCGCTGACGGGACCCGGAGGAGGCCGACCCTGTGCGCTCTCACCAGTCGTAGAGAAGTATGTGGCAGAAGGCGGTCCCGTAAGTATCCTGGTCCCATGCCATGAAGGGCTTTATAGGTAATAACCAACACCTTGAATTGGGCTCGGAGACCAATAGGCAACCAATGCAGCATGCGGAGAGTTGATGAAATGTGGGCACAACGAGGAAGGCCCACAACTGCTCGCGCAGCTGCATTTTGCACTAGTTGTAGTCTCCGAACACTCTTCAAGGGTAGCCCCATATAGAGAGCATTGCAGTAGTCTATCCTCGAGGTGAGCTAGAAAAGACTTACACCTAAATATTTCAAAACGTAAAAATACCACAGATTGCTGCAGAGTCCTTTTTTTTTTAAAGTGACAAATAAAAATTATTTGGCAAAAAATTACAATTAATTGTATATTGCCCGACAGTAAAAAAGCTAGAGACTGGCGGCGGGGGGGGGGGGGTTAAAAAAAAACAACAAGTTTTAAACTATGAAAAGTCTTCCTTATTTTTGCACTGCATTGAAACAAATAATGTGATTGTTAATTGTCTGGAGTCCATCGTTCTGATTTTTCAACATTTTTTGCTTCAAGATGGCTATGGATGGGTGGTTCTAGTCAGAAAACCTGGCAATTTATCCTCTGCAGTTTGCTTAATAAAACATAATTAGACAATGCTTATTCATATATGCAGACCATGCATATAAGCAGTGGAAAAGTCTGAAGAAAAAATTACCCTGGATAATTAGAAGTAATCAATGTAACAATCATGTGGCATAACCAGAACAAGATGAGGTACATAAATACAAATGCCAGCCAGCTGCCTGTTTTCTATGAACAATCTCCACCATCAAATAGATCAGGGGTCTTACATTTGGTGGGCCACTGTGTGACACAGAATGCTGGACTCGATGGGCTTTGGCCTGATTCAGCATGGCTCTTCTTATGTTCTTATGTTCAAACCTGGCCCTTTTATGACTTGTGGACTTCAATTCCCAGAATTCTTCAGCCAGGCACGCCATGGCTGGCTCAGGAAATCTGGGAGTTGAAGTCCACAAGTCATAAAAGAGCCAAGGTTCCCTATCTCTGCTCTAGAGGGTCCTATCTCATCTTGGAGAGCATTCAAAACTCTGGCTTCATTCCAGGTACTGACCTGTCTATTGTCATTCTCTCTGCAGCCCTGAAGTTTGATGAGTGCACCAGCAGTTAGATCCACAACCGTAAGGCACAAATCAATGTGCTTCACTGATTTGTCCTTTGTTAAGGCCCATTCCTGGAACATAAAGCAAGGACACAGAATTAGCCCCACGTACACATCCTGCCTGCAATCATTCCATCTCTTTTAATCCCGTCTTCTAACTATCCAATTTTTTTTTTGTGGGGAAAACTCATTTAATAATGAGATGTTGAAAAAGTAAAGAGGGCAGTTAGAAATCAAATACTGAACTACTTTTTCCAAGCCACTTTTTTCTTTTCTTTTTCTTTTTAACATTTCTAAACAATATGAAATAACAGTACAGTGGAGGTTCTAGTATTAAGTATTAACTTCAAGGACATTGATAAGTAAGTTCAAGGACAGCAATATTATATTTTATATTATAAAATAATATAAGGCGTTTTGAAATTCTCCAGCAATACCATTCTTAGCTTTAATTGTACAATTCAAACAACCTTATGTTTATTAACATTTCAGAAACTGTATTTTTAAAAGTTTTAACTTATCTAAGCCATCGTAGTGTTAACAATTTCTGATTTATATTGTATAAATTCCGCAGTAATCGGCTAATATATGTATTTCACATCATTCACAGCTCATAATGCAATAAAACAACTACAGGGGCAGAGGGTGTAAATGGCTGGCCTCATCTAACACTGCTAGTAATTTGCATTCCTTTTTTTTTTCTTTTGAAAGAAAAAGTCAAATAGCATCTTTCCTTGGAAGCTCAATAGTAGATCAGAATAGGTTTACATTTATGTACTATATTCACTAGACTAGACCTACAGCAATCTTGTAAGGTTAACGAGAAATAATTGTCATATACCTCCATCTGCTGGTGCTATGGCGCAACAGCATCCAGTTATCAAATTTACCAAATAAGACAAACCTATGTTGTCTCATCTCTCTACAGAAGAAAGAAATCCTATGTGATGCCCAATTTCTCCATCTATTCCAAGTCAATTTAAATTGGCCACTCCAAAAAACAAACTGGAGTCAATCCTTCCACCCCCAAATAAACATCTGTGAATGTGATGCACTTCTGTATCTGTGTGTCACACCTTTATGTGTGTGTGTGTGTGTGTATACACACACACACACACACACACACACACACACACACACACACAGACCTAAAAGAAGGGAGAATGATAAATCAATGCATCTTAACTGAATGATCAGCTACTGGTTAACATTATTCCCCATAGAATAAAATACCCTAAGTATAAATTTAATTGATTCCCATTTAACACAAACTGATCATGAGCCAATTTCACACAGAAGAATGAAGAAAAATATTTCTTTCCAACCAAAATAACAGAGGAAAGGGAAGAGGGAGGAAGAGGAGAGAAGAGAGAAAAAGAAAATGGAGATGTGGGGAGGGATAGAAGTAGGAACAGCAGGAGCTGAACAGGGAAGGACATAAACAAGAAAGAAGTGCTCTCCCGATGCAGCAGGGAGGAGCCTCCCACTTAAGGAAAAGACATCCAAACAACAGAAGCTACAGCCATTTGCTCTTCAGCTTCTGCTCTTCTTCTCAGCAAACGCAACGGAGCTGTACTTCCCCTTCACAAGAAACACAAAGGAGCTTTACTTCCCCTTCACAAGAATTCATAAAGGGAAAGGAGGGTGGGGGGGAGGCTCATCTTCTTCCTCCAGAGCACGGGTGTCAAACTCAATTTCATTGAGGGCCACATCAGCATTGCAGTTGCCCTGGGGGGGGGTGCAGCCTATTGGTGGGTGTGGATGGAGTGGGTGTGGTCTAGTGGGTGGGCATAGCCAGCTCTACATTGTTCGTGTCAAGGGTGCCTGTGGGGGTCTGGGCAGGAGTGGGACAGATCTGAAGGTCTCTGGCAGAAGGGGGTGGGACCAGGACAAGCGCCAAGGCATGGTCCATTTCTTCATTCCTCACAAAGGGTGACACCTCCCCAGCATGCACCCAGGGGGCAGGGCCGATACAGCAGTTTCTAGACGGCCTTGTGGAGCTAAGTCTGAATGCATTTCAGCATAGATGGCCACCACAAAATTGTACATTGGCTCCCGGCTGGCCTGGGCTAGGGCCAAGGCAGCAGGGGCCGTTCCCTCACTGTTTCCAGGATGGTTTGCGGGCCATATGAAACCACTTCACGGGCCACATCCGGCCCCCGGGCCTTGTGTTTGACATGTCTGCTCCAGAGTAACTGTAGTCACTGTACCTATTTTTCATTCAGAAAAGCAATAAACCCATGCAACTGAGAAGGGCAGGTCAACTAAAATATTTTTTCCTATTTCATTTCTTTTCTAGGTTTCTTTCTTTCTTTTTTTTTAGTTTTAACCTTTTAATTTTTTCATAACACTTATATTAAACCTTTGCTGTAAAGTTTATATTACTAAAATGGGTGTATGTGTGTGTATGTACAGTATGTGTGTGTATGTGTATACATATATATATATATGTATATATCTTGCTTAATGACTGTTTCTCATAATTAGTCTAAATTACGATGGTGCTGAATGAAGGGATTTACAATCGGTGCCTGAAGTTACAGATGTTGAGGCTCCCACGGTTATATGATCAAAGTTCGTGTTGAGGTGTTGCAAAGAATTAGAACTCAAGTTGATTTTTCACTCCTATTTAAGAACCAGGTGATGATTTTTTGATCTATTATTACTATACTTGCCTGATTTCCCCCTGCATTATGACATTCATAAACACCGACAACGCCATCTGCAAAATGGCCTAATGTGTCAAGGCAATTGGTTCCTTGCTGCAAAGCCCCAAAAGCTATATCCTGGTGATCAGGTACCCTAGGGGGGGGGGGGAGAGAAGCTTGTTAATTGCAACCAAAATGCAACTTTAAAAACTTATTCTACTTGATATCAATGTTAGAGATGCATCTACGTCAGGGCTCTTCAAACTTGGCCCTTTTATGACTTGCGGACTTCAACTCCCAGAATTCCTCAGCCAGGCATGCTAGCTGAGGAATTCTGGAAGCTGAAGTCCGCAAGTCATAAAAGGGCCAAGTTTGAAGAGCCCTGATCTACGCAATTCAGTACAATTTTCCAGAATTTTAGTTTTACTCAGTTTCTCACCAAACCTCCAAACTTCTTTCTAAGCTCCAGAAGAGCTAGAGACCTCGAGAGCAATGATACAGAGTGAGTAATTACAAAGAGAGTTTCCCAATCAGCAAGTCCTCAGACTTCAACGGATTTAGAATTAAAGTTGATAAAGAAATGAATTATTTATTAAACAATTTTTTATAGCCGCCCAACTCACACATGAGTGACTCTGGGTGGCTTACGACAACTTCAGGCAGCTTATAAGATTATTTTAGCATACAATTAATTCTGGCAGAATGTATTTGCTGATTATGCTGTAAGAAAATTATATTGTACTGATTGGGTTAAACCTATTTCCTTCATGAAATGAAGGAATGAAAATAGATATAATTGCATTTGATCATCAGTGCCATTTCCTTTCTGAATGGTGCAGATCCATCCTTATTCCCACTTTGAAAATTACTTCCTCTTCAAGAGGTAGAGAAATGAAGAGGTGGATACTTAGGGCTATGCAAACATTCCTACCATCTGCTTTGGCTCTTCTTATCACTGCTGTACAATCAAGACTATCTAGTTCTATCATCAAGATTTCCAATAAGCCAACAATTTTCGGAGGTAAAAAGGGATGACTAACTACGCAGAAATGCTTCCTTACTTCAAGCCCCAGATCTGACTATGGCAGCTGACTGAACTGGCTGCTGAAGAACAACCCTCTGTGGCACATGGGCAATTGGCACCCAGAGTTTGTCTTGCTGCAGGTTATGAAGACATTAGGTCAGACGAAAAAGAGGTTAGAACAGGGGTGTCAAACTGCCGGCCCACGAGCCGGATGCGTCATGCTGAAACTGCGCTGACTCCATTACCGGCAATGGAAAAAAACTTGAGATATGTCGCGACACGTCACGTGACATTGCGAGTTTGACTCCCCTGGATTAGAAGGAAGGCCCAGAAGACAAAAAAAAAATCCAGAGTACATTTATCAGTCTGACATGAGTTGAAATAAAAGGCATAAAAACTTACCTTAATTCAGGATATACATTTTCAAGGTACCACTTGAATGGTTTGCAGTTAAGTCTCTTTCTCAACTCCATTCGGCTTTGAATACTGTCGAGAGAAAAAGCTTTTCATTGCATCTAAAAACTACGCCAATCCAAAAGCTATTTTTATGGACAACCTATTATTTCAATAAGAAGCTGAAAGCTTAGTAGGCCGCAATTCCCATCATTCCAGCTGCCCTAGCCACTAGCGAGCAGAAATCCTAAAACGGGCAATACCATCTTGCCTTCTTCTGATTTTAGCTAAAGATTAAAGTTAAGGTTTGGTGCTTATTTTAATACCATTTATTTCAACCCTGCCACTTCCAGACAACAGACTCAAATGGCTGAAAAAAATGACTGGACTTACTTGCCATAAGGTACGTTTCTGGCAGAAGGCACTGCTGCATAATAGAAATTTTTGTATTCATCCATCCAGACTTCTGCTGCTCTGCGTGTATTTCTGGAAATAATTTAAGGCACAGTATTAATTTTCTTCCCTGGTATGTGTTTACTCCTTTGGATAGTGAAAAGCCTTCCACTTTTAAGGAAACCGCTATGCAGAATAAATTAGCTCTCAAAAAACACAGTTTGTTGGCTTTGTATTCTTTAGCTCCTTTCTTCAGGGTTTGTCTTTCTGGAAGGAAAATGGCATGAAGGATCATTAATTCCTCATCACTGTAACCCCTACACTTAAGACTAAAGAGTACATCTAGCACTCTTCCATACTCCAAAGCCCTGGCTAAATAGAAGTAATACTCACTTATCTTGTACAGAGACAGTCTCATTTTTAAATCACAGTTACTTTATGCCTTCAGCACATCTGTGCTCTCAGGACAGCTCACATGAAAAAGCAAGATTATGTAAGTCTTTTCTAGATATTTCATCATGTTACTCCAAAACTACTGGAAGAAGTGAGATTAGAAGGGATGCAGTATTCCACTTTCCCTGATGTGGTTCTACCTTCTAAAGCATGTCAAGCACATTTCTGGCTATTCAGAAGAGTTATGAATTCTTCTGCTCAATCTTCAATTCCCTTTGTTCAAACCTACCACTTAGCAAGCGCCAAATCCTAAGGCTTCTCTCAACAAGAGGCTTCCCAGATTTGTGAAAGTCAGCCCCCAGATTTTACTAGCCAAATGCCATTCTTATTAAGCAATTTGGTAAAGAGGCTAATATCTGATAATTTGAGGTAGATCTATACAAAACTTGAATATACGTTGGACACACACTGATTCTTTTTCTGTTGAAGGAATTGAAAAGAATTCTTTTCCATTCTTTCCATTGAAAGAAACCTGCTGGATTACCAAGGAATATATTAACACATGGATAGTATACAATAAATGTATCTGGAAACAGTTTCCAAACTAAAAATGTACTATATATTATATAGTATGAATAATTATAACAAAGGATTTGCTATAGTCTAGGTCGGGGCCGGCACACAGGCCGGGTGAATCATGCCGAAACCGCGCCCACCCCAGCTCCAGCAATGGGAAAAAAGTTGCGATACGTTGCGACACGTCACGTGACGTGGCGAGTTTGACACCCCTAATCTAGGTCATTACGTTGTTCTGACAGTTTATTTCCAATTTTAATGATAAAGTTGAAGTTTTAAAATAAACTTAATCCAAAATTACATGCAAGCTTCTGCTGTCCGATAACCAAAAAAATATATATATATACATTTCTGCCGACTGGTATTGTTTTGGTTTTGGTCTTGTTTTCATTGTCTGGTAAAGGACCCCATCTCCTGATTATATGTGCTAACAACCATTGATTGTGACATTTTTCTTGGCTGCTGTGCATGTTAATTTTGTATTTACGATGGAAATTTGTTTTTAATTTATTTTAAGACTGTTCGCTATCCAGGGTCACTTGTTGATATGGACGGCCATATACAATGAATGAATGAATGAATGAATGTTATTGACTCTTAAATTTACCTTGCAAAAACAGTTCCACTTCCTCCTGGAAAGGTATAAGGATGTTGCTTGCGGAAGACATGACCAACTCGGCTGCAAGGGACGATTTCAAGACTCCCACCGCATTGCCACACACGGAATGAAATCTCTGCATTCAGAAAGCAACCAATATACGGAATAGGTTTTTTTTTTCTTTTTTCCCCATCTTGCTATGCATCCTTCTTTTCCATCTAACAAGAATACATATTTTTTAAAAAACTGAAAAATCCTCTGCTTTTAATCGAGACAAAGGGATAGAGAATCATGTTCACCTTTTGTTGAGAAATTAAGTTTATGTTACTATGAAATTATTAAGTTTCTCTATCCAAAATGGGCCACTTTTTGTGTTTGCAGTTCAGATAAGTAAAAGGTGGCTTAGAATCCAATGTTTAGCAGATAACCACAATAATACGGACATCATACAATTACTTGGCTTTTATATGAGCACCTAAGTGTCAGAATGAGCAAATGAAATTAAGATTTATAATTTAATATAAAACCACAAATGCTCTTAAAGTATCAATTTCTAAACTAATAAAACCAAATTAGTTTAATTTGTTTAAAGAAAATATCCAGATGATGACTATTCCTATGAAATACATGCCCTACTTTTAAGTATTTAAAATGCATGGAATATCTTCACAACCTTGTTAAATGGAACACTTCAACAAGTATTTTTAATTTGCACAAAATGCATTTCAAGTAATATAGGACTTTTAAAAAGATAAAGATCCTGTGCCTGCTTTCTTTAAACATTACGCTGACTTTCTACTTCATACTTTTTTTTTAATATAGAAAAGTCTAATTCTACAATGGAGCCCTGTTGTGGCTGAATATTTGCCAATAACCTACTTATAAGTATTAACTGCTGGTTTAATCCTTTCCAGGCAGAGATCTAAAGAAATGAACTGCCAAAAATGAGGCTAGGATTTCATTTCAATTCATTTCAAAAACAATGCTGTAAGTAAAAAAATCATACCTAGATTTTCTCCACCCCATACATCCATCATCATATCATACTTTCCCAATTCTTCAAAATAAAGTTTGTCCATCACAAAGAGTCCACCAGCTATCATTGGTGTTCTAAAAAGAAGAGGTAAAGAGCAGATAAATTATTATATACTCAAACATCACATCTTAAGGTTCCAAATGAGTATTTTCTGTCCATATTTAAAAACTATTCAATTCCTTTTTAGCCTTCTATAATCATTGCTGCAATGGAAAACTCTATCACTCACTCATGAACTCAAGATTTATATATGGTCAACTAGGTCTTAATTCCTTAGATGTGTAATTGGTTACAGGAAATTTCTGAAATGCTATACAAAATAATAATAATATCAAGCCATAGTTATTCTGCACAATATAAGTTGGTTCTCAAATAATGCTATCTTTGAATTATTTTACTAGCATTTTCAATAATAGGTTCTCCCAATGATCACTGTCCAACTTAAATATTCTGCTACGTTGTAAGAGTCATGCTTTCAAGTCATCTTGCAGAATTATAAAATTCACTGCAAGTGGTAGCAGTGTTATTATGCATAACATAATTTTGTAGCAGTACCAATTTTGAAACTTGCATGGAAGAGAAACGATTCTTTTAATAATACTGGATAAATTAAAATTTTAGTCTATCTAGTTTGAGTATTACTAGTAATAATCAAAGTATGGACACAAGAAAAAAATATATGTTTTTATCTCTTGTTACACCTTCTTGGTACCAGCACACTAATATGAGATCAAGTAATTCTCTATCTGCTGATTTGGCCACCATATTAATTGGAGAGCTTTGCATCATTTGTTCCACTTTCCAGGTGTGGTTGCACAACAAGGAAGTAAGCCAATAAATCAAGGCTCATGCAGAATAGATTTCAATTCCATACATGTTGTTAAACATTATCATTTATACAACTGAATGTACACTTTGTGCAGGCAGTATTTCGCTATGTATTATTTGCAGTAATAGTTTCATATAATAATGCACTGTTAATGACTGTCAAAGCAATACATTGGTTGTAAGGTATGAAAAATGGCAGAAAATAGTAATGTTTGTCTTCAAGTATGAGTCTGCAGCATTTTGAAACATCACTTGCATTTGGCAATACTGGGTTTGTGTTTTATGAGGTATCAATTAATTCAACAGGAGCTTCCCAAGTCTAACTTCGGAGATGGTAACTCAAAGTTGCACTTACTAAGAACAACAATATTGTTTTGTGAGGGGAAGGGTGTTGGCAGGAACATACTTTATGGGAGCAACTGGATTTCCTTGCCGTGCTCTTCTTTGCTCAGGGGTCATGTAATCCCACTTGAATACCAAATTCCAATCAAAGCCTAAGAGATTACAGGAAGAAACAGAAGGGAAAAAGGGAAAAGTCACAAAGTATATGCTGGATATTAATAAATGTCCCCTTTAACTTTTGCCTAGAAGATATATGGTCTTTTGAGTTACAGATTGTAGACATGAAGCTATTCAGATATGGTTTTGGTAAAATTCAGCTGGACATAATGCTAGCTTCATTTTACCTGATTTTTTTTCCTGTTATATGACACTTTCAGAAATAGATGTTATAGAAGTTAAGATAACATTAATAAAATCCTAAGACAAATTTGAGTGCTTTTTAAGTAGAAAAGTGAGATTTATTAAACATTAGAATAAATAATGTTCAGTTTATTAAAAAAACCTTTTATTTCCTAATTTCCATCCTCTTTTATGAGATTAGCACAAAAAATATTCTTCACAATAACAACTTAATTTGGATTACAAGAAACCCTGTCAGATTCCCCAGTTTTGAAATGTCAATGGGCAATGTGAGTATTTTTCCCGTTCCATTTTTCTGTATTTTGCTATACTTTAAAATTGTTTTGTCTTATTTTGTGCTTGGAGGAAATCACCAAAGAAATCTGTGTGTAAGCAGGAGGTATCAGCTGATCTGATCAGGAGATAGCATTGAAGTCAGAAGCTCGAATCTGTGTTCCTTGTCCTTCCTGCCAAGTCTTCTACCTCCAGCTGCTATTTCCAAAATTGTTATTTTAGCTTCTCCACTCCACTCCCACAGTAGATACCATCTGACTAAATTTGAAGCAATGGCAATACACTGACACCTCCTCAAGCTCCATGGGAACCATCTGTTGCTTAAACTCATCTTCTCCAAGAACTGTCTTTGGCAGAAACCATTTTCCAGCTATCATACAACATCAGAATATAACAATGGGGGGTGAGGGGAGATGCCTTGATTGGACAGCCTCCTGCTAACTATCCTTCTGCTCATATTGCTGCTACTACTCAGCCTGTTCCTACAATAGCTTTCCTCTCTGCTAATTTATCAGAAGGTAAGCTTCCAAGTCCTCCCATAAAAGGTAGATTAAAACTATCTTCCATTTTAATTATGCCTCTTGCAGCATGTAATTTCCCAAAGATGTCACAAGTGCTATGTTTGTATACAATATTTCAAAAGCTGTTTAGTTGCATTCTTAGCATTTTAGGCACATATGACTAACAGTACTTTTCCATGCTAATAGAATACCTTACTAAAAAAAGATCTAACTTCCACCCTTGGAAATTATAGCTGTTTCACTTGAAAAACATGCGTCATTTTAATACTACACTGTGGTGGGTAACAGGGCAGCATGCTGAGATTACCAAGTCTTCATTTACAGCAGAAAGATTATATTTCACTGTATTTCCCTTTATAAAATACCATTGATGTAAGAATGAAGTTAAAAGCAATCATGAATGCAAAACCTCAACATGTATATACACTGCAGTAAACATTAGGGGGCTCTTTTGGAACATGAACAGAGCACGGGAAAACCCGAGGTGTCAGTGGTATTAAAGAAATACTACTGACACTAATACATAACTTGACTATATCACCTCAGTTTCATTAGAGGGTCATAGGGACCGGCACTGAGATAACCTGTATGGTTACAGGACCACACAGATGTCATCTTTTTATTTTTTCATACTGCAATCAAATTAAACCAATGTCTCCCTTTTCAACTCTTTTCACAACTACATTTGATACCAAATTGCATAATTACTTAGTGTATAATTATGCTGAGAATGGCAAAATGCAAGCAGCACTTTTATATTCAAGAGATTCTACCTATTATAGCACACCAAAATAGACTGCCATGATCATCAAATATCCAGAGCAACAAACATTCACAATGGGTGCCATGCACAGTATTTCAAGGTGCAACAGAGTACTCAGGAGAGGTGATTGATGTCAAGAATACAAATGTGTTCGTAATCTTAGCTACAACAGATTTTGACAGCAATGCCTCTGACTGTTATTAGCACTCCAGATTTCCCTCTTTGCTTTTACCTTTGAATTCAAGAAAATTCAAGTCTAGGCTTTCCTAATTCCTTTTACAAAAGAAATCCCTCGCACAAAGGACAAATACGAAAACCTGAAATCAAGAATCAGTGCTCAGTGTTCTTCCTTATCTTCTTTTAAATCCTCAATACTATAACATTGGCTACTTCACCATTGCTAAAATACTATGGGTATATTGCAATTAACTCCCTGCAGAGAGCTAAAGAGAAAGCATATTTGTTTGGTCCTTTGCATTATTCCATGATTTTAGCAAAGCACGTTTATAAAGGTACATTACATGCAGACATAAACACAGTTCTTTTCTCACATTAGATGGGATGCAGAATCATATCATTTAAATTGTCAGGGAATCAGCTATATATCTAAATAGCACCAGAACAGATGTCAATAGAACGGAGAGATAAATGGCAAAGAATGCATCAATATATATATATGTAAGAAATTCAATTTCTGTACTTGCATCAAATGTTGAGACACAAGTAAGGTGGAATTTGCATCACCACATATATCATCCTTGTGATGCAAACTTGGCTTTAATATGCCTCTGAGCATATTCTTCTTTTTTATATTTTTATATATGTACAGTTTAGTTTTTATTGGATTTCTATTTATGCTGTAAGCCGCCCTGAGTTCCCGGAATAGGGCGGCATAGAAATTTAATAAATAAATAAAATAAATAAATAATTATCCTGCAGGAGTTGATGACAGCTTCAAGTGGAGGGTACAAAATATTCTGAATTCGAAACAGTGCTTTTGATTTCAAAACAGGATGTTCCAACAATTCCAGAAGTGATTTGAATTCAGAATAGCTCTGAATCAAATTCAGAACAGTCAGCTCAGAGTTCAAATAGGGATATTTAAAGATCAAAACAATTGTAGAATAGCTCAAGCAACCCACTTCAGATTTAAAGTAACCATTTCAAAATGTTCAAGCTCAATATGTTTTGAGTACCCATGATCAAGAGGCTTGAAATTAATAAACAATGTGCTGGAATTCCCAATCTATTTTCTCTTTTTCATCTATTTAAATGAAGCAATTAACATTCTGCTAGATAAGCTTGACTCTTGGTGACGTCAAAGGCATAATGATGTACCTTTCTCAGCAGTGAGGTGGATGTGATTTGATATTAACTATCTTCTCTGATGTTCTTTGAACTTCTCAGTTTAGCCCAGTGTTTCTTGACCTTGACCGCTTGAAGTTGTGTGGACTTCAACTCCCAGAATCCTCCAGCCACCCATGCAGGTTGGGGAATTATGGGAATTGAAGTCCACACATCTTGAAGTGTCTAAAGTTGAGAATCATTGGTTTAGCCAATAGCCCTGGAGTAAGGGTCTTCAAACTTGGCCCTTTTATGACTTGTGGACTTCAACTCCCAGAATTCCTCGGCCAGGCATGCTGGCTGAGGAATTCTAGGAGTTGAAGTCCACAAGTCATAAAAGGGCCAAGTTTGAAGACCCCTGCCCTAGAATAACCCTGGTAGTTTCCCCCATTCCAGGTGCTAATTAGACCTGATCCCCGATTAGCTTTTCTTGAAGTCAGCTTGGTGCTGCTGCTACCTGAGCTGAAGAATTTCTAGTCCAAGAATAAATAACTGATAGTCACTTGCTGAGCTTATCCTAGAATTCAATTCCATCCTAATCTAGATACAGTTGTATTTCTCCTTTATGGACCAGACTTGCAGGTCCTCAATGTAAATCTGCTCTCAGATACTGAATTCATACATCCCATTTAGGAGAAGAAATATTTTTACCATTTTCATCACCTGCTGAACCCTTTTTTGGGTGTATATAGAAATGTTTTAGAAAGTAAGGAAAAGAAAACAGATATTTTATTTCAATTTCCCAAGTCTCATTGACATTGACAAAGCTGAGACACAAACCTCACAGGTTCAAAACTGGCAGCTCCCACCTCTGAGCCCATGGAACTATAAAAACACAGAAAGCTGTTCTGTAGAGTGTCAGGATATTTGTATGTATTTTCTACAGCACCTCTTCAGGACCTTAGGCCAGGCATGTCAAACTGCCGGCCAGCTGGCCGGATGCATCATGCCAAAATCGCACCTACCCCATTGCCGGCAATGGGGAAAAAGTCACGATATGTCATGTGACGTCGTGAGTTTGACATGCCTGCCTTAGGCAGAAATGGTTTCCATCCCTTGCATCTGGGCCTTTTAGCAGGAAAGGCTTTACTCTCCTGCAAGATTTCTGTTGCGCACTGACTGAAAGCATGAACAAGATCATTGCTCTAAAGGCTGGAAGCATGCTCTGACATTTTACTCCACTTATTTACACAGTTATTAAAACGGATGTCCATGTGCCGCCTCTATGTTGGTTGAGGCAGGCAGGATTCCCTTGGGTGCCATTTGTTGGGGGTCAAGGGAAAGGGAGGGTTTTGCCTTCTCTTTGTGCTCGGGATCCCCATGTACAATTGGTGGGCCACTGTGTGACACAGAATGCTGGACTCGATGGGCTTTGGCCTGATTCAGCATGGCTCTTCTTATGTTCTTATAGAAAGATATATATTTCTCAAGTTAGTATTTGGATTATTGTGACCCACTTAGAGATCCTGGAAAGGCTTCATATTCCAATAAAATACATACCGCCTTTTAAATCAGCAGAGGCTCCCACATACTGGAAATTGTCCATATTAATTACATCAATTATGGGAGATACAACCCGGGTCTTGTCCTAAAATATGTTTCAAAACAAAGGTTAATGAACAATAGGCTCTTGTGTTCTTTTGCATGTTACAAAAACACGATCTTCTTTAGAAGGCTAGCTTTTAAATCCAGTGCTATCCACATATATAGTGGCTAGCACTAAAACACACACCCCCTCCAAAAAAGAAAAAAAAATCCACCCTCCTGCTCTAAGAACCTGCTGTTTGTTGCAAGATAAGTACAGTAGGCTTCCTGAGTTATTTTGCTAACTCAGTTCAATTCTCAAGGAAATTAAACGTTCTAAATCATACAGGGATAGGTTTGAAAAGGCCCTATGTAGCATAAGGCCCGGTTATTTGCCTGGCTCCTGTAGTGTCTGTCCCACAGTATCTGCCTGACTGGTTTGATCTGGTTTCCTCAGCTTCTTTGCAGAGGCAGCACTTGCTGTCTGTTGCTGTCTTCTCAATCCTGGTTTTGTATGCATTTGTTCTTGTGCAGCCAGTTCTTGATCTTGGTCTTGTGCAGCCAGAATTTGTCCCTCTGTCTTTTTCAACTTTCTTGCGCTTAGCCATTGCCAAGTCTTTATTAATTATTATTATTATTATGCTTAAGTACCATTTCTTCAATTTAGAATTCAGTCAATAAACTGATTTTTAAAAACCATCCGAAAGCACTGCTTAAAATTAAATGGAGACTGCAACAGATAGTTCTCAACTTACAAGCAGAACTGAGCCCCAAAGTTTTTTGGTTTCTAAGCAAGACAGTTATTAAGTGAGTTCTGCCCCATTTTACGACCTTTCTTGCCACACTTTTGTTAAGTGAATCGCTGCAGGCGTAAAGCTAGTAGCACGGTTGTTAAGTAGATCTGTCTTCCCCATTGACGTTGCATGTCAGAAAGTTACAAGAGAGGATCTACCTGACCCCTGGACACTGCAACCATCACAAGTATGAATCAGTTGTAAAAGGGTATGAATTTTGATCATGTGGCCATGGGGATGCTGAAATGGCTGTTAAATGTGAAAAACGGTCATAAGTCAGTGCCATTGTAACTTTGAATGGTCACTAAACAAATGAGTTTTAAGTGGCGGACCACCTGTACTTTTCAATGCAAAAGAAGATCCAGAGGCCCCTTTCTTAGGGACAATTAAGAATGTTCATTGCAACTAACCTCGGCTACTCTCTCCAGGAGAGGCTCCAGCCAGTGCTCGTTGCATTCACAGTGACTATCCAAGAATGTAAGTACTTTTGCTTGTGCTGCATCTGCCCCTCGAACACGAGAGCGCATCAAACCTGAAAATCAAGGACACATACTTGGCTTGATTGCATTTTGCTTACCCTCTGATATTAAATCTACCTAACAATCTGATAGAAAGACTGGTAAACCAATCAGAGGCTTTCCCACATAAAGTGCCTAGGAAGAGTTCAACAGAAACAATCTTCAGGCACTTTAACTTAGAGCAGTACAAGAAAGTAATTAGAAAAATAAATAAACCAGATCTCCACTTCTGAAGCTGTTGATTTAAGTAAGGCTTCCAAGGAGATGTTGATTAAGAAAAAAAAAACTTGAGCTGGAAAACATAATTTAAAACAGCTATCGGACAAAATGCCCTGCTTCCATTGTGCAATCTATTTCTTCTACATTCAGGGTGTGCAGAAAGAGAAAATTGCTCTTTTAACCAAAGCTTCAATCTTCATGTTGTTTCCAGTCCTAACAGGACGCTCACCTTCCCGGCGGTCATTTCGAAGTATCTTCACTTTCTCAATTTTACCTAACAGAGCACCGTCCTCAGCTAGAAAAAGAAAAGAAAACCAGTTAATTCTTTATCTTGTGTCAAGAAAATGTCACAAAGAATCTTCCCTCCTTGAAAAGTCCCCAAATTTCAGAGCTAAAGCTCATCTGATTTCCTCCCGTTTTCCACTATAAGCCTATTTTGCAAGTCTGAATGATGACAATTTCATCTTTAAAAAAAATAGAAGAGGCAGCTACTTAAGGCAGATTATGGCATTAAAGATGCCAGAAAGTAAATGCTTTGGAAACTAAAAGCAATACAGGACCCTAGACAAATATATGCCCAGTCAACTCAGAGAACTCCAGCAGTGCTTTTCAGACCGCATGGATTACAAGTCGCATAGTCCTTTGTTAGAACAACATAATATCTCATGTACTGCACTAAATAACAGCCTTGTGAAAATACTTACGATCATTGCTGTAGTCATCTACTAATATAATTTCCTTAATAAGATGTGGTGGGCTTTTCTTGAGAACACTAAAAAGAAAAAAAATCAGATGAGAATAAATCACCCAGTTCAATACGCTGAGGGGGGAAAAAAGAAGAAAGAATTATCATTTTGTGGTAATCCTTTGTGGTTTAAGAAAGTGTTGCAGAAATACCTGACAACAGTTCGAAGGAGAGCTGATCGGGCCTCATTGTGAAAAGTGATGATTACACTAGTAGCTGCTAAGTCTACCCGCCATTGTTTTCGCTGACACCTTAAAAGAAAGGACAAAAAGGTATCAAACGTTAAACCTCTGCCCCATAGTGCCACTGACATGGAGATTCTCATTAAAAGCTGACCTCAGACATCTGCATTAGATCTTTTAGGAAAGGAGCAAGAGCAGAAAGATTGAAGGAAAGAACAACTGCCATTCTCTAGGCCAGGGTTTCTCAACTCTGGCAACTTCAAGATAGATGGGTTTCAACTCTCCCATGCATGGATGCAAAGTGTATCGGTGGTTATTAAAACGGATGTCCATGTGCCGCCTCTATGTTGGTTGAGGCAGGCAGGATTCCCTTGGGTACCATTTGTTGGGGGTCAAGGGAAAGGGAGGGTTTTGCCTTCTCTTTCTGCTCAAGATCCCCATGTACAATTGGTGGGCCACTGTGTGACACAGAATGCTGGACTCGATGGGCTTTGGCCTGATTCAGCAGGGCTCTTCTTATGTTTTATGTCTGGGGAATTCTGGGAGTTGATTCCACAGGCAGTCTCTTAAAACTTCCAAGCTTGAGAAAAACTGCTCTAAGGCTGTGGTTCCATGTGCTCAAATGAGCCCAGAAGACTACCGGATATTTAGTTTGAAGACTGCAGGAAATGTTACAAGCTCGTCACTAAGATGATCTACACCTTTACAAGTGTGAGGCATATTCACGGTTGTCCCAAAGGTGCTTTTCGAAAGGCAACTGGGCTTTCTTGATGTTTTTCCTTGAAAATGTTTCTTCAGCTAGCAATCATTCAATGACCAAATGACGGCTAAGGATTATAAATTCTTCCATCCCCCACCATTCAGCCAGAACTGAAGAAGTTTCTTGGATGAGAAGCGAAACATTTTGAAGGGGAAAAAAAAAAAAACCAAGAAAGTCCAGTTGCCTTTTGAAAAACAGGGGACAACCATGACCTGGATGATTGAGAATCTCCACAGATATTTATTCATGGGAGAGTTATTATGTATTCATCAGTCATGTATCCCTATGTTTCTGATTCTTATGAGACATTAGTTTGGTACAAATATTTCAGTTTATAAAATGGAACGCTTATTGTTCTTTTCCAAAAATATAAAATCACATTCATATGTAGTTATTTAATATATTTTTAAATTTAAATGTGCTCTTAGAATGCCCGAAGGGGAAAGTCTCATTTTCTGCAATGCCTCAGAGCTTAATAAATGCAAACATTTGTAAGAATGCTTTTCTTTCACAATTGCTTATTGAGAATAAACTATCAACTTGAATTACTGCTAAAATATTCTGCACCATGTTCTTTTCATTTACAATCCATGCTACGCTAAGTTTTATCAATCCTGGGGGAGGAGGCCCTGTATGGCGGCAAGATATACATATTCAAGGTTTCACAAAGTGTTCAGCCTATATGGGGTCTAAAACAAATAGGTTATTAGGAATTTGCTATCCGGTTTCCTTAAGAGATGGACAGCTTACAAGATATAACGTTGAAAAATGTGTAGTTCAACCAAATTCTACCATTAAAAATATAAATGATCCATATAAAGCTAATTAAAATGAACTAGTTTAGCAGTCTAAGGGCAGGGTGCCCAACCCCCGGGCTGTGGCCCAGTAACAGGCCATGGTCTGTTTGAAACGAGGCGATGTGAGCAATGGGCAAGCGCATGCACAAGCAAACCTCCACTTGCACAAACAGTAGGCCCTTGCAGTCACGCGGGAAGCTCCACTCGTGTGAATGGAGGGCGCTTGAGCAGAAGGCGCTTGTGCTCGTACGCAAAGCTCTACTTGTGCAAGTGGAGGGCGCTCGTGCACAAAACTCCATTTCATAGACCAGGGCTTTTCAATCTTTTCACCCATTGTACCACTTTTAGGATATGGCAGTATCCGAGTACCACCAGTCGCGTAGCAAGGTGTCAAAAACTTGATGACCAAAAAAAAAAAAGGGGGGGAAACAGTGATGCAGTACAGGTAGTCCTCAACTTACAACAGTTCACTTAGTGACTGTTTGAAGTTACAATGGCACTGAGAAAAGTGCCCCCCAAGCCACAGCCGAGCAAGACACCTGCCTGCCCGCCCGGTGGCACTTTTCCTCCTGTCCAAGGTTTTCATTGCTGTGAGCATTTCTGTTGAGGATTGGCAGCGGGGCTGGGGTGGGGGGTGGTTTATTTTTATTCCCCCCCCATCTGCTGGGTGGTTGCAGCAGGTTTTGATCACTTCACATGACCCTGGGACACTGTGACCGTCATAAATATGAATCAGTTGCCAAGCATTTGAATGTAAATCACAAGACCCTGGAGATGCTGCAACATTCCAGCTGACTGGTGCTTCTTCTGGGCTCAGCAGAAGCACCAGGATCAGCGCCAAGCTCCAGCTGGAGCCTGGTGCTGATTCTGGTGTTTCCACTGAGCCCTGACAGTCCCGAAGAAGTGCTGATCCTGGCGCTTCTGCTGAGCCCTGACAGCCCTGCAGCTCCAGCCATCTCTTGCTCAGGCTTGTGCGGTGCTGCCATCAGTTCAACTCATTCCCCTCCCCCACTACCACTTTTTTAGGATGGTCGCGTACCACTTGCCAGGTGTCAATGTACCACAGGTGGTACCCATACCACTGGTTGAAAATCCTTGTCATAGACAACAGGACCAGTTCATCTCAGTGACAATCTTGTAACGTTTATGCTGTAGTCTTTAACCAAATATTAAGCAGTCTTTGGGATCATTTGGGCACATGGAATCACATGATCTTTTGTTCATTCCCAAAATTCCAGAATTTATTAAAGCAGGTAAATATTTCCCATGCCACTGGACCATTCCTTAATATAAGAAACAAAAGCAATTTTCCAATGCTTTTGTTAGCTGCATAACAAGCATGTAACTTTGCATCTATGCTTGCATCTGATCAATTCTAATTCTAGCCTGAACACTGCAGACAAAAATTAGAATTGCCACATTTTTTTCCTGTTACCAGTATTTTTTCAATTTCAGCAAAATGCTTATTTCTTTATCAAATCAAAACAATTAAACATAAATAAAAAAACCAAGATCACAAGAGGGAATGCATCAGAATATTCCATGTGATGAAACTAATGTGCAGCCTCCTTATTGCCAGGGGTTCTCCAGGCCTTTGGAAAAAAGACATGTTTGGAAGGTTTTCCAGAATCACAGACAGTGAGAGGTTAAAAAAGGAGCCAAGAAATAAAGAAGACATATCTTGATTTTGCCTTATGTGTGAGACAGTTATCCTGCACATTTATTTGAATAAATATTAATAAGCCAACTCTGTTTCTAATAGATGTTTATAAGGTGTTAAGTAAAACTAAACATCCAAAAAGATTAAAAACAGATTAACATTGACATTAAAACCAGTTAGAGTGGAATTAAATCTTCAGTTGTGCACATAACAGCATCCCAGTTAGGCAAGATTTAGAAGCCATAATAATGCCAAGCAGGAAAATAATTGAGATGCCAGTGCTGACAGAGTACCAAGGACATTGCCTTTCTAACGTATTCCAGATCAAGCAGGTCTTGTACAGACTGTATAATTTATTCTTGAATTGCTTTGTATTCTTGTAGAATCGCCATTCAGTGCTATGAATGACTGAGAATGTTATGACAGAAATATAAATAGGATCAAACAATCTGAGCTATACCCACCACTGAACTCTTGAGAGCTATAGCTGAGCAATTTGCTTAATATTCATTTTCTAGTTTGGGTACTTTTTCAACTTAGGCACTATTTGTTACAAGAAAACTATTTCTAAAGATATGTGGTACTTACTGATCATGTCTTGTATCCTGAACATTTCTGTCCATTCGTAGCTTATCACTCTCCACTTGATTAAACTTATTGCGAGCGTATGGGTCTTGACCAGCTTTGACCATAGTGACTCCAACGTAAGTATCTTGGTCAAAGTCTTGCCACCTAACT
Organism: Bothrops alternatus; assembly: GCA_034064705.1. Taxonomy (NCBI): domain Eukaryota; kingdom Metazoa; phylum Chordata; class Lepidosauria; order Squamata; family Viperidae; genus Bothrops; species Bothrops alternatus. The sequence goes on from JARGCV010000023.1 coordinate 16,374,327, forward strand.
TTTCCTGAGGAGAAGAAGAAAAACTGATATTAACAGAAGACCTAAGATCTCACAGTCACCCATGCCCTTGTCACCTCGAGATTCGACTACTGTAATGCTCTCTACATGGGGCAACTTTTGAACATAAGAACATAAGAAGAGCCATGCTGAATCAGGCCAAAGCCCATCGAGTCCAGCATTCTGTGTCACACAGTGGCCCACCAAATGTACATGGGGATCTTGAGCAGAAAGAGAAGGCAAAACCCTCCCTTTCCCTTGACCCCCAAACAAATGGTACTCAAGGGAATCCTGCCTGCCTCAACCAACATAGAGGCGGCACATGGACATCCGTTTTAATAACCACAAGAATGTCCGGAGACTACAAGTAGTCCAGAATGCGGCCGCGCGAGCTGTCATGGGTCTCCCAAGACATGCTCATATCACTCCAGCTCTCTGCGAGCTGCACTGGCTACCTATTGGTCTTCGAACACAATTCAAAGTGTTGGTTATGACCTATAAAGCCCTTTATGGCAATGGACCAGGATACTTGTGGGACCGTCTTCTGCCTCATAAATCCCAGCGACCGGTTAGGGCGCATAGGGTTGGCCTCCTACGAGTCCCGTCTGTTAGACAATGTCATCTGGCGGGGCCTAGGGCAAGGGCCTTCTCCGTTGCTGCCCCAGCCCTCTGGAACCAGCTTCCCTCAGAGGTTCGTACTGCTCCCTCCCTCCTAGCTTTCCGGAAACTCCTGAAGACGCATCTATGCCGACAGGCTTGGGGCGTATGAGCTGTGCTCTGCCCCTGGGCCCTAGGAGTGTCCTGCCATCAGTGACTGTCAGCCGATTGTGTTTGTATGTGGTGTGAATGAAATTAATTTTTAATTTTTTATTATATTATTGTATTGTTGTTGTGAGCCGCCCTGGGTCTTCGGAGAAGGGCGGCATATAAATTTGATTAAACTTGAAACTTGAAATTCTGGCTTTGGTAAAACACTTTTCAGTATATAGACAAATATAACAAAGTTCTCAAGGACTAGCAATAGATGATATCTCTCTTCCAAACCCACTCAAACCTGACTGTACCTCCTACGACTTGTAACATTGCTGTCACTTTTTAAATTCTGGATGGCATCTCCACTGTGGTCTGCTATTTGCTTTGAAAGAAAACAGAAATTGAACAGCTGATGTATGGTTCTATCTTTTGGCACGTTTGCCTGTGAAAAGTGTACAGGGTCATAACTGCACCCTTCATCGAATGCATTACTGAGTATACCACGACTTCATTTTATCTACACTTGCTAGGGTAGGAAATGTTTTAGCAGCTACATGTAAATCAATCTGTCTTCAATTTACCTACTAGCAATGCAAACAGGTTCCATGCGCTACAATATTGTTTGAAATATTAAAATTATTTCAATACTAGTATTTAAAACACATAACATAGAACAGCTTCTGAAGGCAATACGACATGTATGTGAGGATCATTTTTGCTTTTTGGATTTGCAGAATACTTCCTTATTGGACCATCCACTAAATTTTACTTTATGTAAGCTATTTATATCCCCACTAAAAACCCTTGAATAATCTTACAAATACCTGCAAAGATCTTTCCACTCAATCTCATGGTACTGTAACTCTTTAAGAAAATGGATATTTGATTCCCAGATTATTAGAAAGGCTGTGATAAGCCTGCATTCAACCATGTCTTCCTGCTGGCTGGACAAATATCAAGTCTTCCACACAGAAGCCCAAACAAATACTTTGTGTTGACTTGTACTATCTTTGCTGATAAGGAGTGTTAGTTTAGATTCCCATAGGAAAAATTGCTGGTAGGAAATAAGAGGAGCTGTGGGTTGAACTGGCATCAAGAGAAAGACTTGAAACAATAAAATATAACTGTCTTCCCATTCATTCCATATATTTGTTTTGCGATTCCATTCATATTTTTCTCTGTATATGATAAAATCATTTCAACTTGTTCCTCAGTATTGGTCATTCACTTTTATATTCAATCCATACTTATGCGATATTTTTTCGTTCTTGATCCTCTTGTTTTATCACACATGCTTTAATAATTCATGCCCACTTTTTGATTTAATTTTGTTTTTCCTTACATATTAAACTCTTTATTTGGGTGACCAAGTTGGCTAGCTCACCCAAGCTTTACAGAAGACTAGCAGAATAATATCGTCCCAAATTTAGAGTTTAAACCAAGTCTAATGCACCATACTACTTGTGGTTTTCATTTATTTATATTGTGCACATTTTATAATGTGTGTATAGTATCTATAAAAACTTTATAGATCACTAACTAGTGATACATTTTATCTTTCACAGATTGGTCCCAACAGTGATTAAAATTCTATTCCACAGTAAGCTAGTGTGTGAAGTTTTTCACTGTTATGATTTGCTTACTTTAAAAGATGAAAGAAACATAGTCCATTTGATATTTTGGTATCTCTGACTCTTCAGAAACATTCCCATTTCAGATCTTTTTTTTTCTTATCAATCAGGATGATTAGAGGTTTTCAATATGAAGACAGTAAGGTTTCCAGAACCCTAATTTTTGTTGCACAATGATTCAGGATGGGTTGGTTTAAACCAGTGTTTCTCAACCTTGACAATTTTAAGGCATGTGGACTTCAACTCCCAGAATTCCACAGCCAGCATTGCTGGCTGTGGAATTCTGGGAGTTGAAGTCCACATGCCTTAAAATTGTCAAGGTTGAGAAACACTGGTTTAAAATGTTTTCAGCAGGTTAACAGTTCTTCTTTTAACAGTACAGTCCTATAATGTCTACTCAAAAATATGCCCCACTGAATACAGTCAGTTTTAAGCCGAGGTTAACTATACCTTCAAAGTTCTTACATTTTATCCTTAAAAAGTTAAATATATGAATACATAAAACGGAATACTTAAAGTCATTGTCTACTTCAGTCAAAATACATTTTTTAACTTTTCTCTTAGATTAGTTATATTTACTTCTGGGTGATATTTTAAAAGTAACAATCGACTACTTCAGTACCTGGAGGCAGGGTCTCCATGTTTTGTGACTTTTCATCCCCATTACTGTGTTGATCTTTCTTTTTTAATGGGTTGATATTATTTGGATCCTCCTAGGAGAACAGAGATTTATCATTAAAACAATACTTCAAAACACCGTTCCACAAAAAACAGAAATGACTATTTTTACTTTTTTGGAACCAAGAGGTCTTTAACATCAATTAAAATGATAATGCTAACAAGATCACTGAGCAACGGTATTGAGCACATTATACACAACTTGTTATTGTGCAAAACCCATAGAGCTTGACACATCCCATTTCAAGTTCAAAACAGCTCTTTGGACCACTCCAGCTTTTGAAACAAATATTTTTCACATCTTTTATTCAATCATTCATCTCAGGCATTTTCCAAAAGCTTGCCCTATAACAGTGGTGGCAAACCCATGGCACGGGTGCCAGAGGCAGCACTCAGAGCCCTCCCTGTGGGCACGTGCGTCGTTACCCCAGTCCTAGGTCTTAGCTGGGTTTTATAAAACCTTTTCATTTTAGGCCTCCGCTGCCATGTGCAAAAAGAAAAAAAAAGGTTCAATCAGTCCATTTCAACTTCTCGTGGGAAAACAAAAATTATTGCAAAGTTGAAATTGATAGATTGAACTTTTTAGTCCCACCCAGTCTGCCATTACCACTGCAGCCATGCACACCCAATTGGCCATGCACACCCAATTGGCCACACCCACCCGGCACTCAATGATGCATAAGTGGATTTTGGATTGCAGTTTGGGCACTCAGTCTCTAAAAGGTTTGCCATCACTGCCCTATAACATATAACACATCGGTTGGAGTCCTCTTATAAATCAGTTCCTCAATTAACAACCACTTGTTCAGTGATTATTCAAACTCATGATGGTGCTGAACAAATGGTACTAATGAGCAGTCTCCAAAGTTTGGACTGTTGTAGCTCCCCCGCCATGGTCACATGATCATGATCCAGGCGCTTAGCTACTGCCTCACAATTACAACATTGCAGTGTCCTGCAGCCATGTGATTGCCTTTTACAACTTTCACTGCTGGCCTCTGACAAGCCACATCAATAGAGAAGCCAGCAGGAGGTTGAGGGCGACTATGTGATGTCTGGTTTCTTTGCTCTGGATTTGCTTAAAGAAAGAAATTGAAAGTGCTGGAATTGCCATGGCTAAGCAACATGTTTATGTCACATTGTTTTATGACCGTGTCACTTAACAACAGAAATCCTGATCCCAATTACTGTTGTTAACTGAGAACTATCTATATTATTAAACTGTATAAAATTACTCTAATTGGCCCCACTTCATTAATTATCCAACTCAAAAATACCTATTTACAAACAATGGAATGAAGATAGTTCAATCTTATTTACTATAATGGGGTTGAAAAAAACCTCGCCTGCCAATAAAAAGTGGAAGGAAGTAGAAAAAGTGGAAGACGACCAATAAGGTGGATGAATAGGATCAAAGAGATCACCAGAACATCTTTGGAAGAATTACAGATTATCATCAGGAACCAATGCAAAAGGAAGAAGAAACATTTGTTCATATAAATCACCAGGATCAAATCCTACCTAATCACAAAAATTACCCAACCACTACAAAAATAACTATGCAGCTACAGCAAATTGTTTTTTCTGCCTTGTCAAATTTCAGGTTTTAAAATGCTTTTTTATGATGTTCCACTTCAGTTAAAAATACTTATTAACTTTTCTGAACCCATATTTGTTATTTTGTATTAGAAAATTCCCTAAGTAATACTTAAGATTCAGAGGGGCTTGTTTTCTATTTCACTGCACTTTAATTTGCAACCAAGGGATTAGGCAACAAGACTTAAAATATCTTGCCATTTTGTCCCAAGCAATTAATTCTCAGCACTAGTATTGCAGTGAATTCTCAGAACAAGTATTTATGGGGAAGTCACAAATATTACAGACTCCCATTCTACTAGGTATGCACAACGACTAGAGTACTTTGAAATACACAGACCAGAGAGAAGCCTTTTCAGACCAAAGGCAGATTAGGAATTGGCCAGATAAGTGTGACACAATTTGCAATAGCAATAGCACTTAAGACTTATATACCGCTTCACAGTGCTTTACAGTCCTCTCTAAGCAGTTTACAGAATCAGCCTATTGCGTCCAACAATCTGAGCCATCCTCGGAAGGATGGAAGGCTGAGTCAACCTTGAGCCAGTCAGGATCGAATTCCTGGCAGACAGCAGAGATAGCCTGCAATACTGCATTCCAACTACTGCATCACTATAGCTCTGGTGCAACTGAAATCATGGTGAATCTAATCTTCTTACAAGTAAAATGTTCTTCGAAAATTAATATTGAACTCCTAAGGACAACTTTAGTCCATATACTTGGACTCCCGCTGTGCAGGCCCCGCTGAGTTGACTGAGGCATTGTCTGACATCATTCTCTGAAAAGACTTCAAACCTATGGGTGTTGAGAAAGTGGACAAGATTCTTGTAAAGTGTGTACAGCTACCTGCTTATTAGATCCATGTCTCTACTAATTGATTAAGATAACTTGGAAAGTGAGCTATAGACAAGGTCCATAGCAAATTCATCCTTGAATGAAGAAGTGGTTCCATCTGATCCTAAATACACTGATGATACCTAATTAGACATCCCTGGCTGTCCAAATGATGCCATCAGGATTATGACTTGATGTCTACAGACTGAGGGAATCTGGATATGGAAGAAAAGAATCAGACTCAACTCTAGCAAGACTAGGTAGCTGTGAATTTTGAAGCTTCCTAGATCCCCAATTCTGAATAGTATTGCACACACTGAGAAAAATCTAATGCAAGATCTGAGAGTGTTCCTAGATTCACGATTCCTGCCTGAGTAGAAGATTTCAACCATGGCTCAGATATTGTGTGCCAATTGTTCCCATTTCTAGATCAGGAGGTACCATTCATGGTCACTCATACCTGGGTCTTTTTTTGTGTGGATTACTGCAATGTGCTCTACAAAAGACTGCACTTGAAGATCCCTCAGAAGCTCCAACTGATCCAAAATGCAGTAGTTATCTCACATCTCGGAACAGCCATGTAAATACTGCTAATTTGCAAGCTCAAATGGTTGCCAGTGGGCTTCTAAGTGCAATTCAAGGTGCTGGTTATCATATTAAAGGCCTTCATTTTTGCAGGACTGATTATCCATCCATTAAGATCCAACAAGAATGCATGCTCTGCATCCCGTTTCTTTTTTTATTATTATTATAACGTTTTTTTATTATTTGATATCCATTTGTACATGTAAACAAAGAAGAAGAAAAAAATAAAAAAATAATTTCAAGGTAAAGCCATTCAGCTCTATACAATCATTTTAAATTTGTAGACCTTCTTCACTCCATATATCCAAGTTTCACTATGAACCAACTACATTTTAAACATTTTAACTTTCCCTTCTTTTCAGATCAATCCATTGGACATCAATCAAACAAGTCATCTTATTAATGTTAATAATTTCCATGTCGATATACCCATCCCTTCAACAAGTACATTCTTAGTCTATTTGATATATATCTTCCAATAATCCCGTTTCTTAAGCCATGTCATCTTATGGCACCTAAGAGAGTGCCTATTTGATCACTGTGCCTACTCTATGCATTAATATTCCTTCCGAGAGCCAGATATCCCTGACTCTGCCTATCCTCTGCATGGCTTTGAAAAACCTAGAGTCCTTCCAGGCATTAAGTCCCAGGGGTTCATATTGTTTGAATTGTTTCCAGGGTAATTTATTTTGTTACATGACTGTTCATTTTATAGTTTTATTGTTATTTAAACTTTACACTGGGCTGAGTTGTTCGCCATGAGGATGGCTGTATACGCTGACTAAATAAATACATTTGTTATTTTATAATTAGGAAATCAGTGCTGCCACTTTCCTTTCTTCTGTATATTATTTTATTCAGTAAACATTAGAACAATTTTATGAAGGTAAACTTCTCTTTGACTTTTCTTTTGTAAGCAAATCATCATTTTCAAGGAGACAACAGGAGAAAGAGTTGACATTTAAAAAATGCCAATAAAGGATGAAAGGCTATATAAAGCTATTATTATCTATAGGTCAGGATGGCTACATATTACTTTCATTACATTACCTTCAATTACTTATCTCTAGAGAACACAAAGGAGGAGGTGCAATAACACTTTTGTTCAGTTGTGCATTTGGGATTTGACTGGCAAAGAAAAGGCTGGACTAGATCATTAACATGAGCAGAGCTCTTCTTAGGTTTTTAAGTGCACATTCTCTACTTTAAGTTTTAGCTTTATTTCACAGGTGAGATTGTATTTTATCCTACAGGTATAACTGTAATTTGCTTAAAGTCCTACTTAACTGTGATGGCTGTGAACAGACTTTTCACTAATCACAGGAAAAAAAAATCAAACTTGAAAGTTGCACTTTCATATTAAGAACGATAATTTTTTATCTGTATCATTTTAACAGCATCATTACATTTTTTAAATAAATCAAACGGTAGAAATCAGTATGTGTAATACAGGTAGTCCCTGACTTATGGCCACAATTGAGCTCAAAGTTCCTGTTGCTAAGCAGCACGTTTCTTAAATGAATTTTGCCCCATTTTATGACCTGTCTTGCCACGCGGCTGTTAAGTGTTGTTAGCCGCTCCGAGTCCCCGGAGAGGAGCGGCATACAAACCCTCTCCGGGGACTCGGAGCGGCTAACAACATATATATAACAATAAAATTACAATAAAAAAACCCAAACAACGATATCTAAAAAAAACAATAAAACACACATTCAATTCAACAATCAACCACAATCATCCCCAGGCCTGCCGGCAAAGATGAGTTTTTAGGTTTTTCCGGAAGGCTGGGAGAGTCGGAGAAATGCGGACTTTAGGAGGCAGTTGGTTCCAGAGGGCGGGCGCCACAACAGAGAAAGCCCTCCCCCTAGGGCCCGCCGGACGACATTGTTTCGCTGACGGGACCCGGAGGAGGCCAACACTGTGCGCTCTCACCGGTCGTAGAGAAGTATGTGGCATGATTGAATTGAGGTCACCCAAGATTTTACCCCAGGTAAATAAAACTAGACAGATCTTTCTTATGTTGGTGAGCTTGCATTACACTGGAATTCAGCAACTGTGTAATGCTGTTGATTCAAAATTATCTATATTGTGCTAGTTGACAGCTGCTCCTATGGTAGTACAAGCAGGAGACTTTTCCAGTTCTGCTGGGAGATGGCAAGAACTGAACACAGACATTTTATATAAAAAGTATGATCTACAGAAAGAGTGGGGGATTAAAGAGTTATATGTATATTACCAGAGTAACTCAAGCTTAAAGTAAGTAATAAAGCACTTTAAAACAAAAGACAAAATAATAAGTGTGTATCACAGGAGAAATTTTTGAACACCTTGGCTGTCCCCACTAAGGATGAAAGATGAAGGATAAAGGTTAAAGTGAAGCCAATCCTGTTGGTTCTCCTGCAAAAGTGTCAGTAAGATTGGCTGCACTTTCGTCCAGCCGCTTCTCACATGAGAAGACAGATTAAACATTCTCAATAGAAAAAAAACCTATGCAGAGACTGTTAATAGTCATATTTCTATTAGGTGAGAAACAATAAAGTTGGAAATCAGAAGTTTTGGATGGAAGGAAGGATGAACAGACTCAAGAGTCTTAACAAGCAATTAATGCACTGGAGTTGCAAACAAGTCACACGTTAAAAAGGATAACAGTAGAGCCATTTCTCAAGAATAAACTTTAATACAAAAAGAAACTGGCTTATGTAATACAAAGTCAAGAGAAAGCAAAAATATAAAAGAAGTTGCAAATATTTAGGCTACCCAAGAAAGCATGACACATAAACCTCAGACACTGAATACCATAAAGTCCTCTTTATTTAGAAGAATTGACGTAAAAGCTACACAAAGCTATACAAACACTAGACTATTCACGTGTTTACAAATGAAGAAATTCACATTATTTAGGCAAGGAAAAAAGTCATATCATCTTTCTTCTGCTATGTAGGGATTAAATAAATTTAACATCTACTACATAAACTTCACATTATTATATAAAAATGTACAAAACTGAAACAGGTAAAATATGATTCTTAATTGTCATTTTGTAAGGAATTTAACCCGTAAAATTACTTTAAACTCTCTGAATAACTTGAAATTTTTGCCATTTTACCCTTAAGAGTTGCAAGATAACTATGGCAAAGTGGAGACCTCTCCTCACTCACTATATAACACTGTTTCCCAGTATAGTACAGCAGCAGCCTCCAACCTTTGAGGCTTGGCAGCCTGGCGGGGGGAGGGGGAGCCAGGCCATGCAAGCATCTGACTGGCAGGCACAGCTCAACTTGTACAAATTGAGCAGTGTATACATGTGCATGTGCACCGGCCTGCTGCTTGGGCGAGTCAAGTTGCGTGCACGCATGTGTGCACCAGCCACCCCCACTCGCGCAGCCCAGTAACAAATAGGCCATGGCCTGGTAGTGGGCCACGGCCCAGGGGTTGGGGAGCCCTGTAGTACAGTATAGGCTTCCATATCTGTGCTGTACAAATTCATATGACCATTAGAGTCAGTAAAAAGATAAAACTAACAAACATTTTACTGCCATCTAGTGTGCAACTAGATTTCTGCAGCACACAGATATAGCAGCTCAGGTTTAAGATAACAGAATTTTCAATCCATATACTATAACAGTAAATCAGAATCCTTCTGTATACAGAGCAAAGGGTCTGCACTGTGTCTTTTTTCTAACTGCTTGGAATTCCATTAAAAATTAAGGATGCTTTCTACAAAATATTTCATACAAGTTAATGTTTTCTAATTCTAAGGATTGTTTAGGGAAACATTCCCAATGTATTTAAAAACCTGGTAGTATATTGAACTAGAGGTATCAGAGGATGTCACCCACACATGAAAAAGAAATTTCTATTTAAGAAAGTGTTTTAATATAACTAGAAATGCAAGCTCTAATTAAGTAATTCCAAGCCCCAGAATCTGACATCATATAGTTTGAATAGTAATTTTATTTTTTTAAAGGAGGAATCAAAAATTAGGGAAAAAAATAAATTGACAATAATTAGTTTTGATTAAGTTTACTTTTGCCATAAATTCAGACACACTGAATTTGCACTTATTCCCTAAATTTGGGAGCGAAGGGGCATTGTCTTACCTGAATGCCTTTTCTCAGCACGGAGATGGCTAATCCACCAATGCGTTAACTTAATCCTCCTGCCCAATCAGATCAAGTCAGCCAAACTTGCCACGCCTGTCCTGGGTCTGTTTTCCCAGTCTCGACAAGGGCACAGCTACTGACTGACAGCATGACGTGTTGGCTCACAGAAACTAACCCTAGGCCTAAGGACCTAAATGGGTGGGTATGGATTATCCATCTCCGTGCTGAAAAAAGGCGTTCAGGTAAGACAAGCCCCTTCTCCAGCACTGGAGATGGATAATCCACCAATGGGACATACCAAAGCCCACTGTCCTTACGGGAAGGAAGCGGGCAAGTTTGGAACCGTGTCACGGGGCACCACTGTTGCAGAACCCTCCTGCCAAAGGAGGACTCGGCGGATGCGTACCTATCCAGTTTGTAATGCCGTATGAACGGTGAAGGGGAAGACCACGTGGCCACCCTACACACCTCCTCAATGGAAGCCTGCGTGGCCCAAGCCGCAGATGTGGCTGCACTATGTGTAGAGTGGGTGGTGACACAACATGGAACCAGCAAGGAATCGTACTGGTAGGCCCCCGCAATGCAGGCTCTTATCCACTGGCCGGTCGTGGAGGTCGAGACCTTCCGACCCTTTGAAGAAGGGTGGAACGAAACAAAAAGTGCCTCAGAGCTGCAGAAGGGAGCCTTCCGCTTGATATAATAATGGAGAGTCCGGCGTATGTCCAGGGAATGCCATTGACATTCCAGATCATGGGAAGGATTAGGGCAGAAATCAGGGAGAACGATATCCTGAGCCCTATGAAAAAGAGAATTGACTTTAGGAACAAAGGTGGGGTCTAAACAAAGGGTAACATGGTCCCGGTGAAAAATACATAAATCATCCCTGAGAGTGCCGAAGTGATGGCTACCAAAAAGGCGACCTTGAGGAATAAGGATCTCATGTCGCACGAACTGAGGGGTTCGAAAGGAGCTTTTGTGAGAGCCTGAAGGACCCGAGGCAATTCCCACGAGGGATACCTGTGGATGACAGGAGGCCTAGTATTAGTTGCGCCCTTGAGGAAAGAATGGATCAAGGGATGTTGACCCAGAGAACTAACAGTGTTGCAAGAAATCAATGTAGAGAGGGCTGCCACCTGTCTACGCAATGTGTTAGGTGCTAATCCCTTATTCAGACCCTTGAGTAAGTAGTCCAAAATATTTGGAATGGTCAATTCCAATAAAGGCAGGTGGTTAGTGGAACACCACTGGCAAAAATTCTGCCATGCGGTGGGTAGTTGGTGTACGAGATGCCTGGATTATGGCAATGACCCCTGGCGAACAGGACTCCCGAGATAGGAGCCGGCGCTCAAGTGCCATATGGCTAACTGGAGCCACTGAGGGTCTGGGTGAATCAGATCACTGAGTTAGTGATACCCGGTCCAGAGGAAGTTTCCAAGGGCGTGACAGAGAAAGGCCGACAAGGTCGGTGAACCAAGGTCTCCGCGGCCAGTAAGGGGCTATCAAGAGAACCTCTGCCCTCTCTTGCAGAAGCTTGCAGATGACCACCGGGAGAAGAGGGAGAGGGGGAAAGACATAGAGACCTTCCGGCCATGGAACCCGAAGGGCATCTACTCTCTCTGCCCCTTGAGTTGGGAAGCGCAAAAAGAATCGCGGGAGTTGTGTGTTTGCCTGGGAGGCAAACAGATCTATGATGGGGAGACGGAATCTGTGGGTGATTTCCCTGAATAGATTCAGGTGCAGACACCATTCCAAGTGGTCCACGGTTGATCTGCTCAGAAAGTCTGCTCTTTTGTTTGCCTCTCCCGAGATGTGGTCTGCCCTGATTGAGGCGAGGTTGGTCTCTGCCCAGGAACCCAACAGCTGGGCCTCGGTCAGGAGGGCATGGGATTGGGTACCCCCTGCTGGTTCACATGGGCCTTTGCCGCCACGTTGTCCGTTAGGACTAACACGTTGTCTTGCAATGCTGTGGCGGAAGTGACGAAGGGCTAGATGTATGGCCCTGAGTTCCAGCCAATTGATATTGTGCCTCAAGTCTGACTGAGACCAACATCCCTGGGCCCACTGTGACTGATAGTGTGTTCCCCAGCTGAACAGGCTGGCGTCCGTCGTTATCGTGAGCCGACCAGGCTCCTTGAAAAGAGACCCTCTGGGAGAGATCCACCATCTGAGCGAGCACAGGATTTGTGGTGGAATCCTTACCTCTCAGGTGGAAGTGCTGGTACCCTGCTTCTGATAGGGAAGCAGAAACCACTGGAGAGTCCATGAGTGTAACCTGGCCCAGGGAACAATCGAGATGCATGATATCATCTTTCCCAGAAGCCTGGAGAGACCGAAAGGTGACAGAGTCCTGTCCCTGCAGACCTTGAGAACCAGGTCCCATATACTGTCCTTGCGTTCCTGGGAAACATAAACCTGACATTCTATTGTGTCTATTATGGCTCCTAAGTGGAGTAATCTGGTCGATGGGATCGTCTGACTTTTCTTGAAGTTGACCGAACAGCCGTGACTCTGCAGGACCTCGATCACCAGTCTCAGGTCTGACTGAGCCCCCCAGGGAGAAGACGTCTGTATTAAGATGTCATCCAGGTAACATTGCACCCGAATTGGCATCAACCTCAGGTGTGCGGCTTGGAAAACACCCTTGGGGCCAACGACAGCCCGAACAGGAGTGCCCTGTATTGATAATGATGCCCCATGTAACTGAACCTGAGAAACTGGCGGTGGCCAGGAATGATAGGGATGTATAAGTATGCCTCTGTGAGGTCTACGGATGTTAGAAAGTCCCCCTTTCGATTGCTGTCTAAGATGGACTGAAGTGTTTGCATTTTGAACCTTCGGTATTCCAGATAAAAATTCAGGCCTTTTAGGTCTAAGATTGCTCTCCATCCTCCCGAGGTCTTGGGGACCACAAAAAGAATGGAGTAAAATCTGCAATCCCGTTGAGCCGGAGGTACTGGTTCTATGGCCCTTATGTCTAATAAGTGACGGATGGCCTCCTGCATGAGACCTTTCCTTAGTGAGTTTTTTGATTGGGGGCAAGAAATGAACCGCCTTGGTGGACTGGCAGTGAATTCTAGGGATAGACCGTATCGAATGGTGTCCAGGACCCAGGCGTCTGTGGTGGTGACCTCCCATTGAGCGACAAATAGGGACAGCCTGCCCCCTATGGGAGGATCCACTCGGGAGTCACTTCCTGCGGAATGGATGTCCCCCACCACGAAAGGGCCGTTTGTACTGAAACTGTTGCCTGGGTCTTGAGGCCGGTCTTGAGGCCGGTCTATCGACCGGACGGTCTTGCCTGGGAGTGAAGGATTGTGAAGGTTGCGTAGTCAAAGGAGTAGGGGCAGATCGAAAGAACTGTCTACGGTTATACGGATTAGTCCGTCTATCGGACTGTTTGGTAAGGTGGGCCAGAATTTTCTTTTTATCCTTATTCTCAGACAGAAATGGGGCTAAAGCATCCCCAAATAATTTGCTACCCTGGTATGGGGCTGCCGCCAAACACCACTTGGCCTTGGTGTCTGCCTGCCAGTGTCTAAGCCATAGCAGGCGACGGGCTGTCACGTTGGATACCAAGGACCTGGAGGAAAACCCTGCAGCGTGTAGAGTCGCATTGGAAGTGTATTCCGTCGCGGCCACTAACTTGCTCAGGTCCTGATGTGTGCGGACATCGTCTGGGGGGATCCTGGCCTGGAGCTGACGAAGCCAGATGAGGGCGGATCTAGTAAAAAACGAGGCTGAAGTAGAAGCCCTACTAGACCACACCGCCACCTGGTGTGTCCTCCTAAATGCAGTTCTGATCTGCGTTCCTCCGTTTTTAAGGCCTCAGACATATCCCCTGAAATAGTGGTAGGGGAGAAGAGGTGGGACAGGGGCTCATCCACCGTGGGCATGTCCAGTACCTCTGCTAAATCTGAGGCCATGCTAAACAACTTTTTATCGCTCCCATCTGGAAGAGGAAAGGTGCCCAGGGAGGCCCATTGTTTCTTAACTGCATTGAGGAATAATGGTGGACAGGGAACATGGTGTTGCGTGACAACCGGTTCTATGAAAACGGGGTCCACCTCTGAATCCGTTGCAGTTGTTGCTGGAGTGGACCGGTCAGGTCCCACGTGCGCTGCAGAACCAGTCTTGCAAGGTAGGGGTAAAAAGAGAGATGGATTAAATAGACTGCTGAACGGGGGCGGATCGGGGGCCGCTTCCTCCTCCTCCTACGAGGTGTCAAGCGCCTGCTCCTGCTCCAAGGTTAATGAGACCCCACTATACGAGGAAAGGGAGGGGAAGGGAGGATAGTGAAAACTCTGATGAGCTGGGCGAGATAGAGGAAGGGAAAGCAAGGAATCCACCCTGGTTACCAGTGGAGACCTGGCCGCGAGAGCCCTCTCCACCGCCTGAGCCATCAGGACTTGGAGCCTATCCTCTAAGGGAGGAAAGTCAGACTCCTCCCCTCTGAGCCCCACGGCCGTGGGCGTGAAGGTGGCCTCTGGGACCTGCTGTACCTGTGGGGTGGTTGGAGACCTGAATGTATGCGTGTCAGATTCCAGGCTGGGCTGACCAGAGGAAATAGAAGGATCTATCGGAGACCAGACTTCCTGGGCAGAAGAGGGTCAAGTCAAAAAAGGTGGACTCAGTCTGAGCAGTCTCTGCCCTAGCCTGTTTTTGAGCCTTTGAAAACTCTTTTTCCAATGCCTGGTGTCTCCTCCTGGCCTGTTTTTCAGCCAATTTGGAGGTTTTCCTCCCAGAGACAGCCTTGGGTTTGACCTTGGCTGAGATCCTACCAGCAGCCTCTTGGCTAGGGGACCTGTGCTTTTTCCGGAGGGAGGAAGGAGCAGAGGCATCCATGCTGGTATAAAAACTTCAGGTGCACGAGAAGGTACCCCTGGAAAAAGGATCAATTGGCTGATAAAGGTGTAGGGCAACGGCTGGTAAGAACTGTCCTAGCCCCTGGTCACCGAACCAGTGGTATCCAAAAGACCGGTCCTACTTGCAGTCGCTATAAGTTCCCCCCAGAGGGTGGATTGCGGCCTGCTAGTGAGGCTTGCTGTGTTGCCAGGCCAGCAATTTAAAAGAATGGCAACTAATACAGAGTCAGAGGCTGGGAACTACTGTGTTAATCAGCTAGCCAATGGTGACCAGGACTAGAGACACCAGAGGGCCCAATTAAATTAATTGGGCCTATGCAAGGAATGAGAGAGGAAAGGACAATGCCACAAAAAGGAGTTTCCAGGGATAACAAGAGAAAGATCCCAGGGAACCCTTGGATACATGGAACCCGGGAAGGGCCCTGATCAGAAAAAGGCCTCAGTAAGGCCTTGGGCTGGAGCACGAGGAGCCTCCAAAATGGCGGCCTTGGGAGGATGACAAAGCGTGCAAGATGGCGGCCGTAACCGGTGGGGCTCCTGCCTAGGCCTGGGCCTTCTACTAAGATGGATTCTTTTCCAGGGGCAGATGTACAGTGAAGGGAAGATGCCCCTTAAGGGGAACTTAACGAATGCCAAAATTGGGTGGAAAACCCTTCCTCCACCCCCCGCCTCCCCTTGCAGCCGGCAAGAACTGGGGATGACCACGCGGTGTCCCAAACTCCATTCACCCCCTCCGGGTTCCGAACGGCTGCAATGCTCACCCAGCCGGACGCACGATCCTCAGAGAGAGACGGGTGCGAAACGGCCTCCCCAGCTGATCGGCGGCATTTCGGGAACCCTGGAAGCCTCCGGTGTGATCTTTGCAAGCCGAGGCCCTGCGGCCTCCACGAGGCTGATCCAGACGCTGTGAGGCCATCGGAGCTGCAGCCGCAAGCTCCGACGGCGAAGGTGAGTTGAGGGGAATGGGGGAGGATTTGCAACAGCACTGACCCCACAGTTGTGCTAGAAGGGGAAGGGAAAAACGGAAGCCTCCGTTTGTTACTGAATCCCAATGGGGATCAGATGAAGGGAAAGTCCTCAAGAGGAGTGCTGGTCCCAGTGCTACTCAGAGGGCTAGAAGTTATTGTAAGGTATTAAAGTTATTCGAAGACTAATGGATAATCCACTAATAGGTTAAGATCTACCTGCCTGTGAGCCAAACATGCATGTCTGTTCTGGGCAAGATCAAGTCAAGACTGGGAAAACAGGCCCAGGACAGGCGTGGCAAGTTTGGCTGACTTGATCTGATTGGGCAGGAGGATTAAGTTAACCCATTGGTGGATTATCCATCTCCAGTGCTGGAGAAAAAACACGTTTAACTTTGCAAATGTGGCTTTTTTGCCTACCCCAAGATACCAATCACAAAAATTCAGGCAAAGCAAAAAAATGTTTATTAAGGAAGGTTGAGTATTTTTATAGGACACAAAAACAAATATCTCAGAAAACAAGCAATAAAAGACATTGATTACAAGTGAAAACTGAACTATAGAAAACACTGATTCTAGATAACATTCCACGAGTGGCAAATTTAGAATTACATTACTCCTTTTGGCAATCGGGTTTATAATTTCCTTAAAACTTGTAAGTGCATTCAAGAACTTTCAGAATACTCTCTACTGTTTAGTTTATGAATGGGTTGGTTTCTGCACATAAAAGAAATGGCTTTGACTAAAACAAAAATATGGTTGTTTCCTGAACTTCAAAAGGAGGCATGGATGCCATACTAAAATGTTAATGTCACCTTTATTAAAAGGCTAATAACGAAGACTAAAATTCCAGATAACTATTACTTTTCAATGCTACCTCAAAATGTTTTGATGGAAAATGGAAGGATTACGATTTATACTGCCTGCCTTTCTGAAGACAATGGCAGGATAAACATAACAAAATAGAATAAAAGCAAACCATGAAAAAATTAAAGTAAACAATGAGGAAAGGATAAATTATAATAGGTCCCCATAGTTTAATAAAGATTAAAAATACAGTTTCCCTAGATTTATTCTAGAAGACATTCTTTCTTTTAAACTACCTTGTAGTAGAACAGTACTGTAATCATCTTTTTTTACTGAATAAACACATTTTTGAAGGTCACACCAAGTGTAATTTATTGTCAAGCTTTCCAGGCAAATATAAGCAAAACCAGTAAATGGGTAAGTTAGTGGGGAAAAAATAAAGTAGACTATATTGACAGGCTAGTAATAACCATTAGGATCATTATTAAGCTGAAAATGAATTCTAGCATATTTCTATGTGACAAAAGCGCTGCAAAAATCATGAAAGAATAGAATAGAATAGAATAGAATAGAATAGAATAGAATAGAATAGAATAGAATAGAATAGAATAGAATAGAATAGAATGACGTAACTGGAAGGGACCTTGGAGGTCTTCTAGTCCAACCCCCTACTTAGGTAGGAAACCATCCAATCTCTTCTTAAAAACCTCCAGTGTTGGAGCATTCACAACTTCCGGAGGCAAGTTGTTTCACTGATTAATTGTTCTGTCATGAAATTCCTCCTTAGTTCTAGCTTGCTTCTCTCCTTGATTAGTGTCCATCCGTTGCTTCTTGTCCTGCCTTGATCTTTGTTGCTCTTCTCTGTACTCTTTCTCAACATCTTTTTTACATCATGGTGCCCAAAACTTTAGAAAGCAGACTATAAGAGACAATAAAAGGGTGTGCTAATACTCCAGTTTTAATGCAAGCAACGATTTTCTAGCAACATAAATTGTTTCTCTAGGTAATTTTTTTCTTCCATCCAAAGCAAATAGTGGGGTGCCAGGAAAGTCAATATCATGATTATTAAGAATTAGTACACTACCAATAAGGAAGAACTTAATGTTTCTATAACCACTGCAAATGAGAAGAACTGAGTGAGCCAGAAAAGTCGATGATTAATTCTGTAGATAAGAAGACAGCAGGAGGTAGGTGCCATCTGTGAAATCTAGTGATCCTGAATTTACTGCAACAGCAGTCATTGTTTATTCAGTAATTACCGAATAAAGAGAATAGAGAGATGAAGAAACAAGATCACATGCCACCAATTAAGTGTTGGGGGGGGGGATCCTGTTTATATAAGGAAACAGCATTTAAACATCTAGCACCGGCAGCAGGCAGATGAAAATCAACTGCAACCAATTTGGAAAATACCATCTCTAAACTTATCCTTCAGCTTGGAAAATACACTTTGAAACCTTCTCAGAGTTGTGTGGGAATGGCCTTGGGGGAAAGAGAGTGCAGCCAAGGGAACTGCCAGATAAAGGGCAATGTAGAAATACAGGCAGGGCAAGAGACTCAGAAGAGAAATTCCCTGGTTTCTTGAGCTCTCAAGAGGATGGGGAGGCAGATCTACTTTTAGACTTGCAAGATTCTGTTAATGTAACTGACAAAAAAGTAGAATTAATTCATCCGAGTGCATTTTTCTGTCTAGTCGCAGCGATAGGCAACCTCAGCTCTTTTATGACTCATGGACTTCAACTCCCTGGCTGACTCAGGAATTCTGGGAGTTGAAGTCCATGAGTCATAAAAGAGCCGAGGTTGCCTACTCCTAGTGTATCTTTCCAAAATGATAATTAAGGAGGAAAAAAACCAGATTAAAAATATAAAAATTGACTAAGGAGCCATATTATGTAGAATTCAGTAGTTGTGCAAGACGTTTCACACAAACTCACCAACATATGCACGGGTCACGATCAAGAACTTTCTGCCTGATTTTTGAGTGACTGTCTTTCTAACTATACTTAGGCAATATGACTGGTTTTCTGAATAATTTTTTTCCCCCAGACACTGAAGGAACTGCAGAGAGGAGGAAGGGCAGGGAAAGAAAAAGTGCAGAAGCTGCCCAAACAGTATTTCAAAGCTACTTGAAAGTTTCTATTGACTCCCAACTATCTCTGTTTTTAAGACTGAGGAGAAAGTAAATTGTTTGGTATTACTATGACAAATGTGAATTGTATGTTATTTCAAAATAACTATCTTAAGATATGGAGTGAAGTTTAAAAAGATATGTAAAGATGGGATAAGGTATAATTGTCACTGGTGGGGACAATTTTTGTGATTAAGATGAATGTTTTAACCTAAAATGTTATTTTTGTTTCAGACAATGTCTCTTTTGACAACTGATATACCATTTAAACAATGGCAGAAGGATATAACTAAATTTATATGGCAGGGGCAAAAAAACAGGTTAAATAAAATGTATTACAAGATGCAAAGGAAAGAGGAGGATTGGGTCCGCCAGATTTGAA
Source organism: Bothrops alternatus (assembly GCA_034064705.1). Classification (NCBI taxonomy): domain Eukaryota; kingdom Metazoa; phylum Chordata; class Lepidosauria; order Squamata; family Viperidae; genus Bothrops; species Bothrops alternatus. The sequence goes on from JARGCV010000023.1 coordinate 16,393,648, forward strand.
ATTATATTTTACTACTTCCTGCTAGCTTGAGTGAAATAGTAGGTGCTGTTAAGAAATTACAGATAGTCGACTTACAAGCATTTAGTGAAGTTACAGTGGCACTGAAAAAAAAGTGACTTATGACCAGTTTTCATATTTTTAACTGTTGCAGCATCCTTGTGGCCAGGTGATCAAAATATGGGCACTTGGCAACTGGCATTTACTGTATTTATGATGGCTGCAATATCGCGAGGTTATGCGATCACCATTTGTAACCTTCCAGCTGGATTCCGACAAGTAGTCAATGGGGGAAGCCAGATTCAATTAATGACTGATTCACTTAACAACTGTGGCAAAAAGGTCATAAAATGGGGGCAAAACTCACTCAACAACTTGCCTTGCTTAGCAACAGAAGTTTTGGGCTCAGTTCTGGTCATAAATCAAGAATGTAAAGGTTGTTGAAGTTAGAAGGACAGGATCTGAGATTGGGATAGCATGGCATGGATATCTATGATAAGATAAAATTAAACTTAATATAAATTTCAAAACTCTTGTCAGGTGGGCCATTCTTTTAGTATGAAATGTATTATCTGTCTGAAAACACAAGTATTTTATATGCAAGAAATTATGAGTAAACATAAATGGTTAACTTATCAGGAAGCACTAGAATTTGTAAAATAAAATCAAGAGAAAATTTGACAACAGAAGGATATACTCGTCAATGATTTTCTTATGTACAATTATCAGAAAGACTTAAAGTGGATAAAGGCGACAACAACTGACAGGTCGAGAGTGGAATAAGATAAACACACCATCTGTTCTTAGAGATACATCGTGTATGACATGTAAAAAAGCCCAAACATTTGGATACATAAATACACTAATTCAGAAGATTGTAAAGACTGCTTGCTATACAACTGAACTATAGGGTTGCATTTAAAGGTTTCTGCTTCCACACCACAAGGGAGTGGCATTTTTTTTACCCCTTCCTCTTTAAAAATCTTTTCCCATAAATTCGGTGAACTTTCCAGAATGACATACTTAGTGATATGCGGGGGAACTGACAAAATGTGCTGTCCCTTGGACCCACTTAGCAGAAGCCTCTTGCAGAAAACCACTTTCATCCACAAGTGTGCTTTGGTACATGGAAGGGATCCAGTCCAAAGGATCAAAACATGAATAATAAGAGGTAAAACTATTGACTTTTGATACCCTCAGATTCTATTTCCTGAGAGGGCAGTCAACACAAATAAGAATCGGAAGGCCATTGCTCAGAAAGAAAAAACAGAAATATTACACAAACCAAGTAGCCATCCCCTCCCCCACCTGCCTGCCAGCCCATAAATGGAAATGAATACATTTCAAAACACTCTCGCTTTTAAAAGCATTACTCAGTCTTGGCTCAAACTATTTCCCATCTGCTAAATGTGCTTTGACTCCTAATTAATACAAATATATTCAGAACAAAAAAACTGCAAAGAAAGATGTGAGAGCCATAAAAATGAGGAAGACTGGAAAAGTATAATAATAATAATAACAACGATGTTGTAAGCCGCTCTGGGTCCCCTGGAGAAGAGCGGCTTATAAGTCTAATAAATAAATAGAAATAAATAAATAAATAAATAAATGATGATGGTGATGATGATGATGTGAGCAGAGTTCAAATGTAGATGGACATGTCCTTTCAACCCCTTGACAGAAATATGAATATGGTTTGCTTCTGCTCTCTTCTGAAATTATTTTAAACTTCCCAGTCTAACTGAAAGATCTACTATTTTCCCAGTAGTTCTCTTCACGGATTAACAGAGAAGTTTGCAGCTGGTTATTTACATGACTTTGGGTCAGACATTTTTTCTCAGCCAACCCATCTTGTAGGGTTATTACTGCAGGGAAAATGGGAGGTGGGAACAATTAGTATGTGCACTGCCTTGAAACTGACTGAAATCAAAGGCAGGACAAAAAAATTAAATCAAGAATAGCCCCTCAGATCTCTGTCAGAGAACCCACTCTTACATAATGATATCAAGAGAGTAAAATAATTAAAATGGGGGGGGGGCGGTTATTGTTTGTTTTTTTTTAAAAAAATCTTTTATATTGTGTTTTTATTTCCTGTAAGCCACCTTGAGTCACCGTGAGTAGGCAACAATATAAATTTTTCAAATAAATATGGACTGGTTACATAGCAAAAAGAACTGATGGCAGGTGGTCCAAGGCAGTCATAGAATGGATAAAAAACACTTGATAAAAAACATCCACGAAAGAGACCTAAAATAAGATGGATCGACGACATCAACAAGTATTGTGGGTCCAATTGGCAAAAGAAAGCTCAGGACCATATAGGTTGGAAATGTGTGGAAGAGGCCTTCATCTTGCAATGGATAGACAATGGCTAAAATTATCATTATAGTTACTCTTTACAATATCATTTAGAGTCACATAAAATAGCAAGTAAGAATAACTGTCAGTAGACTTGAAAAAACTTGGAAGTTGCTTGATCACATAATAATAATAATAATAATAATAATAATAATAATAATAATAATAATAATAATAATAATGTTGGAAGGAACCTTGGAGGTCATCTAGTCCAACCCCCTGCTCAGGCAGGAAACCCTATACCATTTCAGACAAATGGCTGTCCAGTCTCTTCTTAAAAACTTCCAGTGTTGGAGCATTCATCACTTCTGGAGGCAGGTTGTTCCACTGGTTAATTGTTCTAACTGTCAGGAAGTTTCTCTTTAGTTCTAGGCTGCTTCTCTCCTTGATTAGTTTCCATCCGTTGCTTCTTGTCCTGCCTTCAGGTGCCTTGGAAAATAGCTTGACTCCCTCTTCTTTGTGGCAGTCCCTGAGATATTGGAACACTGCTATCATGTCACCCTTCATCCTTCTCTTCATTAAACTGGACATACCCAATTCCAGCAAAGGTTCCTTATATGTTTTAGCCTCCAGTCCCCTAATCATCTTTGTTGCTCTTCTCTGTACTCTTTCTAGAGTCTCAACATCTTTTTTACATCGTGGTGACCAAAACTGGTTGCAGTATTCCAAGTTTGGCCTTACCAAGGCATTGTAAAGTGGTATTAACACTTCACGTGGTCTTGATTCTATCCCTCTGTTAATGCAGCCCAGCACTGTGTTGGCCTTTTTGGCAGCTGCAGCACACTGCTGGCTCATATTTAAATGATTGTCCACTAGGACTCTGAGGTCCCTCTCACAGTTACTATTATTGAGCAAGGTACCCCCTATAGTATACCTGTACATTTGGTTTTTCTTGCCTAAATGTAGAACCTTACTTTTTTTCACCATTGAATTTCATTTTGTTAGATAGCGCCCAGTGTTTAAGTCTGCCCAGATCCTCCTGTATCCTAAGCCTTTCTTCTGGAGTGTTGGCTATTCCTGCCAGCTTGGTGTCATCTGCAAATTTGATGATTTCCCCATCTATCCCCTCGTCCAAATCGTTGATGAAGATGTTGAAGAGCACTGGGCCCAGAACAGAGCCCTGGGGCACCCTACTACACACTTCCCTCCATGTAGATGCGGTTCCATTGAGGACCACACGCTGAGTATGGCCGGTCAGCCAACTACGAATCCATCTGGTAGTGATGCTGTCTAACCCACATTTTTCTTTCTTATCAAGTAGTAGGTTGTGATCTACTTTATCAAATGCCTTACTGAAGTCCAAGTAAATTATAGCCACAGCATTCCTCTGATCCACTAATTTTGTCACTTGGTTAAAGAATGCAATAAGATTTGTCTGGCATGATCTGTTTTTGACAAACCCATGTTGGCTTTTAGTAATGACTGTGTTTGCCTGTAGGTGTTCGCTGATTCGTTGTTTGATTATCTTTTCCAGAATCTTCCCAGGTGTTGAGGTCAGGCTGATAGGTCTGTAATTTCCTGGGTCCATTTTTTTTCCTTTTTTGAAGATGGGAACTACATCAGCTCTTTTCCAGTCCACCGGTAGTTCCCCTGTGCTCCAGGATCTTTGAAAAATATAGTTCAATGGTTCTGAGATCACATATGCCGGTTCCTTGAGAACCCTGGGGTGTAATCCATCTGGTCCTGGTGATTTGAACTCATCTAGGCTGGACAGGTGCTCACTTACTATTTTCTTGCCTATCTTAACTTGCGTTTCTATTCTGTTTTTTATGGCACTATTTTTGGTAGGTTGGTCTGTTTTTTCCCTTTGTGTAAAGACAGATGCAAAAAACGAGTTAAATAGTTCTGCTTTCTCCCTATTGCTTGTCACCTTCTTGCCACTTTCCCCCACTAATGGACCAATCATTTCCTTCACTTTTTTCTTGTTTTTTACATGTTGAAAGGAGCTTTTTTTTGTTATTTTTGACTTTGATCGCAAGCCTTAGTTCATTTTGCCTTAGCTTTCCTCACTTCATCTTTGCAGGCTCGGGCTATTTGTTGATATTCTGACTTAGTTATGTGCCCCTCTTTCCACTTTCTATACTTGTCCTTTTTATCTTTCAATTTATCAGAGAGTTCTCTTTTTTAACAAATTTTATTGGTTTTTTAATTAATACAAAGTGCTCGAGACACACCGTGGGGCTGGAGTAATCAAAAATCCAAAACCAAAACATATATAAGTAATTCAATCAGTACATCAAATATTCCCTCTCTATTTCCCTCAAATAGCTTATATATTTAAACTAGTCTATTTCTACCTTAAATTTCTATTAATCCTAAACCTGTTTTAAAGCTTTATGCAATTGCAAGACCATAATCTAATTTAACTTCAAATACACACATTATCAGTCCAGGTATCCCTTCCAAATATGTCCTAATTCTTTAATTTCATAATCTTATTTATTTCTTCTTCCATAAATATCTCCCAATTAAAATAAAATATTAATCTATCCTATACATATCTAATCCATCAATCCATCATTTTTTTTGTTAACATAATAATAACAACCTTAAATCATTTGAGTCCTTTAGACAAGGTTCTGTTTTCATCCAATTAATTATCAAACCTAATATCATATTATCAGACAAAATACATCATCTTATTAAAATCACATTCAATTAATTATTAATTCATTCCCAATCTAAAACATCTCTTCATTTTTCTTCATCCCATTATATAGTAATTTTCATACATTAATCACCCATTTTTTCTTATTTCTATTCAAAAACTTAACACAGTCCATAGTTCTAAAATTCCTTATATCCAATATAATTTTAAATTTCTCTTTTCAGTCTTATTCTAGGCTTTCTTTTCTGCCAAGCAGGTTTCCACAACAACGCTTCCCTTTCAACCGGTAAATCTCTCTTTGTTGCTTCTGATGATATTTGAGGCAGTAATACGCTTCCTGTCGTCTGGATTGGACCTCCATTTCTCTTATTCTTGAAATCTCGCTGCATTAAAGGTTCAAATCTCAATCTTTATTTTTTCTGGTCCTCACAAATATAGATAAGATGCTTGTAGGATGAAATAAGTTCCTCTGTATCCTCAATAAAGTCATCTTTTAGTGTATTTTGGTTTATAGAGTGGTCAGGTGTAATCTGAAAGTCACTTTTAAAATTTAAAGAATAATCTCTGGTTCTTAGTTCTGTGGTGATATCTTTCATTGTTACAAATTCCTCTTTAATTTCCTTTAATTTCTCTTCTGGTATGTTTTGGTTTATAGCATAAACAGATGTGATCAGAAAGTCAGTTTGAAAGTTTAGGGTAGCATTGACTCTTCGTTCTGTAGTAATCCTTTTCCTTATAGCATGTATTTCTTCAGAAACCTCATAAATCTTTTCCAGTATAAGCTTGCAATTTAAATGAGAGTGGAGTTTCTCCATTTTAAAAGTAATCAAAGAAAGCCTTTTCATTTATTATTATTATTATTATTATTATTATTATTATTATTATTATTATTATTACTATTATTATTATTTCTGTTGTGAGCCGCCCTGAGTCTGGGGAGAAGGGCGGCATATAAGTCGAAATAAAGATGAAAGAAAGAAAGAAAGAAATTATTATTATTATTATTATTATTATTATTATTATTATTATTATTATTATTATTATTATTATTATTTTAATGAAGGCTGTAATTAAACAGTATCCACCCTCTCAGTTCCCACAGCTGCACCAGTTTATCCCTTCCAGGAATATTTTGAAGGTCAGGTTTCTATCCAAAGAATAGTTGCAACATTGACTTTTCACCACTAGATGTCCTCAGTAAATAAAAAAAACTTTTCCAGACACCATTTTTTTTCCTTTTTTCTCTCTTTCAAAGAATGGAGAAAGAAGTATTCTTCCAATATTAGCTCTTAATAAAATTCAAAAAAACGTTTTTTTTCTGTATCCCAAAGTGAGTAAAAATAGAGTGTAGTCCTTAAAAAATTTTTATTCTCAACGCCTCTCTTCCCACACATACAGAAGCCGCCCTTTCCAAACGGGGAAATAATTCCAACCCAAGTTTTTTCAGGCAAAAAAAAAAAACCAAGTAAGGGAAAGGGGTTAAAAGGGTCTCACCCGGATCCTCCGCGGTGGGTCTAATATCGCTTAGTTGTAATTGTGACTTCAGCTGGTGCAGCAGGATAATCGGCCATCTTGCAGGACGATCATTGCTCCGTCGGCCCTAAGGAAATAGCTGGAGCCGTGGGAGAAGCTGCCGCTCTCCCGCAGCCATCAGCAAGCCTCCTTCTCGGTGGTTGCCCCTCCAGGGCAACTTTCAACCCACTGGGGGGTCTACCGATGCAAAAAACCCAGCCGGGCTGGAGACAAGTCCCCAGACGCGACCAGTGTCTCCATGTACCGGAACCGGAAGTCCTTTTTAGCTTTCAATTTATCAGAGAGTTCTTTATGCAGCCATGCTGGTTTCTTTTGAGAGCTGTTATTTTTCCTCTTCGTTGGTATTGTGCTGGACTGGGCTTTTATTATCTCACTTTTCAAAATTTCCCAAGCTTCATGAGTTATTTTCCCCTTGAGGATTCTCATCCATGGAATCCTTCCCAAGCCCTCTCTAAGTTTATTGAAATTAGTTCTCTTAAAGTCCAAGACTCTAGTTTGACTTCTCTAATCCTAACTGACAGTAGCCAGTGAATTTGACTGGCACACATTTCTTTCCATTCTTCATTGTGGCAAGTCACCAATTACTACTTTTTTCTGTAGTTCAGGGATCTATCATTCTATACCCTTGTTTTGCAGCATCTTTTCTTCCTCTGAGAGAAAAAATCAGATCATATTTCCTCTCTGAAATTCTAAAGACTGTTTTCTGAGTTTCTGTTTCTTCTGTATGTCTTCCTTCTGGTTATTACTCTCATCCAGCCACAGATCTTGCTCCTTTGACTGCCTTCTTGTTTCAATTTTTACTGTAGCACTTCTTTAAAAAAAATCAGGAAGATCTTCAACCTCTCTCAATAGCTGAAGTGCTATTAGCCATTCACACCTCCAATCCACTGACTTCTTCAAGCACTGCTAAAAGCTTGTACTTATTGCAAGTATATGCTAAATTATTTCAAGCAGCAATTTAAACCTATGACAAGCAAGACTAAAGTACTAGGACTTAATTGCTCATCTTTATTTTTCATTTATTTTTGGTTTTTAAGGAAGCACCAAATCTTTCCTTCCTTCCCTCAGGTAATCCAAGTTCATATTATTGATTTAGAGAAAAAATGAGTTAGGTATATCCCCTTTAAACTGTCCCATCAACGTTATATTCTTCCTGCAATCTCTGCTTACTCATCAGAAACAATCATTAAATCACTCATAAAGACAATCAACAGCTATCAGTATAGAGCAGCGGACCCCAACCTTTTGGGCACCAGGGACTGGTTCTGTGAAGAGTTTTTTTTGCAGGCCAGAAGAGGTGTGGTTTCATGCGCTGCCTGCTTCTCACGGATGGGGCTTCACTTGTTTGTGCGGCCCAGTTTCTGGCATGCTGCAGCCTGCTGCCGATGCACCAACCGGGGATTGGGGAGCCCTGGTATAGAGAACTTGCAACCAGCAGCTCTTCAGATATCCTCATAGCTAACATGCAATCCCCCTCTAGTCAAAATGCTTTCTTCTTTCTTCTTCCTATTTATTTTTGCTGTTTATATATGAGGGTAAAGCACTGAAAATATTACATATATTAGTATTCCAGCCCACTACACTAGAATGAATTCTGATCAATAGTATCTTTCATGTCCTCCTGTATTAACTTTTTACTAAATCAAGGTACATAAATGCAATACAGCTGACTCACAACTTTCATAATCTTTTAATTAATAGCTCAGAACTGACAAGCACAGGCATATTGCAGCTCACTGGAATGACATATGTTTTGTATTTCACAGGTTTGGGTAGTCATTTCAAGTCTTCACAGCTGTAATAAATTATGATGGTAGCATAAGTAAAATTCTTGTGCTCCTAGGAATATATTAGAGGTAAGCTTCAGATTCAAGTGCAAAAAAAAAAAAAATACATTAGAATGTGTGGGAGCATGGTGTGTCTGCAACTCCTTCAAGAAATGGCAAATTTTCCTGGCTGGGTATCTTCCACAATGGCTGTATGTTCCTAGGGGAATAAATATGTGGAAGATGTTATGCTAGTACCACTGAAGATTTCAAAGCACCTTTTTGGAGTCAAATCTCAATTAAAGTTTATGTACTGGCCATAAGATATCCAGATTAATCAAAAGGCCTACATGTGATACTTGAAAGAATTAAATAAAACATGCACATGTGCCAGCTACTCCCTTCTACGTAGGCATTCAAACTTTCTCCTTAAGGTTTTTTAGAACCTGAGTCTCATCTGTCACCATTATTTTTAACAATTTTATTCCAAATAGTTTTAGCTGATAATAAGAGGGAATATTGCTTAAGCAGCTCCGACATAAAAGGGATGGAGAATTCACCAATGGGTTTAGACTGTGTTCCTGCCCAATCAGATCAAGTCAGCCAAAGTTGCCACGCCTCTCCTGGGCTAGAGGATCCCAGTCTCGACGCAGGCGAAGCCATGACTGACAGCAAGACGTGTTGGCTCAGAAATATAGATCTAGGCCTAATAACCTACTAGGGTGGGAGTGGATTCTCCATCTCTATGCTGAGAAAAGGCGTTCAGGTAAGACAACGCCCCTTTTCCAGCACAGGAGATGGAGAATCCACCAATGGGACATACCAAAGCCTACTGTCCCTGAGAGAGGGAATCAGGCCTGCCAAGTGTGGCACCTTGCGATAGTACCTGTTGGAGAACTCTCCTGCCAAAGGAGGCCTCCGCTGAGGCAAACTTGTCGATTTTGTAATGTCTAACGAAGGGTGACGGAGAGGACCATGTGGCCGCCTTGCAAACGTCTTCAATGGACGCTTGAGTGTCCCAGGCCACAGAAGTAACCGCGCTACGGGTGGAATGGGCCGTAATGCGCCCTGCAACAGGAACTGAATCCGCCCGATACGACTCCGCAATACAAACCCTAATCCACCTGCCAATCGTGGAGGATACTTTCCTGCCCCTAGAAGGAGGATGACAGGAAACGAAAAGGGCCTCGGTGGTGCAGAAGGCACCTGTCCGTGAGATATAATAATGGAGTGCCCTGCAGACGTCTAGCAGGTGCCACTGTCGTTCCAGAGCATGCGATAGATTAGAACAGAAATCTGGTAACACGATTTCCTGAGTCCTGTGAAATAAAGAATTTACTTTTGGAACAAAGGTTGGCTCAAGACAAAGGACCACTCGGTCCCGATGAAAAATGCATAAGTCATCCCTGGTGGAGAGAGCTGCTAATTCGGAAATCCGCCGCGCAGAGGTGATAGCCACCAAAAAAGTTACTTTGTGTGATAAGTATCGCAAATCACATGTTTTGAGGGGTTCAAAGGGCTGATTGGTAAGAGCCCGCAAAACACTCGGTAGTTCCCAGGAGGGATATCTATGGACTACGGGGGGCTTGGTGCTAGTAGCACCCTTGATGAATGAGCGGATCAAGGGATGGTGACCTAAAGAAGTGACTGATTCACATGTAAGTATGGTGGAAAGAGGAGCGACTTGTCTGCGTAGTTTGTTTGGAGCCAAACCCCTCTCCAGACCCTCCAGAAGGTAGTCCAATATGTGAGGGATCATCAGATCAGGAATTGTAAAGTGGCGCTTTGAGCACCATGAACAGAAATTCCTCCACATGGCCTCTTAAATACGGTTGGTAGAGGGCCAACAGGAGGCCTGGATTATGGAAATGACTCCTGGTGAGCAGTGCTCCCGGGATAAGACTGAGCGCTCAAGTGCCATACGGCTAATTGGAGCCATTGGGGGTCCGGATGGAGGACCACGGTCGCACTAGGGAGAGGTTCACTATGTCGGCGAACCACAGTCTCCGAGGCCAGTATGGAGCCACTAGAAGAACCTCCGCTCTTTCCCTGAGGATCTTGCGGATCTTGCCGGAAGAAGAGGGAGAGGAGGAAAGACATACAGCAGACCCCTCCAGCCACGGACTCCGAAGAGCATCCATGTGCTCCACCCCTGGGGAGGGGAAACGGGAGAAGAACCTCGGTAACTGAGTGTTTCTCGGGGAGGCGAAGAGGTCTAGGATTGGAAGTCTGAATCGGTGGGAGATTTCCCTGAAAATCTTTGGGTGCAGGCGCCACTCTGAGCGGTTCACCGTCGCCCTGCTGAGGAGATCCGCCTGTGTTTGCCTCTCCTGAGATGTGATCGGCCTTGATGGAGGCTAGGTTGGATTCTGCCCAGGAGGAGAGCCTCGGACAGGAGAGCATGGGATCGGGTGCCCCCTTGCCGATTCACATGGTCCTTGGCAGTGACGTTGTCCATGAGGACCAGAACGTGACAAAAGAGGATAGAATAGATTCCCGACCTCTCTGATCCAACAGTACTGATTCTATGGCCCTTATGTTTACAAGGTTCTGAATGGCCTGTTGCATTAACTTTTTCTTTGTGGGATTTCTTGATTGGGGACAAAGAGGAAACGATTTGGAGGATAGGTGAAGAATTCTAGGGAGAGCCCATGACGAACCGTGTTCAGCACCCATGCATCTGTGGTGGTGGCTTCCCACTGGCGGGCAAAGAGGGAAAGTCTGCCGCCTATGGGAGGAACCGCCAGAGAGTCATCTGGAGCGACGGAAAGGGTGACCGCTCCCACAAAAGGGCCGTTTGCCCTGAAATTGTTGTCTGGGCCTAGAACCCGTTCTGTCCGATTGTCTGTCCTGTCTGTCTTGTCTGACAGGAAAGGAACGGGGGGATAGGCATAAGTGGACCTAGTACCTGTACAAAAGGACTGTCTCCATGAGTAGGTGTTGGGTCGTTTGTCCGGACATTTAATAAGGTGATTGAGAACCTTACGTTTATCCTTATTCTTCATAAGGTAAGGCTCTAAAGCTGCCCCAAACAGCTTTCCCCCCCTGGTAAGGGGCTGCTGACAGGTGCCATTTAGATGTGGCGTCAGCATGCCAGTGTTTCAGCCAAAGCATACGGCGTCCAGTGACGTTGGAAGCCATAGCCCTGGATGAAAATCTGGCAGCCTGTAGTGTGCACTGGAAGCATATTCCATTGCTGCCACCATCTTGCTCAGATCTTGGTGAGTTCGGGTGTCTTCCACCGGAATCCTGGCTTGAAGCTGTCTGAGCCAGCAGAGAGCTGTCCTATTGAAGAAGGATGCTGAGGTAGCTGCCCTAATAGCCCAAGCCGTAGCTTGGTGTGTCTTGCGGAAAGTGAGCTCCTTTTTGCGGTCCCCCGCCTTGAGGGCATCAGACACGTCTCCAGGAGTGGCAGTGAGAGATACCAGGGATCCCAAGGGTTCATCCACCGTGGGAACCTCCAGAGCATCTGCCAGGTCCTGGGCAACATTATTTATTTATTTATTTATTTATTTATTTATTTATTTATTTATTTATTTATTTATTTATTTATTTGTATGCCGCTCCTCTCCGAAGACTCGGAGCGGCTTACAACATATATATATAAACAATTGAACAAATCCGAACAACATTAAAAATACAAACCCCATACATACTCATCAATCACACCACAATCAACAATCATCCCCAGGCCTGCCGGCAGAGGTAGGTTTTTAAATTCTTTCGGAAGGCCAGGAGGGTCGGAGAAACGCGGACTTCAGGAGGTAGTTGGTTCCAGAGGGTGGGCGCTGCAACAGAGAAAGCCCTCCCCCTAGGGCCCGCCAAACGACATTGTTTCGTTGACGGGACCTGGAGGAGGCCGACCCTGTGCGCTCTCACCGGTCGTAGAGAAGTATGTGGCAGAAGGCGGTCCCGTAAGTATCCTGGTCCCAAGCCATGAAGGGCTTTATAGGTAATAACCAACACCTTGAATTGGGCTCGGAGACCAATAGGCAACCAATGCAGCGTGCGGAGAGTTGATGAAATGTGGGCACAACGAGGAAGACCCACAACTGCTCGCGCAGTTGCATTTTGCACTAATTGTAGTCTCCGAACACTCTTCAAGGGTAGCCCCATGTAGAGAGCGTTGCAGTAGTCGATCCTCGAGGTGACAAGGGCATGTGTGACTGTGAGGAGTGACTCCCGATCCAAGTAAGGACGCAACTGGTGCACCAGGCGAACCTGGGCAAATGCCCCCCTCGCCACTGCCGACAAATGATGATCCAATGTCAGCTGTGGATCAAGGAGGACTCCCAAGTTGCGAACCTTCTCTGAGGGGTTTATAGATTCACCCCCCAGGGTAATCGAAGGACAGATAGAAGTGTCCTTGGGAGGCATCACCCACAGCCACTCTGTCTTATCGGGGTTGAGCCTTAATCTGTTAACACCCATCCAAACCCTCACAGCCTCCAGACACCGGCACATCACCTCAACCGCTTCACTGATATGGCCAGGAGTGGAAATGTACAGCTGAGTATCATCAGCGTACTGATGGTATCTCACTCCGTGGCAGTGGATGATCTCACCCAGTGACTTCATGTAAATGTTAAAAAGTAGGGGGGAGAGAACCGACCCCTGAGGCACCCCACATGGGAGTAACCTAGAGGTGGACCTTCGATCCCCCACAAACACCGACTGCGACCGACCAGTGAGATAGGAGGAGAACCACCGCAATACGGTGTCCCCCACTCCCAATCCCTCCAGCCGGCGCAGAAGGATACCATGGTCAATGGTATCGAACGCCGCTGAGAGGTCAAGAAGCACCAGGACAGAGGACTGGCCTCTATCCCGGGCTCGCCAGAGATCATCCATCAGAGCGACCAAAGCAGTTTCGGTGCTGTAGCCGGGCCTGAATCCCGACTGCAGAGGGCCCAGATAATCGGCTTCCTCCAGAGACCACTGGAGCTGATGCGCCACCACCTTCTCGACAACCTTCCCCACAAAGGGAAGGTTGGAGACCGGACGATAGTTGGTCAAAATTTCTGGATCCAGGGAAGGCTTCTTGAGGAGGGAGCGCACAAGTGCCTCCTTTAAGGGAGCCGGAAAGGACCCCTCCCTCAAAGAAGCGTTGACAATCTCCTGGATCCAGGTACGTGTCACCACCCTACTGGCCGAAACCAGCCAGGAGGGACACGGGTCCAACAAACAGGTGGCAGAACATACAGATCCAATGGCCCTGTCCACTTCCTCAGGCGTAACAGCCTCAAACTCTCCCCAGATGACCGGAGAAGAACATGCCCCTGTCCCCTCAACTGAATCATTATCAGTCGACTCTGCTACACAATTGGAGTCTAGGTCAGCCCGGATCTGAGCCACTTTGTCTGCGAAACAGTTATTAAAGTCCTCGGCACTACCCTGCAAGGGAGGCCCCGGACCCCTTGGGTTAATAAGGGATCGGGTCACCCTAAACAGGGCGGCCGGACGAGATTCCGCAGACGCGATCAAAGCAGAAAGATACAAAGATCTTGCCGCCTTAATCGCCTTCAGATAGGCTTTAATAAATAAGCTCAATCTGGTTCGGTCAGATCCGGACTTACTTTGTCTCCATCGCTTCTCTAGACGTCTCTTATGGCGCTTCATCCCCCTGAGCTCCTCAGTAAACCAAGGAGACCTCCTGGGGCCAGCACCACGGAGAGGTCGCAAAGGCGCAATCCGGTCAATAGCCCCCTTCGTGGCCATATTCCATGCCGCTACCAGGGACTCCGCCGGACTGTGAATGAGGGAGCTCGGTAATTCCCCAAGCGCCGTCTGAAAGCCAATTGGATCCATCAGGCATCTGGGGCGGAACCACCTAATCGGTTCCGCCACCAGTCTTTTTTCACTGCTACTCGGGAGGGGAAGGGTACCCGGGCATTCCCATTGTTTCTTGACCGCATTTAGAAACATGGGTGGACAGGGGATGCGGTGTTGTGTGGTTACTGGTTCAGTGAAGTTCAGATCCGCCTCCGAGTTCAGAGCGGCCGTCGATGTCAATGTAGAGGGTTCGGGACCAAGATGGGCCATAGAAGTGGCCTTTCAGAGCAAGGGGACAAAATGGGACGGATTAAAGAGATTAAAATGCAAAGGATGGCATTTCGGGAGGGTTTTCCTCCTCATCCGACATCAGGATCCCCAAATCCACATCATACTCACAATAGGAGGAACCCTCAGAGTAAAAGGACTGTGAAGGTGAAGAAGGTGCACCATACACCTCGGTAGTTGGCTGGTGGATAGGTAGGGGAGAAACCGAGGTTGACCTGGTGTGATCTAGCCTGAAGAGCACGCGCTACCGCCTGTGCAATCAACTCATTTAGGCGGTCCTCCATGGGAAGGGGAACTGGCTCTGTTGGTCTGAGTCCAGCCACAGTAGGAGTGAAAGTAGCTTCTGGGGCTGACTGCTGGACCCGCGGAGCCGCAGGCTGGAAGATGGGGTCCTGGTGAGATGAGCCACCCTGCACAGGGGCAGAGATGGTATCTCCTGTTGACCAGATCACCAGAGGGGAAGCAGAGGGTCCCAGTGGCAAATCGAAGGAAGGAACTTCAGCCTGAGTGGCGTCAGTCCTTGCTTGTCTTTGTGCTTTAGAGAATTCCCTCTCTAATGCCTGGTGTCTCCTACTGGCCTGTTTTTCATCCTTTTTGGAGATTTTGCCTGTAGATCTGGCCTTGGCCTTGGCCGAGATATTGCCTGCAGCCTCCTGATTGGAAGATTTATGCCGTTTGGAGGCTGATGAAAGCAGTGAATCTCCCTTCTTGGAAGAGCCAGTATCCTCCATCCTCGTGGATTATCACAGAAGCACGATAGGGTACTCCTGGAATCCAGAGACAACTGCTTTTGTTCTGTGGATAAGCACAGGAGCATGATAGGGTATTCCTGGAATCCAGAGACTGCTGTTGTATATTTGAATAATCACAGGTGCACGATAGGGTACACCTGGAATCCAAAGATATTAGAATTGTGGATAAACCCAGGTGCACAAAAAGGTACACCTGGAATCCAAACACCGCTATACAGGGAAAGTCAAGGACCTGTTGTGTTTGTACAGTTATTTTGTGTAGATAAGGAGACACCAATTCAAGACCTCCAAGATGGTATGGTGATACCAAACTAATGGAGTGCAGCAAGAGGATTAGTTTAGGGCTGCCAGATGAAGGAGGGAGAGAACTAGCGGTTTTCAAAATGGCAGCCGGATCAAAACTGGCATCCATCCCTGCAAAGTGAAACTCCCTGAGGCTATTTCCCAATTAAGAATAGGGTGAAGAAGGAGCCCCTCCCTCAGGGTGAAAAGGGCTTAGAGACAAGAGTTCAGTGGCCACAAAATGGCGGCCGCAAGTTTAAGAAGTCTAATAGGCACCACGCTGAATTTGCTGCGTGTCCCAATAGGACCCAGAAATTTGCTGGGCAAAAAGAAAAGCAAACGTTATCTCCAGGTGGCGATCACTGCTTCCAAAAGGAAAACAGAGCTCGCCTATGCCTTCCGCACTGTTCTGCCGCCTCACGGAGCCGCCAGCCAGCTGATTTTTCAAAATCCAGTCAGGAGACGACGCGCGCTCGTCCAGCGACCAGGGCTGCAGCCACAAGCCCCCCCCCAACAATCAAACAAAGAAAAACAAGCCGCCAGATCTCCGGAGCTGCAAATGCAGCCCTGGCAACAAAAAAAAGAGGCTGAAGCCGCAGGGAAGCCTCCCTGACTCACGCTGAGTTCAATTGCCGTCCTTAAGCCTGCGCACACAATCGGATGCCTGGGATTGCAGGCGCAACTCCCTGGTCGTCCAGAACAAGGATTCAGTCCTCAAAAAACTCCAGAACTGCAGCCGCAGTCCCAGCAACAAGAAACCTGAAAACGAGCCTTTTAGGGAAGCCTCCCTGACTCAAGTTCAGCTTCCACCCCCCCCCCACTGGAAGCGTGTGCTAAAACGCCTTGGAGTTGCGGCCGCAGACTTCTGCAAGGGAAGGCAATCAAACTGATATGACGAAGGCAACTATTGTTGCCTCTGAGGAGTGAAGAAAGGGTCCCCAGAGAAATAAAAAACAGTACTGAACTCAGAAGGGATCCTGGATTAAGAAGGGCTAGGGAGGTGGAAAACGAAACAGAAAGTCAAGAAATGCAAGCAGGGCCTTACTAAGCCCCACTTTGAAGCCAAGGGGGGTGGTTGGAAAGAAAACAGCAATCTGAACCCAGTGCTGAACCCACACTGTTCAGAAAACTGTTAAAAGTCAAAAGATGGAAAATCCACCAATGGAAACTATACCTGCCTAAGAGCCAAACTTGCATGTCTGTCCTGGGCAAGATCAAGTCGAGACTGGGATCCTTTAGCCCAGGAGACGCGTGGCAACTTTGGCTGACTTGATCTGATTGGGCAGGAACACAGTCTAAACCCATTGGTGGATTCTCCATCTCCTGTGCTGGAGAAACACTGCAATCTTTGCTGGAAAGTTCAAAACCAAGCTCAAATTCTTTTCTCCCAAGAAATCAAAGTTCAGGTCAAAAAGTTCTTATGTTTTGAATGAGCCAGATAAAAGCAATAATGTTGAAATAAAACTAAACATTACTTTTAAGGAAAGAAAAAGAATAGTAAATTCCATTTCCAACTAAACAAATTTTAGAATTATAACCGATTTTGATACAGTGTCCCTCCTATGGTAAAGAATTCTATCAAGCAACATAAAAAAACTGAACTTCTTTCAAGTCTTGAAATATATATTCTGTTATTTATGAACTACTTACTATTCTGCCCATTAACTTGCTTTGTGCACTATCTTCAATCGCCATCTGCAAAATAGCATTTCTTTTTTGAGGAACAGGCTATGTCATTAATCTCATTAAATTTTTACCATACTTCATCTGCTCATATTCCCATTCACTTTGGAATATTTATTTTAATGTTATTCTTCCATTCTTAATTACCAAAGCTTAAAAGATAATTCATGTAATTTTTAGGAGTTACTGAAGCATAGCTTTATGGAAGATTTGCCATTATTCTTTTTTTTTTTAAATTAGGCAATAGGTTAGGCACTTTCTATCTTACTGAGCCATATTTTATTCCATGTTGGTACTTCCTTAAATGCAGTTTTACTTGCTTATATTCAGAAATTAACTATTGTGTTTCTGCAATGCTTTTATTAGAAGGGAGGGAGATCCTGCACCTGTATTAATGAAACCCTATAAAAATGGGAAATCCATTCCAAGTGATTCACACAATGAAAAAATTAAGAGGAAAAAACCTGACTTGTCAATCTAGCTCACAGATAATCAGTCAAAGCCCAAGGAAACAAATTGCTAAGGAGAAAACTGATAGCTGTCATTATTTTATGTATAAAGAAGACAGGAATCACCTTTTTCCCTTTTGTCATTCACAAGAAGGAATAGGAGCTGGCTGGCTGAAAGCAGGATAAGAAAAGCAGCCCAAATTCTTAGAAATCCATGTTGAGAACAGGAAATTAAACACTTGGCATTAGTGAACACTAGATGCAGTATGCTTTTTTTATTATGTTTTATAGACAAGGAATTGGGCTGCTGTGCCTCTTATTCTCTGTCTCTATTTCTCTCTTTCTATCTCTGCGTGTGTGAAGAGAAAGATTTTGAGCTGACAGAACAGGTAACTGACATTAATCTGTACAGAAACTATTGGTGTTTTTTCCATTCTCCTTTTGTATCTTTGAACTTATTTCTAGCTCTTTCAGCTTCTTATTGAATAATGCCACTCATTCTGGGGAACGGGACCAATGTAAAGCAGAGGTCCCCAACCCTCAGTCCATGGACCAGCACCAGTCCATGGCATGCCAGCAACTGGGCCATGCAAACAAGCAAAGCCCCATCTGTGGGCTGCAGGGAGCACGCAAAACCATGCCCCCCCCCGGTCCACGGAAAAACCTTTCTCCACTGAACTGGTCCCTGGTACCCAAAAGGTTGGGGGCTGCTGATGTAAAGCATCTGGTCAGTTACTAAAGAATGCAAAATTGCTACTTGCTTCCTCCCAATTAATCCAAGGCAGAGAAGGATCTCTCTGGAGAAAAATATCTGGGGGCAACCTTATAGAATCAGTGTTTCCCAGGAATTGCAGTAGGATTCTAAATAAAGGGCTGGGAGACTTTCTTGTGGGATCCAATGGGGCAAAGCCCACTACTTTTTATGTGTGTATTCAGGTTAATGAGCTGTTACAAAGAGGAAAAATGTACCCAAAGCTACTATTGTACTGGACTACAGCTTTAATATACAAGGTAATTCCATGATATTTAGGCACAAGCAAATTTAACTGAATTCACTGGGGTTTCCCTCCCAAATAAGCATGCATAGAACTTCAGACTGAAACTGGACAAAATATATACAAACATTCTAATGAATCAGGAACTAAGGCATACAAATTTTATAGCTACTGAATATAAATAGATTAAAATACAACCCTCTCAAGGTACCACTGTCATTTTTAGTATGCTATGTAATTAATTAATTCAAAAGTCTAGCTCAGTGATCAGCAACATGGCATTTCCTATCCATTCCTCAGAAATAAAGGAAAACATAAGATGGAAGCATAAAATACTATATCACATCCATTTTGAATATATGTACTTTAGTATAACGTCATGGCTTCCAGAACCACAAATACGGTAGGTTGATATTGGTTTAATTGCAAGGCTCATAATATGATTTACTAGATACATATGTAGTAGGAATAGCTAGGGATGTGCGTGTGTGTCTGTATATGTGTATTATGCATACATATGTTCAGGAATATTAATCTTGTATTTATATTATTCACTAAAATCATATACAATTTTCCCAAATTAATATAAACTCTGGGGAAAAGTGAAGTCCATCAAATATTTGCAAATGTCTGTAAAAATTGTGCTCTTATTAAAATAAAAGTCAGTGCAGTAACAGAAAATCTAAGACTTCATTCAAAACAGAAATCATTCATTCAGAAAAATCATTAAAAATCATTTCATTTCTGAACACACTCTTGGTAGACTACTGGGGTTTTAAATGACATGCAAGAAAATCTTTAAGCAGCATTCTCAACTCTTGCAAATCAAAGAGCAGCAATCTAGCTATTCAAGATTTTTTATTTTGAATTATCAAAAAGATAAACTGGATCTGAAGATATCTGTCTCATCTTGTTAACACTGGATGTTTACTTTGAACAATATATAATTTAATGTCCCAACAGATCAAACTGTTTAAAGATCCAGGCATTTAGAACAAACTGTACTAGTAGATGAGAAAGGGAATAATACAACAGAAAGAAACCATTTTATATCAGCAATGTTATTTTTACTAAAATCATGGAGCAAATGAATAAGGGGAGCAGAGATATGTTTGGAAAAGGGGTTTAGATGAGCAGAATAAGAAGGAAGAGAGACTGCTGAATGAATACTATTACTGTATGTACTGTATATATGCATTTATTTCTTTATTTTCTATCTCAATCAATGATTATGGGCAGCTTACAGTTAAAAAATAAACTGCATTTAAAACAATAAAAACATTTTACAACAAAAAATATTTTGAAATCCAAAATAAATATACATGGCACTTGGGATACTTAGCATATCCAGCCCTTCAGATTCACACTTGGGATACTTAGCATATCCAGCCCTTCAGATTCATGAACACAGCCAGGTTTCTAGAGCTTAATAAAAGGCTAGCTTTCTAATCTCTGAAGAGAGGATATTCCACAGCAGGGTCTGCTAATCCAAAGGTCCTCAATCTATGGGCTGTGGCTCACTATTGGGCCGTGGCCTCTTGGCTATTGGGCAGCATGAGTGGCTAACCAGCGCGCACATGCATGTGTGCGTGCTCACCCCCCTTGCGCTGGTGCCAGACAATCCGTGAGTCACATGGTGGCACTAGCAGCCCCATTTGCAGAGCACACATGCTAATGGGCCCATTTGCGTGCATGTGCATGCAGCCACATTTGCATTTGTGCGCATATGTGCAGAAAGGTTGGCAACCCCTGTCCTAATCCCTACCAGCCGATACACTTTGGCTGATGGGATCTGCAGATCAAACTGGATGAGTGGAGACTCTTGGAAAAAGGTGGTTTCTCAGGTAATCCCATTTTTATTTCCTAAGTACTACTGATAGCTCATTGTATGTTACTGGAGTATTGCTTGCTGCTGACCTTCTTGAGGCATTTTCAGGAGACACAAAGAAACCAATTCTACAGAGAGCAAGATCATTAAATGAGCAAAACATTAAATGAGTTTTACATGGAGGTCAAGAAGCAGGAATTTCTTGAATAAGTTCCATTGTCTAAATCTGAAACTGACTTACAGGTGCATTTAAAAATTATGGCCTACAAGAAAGAGACAGGAATAATGGATTACAAATGAAATTGAATGAAGATTTTAAAACTAAGATAGATATAGAAATAAAAAAATCAGAAGAGCAGTATGGATAATTTTCTTCCTTTGGATTTACAAAAGGTATTTGCTGGAGTTGTCACAATGGAATTATAAAAGGGACCTGAGAAAGATAACAAGAGCTTTGAGAGAAGAGACAAAGAGAATATGACACAGTGGGTATTAGAACTTTCTCTGAAGAATGTAAAGATTGGGAGGAAAAAAAATAGCAACAGCAACAGCACTTAGACCAATGGTTCTCAACCTTTTTCAGGTTGAGACCCCACTTGCGCCGCCATGCGCGCAACAAAAAAAATTCTTTAAAATTAAAAAAAATTAAAAAACAAAATGGCGGACCGTGACGGCCCGATCCGCGCACGCGCGACAAAAAAAATAAAAAAAATAAAAAAACAAAATGGCGGACCGCGGTGTCCGGCGACCCCCGCGAGACCCATAGGTTGAGAACCGCTGACTTAGACTTATATACTACTTTGCCACTCTCTAAGTGGTTTTACAGAGTCAGCATATTGCCCTCCAACTATCTGAGTCCTTATTTTACTGACCTTAGAAGGGTAGAAGGGTGAGTCAATCTTGAGCCGGGTCAGAATTCAACTGCTGAACTGCTGACAGCCGGCAGTCAGTAGAAGTAGCCTGCAGTACTAACTATTGCGCCAATTGATTTTTTTTTTATCAAAGTTAAAATAATGGGTTACTAGATCTAGTGATGTCTAATAGTTTTCAGGGAGTGGAGAATGGCTATTTCTGATCATGTTTAATTGCTTTTTGACTGGAATTGAACTTTGATTATTTGAAGAGAGGAAATATGGAGATCTGTTTAAATATAAATATAAAAGGAAGCATTCAAATAGGGTGTTAAATGTGACATTTGTAATATTTATCTTTTTATTTCTGATAATTGTTGCTGATTAATATAAAGAGATGAGGTTTTAGAGATGGGGCTTTCAGAGAATGGGGTAAGGTATGGAATGAATAAGTGTTTGGCTGTATTTTAAGAGGCACTGATATGTTGTTAATGTTGATTCTATTTGCTGGGGATATAGGGGGAGGCTTTTTCTATCTTTTATTTGTCTTATTTTTCTGCATTTTAATTTTTTTTAAAAAAGCAATGTATTTATGTATTAAGTAGGTATACTGGTTTTATTTGTACACAATAATATGTAATACATTGTTGAGAAAAAAGCAGGAACTTTTTCTATGGTTTGTTATTCATCAGCAGAACTTGGAGGCAGATGGAACTGCTTTATGGCCTGCAAGATATTCCCCTGAAGACAAGAACTGCACATGCTACAAGTTCAGGCAGATTGTCCTCATGAAGGATAAAGTAAAAGGAGTAGAGGCAAAACTGTCTGCATTCCCACTTATCAGGGAAGATGGAGAATTGTTGGTGAAACCTATAAAGGGGCTTGTATCCCAGAAGAAAACCAAGCACAGGGGATGAAAAGATGAAGTAATATGACTCTAAGATCCAAGCCTGTCAAGAAGGGTTCTTTATTATAAAATCTTACGATAGATTCCAGAGCCCCACTATTTATGTGTCTAACCCCTGGATGAAGAGCAACTACCACAAGTGCCTGCCCTGAAGTAACTATTAGAGATCAGAAACACCCTACTGAACTGAATGAAAGCAGGAATCTGTTGGCTGGACGGACGGACTGTAAAGCCAAGTGCGCTGCTTTCCTGGAATATATATTCAGGACTGAACAATCTCTCACCCGACTCTTTAAATCGACTGACAAATTTCTCTTATTATTGATCCACATGGGAACAAACAGCAGAACTTTGAAGGTATCACAAGGGTATCATGGAGTGCTGGACAGGAGAGTGAAGTTGCTGACAATTCATGTGGTATATACTTCATTTCTTCTTATGTAAGAACATGACTGCACAGGGAAGAGCTAAGTTACAGGTAACAGAAATGGCTCCTTTCATGACTATGCCATCTTGGGATACAGAAATAAAAGCTAAAACACAGTTGTACAAGCACACCAGATTCCAGGAGTCCCTGTTTCCATAAAATTAAAGAAATGCTAAGCAAGAGGCCATGGAAAAAAAAATTTCAGGCCAAATGGTATACAGCAGGGTTGGGATTTTTTGTTTTTCAAAAATCAGATGCAATAAGGACAACAACATGTTGTTTCAATTAGGAAAACAAGAAAATAAAACAGGAGATAACTTAGTAAACCACTGGAAACAGCTAGGGAGCTCTCAACCAAACTAGGAGCCAAAAGGAACATGTATAGTAAACAGAAGATGGGTTTAATCAAGGAGATATTCCAGCAAAAAGTTCATCTGGAGATTAGAATGTCAATCAGAGGCACAAAAGGAATTCAGATTTTCAGGGGAAAGTAAAAACAACAAAAGGCCCTATTTTGGTAATATAAAGAAATACAGCAAATCTTTGACCTATATCATAATGAAGCTTTCTGCACTGCTGACAGATTACACTAGGAAGCAGAATTGAGCAATCCATCCCTGTGCCACACACCTGCCTCCCAGAAGTGTCTGCCATTTCAGTGCAACTGCAAGGAATTATGGGTACGCTGAAAACGTTGGCCATTTTGGAATGAGTGGCCTGCTCTCTTTCCCCAATGTGAAGTCTAGACATTTTCAAAACCCAAATTTGCAATGGGTAACAGGAGAGTAACAGGGAGCAGGCCCAAAGCCTGGGGGGAGGGGCAAATGGAGCACTTTACTAGTCCTGCAATCAATCATAAGGGTGAACACTGGAGGTTTTTAAGAAAAGATTGGACAATCATTTGTCTGAAATGGTATAGGGTTTCCTGCTTGATCAAGGGATGACCTCCCAGGTCCCTTCCAATTCTTTTATTCTGACTGTGGTGGTGCTTCAGGACTATAACTTTGAAACAGAGTTGTATATAACTTGGTGGGGGGCTGTCATAACTTCAAACATTTGCTAAGTGAGGACTGTGTGTAGTACAAGGAAGAAAAAGGAAAAAACAGGGCCAGTGCTACAAGAAGATTGTAAGAGTCACAGGTGACAGAAAGAGAGCAGACCTCCCTTAATACTTACTCTACTTCACCATATTCCCTTGAACGGGATTACTTTCAAATGGATCTAAGCAAAACAGCTGATAAAAGGAGAGGATGGTGGCCCTGGGTTAGTACAGTAAAGCAAAAGTAAGGGAGCACCTAGCTAGCATGAAGGAGATTAATCCCACACAAGTCATAAAGAGGTTTATGGATGTCATCTCAGAACCTCTTTGAAAAATCATGCAGAATGGGCATATAACATCCAAGGACTGGAGAAGACTAAATATATTTCCTCTCTTCAGAAATGGGGGATGGAGGGTGGGAATAAATGGGTAACTATAGACAGGTTAGCTTGGCATCAACATCAGGCAAAACTCTGGAACTCTGGATTATTAAGCAATTGGGTTTGTGAGCATTTAGAAAAGAATTCTCTGCCTGACAGGAACTAGTGGTACTTTATCAAGAATACATTATGCTAAACCAATCTAATCTCCTTTTCTGATAAGAGTGGCCAGTTTGATAACCAGGAGAAGTACAAATCTCAGCTTCAGCAAAGCAGTTCACAATATCACATATCAGAGGTCCCCAATCTTTTGGGCACCAGGGACCGGTTCCGTGGAGAGAAGTTTTTCTGCAGACCAGATAATGCATGGTTTTGTGTGCTGTGTTCATCCCCCTGATGGGGCTTTGCTGGTTTGTGCGGCCCGGTTGCTGGATGCCATGGACTGGAACTGGTCCATGGACAGGGGTTGGGGACTCCCGTCCCATATGATTTTACTAAGGAAAATGACTGGAAGTGGGCTAGATTATCCTACAATTAGACAGATTTGAAGCTGGTTCAAAATATATTAATACAGTATATTGCAATGGCTCTAAGTAAAGGTAGAAGGAAATGTAATCAAAGGACCTCTGTCTAGGTTCTGTGCTGTTCAACATTGAATGAATTAAAAAAAAAATATGATTATAGTATCAAATCTGTAGATAACAGAAAGGTTAGGGAATAGCCAAAACTTTAAAGGAAAGTTTTGAAACTGAGAAGAACCTTTCAGATGAACAGCAGTTGACATCTATAAATAAATGAGGAAATAAATCTATAAGGCAGACATGTCAAACACAAGGCCCGGGGGCCGGATGCGGCCCGCGAAGTGGTTTCATGTGGCCCGTGAAGCCATCCTGGAAACAGTGAGGGAATGGCCCCTGCTGCCATGGCCCTGGCCCAGGGCAGTTGGGAGCCAATGTACAATTTTGTGGTGGCCATCTTGACACTTGCCCCGGTGGACCATATCTTGGCACTTGCCCCAGTCCCACCCCCTTCTGCCAGAGACCCTCAGATCTGTCCCACTCCTGTCCAAGCCCCCATAGGCACCCTTGACGCGAATGATGTAGAACTGGCCACGCCCACCCAGTAGGCCACACCCACTCCATCCACGCCCACCCAGTAGGATGCACCCACTCTGGCCACACCCACCCAGCCCCCCCCCCAGGGCAACCGCAATGCTGATGCAGCCCTCAGTGAAATTGAGTTTGACACCCCTGCTATAAGGCATAGAAAAAGAAAACTCTACTAAAATAAAAAGGGTAATAATAAAACCTTTCATATTTGTTGCATACTAAGACTATAGCTGACAGTAGGTTTCCTATAATTATGGTAATCACAACTGAAGGCAAATATGCATTTCCCAAGATAATGTTGCAGGATCTGATCTGGTTCTGTCACCGGGACCAAAGATTTATTCTTCCAAACTGTGCATCATGAGCCTATCCTCAGGAAATTTCTCTCCCTCCAGAATGTGTATGAGAGAAGTTCCCCAGGCATGGGCTCCAGCACGAAAGCACAAGACTAAATATCTTGTCCCAGTGACCAACCCAGATTAGATCTTGCAATTAAGATAATCCATTAAATCCATCCACCATTTGATAGAACTGTTGTTCCTGCTTTTGACATTTCACTACAGTATTCTACTTTTATACATAACATTTTCTAGCCTAATGATTGTAGAAGCCTTATTGATCCACACCTTATCTGTGAAAGAACTGAAGAATCTTGATAGGCTGGAATAAAGGACAGAAATCAGATGGATTAAAGTCAATAGGAGCAAGGGTGAAGCTCTACATTAGAGTAAAAAAAAATCAAAGGCAGGAATACAAAGTGAATCAGGGATATATACAGGGATAGCAGGGTTGGTTGGATTTTGTTTCAGCTATTTGTCATTTTAGCGGTAATGGATTTTGTATGTATCCCTATAAATGTTGGGAGTTCATGCAGTGTCAGCAGAAATATTATATAACAAACATTATAAATTTTGAATATTCCTAATTCAAATGTTATGGGTTATGTCTAGCTAGTAACTCTCCAAAGACAGAAATCTCTTTAAATCAGCAAAAGAATGAGATAAGAAAGTAATTTTTAGAAACTATCTCCTTGCATCCACCTAGTAGCTCAGCAGTAACCTCCAGTCTCCCTCCCCCTCAGGCTACTTCATACTGTTCTCAATGATTCCACAAACCTTCCAAGAAGATTTGAGGAGAAGAAAAATCTACCATGGATTACTTCCAATCAATTGTTCCACTTCTGGAATTCTTCACTGAGTGAAAGATTTTTTTAAAGGGTCATAAGATGATACAATATTTTGCATATATGTTAAATGTACTAGAATTGCCTGAAATTAAAGCAAAATGATATTGCATTCACAGTAATTTAACTTTAGAAACAGCAGTTTCCTGAGCCTGAATCTCTGCTGACCACTAGAAAAACGGATGTAGAGGCAATTAGAAGAATTCTGTGCTCTTATCTCCTTTCCTTGCCTAAAGAACTTACTACTACTACTTGACTTATGACTATTAATTTAATGGCTGTTCAGTTATGATGGTGCTGAAAAAAGTGAATTATGACACGCCCTCATACTTATGACACTTATGTCCCCACGCTTATGCAATGGGGATTACAATAAATGGCAATCACGTGATACTGGGATGCTGCAACCAATGCATGCTGGTTGCCAAGTATTTA
The DNA here is from genome assembly GCA_034064705.1 of Bothrops alternatus. Taxonomy (NCBI): domain Eukaryota; kingdom Metazoa; phylum Chordata; class Lepidosauria; order Squamata; family Viperidae; genus Bothrops; species Bothrops alternatus. The sequence continues at coordinate 16,420,290 of JARGCV010000023.1, forward strand.
AATGTTGGTCTTTCAACAGTGGGGTCTGCAATGTTTCCACTGTTGAAAGACCAACATTTAAATACTTGGAATCAGCATGCATTTATAATGGTTGCAGCATCCCAGGATCATGGGGTTGCCATTTATGATCTTTCCAGAGGTCTCCGCCAAAAAAGGTCAACAGGGAAGATAGATTTGCTTAACAGCCATGTGATTCACTTAACAACTGACAAAAAAGCAAAATCAAGGCCTTAATGATATTGATTAGCAATCAGCTCCAGTCTCCATTGTGGTTCTAAGTCAAGGACTACCTATATTCAGATTCTTATGTAATTTGTTTCGTATTGGTGACAATTGTGTAACTCAAAGCTTTCGTCCCCTCCTTCCTCTCTCTCAACCTAGAACTAAGGAGAAACTTCTTGACAGTTAGAACAATTAATCAGTGAAATAACCTGCCTACAGAAGCGGTGAATGCTCCAACACTGGAAGTCTTTAAGAAGAGATTGGACAGCCATTTGTCCGAAATGGTGTAGGGTTTCCTGCCTGAGCAGGGGACTGGACTAGATGACCTCCAAGGTCCCTTCCAACTTTATTGTTGTTGTTGTTGTTGTTGTTGTTGTTATTGTTGTTGTTGTTATTGTTATTGTTGTTGTTATTGTTATTAGTTCATCTCCATTTAATTCTAACCCTGATCAGCATGATTCTGGAATTCACCGAATTTGCTCTGTCTCCCTGATGGACAATAGCACATTTTAATCTCATTATTTGGGCTAACTTAACTAACTTAGGTATTCAATTATTGAATTATTTCTTCAATGAAGGGTATCTTTCTTTTCATCCATTCAAGCACCGGCCTCCTTTATTAAAAAAAACAAAACCCTCCTAAATTACTTCAGGTTTCTCTCTCTAAGCATTCTTTCCCCTGTAAAAAGCAATCTGCTTCAGCAGATAGTTCGATGGAGATGTCAACTCAATGTACAGCATCTGTGAAAAGGGCAAATTCCACAGTAGGGATCACTAGGAAAGGGACTGAAAATAAAACTGGCAGGATAGTAATGCTCTTAGCCAAATCTATTGTGTATCTATATCTGGATTACAATGTGTAGTTCTAGCTGCCACTTTTGAGAGCTGAACATTAGAGAAGAAAGCAATCAAAATCATTGTGGTTCAAGCACTTCCTTTATTAAAAATAAAAAGGACTATAACATTGGTAGGAGTGTATAGAATCATTCTTAACACAAAAAAGCAATTTTCCAAACACTCATGAGGCTGACTACAAGAAGATTTACAACAGCCAAAGTATTTTTTTTTTGTACAACATATAATTAGTTTGTAGAATTCAATATTATAAAACAGGGCAATGACTACCAATGGCTTCTAAAAAGGACTGAACAATTCCAATGAGAGGTCTACTGAAAACTATTAATCTTTAAAACTTGATGATAACTCTGCATTCAGCCAGCATGTCTCTATGTGCCTCTACGTGCAAGTGCAGTCGCAACTGTGGAGAGAGGTATGTCTCCATCTTGGACTTGTGAGTACCCTACAGGCATTTAGTTGGCTATTGTAAGAAATAAAACGCTGGACAAAGATGGATCTTGATCCGATTCAGCAGGGTTGTTCTTATGATCTTTTTAGTCTATAAGTTATCTATCAACAGTTCAGCTTTGATGTTAATATTTCAGAAACTGAACTACATACACTACATACTTTTAGACTGATTATCACAATGTATGTATGAACAGTTGTGGAATGTACTGATGAAGAACTGGGGTACAGAATTCTAGACCCCATTAATATTATACTGTGACTTACTGCTTGGGAGTACCCCAATTAAAGACAAAAATAGAAAGATGAAGCGTTGGCTTACCTGAACGCCTTTTCTCAGCATGGGGGGATGGAGAATCCACCAATGGGTTAACACAGCCTGCTGCCCAATTAGAGACTAGGTCCGAAATTTAGCCCCGCCTCCGGCCGGATGCTCTCCAGTTTTTTACCTAGTCTGAAGCCCAAAGCAGCTCTTCGTGATAGCTCCGCGAATAGTTGTTACTTTTGTTGGGAAAGGACTGGTAAAGTATTTCTTTTGTTATTTTAGTACTTAGCTAGATTGAACAGACGAAATTTAGAGAAAGCTTTTTATTTTTACCTTTTTTCGGGACGTTTTTTTCGCCCTTCCTCCTCCACGCCACCGGGACCGCGACGGCGAGGCCATTCCGGGCCTAGGGCCCTGGGAGAGCGGGAGCCGAAGGGGGTAACATCCCTGGACTCCCGTCTGGCCGCCGGACCGCGTCCCGAGACCCCACAGGAGCGCAGACGTCGAGCGAAGAGGACGATCCAGAGGACTTCGCCATGGTCGACGCAGAAATAGCGGGGGACTGCTACAACTAAACGCAAGTGGGGCAAAAAAGGAGCGGGGAGGAGGCCGCTGGACCGCCGAGAGGGTGGACGTCGGCGGGGGCCGCCGTTAAACCGGGCGGGTAGACCAGGGCCCGTGGGCGATAGGCACCGCGTGGTCAGGAGCACAGAGCTCCGACCAAAAATTTGGCGTGGTGGCCATTTTGGAAAAGGGGAGGTCCCGGCTCCTGGCGCGAATCGCCATCTTGGAAGAGGGGCGTTGCTTTGCCTGCCAAGTTCTCTGATTGGTGGTTTTCGCTCCGGCGCGAAAACCCATTTGAAGAGAGGGCGTGCCAACCTCCTTTGTCTCCCTGCCGGGGCTTGGGCCCAGGGAGGAAATTTTCTGCGGCAAGGCAGAGGTTGTTTGATTTACTGGCCGGCTTAGATCAGTGAGCATTGAGAGCCGGCTGTTTTAAAGGGAGAGTGTTTCTCCGGAGGTGTGTGTCTCGGTGTATTTGGCTTTTTAGCAACGGGTTGAGCCAGAAGGGATCCCCAGTGGAATCAAGGCGGCGGGGACAGCACAGGGATCGAAATCCTCTGGCTAAGGACCTACGCGGCCGCTATCCACTACCGCCAGGCAGGTTAGGGAAATACTCCCTTAAGCGCTGCCGGCGACAGCTGTGCCCGCCAGATACCCGAAAAGGGTGCTATTTAGAGCATGGCTATGGCAGATGGCACCTCAGCCCAAGGCTCAGCGCCCCCTCCGTCGTCGCCAAAACACAGAACGGAGGAGCCAGGGGGGGCAAGAAGAAGGCCAAGATGAAACATCTGACTGAGCCATCGAAGACTGCTGAGCATCAGGCCATAAGGAGACACCAGGCTTTGGAAAAGGAGTTTGCCAAAGCGCAGAGGCTCAGGGCCAGTGGAACAGAGAGAGCGACCCTGCCCCTTCTGGAGACACCCATTCCCTTTGGGCTTTCGGGATCAGCTGGACAAGAATCCAGGGCATGGTCTCCAAGGGGGGAGACAGAAGGGGAGGTGTCTCCTATCTCGGTGCCATCATCACCAGAACGTTCTGAACCCACAACCAGCCAAGAGGAGGCTGGACACAGAGGTAGGAAAAGAAAGAGGTCTGGTAAGTGGTCATCACAGATTCATTCTCTTTTACAGGAAGCCCTGGAACACCTCGTGGCCTCTAGGGGTGATTCCTCACCTCAGAGATCACATACACCACTGAGACACGCCCCCCGTGGGGGGAAGCTAGTGTTCCATGACTCTGATGTATCTGAGAATTCTTCACAGGTGGCAGATGAGGAACTGGAGGACTGGGACGCTGAAGGAGCCCCGCTGTCGGAGAATGAGGACACAGACCCACAACCGGCTCCGGTTTCAGGTTTATTTGACCACACTCTGTTTCACTCCCTCATGCTTAAGACATGTGCTGTATTCGATCTGCCAGCTAAGACCAAGGAAGCCAGACCACCGTCCTCGGAAGAGGAGGACGCAAAGGACCCGCTAATGCATTCACCGGTGTCAGAGGTAATACAGGTACCATGCACCAAGGTATTCAGGTCAATGGTACAGTCCCAGTGGACCAACTTAGGCGCTATTCCCTCGCCAAATGGCGTGGAGAAAAAGATGTTCAATGTATGCAATCCCTTCGCATCACTTATAGAGGTGCCTCAGGTAGACGCACCGCTCATCTCTCTTTTTTCTTCCTCAGCCATCCCAGGAGACATGGCAGAGTCAATGAGGGCGGAGGATAAGAAAGTAGAGCTCTCCCTCCGCAGAGTCCATCACTCATCGGCTTGGGCCATCAGGGCAGCGTCCACTACCTCAGTTGTCGCCAGGGCAGCGATTAGGTGGCTGCGAGAGCTCCAGGCAAGTGTTCCTTCGGACCAGGTACGCATACAACAAACACTGACTAAGCTGCGGACGGCAGCGGAATTCATGGCGGACGCCACCTTGTTCACCTCACGATACTCGGCCAGGTCCATCGGAGGGACAGTGGCCATCAGGAGGCTTGTATGGCTCAAGAACTGGAAGGCGGACCTGAAGTCCAAATGGTGCCTCGCCACATCTAAGTATTCAGGATCAAGGCTCTTCGGAGCGATCCTGGATCCTTACGTGATCGAGGACAAGAGCAAAAGGAAGGTTTTAGCTCATCCCTCCAAAAAGACAGACAGGGGAACCCAGGAGTTCCGTAGACAGGCTCCCCGACAAGGCGGGAGCGGGGAATGGAGGCAGCCCTTTCAAGGGCTGGAGAAGGTGGCAGTTCAGCTGGTAAGGCTAAGTAGTCTATGAGTCCATTACACACCATTCACGCTCTTTAGCAAGGTCCTGCTTATGCAGAACTGCTGCCAGGATCCCCATATTTTTTAAAGAGTGTGTGATGGTTAAATGATAATTTCTTATTGTTTCAGTCACTAATAGTAAAACTGCCATCTAATAACAGGAGTGGGTTGCAGACAAGGAGCACCTTTAAACAGTTTTTGCAACATCCTGCTGCTGGCTGGAGATCCCTAGGTTTCTTTCTAAGAAAACACTAACACTTAAAATCCAAACCTATACGTTGTTTAAGAAAAAAAAGGAGTTAACTTTTTTATCTGTTTTGAATCAAAATAGTTAAACATAAAATCCTGTACAAATTAGTTTCTCACGTAACTCATAAAAATCAAAGAGCATGGTAATACTCAAAGGGATTTGAAGGTCAGGAAGTCTTACTGTGTGACTTAATTCCTGGTATGGGCTTATTTTTGACCTACCTTTTTGGCCTGGGAGTATTTCTTTCTAAAAATGATGTTGCTTTCAAGAAAGAGATATTCCAGAGAATAGTTCTAAAATGATATTGTTCCACATGGGTTTCTGCCCTACAGATACAATTACGTCTCCCAAATGTTTCATACTGAAATGAACTTAGTCTGAAAGTTGCCTCAATTAGTTTATCACTTAAATCTATAGACTGAAGAGATGGTGTTGGTATATCATCAACGTCACTGGACATACCAACACCATTTCTTCAATCAGCAAATTCAAGTGATAAATTAAGGCAAATAAAATCAAATCCCAAAGAGATGGGGCATTGTCTTACCTGAACGCCTTTTCTCAGCATGGTGGTGTAGAATCCACTTGATTGGGTTATTTCAGCCTTCCTGCTCAGAGAGACTAAGTCAGAGCTTTAGTCACGCCTCCCTTTGGGTGTGTCTTCCCAGTTTTGACGAGGCGAAGGATCCTGACAAAGTCTGATGCAATGACTCCAAAATACAAAAAATTGACAATACACAAGCCTAGACATCTATCCAAGGGAGGGTGTGGATTCTAAACCACCATGCTGAGAAAAGGCGTTCAGGTAAGACAACGCCCCTTCTCCAGCATGGTGGATGTAGAATCCACTTGACTGGGACATACCAAAGCCCCCCATGTTCCCTCCTAAGGGAGGGAAGGTCTAGGCTGGTGTCTCCCTAGAGGAAACAACCTGTTGAAGAACTCGTCTGCCAAATGCAGCGTCCGCCGCGGCAAACCTATCAATCTTATAGTGTATAATGAAAGATGATGGAGACGACCAAGATGCTGCACTGCAAATCTCCTCCACAGAAGCCTGGGTAGACCAGGCCGCAGAGGTCGCTGCACTGCACGTGGAGTGAGCTGTGATACAAGCCGGGACCGGAAGGGACTGGGACGCGTAGGCCCTAGCAATGCAAGCCCTGATCCACCTGATCCACCTTCGCCCCCCCCTTGTTGGATATCTTGTGAAGAATCTGGGGAGCTGGGCGTTGGACAAGGAGGCAAACAGATCCAGGCAAGGTCTGCCGAATCTACTCGCGATCATCTTGAACAGACTCTGGTCGAGACACCACTCTGAGTGGTCCACAGTCGCCCTGCTGAGGGAGTCGGCCTGACAGTTTGCCTCCCCCGAAATGTGTTCTGCTCTGATTGAGCCCAGGTTGGACTCTGCCCATAAACCTAGTTCCGTGGCCTCCTGAAGGAGAGCCCAGGAATGAGTCCCTCCCTGTTTTTTGACGTGAGCCTTGGCTGCCACATTGTCCGTCAAGATCAACACGTGTTGTCCCAACACTAGGGAGGAGAAGTGAAGGAGAGCCAAATGAATCGCCTTGAGTTCCAGCCAGTTTATGTTTTGGTTGAGGTCCACCCTGGACCATCGTCCCTGGGCCAAATGGGTCTGGAGGTGAGCCCCCCAACCGAACAAACTGGCATCTGTGGTCAGGACAAGCCTGAGGGGCTCCTTGAATATGGTCCCCTTGGACACGGCTGCGGAAGACCACCACTGGAGGGATGAGAGTATGTGGGGTGGGACCTGGACCTTCCTGGTGGAGGCGCTGAGGTTCCGCTTCTGAAAAGGGAGGAACCACTGGAGGCTCCTCACGATACTGGACTCCCGTCTGGCCGGTGCAGTCTTGCCCACAGGACTATACCCATGCAAGATACCATCTTTCCCAGGAGCTGGGACAGCTGGACCAGTGGAACCGTCCTCGCTCCCCGAATCTGGGATACTAATTTCCGGATGCTCATCCGTCGCTCCTGGGAGAGATAGACCCTGCAACGGTCGGAGTTTATCAGGACTCCTAGATGGAGGAGCCATTTTGTGGGGGTAGTGTGGCTTTTCCTGAAATTTACTGAAAAGCCGTGATCCTGAAGGATCTGAATGGTGGTCGACAGATCTGATCTTGCTGACTGGAGGGACCTGGACTGTACAAGGATGTTGTCCAGGTAGCACTGTACGCGCAACAGTATCATCCAAAGGTGGGCTGCCAATACCGCTAGGACCTTCGTGAAGACACTTGGGGCCGAAGACAGGCCAAACGGAAGGGCCCTGTATTGGTAATGCCAGTGTGCGTAACAGAAGCGCAGGAACCTGCGGTGCTCCCGGGAGATTGGGATGTGGAGGTAGGCCTTGGTGAGATCTATGGAGGAGAGAAAATCTCCCTTCCTGATACTGGCCAGTATTGACTTTAGGGTCTGCATCTTGAACCTTCTGTATACTAGAAACCGGTTCAGACCCTTTAAGTCCAGTATCGCCCTCCATCCTCCTGATGCCTTGGGGACCACGAACAGGATGGAGTAGAAACCTGTTCCAATTTGATCCCTTGGGACTGCCTCTATGGCCCTGATTTCTAGAAGGTGCTTGATGGCGGTGGAGACCAGACATGCTTTTGAGGGGTTCCGTGATACTGGGAACTGTAGGAAGCGATCATGTGGGAGTGACTGAAACTTGAGTGCCAGACCCTGTCTGATGGTGTCTCTGACCCAAGAGTCGGTGGTGGTCTGCTCCCAGACCTGATAAAACTGTTCCAGGCGCCCCCCTATTGGAAAGTCCCTGATGGCGTCACTTAGAGCATCTGTAGGGACGGCCTCTGGAACCTCTGAAGGGGCGTTTGGCCTGTGACTGACCCCTGGCTCCAGTGTTCGGGCAGTCCTGTTGTCGATCCTGCCTCTGAGGAAGGGATCGTGAACCTCTGGGCCAATCCCAGGACTGCCCTGCCCGAAAGGGCTGTTGCCACTCCCAAGAGACGGAAGGACTGCCTATGGAATTCCTGTTGTGGCCGCCTGTCAGACTTCTTGGAGGGGTGTACCAGAACCTTGCGCTTGTCCTTACCCTCGACCACTGTGGATCGAGAATAGGGCCAAACAGATCTTTTCCCGCGTACATGGCTGTGGAGAGGCGGCCATTTGGCCTTTAGATCTGTTCTCCACTGCTTCAACCACAGTAGCCTACGAGAGACCACTGTGGCGGCAATGGATCTGGCCGAGCACTTGGCCGAATGGAGAGAGGCGTCAGCCATGTATTGTGAGGCTAGCACCAGCTTGACAAGTGTCTGGTGTACTCTGACCTGATCAGGAGGAACCAGGGTCTGAAGATCGCGGAGCCACATGATGGTCGCTCTGGTGAAGAAAGAAGCAGAAGTCACGGCCTTTATGGCCAGCCCCGAGGCCTGATGGGCTCTTCTACAGGAGAAGGGGCGTTGTCTTACCTGAATGCCTTTTCTCAGCATGGTGGTGTAGAATCCACTGGAATGGGTTATTTCAGCCCTCCTGCTCAGAGAGACTAGGAAAAAAGCTTTAGCCACGCCTTCCCCTGGGCGTGTCTCCCAGTTTTTTCCTAGTCTCGGCTCAGAGCAGACACCTTTTTCTTGGCTCCGTTGGAATTGATTCCAACTTAATTTAAATCAGTTTCTAATTGAATTTTTTCCAAATTGCTTCCAAATTACTTTCAAAGGGGCAACTGGTTGTCCTTTAGACCAGGCTCTGGGGCAGGGACTTCGTCCCTTCCAGAGCTGGGTACTTTGATTCAAAGAGACTCCATTCCCCCCTTGGAGCTCGGATCCGCTCCAGAATTTGCAGGCAGCCTTGCCTGCGCTCCCAGACGCTCCGACAGGGCAAGCGGCAGCAATCGAAGCCGGAGGACATCGGATCCAGGCACGGGGCTCCGTCATCGCTGGAAACGCTCCGAACAAACCGAAAGTGCCCGATCGGAGGGGGGGTAGCGGGGAGCACAGATTCACCCCGTACGGCATTTTAGAGCTGTTTCTTCGGCTGAGGGATTTTCCCTCGCAAATGGCCAAAACGCAGCCGCCATTTTGGCCGCATGGTTTACAGAGGCCGCCTTCTGCATAAATCCCGAAGGCCGCCATCTTGGATTAGGGCCTACTAGGCCTCACCGGTCACAATACCTGCCTTGGCCTAGGGTGCCAGGCCCGAGCAGGGATAGCCTCCCAACGCGCTTCCAGCGCCCGGAGGCTCATCGACGGCCGTCCTCCTCCGAGCAGGCCGCGTCTCCTGTCCGGCCCTGCCGGACCCTAGGCCTCCCTTCGGGGCAGCATAGGCCACAAAGAGGCTCCCGGACCTAAAGGCCCTATCCACCAGCGTGGTTGACTATTGCCTTACTGCAATTCATCGTCCCTTCTAGAGCTGGGAGAGGAGGCAGTACCCCGTGGGCCCTGGTTCCCTAGGCCCCGGCAGGAGTGAAGGTTTTAACAGGCCACCTGCTATTCCTAGCCGTGGCCTTTAGCCACTAGGCCTACCAGACAGGTTTATAGCCTGCCCGACTGCTCTGCCTTATAGTCTGTAGTCACTGTGAGGGGCGGCTGCGCTCTGACCTGACTACCATCCTACGACCGCAATTCCAAATTCTTTTCCACTAGCCACCCTCTTGCAGGCTTGGTTAGTAACAATGGCAGACAGTGCCTCGCCAATGGCTCCCTTGGTCTCAGGTGCCCCCCCCCCCGCGAAATCAAAGCGCAGACCCACAGAATTGGATACAGGGGGTAAGAAAAAAGCTAAGACGAAGCACCTTACTTCCAAAAAGACCTCTAGGGCAGCCGAGCGAGAGGCCTCGAGGAGGCACCAGGCACTGGAGAGGGAATTCTCCAAGACACAGCGGCTCCTATCCACTGGGGCTGATCCGGTTCCCCCTGCCCCACTGGATATCAATATCTCGGAGCCAACCCAGGCACCTGTGCAGAATGCCACCTGGATTGCCACTCCTCTGGGGGAAACCGATCAGGCAGGTCCCTCTCACTCCTCCCCTCCTCCCCAGCAGGGTCCCCAAGTGGCTATTGCCCCAGCGTTGGTAGGGGCTACCCTTGGGGGCAAGGGCCCTGCATGGTCCCAGGCCCAATTCCAGGCCTTCATGCAGCACGCCTTTGCGCAATTCATGGCCCCACCGAGGATGCCACAGGTTCCTCCTCGGGTCCCACCCTCCCCTGCCGGTCCTCCCCCTCAGCAGGACTATACCTCAGCTCCGGAATCTGTTATCTCGGAAGCCTCATCCCAGGTGGGAGAGGGGGAGTCCGAGGACTCGGACATAGCGGATACCCCCATGTCAGACGAGGAGGAGGCAGAGCCCGATCAGGCCTCTGCATCCTGCCTCCTTGATCACTCCATCTTCACATCCTTATTGTCAAAGGCATGCGCCACTACCAGTTTAACCTCCGTGCAGGAGGAGAAACCCTCCACCTCAGCAGACAAGGAGTCCAATCCGTTGTTCAAGGTGAAGGTGGTGGAACACAAGCAGATCCCCTGCCCCTTCGTGTTCCAGGATGCGGTGGAGGCCCACTGGGCCTCCCTGTCCACCATCCCCAGGGAAAGCACCCTGGAAAAGAAGCTCTATAATGTGGCCCCGTCTTTCGCTTCCCTGCTAGACGTCCCTTCAATGGATTCCCCTCTAACTTCCTTGTTTTCAAATTCTGCCGCCTCAGGAGACATGACAGAGTTCCTCACAGCGGAGGACCAGAAGTTCGAGGCCAACTGCAGAAAAGCGCACCTGACCTCTGGTCAGGCCATCAAGGCAGCCACAGGAGCCTCCTTCTTCGCCAGGGCGTCCATCATGTGGCTCCGGGAACTTCAGGCCACGATCGCTCCGGAGCAGGTCAGAGTGCACCAGACACTCGTCAAGCTGGTAGGGGCCTCCCAGTATATGGCCGATGCCTCCCTCCACTCGGCCAAGTGTCGGCCCGCTCAATAGGTGCCACAGTGACCTCCCGCAGGCTCCTGTGGCTGAAACACTGGAGGGCGGACTTAAAGGCAAAGTGCCGCCTCTCCTCAGCCAAGTACACAGGCAAGGACCTGTTTGGCTTCATCCTTGACCCACATGTGGTCGAGGGTAGGGACAAATGTAAAGTCATTGCCCACCCCTCCAGGAAGTCTAACAGACAGCAGCAGCCAGACTCCCGCAGGCAGTCCTCACGTCCCTCGGGCCCTTGGGAGTGGCAGCGGCCCTTTCGAACAGGGCAGTCCTGGGATGGGCCCAGAGGTTCACGTTCCTTCCCCCAGAGGCAGGACCGTCAGCAGGACCGCCAAAATACAGGACCCAGGGGCCAGACTCAGACTAAACGCCCCTTCAGGGGGTTGGGGGCCGCCCTTTCCGGCGACCCAAGTGACTCCCTCGGGGAGATCCCAATAGGGGGGCGCCTAGAGCACTTTTATCAGGTCTGGGAGCAGACCACCACCGACTCCTGGGTCAGGGACACAGTCAGGCCACCCATTTCCGGATGATGCTGGTGGGCATGCAGTGCTACCTGAACGACATCCTCGTCCAGTCCAGGTCCCTTCGGTCAGCGCAAGCAGACCTGATGACCACCATCCAGGTACTCCAGTCCCACAGGTTCTCAGTGAACTTCGGGAAAAGCCACACTTCCCCCTCAAAGCGACTCCTCCATCTGGGGGCCCTGATAGACTCAGAACGGTGCAGGGTCTACCTATCCCAGGAGCGACGGCTGAGCATCCAGAAACTGATATCCCAGATCCAGGGCACGAGAAGGGTCCCCCTGGTGCAGTTGTCCCAACTCCTGGGAAAGATGGTATCCTGCATGGGGATAGTTTCGTGGGCGAGGCTCCACTCGAGGACCCTCCAGTGGTTCCTCCTCCCCTTTCAGAAACAGAACCTCAGCGCCTCTCCCCAGAAGGTTCAGGTTCCACCCCACGTCCTCACGTCCCTCCAGTGGTGGGTTTCCGCAGCCATGTCCAAGGGGACCGTATTCAAGGAACCCCCCAGGGTAGTCCTGACCACAGACGCCAGTCTGTTCAGCTGGGGCGCTCACCTCCAAACCCAGCTGGCCCAGGGGTGTTGGTCCAAGGCCGACCTGGAACAAAACATAAACTGGCTAGAGCTAAGGGCCATCCATCTGGCCCTCCTCCACTTCTCTCCCCTAGTGTTGGGCAAACATGTCCTAGTCCTGACGGACAATGTGGCGGCCAAGGCCCACGTCAACAAGCAGGGGGGCACACATTCCTGGGCCCTCCTCCAGAAGGCCAAGGAGCTGGGGCTGTGGGCAGAGACTCACCTAAGGTCAATAAGGGTGGAGCACATTTTGGGGGAGGCAAACCGGCAGGCAGACTCGCTGAGCAGGGTAACCGTGGACCACGCAGAGTGGCGACTGGACACCAGAGTATTCAACATGATAGTGACCAGGTTCGGCAGGCCATGCCTGGATCTCTTTGCCTCCCCGGCCAACGCCCAGCTCCCCAGGTTCTTCACCAGGTTCCCGACCAGAGGGGCCGAGGGGACGGACGCTCTGCGATCCAAGCGGCCCGAAGGGCTGCTGTACGCCTTCCCTCCCCTCCCCCTGATCCAGGCCACCATCTGCAAGCTGTTACTCGAACTCGAACTTCTTTCCTCCATGTTCAGAACCTCTGCCATGTCACCTGAGACGGCGGAATTAGAAAACAAAGAAATTAAGGGGGGGTCAACAATTGGGACCTCTAGTATGGAGGCGAATGAAGGAGAAACGTTGTACAGTTTCTTTTCCATACTACTTTCTTTTGGAGTGGGGGCCAGGGATGACCACTGGGCCTCAACCGCATCCCGAAACACAAAAGGGCAAGGAATTTGTTTTTGGTCCACAACCTTCACCGCAAATAAAGGATTGGACTCCTGATCTGCGGAGGTAGAAGGTTTTTCCTCCTGAACTGAAGTCAGGTTAGTGGTAGCACAGGCCTTCAAAAGAAGGGATTTAAAGACGGATGGGTCAAAAAGACTCGAGGCAGATGCCTGTTCGGGGATTGCCTCCTCATCCTCTAACATGGGAGTGTCAGCTATAGCCAAATCCACGGACTCCCCCTCTCCTACTTGAGAGGAAGTTTCAGAGATATCTGAACCCGGTGCCGTGGTACGTCCCAGCAGAGAAGAGGGGCTTGTAGGGGGAGGCAGATGTTGGGAGGGGACCTGCGAACTCCTGGAGGAGGACATAAATTGAACAAAGGCATGGTGCATGAATGCCTGAAATTGGCTTTGAGACCACATATCCCCTTGGTCCCTAGGGGTAGCCCCAACCACCGTTGGAGCATGAACAACTTCGGGGCCCTGCTGTAAGGAGGGGGAGGAGTGAGAGGGACCTGCCTGTTCGGTTGCCCTCAGAGGAGAACTAATCCAGGTGGCTTCTTGCACAGGCGCCAAAGGAGGCTCCAAGATAGCAGTATCCAGTGGGGTGGGGGGAACTGGTTCAGCCCCACTGGATAGGAGCCGCTGTGCTTTGGAGAATTCCCTCTCCAGTGCCTGGTGCCTCCTCGAGGCCTCTCGCTCGGCTGTCTTGGAAGTCTCTTTAGTAGACAAATGCTTGGTTTTGGCTTTTTTCTTTCCCCGCTTCCAATTCAATAGATCTACGCTTTGACTGTGCAGGGGGTGCATTAGAGACTTGTGTTGCCTGAGGCGAGGAACTGTCTGCCATTGCCACTAGATAGAGCCTATCGAGGATAACTAGCGAAAGGGGAACCAAGGACGCAGATCAATAGTCAGAGATGGAGCGCAACCGTTCCTTACACTGAACAAAAAAATGCAAAGCAAAAACAGAACAGTCAGACAGGTCTGTAGGCCTGCCCGATTAGGCCTGGTGGCTAAAGGTCACTACTATCAGTAACAGGCGGTCAGAAGAAACCCTCACTCCAAAACAGGGCCAAGGGCCTGTAGCAATATCGAGCCCATTGTGTGCCTTATTATTTCTCCTATAATTGTATTTATTTATAACAACCTCCTATATTTTAATTCTTTTATTATTATTATTATTTTTTATATTTCAAAGGAACAGTAACCCCCCCCCGAATATATACGATTTGTCTCCTTTTAGGCCTGCCAACGCAACCCCGGATAACCACTGGAGGTCCGGCCTAGCCAGCACAAATCGGTCTGGAGGTCAAAAATGGCATCCGCCTACGGACCTCACGAACCGCTAGAATACAACCTGCAATTTGTTCCCCTGCTCGGACTTGTCAGCACAGGTCAAGGCGACAGTTTCTCCGAAGAGCGGCCTAGCAGGCCCTGACTACTAGAGATCCAAAATGGCGGCCGTCAGCGGGAGCTTGTAATGGCAACCGCCTGGCAACCACGCGGTCAAAATGGCAGCCGCGACTCCTCGTATCTCCTAATGAAGGAGACAAGCCAAACAACAAGGGGAAACGAACAGCAACGTGAGCCAGGGCTCCCCGCTCCCCCCCCATCTTGGAACTTGCAGTTTAAGGACGGGAAAGTCAGCGGTGAATCCGATGCTGAAGCCTCGTGCGCCTGGTCCTCGGATCAAAATCCGCCGGCTATGTAGGGCAGCTCGCAGTTCAGGGAGCGCCCGAAAATGGGTGAAAGACTACCCGAGGGTCCTGCTTCGAGGGAGGCCTAAAGGCCTCGAAGGGAGGAGAAGAGCCCTGCCGGAGCCCAAGAGGCTCGAGGCTCGAGGAAGGACAGAGTCCTTAAGAAATTAGCCAAAACCCAAAACAGTTTATAAATTTAGGAATTTAGAATAAATTTAGAGAGAAAAACCTAATTAAACTGATCAATAGAAAATATTCCTATGGAGCCAATAAAGCTGCTGAGCCTAAGACTAAGTCAAAACTGGGAAGACACACCCAAAGGGAGGCATGACTAAAGCTCTGACTTAGTCTCTCTGAGCAGGAAGGCTGAAATAACCCAATCAAGTGGATTGTACATCCACCATGCTGGAGAACAAAATAATGAAAGCATAGGATTCAGTGTGGAATTTTGATTCTATATGACTAAATGTTGGTAATGTGAACAGTTGACGGAGTTTTAATGATTTTACAATTACATGCCTACACATGATTACATCCAGATCCATATAAAGGAACTTTCATATGTAATTTCTAAAAGAAAAGCATCAATCCTATCATAGCCAACTCATGTCATATATAATTTGGTATTTATACAACTTCAAAAATATTCAACATTGACAAAGCAACTATGATAGATGATTACATTAGTTATTTGGACTAAGAATAAACAAATAGGGTATTTTTACATAGGTTTACTAGCCAGCAAAACATTCCATTTCAAAAAATGTAATCGTAGAATTAAAAAAAAATGAACTCAATCTCAACAAAAGCAAAAAAAAAAAAATTCAGGTCAATCTCAACTTCTGTTGACTTACATGGATATCACCATGCAACTCACTTGGCATAATACCAAAGTCATTTTCAATGGTCTTCTGCAATGCATTTTCATCTTTCTAGTCTAGCTTACAGCTCCCAAATGGTCTCCAGCCAAATTAAGGCTGATTCTACTTAGCTTTCTAATTCAACCAAATCAGCTAACTGCTGTCATTCTGGGCCATATAATATAAGACATTTCACTATTAAATGTAGCCATTAATCTGGTTCAAATACTGAATTTAGACTGAATATTAATGAAACTAGTATTAGGATTGCAATTCACCAGAAAACAACTGCATGGAAGCAGAGAAATCTTTTTTCTCCCCCCCCCCTCTAGTCTCCTGAGGCAAAATGAGATTACTCCATTCATTGTTCTCCAAACCGGACTTCTTGAAGGAAGCACAAGACAGAAATATTTCAAATGTAATTACTGGGGGAAATACTTGTGACAAGCTGTTTTTATGCATAACAGAAAAAGGAAGCTTATAATCTTGTACTACTAATTTCCACTTAATAACTTTAATAACATTTTAAAATTATTACATCTTCATACTAATCCTTTCTATAATCATTATAACCCCAGTAGCTAATACCTACATAATCTTCATTTCTTTTTACAAAATAAAGAAAATAAATAAAATAAAACAAGCACGCAAGCATGCACACCAGCTTCATAAGCATTTTCTTCTCCAACCTTATCTCCTTGTAAGGCATCAGCCTTACAAAAAAAATAAAATAAAAAAAAATCTAACCCCCGATCTTATAATGTAAGATCAGCCCAACTTTCAGGAAGAAATGGCAAACAGAAGAAGGCTCTGCTAAAAGCGGAGCAGAATGAAAAATGGGCAAGTGGTATTTCCTCTCTAAACAAGGAGAAATCTTGAGATCACCCACAAGTGTTCCATGCAGTTGCAAGACAACGGTCTCTGGCAGGTTAAGAACTCTGGGTGATAAAGGAAAGCCTTTTTAGCTCATATCGCAATGAGCATTTTTCAAAGGACACTAGGTCTGCATATTTCCTTTTCTAATCACATTTGGAAATTGCTTGTCAGTACATTTTCAGCTATTATGAACCTTCAGATCAACAGGTTTTACAGCAGCTAGTGAGTCTCCTTCAATCCTTAGTGAAAGAAATTGTAAGCACAATTTTAATGATTGATTTATTTTTGTCTTCTGGGATAAAGGTTGTAAGATACTACATTGGTTCTACTTGTGATGACGGGGAAAATCATTTCTTTATATATTTCTTTCTTTTTCTTTACTATATTATCTTTCTTTTCTATTTCTATTTTTTCTTTTTCTGTACTTTCTATTTTTTATTCTTTTAGTATGTTCATGTTATTTGATTGTAATTTCTAATAAAACTATTATTTTAAAAAGGGATAAGCCCAAGCTTTTAAAAGCATGCATTGTGCAAACAGCTTCAACTGGCCAAGGAAGAAACGCTTTCATTTAATCATGATTTGACCCACAGAACCCCAGTAGAGAAAGGCTGGTCTAAAATACCCTTTAGAGGTATTAATTTAATTAATTTAATTTTAAAATAACTATTCAATTGGAAAAGTGGTTTTAATGAAATTAAGATTCTGAAAAAGCTTGTTGCTCAACAAACAAACAAACTTTAACAAAAAAGTTTGTTGAAGTATTATTTCTGCCTGCTTTGTGTCAACAAGTCTTTCCTAACAACTCTTACAAGTTATTTCCTTCCCAGTACAAGCAGATGACAAGTTCACATTCATGTCAGCATCTTTTGTTAATCCATAAGAGGGATGAACCAGAAAATTCCAATTTAGTACTACTACAAGGGTGCTTAAAAGGTTGTGAATCCTTTCGAATGTCCAATATTTCTGAATAGATATGACCCAAAGCATGTTGTTTTCGACACAAATCCTAAAACTC
Source organism: Bothrops alternatus (assembly GCA_034064705.1). Classification (NCBI taxonomy): domain Eukaryota; kingdom Metazoa; phylum Chordata; class Lepidosauria; order Squamata; family Viperidae; genus Bothrops; species Bothrops alternatus. The sequence goes on from JARGCV010000023.1 coordinate 16,437,390, forward strand.
ATTAAGAGAACCCAATTAAGCAAATTAATCTAAAATATGTTTATTCATGTATTTATTGAGGAAAATGATCCAAACCTTCATACTTGTTTGTATTAGTTTTAAAAAAGGAATGATCAGGGTTTGACATAATCTCAGGTGACATTATAGCTCACTAAAACAGTGGTTCTCAACCTTTTTCAGGTTGAGACCCCACTTGCGCTGCCCATGCGCGGCGTGACCCCGACCCGCGCGTGCGCGCGACGGGCCGATCTGTGCATGCGCAGCGTGCGACAAAAAAACCAAAATGGCGGACCGCGGTGTCCGGCAACCCCCGCGAAACAGTCGTTCGACCCCAAATGGGGCCGCGACCCATAGGTTGAGAACCGCTGCACTAAAATGAAAGGTTGCTAGTCTTCTCAAGTCTCAAACAACCAAGCTCAGAGAACACCAAGGACTCCTCATTTCAACCCTGAGCTACAAATATTCTCCTTTATTGGTTATAATCACAATAGTACAAAGCATTCCGCATCATATATGCACAATGTCATTTCCATCTCAAGATACGACAGGACTGGCAAGACTGCCATTCCTCCATGATTGAAATCCAAGCTATTCTGGCAGCATTAAAACAATGAAATAATGTGAATGAAATCCAACAATTTGTTTGTCTGTTGCCTTAGCACCAGAATAGGAAACAGCAGCACGAGAAATCAAATAATTAAACTTCCCACATGGCTGTACTTCTTTCTATCAGAACAGCATGAAAACGTTACCATATAAGAGTAATAATTAACCATTCTTACGATGCATAAAACCTCAGGCTTTGCTGTGTTCAGAGCAATGGTTTTTAAAAGAATGCAATTCAGGACAGAACTAATCATTCATTTTAGGACAGAATAAGATGAAAAACAAGAAACAAGCTTATCGAGCAGATTTGAAAGTAATAATCACAGGGGTGATGGGAGAGTCTGTGAATATAATGTGGAAATCTATAGTTCATTCTTGCTTTAGATTAATTTTAAGCAAACTCTGCACTGGGGGGGGGAGAAACACCCAGCTTACAACCAAGGTTCCTAATTCCAAAAGAATGCTGCCTATTTTAACTGAAAGATCACATTTCAAGCCCTGATTAAAGACTGTTGACTGTTCTAAATCATCAACTGAAGTTTTAAATGTTCCAGCCTAATCCTACTGATGGTAGCCAATTAATTCTTAGCCTAAATTCCTAAAAGATTAGTATAGGTGGTCCTCAATTTACAACAGTTTGTTTAGTGACCGTTTGAAGTTACAACGGCACTGTAAAAAGTGACTTATGACTGTTGCAGCATCCCATGGACATGGGATCAAAATTCAGATGGCTTGACCACGGACTCATATTTGTGACGGTTGCCGTGTCCCAGGGTCACATGATCCCTTTTTGTGACCTTCGACACAAGCAAAATCAAGGGAGAAGCCAGATTCATTTTACAACCATGTCACTAAACAAACAACTGCAGCGATTCACTTAACGACTATGGCAAGAAAGGTCATAAAATAGGGGCAAAATTCACTTAACAAATGTCTCACTTAACAACAGAAAATTTTGGCTCAATTGTGGCCATAAATCAAGGGCTACTTGTACTTATTTTTAGGCAATAATGCTCCATTGTGTGGATGTTTGTTTGTTTTTTCTGATATGGCAAATATATATCACAGGAAAGCAATTTCCTCTAAATATTGTCCTATGAAAATAAAGTGACAATACACATGTACTTTTTATTATTTCATATTGGTAGTCCTTGACTTATGACAACTGAGCCCAAGATTTCTCTTGCTAAGCAAGACAGTTGTTAAGTGAGCTTTTCCCCATTTTGTAATCTTTTTTTACCACTTGGTAAGTGAATCACTGCAGTTGTTATAAGTTGTTAAGTTAGTAACACTAATAGTTGTTACCGGTAAGTGAAACTGGCTTCTCCATTGACTCTGCTTCTCCAAAGGCTGCAAAAGGTGATCACGTGACCCCAGGATCCTGCACCCATCACCAATACGAATCAGTCGCCAAGCATCCAAATGTTGACCATGTGCTCTAGTCTAAATGGATTCTATGATATTTTTATCTTTTTTATTCTTCTCCTTTTTCTAAACTAAAATACTTTTGCAATCAAGGGAAAAATCCAGTCATGAGTGGGTGGAGTATTTTTAAAACCAGACTTTAGAAACCAAAACAGCTTACAGCATATACAAAAAGGCAGCAAGATTTCTGATGAACTTTCCTTGATCACTTCAATTTACAGTTATGTTTTTTATTATTCTTAATATTATCATTCAGGTGTTTGTTTGTTTTTAAAAAAAAAGAATTTCCACAGTACTAGCTAAAACAGCGGTTCTCAACTTTTCCAGGGCTCGACCCCGGCCTGCATCGCGCATGCGCGGCGCGACGGCCCGCATCGCAAAGGGGAAAAAATGGCCGACCAAAAAAAAGGCCGACCAAAAAAAAATGGCGGGCCTGCATCGCGCATGCGCGGCGCGGCGCGACAGCCCGCATCGCAAAGGGGGGGAAAAATGGCGGACCAAAAAAAATGGCCGACCAAAAAAAATGGCCGACCCAAAAAAAATGGCGGGCCCGCATCGCGCATGCACGGCGCGACGGCCCGCATCGCAAAGGGGGGAAAATGGCAGACCCAAAAAAATGACTGACCAAAAAAAAATGGCGGACTGCGGTGTTTGGCGACCCCCGTGAAATGGTCATTCGACCAGAACCGCTGAGCTAAAATATCTGAATGAATACATAATATCTGAATAGCTACAACATCTGAATGAATACATACATACCTCGCCATGAGTATAGTGCCTATATCAGGGGTAGGCAACCTTGGCTTTTATGACTCGTGGACTTCAACTCCCAGAATTCCTCAGCCAGTCATAAAAGAGCCAAGGTTGCCTACCCCTGGCCTATATGGATGTGCATCCAAGTGGTTGGAGAATATGTGATGTTGAAAATTTAGAGTCCTGAATTATCATGGCTCTTGAAGGGAATATTAGATAAAACTAGCAATGCTTTCTTTTCTAATCATTTTCAACAACATTTGATAAGATGATCCCTATTCCTAACTCCAGAATACGGGTACTCAACTTATGACCACAATTGAGCCCAACATTTCTGTTGTTAAGTGAGATATTTATTAAATTAATTTTGCCCATTCTACAACCTTTCTTGTCTCAGTTGCTAAGTGAATCACAGCAGCTGATAAGTTAACCTGGCTTCTCCCATTGACTTTTCCTGTTAGAAAGGTCGCAAAAGGCAATCACATGACCTTGGGATGCAGCAACGGTCATAAATATGAACCAGTTGCCCAGCATCTGAATTTTGATCACATAAATCATGGGGATGCTGGAAAAAATCGTAACTGAAAAACGGTCTTAAATCACTTTTTTGAATGGTCACTAAACAAACTGTTGTTAAGTCAGGGCTACCTGTATAAGGAAAGCATGAGACATTGAACTATAAATTCAGACAACACCTTGTGCGTTTTTTTCAAACTGTCATAGGTATTCTTTAAAATATAAAAGTAGAATAATGATCTGTACGCTTGAAAAGCTTAACAAAACCCATTAAGAAAATTCCATTTCTAGACACTTTTGCAATGGCAAAATAACAGCTGAAGTGTCAGAACTAGAACAACTATACGGAAGAAATACGTCCTCAGTAAAAACCAAAGCAATCCTTTCCCCTACTGCTATTATTTTCTTCACTGTTTCTACATATGGAAACTACAGTTAGTCTTTGACTTAAACCCCCTTTGCTTAATGACTGTTCGAAGGTACAACGGCACTGAAAAAAGTGACTTATGACCATTTTTCACACTTACCACCACTGGAGCATCCCCATGGTCACGTGATCAAAATTCAGATGCTGGGCATCCAACACGCGCTGACCGATGATCTCTGGCGGGCCCGGGATAGAGGTTATTCCACTATCCTGGTGCTTCTTGACCTCTCAGCGGCATTCGATACCATCGACCATGGTATCCTTCTGCGCCGGTTGGAGGGGTGTGGAGTGCGGGGCACCGTTTTGTGGTGGTTCACCTCCTACCTCTCTGGCCGGTCGCAGTCGGTGTTTGCAGGAGGTCAGAGATCGGCTCCGAGGCCTCTTCCATGTGGAGTGCCTCAGGGGTCTGTTCTCTCACCTCTGCTTTTTAACATCTACATGAAGCCGTTGGGTGAGATCATCTGCCGACACGGGGTGAGTTATCATCAATATGCTGATGATACTCAGCTTTACATCTCTACCCCGCGTCATTACAGTGAAGCAGTGGAAATGATGAACAGGTGCCTGGAGGCTGTTGAGGTCTGGATGGGTGCCAACAGGCTCAGACTCAATCCCGACAAGACGGAGTGGCTATGGGCTCTGCCTCCCAAGGACGATTCTAACTGTCCGTCCATTACCCTGGGGGGAGAAGTTTTGTCCCCCTCGGAGAGGGTTCACAACTTGGGTGCCCTCCTCGATCCACAGCTAAGTTTAGAACACTATTTTTCGGCTGTGGCGAGGAGAGCATTCGCCCAGGTTCGCCTGGTGCGCCAGTTTCGGCCCTATTTGGATCGGGAGTCACTCCTCATAGTCACTCATGCCCTTGTCACCTCGAGATTTGACTACTGTAATGCTCTCTACATGGGGCAACCTTTGAAGAATGTCTGGAGACTGCAGGTTGTCCAGAATGCGGCCGCGCGAGCTGTCTTGGGTCTCCCAAGACATGCTCATATCACTCCAGCTCTCCGTGAGCTGCACTGGCTACCGATTGGTCTCCGAACACAATTCAAAGTGTTGGTTATGACCTACAAAGCCCTTTATGGCAATGGACCAGGTTATTTGCGGGACCGTCTTCTGCCTCATGAATCCCAGCGACCGGTTAGGGCACATAGGGTTGGCCTCCCACGAGTCCCGTCTATTAGGCAGTGTCATCTGACGGGACCTAGGGCAAGGGCCTTCTCCGTTGCTGCCCCAGCCCTCTGGAACCAACTTCCCACAGAGGTTCGCACTGCTTCCTCCCTCCTAGCTTTCCGTAAATTATTAAAGACTTATTTATGCCGACAGGCTTGGGGCGCATGAATTGTGCTCTGCCCCCGGGCCTAGGAATGTGCCTCCATCGCTGATTGTGTGTTTGATTGTGATTGCATGTTGTACCGTATGTATGGATTTTTGGATTGGATGGTTGTTTAAATTTTTTACATGTAATTTTATTGTTGGTGTAAGCCGCCTGGGTCCTAAGAGAAGGGTGGCATAGAAATTCGGATAGATAGATAGATAGATAGATAGATAGATAGATAGATAGATAGATAGATAGATAGATAGATAGATAGATAGATAGATAGATAGATAGATAGATAGATAGATAGATAGATAGATAGATAGAATGTATTTATGATGGCTGCAATGTCCTGGTGATCCATGTCATCACCTTCTGCAACCTTCTAACAAGTGAAGTTAATGGGGAAGCCAGATTCACTTAACAACCATGTTATTTACAACTGCAGTGATTCTCTTAACTGTGGCAAGACAGGTGGCAAAATGGGGCAACTTAACAACCGCGTTGCTTGGCAATGGAAATTTTGGCCTCAACTGTGGTCCTAAGGCGAGGATTACCTGTATACTTCTTTATTAATTACTAGTTTCCAAACTGTTTGACATAGTTCCCTGGGGTCCCATGGCAATACGGTATTGCAGGGGGATCTGCAAAAAGCATGAAGCAAAAACTCAGTCATCTAGCCCTTCCCTGGCAGAAAATGACCCCCTTCACTGTCAGGGGAGAGGCACAAGAAAGATAAATATGGTCTGGCCTAAGTGGAGACTGAAAGGAAGAATGCCAGCCGATGCCAGTATTTCTCTCCCTCCCAACAGGTAGTTTTTCTCACAGCAGGCACAGTCTGTTGTGACTGGCTGCAATTCCTACAAGCATAATTGCTTCTGCCCCATAACTAGCCTGACTGCTCTGTACATGCCTCTACTGAGATCAAAAATTGTTGAGGAAATGCAGTTATATTTATGTGTACATCCATCTGTTTCATCATATTTTTAAACAATGTTTGAACTTAATCCCACAGCATTTATTTTTATATATATCACTGACCCAGCTCAAACTTGGAAAATTTTAAGATGTGTGGACTTCATGCTGGCTGCAGAATTCTGGCAACATCTTAAAAGCTGCCAAGTTAGAAAAACACTGACCTAGCTTTTACTAACTTTTGGCAAAGAAGTTCAAAAGCTTTTTGCAAGTCCATTATTTCTCACTGACACAAATCCATATTTGAGATTATGCTTGTCATCAATAAAGACGAGTGTCATCGATAAATAAAAGTTAATTAGCATACTGCAAAAAGATGCCAGTTAATGTTCATATACTACTTACTCCCTAAGTCTACACTTAGTAAGTTGGGGGTGGGAAGATTTCTAACTTGCCCATAATATAGGAATCACTGGAACAAATGAACAAACACCTACCCATATCAACATAACAATTCTACTGCTCTAGAGATGCTAGGACAGGTTGAATTGACCTTGAAGAAAGAACACTTTCCTTGGGGTGTGTTAATGCAGATATTGAGAATATTGTTGTGGTTTCTTACAGCTTTATCTCCGTGTTATTCTGTATGTTTTAATACAATTATTGCAGTAGAACTGTAAACTACTGGGGGACACTTTCTGATTGAAATGGCATATAAGCCTAGAAGGTGGGACAGAATTAAGGAGAGAGGTCCAGAATAAGAGACTGTGCAGTCCTGAGCTGAATGGGGCAAGAGGGAAGAGTTTCAGAGTAGCCACGCCCTAGAATCACTTAGGATGTATCCAGTAGGCTAGGAGATTATAGCTTTAGTTTGGCAAGATTCTGTCCATCAAGCAACTAAAGGATTGAATTCAGTTGGATTTCACTGTGTCATCTATGAACTTGGGCCTGACAAAAATAAATACATAAATGCTTCCCATAAAAAGTGTCAAGAATGAAATTGCTTACATAAGTTACTAGCCAAGGCATAGCACATAAACCAACAGCTAACTTGATTCAATTGTACAAATTTCAAGTATGGCAGCCATTTGCATGATTAGAGAAATTTGTTGGTTGGAAAAATTAACATATATTGATGGGGAAAAAATTAATAAAAAAGATTGAAAAAATAAAAAAATAAAAAACACATTTTGAAATAGATCAACAAAATTTACCTGTCAATCTTCAACTTCATATAACAAATTCAATTTTCTCCTGCAAGTTGTTATACAGAATAAATTGCAGTAGTAATTTCATGAATTGACACGCAGACCAAGCTTTCATCATGTGATTATGCACAGCCAGCTAAATCAAACTAGATTGGCCAGCCACTAATATAGCTCCTATCCTCTCACAATAACATTGTGGCAAACAGCCAGCAAGCATGAAATGTAAATTTCTAATGCTAGCCAGAATTTGTGCCGATTTGCAAGAATGTAAAAAACAGTTTGTCACTATTTTAGGGACTCTAAAAAGATGATACCCAAATGACTGGGTTCTTTTTGCAAAAGAACAAGCTTGTTCTTTTTCTTTTGCTAGAATTATAATTCAACTATCCTACTTGCTTGACATCTGTAGCTTGATTGAGATTGAGATTTCAAAGTTTTACAAAAGCAAAAGCAGCTTTTTTCATATAGAAAATCCACATTTAGACACACTTCATTAGGAGCAATCAGACTACTTTAAAATTGTGATCAAGCTTTACGGTTCCCCAGGACTTTTCCAGACACTACTTGTTAAACTAAGCAAGAAATAAAAAGGGAAGGAAAAGTTTCCTGTTGTAACCCATCAGTGTTTAATCACAGTGTTACAATAAAACATGGGATGAAACTGCATGTAGTTACATTAAACTCTATAGTACGGTATTAGGTTCCTACCGGTAGTTTCTTTCCTTTTGTATTCATTGTCTATTTTGACTGTCAGATCTATTACCAATTTGGAACGTGGCACTGTGGATACACTGGGGTGGAGGCCACCCAGCCCTATTTCTGAACTACTGTACACTGAATTACAATTGTCAACTTCCCTGACAAGTTCCTAAATGCAATGGTAAATGGGATAAGGGAACAACAAACTGTTATTTAAATCCTTTTTAAAATCCCTATAAGACAGAGACACAGCAGACAACTCACTCTAAAGTCTAAGAATCATGCAAATTACCCTCTCTAGAACAAACTGAAAAATCTCTGAAGAATCAAGTGCAAGTGATCCTACTTCCACAAATCTCCAGGAAGTCCAAGTAGCCTTCCTGAGAAGGAACATCTACCACCCACTCTGCTTGCTACATCAGTTATGAGTTTTCACAGATGATTTCTTTTATGTGATACTTACATTTTTAACTGTAAAGTGGTATGTGTGTATATACATGATGTGTTGGATTGGGTACAATGGCTTCCATGAGAGGAGATTTCTGAATCCTCTACTCCCAACTGTACTCCACCTTTCTTACAACATCTAGGAACTCAGTATTGTTGCCACCAGTCACTTGACATTAGAGAGATCCCTGTAGTTTTACCTAACAAGTAGGCATGTGCTAAAAGAAGACATACTTCATTATCTATATCACAATCAAAGAACTAGAAGAAAGTTGAAAGTATCAAAAAGAAATGAGCAATTACTTCTAAAGAAAACATTTCAATCAACTACTTGAACTCCCACAATCACCCATACATAGCATAAAGTTGCACACCTCTCATCACAATCCATAAAGGAAAGAAATTCTCTACCACTCTAGCTTTTGCTAGTCCTGAGCTTGCTGTCTAATTTCCTGATCTCCAATCTGCACTTCTAAACTGGGATTACTTTTTCTTATCTGGCATTTATTCATTTCCAGAAAGTGCTCTTATGAGAAATAATAACAACAAAAGCAAAATGGATCTAGCCCCATTCTCTTTTACAAACCACCTGAGGGAACTTTCAATTCCCTGATCCATTATATATAAAGTATTATTTGCTTTGTCCTATATCAAGCTATATCCTCAGATGTTACATATTGCATTTACTGCATCAAAGTGTTTTATTTCTATATATCTCATTGTTTTAATACATCTTTCCTGCAATAGTTAGAAAAATCATGTTGTATGTGTATTGTGTATCAAGCCCAGAGTGTTGCACTACCACTGAAGGCAAATCTAGATAACTGTTGAATTTTATATTTCATATTGGGGGAGGGTGTCTTTATCCCATGAGTATAACCTACGGTATATAACAACACTTAATCCAATTACGTAAATCTTCATTCTTCTAAAACTAACTCAAGCTGTAAAGTCATTTTTCTTACTCTGCCCCACTCTAAAAGAATGATGAAAAATGCAAAAGGCCCTGAAAAAATATTCATTTTGTGATAAATATTGTGATTTGAACCTAATAAGGATGTTGCCTAATTCTAGATCCGGGAACACCAAGATATTTTTCAATGCAACATGCTTCTCTCCAACTGTGGGAACTTAGTCACAAAATATATTTGTCCTTTTTTTAATTACCACTCAGCTGGAATTAAGAGTTCTCCTACCAGAAAATACTACCGTATATATTAAAACATATAAAGAAAAATCCATCATTTGCATTTTCTAATGACTGTATCTCTTAATAGAGAAGAATGGTACCGGTAGATATGCATATATCCACTCATAGGATTGTTGTTGGAGGGAAAATAGGAGAAAGGTATGCTGGATATGTTCACTGCCTTATAAAAATAGTAAAGGTGGGATACAAATAATAACAGTATGCATGTCATGTGGAATTATACAAAAATGAAGATATAATATAAATCAAATAAATATGGAAAAGTTTCTGTAATCCATCAAAGCAAAGGGACATAGCTAAAAAAACAGGGCATTGTGTCCCATCACTTTGGTTTTAAAGGATGCTTCATCTGAGCCTTCAATTCAGTGAAACACACTTTCAAAGACACATAAATACAGCATAATATACAGAAGATTTACCTATAAAAGTTAAAAATAACCCAAAGGAGTCTAACCTAAATGCTTCTTTAGCAATTTCAGATAGTGCAGGATTAGTACTTAGGTATTACTTAGGTTTTAAGGTATTAGGAAGGAAAAAAATGAAAATAGGAAGGGGGAACAATTTAACTATTTTTACACATCACTGAAAACTGCCAGAAATTTCTCATTCAGCAGGTTCTCATCACGTGTCTAGCAAACAGCCATATAAAAGTGACACTTAAAAAGCACACTGCAATAATTACAAGTTATTCATCTTCAGTTAATTAAATGATCTAAGTTTTATGCAGCCCTATATTTTTTATCATGCTTAGTAAGAAATTTTTCTATTATTTGGGACGTGATTCCATTTTGTGTGTATTAATGCATTAGAGAATACAGTATTCCCAAAAGGTATCTTTAGCATATCCTTAACACTTGGTGAAAATAGACATATAATATATTTTGGAAAGAATGCACATTATCACTTGGCACAATATTACAGCAGATTGTTGTTACTAATAAGTCAATCATCCGCTTGCTTTTCATGAAATAAATATTTGAAGAGAAAAATATTCTAGTTTCTTCTAGAATACTGGGGAAGAAAGACAAAGGGTTGGGATCCAGACTTCTCATCCCATAAATAAAAATGCTTCAGCTCCTCAGAAAAAGCTTTGATTTAGTGCAACAATCAGAGGAAGAAACAAATGTTAGCAGTTCCTCTGCCTCCAGTCTCTTGTGCCTTTTGAAAGTTTATTTCACAAAGCCTCTGGAAAATCCATTAGCAGTAGTTTCACCCGTGTAAACCCCTACCTTGGAGATGCTCCTATGAACTGAAGTAATGATGTACGGTATATTTGAAAATATAAAAATGTTAGTTTAATTCTGTTGTTTAAACTTTGTTTTCTAATATCTTAAGGACGCAGTCTGCAACAATCTAAACATAAGGATTACTTGGGAAACTTATAGAATTATGTGATTACTATACTGCTCTCAATTTAAAAAAGCTATAGCTGGCACGTAAATTGCTACAGGCTGCATATTTATTATATTTTGTTTACTTATAGCAAATGAGATAAAGATATACCACCCTAAAATCTGAATATTAAAATAATAAAATCACATCTCCAACAATAAGGTCTGCATTATTTTACATATCAAAATAATACAATCTTCTGGCACGCATACTTAGTATACGACAAAAAGGCAGACAGGAACTTCAAGGAGAACCCACTACGAATCCCATTGTTATGGGTTTGGAAGAAATATAAACACCTCCTACACGACAAGATTCCCATCTGGACGATCCCCGGACACGCAATAGGGGATGTAAACATATCCCAAGGGCAAGAAGTGGTGCCCTACAGTAAACTTGTACTGGAAGAAGAAAATGGGTTCTCCTTGAAACCCCAAACAACGCTAGCAGATGAAGGAATAGGAGGTACCTGGCTATCATATCTACAACTGCAATCAAGGTGGCATAAAGATAAGAAGAAGGGCTTATCCCAGACTGACGAGGATCTAATTAAACAGATTAGAGAACAGGGGATCATGCACATCAAACGAGTGTACAGCATTCTGATAGAAATGGACTCTGAAACCAAGCTAGTCAAGAACTGTATGATAAAGTGGGAACAAGACTTTGGGCATTCTATCACCATGGACACGTGGGAGAAAATCTGGGTGAGAAATGTAGAATTTACGAAATCGCAACACTTAAGGGAAAACTTCTACAAGATGTTCTATAGGTGGCACCTCGACCTGAAAAAACTATCACTCATCTATCCAGACTCCCAGCCCAAATGCTGGAGGTGTGGTGACGGGGAGGCTACCTACTTTCATGTATGGTGGACATGCAGAAAAATCAAAGCCTTCTGGAGGAAGATATGGTGGACACTCCAAACCATTTTCAAAAAGCGTATTGAATTTCTACCTCAGTTTTTTTTGTTAGGGATAACAAAGGAGTACACTACCTCAGAGACGAGCTTATTTCTGAACTTGATCACAACAGCCAGATTGTTGGTGGGACAATACTGGAAGAATCCAGAAATACCGCCTATAGAAGAATGGACTGTGAAAGTAACAAATCTGGCGGAAATGGTGAAAATATCGGCATACTTGAAAGATCGCTCAAATGAACAATATTTGGCAGACTGGAAACAGTGGATAGACTATATACAAGAGAAACACCAATCAAACAAAATGCACCTGGCGTTTAGTTGAGGCTCGACGTGAAGAGCGAAGAATGTTTACCAAATCAAATCAAATGTTTACAAAGACTAACACCTAATGTTGTATGCCTATGTTGCACGACGAAAGCCTCTTAATATGATCATATGCTTAATGTTATTTGCTTTAATATTGATAAAGCGGATTGAATTTCTATCTCAGGGTATGAAACTTCTACCTCAGGATCTTTGGTTAGGGACTATAAAAGATTGCACTATTACTGAGACAAAGTTAATTCAGAAGTGTGAATGAACAATATGTGATAGACTAGATATAGTAGATAAACCATATACAAGATTTACCTCAGGTTATTAAACTTTTACCTCAGGATTTTTGGTTAAGGATCATAAAAGATTGTACTAATACTGAGATGAATATAATATGTTATAGACTAGAAACTGTGGATAGACTATAGAAAAGAGAAACACCAATCAAATAAATTGTAACAGGCGTATAGTTGAGGCTTGATGTGAGGAGTGAAAAATGCTTACCAAACCAGACGTTTATAAAGATTAACACTTAGTGATGTATACCAGGTGCTATGAAGATTGATGCATACTATGATTGCATGTTCAATGCTGATTGTATGAATGTAGATAGACCATATATAAGAGCTGTATTTTCAGGTCTTATGAGGACAGCTTATTAATATGAGCCCAGATTTAATGTTGACTGCTTTAATATTGGAAACGCGTACTGAATTTCTACCTCAGGATACTGAATTTTTACCTCAGGATCTTTTGTTAGGGATCATAAAAGATTGCACTACTACTGAGACGAATTTACGAGTTGTATTGCAGGATATATGATGATTGCCTTTTAATATGAACTTATGTTTAATGTTGATGGTTTTAATAAAATAATTTTAAAAAATAATAATAATACAATCTTGCCTCAAATAGCAATGGTAGATGAACAAAGTTTTGTGACTATCCCAGAGATCATCACTGGCTTATCAGGTAAAAGGAGAAGAATGGAGTGTTAATTAATTAACAGATGTCATTAACTTCTTGTACCTAATTGAATTAAAATGACAGAGGAGGACATGCATAACTGATTCTACTTCTCTGAATAGACCGAGGCAAAGGCATATTTGCAGTTAAGATACTAAAGTATTAAGTATCTGGGGGTGCAGATAACTCTCCACGCCTCATCCGTAGTGAAGCATCCAACCAAGCGTCTGCATTTTCTGCATTTCCTGCGTCGGACGAGGAGAGCACATCTCTCTCCTTCTGTCCTAGCCACTTTTTACAGAGGCATGATTGAGAGCATTTTAACAAACTGCATCACTGTCTGGCTTGGTGGCAGCAGTGCCTCAGATAGCCAAGAAGATCATAGGAAGCTCGCTTCCTGGTATTCAGGATGCTGCTTATTAGTGCTATGTGCTTAGAGCTCAAAGCTTTATTAGAGACCCCCCACACACCCACTTCATGGTCTGTTTCTGTTGCTCCCTTCTGGGAGAAGGTTTCAAAGTATTTCTAGCAGGACTACCTGATTATGTAATAGCTTTGTTCCCTATGCCATCCGTCTGGTAAACTCGCAAGATTCGTTTTTCTCGCCATGCACATGTATACATAATCCGAACTAGGCTGTTTTGTCTCCCTGTGTCATATAATATATGTGGGTATATGCATAATTCTGTATTTATTTATTTATGTCATATTTACAGTATATAGTGTATATTGGAGGTAGTGAACCTTTTGAGAGCCATATGCAACAAAATTTTATTTTAATGTATGCCAATTAATGTACATTCAAGGTGACAATAAAGTTTTCTATTCTATTCTATTCTATTCCATTCTATTCTCCCTTTTAATAAGACCTAGTCAACTTCTCTTAGGGATTGAACAAGGAATGTTGGCAAAGTAGACAGCTACTGAAAAAGCCCCACCAAATAAACTTGAACTATAGAATTTTGGGCTACAGCAAAATTTCTATAAATCTAAGTCAAAAACTCATTTCTTCAGCTTCTTCATTTTGCAACAACATTAAGAATCTAGATGTGCTTTCTTCTATTTAACTATAAAACCAGTATCCAATGAACAGTCTAATTTATATAAATACGTCAGACAGAACAAAAATGCATAATTTATATTTCTTAAAAACTGTTAATTGATGACATGTAGAAATATAGAAACGATCTGTGCTAAAGGACTGAAATTAGTAAAGAAATGAATGAACCTGAGGTGTTTTCCCTGCATGAATGAAAGATGCCTTCCCAAAACAGGGCCAGTTAATTCTAAATAGCAATGAAAGATCAAACCTGACCTTATAAAGCTAAGTAGTACTTGCCTACTTACCTAAGAATTAATACAATGTAGCAGTTAGTGCTGGAATGAGATCCTTTAAAGAAAGATACACAAAGCTTAATGGTTTACCCATTATCTCAAAGCCTAATCTACTTCAGAGGCTACTATGAGAGTACAATGGGGGAGAAGACAAAGCTCACAAATTTTCCTGGAGATCAAGGACAACTTAAATGTAATAAATATTCCATCAATTCAGTTTTGTACAGATATCTGTAAATGTAGCCTTGCAGGTTGCTACTTCACTTTTGCTGTAATTCCTATAGACTTTAAATAGGGTTGTGCTGTGATCTGTTTTGAAGGCAAAAAGGTATTTCAAAGACCATAATACCTGTCCGCAATTCCTTAAACTAAGACTATCTTCCCAGGATTTTGCAGCAACTGCTGAAGACAAAGCTGTTTTACAGAGTTGCATCTATGTGCTAGGTTCACACCTCTGGGCACTCCAAAGCACTTCTTTGTCTTCAAGTTTATGGCCTGGATAGGCCAACCTTCATAATTTTTTTTTTAAAAAATGTTTTAAATACCTGCCACAGTATTAAAACTAACAAAACTGAGACACGTTTAGAGCAGGAACAGTTCAAGAAAGCAACAAAAAAGTAACTGGCTGAAACTACACTCAATAGTACTTTCTGCACATAAAAACACCCCTGCAAATTCACTGAAAGTTTATCTACTGTTACACTTTGTAAACCCAAACTACAATCTATTAAAATTGATCTTTCAATTTTGTCATGATCTTTTTATGGTTAATTAAATAGTATACAATTCTGTGAATATATTAAATGTTCTAACAGCAAAATTTTTATTCACAAAAGACATGCAATGTGTTATGTTTTCTTTCAAGGCTTTGCATTCCATGCTAAATGAGCCTTTTAGAACAATTTCAAAAGCTATTACACTTACATTCTTCTTCCTATACTCAGAATTACTAAACCATTCTAAAAGTTGGGATTAAATATTATGCTTCATTGACAGAAAATAGAAACCTAAACCAGCAATTCAGATATAATTGTCAATCTCCCCCATTTGCAGATATATTCCTTCAATACTACTAGTCATTACTGTACTTTAGGACTTTTTTTTTTCATTTTAGTCCTTTAAGCTATTCAGTTTTGTGAATATTTCCTATTACAGTCCCCATTTCCTTTAGCTGTAAAATGACTTGCTATTATATTTATGCTAAACATAAAAAAACTGACAGGCTTCTTTGCTATATCATAACATTCATGTTAGAAAGAGTTTTTGGGCATAAGGAAATGAACTATTTGTTAATTGGTTAATTAACAAGGTTTAATTTGGAATCAGACAATTAATCATTTGGACTGAAGATCTTAATTCTCCAAATAATGTTCAATGTTCCTCACACAATTAGCTGAAGAATCAAACTGAGCACACCTTACTCTAACGTTATCTCTAAATATGAATAGCATCAAATATATTACCTGCCTACTGAATTGTCATGTAAACCCATTAAAAAATGCTTGGTATTTGTATATATGTATGTTTGTGTGCGTGTGTACCATATATAATGAGCAGCCACTTCCATGAGCACATATTTATACTATTTCAAACAGCTATATAAGGAATGATTGAAGAAAATAAATACACTTTATTCTTGGTAAATGTGAACATGAGATTTCCCCCACCCCTGTTTTTTTTTTTTTAACATAGGTGAGCAGAAAACTGGGGGTGGCATTCCAGAGACATTTCAGCAAAAGTATCCTAGCTTTCTGATTCCCTGACTGGCCTTCAACCTGGTCTCCGAACGCAATTCAAAGTGTTGGTAATGACCTATAAAGCTCTACATGGCATCGGACCAGGTTACTTACGGGACCGTCTGCTGCCCCATGAATCCCAGCGGCCGGTTAGGGCCCACAGAGTCGGCCTTCTCCAGGTCCCGTCAGCCAGACAGTGTCGCCTGGCGGGGCCTAGGGGAAGAGCCTTCTCTGTTGCGGCCCCGCCCTCTGGAACCAACTTCCCCCGGAGATCCGTGTCGCCCCCACCCTCTCCGCCTTTCCTAAATTACTTAAAACACACCTCTGCCGGCAGGCCTGGGGCAGTTAACATCTTGCCCCAAGCCAGTGTATGTCTGTGTGTATGTTGAATGATTGGGGTTTTTTTTTAAATTAAGGGGTTTTATATACATGTATTTTTATATGTTGATTTCTATTATGTTGTGAGCCGCCCTGAGTTCTCCGGAATAGGGCGGCATAGAAGTCAAATTAATAATAAATAATAATCAACTTAAAATGCCAGCCTTGGCACTCTCTCCCAATGAAACTACTCAACCGTACGTAGTGAAATGGAAATGGTCAACAATGGAAAGACAGACAGAAAGGGATAAACATTCCCCAGGTCTCCCTCAGTAATGGTAGTAGTAGGATTACTTTACCCAGTTAACTATACTTAAAACAAAACAATTCTAAATCATTGAGACAAACAGCAGTAAGGATGAGGAAAGCCCGACTCAGGTGGCTCCAACGATACATTCAAATTCCAAGAACTATTGCTAGCAAGACATCCCATTAAGGACTCCTCCAGTCAAATGAGAACAGAGAGGATTGCCAGCTTTCCCCATTACCCTAATAATCTTCCTCCCACGCTCATTTTCCCGCAAGCCACGACGTGGCTCGCTCCAGTTGGTTTGGACGCGGCCCCGGGTAATGACGAGTTAGAAACCAGACTGAAGTCCAGAAAGGAACCATCTGCTTTTTTCTCAAGAAATCCCCCGAGAAGGGAGTCAGGAGAGACTGGCTCTTCCCTCCCGGTCTGAAAGAGAGCCAGAATGAGCCAGAGGGGCTAGAAACCCACCCACTCTCTCCCGCTGGCCCGGGAATGTCTTGGCGCTCCCCCGCCGTAGAAGGCGAGGAAAAAGCAGCCGGTCTCACCTCCACTTCTCAATGGGGAGGAGGCGGAAAGCAGAAACGTAACAGAGATGGAATCGCGCACTCCCGCACTGCACCGAGGCGAGAGAGCGAGCTTCGCCGCCTTCTCCTCCTCCCCCCCCCCGAAAGATGAAAGGCGGCTTTCCCTCGCTGGAAAGCTCCCGCAAGCCCCGGGCTTTCCCCAGGAAGGGAACGAGCATCCCCCCGCCGCCACACTCTCTCACTCACACACACACATACAGACCCAGCCGCCACTACAGCATACGGCAGCTTTCCCCGGACGCGCTGGACGTCCACGCCCATCATCCGCAGCCATGTTGCCGGGGATGATGGGCGCGACTCACCCACTCTCCCGAAAGGTCGCCCGCTGTCTAGCTTGGGCAGGTTCTCCACGCAGCGCAAAACGCCTGCCCAGACACCAGGATCAGGGAGAGTGGGAGAGACTGAAAGGAAAGTCTCCCGGCAGGCAGGCAGGCAGGCAGGCAGGCAGGCAGGCAGGCAGGCAGGCAGGCAGGCAGGCAGGCAGGCAGGCGCCACTTCTCAACTGGGGAAAGCGGCCGGGGAACCAGAGGAACGCCAGAGGACGGCGGGCGAGCCGGAGAGGAAGCTCTTTCTCGCCCGCCTGGGTGAGAAACTAGTTCTCCCTGGACACGCGCACACCCACGAACACACACACACACACGCCACGCCGAAGAGCAGAGTTGAGAGCCTCCGGGTGAGCCGGAGAGGCTCAGGCGGAAACGCCGGCTGGAGAAGAGTCCATCCGCCCCGGAGAGTCGGGACAGCAAAGGCAGCGGTCCACCCGCCTGCCTGACCAGCCCACGACGGCGCCCGGGGAGCCAGCGGCTCGCTCCACGTCCCGCTTACCTTCCTGCCGCCTCCGGCCAGCGCGGCGCTTCCCCCGGAGTACATGTAGTAGGCGATCCCCAGCACCCAGAGGAAAGCGAAGCAGAGCAGCAGCCGAGACCTGCGCCGCATTATTCTCCCGCCCGCCCAACGCTGAGCAGTGGCACCAGCCGCCGCCAGGCCAGCAGGAAACGGGCGGCAGCCTCTGCCGCTACCTCCACCGCCGCCGCCCGCCGCCGCCGCGCAGGGTCAGGGGGCAGAGGGCGAGCGCCCACCCCCTGGCCAATCGCGAGCCGCGCCGCTCCGCCTCCCAGGGGCGGGGGCGGGGCGAAGAACGTCGTCCGGATTGCCGCACGTTAAGCCTCCTGGGGTCCCTCCGGTTTGTCCGCGATGGGCTGAGCCGGCTGCGGGCGCGGGAAAGTAGGCAGCTGGCACCCTTGCCTGGAAGTTCCGCCAGGCTGCTGCTTCTGCGGTTGGGAGGTGGGGGAACCCATCTTCCCGTTGCAATTTCCAAAATGCCCTTCCAAATAGGCGCGAGCAAAGCGGGGTACTGGAATCTCTTGGGTTGGGGGTGGGGAGGGGGGGGTGGAAACCAAATTTGGATTTCAGCAACGTGGCTTCAAACCTCGCCTCTCGCATCGAACGGGAGCTCCTCCTCGGGTCTTGATCCCTAAGGTCGGAGAAAATGAAGTGTAGCCGAACTTTCTACGAGCGAGATTGTAAGATCTGTAAGAACTGGTGTAACGCGTGTTTTCCCCACTGAGTTTTTAAATGTCAAGGAAATCGTTTTAGGAGCTGCAGGGAGAAGTTGCAGGATATCCTGATGAGATTTGCCCTGAACACTGCAGGATCTAATTATTTCCAAGCATACTTGTTTAGGATTGTACTGTTCCTAACTGCTTACTCGTGGCAAGGATGGATGGAATATCCCGGACAGGAGCACAGATCTGCAAACTGCCCTCATCAATGGTTCTGTGCAAAGATTTGAGCATATAGGAAGGCAATTACTAATGAAGGGGCCTTATGCCACTTCCCACCTGATTTCATAAATTGACAAATTTGGTTGTGGGTTAATATTTGATATTCTGACAGGTTTAGTTATTCTGGGGATGTTATGAAAAAATAATACAGTTATTGGGCTGTATTTATTAGAATGATAAAGAAGCATAAGGAATGCCCTATAAAAAATTCATAATAGCCTATCTTTATTTTTGTACATCAAAGCTACTAATGCCAGTGTGTGCCAGTGAAGCATAATGTTGTGCCAACAAGGGAAAAAATATACACTGGCTAGTGTCATTGCACTAGAAATAAGTAGCATATAACAAGGATAGGTAGATGAGCGAGATTCACAGTAACAGGAATAATATGGGGAAAAAACAGTATGGACAGTCAATTGAGATAAGACACTCTTTGGAATTTCCTAACACTCATATTTTTTAAAAAATGAAATGAATAAGACCCAATAGTTTAATTCATTGTAGTTGTGATTGGTTTTCTATCTCTATATGGTACTTGGAAGGGGCATGAGGGAGAAATTGAACAATATGATATTGCCTGCCTTTACTGCATCAGTTGGCCCATGGGAAACATGTGGACACACTCCATATAATGCCTACCCTGTAATATGAATGAGTTTCCCATATGCCCATGTGGGATCTTCATTGAATGCAAATTGTCCAAAACAGAAAGGATATGGAGCTGAATGAATTTATCATGGCTTCATGAAACTTTAAATAATAGGTTATAGCAAATATAAGGAATCTTAATTCCTAAGATTTCCCCATTTCCCATGTGTGGTCCTGAATCATTTGATCTCATCATTTTTCCTTATCCCAAACCAACCTCTACAAATTGGGTCACCTAAGGAATTCATACCACAGAAGGTTTGGAGGGGGGTTTGTGTGTGTGTGTGTGTGTGTGTGTGTGTGTGTGTGTGTGTGTAATTTTTGGTCATTCAAAGAGATGATAGATGATTCCAAAGAAATTTTGTTTTGTTTTACCTGGTGGAAAGGGAAAAAAGTGTTCCATGTTTATCACTGAATCTGCCATTGGAGATTCTTCAGATTGTTGCTTATGAATAGTTTGGAGATGAAGAAACTGCTTGGAGAGTGTTACTTTCTACCTTGCTAAATATAACTGATGGTGTTCCTGTGTGCCCACAGTATTCTTCCTATCTACTCTGTGAGTTTTTTATACCAATATTTTAAAGCAACAGCTTTAAAATTTTGAAAAACCTGGCCAGTTGGTCACATAACTCTATGGAAATGAAGTCCTCTCAAATGTTTATTCTGAAGGACTATTGTCAATACTATCTATTTTGTCTCACTGTTGTGGGATACAATTAAATGAGTTATATAGTTAGAGGACATAGCTATTTTGACAAACAGTTAAAATTGAATTGTTTCCTATATACTATACTGGCCCAGTCAGATAAAAAAAAAAATTCCAGGATGAACCGTGTAACAAATAGCTGCCCTGTATAATTTTTTTATTATGCTATTTCTTCCTCTTCTCCCTCCCCCTCTGCCAGGAGCCTTGCCCTGAAAAGGGAAGGCCAACGCACAGAAACATGCTTGTATTAATAGTTTATTGGAATTAATTGCTTGTATATCTCATTTACAAAAATAATTGAGCCCCGAATCATTCCCTTTCTTATATATATGAAAAAAATATAAACACATGCACATGTAATGCACATTGTGAGGAAAGAAGGAAGGAGGGGAAAGATAAGGTAGGAAGAGATGAGGTACATTTTGAGAAGGGAGGGAAAGATGAGATACATGACATGACATGAAAGAGTAGCAGCTTTGGGAAAGATAGGAAAGGATAGAAAAGAAAAAAGTTAAGCAAGAGTGGAAATGAAGTAACTGACATGAAGGGAAAGAAAAGGTAAGACCGAAACCAGTTTAAATGTTACATAAGTTTAAATTCATTGGACAAACAGCTCATCCCAAGGAGCAGCTAATCTGATTAATCTCTCCCTAGCTTTGCACTAGGGAGATTTGACCAGCTACGTGGCATTGTTTTTTCTTTCATAATTTGTACTTCTTTTAAATTATAATTTAATGTAAATTTTAAATCTTTCATCCATGTATTTTCCCATTGTTCAATCATTAAATTATATCCAAAATTCTTTGCCCACTGAACCATACAATGCTTTATATACTCATTCTCCAAGTTCAGTTTCAATAGCAGTTTATAAAGCTTTGCAATAATATGTCCATCATTACAGACAATAGAATTTCCAGTTCATTTTTTACAAAATCAAATCTATAGCTTTTTAAATCTAATTTAAACCTTCCAATTGTAAATATGTAAACCAATGTAAACAATGTCCTTCTAATTCTAAATTTGGTAAACCCAAACCTCCTCTTTCCTTAGTATCTTGCAATAAGTTACATCTAATTCTTGGGGGGTTTGCCATATAAACTTAGATATGTCCATCTGCCATTGTTTAAATGCAGTATCAGTTATAAATATTGGTAGAGTATGAAACAGAAAAGGTATCTTTGATAAGATATCTAAATTACAGAGGTTCTACCCAATAAAGATAGTTACAAATTGTGCCATCTTAATAAGCCTTTTTTAATATCATTCCAAAGAGGCACAAAGTTATTTTGAAACTGTTTAGAATCTGTATTTCTCAATGTAACCCCCAAGTATTTTACCTTTTTCTCCATCTTAAAGCCCAGCTAAGAATTTGAGTCATATCCTTAAAAGCATTCTTGTTTTCTGTTTATTTTAAAGCCCACTAAAGCTCCAAACTCATTTAGGTTTTTCATCAAATATTCTTTACCGAAATCCGTTTAAATGTTACATAAGTTTAGATTCATTAGACAAACAGCTCATCCCAAGAAGCAGCTAATCTGATTAATCTCTCCCTAGCTTTGCCCTAGGGAGATTTGACCAACTGCATAACATTGTTTTCTTTTTAACAATTCTCTATTTTTCTTTTCCAGAATGTAAGCAAAAGTTTATACACTACTACAGCTGGATATCAATTTTTCTAGATTAAGTCAGATCCTGGCTATCTACATGGTTAGGGCAAATCTTATTTTCAATATACTACTCTGCTCTTGTCACACTTTCTGGTAATTTGGCTTTCATCTAACTGACTATGATGCTTAGACAAGTTTGAGCTTCTTTTTGGGAGGGGGAATTAGCTGTCCTGGATTTTCATGTTTTTGTAACAAGAGGCCATGCTCAGAGTGATGCCTCTGAAAATCCAAGGCCATGTCCTGAATTGTAAATCAAGTTGTTATTCTTTCTCTTTTCCTTCTTTCTCTGTCCATTGTTTTTAACACATTGATCTCCTTGAGATTGGAAAATCCTGCTAAACCAACTGGAGAGCTGAGTCCTACTGTTACAATGCTTTGTAATTCAAGATAATAGACCCAAACATTTTCAGCCAAGCTGGAGTTTTTAAGAATGAGATCACTGCACTTTTTGCTGGATCACTACAATGTTTCTGTCGGGTTTTTTTACAATGTTATTGTTTAACAGAGCTGATTACAACCATGTAATGTTCTTTTAGTGACAATAACAAATGGGGGGGGAGATACATGGAAGTAAACAAAATATGTGCACAATAATATAAGGATGCATCCAGATACAGGATTTCTTATGCAACCAATCATAGTTCCTTTGCTGAAAACTAAAAGCAAGAATTACCACTGATTGTTCTCTCTTTGGTATCTGCTATTTTGCTATCTATATCTCATGATTTGTCTGCAAAATGGACATGACATGCAGCAAAATCTTGATAAAACAAACTCCCATTTAACAAGCAGGTGAAGAAAGTAGCCTTCCCACAACAGCAGAGATAAGATGGCCACAATGGCACTGAGCTCATGACCAGGAGGCCCGAGGCTTACTTTCATGGATGCACATAGTGACTGATAGGCTTCTTACATGAATACACCTTTGTTAATTAGTACATGAATAATATCTTTAGTATTAAGGAATATCCATTGACTCAAATAGTTTGCTAAATCAGGGTTTTGCTGTATATGTGTCTCTTTTAAAATATGTTTTTAAAGTAAGCTTTTGCCTTTTAGGTTGCCAGATTATGATGTCAGAGAATGACCACTGTGTAGTCTCTCTGGTAAGATTGGGTGCTGTTAAGATTGTAGCTTGTTGGCATTGCTCTTACTTAATTAACAAAAGCAATAGAAGTAGGTTGGAACGATGGCCAGAGAGAAGGGATCTGGCATGGAAACGTAGGAATCACAGCCTTGCCACAGTCTTGTCTTAAAACAGCCCCATGTTAATCTGACACACATTCACCTATTGTGGAGTAACTGAAACCTGGCCAACCATGCAACATTTAATAGTAAGATTGGACTCAAGTGTGCAGTGGACTGATCAGCCTTGAGACCTTATTCAATGTGCTAAGAGTTGAATTGATTTCTCAACTATGTTGGTAGGACCAGTAAAGAAATGCACCATCCCATGAGCACAAGAGAAAGCAAGTTAAGCCATTTTTATGACTACAGTATTACAAAGTGCCTTTTCCCACAAGATGTTGGGAGCAAAAGCCATCTCCTGCTTCTGCCCTTGGCTGGACAGAGTCAATGTAGCTCAAAAATTGTTTTTGTGGCTAGCTGGCATACATGGGCATGAAGAGGCAATTAATAGGACATTGTCCCCACAACCCCAAGCAGAGCCAGGAGCAGTGAACAAACAACTATTGTTCCTCCAGCCTTAGGAAGAATAACAATAAACACTTCTCCAGAGGAGCCATTTGTGATGCTCCAGTGTCTTTATTTATTAATCATTTACACAGGCTGCCAAATCCCTAAGGATTTGATAATGTACACAATAAACAAATGTAAAAGAAACATCTGCAAACTAATGAAAACATAGCTTGTTGGAGTTGCATTGTGGCCATCCCAGTGCGAAAACCCAAGTAGATCATCAATCTTAATTGAGCAGAGTTCCCCATATGCATCTGTGCATAATGATCTATAGACCTCAACTGTAAAGTAGATCTGGACATTTTCTTCTTGATTGATTGAGTTCGCATGTTGCACGAATTTGGAATATACCATAGTTTAGTATAATATGTAGACCCAGACAATGTGCCTGCAAAGATTCCCCCCTCAAAACTGTCTTTGCACTTACCTTAGATGTTTCTAGAATGATTATTATGATCACTTTTCTGCCCAGGCTTCCCTCATTTGTTGCCCTCCAGCGTTGTGAACTATGATCTCCAGTCCAGATATGTCCCAGGGCTAAGCACCTAGAAAATGTTCAAGCAGGAAAAGAGTGTTTTTATATGATGGCTAAATATGCTTATTGAATGTTAAATGGTGACCATAATTCATTGATATGCAGTCAATTTACATGATGAGTAATTAGGAAATTCCCTAATGTACTGGTATGAGGGAAGCTATACATTTGCAAACTACAGTATAAATTTGCTTTCAGTTTTGAATGTGAGAGTTTCATGGCATTAGCTGGAATACCAATAGGATATTTCGAATATGCAGGCAGAACTTTAGCCATTGACTTGTTGAAGGTCTTAGGTTCTCCTTGCTTTGAAGTTTCAGAAGCCTTTGTTTGCAGAATTCCACTTTAGCACAGAATTATTATTATTCTTTTAAAGATATGTGGGCCTTCTGATTAGCAGTCACTTAATTACTCTGAAGCCACTTGGGCTGAAGGTCACATTTTTGAAAGAGAAAACCGAATGTGTCCCAAGGGCAAGAATGCACCCATGTTCTGCTTTGGAGACCCAATTTTCATTCTTCTGAGCATAATCACCAAATGCAGACTGCTAATATTCTCTCTGGAAATAAATGACTCAGTTATTGCTGGCTGCTTATCAAAATTAGTTTTGTTGCTAAGAAAATGGACTGTATGGTATTAGGCAACAGGGGAAAAAAACAAGCATGTTTCTCAGATGTGACCTACTTACATGTCAATAGTTCAGCTCTAATTTTTTTTAGCAATAAATACTATGAATTGAGCATATTCTGTTCTTCTTCATTCCTTGCTTTTATAGGATTGATTGTCGGCCACAATTTTACGCATCATGATCTAAGGCTGTGTTTCTCAACTCAGCAACTTTAAGATGAATGGACTTCAGCTCCCAGAGTTCTCCATCCAATATACTAGGAGTTGAAGTCCACACATCATAAAGGTGTTGAGTCTGAGAAATGCTAAGACAAATTCCTGCCTTCATTCAGACAGATAATATTCTTAGCTTTAAAGTTCTGTCTGAAAGCCTTTACCCAGGCAGTAACTCACTCAGCCAAATTTTATCAGTGGTTTTGGCAGTGTCCTATCCCACTAACTGGGTCAGAATTGCATAGCCCCCATGCTACCTCCAAAGAGCCTGAAGTTCCCTCATAAACCTTTATTTAGTGGGAGCTTTTGCACTGCTCCCTGACTAACAAGCTTGGCCAATACACAATGGTAGGCAAAGCTTGGCCTCTGCAAACAAATCATCTTCAGTTAGAGAGCTTTGCAAATAGAGAGACTTGCTTTTTTAGCCATATTTTCTCTCCAGCTCTGTGGGCTTTTTGTTTTGTTTTTGTTTGGTTTGGTTTTGGAGACTCATTAAGTAGTGTTCAAGGGTACTTCGGTATGACTGAGTTAAATAAGCTGAACCCTGCAAATGATCGCATCTGGAAATAATAAGAGTTCCAAGGCTAAACACCTAAAAGTGTTCAAGCGGGAAAAGGATGTTTTTATATGAATGCTAAACATGCCTATTGAGTGTTAAATGATGACCAATAACTCAGTGATATGCATCGAGGAAGTCAATTTACATGATGAGTAATTAGGAAATTCCCTGAAATATGAGGAGATATTTAACCTTCCATCAACTAGCTGACTGGGTCAATTCCATCTTGTTGCGCCCCTCCCCATGCCAGTTCAGATGTGTTGTGGATGCTGTAGTGTTTTGTCCTAGAAGAAAGACTAAATCCTTTTTGGCTTCTATAACTACCAGCTTCTCTTCATTTCTCTTCTTTCACCACGATACTCCATCATGTCTCCTTTTCATCTCGCTACTTCCACTTTGCTAAACTTCTTACTTTTGCCATGATACGTGAGTCCTTCTCCTCCTTTCTTTCCTATACCTTCCCCCTGTAGCTATTTCCTTCTTCACAGCTCATCCCCACATTCAGCTTATATTCTGATCTTTCTGTGGACGATTGGGAGTGGCTTTGTGGAGCACAAAATTTATTATAGTATTATTAGATTATGTTAGATTCTCTCAAAGCATATGGTGCCATCGCTTCAAATTCAGCCTGACAATAACAACTATGTAAGAGAGAATGGCTAACTTAAATCATAGAATCATAGGGCTAGAAGGGATCTTGGAGGTTTTCTAGTCCAACCCAAGGTAGGAGTCCTTATACCAGCTCAGACAAATGGCTGCCCTATCTTTTTTTGAAAACCTCCAGTGATGGAGCACCCAGAACTCTGGGAGGCAGGCTGCTCCATTGATTAATCATTCTATCAGGAATTTCCTCCTTATTTCCAGGTTGAATCTCCCTTTGACGAGCTTCCACACATGGCTTTTTGTCCTGGCTTCAGGTACTATGGAGAATAAATCAATGCCCTCTTACCTGGCTGAGCCCTTAAGTATTGAAAGACTGCTATTATGTCTCTCCTGAGCCTTCTCTTTATTAGGAAAAACATACCTAGTTCCCTAAGGTATTCATCATATGATTTAGCTTCCAGACCCCTTAACATCTTTATCACCAGGGAAGTTTTAAGAAGGGATAGGAGTTTGAATCTGGCCTCCCCAGTCACAGTCCATCACCACTACACCGCTACACTGTCTCCATAATGAAGAAAGCATATTGTCAACCAGCAGTTTCAGTTTCCAAAATTCCCAGAGAATGTGGCTAACCCATTGATCCGATATATTGGGAAAGGGGCAATTAAGGGAAGGCTGATTTATTTTTTCACTCCATGCCATGTATCAGTCCTTCATAGCTGCTTCTAGCAAAAAAAAAAAAAGTAAAGATGACTGATACGCATTTATACATCTCCTATACCGCTTCTACCCTCACTATTCTCTTGCAACCATAATATGGTTAGTTCCATTTTGGCATTGTGCATTCTATGAATTACAACACTGCGGATCATACATCATGACTTATGACTTATGTGTGATTTAGGCTGTAATGGCTGTTCTTCAAAATCTAGATATAAACAAACTTTGCCTTAGGGTAGGCTGCAAATCCAGTCCAAAAATCCACAGACTCACCAGGGGCTTCATTGCTGATAGGCTGTACACTTCCTCATATTGTTTTAACATAATTGATTTATATTTTTATGTTTTTTTACACTTTTTATATTTTATATAAACCTTTAAAATGTTTTTGTGTATGTATATATATAATTATAAATATATTTTATATTGTATAACACATTTTATATTTTATACATTTTTGTATATTTTATTTTGTTTTGTTTTATTTACATTTTTGAGATATTTCCTTTTGTACCACAGAGATCAGGAAAATAGAATAGGTATCCATCTCAAACTAAGCTTGCTTGCAGAGTTCAAATATAAAGAACAACAATAATTTAAGGAAGAACCAAAGTGAATGGGTGAAGTGAGTCATACATGGAATTTCTGAATCTCATTAGTCAGTCTTGAGTTTCATGCATTCTAGTTACGTAACAAGGAAAAGATTTATTTTGATAAATGGCATTAATGGCCTAAGCTACAAAGTCAGACAAGGTGAGATTAAATAATATATTCAGTGATAAAAAGTAGGATTGCCAGACCTGTGAAGAAGAACAATAATTCTTTATGAACTGTGACTGGACTGCAAATATATCTAGTTCTAGTTTATTATTTTTCCCCATCTCAAATATCTACCATGTCTACTGTGCAACATTTAGAGATCTAATGGAGCTTGTCAGAACAATATAAGGGACATCAACAAATGGAAATCATTTCTCACACACCTTTAGGTACATAAAGCTTCCTTAATAGATTTTCTTGATTGTTTGATGGACTGATTGTAATTTCATGCCAGCAGACTTCAAACAATTCCCAGCCATGTACAAAATGCCTAAAGCAATATCAAATCAAGAAAACAATAAAATAAAATGCAACTAATAGAAATCACAGAAAGTAAAAGTTTCATTTTATTATCCATGGACCACATGCAGCAAATGCATCTCTACTACACACCTGGGTTGGCTGGTGAGCAAAATAGAGCAGGGGTGTCAAACTTGCAATGTCACGTGATGTGTCACGACATATCACGACTTTTTTGCCATTGCCGGCAATGGGGTGGGCGCGATTTCGCTATGATGTATCCAGCCCGCGGGCCTGAAATAGGGTGTCTACATACCCCTGAAATAGGGTGTCTACATCACTTCAGTGGCCTAGAAGTAGCTAACTTCTCATCCAAATGAAAGGGAGATACTTTGTTCTTATCCAGAGGGATCCTTCAAACCAGAAGCAAAAAAGAAAATTTAAAAGAAATCAGAGGTGCTTGTAGAATCATGATGTGTCAGTATGCTGCATAAACCTCTGAGTTAATAGGGTAGACCAACAATTTGTTACTTGGCAGGTATTCTTTACTTAAGAGGTCCTAGCTTGTATAACGTAGACTAAAACTGAGGTTTGGTTGCATTTCCAGAATAGGCCAAAAGTGTCTTCACCAGCAAGTGCTACCACAGGCGCAGGCACAGGCACACTACAGTACAGCTGATAAGTTTGTTCATGGGGTGTTTGTTTTTTTTAAACCAAGTATTAAGTTTCAAACAAAGATAACATTCAAAGTACTGTACCCAAAACAAAAGATTTAAAAAGACATGGGATTTGTTTTTTCAAGTCACAGAACATTACAAACTAGCTAATAGTTCATTGAAACTTGCAGCTTGAAGCATTCGTACGCCCCAGAGGCTAAAACATCCATGCTATGGTAACATATCAACCACAAAAATAAGCAATGTAAAAGATAGCTTAGCTTTGAACACCATCCTGAAAGCATTAAAGGCTGGGGAGGCTCTTCTGTTCTCCCAGAGCAGGGGTGTCAAATTCAATTTCACTGAGGGCCGCATCAGTATTGCGGTTGCCCTGGGGGGGCAGGTGGGTGTGGTCAGAGTGGGTGCAGCCTACTGGGTGGGTGTGGATGGAGTGGGTGTGGCCTACTGGGTGGGCGTAGCCATTTCTACATCATCTGCCCCACTCCTGAGGGTCTCTGGCAGAAGGGTGTGGGACCGGGGCAAGTGCCAAGGCATGGTCCACCGGGTCAAGTGTCAAGATGGCCACCACAAAATTGTACATTGGCTCCCAGCTGGCCTGGGCCAGGGCCATGGCGAAATGGCTGCAGCAACTCAATTTCACTGAGGGCTGCATCAGCATTGTGGTTGCCCTGGGGGGGTGGGTGTGGCCAGAGGGTGCAGCCTACTGGGTGGGCGTGGATGGAGTGGGTGTGGCCTACTGGGTGGGCGTGGCCAGTTCTACATCATATGTCCCACTCCTGAGAGTCTCTGGCAGAAGGTTGTGGGACTGGGGCAAGTGCCAAGGCATGGTCCACTGGGGCAAGTGCCAAGATGGCCACCACAAAATTGTACATTGGCTCCCGGCTGGCCTGGGCCAGGGTCAGGGCCAAGGCAGTGGGGACCGTTCCCTCACTGTTTCCAGGATGGCTTTGCAGGCCACATGAAACCACTTCGCGGGCCGCTTCCGGCCCCCGGGCGTTGTGTTTGACATGTCTGTCCCAGAGGCTATTCTGAAGCAGTAGCTGAGAAGTAGCACTTCTTATCTTTGGCTTCCTTTATGAAAACAACCACAGTTTGCTGGGCTCACATATTATGGTAAGCCACAACCCATAATTTATAAATAATATTGGCTGGATTCACACAGCCCCCTAAGACTACCCTAAACAAATCCTATTAACAGTGTCAAGGTTCCGACTAATGAAACACTTCAAAGAACTTTCAGGCATGTCTATCCTAAAGCCTTTATTACAGTGTTACAAATTGACGGCACATCATGGATGTTTTATGCCAGAATCTGACTTCCTCTTGCTAGCATCTAACTTTTCTTGCTAAGCCCCTCTCTTATGGCATATTGTCAAAGCAAAAATATACAGTATTTGCAGCATTGACACTTAGCATGATACGTAAAACCAGGCCCTATTGATGATATTCATTGCAGATAATTGCCCTCTGTTTCTGGTTGGTCATTTCTTTTGTAACAATACCAATTTTGAGAGAAGAGAGATACCCACCCTTGTCCCATCTGAACACTACCGATGCTGGCTAAATGATTGCCTAAAACATGATGGGCCAATTACCATCTCTCCCCCCTCTGCATTTGCAGGTTGAATAGTGAACCATAGAACTAGTTTCTTCTTTCTGATGGATTCTGCTCTGATCAAGAAAAAAAATGCATTTTATTTTTTAAAATTAAGATTGTGATTCCAAAATTCATTAAGTGAGACGGAAAAGAGCTCTCTTCTGGAGCTACCTTAGAATACACATTATTAGGATAGGTTTGACCTTCCGAATGATCTTCTTTGTCTGTGATTACAATAATTGCTTAAAGAGTTCTTGAGATGATAATCAGCTCTTTCCATGCAAACATTATTTGATATAATTGACAGAGGAAGTGTTACATCAGTGAATGAAGCATACTGAATCAAACTAACAGAATATAAATGTCAAATTATAGGGGAATTGTAGAAATACTCTGCCTGCTGACAGAGAAAGTGACATTGAGTTAAGAAGTCAGCACACACTTCTCTGTGTGTTGTGTTTTTCTTTTTCTTTTAATTCAGCTCCTGGTCATATTCTGGTTCCAAACAGTTCATTGCCCAGTATACGATACCTCTGGAGTCATTTCAGCAAACAGTTTACATGGAGCAACTTAAATACAATTTACACTAGATTGCTAATTCATAAAAATAGGATGAGCAAATTAAGAGGTCTAATATTACAACTGAAGTCTCAGTTCTGAAGTTCGTTGACCATAAAATAAGCGTGAAATAAAAATATAACATTCACAATCAAGTAATATATGGATGTAGTGAATTCCAACCTTACGTTTTAAGGAGCATACTCTACCCATTTTCCTGTATCTCAGTGTTTTAAAAGAGAGATCACAGCAGAGTACATCTTGCATATGCAGAAGTTCCAGAATTTGTTCCTGCCATCTCCGTTATAAGAGTCATGAGAAACTTCTGAGACATGTGAGAAGTGCTATCTGAGTGAACATTATTGGATAAACAAGTTATCTGACTTGTATAAAGCAACATCATATTTGCAAAATAATAGCAGTAATACAAAATCCATTCCAGTTGGGATTCAGACCTAGGCATGAGACAGAAACTGGTCACTCTTGTGGGTGACCTGTAGTGAGAACCTACATGGGATTGGTGCAGTATTCTGGCCTTGTTAGATCTCTCAGTGGCTTTCTACGCTATAGACCAGCGGTTCTCAACCTTTTTCAGGCCGCGACCCCGACCTGCGCCATGCATGCGCAGCGTGACCCCGACCTGCACCGCGCATGCGCGGTGCGACGGCCCGCACCACGCATGCGCGGTGCGACGGCCTGCATCGCGCATGCGCGGTGCTACCCCGCGCATGCACGGTGCTGCCCCCTGCGCCAGCCAAGGGGAAAAGGGGAAAAAATGGCGGACTGCGTTGTTTGGTGACCCCCATGAAATGGTCGTTTGACCCCAAATGGGGTCGCGACCCACAGGTTGAGAACCACTGCTATAGACCATAGTTTTATGCTGCCTGTGAAAGTTAGGAATTCTGCAGTGGTTCCACTCCTTCCTAAGCAGGTTTTTGGTGCTGGTAGAAGAGGGAAAAATGCCTTTCTTGTGAAATACCATTTCAGTGTTAAGTAAGCAAGAATTCAGACCTTTTAACATCTATGTGAAGCTATTGGGAGAGGTTCTGTATCAGTTTGATATATATTTCCACCATGAGCTGAGCAGATAATATGTTGGAAGTCTTGATCCACTGCCTAAAGTTTTCGATGGACTGGAGACTCAGACTGAATCCTAGCAAGGTAGATGTTGCACTCCTTTAGATGTAAAGGATGTCCCATCTATAGGTATGAATGGGCATATACTTCTCTGGAAAAAGTAAGTGCACAATTTGAGGCTGCTCCTGGACTCCCAGCTCCTGCTAAAGCCCCAGACAGAAGAGACTGTCTGGAATTGGAACAACTCACTGCGGCCATCTTGCCATGGCCATCTCGCTCTGGCCAACTGGCCATGGGACAACTTGCAGAGGGACAATACCATGTGGGATAATTCAATACGATAAATGTTATCTGCCACTGTTTCTTTGACATTATTTCCATTGCCAAAGTCATGTCAGGATGGCCATGGCGAAATGGCTGCGGCAAGTTGGCTGCAGTGAAATGGCCATGGCAAGATGGCTGTGGTAAATTGTCCTAGACCCAAGCTGTGACCAGTTTTAGCTGGTTTATCAGTTGCAACCGTTCCTAGATCAGGGCATGCTGAATCCATCTCAACATCCTTGTAAGTTCTCCATCAGACTATGGCAAATCACTCTGTATAAAGTTGCTCACTGAAGATGACCTGGAAGCTATAACTATGGCAAAATACAGCTGCTTGCTTGCTGACTGGGGGAAAGCAGCTTAGCAGAATAACATCTATTTTGTAGAAGTTGCCCTAATTGTCAATTCAACACGCTGGTTTTGGCTTTATGGCACATATCTTTGTTACCTTTAGGCAGTGGTGGAATTCAGCCGTGTCGCACCAGTTTGGCAGAAACAGTAGCTAATTTTTTGTTGTCCAGGCCCAGAATGGACTTCCGGAAGCGGCATCCACACAGAGAACCAGTTGTTCACATATTTGAATCCCACCATTGCCTTTAGGACTATCCACTCTAGGATTTATTGCCCATCTAATATATTTTAGCAAGAGTTAATCTCAGAAGATTACTTTTGTAGTAGTAGACACCTTCCTCTGGAACAGCTTGCCTTCTAGAGTCAGAATGACCCCAGCCCTGTTCACAACTAGGAAGACAACAAAAATTGTGCAGTTTAACAGGGCATTGGGTGAAGTGAATCCACAGTAAGCAAACAGCAGCATAACACTATAGTGAAATATTGATGGTTTTATTTATGTTATTTATGGTTTTGCAATACTGCCTTTTTTTTCTTAACAAATGGCGTGTTTTAAAGATAGTATAGAAAAAGCATGATTGATGCTTTTTGATGACGATAAAGAATGATTATCCATAAAATATTGTAAATAAGATCATTTGATCCACAGTGAAAAATTCACCTGGAGCTTACCTAGAAGTCTGACCTTTTCAGAAATATGGAATAGATATCTCCACGGAAGAACATACATTATGTCTTTTTTAAAAGGGCAGGTTATTTTGATGTAAATAAAAATAGATATGATATGTAAATCTATCACAACAATGCATATTTCCTATAAAAGGGGCAAACAACCATGAGATAAGTTAGCACAGGCAAGTAGCAAAGCATTATGGAAACTGGCCCCAAACAGTGGAGGGTAGCATGCTCTTTGCACCTCCATTACTATATTAGCAGTGGGCACCATTTGATTATTTCTATTTTATTAAAGTTAATTCCCCAGAGTCTCTGGGAGTTGGGCAGCATATAAATTTAATATAGTATGGTTAGTCCCGTGTAATGGATTGTCACAAGGTCAACCAAATGTATAGACTGGATTTGGTATTTTTATCCACTTATTTATTTATTGTTAAACTTGTATGCTGCCATCTCATCAGAGTCTCTCTAGACATAAAATTAAAATGCACTGTAAAACATTAAAACAATAAATAGAGATCTTAGAGATTTAAAGATTTAAAATTCAGTAAATATAAAACTGACAAGTCTTTTCCTAGGATCTTTAGGTTCTTTATTTTCTATTACTTTGTCTATTTTGTGTCTTAACAGTTATCAGGTCTGAACAACCAAACACACACACATACAGATTTTGTGCTAACTACTTTATTATGTTCTGCCTGTGATACAAGACTCTTCCCAGTCTGGCAGTCTACTCCTGGGAACAATTAGATAAGGCTTCAAGGAACTTAGGGGGCATCAGCCCTAACTGGCAGCGATTCCAAGCTAGTTTCATACTTATATCGCTTCCCTGCCAGGCTAGATGTTTCCCAACATCAATTCTTGCTTGAAGGCAAAAATATTTCTTGAAGATATTCCAATATACCATTGTTGCTACTTTGTCATGCAGATTGTAGACAATCTATGCAATTTTGAAGTAGCTAAGTGGTCCATGTTTCTTCAGCTTCTTTGCAGAAATAAAATGAGAGGAATGACTAGTAATCACTACAGTTTACAGAGTGCAGAGAGGAACAAGTGGAAATTACTATTGGTTACAGAGTCTAGGGACCGGTAATCAGCCAAATGTTTGCTCTTAACCAAAAGGTCAGAAGCATTACCTGTGTTTCCCTGAAAATAAGACCTGGTCTTTTTTGTTTTTTCCCTCCAAAAGAGGCAACAGGTCTTATTTTTGGGAGGAGTCTTTTTCACTCATCACCAGCACTGACAGCCCTGGCCCACTTCTTTTGTGGTCGAAGTAGCAGCTTCATTCTGCAGCTCACAATGGAGCTCGGGCCTGCATTTCGCAGTCAGGTCTTTCTGGAAGGCCTCTGCAGCTGATAACTGACAATGGATTCAGTCCATAGCTCAGTTCTCGGCTGCAGTGGCCTTCCGGAAAGGCCTGTGACTGCATAATGCAGGCCTGTGGACACCGGAGAAGAAGTGGGCCAGTGAGGAGAGGCATGGCTGTAAAGGTAAGTGGCTGTGGAGCACGTGGGGCAACTCCACCCCCCCACTCCCACCCTAGCTTGATATTTAGGTGTGTGCCTTGCCCCAAAACTAGGGCTTATTTTTTGGGGTAGGTCTTACTTTCAGGGAAACACAGTAGCTAGAGAGGAAGAAACATTTTGTACTTCCCCTTTGATAAATCCTTGTAGGTAAACTTAAAGGATTTACTTTGTGGAAACTGGTCTCCAGGAAGAATTGTGCAGCCCAGAACTGATATTGTGAGCTGGGTCAGTGCTTCTCCCTTTCCAAATACAACTACAGGTTCCATAGATCTGTTAGGTATCCTAGCAGGTTATTCTTTGGAATAGGAAGCAATACATGTGTGAGGCACTACAGACTCTGAATCTGAGTTAGTACTTAATTCTTACATGTATGAGCTCCACTTAATTTGTGATTGTTCCAGTCTCAAATGTCATTGAGAATGGTACTGCTTCATTTCCCAAGAAAATATTTTGGACCAGTCTCCCTTCCCTATACTTAGTTGATGTTTTGAGAAGGGAAGCTTAACAGAGCACTCATATTCAAAGAAACAGATTCTCTACAGCAGGGGTTCTCAACCTTGGCAATTTTAAGGCATGTAGACTTCAACTCCCAGAATTCCACAGCCAGCATTGCTGGCTGTGGAATTCTGGGAGTTGAAGTCCACATGCCTTAAAATTGTCAAGGTTGAGAAACACTGCTCTACAGTATTTCCCTTCCTGTCAGTATTTAGCCAGTTCCAGGAGTCTTCCATCAATACTCAGGCAGACTTAGATAAATGCTATCATAGCCTTGACAAATTTTGATTGAGAACCTCTCTTTGAAGTCATTAGCTATGCCTTTTTCATTTCAGATCACTTCCTGAGCCAGCCACTAAAAGCTGCATATTCTGGCATGCTCTGTCCTAGGTCATGGATGTCATAACTGATATCTGCATGACTGGATTCTTGAAACTTGCTCTCAGGCCACAAAATTAAAGAAGATGTCCATGTTCAAGAGGTTCTGAATCTGAAGATGACTTTCCCATTTTATAGTCATCTAGTTAATTAAAATCCTACACAGGTTTGGTTGAGAAAGAATCATAGTTCATATTAGGTAAGGAAACTTTGATTGGGTGCCAGTAAATTTATCAAGCAAGGAGTTTGGTATTTTATGCTGAAGGACTGGAGTTACAATAGCTGCTGCAGTGACAGCTGTAGAATTTGAAGTTGGTGCTACTATCTAAATTCTGTCCTACTTGCTGATCAATCTACTTGTTTATCATCTGGGCTAACTGGTCCATTTGGCTCACCAATTGGTTCTGACACTTGAACCATGCATTTGAAACTCAGTCAAGACATGTTTTAGTCTTTGATCTTTAGTGAGGGCTTTCCTCACTAGAGAAGGGGCAAGCAATCAACCCGCCGGGTTCAGCAGTAAACCACAACTCTCCTAACATTTAGCTCTTATTCAGTAGCAGTTGGAGGTGGACCAGAGGTTTTCAGACATGACTTAACTAAATCTGAACCTTTGCTGTAGGCAAGAATAAAACAATAGTTGGTTATTCCCCCCTCCCCCCAACAAAGAATTCAGAGCTTTTATGTATCAATGCTGCAGACTTTAACAGTCTGGATTTCATATTGAGGGCTAATTGACTGAATCAAGTCACTTAGTTTAGAAATTACATGCCAGGAGTCATCAACCATATTTTGTCAATAGCCACAATAACAATGTGATACTGTATATTAAAGTCAAATAACAACAAGAAGAACATTAATAATAATAATAATAGTAATAATAATAATAGTAATAATAACAATAACAATAATAATAATAATAATAATAATGTTGGAAGCGACCTTGGAGGTCTTCTAATCCAACTCTCTGCTCAGGCAGGAAACCCTACACCGTTTCAGACAAATGGCTGTCCAGTCTCTTCTTAAAAACTTGCAGTGTTGGAGCATTCATAGCTTCTGGAGGCAGGTTGTTCCACTGATTAATTGTTCTGTCATGAAATTTCTCCTTAGTTCTAGGTTGCTTCTCTCTTTGGTTAGTTTCCATCCATTGTTTCTTGTCCAGCCTTTAGGTGCTTTGAAAAATAATTTGGCTCCCTCTTCTTTGTGGCAACTCCTGGGATATTGGAAGGCTGCTATCGTGTCACCCCCAGTCCTTATCTTCATTAAACTAGACATACCCAATTCTAGCAATCATTCTTTATATGTTTTAGTTTCCAGTCCCCTAATCATCTTTGTTGCTCTTCTCTGCACTCTTTCTAGAGTCTCAACATCTTTTTTACATCGTGGTGACCAAAACTGGATGCAGTATTCCAAGTGTGGCCTTACCAAGGCATTATAAAAAGTGGTATTAATACTTGACGTGATCTTGATTCTATCCCTCTGTTAATGCTAATAAATAAATTTCCTACTCCTCAGGAGAATGTTGCCACCTTCTGGGATTCAGTCATTTGGATTTATAATTCTAAGTACGACTGCTTATTCACATTTACACCTGTTTTTCAGTTAGTATAAAGGGAGCATAAGTGAACTACCTTCACTTTTCAGCATGGCACAAATGTACTAAGATGGTGTTTTAAAATGCCCCAATGGCCTAATCGTGAGATTATGACTTCCAGTGCCCTTAATACCTTCAAATAACCTCTATGGTTTGAATTTTTACCTTCTGAACAGATAAAACAGATTTCCACTTGGAATCTATAAGGGTTTATATAATGAAAAAGCTGGCACTGATGCTCATTGCTTCAGTGAAATAGCTAACTGATTAGCTGAAATTTCCAAAATTTGTCTGGGCATTTCTCTTTTTCTGAATAGCAAATATTTTATAGAAAAGTAGGAGGGTTTCTGTTACACCAATTCAAGGAAGAACCTATACTAAAATTATGTTGTGCAAGATAATGTCAAGCACAAAAGACCAGATCCTATGTGAAGGTCCAGTTAAACTGATTTATTGCTATCATGCCTCTGCATAGGGATCTTCTCCACTAAAAGTTAGCACCTGCTTGGAGTTACATAAGGTCCTTGGAATTCAAGGGAGGTTAGACTTTGTTTGCTTGTGGCTACTTAGTGATTCTAGGTTGATCCCTCTTTTAATTCTGTCCCCTGGTTCCTTCTCCTATAGATAATGACTTTTTCAATCATGAGTATTTCTTCAATGAAGTTATTCTGAAGGAAAAAGCAAACCATTACTAAACAGATACCAGAACATTAACGAGGCTTTTCCTGCACAGCAGTAGGCAAAAGTGCCCATCCACAGCAAAAATTAATACTGCTAATAAAAGAATTAGACCGGATTATAAAATTGCTTGATATAATGTTCTACTTAACCCTGAGTTTTAAAGCTGAACTATCCAATCATCTGTGTTATGCAAACCACTTAACTGAGCATACGTGTGATTTACTTAACAATAAGTCTGTGGTCAAGATAAGCCCTTGAAGCCACTCATCCTAGTAACTATTTTGATTTTCATATCCCCCTGAGGCCATGAGAGAGAGGAAGGAAAAATGGGCAGAGATGGAAGGGGAATATCTCCCCCAAATGTGTCATTAATGCCACTGACTCAGATCACAGTATCATTTTTTTCCTTCTTCTCTGTTCGCGGGTGTTTGTATGTAGGTCTTTGGTTCTTTGGGTTTTCTCCCACGTAGAATTTGAAGTGTCTTGGCGACGTTTTGACGGAGTCACATTCGTCATCTTCAGGCTGGTGCTTTCGGCTTCGTGCTTCTAGCAGCAATGTGTGATTGCAACTGTTTCTTCCTTTTAACTGCCAGTGGGGGTTTGAACTGATTG
This sequence comes from Bothrops alternatus, assembly GCA_034064705.1. Lineage (NCBI taxonomy): Eukaryota > Metazoa > Chordata > Lepidosauria > Squamata > Viperidae > Bothrops > Bothrops alternatus. The sequence goes on from JARGCV010000023.1 coordinate 16,476,153, forward strand.
GCTGGGAGCTCGGCTGTGTTCTGATTGGGTGGAGGTGTGTTCTGATTGGTTAGGGGGTTGGCTGTGCTCTGATTGGATGAGGGGTTAGTCTGAGTTACAGGGGGATTAGAGATGGTGAGCTGCATAGCTGTTTGGCTTCGCGTTCGTGGTCATGCCTCATCTTCATGGTGGGTGTCAGTTTGCTTCTTGTATGGATTGGAGGGGTTTAAGGTGGCTAATGATGCAGCTGTGGTCTGGCTTCTGGTTTGTGGTCGTGCCTTATCATCGATGTGGGTTTGGGTTTGCTTTTTGCCTGGATGTGTGGTGGTGACATCGTGTGTGGTTTTTGTGAGTGTAGGTCTGGTTTTTCTATCTCGATGGCTTCTCTGATTATTCTGTTATTAAAGTGTTCAGTTTTGGCAATAGTTCTGGTCTTTTTGAAATCAATTTCATGTCCTGTGGCTTTAAGGTGTTGGACCAGGGAAGAAGTTGGTTCCTCTTTTTTGACTGAGTTTTTGTGTTCTTCAATGCGTGCACTTATTCTTCTGTTGGTTTGTCCGATGTATGTGGTGGAGCAAGCAGTACATGGGATTTCATATACTCCTTGATTTTCTAACTCAGTTTTGTCTTTGGGGTTTCTTAGGATGGTGGATATTTTTCTGTTTGTGCAGAATGCTGTTTTGATGTTATGTTTGTGCAGGATCTTGCTGATTCTGTCTGTGGTGCCTTTTATGTATGGGAGGAGGGCTTTGCCGTTTTCTTGTTCTCTGTCTTGGATTTTAGTGGGAGTTTCTTTTTGGATTAAGTTGGAAATCTTATTTCTTTGGAATCCGTTGGATGTTAGTACATTAGTGAGAGTGTGTAGTTCGGTTTTTATGTGACTTCGTCGAAACGTTGCCAAGACACTTCAAATTCTACATGGGAGAAAACCCGAAGAACCAAAGACCTATATATAGAACTTGTTCGAAAGCTGCAAGAACTAATAAAAGAAGTGCAGAAATATGGAGATGAACAAATAAAAGCTCATAAAAAGACTAAGGAAGAAGTTTCAGGGACTTTGGAAGCAGTTCAAAATTTTCAGAGTATTACCCAGGCCCTGCAAAAAGCAAAATAAAACTACAATTCAAAATGTGTGGAACAAGAACGTTTGAAAAAAGAAGGTGCAACACAGAGAGAAATAGACAAGGCGGCAGTAAAATCCAAGAAGGCTACTGAAATGTACAAATTATATGTAGAAAAATATGCTGTAGCAAAATCTGAGTTTGAACAGAAGATGAATGAAACTTCCCAGAAATTTCAGGATATTGAAGAAATGCATCTCTTCCATATGAAAGAGATTATAGAATGTTTTTCGAGTACAATAAATGAAATTCATTTACAGATTGGAGAGGTCCATGAAGAATTTATAAATAACATAGCAAACACAACAGTTGAAAGTCTGATACAAAAATTTTCTGAGTTAAAAGGCACAGGCAAAGAAAGACCTGAAGCAGACCCCTCCAAGACCAAGTGGCTGTGGTTACCGTCGTCCCGGTACAACCAGCTGACTCCATCACTGTCTATTGGGGGCGAGTCAGTGGCCCCCACGGGAAGGGCTCGCAACTTGGGAGTCCTCCTAGATTCACGGCTGTCCCTTGAGGACCATCTGACGGCCGTGGCCGGGAGGATGTTTTACCAGATTCGTCTGGTACGCCAGTTGCGCTCCTTCCTAGATAAGTACACGCTACGCACGGTCACCCATGCCTTCGTCACTTCCAGACTGGACTATTGTAATGCTCTCTACATGGGGCTCCCCTTGAAGTGCACACGGAGGCTTCAACTGGTGCAGAATGCGGCCGCGCGGGTGGTAGTGGGGGCACCCTGGCGGGTACGAATGGCCCCTATCCTGCGCGAGCTGCACTGGTTGCCGGTGGCTTTCCGGGTGCGCTTCAAGGTACTGGTTACCACTTTTAAAGCACTCCATGGCATAGGACCAGTTATTTACAAGACCGCCTTCTGCCAGTAAATACCTCCCATCGACCAGTTCGCTCCCACAGAGAGGGCCTCCTCAGGGTGCCATCGGCTAAGCAGTGTTGGCTGGTGGCGCCCAGGGGGAGAGCCTTTTCTGTGGGGGCACCGACGATGTGGAACGAGCTCCCCCCAGAACTCCGGACATGTCATGATCTCCGCACCTTCAGAAGAGAACTGAAGGCTCATCTCTTCAATCAAGCCGGCCTGGCCTAGATCTCCTCGGGTTTAAAAAAAAATTTTTAAACAAGGCTGTTTGGGTTTTAGAATTGGGTTTTTAACAGGTTTTTAGCAACAGCCTTGTATTAATATTAATTTAATTTATTTTTAAATATTTATTGTTTTTATGTTTTTATTCTGTTGTGAACCGCCCCGAGTCCTATGGGAGAGGGGCGGTATAAAAATTTAATAAATAAATAAATAAAGCAGAAGCCGAAAGCACCAGCCTGAAGATGACGAATGAGACTTCGTTGAAACGTCGCCAAGACACTTCAAATTCTACGTGGGAGAAAACCCGAAGAACCAAAGACCTACATACAAACACCCGCGAAAACCTCAGAAAACAAATATATATATATCGGGTTTTCTCCCACGTAGAATCTGAGGTGTCTTGATGACGTTTTGATGAAGTCCCATTTGTCATCTTCAGGCTGGTGCTTTTGGCTTCGTGCTTCTAGGAGCAATGTGTGATCATAGCTGTTTCTTCCTTTTAACTGCCAGTGGGGGTTTGAACTGATTGGCTGGGAGCTTGGCTGTGTTCTGATTGGGTGGAGGTGTGTTCTGATTGGTTAGGGGCTTGGCTATGCTCTGATTGGCTGGGGGAGTGTTCTGTTTGGGTGGGGGCTTTGTTGTGCTCAGGTTAGTCTGAGTTGCAGGGGGATTAGAGATGGTGAGCTGCATAGCCGTTTGGCTTCGTGTTCGTGGTCATGCCTCATCTTCATGGTGGGTGTCAGTTTGCTTCATGTATGGATTGAAGGGGTTTAAAGTGGCTAATGATGCAGCTGTGGTCTGGCTTCTGGTTTGTGGTCGTGCCTCATCATCGGTGTGGATGTGGGTTTGCTTTTTGCGTGGATATGTGGTGATGACATCCTGTGTGGTTTTCGTGAGTGTGGGTTTGGTGTCATTCTTTGTGTTAGGGACTCGTTTGTCAATAAGGGCGGGTTTCCAAATGGCTGGTAGGCGAGAGGTATCATCTCGTTTGTTCATGCTGTGTGGGCATTTTTCTATCTCGATGGCTTCTCTGATTATTCTGTTATTAAAGTGTTCAGTTTTGGTGATAGTTCTGGTCTTTTTGAAGTCAATTTCATGTCCTGTGGCTTTAAGGTGTTGGACTAGGGAGGAACCAACTTCTTCCCTAGTCCATATATATATATATATGTAGGTCTCTGGTAATTCGGGTTTTCTCCCGCGTAAAATTTGAAGTCGAAAGCACCAGCCTGAAGATGACGAATGGGACTTCGTCGAAATGTCTCCAAGACACTTCAAATTTTACGCGGGAGAAAACCCGAATTACCAGAGACCTACATACAAACACCCGCGAAAACCTCAGAAAACAAATAGATAGAGATAGAGATAGAGATAGAGATAGAGATAGAGATAGAGATAGAGATAGAGATAGAGATAGAGATAGAGATAGAGATAGAGATAGAGATAGAGATAGAGATAGAGATAGAGATAGAGATAGAGATAGAGATCCAGCTTCCTCATCTCCGGTGTGGTGGATAGAAAGACTAAATTATTCTCTGTGATGCATCAGATCGAGTTATCCAAAACTAGACTGCTGATAGAAAGAGGAGATTGCTGAGTCAGCGACATCATGTAAACACAGCCAAGTAAGGAGTACCAGGGGGCATCTCCAAAAGTTAGAGAGACAGAAAGACAGAGAGACAGACAGAAAAGTCTTGATGGCAATTATTACCATGATGATCAAAGCTCCATCCTTTGTTATGTACATCACATGTAAAAGGGCAGGGCTTCAATCATGTGGAGTATTTCTAGGCTCAAAATGGAATTATGCTTTAGAAAGAACAGCCACGTACACAAAGAGAGGCATTGCGAGGACTCAGTGCCAGAAGCACTACACCTTTGGCCAGTGAGTCAGCACAACCAGCATGATAGTGAGTCCTGATATTTATCCGCTTCCAAAAGTGAAGCTAAAGTTGAGCTAAGTAAAGAAAATAGCTTTGCTGGGTGTGCGGAGAAGCTGTACTGAATGTCTCACATTTCAGAGCTGAGTTCCTATTCTAAAAGAATGGCAGAAAGGCACTGAGCACAGAACTGAGCCGGAAAAGAGCAGATGCCAACATAAAGTCTGACTTGGGGACAAAAGTGGAATGAAAACCTACCTCACAAAGCAAACATGAGGTTCATTTAGTGAACACTTTGAATATGCTTTTCCTCGGGCTTTTTTTTTTTAAACTGCACTAATGGTGCATACTTTTTTCTTCTACCTGTTTTTGTGCAATTTTTGCTTAGAGATGAACCATCTCACAAAATTTTGAACAATGCCAACTTTGACATGTTTCCCGGAAATCTGAAATTAGTGGAGTCAAATAGAAATGTTCATGCAGCTAATTTGTCACCATCTTATTTTATGGACAAGGTCTACCTTCAATGCTCCTGATAAGTGACATCTTGATTCATTTGACTATTTAAAAAGAAACTGGCTTGTAACTAGAGGAGAAACTGAGGCACTGCACTTTTTTTTTCTTCCTCACTACATTTACCTTTAAGTTTATCTTTAAAGTTACCTTTAAAGGCCCAGGTAAGCTTCCCAATCCTTATTCCTATTCTTCTTCCTGCTCATCCATATTTAAGATGGACACATCTAGATACAGACTAACTAGGATTGCTAGCTATTGCCTGACAGCAGTTCTGAGCTTTTATAGGTTGATCCCAAGGCAAGCATTCAGCTATAGCAATCATTGTGATGAAGTGATGCTTTTGGATTGGGCAGAACCGAGTTCAGATCACACCTCCGATTTGAAACTCATTGACAGTGCAATCCAATGCTTCAAAATTCCTATCAGTGTCAACAGGGCTATGTTGTCACACCCAAGCCCAGCAAAATCCAGTTGAGTCCAGTCCTCTACTTGCTTACCCCAATGGACAGAATCTTGACAAACTAAAGCTATAATCTTCTAATCTAGTAGATACATCCTGATTCCCCCTTCTTTTGGGCCTCTCTCTGATGGAATATACTGTCTCCTCCCTGTGGGAAAGCTCTGTGCTGCCAAAAAATTTTTTTTTTGCTGCTTTGCTAGGTGCATATCCCATCACATCTGTTTTCTCCTGGACTACAGCTAAAGATGGACAGGGGAATTTAGGCTTCAAGTGCATCAGAGAAATCCTTTAACCACAAGTGTTTTCCTCATATGTGCATACCTATAATTAGTAGCATTTTTAAATGCTACATCCCCACCATGTACTACTGTTACCCCTATAAAGATGGAGTCTCTATCATGCTATTAAGCTCTAAAAGAAATCTGTGGTAGAGCTCTTTTGAATCTTGAACTATGATCTGTCAATTCAATCATACAGTGTCAATAAAATGCAAAGACCCTTTTGAATAACAGAACAGAATGAAGAATAGAGTAAAGGGCTGAAGCCAAAGAATATAGTTTCTGATGTAAAATGAATAGTAATATATGTATAATATACTATCAACTGTAATTATGGAGATGGTTAGAGATAAGATATAAGAGAAGGGCACCATGAGCTGGGTCGATATATCACACTAAGAAAACTGCAAAACTGAAGTTTGTCAAATAAACTTTGGTTTGGTTCAATCAACATGCTATGCCCCACAAATCAAAACTTCATTTTGATTTAGTATCTTTTGATTTAATATATTTTCTAAACTCAGCTATTATTGTTTATTTTCTATTTAATTCAACTTCCAGTCTCCATTTGTCAGACTGTGAACCTGAATAAATGATTTCCAGTCTCTCTTTCTTACAGAAGACATCAGCAAAGACCTGTCCAGCCCTTTGTCCAAAAATTAATTGTAAAGAATTAATGTTACACTTTGCTTGATCAAATTCATAGGCCTATTCTGGCCAAAGGTTTTAGATTATAAATCTTTTGGAGGTAGATGGGAGTTGGATTTAACAGCTGGAAGGCACAGATGCCATCAATTCACCAATATAAATAGAGAGCCTCTCATAATCCAGCATGGTACTCCAGTCTTGATTAACCTGGCTGGGCATGATGGATGCTGTAGTTCAAAGGATCTGTATGACATTGGAGAATGCCTTTTGAGAGTCAGTTCCATCATGCTGGGCTTCTGTTTTCATAGAGTAAAAGAATCAAGGAATGGGTGCCTCTATCATGGAATTTAGCCAAGATATAATTGTAGCTCAAGAATTATCCAGCAACTGGGAGTAATTTCTGTCTGAGAAACATAATATTCACCCAACCAGTTCCTTCAGGAATACTGGCACCAGGGACAAAACAAAGGGCCTTCTTATTGCTGTGCTCTCTAACTCGCTCGCTCTTTATCTCTTTCTGTAGCGTTTTCTTTGATAGCTATTTGAGAGGCAAGCAGAGAAGACAGCAGCTGCTTGGCATTCCTCTTTGCTTCTCTCAGCTGTCTGGCTCAAATCCAACTGAAATCCAAAATAAAGCTGGGGTTGAGGCCGTGGCAACAGTCTTTGGAGTAGGGTAGTGTGGGACTTTTTGGAGCTAGAAGACTGCAGTTATGGGAGGAAACTGGGAAGCAGCAGGATTGAAGGCAGAGGCTAAGAGTCAGTTAAGAACAAATAGCTATAATGGCCAGTTGGTTAATTGGTTGAGAAAAAAGGAGCTGGGGCAATTTAGGAAATCTCCAAAGAGCAAGTTTCTGGAAAGAGCCTGCCAATTAGCTTGGGCTAGGAGAGAGTAAAATACAACTTAAGACCTCAACTTAAGACCACAATTGGGCCCCAAATATCTGTTCCTAAGGGAGACAGTTGTTAAGTGAATTTTGTCCCATTTCCTGCCATAGTTGTTAAGTGAATCACTGCAGTTGTTAGTTTAGTAACATAGTTAAGGTGACCAACCGTCCTCCTTTAGGGAGGACAGTCCTCCTTTTGTAAGTTCTGTCCTCCCTCGAAAAGTGTCCTCCTACATGTCCTCCTTTTTAATATTTGAAGACTAATCTTCAGGGCTTTTTTTTTCTCACAGAACGCTCAGAACGACACCTTTTTTAATGTTTTTTTTCAACTTTTGCATGAGCTGTGCTACTCCCCCTATTGGCTTTCGAAAGCCAACGGGAATTGCTGCTGAACGTGCCAAACAACCAACCGGCAAACTTTGCACATGCAAGTTGTCTGCAGCGAAGGCGAATTGGCAGGAACGTACCACCCCTGCCTGCTACCCAACTACACCATCTCCTAGTTAGTTCCGAAGATACTGTGCTGTGGGAGCCGCGGAGCCCTCTCTACACGGGGCTGCACTGGGTGGGCAGTGGTGCTGGCGGGGTGGCTGCAGGTGGGGTGTGTCGACGGTGGGCTGCCCCCCAGGGCCGGAGCTGGCGCGGCTGGTGCTTTGGGAGCCACAGGACCCGCTCTACATGGCAGGGCAGCGGTGCTGGCGGGGCGGCTGCGGGTGGGGGTGTGGCAGGCGGTTGACCTTCCATGGGCCGAGCCAGTTTTTATGATATTTTTTTCTTCAATTTATTTGTGTCCTCCTTTTCATTGTAAAAAAGTTGTAAAGTGAATCTGGCCTCTCCCTTGATTTTGCTTGTCAGAAGGACACAAAAAGGGATCACATGATAACAGGCATGGAGATGATACCAGTAGACCATTTGGGTTTTTTTTGTAGACTAATGTAATATGGAATCACAGCACATTATTAACTTATAGAATTTGTTGCTTCAGGACATGCTGATATCAGCTAAGTTGTATGGCTTGAAGAGGAAATCAACTACATTTATGAAATATATGTAAATCTACCAAAGACTGTCTCAGGGTTATCATCAGGTTGAGGGCTATAAGCCTCCAAATGCCAGTTGTCAAAGAATAACTATGGGAAAACATTAGGCCTCCCCAGTGGTGGGATTCAAATATGTGAACAACCGGTTCTCTGTGTGGATGCCGCTTCCGGAAGTCCATTCTGGGCCTGGGCAACAAAAAATTAACTACCAGTTCTGCCGAAGTGGTGTGAACTGGCTGAATCCCACCACTGGGTCTCCCTCTCCATTTTGGAAGCACCCCAGTGTGTCTGGTTGGCTCTTATGAGGAATCAAATGTTGTTCTATTCTGGATTTTAGGCTGATCCAACAGAATATGTATGCGTAACAGCTCCAACCTAGGTTTTGCACAGTAGCAGAGACCCTGAAACTAAGGCTAGTATGGATGTCGTAATAAGAGGGTAACATGAGATACAGTACTTGTTTTGTTTCTCACTTCTAGGCTAGTTTATTTGACCAGCTATATGAATGGTTAAATTTCTTGTAGCATATATAACATTTGCAAGCCAATACAAGTTAATGCATGTTCTGAAGGAGCTGGCAGATTTTATATCAGAGCCATTGCACCATATCTTTCATCTTCCCCTGGAGCACCGGGGAAGTACCTGAGGATTGGAAAAGGGCTGATGTGGTTCCCATCTTCAAGAAAGGGGGAAAATGAACCCAGGAAACTACAGACCAATCAGTCTAACATCAATACCTGGAAAGATCCTAGAGAAGATAATAAAAAATAGATCTGCGAACAATTAGAAGCCAACAAAATTATAACTAGTAGCCAGCATGGGTTTGTTAAAAACAGACCATGCCAAATTGATCTTATTTCATTCTTTGATAAAATGACTAAACTAGTAGACCAGTGAAACGCTGTGGACATAGTATACTTAGATTTTATTGAGGCATTTGACAAAGTACATCACAATTTACTTCTTGGTAAGCCAGAAAATGTGGAATGGACAGCATCACCACCAGATGGATTTGTAACTGGTTGACAAACCATACTCAACGAGTAGTCCTCAGTGGCACTGCCTCACATGGAGAGAAGCAGTGGGGTACCACAAGTCTCCATTTTAGGCCCAGTACTGTTCAATATCTTCATAAATGACTTAGATGAGGGAATTGAAGGGGAACTCACCAAATTTGCAGATGACACTAAACTGGCAGGAATAGCCAACACCCCAGAAGACAAGCTCAGGATCCAAAAAGATCTTGACAGACTTGAGCAATGGGCCTTATCCAACAAAATGAATTTTAATGTGAAGAAAAGCAAAGTGTTACATTTAGGCAGGAAAAACCAAAGCTATAAGTACAGATTAGGTGAGATCTGGCTCAAAAACAGTAACTGTGAAAGGGACCTTGGAGTCCTAGTGGACGATCACTTGACTATGAGCCAGCCACTTGACTGTGTACAGCCGCCGCCAAAAAAGCAAATACAATCCTGGATTGTATAAATAGAGGCATAGAATCAAGATCACACAAGGTATTAATACCGCTTTATAAAACCCTAGAAAGACCACACTTGGAACACTGCAACCAGTTTTGGTCACCATACTATAAAAAGGATGTTGAGACCTTCGAAAAAGTTCAGAAAAGAGCAACTAAGATGATCCAAGGCCTGGAGACTAAAACACATGAAGAACAGTGCAGGACTTGGGTTTGGCTAGTCTAGAGAAAAGAAGAAACAAGGGTGACATGATAGTATTCCAGTACTTGAGGGGCTGCCATAAAGAAGAGGGGGTCAAATTATTCTCCAAAGCACCTAAAGGCTGGACAAGAAGCAATGGTTGTAAATTGATCAAAGAGAGAAGCAACCTGGAATTAAGGTGAAACTTCCTAACAGTGAGCATAATTAACCAGTGGAACAGCTTGCCTTCAGAAGTTGCGGGTGTTCCATCACTGGAGGTTTTTAAGAAGAGGCTAGACCAGTGATGGCAAACCTTTTAGAGACCTAGTGCCCAACCCCCCCCCCACCGTCTCCACCCCGCGGACCACCCACTGCCTCCATGGCCTGCCGCAGATTGCCCAGGTGGCCCAACAGTACCATAGTGGCCACGCCCTCTGCCCACGCCCCACAGCATCATCTGCACGTGATGGGAGGCAAGGGCGGAGTCTTGTCCCCGCTGCCCGGCTGCCATGTCTTTGGCTGCACTGTTCTGTGTGGGCTGCACCCAGGGGCGACTCTCCTCTAGGGGGGCTGCTAGTGAGGAGGGGGCCACTTTCCTCTAGGGGGGAGGCAGGACTGAGGCGACGGCGCATGTGCATGCCCAGAGAGAGGGCTCTGAGTGCTGCCTCTGGCACATGTGCCATAGGTTCGCCACCACTGGGCTAGACAGTCACTTATCTGAAATGGTATAGGATCTCCTGCTTGAACCAGGGACTGGACTAGAAGACCTCTAAGGTCCCTTCCAGCTCTATTATATTCTGTTCTGTTCTGTTCAATTTCATTGTCATCCTTCAGTAACAGAGCCATTTTGTCTATCCATTAGTGGTTCTATCAAATAGCAAAGATTTAAAAGAATAGTGCAACCAGCAATGCACTTTATGATTTATTTCTTAAATTTCTATGATCTCTTTCATTCTGTCTTTCTCACAAACATACTCTTAAAAGCTGCTTTTTCCTTATATGCAAGTTGTGGAAGGTGTCTTCCCCTCTCCTTGGACTTACTTCAGTAACACCATCATCAAGTTATTATAGAATATTAATCTGAATATAGTTCAATGTAGGTCACCCATTTGATGTTCCCTTCAGCATGCACCTGTGCGAAATGGACCAAGCTGTGCTAAATAGATCAGTGCCCTTTGACTATTCAGGGAGATTTATATGCATTCTACATAGCAATTTTGAAACCATTTCAATACTGAGGGCTAGACAGATTATGGGTTACCAACCATAAATCTCTGATTTTGGATTTCTTCCAAGTGAAGTCATCCTCAAGCAATCTCAAATTAAATAAGCATTTATTTGAATCAGTGCAGCGAGAATAGCCTCCTTTTCATTCTGCCAACATTGTGTTGTATACACAAACACACACATACACAGAGTGCACCCTACAGAGATTTCAGTTGTGTCTATAAAGTCAGACCACATGTTTACACATTGCATCTCTGCATGAGCATGTCCAATCAGAGTGAATGCTTATGAATTGTCTCTATCTGCTGTCAGCTTGTGGTCACATCTTTGCGTGACTGTGTGCATGTTAGTACTGGGAAGCACAGGGCAAGTTGCATGTGGAAAGCATGCAGGACACAGCTTTTGGAATTTTACAATTCCTTAATAGCAGCTCTGTCCTGGGTCATGTGACCAAAAGAGAAGATTTAAGAATGGAACATCGAGCAGCATTGTGAGATACCACCCAATTTACCTCCTGCAGAGATAATCATTTTTCCAGCTTCTCCTAAACTCAGATTTGGTCTGATTCCATTCTGGTTTTGTAGTTATCCTGCTGATATATAGACAGATGGGTATAGAGTTGCAGCCCATTTACACAATTTCTTTCCAACATTTCTGCTGAACTGGAAAAAATTAAAATACATATTCCAGAAGAAAGCAGTTGCAAACCATATAGATCAGAAATTGAGTTTGGCTCGAGTAGGACTTTATCATAAATCTTATGAAAGTTTGGGATAAGATAAATGTGACTCAGATTATTTTAACCCCAAAGTTGACTTGCATTTTCAAAAGTCTTTCATTACATTAATTTGAATTCATTTAAGTAAATGTATTTGGCAAGGACAAATACAAGTATGTATTTCTGTCTTTGGGGGATTACTCTAGATTTCATAGGACAAGGAACTTCAGAATTCATGCCTTCTTTAAATTTAATTTGAGCACTATTATAGGAAATCTTTGTAAGTAATGGGATACCTGTCTGTGCAGGGATCTATTTCAATAGCTGCATTTAGTACTGTAAAATACAACTGGAAAGTATCAGGTCATGGATATAATTCCAACTTGTTATCCATGAAAAGCCTACAGTTTAAAAATATTAAGTAAACTGTTATGTGAAGTTAACTAGGTTTATCATACTAGATGGATGGATGAACTGAGTTTGGAAGAACCTTTTGTAGATCTTTTTGTTTTATAAAACAAAATGAGTTTAATTTAGCTGCAACTTGGCAGTTTTAATCAATACAAGCACTTTTTAATTCTATCTGTTTGATCCAGATGCTATTGCTGCTTTCATAGTGTTTGTAAGTCTTGGAGGAATTAACTGTGGCTTTTAAGATGGTTGAAAGAAGCTGTGAAATGCAGTAGACCTTGTTCATTCAGTCTCTGGATTAATAGGTTTCAGTATCCTGTCCTGCAACACCCAAATGAGAATTCAAGATCTGATTTGAATTATTTTGTTGGTCAATTAGCTTTTTTCAAAGGAAAGACGAAAAAGAGGATTTTGGAGAGGAATGGTCATTTTTTTAAACAAAGAGCTTTTCTATTTATTACATAATTTTCCACACTTTACCCATTTATTTTATTTATTATGATAGTACCCATCATATTATTCATATGTACTCAACGTGCATTTTATATAACATTCCTTTGCATAAAAAATGTTGTGCAAAGTGCATAAAAAAAAAGTAAGGAAAAGTTAAGTGACCTTGGGCTTTAGTCCATGACTTTATTCATGGCTTCAGTCAACTGGGATTTTACATAACATTATTACAGTCTTTTTAATTATATCACCACGATTAATTTTGAGATTATGTTGTTAATATATTGTATGTTTCTTTACCCACTTTAATATTATTTTAATGTACTCTTTAAAAAAAATAGGTAAGTACAACTTTGTTGCTGGAGAAGATTTTTGAGAATATCATAGTAAAAAAAAATCCCATCATACATATGGATCATAGGACAAATTAATCCGGAGTTCTTATTCAAGGTGCAAACAACCAGACTTCTATTATGTTATTCTGGATATATTATGCAGATACACAGCTCTCTTGACAAGTCTATAATACTGAAAAGGGGAAGGAGGAAAGAGAAAAATAGGACAACTAGCAGTCAGGTAGATGAAATTGACAGCATTCAAGTATTTCAGAGGTTGCCACAAAGAGGAAGGGGTCAACGTATTTATCAGAGCACCTGCAGGCAGGACAAGAAAAAATGGATGGAAATTAATCAAGAAAAGAAGCAACTTGGAACTAAGGAGAAACTTCCTAATAGTCTCCTGCTTGAGCAGAGTGTTGGATTAAAATAGAATAGAATAGAGATGGAAGGGACCTTGGAGGTCTTCTGGTCCAGCCCCTCACGTGTACACTGTTGTGTATTTCATTCGCGTGCGAATGATGAAGACACATGGTGATGCTGAACAAACACTTTATTCTCCTTCTACAACAACCAAGCAAAAGCAAAAGGCTCGTAGGCCTTATTATATGGCCAGAAACCCGGACAGTGTCAACCAATAGGAACCGAGTGTTTTCGCGCCTTGTGCATGCACACAAGGCCAGCGCCACTCTGTCTGGTCTCCAGGCAGCTTTTGGAATGCCCCGGACCAATGCAACATCCTGAGCCTGCTTTTGCAGGCTCAGGACACAACACCCCTCCCCCCTAGATGGAACATACTTTGCGTACACACATGTACGTCATGCATTGGGAAGAGTGGCATACAGTTGCATTATTCAAATGCAAGGAGTGTGGACTACTTGAGTCTGCCCTCAGGCAAACCCTCTTCAATATTGATTAATACAATAAATGTATCCGAAATAAAAAAAATAATACAAAATAATCTACCCATGAGTTACTCCCGTTATTCAGGGGCCTCATGAACAGGTCCCTCATGATTTGACAGCAACTTCACAAAGTACCTCAGATGTTTGGCTGGGCAATTGGCCCGCTGCAACCTTCTAAGGCCTGGAGAGATTGCCTGGCCCATCTGCTCACCTACCAGGCTAGGCGAGCCAGGGCATTGCTGCCCTAAATCCCCAGGTGACCCTGGTGAGGGTGCCTGGCCTACCTGCTCGCCTACCAGGCTAGGCAGGCCAGGACTTTGCTGCCCCAAATACCCGGTTTACCCGCCCAGCTCCTGACTGGCTGGGCCCTCTAAGTCCAAGCCAGCATACCTTGAAGGGGTGGAAGCCCCTGAGTTCACAATGGACCCCTCTTGGGAACACTGTCCAACGAGCACAAGGCCATCAGATGGAGAGAGCTGGGTAGCGGAAATGCCCCAGTACTCTGTGGCCCCCAAGCACGTGCCCGAGGTGCCAGAGTCAGGAGTCGCCTCCATGGCAACCCCCTTTGCTGGTGACCTCCTTTTGGAAGCAATTGTGGAATGAGGCAAGTGCCCCTGATGGAATTCCTTTTCTCTTGCTGCTTGTGATTTGTGTGGATACCCCCAGTCAGTCTCCCTGTCTGGAGCACTATCTGACATATGTGAATACTGTGGATACCCCCAGTGTGACTCCCTGTCTGGAGTAATTATGGATGTGTGGGATGACCCCCGATCCAGTGAATTCCTGTTAGGAGCACTTGCAGAACCTTGGGATGAATCCCAAACAGCCTCAGTAGCAGCTGGTGAGGGCCTGTTACTTCTGGGAAACTGTGACCCAGAATGCATATTATGGTCCTCCTCCCCCCACAGAGCAGAGCCAGGAGCGGAAGGGTGCAAGTCCAGTCTCCAACGCAGTTGGTCTATGTGTCTGCGAAGAACGCGGCCGTCACCCAAGGCAACTTGGTATGACAATGGCCCCGAGATCTTGCAGACCACAGCTGTGACTCAGAGATGTCCAGGCCCATAGTTTCTTGCCCAAACCAGATTGCCCACCTGGAGTCTCCTAGGTGCCCGTGCTTGTGACACCTGTGAAGCCACCCAGTCAGGGTGCAGCCTGTCCAGTTTAGTGATGAGGTGGCGACCCCAGCAGAGTTCAGCAGGGCTCTTCCCTGTGGCTGTGCATGGTGTGGTGTGGTGTGCAAGAAGGAAATCTGCTAACCTGTGATGCCAGTTATCATAAGTCAGTTTCTTGAGGGCATCTTTGGTGGTGTGCACCATTCTCTCTGCCAGTCCATTGGAGGATGGATGGAAGGGAGCCGATGGTGCATGCCGGATCAGGTTGGCCTGAAGAAAAGCCTGGAACTCAGAAGACGTAAATTGAGGGACATTATCTGAAACCAGCACATCTGGAAGACCATGTGATGCAAAAATTCCTCTCAACACCTGGTTTGTCCTGGCAGTAGTATTGGAGGAAACAGGAATGACCTCTAGCCACTTGGAATGGCTATCAACAACAACCAGGAAGCATTGCCCCTGAAAGGGCCCAGCATAATCTATGTGCACCCTAGACCATGGGGTTTGAGTTTCCTCTCACCTATGTACCGGGGCCTGAGACATTTCAGGCCGAGACTTGGCACTCGTGCACCTGGGCCTCGATGGCTTTATCGAGCCCAGGCCACCAAAGATGGCTGCGCGCAAGCGGTTTCATCCTGACTATCCCAGGATGTCCCTCATGCAGAGAGATCAAGATTCTAGACCTTAATGAGGCTGGAATCACTACCCTGCTACCCCATAACAGGCAACCCTTGAAAGTGGAAAACTCATGCTTCTTGTGCCAGAAGCTTTGGAACTCAGTATCTGGGCACTTGTCAGGCCATCCTGAGAACACCCGTATCAGTACGTGTGTAAGCGTGTGATCAGTGGCAGTTTCTGCAGCCAAGTCCCTAGCATTCAGGGGAGACTCAGGCAACTCCTGAAAGGAAAGAATATTAATGGCTGGAGCAGGATCTGGCTCTAATTGGTTCAGGGGTAATCTGCTCAGGCCATGACCCATTTCTTTTCCTGGTTTGTCAACTAATGTATAGTCATATGCTGACAGGAAAATGGACCATCTCAGCATACGAGGAGAAATGATATGTGGGGTCTGTTTGTTAGTGGTAAACAAACCCAGCAGAGGCTTATGGTCAATATAGACCGTGAAATGGCAGCCATATAAGAAATCATGACATTTCTTAATGCCAACCACTATGGCCAAGGCTTCTCTGTCAATTTGAGCATAATTTCGCTCTGCAGAGGACAGAGTCCTTGAATAATAGGCCACAGGGACCTGTGTCCCATCAGCCTTCAGATGGCTAAGTACAGCTCCCACCCCATAAGGGGATGCATCACATGTGATGCAAACAGGCAGTTGCTCATTAAAATGCGCTAAAACAGCATTAGAAGTGAGCAAGGCCTTAACCTTATTGAAACTCTTGTCATGCACTTTAGTCCACTGCCAAGGAACCTGCTTGTCTAAGAGGCTGTGTAAAGGCTCTGCCACTGCAGCTTTATGTGGGAGGAATGCATGGTAAAAATTTAATAGCCCCAAGAAGGCTTGCAGCTCACTCTTAGACTTAGGGCTTGGGGCCTGCTGGATAGCTTGCAATTTAGTTTCAGCAGGGTGAATGCATTGAGCATCAATCCTGAATCCTAAGAAGTCAGTAGAAGTGACTCCTATCTTACATTTATCCTTCTTTAGTTTAAGGCCTGCTTTTCGAAAACGAAGCAAGACAGCCCTTAATCTTTCTGCTAAATTTTGAGATGACTCCCCAGCAATGTAGACGTTATCAAAGAAGGGACAGACCCCAGTGTGCTCTCCATGACACTTTGGAATACGCCAGGGGCTACATTTACCCCAAATTGCAGTCTCTTGACCTTGAAGGCCTCCCTGTGAGTTACAATAGTCTGGGCCTCTGCAGCTGCCTCATCAACAGGTAGCTGTTGATAGGCCTGTGCCAGGTCAAGTTTCGCAAAAATGCGCCCCCCCCTTAAAGGAGGCCAGAATGTGACTTACCACAGGCACTGGATAAGCGTGCTGTTGCAGCGCCTTATTCAGTGTGCATTTATGTCCCCATTAGCCTTTAGAGGCGTTACTGTGGGGGTTTCCCATGGACTTGAATTCACAGGTTCTAGAATGCCCTGCTGGAGCAATTTGTCCAGCTCAGCATCAATCTTACCTTGGAGGGCAAAAGGTACCCTCCTAACTTAACCCTGATAGACATGATGGTTGGGTCTAATCATAGCAAAATGGTACCTTTCTGAAGCAATTCTTCCCGAGGTTGACCTTCTGGTGACCCAAACAGATGGATGCAATGTGGCCCTGGATGCCACACACCCTGCAAATGGCGGAGCGAAACCTGCATTCAGGTCGCTTGTGGCGTCCTCCGCACCCGAAGCATTGAAGTGATGCTGGGGCTCTGACCAGACGTCCCTTCTGCCTCCTCTCAGCTGGCAAGTGAAGTCTGTCGACCTCCTCTTCAGGATCCACTTGTGATCCTTCTCGAGCGTCTTCCTGATGGATGGTAGCTGTGTCTGGAGAATTCCTGGCGAAGCGCAAGGCCTTCACAGCCCCGCATGCTGCTTCCTCAGCTGCTACCTCTCGCAACACATCTTGGAAGGAGACATCTTCTTTTGCAAAAATCTTTTGTTGTAAATCTCTGCTCCTTAAGCCGCAGACAAAATGATCTTGCAGCCTCTCTTCCAGATCCTTGAACTCACAAGGTCTGGCTGCTTGCCTTAAGGCTGCAATAAAGTCCGCAGCAGATTCAACCGGCCTCTGGTCTCTCTGCTCGAATGTGTGCCTCCAAGCAATGATGGATAACTTCAGCTGGAAATGTTCCTTCAACATTTTTTTCAAGTCAGCATATGTTACTGACTCCAGAGGTGCAGGGGCCACCAGATTTTCTGCGATGTCAAAAGCTTCTTGTCCACAGGCACACAACAGAGTTGCTGCCTTCAGGCTGTCTTATCTAATCTGATTTACTCAGAAGTAATTCTCCACCCATGCTACGTAGGAATTCCATCTCTCTGGGTGGGAGACATCGAAATCAGTCAAGCAGCCAATCTTTGACATCGTAAGCTTTACGACCTTCACCACTCGCTTCCTCTACAAGTTGCTGTTGGGGAAAGGGTCCTTTAGCCAAGCTCAACCTCCAGCTGTTGGGGAAAGGGCCCTTTAGCCGAGCTCAACCTCCAGCGATGCTGTACTGGCAGGCTGGGACGCTAATTCAGACGCTGTCTTCCCCTCTTCAGGACTTCCTGGGTAAGTCCTCAAATCTTTTGTTCCAGCTTGCAAAGGATCCCACCTTCGTCACCAGTGTTGTGTACTTCATTTGCGTGCGAATGATGAAGACACATGACGATGCTGAACAAACACCTTATTCTCCTTCTACAACAACCAAGCAAAAGCAAAAGGCACACAGGCCTTTTTATATGGCCAGAAACCCGGACAGTGTCAACCAATAGGAACCGAGAGTTTTCGCGCCTTGCACATGCGCACAAGGCTGACGCTGCTCTGTCTGGTCACCAGGCAGCTTTTGGAATGCCCGGGACCAATGCAACATCCTGAGCCTGCTTTTGCAAGCTCAGGACACAACATACACCTTCCCTCATGTACTATTGCTTCTAGTTCCCCAAGCTCTGAGCATTTGTATATAAGCATTTAAGACTTTTATGCCTGTCTGTGGGTATGTTTCCTGCATCTCCTGAATGTTGTTTGAGGTTTTCTTTTTTCTCATCTCTTCCTATCTCATTGTTTGATTTGCTTTCTTGGGATTTATATTTGGTTTTGGGTTCTAAAGATTCTGAAGATTGATCACCCCCCTTCAATTTTAGTTTAAAGCCCTCCTGATGAGTTGGGCCAGTGTTTTTCCAAGTACATTTTTATCTGTTTTCATGAGGTGCAGCCCATCCCTTGCCAAGAGTCTTTCATGAAGGAAATGCAATCCATGATCCAGGAAACCAAACTTTTCTTAGCAACACCAACCCTTTAGCCCAGTGGTTCTCAACCTTGGGGTCGCGACCCCATTTGGGGTCGCGAGACCATTTCGCGGGGGTCGCCGGGCACCGCCGGCCGCCATTTTGTTTTTTTTATTTTTATTTTTTTTAATTTTTTTTTAATTTTTTTTAAATTTTTTTAAAAAATTTTTTTGGCGCGCACGCACCGCGCACGCTCAGATCCGCCCATCACGCTGGAAAAATTTTTTTAAAAAAAATTAAAAAAAATTAAAAAAAATTAAAAAAATAAAATAAAATAAAAACAAAATGGCGGACCGCAATGGGCAGATCCGTGCATGCGTGGCGTGTGCGATGGGCCAATCTGTGCAGGCACAGATCCGCCCGTCACGGCCGCCATTTTGTTTTTTTTGTTCTTTTTTTAAAAAATTTAAATAAAAAATAAAAAAACAAAATGGTGGCCCGGGACGGGGGGATGTGTGCATGCATGGCATGTGCGATGGGCCGATCCGCACATGCGCAGATCCGCCCGTTGCGGCCGCCATTTTGTTTTTTTTTATTTTTTTAAAAAAATTTGTTAAAAAAAATAAAAAAAACAAAATGGCGGCCCGCGACAGGCGGATGCGCGCCTGCGTGGCGCGTGCGATGGGCCGATCCATGCATGCACAGATCCGCCCGTCGCGGCCGCCATTTTTTTTTTAAATTTAAAAATTTTTTTTGCGCGCGCGCACACGCACGCACCCCCGGGTCGGGGTTGCAGCGCGCATGGGCGGGGCAAGTGGGGTCTCAACCTCAGAAAGGTTGAGAACCACTGCTTTAGCCAGTGGTTTATTTCTAGAATTTTTCCCCTCAATGGGTGTTGGCCTTTTGATGGGAGTACTGATGAGAACACTACTTGTGCTCCTAGCTTCTTAACTTTATTGCCTAGTAGTTTGTAGTCTCTCACTATTGTACTCAGGTTCTTTGTTGTGTCATTCCTCCCAATATGGAGAAGGAGGAAGGGGTAGTAATCTGTAGGTCTAATTATTTTGGTTAGATTCTCAGCCACATCTTTGATTTTTTTTCTCCAGGTCCCTTCCAGCTCTATCCTGATTCTCTCTTGTTTCTCCTTCTTCCTACCAAGAGTCCCACCTAAGGATGGAAGCACTTCATTTCCTTCTGTAAAGATGAACCTAGGGCCACCTTAGGGAAATGGTAGTAAGTGCCAGTTCCTCCTAAATGGCTGATCCTTAAATGCTGACTAGTGCCTCCTTCCATGAAACCAACCAAATTACAGCATGCTTCAGGTCAATCTAATTGGCACTAAATAAAAGTGGCAGAAGCAGTTATTGTTGCCCAATTGGGCGTTGTACTAGCTAGAAGCTAAACTGTACTGAATTAAAATACTTAATGGGAATATAATATCATAGCAGTTTGTGAGTTTTCTCCCTTATTAAAAATTTCCCTGTTCCCATTGGCTCTTCCTTTTGCTTCTTCTTCTCTTCCAAAGTGCCAGTTGCTTCTAATATAGTGAATGAACACATTTAGATAGTCCAAATTATTGATTAAAAGAAAATGACACTTTGCAACATAGCTACTTGAGAAATTCTAAAAACCACTGAATTCCCAAAGCATGTACTTCAATTGGTTTTATGGATTGGAATATTTGGAATATTTGGGAGATCCATTGTGCCAAAATATTGAGGGGTAAATGTATTTTCTGTGGCCAACATTTAAGATTGAGATAGGAGCACTCTTCATGGTGAGTAGAAGCTAATGTTCTTGTGTGTGAAGTTAAGATTTGGATATTTCTTTTCCTTTCTTTTTTATTTTCTTTTTTTTAAACCCAATGATGTGTCTATTTTAGGGCTTGCATTAGTTTTCATTTAGTTTTGTAGGCAAAGTGATGGGCTATCAGCAATCATGTTTAAAGGATCACCATAAGGGAACATGTTGATCACAGATTCACTATCACTATCCCAGAATAAGATCGGAATAGTGAGTGATGAATGAGTAATGGCCAGATCAGGTGAACACAGATGGTGGACAGCAACAAAATTTATGTCAAAAATACTTGCATGTCTGAATGGACAGCATTTAATCTTGTTGGTAAAGCACCAGTAACTGGGTCAATAAATAGCATGCATTTCTCCATTAACTATCAATATAATTTTATGTGCCATTTCAGTTCATTCTGTTCATTTCTAAAATGGTAATTGATGGTGGAGGATCTCCAAAGTGTTGGAGTAATATGTCATTGGTATGCTACAGTTGTCAAGCTAAGTCTAAGAATGACACAGAACGATCCTGCCA
The DNA here is from genome assembly GCA_034064705.1 of Bothrops alternatus. Classification (NCBI taxonomy): domain Eukaryota; kingdom Metazoa; phylum Chordata; class Lepidosauria; order Squamata; family Viperidae; genus Bothrops; species Bothrops alternatus. The sequence continues at coordinate 16,497,078 of JARGCV010000023.1, forward strand.
GAGTTCAGTTCTTAATTGCTCATATACAATAGACAGAATCTTGCCAGACTAAACTCTTACTAGTCTCATCTTAACAGATATGCCCTGGGAGATTTTAGGGAGTGGCTATTCTAACCCTCTTCTTCTGTCTCCTCTCCAGCCTGTGCTGCCTCTTCTCTCCCCATCCCTTTTTTGCCATGTGCTCCTTCTTTCCTGGAAAACTGTCCTTCACTGTAGTCCATCAAACCAGCTCCTTCTGCATAAGCGCCATCTCTCACAAGTATTAGCATCCAGCTCCATTTGTCCTTACCATCAACTCTAAAGAAGAATCGATTTCTTTGATTGTTACCTAAGTTCTGTAATGGACTTGATGACAAGAGGTCCATTTATGAGGATATTATGATGCAAGTGCTGAACTGGCTGCCTCAGTTAAGATCAGCCAGACTCAGCTCAAGGAATTTATTATATTGTAAGGGCCACACCATTACTCTTCATAGCATGAGTAGGATCCACTTTTGATAAATGCTCTAGATGGGGGAAAACAACTCAAATAAAACCCTGACAAACTGAAGTGCTATCAGGAAATACAAAAATAGAATTGAAGGACAGATGGAGTATATCATAATATGGATGGGGGTGCAGTCTGGTATGGAGGGGAGTGCATCTCGAAAGGCAGATTTGCAATCTGGGACTGCCACTGGACTTGCAAATGGCAACTGTGGTGAAGAGTGCTTTTATACAATTAAGATTAGTGCACCAGTTGCGATTATTCCTGAGATTTTTGGATTTGGTAAGTTACACCTCGGTTACTTCTGATTTTCATAACTGCAACATGCGGTGCTGTTTCATTTGCAGGCATTTCATTACCAGCTAGGTGACATCTTCAGTGCTTTGTTCTTGAAGTAGTGAAGTTTGTTGATTATGGAACATATACCTGCCTGTCCTAGAACCAGTGTCTAGAAATTGCAATTCATGTTAAATGTGTCATCTAATTTGTTAACCAGAATGTGGTTAATAACTACAGGGACTTATGTGATGCCTGTGCTGAACGATATGCACTGGGGGTAGTTTCCAGTTTACTTTGCACCCAGCAGGCTCTCTGATTAGAGCAAACACACACAGCTCTCAGATCAGCTAGCAAAACATTTTTTTAAAAAACCAGCAAGAGCAATTAATTGGCAAAAATGACACAAAAACAAGAAAAGAGAGAGAGAGAGAGAAAGAGATGAACAGTCAAGAATTTACATTCTCTCTCACTCTCTCTCCTTTCCAATACTGAAAACAACACTGTGTGTAATTAGCACAAATAATCCCAAACTTTGCCTGTGGTCACTCCATCCTTTTGTGCATATAATATTGATATAACTTGATACTCAGTTTTAAGTCTTAAAACTGTCTGAGGGACTACGAATCACATTTGAACCTGCCTAGCTTTTGAGATCTGTAAAAAGGACCATTTTGCAGATATTCCTACTGTCAGAGGTCCATCTATTTATTTGACATTTGTAAGAAGACTTGTTCTTGTATTGGCCTCAGGCTATGAAATGAACCCTCTTAGGAATTTCTTGTGCCAATCTCTTGATGTGTGTGTTTTTTTAAATCTATAAAGACACAGTTCTTTCCTCAGCCCTTGCTCATTTTAATATAAATTTTAATATTTTAAAATCTCTGAGTTCTGTATGTTGTTGTTTTTTTAAAAAAAAAAACTTGGGTATTTAAGTAGACTGGAGCAGAAAGGCATGGTATCAATAAAATAAAAAAATAAAATAAAATAGATATATTCCTACTGATCCAGTCTGTGCCTTTCACAAAAAGATCTTTGAGTCTGGGGAATTGAATGAATACCTAACTATTCTTCAAAAGCTACAAAGGCAGACAGGACTTTTTCCAGGCTCAGCCGAAGTGATGACTCAAAGAATTAGATGGCCTTCTAAGGTATCTTCAAGAAGATTGTAAATTTTAGCCTTGGAAAAACCTTAAAAAGAAGAGAGATCACATCTTATTCTATAGCTCCATAGAGTCTTTTGATCTTTGCTTCTGCAGTCTAATATTTCCAGTATTAGAAGCCAAGTAAGATTCTCCTTCCCCTTTGCCTGCTATTAACATTCAGACTGCACTCTTCTGCCACTAGAAATAAACTAGAAGGTTTATTTCCATGCAATAATTAACTCACCAACAGAGTTAAGGGACTCACGTGGGGTTTGTTTTCTTCTTCTTCTTCTTCTTCTTCTTCTTCTTCTTCTTCTTCTTCTTCTTCTTCTTCTTCTTCTTCTTCTTCTTCTTCTTCTTCTTCTTCTTCTTCTTCTTCTTCTTCTTCTTCTTCTTCTTCTTCTTCTTCTTCTTCTTCTTCTTCTTCTTCTTCGTTTTCATAAAACAAACCGCCAGGGAAGCTGAGAAAAGTCATTCCAATTGGGCTTGCTTTTAAGAGCTGGAATGACAATTCCAGCTGCCTGGCACCAATCCCTTATTGTCTGCACTTCCTCTCTGCCAGAATAGAAGATTGGCTTTCTGCTGGGGGAGAAACGGTCGTAAAAAGAAAACTCCAAACATCTGAAATCTGTTCACCAATTATAGTGAAAGATGTGTTAAATATGCTGGAATTCTTTAGGCCATTTGAACTGAAAACTGTCGGGCTGCAGGAAGGAAGAGGGCCAGCAAAAATGCTGCTGGAAAGAACATTAAGCCAGATTGGGATAGTTTTGAGGCCAATATCAGGCAGCTCCTGGTTTCTGGCACCAATTTGCTGCAAGTCTTGGGGTAGAGACAGATGACAGTAAAAACCAGCCATGACCATTCATCATATGGAATGCATATTCCAGCTGGCTAAGCTGTGAAATTGTTGCCTGGTTTGGTGCTGTAATGATTGAAACAGTGTGAGAGAAGACAACCTCTCTGCAGATGTCCATAGAGATGCTGTCGCTTGAGATCTCAAGCAAATCAGCAGGAAAACATATTTTTCCAGTCCTTTTGTTCAGTCCTAAATAAGTGAAAAGATGGGAATCTATGACTTTGCAATCACATCACAAGAGGAGCAACTGTTGAATGACAATTACATAAGGAGACCATCAAAATGTTCCTGTTTGATCAAACTATTCCTAAACTCAACATATTCCCTGTCCAACATTCTCTGCTCAACCAGGATACAAACGTGCCTTGACTTACTTTTTGGGTCCTGTTCTCTCTAGTCCTCAGGCTGTGAGTGAGTGAGTGAGTGAGTGAATGAATGAATGAATGAATGAATGAATGAATGAATGAATGAAGCTTAGCTGTCCTTGGTCCTAGCGGTATTAATGCGATATTCTCCTTTTTTAATCCAATACCCTGGAGGGAAGTCAAGTGACTGCTATCCCTGAAACAGACGCAACAAGAATGAGATAGGGGACTTCCGGTGGCTCTGGTGGCATCGCCACAGCCTCCTTTGGAGGCTCCGTTCTTCTGGGTTTTGTAAAGCTGCAAAACAGCGAACATCGGCTGTTTTTTTGCAATGAAAAATCCCCCCTTCGGGCGAAGAAGGGATGAAGAGCATCGGGCGTGTGTTGAGCTCCTCTTTTAACCCCCTGAAAAAGTTTTCAGGGGGAAAGAGTGAGAGCTCCCCAGGCGCTCGAAGACGCTCCTGCCCAGGGACGCTTCTGTCTGCAGACAGGAAAAGACGCCGTGACCATCCTCTGCTCAAGAAAATTTTTTAAAAGAGACCTACATGCAGGCAGAGTGAACACAGGAGTTCTATATTGCAAGTAATCTTCTATATTTTACTTCTGACCACATATTTTTACAATCATCATAATGTATCCAAGATGGCGATCGCTTTCACTGCAAAGAGAAAGTGACTGGAAAGTGAAAGTGATTTTTTTTCTCTTAGAGCAAAGCCAGAGCGACCGCTTAGATTTAAACCTTAACATTTTATAAATTACAATTAAATTTTGACTTGCAAGAAGATAAGAAGAGGATATATTTTGGCAATATATTTGTAAGAATTCCTTTTTTATTCAAAGTAACTTTTTAAAAAGTGGACTGAATATAGAATGGCTACCAGACAAACAAAAATAGCTTCTGCGAAGGTGGCAGTATCTTCTCCAGCTCAGCCCTCTAAATTACAAGCAAGTAGTTTTTCTGCTCCCCCAGCTTCTTCAACATCTACAGAGTCTCAAGCTCCCTTGCCTACTCAATCCCCTCCAGAAATGTTAACTATCAAAGATTTGCAGGCTGCATTTTCAATAATGACTGATAATTTAGAGAAAAGTTTGGAAAAATTGGAGAAAAAGATTGAGGAACAAGCTAAAGGTGTAACTGATGAATTGGAGAACATTAAAGAAACAATTCAGACCCACAATATAGAGATAAGAGAAGATATTGTGGAAGCCTTTAAGGGGGTCTGGGACAGAGTTGAAGAGAAAGTGGAAGGGGTTGAACAACAGATTGAGGAAAAACTTGATGAAATGAAAAGTGATATACAAGATCAAGCAGTTATAGTTCAATATAATCAAATTATATTTGCTATTAGAATTAGAGGGCTGAAGGAGATACCAAATGAGAATCAGGATGATTTGAGGAGAATTATTGAAGAGGCTTTGGCACAATTTTTAGAAGATGGAGTACAAAATGTTTCTTGGCAGATTGACAGAATCTACAGAGTTAATTCATGGATTGCAAGATAAAGAAATTTACCTAGAGACATTGTGATCTATTTTGTTACAAGGAGATTCAGAAATCATGTTCTTACAATATCTTACAATAAGAAATTAAGTGTTGCTGGTCAGGAGGTTGTGGTTTTGAAGGAGATTCCTCCGAAGATGTTAAGAGCAAGGAAAGATTATGCATTTTTGGTTGCTGAACTTAAACAACGTGCTTTACAATTTAGGTGGGAGGTTCCAGCTGGACTGTCATTATTTTACCAGGGTAATAGATACCGCTTGAATTCGGTTGGTAAAGCAAAATATTTTCTTGAGAATGTGTTGAAAGCTGGTAAACCCCCATCTCCAACACCAAAAAGTTCAGATTTACCAAAAGAAAGAGATATGGAGTTAAAACTACAACCACAGTCCTCGGAGTCACAACCCCTGGCAGCATCAGGAGTTGATAAAGGAGTTCTAATGGAGCTGCCCGCATGGAGCATTGATATTTTTCAGCCTTTGGAAGTAGAGAAACCTAAAGATCAAAGGCAAACAAGAGCTACTACTAAACGCATGGAACAACAAGAAAAGGAACAACAAGGACGTACAATTACAAGTCTGGAAGCCATGGGAGCTCAACCAAAGAAGAAAATGGATGAAAAAGTTGATTTGGTCCTACAAAGGCTTTCTCCAGCTGGTCATGTCAAATAAATATTTGACATGGAATGTCAATGGTTTAAATTCTCCACAGAAAAGGAAAAAGATATTTCATTATTTGACTCAATGTAAAAATGATGTAATTTGTTTACAAGAAACACATATTAGAATTACTGACCAGAAATATTTGATAAATAATAAATTAGGTTCACATTTTGTTGCAGCAGCCGCTGAGAAGAAGAATGGAATTGTTATCTATGTTAAAAACCATATAAGAACTAAATTAATAGAAGCAGATACACAAGGTAGATATTTAGCAATTGAAATCTTGAAAGATGGGAAGAAAGTTCTTTTGATGGGTATATATGCACCAAATCAACAACAAGGAAAATTTTACAAATCAATACATAAAAAGTTAATACAATTTAATTACAGGTCATGTATTTTAATGGGTGATTGGAATGGTGTTATAGACATTGGTTTAGACAAAAAGAAGATATTACCAATTCCTCAAACACGTTCTAAGTTGCCTAAATCTTTTTTTGATATAAAGGATGATTTTGATCTGATAGATATTTGGAGAGAAAGACATGCTAAAGAGCAAGAATTTACCTTTTTTTCTGATAGACATCAGTCATTTTCTAGAATTGACTTTATATTAACTTCAAGTGATTTTCTTTTTAGTCTAAAGAAGGTGAAAATCCTACCCAAAGTTTTAACAGATCATAATCCGGTCTGGATGGAATTAATGGTAGGACAGAAACCTAAAAGATCTTGGAGACTTAATGAAAATTTGTTTAAATATGATATAAATGTGAATGAATGTAAAAATGTTATGAAGGAATTTTTTATGTTAAATCTGCATAAGGATACAACAATAGAAATGGTATGGGATGCTAGTAAAGCCTATCTGCGTGGGATTTTAATCGATATGAATAAAAAGCACAGACGTAAACAAGAGGAAAAAAGGAAGGAGTTAGAAGAGGAAATAAGAAAGAAAGAGCAATTATTAATAAAGAGACCAGATGATAAAAATATTAAAGAGGGGATTAAGATTTTACGGAAACAATTTGACTTGTTGATGGCAGACCAAGTTACTAGGAATATACAATATGCAAAACATAATACATTTTTTAATTCTAATAAACCTGGCAGATGGTTGGCTTATATATTAAGGAAAAAACAAAAATCCTGTATAATTGAAAAAATAGAATATAAAGGGAAGGAAGTTTTTCAACAAGAAATTATTAAGAAAGCCTTTTTAGAATTTTACTCCAAGTTGTATGCTGAAGAAAAGATACAAGAGAATGAGATAGATACGTTTTTGCAAAATGAAAATGTATTGACAATTACCAATGATCAAAGAGATAGATTAAATGCATTGATTACATCAGAAGAAATAATTTCAGTGATTAAACAATTGAAAGTGGGAAAATCTCCTGGGACTGATGGGTTAACGGCAATTTATTATAAGCATCTTCAAATGGAAATGGTGGAACCTCTTAGAGAGTTATTTGTTAATATACAAGAGGGTGGTCAGGTTCCACCTTCATGGAAAACAGCCTATGTTTCTTTAATTCCCAAAGAGGGAAGAAATAATGTTTAACCAGAAAATTTTAGACCTATTTCATTGTTGAATACAGATTACAAGATTTTTGCAAAAATTATGAAATATATCTAAGACAAAGTTGTTAGTTAAGAATTTAGATATTAATTCAAAACAGGATTTGGAAAGAATAACGGGTTGTGAGATAGTTAAGAAAATTAAATACTTAGGAATTGATATTGAAGCCTCTAATGGGAAGTTATATAAAAATAATTATGAAGTTTTGTGGAATAAGATACAGATAGAATTGGAGAATTGGAAAAAATTACAATTATCTATGCTGGGTAGGATAGCGGCAGTTAAAATGAATGTATTGCCAAAATTTTTATTTCTTTTTCAAATGTTACCTATACTTAAAAAGGATGCGGACTTGGAGGAGTGGCAGAAGGGTATTAATAGATTTATTTGGAATGGCAAGAAACCGAGGGTTAAATTAAAAATTATTCAGGATACAAGGGAAAGAGGTGGTTTGAAAATGCCCAATTTTAAGTTATATTACCATGCTGCTGTTTTAGTAGCGGTAAGTGACTGGGTTAACTTAACTGATGATAGAATACTGAATATTGAAGGGTATGGTTTATTATATGGTTGGCATGCATATTTAGTTTATGACAAAAAGGTGGATAGGAGTTTCAAAGAGCACCTATTGAGAAGTGCTCTGTTGCGTGTTTGGAAAAAGTATCAGTATATATTAAATGAAAAGATTCCTGTTTGGACGGTGCCCAGATACGCAATAGAGAATATAAATAGAACACAAGTTCAAGATGTGGTGCCCTATGAAAAACTCCTAATTAAAGAAGGGAATTCATTATTATTAAAGTCCTTTGATATGTTAAGAGACGAAGGAATAGTCCATACTTGGTTTCCATATTTACAATTGCAGACTAGATGGAAAAAAGATTTGAAGATAGGTTTTTCTCAAATGGATGAAAATTTAATCAAACAAGTTAGAGACCAAAGGTCTATGCATATTAAAAGATTGTATAATGTATTGATAGAAATTGATTCTGAAACTGAATTAGTTAAGGACTGTATGATCAAGTGGGGACAAAATTTTGGACAACCAATCATGATGGAAACTTGAGAGAGGATCTGGGTGAAAAATGTAAGATTTACACAAGCGCAACATCTAAGAGAAAATTTTTATAAAATGTTTTATAGATGGCATTTGGATCCGAAAAAATTATCTTATATGTACCCCAATTTACAATCTAAGTGTTGGAGATGTGAATGTATGGACGCTACTTATTTTCATGTATGGTGGACTTGTAGAGAAATTAAGGCCTTTTGGATAAAAATATGGTGGATACTTCAAAATATTTTGAAAAAACGGATTGAATTTTGATTTTGTTAGGCATTATAAAAGACTGCACCACCATAGAGACGAACTTAATTTTGAACTTGATTACAGCAGCAAGACTGTTGGTGGGACAATATTGGAAGAAGCCAGAATTACCATCTATTGAAGAATTGACTTTGAAAGTAATAAATTTGGCAGAAATGGCTAAAATATCTGCATATTTGAAGGATCACTCAAATGAAAAATATATGTTGGACTGGAAAAAATGGATAGACTATATACAAGGGAAATATCAATCTAAGAAATTGTACTTAGCATATAGTTAAATTTTTATATGTTGGATTGAAAAATATAGTTAAATTTTTATTAGGATTTACATAATAATTTGGTTTAGTTTAGTGGGTTTTGTTGTGTTTTACCCTGTATTCACTCTGGGAAGTCGGGGGGGGGTGGGTGGGTTGGGGGGTGTCATAATGTACTCAACTGTAATATTGGTATTACATACAGAATGATATTTTTTTATATAAAAGAGGGGTTGCTCGGGCAGTACCTTGGAACCACATCTGGAGGGGGCGGAGATTGAGGAGTGAAGGATTGGAGGGAAGTAGGGAGGTTGTAGGAGAGGGTGGAGAGAGAGGAGGGAGAGAGGGTGGGGGGATAGAAGTAGGAGGTAGGGAGGAAGGAGAGGGGGATGTGGTGGAGGGGGTGCTGCCAAGCAATACCCATATATATATTAATTATCTTATGTACGTTTTTATGCTTTGTTTTGTGTTGGGAAAAGTTCCTAACGATTGTGCTCAGTTGAGTTGTATTTAATTTGATTTTTGTTGCTTATATTTATAATTATAGAACTAATAAAATATTTAAAAAAAAGAATGAGATAGGAATTTGCACTAGGGAGAGCAAATGTCCTGCTTACACCACTTTGACTTTTTGTCTAGTCATGTGGATCCCCCCTGCATGTATAGAAGCATCTTTATGGACCAGATAGGAAGCAATCTTGTAAAAATAAGTCTCCATTTTGCAGACAGTTTCACACCTCTCTTAGCAAAGTTGGTTTAACTGTCTGAGACTTGCTGGCTAGGGAATTTGAGAAGTTGAAGTCTTAAGGTTGCCAACATTGGACACCCCTGGTCTAAAGAATGAGACTGATGAGTGTCTTGCACATTTTCAAGTCATGAATGAGGTTGTTCATTGCAACCCAAAGGCCAAAGCAAGTGTGAACAGCCAACGCTAACAAAGACAAATGCCTTGGCTCTCAAGTTGGAAATGTTCCTATTTATGCAAAATCTTAATTTCCTGTATCTGCTAATTCCACTTCCTGTACTGGATTAAAATATAGTGTTTTCTGGCAGTTTCAAGGCAGGCATACCATAGGAAGAGGATTAGGGGGTGATTTATTTGTGGAACTACTAGCTCTCTCAAACCTTTCATTTACCTGATACAATTTGCCCTTCAGGCCAAAATGCAAATATTCACTAGTGCTGGCAGGCATTCATTTTTCCTTTTCTTGTGACTTCCAAGTTAAAACAAACCTAGCTCTTACAAGTAATTGCCATGGAGCACCACCAATTTTAAAGGTGATATTTATATTTAATTCAAATGATAAAACCTGTGCTCCAAATACACTGGTCATATCATCTGCAAATCTGCACTCACAAGACTCATAAATAAGGCTCCATATCTAATGTTCTCACTGTTGCCATGATTCTAGTTTTTCCATTACTTTGTCAATTAAATAAGCCTATCATTCTAGTCAAGTAATTGCCTCACTTCTCAAATCAGAAAATGTATTGATGCTGCATGCATTTAAAATAATTGGTTAAATTTAAATTTTATTACCTAGCAATCTTGGTGGTTTGTTATTCATAAGATGTTATGTGCAGATTCTTATCCAAAAAGTAAGAAATAGTCTTGGTCCTCATCTAGTTGATGACAGTCTAGAACAAACTTTTTAACAATCGAGAGAGACTTTTTGAAGCCATGCATTTTGCTTTATGGAAGGAAATCACCTAGGTGAAGGGCAACCGGAAAACCATTTTTGAACACATGCCCAATTTTAAAATGTAGATGTTTGAAAGACCTGAATTTGATTTTGGAACTGCATTCCAGAAAGCAATAGGTGGGGTCAGGATTAAAGTTAACTTTGATTTCCTTTTATGCGCCTGTTATTAAGTAGAGTTGATATAATTGCTCCATAGTCCTAAATTTTTAGCTTCTTTCACATTAATAATTAACAGTGGTAACCAATAGTTGCAGTTTTATGAGATTCTTTGGAAGGTGCAGCACTTACATATCTCTGCTCAAGGGTCCTTAAAATGGTCCATTCCCAGTCAAAAACTGAACTTTATACTATGCAGGAGACATATGCATAGTATGTCATTTGGACATACAGTAATTGTTCGTTCTGTGAGGACATGCTGTATTTCTGTTTCCATTGTACCTATACACATATAAAGTATTTCATTTACACCTATACATCAGTAAATGTATAGCTTATGATAGCTGGATTTTCTGTTTCGGTGACATACAAGTGGCAGCGTTAGCTGGGTAAAGATGAAAGGAGCAAAACATGTCAGAATGACATTTTGTAAGGTTTTGGGAACTGGTTACAGTGATTAGAGCCAGATAGTTGGATGCCTCTGGGATTGCTTTCTTAGAGCTCTTTTGAGAGTTGAAGTTCTCCAGCTGCCATGCAGTGAGCAAAAGTTAGACTGCCTGATATTTATTTATTTATTTATTGTTTGTTTGTTTGTTTGTCATGTTTCTGACTGCCCATCTCCCTCAAAGATTATAGCTTGAAGCGTCTTAAAGTGGTCCATAGTTGGTTCATATTTTGGACAATGTCAATGTGTACTTGAATATATACTGTACGCAGCTATACCTGTAAAATATTTCTTGAGAAAAATCTATTACGGATAGTCTGGCAAATTTAGTATGTATCTTTTTCAAGAGGGTGTCATGCCTCAAGTAGTAAGCTCAGAGATAGTGGCAGATTGGAGTGCAGAGGATGCTAAAGAGACCTCTGCGTGCTTCAGGATGGAGGTCTCCCCAATTAGCAGGAGTGCCAGGCAACCTAGCAACTTATGAATGAGCAGCATTCATACTGTGACCAGTTCGTAGTTCTCCTCAGTCCCATGCAAAGGTGCCTGATATTCCCATCTCATTCCCCTTTGCCATTCTCTTCTATTAATTCCAAAAGCATATCCCCTATTGTTACAGTCAAAAGTCATCATGCAACAATTTTGTCCATCCATTACTAATACATTACCTGTGGTAAGAAGACTGGTGGAAGAAGTGATGGGACCATATAGGAAGATCACACATGCAAGAAGAGACTGTTCAGGAACCCTCTAAACTTTATTGAAGAAGCCAAAAGACTGCAGAATATCCTCCCTTAAATAATTTAGGGCAACTCGAGAAGGGTAAGTAAGCTCTCATTGTATGTACAATTCCTAGGAATGCCGACATTTCCACTGTCAGCCCTAACAGGACCATCTTCTGCCACATACTTACGGGACCGTCTTCTGCCACATACTTCCCTTCGACCGGTGAGAGCGCACAGGGTCGGCCTCCTCCGGGTCCCGTCAGCGAAACAATGCCATCTGGCGGGTCCCAGGGGGAGGGCCTTCTCTGTTGTGACGCCCACCCTCTGGAACCAACTGCCCCCTGAAGTCCGTGTTTCCCCCACTCTCCCGGCCTTCCGGAAGAATTTGAAAACTTATCTATGCCGGCAGGCCTGGGGTTGATTGTGATTGTGTCTGTATGATGAATGTGTTTGGGGGGTCTTTTAAATGCTTTGTCAACTCGGTTTTTGGTTTTTAAATGCTGTGATGTTGTTTTTTGTTCATGTTGTTAGCCGCTCCGAGTCCTTTGGAGAGGAGCGGCATAAAATCTAATAAATAAATAAATAAATAAATAAATAAATAAACAATAAACATCTGGGAAGACGTAGTGGGGGGGCGAAAATTGGGGAATGGGGAAAGAGGCATAAATTGCCTATTCAGATGTACAGCAAATCTTACATTCACTTATAACAGTTCAGTTATAACAGTTCAAATTTATCTTGAATGAAAAATATAATCTGCTTTCATCCATATGGCTGAATTTATTATTTTTTTACCCATGACTAAATAACAAAGCATTGGAACACACTTTGGATGTAAGCTATTAAATTCTTGGTATTTTCTTTGTGAAGTCTATGGGAGGCACAGTTTTTCCTTCTTTACCTCCCTCTTCATTTTAAGCACATTTCCCAAGAGCCTACCAGCACACAAGTAAACACTGTTTTCAAATGTCAAATGCCCTTCTCTTCCAGTATTTAACAATTTATGTATCAGTCAGTTGGATTTAATGTTCTGCCATTTGGCATTTAGAAACCCAAGAAACAGCTCCTGGGATCAGGGACCACCTGACAGTCATTCAGAGAAGCTCTGTCATTTTATCTACTCTCTCCAGGAAAAACATGGCAAAACACAGTTTTAAAGAGCAACAGAAACTGAAATTGCCAAGCGGGGAAAGATGAACTGTCCAAAGCTCAAAAGGAAATACCAAATCTTTCTGCAATATTGGAGACCTTACTGATTGAACTCATGCAGCTAATGTGCAACACAGACATGCCCAACCTGGTGCTTGCTAAATTTCCTATTAATCCTGGGCAGGAGGGCCAATTAGCACATTAGTAGGAAAAAAATAGAAGCTGTGGTCCCATGTGTATAGAAGACATTAAAGAGGGAAATGTTGGCACAACAATAATCCATGGTTATGAATCTGGAGAAGGTCTTACTCATGGCTGACTCTTAGGATGATTGGTTGGGAATGAAGAGTGGGTTTAAGCATGTTTGAATATATGAAATCTAAAATAATTCATGCAGGAGGATATGAGTGCATCTCACAGGTAGAAAGCTCTGGATATATTCAGAGCTGTGATGGTGCAGTGGTTAGAATGCAATATCGTAGGCAAATTCAGCTCACTGCCAAGAGTTTGATCCTGACTGGTTCAAGGTTGACTCATCCTTCCATCCTTCTGAGATGGGTAAAATGAGGACCCAGATTGTTGGGGAAAAATATGCTGACTCTGTAAATTTAGAGAGGGTGTAAAACATTATAAAGCAGTATATAAGTCTACATGTTATTGCTATATTCCGCTGAATTCTAATTAAAAAAAACTGGTTCAAGTTAAACTACTGGTACTTCCCTGTAAGACCCAACATAACCACCCTTGGATGCCATCTGTATTTTTTTTTAATCTTCTGATATAACTGCTAACATGCTGTTTGCATAGTATCTAATCTGATCCTGTAAGAAAGTGTCAAAAGTTTGCAAGAAGACAAGTAATAAGTTATGTCCTTAGTTTGCATGTTCAAAGGAAGGTAGAAGCTGAAGATTTCCTGTCATTTTACAATCTTGTTAAAAAATTATTGTCAAAAAGACAAAAATGGTCTTCTTTAATTTGGATCCTGTAGAGAATAAAGAAGATAACCTTGTCAGAGATATGCAGGAGCTGTTGTCTAGGCAACAGTTCCTGCATATTTCTCTCAAGGTCATCTCCTTACTCTCTATATGGTACCATCCCAATGTGTTTTTCAAGCACTTCCACTGACTAGGAAGTGAGGGGTTTTCCAATCCAAGCACATCTAAAGTCTTGTGATAGTTAAACTGTGCAGAAATTATTTAGAGACATTTAATTCTTGAGATGTCAGTAGACATGTCCTACCTGCACAGGTCCAGAAATGCAAGCTTGCAATTAGTCTTGCTCTACAAAGTGAAATAAAACATTGGATATAAATATTTTGTATACTCAAAACATAGGTATGCACAGGAAACAAAGCAATAACATTGGACCTGGGATTGGAATCCTTCAGTGTAAGAAAATGGAAAAGGTCGAAACTTAATAATTGGTCTGCACTTTCAGCAAGGAGTCCTATTCTATTTACTTTCCCCCTGGTAACATTCATGGTGGATGTTGCAAACAGCAGAAAAGCCACAAGGGAAAGCATCTTTCTAGCTCTTTCCACATTTCCCTTTTGACTTGCATTTATTTGACAGATGCTGTTTCAATTATCTGATTATTCAATCTATCAGTTTTATTGGACTATATTTTACCATCCTGAGAGGGCAAGCAAGCCAGTCTCCCTCCCTCCCTCCCTCCCCCCCACCTCTCTCTCTCTCTCTCTCTCTCTCTCTCTCTCTCTCTCTTAAGCTCTCTCTCTCTCTCTCTCTCTGCCCTAGGAAGCAAGCAATGGCAAACAAGTTCCAAAAAACTGTGCTAAAAAACCTGCAGGGAATTGTCTAAGCAGTTGCCAGGAGTTGAAAACTGACTCAAAGATACACACACACACACACACAACACACAAACACACACAAAGCTATTTCAGATTAGGATGTTGTGTACCTTTGCAACTTGTTGTCAGTTCAAGCAGACTTTAACCAAAATCCTCCCTATTCAATCTGTGGGGCTGCAACTCCCTGAAAGGTGCCACTTTTGAGAAGATGAAAGCAAAGAAGTTGCTTTGCTCATTGCTGGCAGTGCTACCAGTTTTCCTCCAAGGTATCAGACTGAACTTACAAATGCCTTTCCTTGGAGCTTCAGGTTTGACTGCCTTTGGGAAACAATTACATAAATCAATGGACCTGCAGGTTGCACATCGTGTTCCACACTGATGGTGTTTGGTTAAAAGGGAGTATTGAATTGCTTTGTGCCTTCCTTTGAACTCATTCAGATTTAGCCTAATAAAAAAAAAATAGTGTCCTGGGTCTTTGGAAATGGAATATATAATCTAGGCCAGAATGTGAGTTCTAGGAATGTTTTAACCAAACAGGAAGGATTTTAGCCATTATCATGTCAAGTGGTTACATCTAGGATTATTTATTTTTTTTGGGTAGTTGGGATACCTTGAGAAAATGGGTGCTAACCAGCATGAGATATGCTTGTCAAAAAAATCTGCACTGATTTTTTTTCCTTTAAAATGTTTTTTTAATTCCCTAGCAATATCAAAATACTACCATTTTCCAATTGTGAGTTTGTCTTTATCTTCCCCCCCCCTCTGTTTTCATAATTTGAGATGGCAAAAACATATTCTTGGCCATGAACAGAGATAATCACATCCCTGCACTTCAGCACAGATTAAACAATCTTCTGTCTTCATGTGCCCAGATACGCTGTTTTTCTGATCAAAGGAGAAAAAGTTCAGTTATAATCCTTCTGAAGACAGCCTCTGAAGCATCCTCTCTAGGGACCACTCCAAATTAATCCAATCTGTTCTGATTATTCCAGTTCCCAAAAGTCTGGTTGCAGATAACATCTTCTTTGGTTGTTATGAAGCTCTGGCATGTACAGTAATTATTGAAATTATACTAGGAAAACTGATCAACACGTGTCCAAAGGACATGGAGTATTAGAGATTTTAGAATTTCAGAATTCCATGGATTTCTTTAAGATATCGCTTGCAGCTGCATCATTCTTCACAACCACCATTCTCTTTGGGATATGTGAACAGAGTGATGGGTAGAAGTAAAGAGAGGCAAATACGTATTTTATGAGGTCAGGCTTTTGTAGAGTATTACGGTAGTTGGTTCCATTGTTTTAATCAATTCATTTTGTGTGATTGGGCCATTGGAGACAATTCTGGAAACTGCAGTAAGTCCTCAACCTGAGCCCACATTAACATGGAATAGAGAACATTGATTCAACAAGAACTTCAATAGCTAGTTTTTAGACAAATTAAAGGAACTTACAGACTTTTTAGAATTAATTAAAAGTGGAGCTTTCTCTCCAAGTGATAGCTGTTAGATATGCATTCTCAAACATTTCAGATGGAACCAAATATGGTTTGTCTTGTTTTAGCAGGATTAACTGTATTTATATATCATGCTCTATTGTTTATTGTTGATGTCTATTTTAAAATATTAGGCTGTTCTTTTTAGTACTGCATCTTCACTAGGATTCAGAAACCTTTCTATTATAAGAGTCTGCTACATCAGATGATCTATAATCGAACCATTTGTTTCCAAAATTGTGACTCATAATGTTAAAACATTGAAAGGCTTAGGAAGAAGAGAAGTTCAACAAATGCCAGATGGTGATAAATGATATCTTCGATAAACAGAGATATAACTGTGATTAAATTCTAGAATCAAACTATTATTTTTCTGGGCCTTTGGCACAATAAAGCAATTGTCATGCTAAATAAATGAAACTGTTTTCTATGTATTAGATGACCTTTTTTACAATAAATTATAATGACATCTTTTTGTTCCAATTTTGTGCCAGATCAAGTCAAGACAGACTGCTGTGTTTTTGTTCCTTCTATTATTTTATCTCTGTCCTGAGAATAGACTATATTCATTTATCTTTTCTATGGCATAATTTTACTCTTAAAGCTTACAGATTTGTGAACTGCTCAGAAGACAATTTCCAATCTTCTCGACTCTCTGTTTAGATAGTAACAGGCAGGATCACCAGATCACTTTTATCATTTCCAGGAAATGCAGACTATGAGGCAATGTAAGCAGCTGACTTTGATCTAAATGAGAATTTGCTGATAAAGGTCTTAGCTAGATTCACAATATGTGCTAAGTCGTGATGTGATTTGTTTGAACTTGATTTAGCAACCAGTTATGACTCATTTGGCAAAACACAGTTAAGCAAATTATGGTACTCTTCCCACAATCAGCTCAATGGGGAAACTCATACACAACATTAGAGGCTTCTTCACATGCTCTTCTTTCAGTGCAATCTGTGTCACCATCTGCTAACAATGCCCCTCTGGATTCAATGTTGGACCAACAGGTCAGACTTTAAACAAAAGAATTAATGGACACACATTTGATATCAGGAATCAGAACAAGGCCAAAGTAATATCTGAGCATTTTAATCTCCCAGGACGCTCAGTTACTGATTTCAAAGCTGTAATTTAAAACAAAGAAACTACACCAGCATCAGAGAGTAAGAAACTGCCAAACATACATACACCAAAACATTTCCGGCTATCTCAGAAGGTCTTTAAAACTCAATCAGTTTTAACACAATGCAAATATATTTGTAACCTGCATCTGCAAACCACCCTTTTCTTTCTTAGCCCAATCTCAAGTTTCATATTTTTTTCAAAAACTACATTTCATGATGAAATAAGTTATAGCTCACAAAAGCTTATGTTAATCTGAAAAAATGCTGTCACCCTCTTTTGATTTTTGGTTACCACGGCTAATAAACTTTTTTTTTTAATTTGCCTTCAATCAATTTGGTAATGGCTGTTCCTTAATGTTACCTGGAAGACTTTATGATCTTGTGATATATGAAGATAGTGAATCCCACCTTCCAATTAGATTAAAATATGAAAATCATAGAACCATAGAATCATAGGGCTGGAAAAAACCTTGGAGTTCTTCTAGCTAGTCCGTCCCCTTGCCCAAGGTGGAGTCTTCATACTATTCCAGAGAAATTGGTTGTCCAATTTTTTCTTGAAAACCTTCACCAATGGAGCAATCATAACTCCAGAAGGCAAGCTGTTCCACTGATCAATCGTTCTCACTATCAGGAAATTCCTCCTTCCATCAGAGGTTGCATCTCCCTCTGATGAGCTTCCATCCATTGCTTCTTGTTCTGCCCTTCAGGTGCTATGATAGATAAATTGATACCCTCTTCCCTAAGACAGGCCTTCAAATATTGCTATAATGTCTCCCCTCAGTCTTCTCTTTGTTAGGCTAAATCTACCTACATTCCCTTAGCTTAGCCATTCATCAAATGATTTAGCCTTCACGATTTAACCTTATTAACTTTGTTGCTCTTCTCTGCACTCTTTCTAAGGCCTCAGTATCTTACTTTGTATTGTGGTGACCAGAACTGGATGCAGTATTCTAAAAATGCCCTCCCTATGCAGTATAAAGTGATACTTCTCACAATCTGGATGCTATCCCTCTATTGATGCAGCCTAGGACTGTATTGACTTTAGGCATCTCGGCACAATCTTAAGAAAGATTCTTTGATTTCTTGAGATCCACGATAAACTGCCAGGATTTAGATCTTAGAAAATGTATATGCTCTCCCATTTAACTTTGGAAGATTTCACTTGAACAGCTCCTGTATCTGCTTCAACTCATATTGCTTTTCTTTACAATCACTTTATTTCTTGAAAAGCTACCATATTAAAATATTCATGTAAAACATGTAAAATATGCTGGCTGGGAAGGTCTGAGGGTTGAAATCCAGATAGCTTAAAATTGCCAAGTGTGAACAAAACCAATGTGTATGTTCCACATACTTTTATTTGGAGCATAGGGAGAATGCTAAATATTTTAAGAGGTAGGGAGTTTTCCTCTCTCCTTGTATAATTCAACACATCTATTTTTACTCTGGCTGTTTCTTTATTCAAAGAAATAAAGTATTCAAGGGTTTAAGTTACCAGAAAACAGATCCCAACTCAATGATACGAAAAGCTTCCTAGCTGTAAAGGCACAATGACTGTGAAACCAAGGATCCAGAGTCCTGGGTTCTCCTCTTGATTGGATACCTTCAAGTAGAGATAGACACAAGATCCAATGGTTCCTTCAAAATTTAGGATTCTATGACATTGTGATTCTTAAGCTAGCTTTTCAAACAACATGGCTGTGTCATCAGTCTCAGCCAGCTATGTCCATTCAAGCTGAGGACAACAGCAATCATCGTCCAGTATGTGCCAAGGACATGAGAATTAGGAAGGCTTTATTAAGTCATCATTTTATTTAAAATACTTATAAATACACACACGCAGAGAGTTACAAACAGGGAGAGAATATGTGCAGTTCTCTCTTTTGTATTTCTTTTGATTCCAACTTTAATTCTAACATCTAAGAAATTCCTGTTTGCTATAGGGTAGCTTTCATTTCTGTGGGTAGTAATAACTTGATATAGGGTAAACAATGTTGTGAAACCGGAACTCTTTGTGTGATCTTGTTTCAGGTTAACTCACCTTATCAATTGTGTCTCTGCTGCTTTTGTTTTGTTTTTACTTCTCATAATTGCAAATATAAAGGGTGAAACTTGGGAAACAGATATACATATGCAGCATTTACTGGTCCTCTAACTGTCAGAAGAGTGGCTAGAATACAGTCAACAAAGCAAAGCACCAACTGCTACTGATTTTTGTTTCATCTGGTATATATTTAGTGGGTAAGTCAAATGCCGATCTGTATTTCATGTATAGGGAACATGGACTCATTGTAACGATATGAGGCTGGAGTTTGGTCATCCAGTTATTTAAACAAGGCACATCAGATTTAACCATCCTATCATTGCTTGGTTCAGATACAATTAGATCTGATGGAACAAATGTCTTGCTTTATAAATAGCCCTTTTGTCTAGTTGCTCTTTTTTGCTAATTTTCTTTAACAATTTGATATCACACTACAAGAGGGCTTTTCCTGAAAATCATAAAAATATAGAAAACGTAAGAGCATAGTACTTTAAAAAAATCTATTTCATCCACATAGTCATAGAGCATTTATTTGTGTATACAAATCATAAGTCCACAAAACCGCATTAGAGCAATATTTTTATTTGCTCAAGGTAACAAAACTGTGTGCCAGCATTCCAATTATTCATAACCCCTTGGAGCTAAGAAATTTGAGTTAAACCTGATTCACTTCCATTTGGAAGGTGTATCAAAGCCAAATACTCATTCTTTGTTCTATCATAGTGTGCCACTTTTAGCATTATGATCCTGGTTTGTTTTAAGTCAGAAATTCCATTATATTATATCTGTACGGAGAAATCGTAAAGATTAATCAGGAAGGAAAATAACCCACTGGGTATCAGGTACAAGCAACACCTTCATGTCAGGACAAAGCATGTGAGAAAATGAAAATGAAGGATAAGTATTTAGCCATGATGCTTGTCCACAGCTATGTAGGTTATGGTTCAAGAAGTCTCAGTCATTCACACTGAGCCATTGTATCCTGTTTTCCTCCCAGGACAGAACAAATGTGAGTGAGTAAACCAAACTCTGCTATTGGAGGGTGGGGGGAATAAAGTTGATTTACAGCAATAATAAGGGTAATAATTTCTTGCCCTAATGATAAAGCAGAATTCCAGAAAGATAAGACTGTGCCAAGACATACTCTAGTCTTTTCTCAACTCTCTCTCTCTCTCTCTCTCTCTCTCTCTCTCTCTCTCTCTCTCTCTCTCTCTCTCTCTCTCTCTCTCTCTCTCTCTCTCTCTCTCTCTCTCTCTCTCTCTCTCTGAGGCTTTTCTTCTCAAGCAAAAGATAAAAGTAAAAATCAATAAAAACCTGGGAAATAAGATGCCCGATCTGATTTTAATCATAGCTGTATGGTTTAATTGTCGAACTATAATAATATATTGTGTGCCCATTGTTCAAGTGGTACTGCAGGGTGTAAAGTGACATTTGGAACAGAGCCAAGGAATTGGTCAGTCAGAACATTCAATGAAAGAGTTCAGATAAGGAAAACTAGCTATTACCTTAAACAAGTATTTCTCAACCTTGGCAACTTTAAGACAGGTGGACTTTAACTGCCAGAATTTCCCAGCATACCTTGCTAAGGTTGAGGAATATCCACTTAAACTGTATGATCTTCTGTGCCTTCATGAGGAAGTATTGCTGTGAATAATTACCAATCTAGAAAACAGTTGCTTGAAATGGAAAACCTCCTCAACCTACTTAATTGAATTTCCAGCTATAAAGAAACCAGGCTTACTGCACATCTGCCTGCTTTGCCAATTGCTGTCTCTTAATTGGCCCCTTCCTCTATTGCAGGGGTTCTCAACCTTGGCAACTTGAAGAGTTGTGGACTTCAACTCCCAGAATTCCTCAGCCAGCAAGCTGGCTGAGGAATTCTGGGAGTTGAAGTCCACAACTCTTCAAGTTGCCAAGGTTGAGAACCCCTGCTCTATTGTTTTAGCTATCCCTGCTCAGAACTGACATTGTTGACTTTCTTCCTTCACTATTTCTCAAGTAAGACACTTTTTCAAAATTTCTCAGAGCATCTCATTTATCTCATAACAAGTAGGGCACCCAATAGCATTGAACAAGATCTCTTCCGGAACCATTTAAACTCTGGAT
The DNA here is from genome assembly GCA_034064705.1 of Bothrops alternatus. Taxonomy (NCBI): domain Eukaryota; kingdom Metazoa; phylum Chordata; class Lepidosauria; order Squamata; family Viperidae; genus Bothrops; species Bothrops alternatus. The sequence goes on from JARGCV010000023.1 coordinate 16,518,288, forward strand.
AGTGTTAAAATACAAATCTGCTAACAAGGGTGAGAGATGAATGTTAATATTTGCAGATGATTGATAAGTGCTGTCATGTCACTAAGACTGCAGACCATGTATATCACAGGCATTCTGGTTTGCACATCACAGATTGCAGAACAGCTTGAGAGATGTTGGATTTCCATATTAAAGGCAAAACTTCCAGCACTGCTTTAATATAATATTTTCCTCACTGATGTGAGATGGAAGAGAGAAAAAGCAAAGGGGTGACAGTTAATTCATTGCAGTGATCCCATAGCTTCGGCTTGGAAGTAAATCCATACTGAAGCTTTGGCTCAAACATATGGGCAAATTTATATATTTTACAAATATAGAAAGTTAGCAAATTAAGTTGTGCAGTGGTGTGACTAAAAAAAACCCTACAGTGTCGATGTTTAACAGTGATTGTAACTTACGTATGAGAGTGGTTTGAGCTATGAGTTGTAGGTGACAAGTGGTTTTCTGTTTTTGTGGTTGCTCTTTTAATAGTATTTCCCCACCCACCCAGCTCCAGAGAATGGTCTGGCTTTGTCTACAACTATATTTCTTCTGATCCACTTGATGGAGGTGCTCAATGGATCGAGTTAAACTGCGAATTAAACCACCAGTGAGATCAAAAGACAAATCAATACATTCTGGATGGATGAGAACATTCCATTTTCTCAGGGTGGCTAACATATACTTACATACAGACAATTACTTGATCAGAAAAGTTTCTTGCAAGCAAGAGGAAACAGCATGATAATCATACTAACTTGGGAACTAGAATCTGCAACATATTCAGATGTCTATTTTGCCCCCATATTTACACTAAGAGCATCACAAGCTTCAACAAATTCATAAAAAAGATTAGAAGTGTCTGTACACCCTTCTTCCAATGTGATGTGTGCCCTCATCTGTTAGCAAGATCCTTCTGGAATGTATGTTGGACAAACAGGTCAGACTTTCAGCAAAAAAATTAACAGCATAAGTTTGATGTCAGGATTGGAAACAAATTTTAGCTGAGAAGTCTGCTGTCTATATCAGCGGTTCTCAACCTGTGGGTCGCGACCCCATTTGGGGTTGAACGACCATTTCACGGGGGTCGCCAAACAACGCAGTCCGCCATTTTTCCCCCTTTTACTTAGCTGTGCTACGCCATTTTTTCCCTTTTCCTTAGCTGTGCTACTCCCTCTTATTCTATTGGCTTTTGAAAGCCAATAGAATAGACTCTCTTGAATACAGTCTAATTCTATTGGCTTTCAAAAGCCAATAGGAATTGTCCAGGCTGTCTCTGCCCTGCTGAGCCCGCCAAAAGTCCCAGTCTGCAAACGGTGCTCCAAGTTGTCTGCAGCGAAGGCGAGTGGTCCAGAACTTTCCACCCCTCCCTGCTGAGCAACTACTAAAAATGTAAGTAAAAGAGGGCCAGGGGTGGGAGGTGGGAGGCCGGCGGGCGCAGGGAGAGCAGCTGGCATGTATGGGGCCCAGCAGGTGCCTTACCTCCCTTGGGCTGGGCCAGCTGGTGGCCCAGCCGGTGGTCGCCCTGCGCTGTCGCTGTCGCTGCTGCTTGCTGCAGCCACCCAGGAGCGCCTGGGCCTGCCTGCCGCTGCCCCAAATGGGCGGCAGCGAAGGTAAGGCTAGCGGGGCAGCGGCGGGCACAGGGAGAGTTTTTGGCGTGTGTGGGGCCCGGCGGGTGGCTTACCTCCCTTGGGCTGGACCAGCTGGTGGCCCAGCCCGTGGTCGCCCTGTGCCGTCACTGCTGTGGCTGCCCAGGAGTGCCTGGGCCTGCCTGCCGCCGCCCCAAATGGGTGGCAGTGAAGGCAAGGCTAGCGGGGCAGCGGCGGGCACAGGGAGAGTTTTTGGCGCATGTGGGGCCCGGCGGGTGGCTTACCTCCCTTGGGCTGGGCCAGCTGGTGGCCCAGCCCGTGGTCGCCCTGCGCCGTCGCTGCCACGGCCGCCCAGGAGCACCTGGGCCTGCCTGCCGCTGCCTCGGCCGGTGCAGGGGGCAGCACCGCGCATGCGTGGCGTAGGAGGTAGCACCACACATGCACGGTGCTTGACAGATCGGGGGTCGCGACCTAAAAAAGGTTGAGAACCGCTGGTCTATATTATGTAAGAGAATAATATAAATCTTCCTCTAAGAATGTATAAAACTATTCATGGTGATACTGATTAATCTCATTGCCGACTATACATAGATATGCATATATGCATACCGTTAGGCAGGATAGTTCTGTAGCTAGATATTCTGGCTGATATTGGAGAGAGGCAGGAGGTTTTATCACTTAATAGAAGCAAGGTAGAATTTCTTTTTTTAACATAGGTCTAAGACTAAAAATCAACATTAGGTCAAAATGTTCAACAATTTGATGAACCAGCTGGGTGACATTGGGCTACTCCCTCCCTTTCAGCTATAATGTAAATCAGATTTGTAACAGCCAACTAATAAACCAAATCCTCACTGCATCATGCATTTATAATTTCATCGTAAGGAATTAGGTCTCTGAAATAATATATATATATATATATATATATATATATAAAGTTCTGCAACTATGAAGGACAAATGCCAAGCAAAACAACATGGTAATATTTGCACAATAGTATAACAAGCTTTATATTTGGAGGAAGCATTTTCTTATTCAATGTCTGCTTTCAAGCTGAGAGAGGATGGAAATAAAGTTCCCTAAGAAAGGGAACGCACATCACTTCTTTGATTGTCAGCTGTGAGAGGAAGGAAATCCTAATATAATATTTTTTTGTCTTTGGAAAACAATGTAAACATTTATGAAAAAATGGAATAATTGTCAGAAATCAGCAAGGATTTGTCAAGAACAAATCTTGCCAGACTATCTGTAGTCTTTTTTTTTATTTGATAAGTTTCTCAGTAGATTGTGGGGATGTTATGGATATTAAATATCTTGATATCAGCAAAACTTTTAATAATATCTTGTGACTTTTTGATTAGCAGGCTAAATAAGTGTGGGTTGGGAAGTACAACTATTAAGTGGATACATATTGTAGCTGACCTGCAAACTATAGTCAAAGTCTTCATAAAACTGGAGGGAGGTTCTGAAGGGGGAGTTGTTCTAGTTTTCAACATTTTTATTAGAAGAACATAAGGTGGAGAAAACGCTTATTATATTTTCAAATAATACAGAATTGATTGGGATCATTAACACCCTAGAAGGCAGAAATAAAATTCAAACTGATCCTGAAAGATTAGAGTAGTGGGCTAAATATAATATAATGAAATTTAACAGACACAAATACAATGTTTTTCACTCAAGAAACAAAAAAAACAAAAACAAATGTAGTTACAGAGCTACTGTATTTTGTAGCTTGCTTGGCAACAGGACTTACGAAAAAGATCTTGTGTATTATTACAAATTGAATATGAGTCAGTTGTGTGAGATGGTTGCAAATAAGATAAATGCAGTGTTAGGCTATATCAACAGAGGTATGATTTCCTAATCACAGGAAATAATTGCTCTTCTTCATTGTGCACGGATCAGAGGCCCAATTTGCTTACTCACTGTGTCCAGTTTGAGGCACCATACTTTAAGTGAAATTCAGACAAATAAAACATGTTCAGAGAAGGGTGACAAGGATGAACAGGGGACTAGAAACTAGTCCTATAAAAAGAGACCGGGGGAGATAGTATTATTTAGCCTGGGGAAAAAAAGAGGGGGAAGAGAGAATGATGCCACTGAACAAATACCAAAAAGGGTAGCCTGTTTTATGTCATATAGAATATTTGAGACCAGTTGTTGTTGCTTCTGTTAAATAATCCCAGTGCATAAGTGATAGAAGAATCCATTGGAAATCCTATTCCAGCTGATGTTAAGAAAAAATTGACAGCAGAAGCAATTACTAAAAGAGATGATGGACTTTTCTTTGCTGGATGCATTCAAGTAGAGACAAGACAACCATCATTCAGAGATGTGTTAATTGGCTTTACAGAGCAAGGAGTTAGATTTAATGATAAACTAGCTGCTTCCAAATCGATGATTGCATGAAATATATTTTAATGGGGAGACAGGGAACTGAGACATCGTTGTATTGCCATATAAAGCAGGGGTGAAAACCTGCAGCTGGTGAGCTATATGCAGTTCCACTCCCTGTTCTGGGATCCTTCCTCCCAAAAGTTACCTCAGAAGAATTACATGAGGGCATGGGGTTAAAAAAGAAGTTTGAAAATGGGTATCTCAAGCCTATAAAGCAGCGGTTCTCAACCTTTTCCGGGGCTCGACCCCGGCCTGCATCGCGCATGTGTGGCGCGACGGGCGTATCGCAAAGGGGGAAAAATGGCCGACCAAAAAAAATGGCCGACCCCCCAAAAAATGGTGGGCCCGCATCACGCATGCACGGTGCGACGGCCCGCATCGCAAAGGGGGAAAAAATGGCCGACCAAAAAAATGGCCAACCCAAACAAAAATGGCGGACTGCGGCGTTTGGCGACCCCCGTGAAATGGTCGTTCGACCCCAAATGGGGTCGCGACCCACAGGTTGAGAACCGCTGCTATAAAGCTTTCTGTTTTCTTTTCCTGAATCCAGAACTCTCTGCTTGCAAAATTAGGCCAAAAAGTTGGACTTCCACCACATCTCCTGCAGCTCCCAAAGGCCAAACCATATTCCCATAAATAAAAGAAAAAGTCAGTCAAATTAAACAAATACTTCTTTTAAGTGTTACAGTTTGGTTAGTAGAGACAGGAGTCTAGAAAAATAATAAAATGGCAATAAAACAAGGACATCCAGCTATGGCTACAGAATCCTATTTTTCTAACTTACCGGGGGGAACAAAATGCTTAAATCCCTACTTGAAAACCTGTTTAATATTTTGGAGCGCTTTCAATGTAAGGCATTGTTTTTGTTTCCTGAAAGTTTTGTCTTTTGCAAGCTTTTAGAACTGAGGGTCTTTTTCACTGTCATTCTGAAATGAGAACACTGAAGTTCTGACATTTCTGTCACTGTAAAAACTTGCATTTTCCTGATCTGTAATAACTGTCTGATATTCCTTAGGGGAGTAGGTAATAGTACTAATAAAACTGGCATCTGTCTTGAAAACAATTGGCTTGCAGCCATAGTATTAAAGCTTAATACTGAAGTCAAAGAATAAATGAGGCATGAAAAGTTAATTGCATTTCCTCCCCAATATACTTTTGGTACTACCCTTAAAAAGTGCCTTACTTTCAATTAGAAAGTATATGGAGCCAAGTAGATAAGGTAAGTTCTCTCTGGGGCCAAGAGTTTAATTTTCTTGTTTAGTTTTCTTGGCAACCTGGAAATTGTTTCCATTCCCTTCTTTTAGGATGTTTTCTAAAGATCCTGGTCTAGCTTACAATGCTTTGTGATTTTTAAAAAAAATGGCCCACTACAATTACTCTTAACACTTCTCCCAAGATGTTAGCCTTTCTGAGGTAGTTCAGAAGCATAACAATGAATGCTAGCTTTATCTTTATTGTAGATCTGAAAGTATTCCTCCTCTCTTTTCCTTTTACTCTCTGGAAAATTAGAGAGGTCCCCTTCTGAAGTATTTTTCACCCCATTTCTGCTTCTGTGGATTGAGATATCTCTTACATGATGGCTGTTTCATCTGCGGCAGTTCCTCCTGTCCCCAAGATCAGTCCTGTAATGTATTGAGGTGAATTCAGTGCTTTTTTTCTAAAAAAAAAAAAAAAAAAAAAAAAGGTGTCGGAACTCACACACATCATACAACCTGCCTTGCCTACCCTACAAGGTTCCATCCAAAAAAGGTGCCGGAACTCCGTTCTGGGCGTTCTATGAGAAAAAAAGCCCGAGATGAATTACTTGGAATTGTTGAAAAAAATGGTCATAAGACTCTGTCAGTTAAGAGCCAGACTTGCTATCTACATGTTAATTATCTTGTGTTAAAGTGGGAACTAATACTTGAATCCTATTGGCTGCCACGTAGTTGCTGAGTGTATAAATAGAGGTGGAGCTGCAGCTATCCAGGCTTCTGTTTAAACCTTTGATAAAGAGTTGTTGGTTCACCTACTGCCTTGTCAATGCCTCACAGAACACCAAACATAACAAGTCCCACATACTATTATACTAATATCAGGGGTAGGCAACCTCATCCTTTTATGACTCATGGACTTCAACTCCCAGAATTCCTGAGTCAGCATAGCTGACTCAGGAATTCTGGGAGTTGAAGTCCATGATTCATAAAAGAGCTGAGGTTGCCTACTAGCTTATTAGGGGGGGGGGAAATAGGAGGATAAAAGAAAGGGACTGATTTAATGTTTCTCAAGGTTTAGAATAATTAACCTATTCTGTGTCCATAGGATCCCCTCAAAGTCATAATAGGTTTTCTCTGCATGCCACTTTTTCCTTCCCTGAGTTCCTCTTTCATGAAAGATGGGTCATGGGATAATAGTGCTTTTAGCCTATGACCCTTAACTTATGAGAACAGAGCTATGGGAAAGGAGAATTACAGTAAGTACTATTAATATCTTCAAAAAGGTTTCCTTGACAGAAAAATCTTCAATTATTCCAAATCAAAAGACAAGTTATTTAATTTTGCTTCAGGAAAAATAGAATGTTTCAAGCTAAATGTACTTATAAAGCGAAATGATAGCTTAATAATTACAAAGAAAAGTCTAAAAGTACTTTTTTAAAAGGATATTTTATAAGTACAACAAGGAAGAAGTACCGTCTTATTCATTTTTACTACGGTATATCTTGAGAACATAGATTGCAAAGGCCAGGGAAAATAATCATTTCTTGTAGCTATCATAAATAAGTTTCATCTATGGCATAGCCTGGTTTCTCTTGCTTAGGCTCAAAATTCAGGCAGGACTATGCCTGGCTAGTATTTGGATGGGAGAATCCCAGTGCTGTGGAATAAACTAGAATATTTTTTTTAAAAAAATAGGTCATTTATATAGGTCATTTGTAAGATTCCATTGAAGTTTTAGCTCCTGAATTTTTTTTTAACTTTATTGCCATCTTGGTTGAAGTAGTAATTTGTTCTACTTCAAAAAATAGTCTATTGAAAAATATCTTCTTTATGAACAATTGTACCTGGTCCATGTCTGGTGGAAAAATAATAACACTTAAGAATTTTCAAGGGCTAAGTTACTTTAAGTTATCCATGTAATATTAGTCCTTGGACTGTAGAATAAGCAAGCATATAGGTAAATCAGGCAAATCTCTTATGACTTATTAATTCAAGTTGAGTATATGATCTGATTCAATTCAGACTCCCACAAGCTCAGGAAAAAATATTGTGCATGTTCAGAATTTTATTTGGAAGCATCTAATTTGATTTTATGATTCAAATTAACTTGTTGATTCTATTTGGAAATTCAATTAAATTTAACCAAATCATTGTAAACTGAATATTTACACACATGATAATGTGATCTTCTCATTGTTCCCCATTAAAATGAGTTGTATTGTACTTTTAACTAAATGAAAGCATAACAATTTCTCTATTTGTATGTGTAGTTTAAAATTGTCATAGCCCAAAACAAAATCTTCTCTCTCTCTTTTTTGTATTTTCTCTTTCTGACATCCTACTCATGCGAAAGATAGGTTAACTGAACCTTTTTATTTAAGGATTGGATTTCTGAAGTGATACATTAAAGTAGGAGTCATATTTGAATAACATTTGTATTGTGCTAGTTCTGATTCAGTGCACATTATGTTATGATGATCTGCTTGACTGAACTTGTAGGTTTAAGAATTATGATTTATGATTTCATGATAAATGTAAACCGTGACTATTGCAGTATTCAATAATCCATAGTAAAGCAAAATATTGTTTAGAATGATGTTTGAACCCAATCTTCATTTCAGGTAAACCACTTCCTCTCAGATGAGCACTCCGTATCAGAAAGGCGGCCCAGATTAATGACAGAAAGTATGAATTGCATTTGAGTACAGCATTTTAGGTTTGAAATTGAATAAAATGATCTGAGGGTTTTCTCTGATACAATTAATTACAATTAATCAGAAATCATTGAATGATGCAAAAGGACAAATGTACAGAATTACTGCAACCCATTAAGCATTTATTTATTTATTTGGTTCTTTGGCAAGGATCCACTTTTAAAAGTGCTTTTTTAGCACTGTATTAAGAATAATTATATAAAATGGAATATTGTACAAACGTTTACATGCAGACCAATGAAACTGATTGGTACATTGTGAAGAACTTTATAGCAGGCAATGTGCACCAAATAAACATGGCCAATGAATCAGCATTTTATGTCCTGCCATGGAATAGAAAACTTTGCAGAATAATACAGAAGTTGCTTCTATGGGATAAGAACTTTACCACCAGTAGTTCCATCGGCTGCCTTTGCCCTGAGTTTTGTCTCCTCCCTCTAGACTAGTGTTGGCAACTTGGCAATTTTAAGGTGTATGGACTTTAGCTCCCAGAATTCCCCAGACAGCATACTTAAAGCTGCCAATTGAAAAACACTGATGTGGACCAAGAGATCACAATTTACACACTATAGGTAGGCCCTACAGTTCTAGACCTCCCTCCTATCTCAACACTGAAATATGATTGCAAATGCAGAACGGTGGTGGTATGACCTTTTTTAAAAATTACACAAAATGAGATATATCAATCTTTCACAGTGTGCAATATGCTTCATTCCTTACCTCCCATGTAAAAGTGACTGAAAGTTTGAATTCTATCTCCTCCAGTACCATCACTATCCTCAGAAGTTATTTTAAAAAGTAGGCATAAACACACTCACATAGACAGAAACCAGGTCTCTCTCAGTTCTAAAATATCAGAGAATCAATTAGCAATGCATAAATCTGGGTTTGGCTGAGTCCACACATTGTGCTAAATTTCAAGCCATGTTTTTTCCATTACAGCTTTTATTATTATTCCTAATAACTGCAGCATTGCAATAGCACTTTTATCCTCTTTCTCACTGCAAAGAATCTTTAAAAATTATTACAAAGCCATTCCACGGTGTATGGACAAAAGGCGTAGTAATACTATGTAATAATGAATAATAACACTGTGAACCAAAATGTGAGCAAGTTCAGGATTCTCAACTGAACATAAAGAAGAAAGACTTTGCTGTATTGTCAATCAAAGTATTATTCTGATTACCTGTTAGTCAATGGAGGAGAAAAAATTTCCCTTTGATTCATAGGAGCTAACTGTACTTGGATGTTTGTTTGGACCAATTTCTTTAAAAATGGAAAGATTTCATATAAAAGAAACAAAGATATTATCCAATTCTTTTGTGCTTAGGTCCACAGTAGCCTCTGCTCATCAATATTAATCACACACAGCAAACTATGTAATCCAATCAGTCAATAATGAAAGAAGACTCTTATTCTTCTCCTCTTGGTGAGAATCTCCTTAAAAAGACAAACAAACCAGCAAGCCACATGTTAATTCCAAACAGATGTTCATATATGCGATCAAAGTGAAGCTATTCCTTTCAGAACTGACTGGTAGCCAGATTAAGCTTTCAGTGCTCAGAATGCTTCTCTCAGGAGTTACAAAAGGAAAGTAATTTGTTGAATGGTTTTTGACTTATCATTTACAATGTGGCATTAAGACAAATGCTATTTAAGCCAAATAATTCTAGTTTTAGATGACTGATTATACTTAGGATCAGGATGACATTTTCTGATAATTTCCATATGATATTCAAGTTTTAATAGCTCACAAGGACTTAAATTATGAGCTATGATCCATTCTTTTCATCCAAATACAAAAAAAGAAATATACATTATAATGATCTACCACAAAGGCATTTATTTATTATTTATTAAATTTATTGGCTGCCCATCTTACCACAGGGTGTAATTTGGGGTGGCTTACAATAATTACCATCAATTGGATAGAGACTTTATTTATTTTACGTTACTGAATCCTACCATGTTGGTTCTCAAGAATATCCAAAGAGGAAATAAAGAAAAGTCAAAATGGTGACCATGACCCTTAGCTGGAAGCTACCCTCTTTGATTTGTTTTTTGTCTCACTTGCCTGCCCTTTAAAGCAGGGGTCCCCAAGCCCCAGGGCGCAACTGGTAGTGATCTACAACCTGTTGGGAACTGGCCTGTGTAAGCTGTGGGTGAGCACATGAAGCTTCATTTGGGCATGTGCAGGAGCTAGGTTGTGCACACAAAACCATCCCCTCCCCCCACTACCCCCACCACCACTGCTGTTGCTGATCCATGGAGCCAGAAAGGTTGGGGACCACTGCTTTAAAGAGAAGAACATCAATTGTTTAGAAAAAAATACAGTTCTCAAACGTACATCATTAGCACAATGTGCACCTGTGAAATACATTAGTGAACTATTGTTAATTATATTTCCTAAACAGCCCTTCCCCAATTTGGTTCCCACTGAATCTGTTGGGTTGCTGAAGAAGTCTGATTTAAAGTAAAGCTAATGTATGGCAAGGGATCATTACTAGAGCTGGACATTGAGAGATCCAAATTGGATGGGCTTTTACTGGCTCTCTGATTTTTCCAAATTAGACTGAGTGTTCTGTTTGGATTGTCAAATAGGGTGTATTTGGACTCACTGGATGATTCACAATCACATTTTGTGCCCTTTTCTATAAAATGTCTCATAAATGGATTTTTCTGAATTGTTGCATCTGATCAAATTGATAATCCAAAACAAATGAATCGTTCAATTCAAAACTTGAAGGCTGAAATTTGGGGAGGACAAAGTGCAGGTCTTTTATTTTTTTGGTTCAGTGCAATCTGTGGCCTCTACTGTTTTGACTTTAACAGCAAGCCATAATCTATGTTTAGCAGAACACATGAAACCAAGCTAAACTCTAAACCATATCTTTCAAACCTAATGGCTAGGTTCACCAATACCACTAAGCCAAAAACCAAACAGACCTCATACGTGTGATGTGTGAATCACAAATTAACAGCATAATCTTATATATATTTGTTCCTGGACAAGTCCCAGCACGTTCATTATGTAAATGCAAATTTATTTAGAAATACAACATTTATTTTAAATACAATAGAGTCATTAAGTGGCAAAAGAGCTGCATTGAAAAATGTCATCACTGTAATCATTTTTCACAAGATAGTTCTGGAAAGGCCAAGAACTGTATTATAAATGCTCTTTTTAGAAAAGGAAAGTTTTATAACAAATAGAAAATAAATTAACAATATAAAATTATTTTGCTCCTTTTCTATTAGATTTAAAAATATTTATTTGTTGTATAAAAGGCATTGGGTTGTTTCTAGTTTTTACTATCTTAGGACATGTCATTTCTTCTGAAATCTAATTTCCATGATGCTTTTTAATTTTTCTTTCTTTCTTTCTTTGCAGAGTACACATTTCCAGAATACAAATGCCTTTATAGACTTGCTAATATTAATATAGTAATTCCAAAGGACTGTAAATCTTGCACTGATGGCTTCTGATAGCAAGAGATATTATTAGCCATGGTGGCACAGTAGTTAGAATGCAGTATTGCAGGCTAAATCTGCCTTCTGTCAGGAGTTCAATCCTGGCCCAAAGTTGACTCAGCCTTTCATCCTTCCAAGATTGGTGAAATGAGGACTCAGATTGTTGGGGCAATATGTTGATGTTGTAAACTGCTCAGATAATGTTGTAAAGCACTGCAGAGCAGTGTATACGTCTAAGTGCCATTGCTATTATTTCTAAATAATAACCCTGAGCCGCCCTGAGTCTGAGGAGAAGGGCGGCATATAAGTCAAAATAATAAATAATAAATAAATAAATAAACCCATAATTTGACATAAGATATCTTACAGAACCATATCACAGCTGAGAAGCAGAATGGAAGCACATGGGATAGTCATTTTCTTCTCAAAATATCTGACAATATGTATTTCCATGTTTCCTGGAAAAATGACTGTTTATTGCTATTATTTGTTTGTTTTCTTATATATTAGGCTTATATTCTGCTCCAATCATTTACAAGTCTCAGTGGTATCATTGCTGAAATTTGTAAAGCAGGTTAAAAAAAATTAACAAAACATTACAATATTAAAGTACAAATACAAATAAACACCAGAAATACTAATTACCTTAAACAAACACCCTAAATACCAAAGGAAACATTATCAATGTTGTATTTTAACACCACTGTTCTCCCAATGATTTATGTTGCTACATGTTAACTTGTTACTTCAAATTTTCTCTGATAAGATGATTCAGGTATGTGTTCTACAACCTGCACAAAGAGTTACATGATGATCTCGTTGCATAAGTATTAATTACTTTATTACTATTAAAATTACTATTATTGTTATTATTGCCATTATTAGCTCAGATCAATCCACTGCAATATGAGGGTCTTTTGTTGAAGATTATGGGTCATAATCTACCACACTGATCGGATGTGGGCTGGCAGAATTGAATCGGATACAATCCATTATGATGCACGACTATATCATTCTCATGCAGCTACTTGATTGTTTTATGATGCAGAATAGAGGGAGGATCATCTGATGTCTTACTTTCTGTCTCTGTTCTGCTGCCATTATGTACATAAAAGTATTAATGCTGGAATAGCTAAAAGTCACTCCTTATGGGATATTCATGCTAATTATTCACAGGGCTGCTTCCGATGGCTCTAAAAAGTCCTGATTTTTTTAGATGATAGATGAATAGACAGTTAGACAATGTAAATTCTTGCCTATTGTTCATCTCTCTCTTTCTCACTGCTCTTGCCTGCATTTTATCCCATTTTGCCAGTTATCTCTTTTGATGTTTGCTAATCCTTAATACATAAACTACAAGCTGTATTGTTATTAGCTAAAGAAATTATTAGCTAAAGGAGAGGCATGTGTGCTTACTGTAATAGCATGTAGGGTTTGGCTGGAAGTATGCTGGGTGCAATTGTCATCAAGCTGATCTCAAACACACAGCTAACAACCACACAGCTAGATTACCCCCCCTCCCATAATTATCTTTCCTAACCTGGTCTTTCAGATCTTCCAATGGGGCACCCTTTGCTAGTGTAATTGAATCTATTTATCACCTTCCTCTTTTTCTCTTTCCTTCCCTCTGTCCGAGCATCAGGGACTTTTCCAGACAGTTGGACTTTCCCATAATGTCTGAAGTAGAAGAATTTGAGTCTGGTCATTCATGCCTCTAAATAAGAACTCTGGATTGATTTGTTCAATGATCCAATTGTCTATTTTCCTGGCTGTCCACTACTTTCTAGTGGCTATTTTTTCTTAGGAGTCTTCTCCAACACCAAAGCTCAAAGGTGTCAGGATGCAACCTTCACTTCCACACACTGTTGCAGGATCTGTACTGCTCTAATCTTTGCAGGAATAGATCCATCACAGTATCTGAATATCTTTTTCAAGTCCTACAATCTGAATATCTTTTTCAAGTTGTGCTTGTCTGCAGCATATTTATTGACTGCTTGTTACTTTAGTGTTGGTGGTGGTTCCTAAAAGGGCAGAAGCGATCTATCACTTTGATATCTTCATGATGAATTTTAAGTTGTGCTACCTGATATCATCAGTTTGGACTTTCTTATGTTTGATTTTAGACCCCCTTTTTCATGTACTCTTCAACTTTTATTATTAGAGCTTGCAGATAATTTATGTTTTCTGCTATCAAAGTAGCAGCATCAAGACAGCATAGCTTATTGAGTTTTCTTAGTTTTAGAACCGAGCTCATCAGCTTTCAATCCACTCTCCCTTAATATATAATCAACATATAATGCCAGGTGCAAACTAAACTGAAAATTTCCCATAATAATTTTCCTTCCTTAGATATTATTGACTTCCCACTCTAGAATCAAGAGAGAATAACTGGCCCAAAGTTACCCAGCTGTTGGCAGCCCCAATATAGTTGTCCTTGTTTAGTGGCCACATAGATCAGTGGTTCTCAACCTTTTTCAGGTTGAGACCCCACTTCCGCCGCCCATGCACGGTGTGACCCTGACCCGCGCATGCGCGGCACACGCACGACAAAAAAATGGCGAACCGCGACAGCCCGATCCGCGCATGCATGGTGCGTGATGGCCCAAACCGCGCATGCGCGGTGCGCGCACGACAAAAACAAACAAAAAAAACAAAAAACCAAAATGGCGGACCACGACGGGCCGATCCGCGTATGCGCGGCACACGCACGACACCCGAACTGTGCATGCGCGGCGCGCGCGACAAACAAAAAACAAAAAAAAACAAAAACAAAATGGCGGACTGCGGTGTCCAGCGACCCCCGCAAAACGGTTGTTCGACCCCAAATGGGGTCGCGACCCATAGGTTGAGAACCGCTGACATAGATTGTCCATGTGAAAGCAACCAGCCTATTTTCCTTCCCTGACTGCCACGTTTGTTGGAATGGTGCCCCAACATTTGACCCAGAAGCTCCAAAAGCTGTGTAATCATCCCTAGCTAGATCCACCTTGGTTTAGACTGGAACTTAAGACATGTAAGAAAAAGAGAAAGGAAGAAAACAAATAACCCTTTAGGCTCCGTTTAACTAAGCAGGATGAAAAAGCTTTTCTCCTCTGTGTTCCACATACTAACTTTATCAGCTTTGGACATATAAAAGCTACACTTTTCAAGATCAAGGAATACCCTTATATTCACAATTAACCGTAGGTATTATTGTTACTCCACAGTACTAATAAATTACTATTATTCTAATAATTTATTAAGAGGGAAAGAGGATCTCTCCCAAAGCACCAAACAGCTTTAACAAGGATACATGGAGAAAATTCTTTTTCTTGATAAAATCTGTGCATTCTGATGAGATGCATTTATTTTTTCCAATTTGTGCCCCATAAAACAAATTTGGAATAAACAAACAACACCAACCAGGTATAAAAATTGCCTTCTAGATTGAGCTAACTCTTTAGCTCTAGCCAGACAAATGAGGAAAAAAACAACAATAGAGCACGCATCAGAAAGTAGGAAGGAAAGAAAAGGGAAAAGAAAAAGAAAAGGATATACTATACCGTAGCGGAAGTGAGAAGATTAGAAATGTAAAACAAACATTTTTTTTGCATATTCTGAATTTGCTACCCTGCATGGGAAAATGGTAAAAGAATCCACATTGGGAAACTAAATGCAAACAGGAAATTCAGGTTTCCCAGGCTTTGTCATCACAAATGAACACAAGGATTCCAGAGGATCTTAATTTCTCAGGCAACCATAGGAATTTCCTTGAGAAAAATATGGGAGAGAACTCACAATACAAGCATCCAGCGGGGGGGGGGGCTGTATGGATTACACATTGCACTAAATCACTGTCTAGTTAAGGTTTACTGAATAAACCACAGTTCTATGTGCTTGCACAAGAGGTCAAAGCATAAACCTAGCATCTTCTCATTATCCAAGCAACTATGAGTATCTGGGTGTCATAAGGTCATTGTGCAATAGTCTAGCTCACTTTATGGAACATGGGCATTCAGACATCATGAAAAGAAAAAAAAAACCAATTCAGGAAAGATGGAAAAGAGAGAATAGAATAGCTTGCAGTCCCAAGCCCACAAAACCAGAGAAAATCATTAGTCTGTGAAGGTAATGGCCCAATTCATTTTACATCATTGCCCAGCCATGGGGCTCTTACCCTTCCAAAAATGTTAAGCCACAGTGATGAAGAGATTGCCTGCTTCATCCAGAAACCATAATTTGCAAATCACTGTGGCTAGATTCACACAGTACACTAAGCCTAAACATAATGGTTTAGCCCAATAGATGAATTGAGCTGGGTAAAAATCAGTGTAAAAATCATCTGAATCCTCCTACAAAGAAAAGAGAGATCTCCTCGGCTTCTTAAAACAGAAGGTATGGATTTGTTTGTTTATTAAATTTATATGCCACTCATCTCGTTATCCAAAGCCACTGTGGCTATCATAAGGTCATTGTGCAATAGTCTACCTCGCTTTACTGTGTATAGGCATTATGGCATCATCCACTACCACTCATGGCCCACTGCTTCTTCCGTCTTTGCAAACTTTCCATAAAGTGAAAAGATAAATAAACCAACTCAGAAAAGATAGAAAAGAAGGAATAGAATAGAGCACTGTGGCTTCTGAGCCACTCTAGTTGTCCATCTGGAAACAACTTTGATCCAGCTGAAAACAGGAAAAAAAAGCTTACTATTGAAAACAAAATCTTCCAGAAAAACCAAAACAAGCCTAAACTATCCGGGATGGAAACATATGGATGAGTATTAAATGGCATAAAAGAGTTAAACTGCCTTATCTCTTTGCTGAGCGATTGTCTGGATGTCTACAGCCTAGATATAGCAGGCCTAAACCAAAATAATCGAAATATTAAAAGCCACATTTTGAAAATCAAGTAGCTGAGATCCCTGGATAGCTTGAGTGCTATGTACACTAAATAATTACCAACAGCTCCAAATGTGGCCAGTTAATGAGTTGTTGTTGTTGTTAATTGCGAGGTCATGTCCGACCCATTGCGACCCCATGGACAACATTAATGAGTAGTACAGTGCTTTTCCAAGTAACTGAGGATGGCTTTGGAGGTCAGTCCCTAAGAGAGCCAGAGTTTAAGTAATCCTCTTTCTTATATCTTTCAAATATGGTGACCTCTCATAGTAGTTCAGATCTTTGTCTAGGTGTTAAATCCTGTAAGACTATCAAACTCAGGAAAGAAGAATCACCTGAATTTCTGGAAAGATGCTTATTGATATTCATACATGCATTCATACATGCATCCTGCAATTTATCACCATGTTATATTGAACTAATTTTTCCAAGTTCTTTGGTATGCCTTGTCACACATTAATTTCAGTTTTTTGGAAAGGTCCTCCTGAAACTGGTAGATCTAAATTCAGTGTACTTCCCTGACTCTGGAGGGCATACAGAATGGCCCTGAAAGAGAGGAAGAAAGGCTGTTTATCAAGGCAACTGTTGGATAAGCAGGGTTTGATCCCCTCCCAGGCTTGAGAACTGTAAATGTCTTAAACAGGCCCTTCCTTAGTTCACATAAAGATCAAAGGAGGGTAGGGTAAGCTCATTCAGACTTGCAAGATTCTGTTAACAATAGCTGCTCCAATAAAAGTAGTTCTGTTCTACATGGCATTGGTTCCTTAGTCTGTCTACCTTATAGAGCTGACACTGACATACAATTGAAAATCTGTTATATGTTCCCATACTGGCATCCTGCTATTCACAATTTATAAATGTCTTGATCAGCAATTGGTATCCTGGAGGAATCATCAAAGACAGCACAGAATTGCTGCATAAAATCCAGCCAGCTGTCTAGTACAGTGTTGTTGCTTTCAGTGAGTGGTGCACCCATCTGATAGACTTTGAAATGCTTATTTAAAACTAAGATCATTTATTAAGATGCATTTATAAACTGTTGCCAAAATTCGACACCGAGAGAGAGCAAATTAAAAACTGCATGATAAAATGGATGCAAAATATAAGAGAATTATGGTAGACCAATAGAAAGAGCTATGGAAAAAAATGTTTATTCCAAGTTACAGTCTAAGGGAAACCTGGTGTAAAATGTTCTGCAGTCAATATAATTCCATCTACAATTACCAAGGCAGATAAAGCATACAGTATAACAACACGTCTTTGAACTCTCATAACAAATAAGGAATGCTTCACCATACTGTACATGTTCATGCAAAAATACTTTAAAAATTGGAAATAAATGCATATATATTGCTTTAAAAAATAAATACTATTTGAATTGGAGTCATAGATGGAGTATTTCTATTAAGCATAATCCCTCTCCCTAAAAACTTAAAAATTAACAATATATTAAGACACATGTTGACCACCACAAAAATAAACCAAGCACAATCTTGAAAAGAAATACTTTTTTTACAATATCAGACTGGCAAATTAACATTGGAGAATACATGCAATGACAAACTGAAAATGACAAAATTGATAATATATATCTACAATAGGAACCTAAGTTTAGCAAGAATCGGGCCTCTGAAAATATCTGTATTGCTAGAAGGCTAATAGAAACTTGAAAGCCTAGCAAAGTAATTTTCCTGCACAACATGTACACAGTATAATTATGATAGAGTTATTTCTGGTCTCATTCATATACTTCCTCTCTCTGATGAGCTGAGCTGTCTTTTTTATAATAGTTCTGTTTCCTCCTGAATGATCTTGTATTCCCAAGGACTGAGAGCATTTTGTCATATTTGTAGTCCTCTCCAACTGCAACCCCAAATGGAAACTGGAGACAAATACAACTTCAGATCCTTAATGACATGAGGATCTGCTTTGAAGAACAAAACAACAGTTATGCAGAAATTCAGTCTGAATTCCATGTCATTAGGTTGCACAGGGTTCTGGATTTAAAGGACAAGCTGTGATTGTGCACAAGGGTACATATGCAACAACTATTGGAAACCTGTTAGACCAGTTGCACTCTTTCCCAGAATTGAATAGTTGCAGCTGCCAAGTGTTCCTTGGATATGATGAGTTTAATTTAAGGTATTGTGTCCTAGCAGGTGATATATGTGTGACATTCTAAATCACATCTGGAAGCCAAATTTTTGTGCAGCCCTAACTTTATGTCTCCAGAGCCAGTTATCAGTTAAAATGACTGGTTTATACATGGCCATAAGCCATTACAATAAAGACTTGTTTGCTTTATTTCAGCATGCTGTGTGAATGAGTGCAATTTGTGAACCAATCCAACCAGTATATCAGAATCATGCCTTTTAAAACTCCCCTGCCTAAACACTTGGAAGAAATTCCTACTTGCAACAGATTATCCAACGGAAAAAAAAATATTTTCAAGCCTTGGACTATGTCCTGTCTAGCTGAATTCACTTAGCATTCTTCTTTAACAACAAAGAGTGTTGTGGCATTTTAAAAGACTTATAATGTTAATTCTCTGAAATGTCTATTTATTTTCTGCTCCTATGTGCCTCATTTCCATATCCAGTCTTCTCCACATAATGCACAGCACAATAATAAAGCTAAATGGATGTGAAATAATATTCACAGCAACCACACATGTCTTCAGATGCAAAGCTTGAATAGCTTCTTTTATGCAGTGCTACATGAATCCATATGAGCACTGTTAACATTTAGAGGAAAGGGGAAGAGAAACATTTATCGCGTAATAAGTGTCTTGGCTACAATCACATTTCAAACTGATGGAAAGAAGAACAATTTTAGAACTTCCTACTAGTATGTAAAGCAACAGAGATCAATAGGATGGCAAATTACTCTTAGAGAGGAAAAAACTGCCTATTCTATTCCTGCATTTATGTGCAAAAGAAGCTTTGTGTGGAAGTTCTGATTTACAGATGTTGGCAGGTGGTTATAGGGCAAGCTGATTTGCTTAGAGAGAATTCTGGATATTGTTGGAGATCCAGATTCCATATCACTGATTCTTCAGCATCTTATGACCATCTGAGCAGAATAGATGGAGAGTGCTGTACGTCTCCTCTGCATCTAAGACTAAGTGTTTGGTAATCTGAGATCATTTTCTGTGCCTGCTTACATGAACCAGTTGTCAAGCATTCAAAAGTAGATCATGTGGCCGTGGTGATGTTGCCACGGTCATAAGTGTGAAAAATGGTCATAGATCACTTTTTCAGTGCTGTTGTAAGTTTGAACGGTCACTAAATGAACTGTTGTATGTCAAGGACTACCTGTACAGTTCTGTGTGTGTGTGTGTGCGTGTGTGTGTGTGTGTGTATGTGTGTGTGTGTGTGTGTGTGTGTGTGTGTGTGTGTGTGTGAGAGAGAGAGAGAGAGAGAGAGAGAGAGAGAAGAGAGAGAGAGAGAGAGAGATGAAAATCTAGAAATTTAGTTTGGTGACCTAGCATTTGTGGAGATTCTCATTAAACTAACTGGAAACTAACTGTCTTAGATTGCTTGTGGTGAACACACACCATCTCTTGTGTATGTACACGAGAATGACAGCAAGAGATCAGTGCAGTAACAGCTTCTCAATGCTGAGCTACTGAACAAGGTCTGAAGTTATCTGTTCTGTTATCTAGGCGGCAGCTTTCACAAACCCTGTGTAGCTTTGACCTCAATTTCTGAAGGCCACCGGAAACATTAAGGCAAGCTTCCAGTAGAGGCTATTATTCAACATTAACTCCTCCTGCGTTCCATGCAGCGTGCGCACACACACACACACACACACACACACACACACACACACAGACATAAGAAAGAGAGAGAGAGAGAGAGAGAGAGAGAGAGAGAGAGAGAGAGAGAGAGAGAGAGAGAGAGAGAGAGAGAGAGAGAGAGAGAGAGAGACCAAATTGTAGCCTTAATTAGTTCATCATAGCAATTAATCACAAGAACTTGTAATTGCAGCTTTTTAAAAAGAAGAAAAGCAGAACGGTTAATTGGAGGAAAAAACAAGCTTGTTAAACAGTTTTATGGTCCTGAAAGTGCTCTTGTTCAAACAAATCGTTGTCCTTTGTGAATCATGTGTCTCATCAAGGGGTCCTTTTCCTTCTGATCTTTAGAGTGGCACTATAACAATGCCAAGGTTTCATCCTGGTCATACAGTCCTGGCCTCAACTTGTCTCTAGCCCCCTTCAGTTGCTTTATATCAGGGGTGTCAAACTCAATTTCATTGAGGGCCACATCAGCATTGCAATTGCCCTTGGGGGGCCGGGTGGGTATGGCCAGGGTGGGTGCGGCCTACTGGGTGGTCATGGAGGGATGGGTGTGGCCTACTGGGTGGGCGTGGCGAGCTCTACATCGTTCATGTCAATGGTGTCTGTGGGGGCCTGGGCAAGAGTGGGACAGATCTGAGGGTCTCTGACAGAAGAGGGTGGGACCAGGGCAAGTGCCAAGGCATGGTCCACTGGAGGAGCCTCACTGTTCCTCTCAGGCCATGTGGGAGGGGAGGGGCTGGATGGTGGCATGGGCTGCCCAGAGCCCTGGGCAGCAGAGGTCAATCACCCAGCCTGGCCCTCGAGCACCCATGGCACCAAGCCCAGCCCCACTTCCCCAAGGGGGCGCCCAGCTGCTCTTCCCTCCTCCTCAAGGCTGCTGCTGCTGTGCTTGCTCTCCTTAGCCAGGTTGTTCATGATGGGTACCAGGGAAAAGTCAGAGGGAGACTGAACGCGTTTCAGCATAGATGGCCACCACAAAATTGTACATTGGCTCCCAGCCGGCCGACCTGGGCCAGGGCCAAGGCAGTGAGGGTCGTTCCCTCACTGTTTCCAGGATGGCTCCATGGGCCACATGAAACCACTTTGCGGGCCGCATCCGGCCCCCGGGCCTTGTGTTTGACATGTCTGCTTTATATCCTCATTATATGCATTGGAATTAATTCTGTGATACTCCTTAATTTAACACTCTTCTGCCATTGTAGGAGGTGAGCTCAAGTGTCCTGCTGAATGGGCGACCAGAGGTACATTTGTGGTGTGTTGGCAAGCATAGACACTCCCATCATAGTTGGTCACAGGCCCATTTCCATTGCCTCCATCATTTCCTTTCCAGCATCTGTCCTCCCAGCTGTGTTTTTAAACATTTCTTTTCTTATTTCTCATCTCTTCTCCAACTTGCTATTTCTGAAACCAGCTTCTCTCCAAACTTTCAACAAGAGGGAGGAGTGAGCCTCTGTTAGTTTCTCCAGGGAAAGGGAAATCTAGTTGGGCAACTCTTTATTTGCGCAGTACTAAATAACGGAACTGGGCTTCTTTTTTGTTTCAGTTTCAATATACTCTGCATGGAGTGTGCTCTGCATCTCTCTCCAATTCAGAAAGAGACAAGTTTGCCCTCAATCCGGCAGTCAGTGTTAACCAACTCTCTCCAGGACTTAGTAGCCACATAGGCATGGTAGTGTCTCTCCCTCTCTCCCTCCCTCTCTCCCTCCCTCCCTCTCTCTCTCTGAACCAGAGTATGTTTTGCTTGGCTTCATTAACTTACATATTTTTGCTGAGACATGGTTGTGATTCAAAGCCATCAGCTTCTCCATGACGCAGGATTTTCAAGTTACAAATACGTGATGTGGAGGAAGGCAGACAAACCAGCCCAAGGAAGCCAAGGCAAATCCTGCAACTGCAGAATTGAACAATGACATCAAGGCCTACTTCATTATGCTGCTGTGTCCTAGAAGTCATGGATGTTTAGTACAGGCTGGTGATGCAGCAGAGGGGGAAGCAGCGAAGCAAGGGAAGAAAATCGATCAATGTGGAATCAGTTTAGAATCACTGATAGACTTGTAAATCTGGACAACGTGTTTTGGCATGGAATAGCAACAGATGCGGGACAGAGATTGGCAATGCAGGCAGCCAATGTTATGATGGTATTGTTTTGCGCCAACACAAGAAGGGGCCAATAATGATTTAGCTTAATAAGAGAGAAATAGCATCTGTCCTATGAAATGAGATTTATCCCAGTTGGCTTTTCAGTGAACCCACTGCACACAATTCAAGGCTGTCTCAACAGGTTAGGTGTCAAACTATATAATAAGAGGAGATGTATTATTCCACCATAATTAATGATCTTTCCTTTTTAACTAAATGATCTTTTCCTTTAAAACGAAAACTATTTTAGTTGTATTCACCAAAAAGACATCTGGGGAGTTAATAGAAAGGGGGGACCCTTCCTTTCCCACTTCTAATTCCTCATGTCCCTTGGCACTTAGCCAAGATGATTTTAAGCAGATGAATTATAGGACGGGAAACATGTCAGAATCTCCACACTTTTTCTGTGCTCCCTCTAAAACTGGCAGCTGCAGATCATTTTTAATGGGCATATTTGCTGAACCTCCCCTTGTCCATAACTAAACCATGGTTTATGGTTCTAACCTTATTTCCAGGGTTCTTCCACTACCCTGAACTACAAAATATTGGTTCGCATAATATATTTGTGTTGTTCTCTGCTGTGGGATTAATTCAAATGGAAAGTGAATAAGCGATAACTGGAATAAAAAAGAAACTTCATTAGACCCACTCAGCATCCATACATATGGTGCAAGTTGTTTAGTTCTCCAAACTCTTCTCTCAAAACTCTTTCACCAGACAATGTAGGGCAAAAGAGAAAAGGCAGGCAAACTGTCTAGTGTAGGAAGCACACAGTCTACTTTTAGTAACTGTGTGATTAAAAAAAATGTGGGGGGCAGAGAGATGCTGATTAAGCACTACCAGCTTGGCCTGCTGTGATGGAAAAACGAGCCCATAATGCCATCAGTTCCTTGTTGTGAGGCTCAAGTGTGCTTCTCACTGAAGAGAAGCATCGTCTAAACAGCAGCCTTGCAAAAATATCATAGAATAAAGAGAGCAGGAGGAGGAGCATGGAGCATTTTGAGCACTATGCTGTAGGCGAAATCACATTTTTAGGCTTCATGGGAAAGATCAACAGAGCCCAAGTGAATGAAGGAGTGGAAGTCTGGCTCTTAATCCTGCCAGACACCTGTTTGCTGACAGGGAAGGAATAGCTTGTTCCTGTTTGATTAGACTGATGTACCACATTAGGAAGACAAACATCCTGCCAGATTTTGAATGGCAAAGTACCACCCTTTTTTGTTAGCTGCTAGGTCATAGCAGTTTCAGAAGCAAAGTAAATTTGACATTCAAATCCTGTTTGACACAGAGCAACTTGGAGTTTTCACTCCCTGACCTGAACTTTAAGCCAGCATGGCCAAGGGACATCAAATAAAAAAACAAACACACAAACACACACTTATATAGCTCAATACTGCTAGCTGTTTTAAGATTTGCAAGGTCGTCAGGTGGTTCTGCTCCATTTTATTTCTGCTTTCTTTGCCATCTGTCAGTTTTTCTAACTGGGCAGGTTATAATTTAAATTCCTGATGATTAGTAAATGCCACTGAACTCAACTGCATTTACTACTGAGAAAATCTGGATTACCATCACTATACAAGAAATTGTACACCAGCCTTTCCCAACTGGTGCCGTCCAACTTGTGTTGGATCACAAGTCCCATAATTCACAACTGGCAATCTGGCTGAGGATTTAGGGTTTTTCCATGCTATTGCTCTGATGTTTATAAGAAAAAACAAGGGGTGTCTAAACTGAAAACATAATATGAATATATAAATGGAGTAAATGGATATAAGGATGCTTGTATGAATGGCATGTGTATGAAGTACAATTTGAGTTTTGATCAAGCCCTACCTTGACATATTATTAAAGATTATTAATAAAGAGAGATGGCTTCCAATCATGGTTGAATGTATCTCCAGATGTTTTAGACTACAAATTCCATTATTCCTTGCTGATCAGAACATATTAGAGAGCAGTCCCAAACATCTAGAGAACTTTCTTTTTGAGACTAATGATTACTCTATCCCAAGAACCTTCAACTGGAATGACTAGTAGTGCTCAATTAACAACAGTAATTGGAACCAGAATTTCCATTACTAAGCAGTGCGGTTGTAAAGCATGATGTCATGTGATCACATCACTTACTGATGGCAATCCTGGAAGTCCTTATTGCCATTGTTAAGTGAAAATTGCAGGTCATTAACCAAGTATCTCCTTGCAATTTCCCATTGACTTCCAACAAGCAAACTCAATGAGCCAACTGGCAGGAAGTGAGTTTTCCACAGCTCTCAAGAAAGCTAGCAGACAGGTAAGTAGCTAACACAAGTGCAGCCAGGGTGGGGGTGACTGCTACTAGGGGCGGGAAGGCATACAAACTCAGGAAGGCCATGGGCAACTCTAAGAAGGTGCTTCAAATTTTGATCATGTGGCTACAGGAGTACTGCAAAAACCATAACCATAACTTCAAGGACTGAACTAGAATCCCATTTGTTCAGTGCCATCATAACTTAGAACAGGCGCTGAACTTGTTAAGCAAGAACTACCTATATGCGATTAAGGTGACAGTGAAGAGAATCCAAGGAATGAAAGAACCAAGGATTAACAGTATTGATTTATCAAACAGTACATGACATTGTGTAAATAAAAGAGAGGGATAACAGGAAGCTATTCTGTATCTCTTCTTCATAATATCTGAATTTATTTACTCAGATATTTATTTTCTGTATATCTTCTTCATAATATCTGAATTCTGCTTTACTTATGCCCTGAATCTAATCTAGCTAGCTTTTTTTTCTGACCAAAGCTACTTCCAATTTGAATCCAGTTTCCCCATTCCTTTGCTTCTTTCTTCTTAGACTTGAGGCAAGGCTAACCGGCCTGAATTATACAAACCCGCCCGCAATTCAGGCCGGTTAGCCTTGCCTTGAGCCAGGGGCATTACAGTACAGCCACATCCACGTCATTCTGGGAAATTAACTCTAACCCCAGAGCAGGGAAGACATGGCTTCTATGCAAGAATGTCTTTCATATTCTCCAGTATTCATTTTAGTCACATTTTTAGATCTTTGCTATTTTTATGGTCTGGCTCTGTACAAACAGCTTGCAAACATTTACTTTTAAGTACTCAATTCAGCTGATTCATTAACTTCACTCCTATTTTGAGGTTTCTCTCTTCTTTATACTTTTAGTCCTGGCTGCCTTATTCTCTAATTACACCTTGACCTATGTGTATCTTGGCCTTATAATTAACTTCCCATTGTACGCTTGCAACTAGAAAATTAACTCACTACTCTCAGAGTTCATGTCATCCAGAAGGGAAAAAAAAATCAGCCTTAAAAAAAGAAGATCCCAGACTCCCAGCCAAGCACATCTCCATGGTGGGTCTATGTGGTTTTCTTCAAAGCAAAAGCTTTTCTGATACCCATGTGAGATGAAAACTGAGCATGCTTCGTCAGTGCCGGAGTGAATGTTTCTATAGCATAGACCATTATGGATTTGAACAAAGAAGATATTAAAATTTTCAGATTAATTGCTTTCTAGTTGTCCCTCCCTATGGAAAAAATGGACTTCATAACACAGCACAAGTAAGTAGCAGTAATTTCCCACACATGATTATAAGTCATGAGTTTTATGAGAGACAAGGAGTTCTCTGGAAGCATAGGTAGAGCCATTGGGTGGGAACTCTCAGTCTAGTGCCTGGTTTGTTTGATGATTGCTGTTCAAATGTAATTAAAGTTGGAACAAGATGTAGCTCTGACAGCAGTGTGAGTCTTCAAAGACTCCGCAAAAAAGAAGAGGTGGAAGAAACTGCCATCAAGGCAAGAGCAAAAATTATCACATTGAGTCACATAAGACCTTTAACAACTCTTAACAAGCCATGGAGATAATGATGTAGTTAACAACTAAATCATTCAGAAGTGACATGTGAACTTGTGGATTCCTTGCAAAATCCTTCTCCCAACAAACAGTACTAGAAGTTGGTTGATTCCTCTCAAAGGAGCCAACAAAGACACCCTTAGCTGCTGGTTTAATTGAGCCCACATCTACACATCCGTGGGGATTTTTATGTTATATTTTATATTTTGAACAGTATTCTACACTGCTTAGAAAACTGAGATCAAATGTTTCATCTCCATTTGGGAGGACGTCTTCAGTGCGCTTTGTATTGTGCACTCACAACCACCTCAACAAATACATAAAATACCTCCCCAAGCAAAAGCTCCTATGCAACAACACCATTGGACCAGTGGTGGGATTCAAATATGTGAACAACCAGTTCTCTGTGTGGATGCCACTTCCAGAAATCCATTCTGGGCCTGGGCAACAAAAAATTAACCACCAGTTCTGCCAAAGTGGTGTGAACTGGCTGAATCCCACCACTGCATTGGACTACAACTCATGGAAAGTTTAAATACAGTAATTGAACACAGAACAGGAAACACAAGAGAAAAGAGGCACACTGCCCTGCAAAGCAAGCTATTCAGACTAATAGCCAACAGTCCCCATGACAATGAACAAACCTGGATCAAGAACTTATCTAACCGCCAACTCAAAGATGAGGAACAAGAAGTCCTGATGAAAGGACTCAACTTCAAATATAATCATCATCATCATCATCATCCCAAAACAACTGGAGCACCACTTGAACACCATTGCCATTGACAAATTCGCCATTAGTCAATTGCAAAAGGCGGCCTTACTAGGAACTGCTTCCATCCTGCGACGATATCTGTAGTACCATCAAACATCCATATCTGCCTATCCCAGGTCCTTGGGAAAGACTTGATAGGTAGACAAAAATGCCTAATCCACTCTGAACATCTAGCTGACTGTGCGATGATCAATAATAATTGTAGTAGTAGTAGTAGTAGTAGTAGTAGTAGTAGTAGTAGTAGTAGTAATATAGTAGTAGTAAGAGAGCCTGCTGAGCCAACATTAACACTGCAGTCCTAGGGATGAAATTGTATTGTTCTCAGTAAACTCGTTCCTAGATTAATGGGTATGGAAGGAAAGTATTTGGAGACACTTTCTTTAAGACTACCAGATTTGGAGTGCAAATACCTGGATGGTTGCTAGAAGACTCTACTGCAGGCTGGAGTTCTGCAGTGCAGGTCTGGAAGATTTAGACTTCCCTATCCAGTCATCTATCCCCCAAAAGAAGAAAGAGAAGTCCAGAATCTTGAAAGGTGCAAAACATCTTACAAGCATCTTCTCTCCTCCTAAAGCAAACCTTTAAATTGAAATGTTTTCCTTTGTGTTTTAGTGAGGGGGAAAAACAAGAGAATGACTGCCCAAGGCAACACACTTGATCTCTAGCTGAGGAAGGATTGGAAATGAGAAGCACAAGGTTGGAATGTAAATGGACTTGCTCAGGGACACCTCTATGAGAGGGCAGTCACATACACAAAGAGATTTCACAGATCTAAACAGATATACCGTATTTTCCGGCATATAAGACGACTTTCTAAACCATGAAAATCTTCTCAAAAGTTGGGGGTCGTCTTATACGCCCGGTCATCTTATACACCAGAAAATACCGTATTTTCTGGTGTATAAGACAACTTTCTAAACCAGCAGTTCTCAACCTGTGGGTCATGACCCTTTTGGGGGTCGAATGACGCTTTCACAGGGGTCGCCTAAGATCATTGGAAAACACATATTTCCGATGGTCTTAGAAACCGAGACACCACTCCTCTATCCGGCTGCCGCCGCCACCCTCCTCCTCCTCCTCTGCCGGCTCCTCCACCTCCAGGGCACCCTTCTCCTCTGACAACGCCTGCTCCTGCCACCACAGCAAAATCGTGCATGCCCCTGACGCCTCCCTGGGTTGGCTCAGCGGCCGGTCCAAGCTGGGTCTGGGCCGCTGCTGGCGCTGCCGCTGGGCTGCTCTGCTGCTGCTGCCGCTGCCGGCTAAGCTGAGCTGCAGCGCTGAGCTCGTCTCCATGCCTCCTGGTTGCCCGGCCGCTTTCTGCCCCTGGCCACCCTCCACACTGCGCAGGAGCCTCCCCCACGCCACCCGGCCAGCCTCCCTTGCCGTCGGAGGCCGCTTCGGCCCTCTGGTGCCTGGCGCAGCCATGGGGCTGCCAGGCAGGAGTGGCTCCTTCTTGGCTTGCTGGACTCCGGGCCTCAGAAGTGGCCAGGGGGTGGGGAAGAGGGTGAGGCAGCGGCAATGCTCACATGTGCGTCAGAGCAGCCGGCCAGGCCGGGAGGAGAGAAGCGGCACCTTCCAAGCGGGAGCTGGCACTCTGGCCATGCCCCTCTTGCATGCGATGGCTCCCACTAATAATAGTAATAGTAGTAGTAGTAGTAGTAGTAGTAGTAGTAGTAGTAGTAGTAGTATTAATATAGCGCGATGGCGCTCAGGAGGCTGGAGCGGCTGGCAGGTCCCGGGGGGGTGGCTGGGAAAGGGCAAGAGATGCCGGGATGAGGATGGGGGACTCCAGGTTGGCAGGTGTGAGAGGGCAGCCAGCGGCTCCGAGGCACGCGGATCCTCCGCGCAGCTTCCGAGCCTCCGGATGTGCTGCCGCTTGGCTCTCCACCAGGCTCTCCGCCAGAGCTTCCCCACCTCCCCAGGCAATTGTGCGGAGCTGCTTGTGTGTCCTTGGCAGCGCTTCCCCCCTTCAATCTCTCTCTCCTTCCTTCCTTCCCCCTTCAATCTCCTTCCTTTCCATCTCCTTCCTTTCCTCTTCAATCTACTTCATTTCCCCTTCAATCTTCCTTCCTTCTTTCCATCTCCATCCCTTCCCCTTCAATCTCTTTCTCCTTCCTTCCTTCCTTCCTTCCTTCCTTCCTTCCTTCCTTCCTTCCTTCCTTCCTTCCTTCCCCTTCAATCTCCTTCCTTCTCCATCTCCTTCCTTTCCCCTTCAATCTTCCTTCTTTCCATCTCCATCCCTTCCCCTTCAATCTCTCCTTCCTTCCTTCCTTCCTTCCTTCCTTCCTTCCTTCCTTCCTTCCCCCTTCAATCTTCCTTCCTTCTCCATCTCCTTCCTCTCCTTCAATCTTCCTTCCTTTCTTCCATCTCCATCTCCATCCCTTCCCCTTCAATCTCTCTCTCCTTCCTTCCTTCCTTCCTTCCTTCCTTCCTTCCCCCTTCAATCTCCTTCCTTTCCCCTCCAATCTTCCTTCGATCTCCATCTCCATCCCTTCCCCTTCAATCTCTTTCTCCTTCCTTCCTTCCTTCCTTCCTTCCTTCCTTTCCCCTTCAATCTCCTTCCTTCTCCATCTCCTTCCTTTCCCCTTCAATCTTCCTTCCTTCCTTCCCCTTCCCTCCCTCCCAACATTTTTGAGCAAGGAAGAGTAAGCTTCTCCATCGAGCATTGCTATATTGTTTTTGTGATTAATCACTATGCTTTAATTATGTTCAATTCGTAACAATGAAAATACACCCTGTATATCAGATATTTACATTACTATTCATAACAGTAGCAAAATTACAGTTATGAAGTAGCAACAAAAATAATTTTATGATTGGGGATCACCACAACATGAGGAACTGTATTAAAGGGTCGCGGCATTAGGAAGGTTGAGAACCACTGTTCTAAACCATGAAAATCTTCTCAAAAGTCGGGGGTCATCTTATACGCCGGAAAATACGGTAGTTATAGTCAGTGCTTTTTTTGTAAAAAAAAAAAAAAAAAAAAGGTGCCAGAACTCATACCGGTATATGTCGTACAACCCGCCTTGCCTACCCTACAAGATTCCATCCAAAAAAGGTGCTGGAACTCCATTCTGGGTGTTCTATGAGAAAAAAAGCCCTGGTTATAGTTTATGAAGAGGCATGCAAATTAAACATAGCCAAATGTCCTACTTTTCTGCCACTTTTGTTCTAAGAGCAGCTATAAACTGTCCTGCTTTAAAAAAGCACATCTGGAAAAAAAGGTTGAGCATTAGATTAAAATGCTTCTGTTTTCCCCAACTTTTTAAATTTATAGTCCTCGCTGTGCTTTTTTGTTAATAGTAGGGATTTTTGATGTCATTGCTTTAACTTTTAGGATAGAATTTTCTCCTTGTGACCAATCTGGAACCTGCGGGATGAAGTGTATAATGCAAATGTTTCTGCCTAATAAATAATGAAATGTAATCTTCATTGCATCTGAGACTTTATCTTTAAACCTTGCTGTGAATCTCTCCATCTCACTCACATCCATTATGTATTTGACTTCCTTTCATGCTAAAACTGCTGGATTAATCAGGAATGTTTTTCCGAAGCCATGATGCAATCCAAAGTTGCACACAGTGTTTATGCTAATTGAAATCAGTGAATTTAAGCCTGCTTAACTTCATGTGGAACTTAGTCATTATTCAGAGCAATTTGTTCTTTCTTCTTGAGACGTGAGCAAAATATATTTGGTTTGAAAGAGAAGGTGGTCCTCCACAATCACACTGCTGCAACGAGAGAGCAACCAATGCCATCTGTTTTGCTTTGCTCTGCTCTGCTCAGCTCACAGCCAGCAAAGCATGCCAATGGAGAGCCAGCCCTCCTTAGAATGCAAAGCACATCAGGGAACCCACAGAAAGACTGTCTTTTGGAAGAGTGAATGGCACATCATGGAATTGATCTGGCAGGCAGGCACTGGTCTGTCCCACAGACAGAACAGCCAGTGTCTACGGTAGGAAATTAAGGCAGCCAGAATGATGCCAGCCCAAGGATCTTTAAATCCCTAAGACACAGTCTCACAGAAATGACGTCAATGTGACTTTCTTATGCTGCACAAAACAAGTTCCTTTGCCATTCAGAAGGAAAGACGACACCTTCTTTGGACATGCATCTTCTTGAAAAACCAACATACAGTACTTTCTGAAACATTGCCTTATTTATTTAGCTCTTTGAAGAATCTGAAGATCAAAAATTAAAAAAAAAGCAAGAAAGGATAATGAGAAGAATTAAGAGCTGGCCAAGCTGGCTAAGATCCAGAAGTAACCTTGTGAAGAAATAAGAGCACAGGACATCTAAATTTCTTTGGGTCCAAACTTGAAAGAAGTGCTTAAGAGCAACTTGTCAATGATGTATTTGTTTATTTTTACAATTACACCTCAGAATTCATTTCATGGGATTCCATACCATACAAGGTATACACAAAAAGAGGAGAAGGTCAAAGAACATGAGGCAGACCCAGAAGAAGATAGAGAAGATGGAGAGTCAACATCAAAGACATATTACAACATAAATTAACAATGGTTGAGGCCGCCAGAAGGGCAAGAGCCAGAATTTTATGTCTCCCTCAATGCCCCAAAAGGTAAAAGATGTTTCGCTTCTCATCCAAGAAGCTTCTTCAGCTCTGACTGGATGGTGAGGAATGGAAGGGTTTATATTCCACATTTTGGACAGAGGGGACTGCTGGTTTGAAAGGGGGTCAAAACTGAAGAGCCTTCTCTCAACAGAGGGGGAGGGATCTGGCATCATCTATCTCCAGTCTACAACACGGTCCTTTCAGCATTTCCAAGAAGGCTCCACCCCCATTTGCACCACTCTAGTGACTTTAAGGACACAGATAAACCTCCAAATGGCCTCAATGAGTCTCTAAAACAGGGGTGTCAAACTGCCGGCCCATGGGCCGGATGCATCACATGGAAGCCATGCCCAACCCAGCTCCAACAAGGGGAAAAAAGGTCACGATACGTTGTGACACATCATGTGACGCAGAGAGTCCCTGCTCTAAAAGAATGCAAATGACCAGCTGTCTGCAAGGAATATACAGTAAATCCTTCCATTCCCCACCATCCAGTCAGAGCTGAAGAAGCTTCTAGGATGAGAAGCGAAATGTCTTCAAAGAAAAATAAGAAAGTCCAGTTGCCTCTTGAAAAAGCACCTTTGGGACAAACAATAGGTAATATTTTTAAAAAGAAAAACATCCTATCCACAGGGCATCTACTAGTAATGGCTCCAATAAATGGGGACAAAGCAGCTGAACAGACAATGGGGCTGGTTTTGCCCATCCACATATTCTTTTGTGTCAGCTAAGGGAAAAATTTTGGTAGCCAATGGTGCCACTTAACATTGGGAGAATAAAGTAGGTAGGCTCATATTTCATGTGGAAGGATTAGTATGGGGATGAGGAAGAATTTGGCATTTTTCTTTGTGTGCTTTATCTTAATATGTTTACTCCAGAGCTTAGAACTACCATTTTCATGTTTCCCATCATAAATTTAGAGGAAACTGCACACAGTCAATTTTTAATCAATAAAGCAAAAAAGAAACACTGACAGGCACAGCAAGAGATTTATTACCCAGAGCTATAGACTGACCAACTCTGTGCACAAGCTAAATCAAGCTTTAATATTTAGCTTGTGACATGTGGGCCATACTCTGAAGAATATATCCCATCTTGGAGAACATTATTTTCTACCGGTAGCTTGTGTGTTGAGTAATTAAAGCAAACGATCCTTTCATCCTACATTTCATTGCAAAAAACATAAGTGGCTATGGAGATTCTCAATCATCCAGGTCATGGTTGTTCCAAAGGTGCTTTTCCAAAAGTCCAGTTGCCTTTTGGAAAAACACCTAAGGGGTTGAAAAAATCATGAGGCTGAGTCCAACTGCTTTGCTTCTGCAAAATTCATTGTCCCTGTCCTTCATTATCCCAATCAAGGCTGCCAGGATGAGGGAAATGCTGAAGATGGAATCTAGGAGGATTATTTTGTGCTCACAAAAGGCCTTGTACCTCATACTTGGACACGTTCAAGGTATTATACTTAAGTATAGTGGTTAAATGTCTGTAAGAAGTAGTTTTAGCTATATAATCTTACTGAACACAATGGCACTTACATGTGTTTAAATTAAGGGAGGCCAGAACTTTTCTTTACAAGTCTGAAACTGTGCCATTAACTTCTTCATAAAACTAAGGTTATCCTGAACCATCTGAAAAATACTAAATCTTCATTCCGGTGAAGTTGTTCACTATCAAGCCTTTTAAAACTAACACTTGCCAGGGATAACAGGATTTCACCCAGAATGTCAACACTAACCCAGTCATAAAGATAACAGATTTTTCCCAAATGTAGTACACTAACACTTACTCGGATTAAAGATAAGTGTTTCACCAGATATATCCACAAGGTCAATTTCTATGACTCAGTCCAAAAATTATCAAAGTATGTATTGATATAGGCGCCATAATGATCTCATAGGTTTGGAAAGAGCAAGACGAGCAGCTGTTGCTATTTTTCCTCCTTCTCTTCCTCCTCCTCCATATGGTTTTTTTTTGGGGGGGGTGATAATTACTTTATTGGTTGAAACATGCATATAACTCCAGACATTGTGGCCACAAGTGCAGCAATAAAAATGTTATGAAGAAAAAATTTCCAAACCCTCAGAAAATAAAAGTACTTAAATTTCAGCCAAAAAGAAGAGAGAAATAACTAGATGCTTACAAGAGGTTAAAGCAGTGTTAACATGAGTTAGAAAAAAAATCTCTATTTAATATCATTACAATTATAGACTCCTTCAAAGATATTTTTACATCATTGTTTCAGAAGACCACCCCAGTGTTTTAAATCTCCATTTTGATATTAAAATTTAAGTAAATGAAATAAATCAACAAAAATAGCTGAGAGGAACTGCAGTTTTCATCGTCATATATATGTATATGGACTGGGAAACAGTTAAGAGAAGGAAATATAAAAGTGAAACAACTGTTCTTTCAAGAAAGCATAAAGTAATTTCCACTTACAGTACTGTAGCATAAAGCAGTGCTGGAAAAAAATGTTACATAATCCATGGGCAATTTATATTTTTCTGTACAAAGTGTAAGGCCTTTAAGATGTGTGAACCATCCAAGTGTGTAAGACAGCTCATCAGAGCTCCTTAAAGACTCTAGTTTTGCATCTAAGCTTTGGGTGTTCTATGGTATATTTGGCAAATAGCTCTGCAAAAGGTGGTGGCTGCCTCTTAAAGCTCTGCTAGTTTGTTTAAAATACATTAACTGTAAATATTATTCTTATCTCCTGTTCCTAACCATAAAGTCAATCAATTTTAATATTATGCTGTAAGCCCCTGTTTTCTATGAGCTATAATCTTGATTCTGAAGTAACTGTTGTAACAAAATTTTTAAACAACTGAGTTTAACATTTTTCTGACAAGCACTAGAAGGCATACCTCTTATTTAGAAAGATACTAATGAACCATATTTGTTAGCACTGAGACTTCGTTATTTTTAAAAATGAAAAGAATCCCATATGGACAGCAGGTAGCCAAATGTATACATGTTTCATTAAAACACTTAATCCTTAATTACAAAAGCACCACAGATTATTGCTCTAGGGTAAAAATGGAAAAAACCTGAACACCCACAGTAAAATCATCACTATACGCACCAAGACTTACAGCTCTGAAAACCAAATATATGGAATGCTTGTTCAATTTTATAAATACTTTTGTTTTCCAAAAGTTGTTTTAATGATGCTTTTTTTTCTTAACTTGACAACGTTGGGAATTTCTAGAAGTACTGATACAGAAGGAAGAAGCGTTCATATATAGTTTATCAACTTATTGTAAGTCCTAAAAAAACTAGCATTTACAAAGTACTTGATAAAAATATCTTTTAAAAGTTGTCAAGAGGTACATAAAAACATCCTCAAATGTTCAAGTCAGTTCATATGCACCTGTCATCTACTGATTCAATTCTGTGCCTCTTCAGCTTTACTTTCACCATTTTCAGATGGTGTAGTACCTTCAGTTATACATGATATAATTGGATAGAGAATATTAATGGGAGCAAGGAAGGTTTTTTTTTTGTTTTTTTTTTAATGAAAAAATTCTTTTATTAAAACAATCAGCATTGAACATAAAATCATAGTATGCATCAATCATCATAGCACCTGATATACATCACTAAGTATTAATCTTTATAATCGTCTGGTTTGGTAAACATTTTTCACTCCGCACATCAAGCCTCAACTAAACGCCTGTTACAATTTATTTGCTTGGTGTTTAATCATTTAGTATGAAAAATGGACTAAATGTTCCCTTTCTTTAGAAAAGCAAGTATTTCGAGGCATGATTAAAGTATATGGCCAATGCTGGAAAAAGAATGCTGACTTGCCAGAAGTAAGGAGAAAGGGTGCTTTGAGGAAAACCAGTTTATATTAAAAATTCAATTTATTTGAAAGGGAAGCAGTTAGGGTCCTTGGCATTAAAATTTTAACTTTTAGTTACCTATAACACTGGTCTCAGGCACAAGGGAGATTTCAAAGGTGATAGTAGAATAGGCTAATGTTGCCTCCCCATATCAAGCAACAATCTGAATCTCAAATTAGAAAGATAAATCGGTGTTATTTCTCCTGTGGTTTCTTCCTATTTTGTCATAATACTTTAACACCTTTAAAAGGGTATTTCTCCACAGAGTACATAATTAGCATATAAAATTTGCTTTTGGTAAGTCCTGTGTGTACCATCAGATCGGAAGGCATTTTAAAAGGGATTAAAGAAATTCATGAGCACTAAACTTTGAATGGGTTTTAAGGATATGCAAAATGGATTTGATCTAAATTATCAATTCAGTTTGGAACACTGGATCAATACATTCCTTTCAACCATACAGCTGAATTGGATCAACTGAATCTAGAAAGTTCTAGGAGGTTGGTTCAGTTTTAAAAAAAAGTCATCTATGGTCAGAATAAGATAGAGGTTATCTTTCAGCTTGGAAAGTAGATTTGATTCAGAGGTTTGACAATTACAGAGGTTAGTTGTTGGAATTCAGCAGAAAGAAAAGACTATGAACAATTAGAG
Organism: Bothrops alternatus; assembly: GCA_034064705.1. Classification (NCBI taxonomy): domain Eukaryota; kingdom Metazoa; phylum Chordata; class Lepidosauria; order Squamata; family Viperidae; genus Bothrops; species Bothrops alternatus. The sequence goes on from JARGCV010000023.1 coordinate 16,554,202, forward strand.
TAAAACTGTTTGATCCCAAGAATAAGGTTCTCTTTCTGATTATTGAGATTTATTCTGAAGGACATTCAGATGTAACAAAAGACTTAGGGGACTGGAGGCTAAAACATATAAGGAATGGTTGCTGGAATTGGGTATGTCTAGTTTAACGAAGAGAAGGACGAGGGGGGACATGATAGCAGTGTTCCAATATCTCAGGGGTTGCCACAAAGAAGAGGGAGTCAAGCTATTCTCCAAAGTACCTGAAGACAGGACAAGAAGCAATGGATGGAAACTAATCAAGGAGAGAAGCAACCTAGAACTAAGGAGAAACTTCCTGACAGAACAATTAACCAATGGAACAACCTGCCTCCAGAAGTGGTGAATGCTCCAACACTGGAAGTTTTTTTTTTTTTTTAAATTCTTTTATTAAAACAATCAGCATTGGACATAAAAACATATTATGCAGCAATCAACATGATACCTGGTATACAATACTAATTATTAGTCTTTGAAAACGTCTGAATTAGTAAGCCTTTCCCCCCCCCTCGCGTCTAGTCTCAACTATACTCCTGTTACATTTTATTTGATTGGCGTTTCTCTTATCTGTTTCAAAATTAATGTGGTCAACATTAAACATAAGATCTTATTGCTAAACAACCCTCCTAGAACATAGCATACAACATTAGGTATTAATCTTTGTAAACATCTGTTTTAGTAAACGTTCTACCCTCCTCCCTTGCATCTTCAAGTATAATCCGAATACATTTTGTTGGATTGGTGTTTCTCTTATATATGGTCTATCTACTGTTTCTAGTCTATCGCCTATTGTATGTTTGCGCTTCTGACTTGATTTCATCCCATTACTAGTGCAATCTTTTATAGTCCCTAACCAGAGGTCCTGAGGTGAGAGTTTCATATCCTGAGGTAGAGATTCAGTCTACTTTAGCAATATTAAAGCAAACATCATTAGTCATAAGGTTATGTTAAGAGGCATTAGTTATAGAACATATACATTCAACATTGGGTGTTAGTTTTTGTAAACCTTTGATTTGTTAACCCTTCTTCCCTCCTCCCGTCGAGCCCTAGCTGAAAGCCAGCTGCATTCTGTTTGATTGGTGTCTCTCTTGGATATAGTCTATCCACTGTTTCCAGTCCATCACAAATTGTTCATTGGAGCGATTTTTCAAATATGCCGATATTTTTGCCATTTCCGCCAGATTTGTTACTTTCACAGTCCATTCTTCAATAGGCGGTATTTCTGGATTCTTCCAGTACTGTCCCACCAATAATCTTGCTGCTGTAATTAAGTTCAAAAATAAATTTGACTCTGAGGTAGTGATGTCCTCTGTGATCCCTAACAAAAAAGCCTGAGGTAGAAATTCTATACGCTTTTTGAAAATAGTTTGGAGTGTCCACCATATCTTCCTCCAGAATGCTTTGATTTTTCTGCATGCCCACCATATGTGAAAGTAAGTAGCCTCCCCATCTCCGCACCTCCAGCATTTGGGCTGGGTGCCCGGGTAGATGAGTGATATTTTTTTCGGGTCAAGATGCCATCTATAGAACATCTTGTAGAAGTTTTCCCTTAAGTGTTGCGATTTCGTGAATTCTACATTCCTCACCCAGATTTTCTCCCACGTGTCTATGGCTATAGAGTGTCTGAAGTCTTGCGCCCATTTTATCATACAGTTCTTGACTAGCTCGGTTTCAGAGTCCATTTCTATCAGAATGCTGTACACTCGTTTGATGTGCATAATCCCCTGCTCTCTGATCTGTTTAATTAGGTTCTCGTCATTCTGGGAGAAGCCCTTCTTCTTGTCTTTACGCCACCTTGACTGTAGTTGTATATATGATAGCCAATTACTTCCTATTCCTCTGTTTGCCAGCGTTGCTTGAGATTTCAAGAGGAACCCGTTTTCTTCTCCCAGTACAAGTTCACTGTAGGGCACCACTTCTTGCCCCTGGGATGTGTTCATATCTCCTGTTGCGTGTCCAGGGATCGTCCAAATGGGAATCTTGTCGTGTAGGAGGTGCTTATATTTCTTCCAGACCCATAGCAATGGGATTCGTAGTGGGTTCTCCTTGAAGTTCCTATCTGCCTTTTTGTCGTATATTAGGTATGCGTGCCAGCCGAATCGTAGACCATGCCCCTCCACATTCAGAACTCTATCATTTGTCATGTTGATCCAGTCACTAACCGCCACCAACGTTGCAGCATAGTAATATAGCTTTAGATTAGGCATTTTGAGTCCCCCCCTCTCCCTTGCGTCTTGGATGATTTTTAGTTTCACCCTCGGTCTCTTGTCGTCCCAAATAAATCTGTTGATGCCTTTCTGCCAATTGTCTAAGTCCGCATCCTTCTTGAGTATGGGTAGCATTTGAAAGAGAAATAAAAATCTGGGTAATACATTCATCTTTACTGTCGCTATCCTGCCGAGCAGGGACAGACGTAACGATTTCCACCTTTCCAGGTCTGCTTGTATCTTATTCCACAGGACCTCGTAGTTATTCTTGTATAATTTCGCATTTGTTGATTCTATCTCCACTCCTAAGTATTTGACTTTCTTGACGATTTCACAACCCGTTATTCTTTCCAGGTTCCGTCTTGCTTTGTTGTCTAGGTTTTTGGCTAGCATCTTTGTTTTTGATATATTTACTTTGAAGCCTGACACCCTACCATAGTCCTCCATTATCTCCATCAATTTCCTTGCTGACTGTGCTGGTTGCGACATTGTCACCAGCAGGTCATCCGCAAAGGCACATAGTTTGTATTCTTGTTGTTTAATCTGTATGCCCTGTACATCCTCTGCCGCTCTTATTCTGTTCAGTAAAATTTCCAGTGTTAGGACAAATAACAGGGGGGACAGCGGGCAGCCCTGTCTCGTGCCTCTCTCTATATTAAATGAGTCTGTTAAGTCTCCATTGACAATGATCTGGCCTGTTTGTTTCTGGTAAATTGCCGTTATGGAGTTGAAGAGCTGTGCTCCCATTTTCATCTTCAGGATCAAGTTCGTCAGGAACGGCCAATTCAGTCTGTCGAAGGCTTTTTCTGCATCCACAAACATTAGAGCGGCGGGTATCTGGTTGTGCCTTTGCAGGTACTCTATTATGTTCAACAGCTGCCTCACGTTGGTTTTCATCTGGCGTCCTTGTATAAATCCCCTTTGGTCCGGGTGTATTGTTTTTTGTAGAACAGTCATTAGTCTATTGGCCAAAATTTTTGTGAAGATTTTATAATCTGTGTTTAGTAGTGAGATGGGCCTGTAGTTTGCGGGCTGTGTGTCGTCTTTCCCCTCCTTTGGGATTAATGAGATGTAGGCTGTTTTCCAGGATGGTGGGACCTGGCCTCCTTCTTGAATGCTGGCAAATAGCTTTCTGAGGGGTTCTAGCATCTCCTCCTGTAGATGCTTGTAGTAGGTCGCTGTCATCCCATCCGTCCCAGGCGATTTTCCTGCTTTCAGTTGTGTGATCACTGAGTGTATTTCCTCCTTTGTGATTAAGGCATTCAGGGCTTCTCTTTGTGTGTCGGTAATCGCCTGTATCTTTTCGTTTTGTAGGAATTCATCTATCTCTTTGTCTTGTATCTTATCCTCGGCATATAGTTTCGAGTAGAACTCTGTGAAGGCTGTCTTGATGGTTTTTTGTCGGAATTCTAGCTTGCCTTTGTATTCTATCTTTTCAATTATGCGGGATTTCTGTTTCTTTCTTATAGTGTAGGCTAGCCAGCGGCCCGGTTTGTTGGCCTTGCAGAATGTCTTATGTTTTGCATATTGTATATTCCTTGCAACTTGGTCCGCCATCAACATGTCAAATTGCTTTCTTAAGATCTTGAGTCCTTCTTTGGCGACTTTGTCTTCTGGTCTTTTTATCAGTAGCCGCTCCATTTTGCTTATCTCATTTTCTAACTCTTTTCTTTTTTGTTCTTGTTGGCGCCAGTGCCAGCTATTCATGGATATGAGGATCCCTCGCATGTACACCTTGCTGCCGTCCCAGATCTGTTCTATTGGTGTTCCGTTGTTCATATGTGTGCTGAAGTATTCCTTCATAGCTTTTTTGCATTCCGCCACCTTGTCTCCGTGTCTAAACAGGTTTTCATTGATTCTCCAGGACCTCCTCTGTGTCTGGCCGTGTCTTAGCTCCATCCTCACAGGGTTGTGGTCCGTCAGAGCTTTGGGTAGGATTTCCACCGCGTTTAGACGAGTTAGCAAGTCACTAGAAGTTAATATAAAGTCAATTCTGGAGAAGGATTGATGTCTGCCAGAGAAGAAGGTGAATTCTTGTTCTCTGCCATGTCTTTTCCTCCATACATCTGTCAGTTCGAGTTCCTCCTTCATGTCAAAGAAGGATTTAGGCAACTTGGAGTGTTTTTGTGGGTTCGGTGCAGTTCTTTTTTTGTCTAGAGCGGTCTCTATGACCCCGTTCCAGTCGCCCATGATGATGTAAGATCTGTAGTTAAGTTGTGTTATTTTCTTGTGTAGCTTTTTGTAGAATTTGCCTTGCTGCTGATTTGGTGCATATATGCCCATTACTAGAATCTTCTTGTCTTCCTGTGTTATTTCAATTGCCAGGTATCTACCTTGGGGGTCGGATTCTATTAGCTTCGCCATTATATGTTTCTTTACGTATATAACAATCCCGTTCTTTTTTCTTGGCGCCGCTGCCACAAATTGCGCACCTAGTTTGTGGCTGGTCAGATATTTCTGGTCTGCTGCCCTGATGTGTGTTTCTTGTAAGCAAATTATGTCGTTTCCTCCATGAAACAGATAATGAAATATTTTCCTCCTTTTCTGTGGAGAGTTTAGTCCGTTAACGTTCCATGTCAAGTATTTAGTCGTCATTGTCGGTTTCAGGATACTCTTCCGAGACCGCTTTCATTCTATCTCCTGTGATAGTCTTTGGTCTCGCTCCCATGGTATCCGAGTTTGTGTTCGAGTTGCATATAGGGATCGCGTCGTGTTGATCTGTGCGTTTGGTGGTGGATCTTGTTATCCTGCCCTCTGCAATCTGACTTGTTCCCTTGTTGTTGTTGTTGCTTCCTGTTCTCTGTGTCGTCGTGTCTCTAGTTGGTCCTTTCCTTTCTCGTGTTCTTGCAGCAGTCTGTCGGTCTGGTGGATTTTCTGCGTCTTCTCTCGTGGCGTATTGGGATCCCTCCGGCCTCAGCTCCTTTTCCAGGAATTCTCTGGCTTGTTGAACCGAGTTCAGTTGATGTCTTTTATTTTTATAGTAGAATGTCATCCCCGTGGGGGTTTCCCATCTGAATCGCAAGGCACGTGATCTCAGTTCGTCGACCAGGAACTTATATTCCTTTCTGTCTCGCAGCATCGTCTGGGGGATCTCTTTCAGTACTTTCACTTCTTGCCCCTTTATGTATAAACTCTTGTGGTAAGATGTGGCTGAGATGCGATTCCGGAATCCCTGCGTCACAAAGCGGATGACCACGTCCCTTGGTTGGTGTCTGTTTGTTGTCGTCCGTGCGCCCACTCTGTTGATTCTGTCAATTTGCCATTCGATAGCTGAGGCTGGTAGTCCCAGAAATGCTGCCAGGGCCTCTATAAAGGTTCCGGCCAGGCTTCCTTGGGTTTCGTCTGATGTCTCTTTCAGGCCCCTGAACCTGATTGTGGTCGCAAGTTGCCAGTACTGTATCGTGGTGGCTTGGTCTTGGTTCACCCCTCTCATCTCTGCTATCTCTGTTCTCTGGCCTTCTACTTGATTCTCCACTTTCTCCATCCGCTTGTCCACCTTCTCCCTGATTTCCTGGAAGTTTTTCTCCATTTCCTCCCCTACTTCCTTGTAGTGTGTTTGCATTGCCTCCTTCATTTGCTCCAAATCTGCAGCTATCGCCTTGCGTTGCTCCTCCCATTTTCTCTCTAGCTCTCTACCTTGGTTTTGCAGCATTTGTTTTGTATCGTTGTGACTTTTCGCCATCTGTGTGCCCATTTCCACCAACCTTTTATCCATTCCATCCATCCTTTCAACCAGCATTTCTTGTAACTTTTGTATCATACGTACTGTTGGGTTGGCTTGTGGGGGTGTATTGTTCTGGGTGTCCGCATTTGGATGGGAGGGTGTGGGGATGGGTGGAGTAGTTCCTGATGGTTTAGTACGCTGGGCTGGGGAGGATATAACTCCCTTCGTTTGTGTCAGTGTGGTCTGTTTGGAGGCCATCTTGAGCTTGTCCTCCCTTTATCCAGGCACTGTTTTGGTTTTGGTTTCCAGCTTGGGCTAGGGTGGGCACTAGACTGCGATTTGGTGTTGGTTCAGTAATCTGTCCTTTCAGTGGGAGGGGGGGTTCAGGGTTCAGGCAGTGCAGGACTAGGGGCCTGTAGGCAGGGAGGTCTGTCTGTGGTCAAGGAGTCTGTTCAGAGCCTCTGCCTGTCTGTGATTCCAGGCCCCTTCTGCCTTCCCTCAACGGCCGCCCTGGATGCCTTTTAGTTTTCCTCTTACGCCCACCTTCCTCCCTGGTGGGTTCTGCTCTCTTCAGTGTCCCTGGGGCTCCCGTTCTGGGGGATCTGGGACACAGCTTGTGGGGTATCTCTCCCCCGTCCCTCTGCTCCCCAGGGTACCCTTTTCCTGTGTCCTCTCCCACTGTCTGCTTTCCTGCTTCTTCCCACTTGATTCTTCTCTCCTCCCCTTTATTGTTCTGGCTTGCCTGTATTCAGCTCCGTTGATTGCCTCCGTCCTTTTCTGTCGCTTCAGGCCGCTCCGCTGCCCTCTCGGCTATTCCACCCTCTTCGGCTCTTCTGGGGGCCCTTTCCAGGTTGGGAGACCCCCCCAGTTGCCTTCGCCCCTCCTGCCTATGTCTCTCTCGCTTCTCTCTCACCCGTTCTCCGCCGCTTGGGGCCTCCTCCCTTTGTCCGGCTGCCCCCGGCCCTCTCCTCTTCCGATTCCTGCTGCCGGCTCTCACCTCCGCTCTCGCGTTCTTCCTCGCCCCCTGGGGCTCGTCTGGGGGCCGTCTCCCGGTCTGCTGGCTCTCCCGGTGGCCGCTGCTGCCGTCGCCGATGCCTTCCTCCGTCCTCTCTCTCCGCTCCGGTCGAGCCCGTTCTGCAGCGCAGCAGCGGCCGCGCGGCCTCTTCCTTGGGCCTGTCGGCCGGCTAGCCGGCCGCCGCCGGCTTCTTCGGCCTCGTCCGCTGCTTTACCCGGTCTCTTGGCGGCGAATTCCGCCTCGCCGGGTCCGTCTGCGTGTCTTCTATTCCTGCGCCTCCTTTCACGGCTCCTCACTCTGCCTTCGGATCGGATTTTTGCCCAAAAAGGGAAAGCCCCGTCTCGGAGCTTTCTCTGGCTGCGTCCGATCCGCGCGGCCGGAAACCGGAAGCCCCAACACTGGAAGTTTTTAAGGAGAGACTGGACAGCCATTTGTCCCTTCCAACTTTATTATTATTATTATTATTATTATTATTATTATTATTATTATTATTATTATTATCATCATCATCATCATTATTATTACTATTTTTACTTCTGACCAATTGTCTGGTTTCGAATGTGAAATAAATATATAAATATATAGCCAAATAAGGGCAGGAGAATTCTATTTCATTCTCATTCATTTTCTATGTAATGGAGAGGATTGTCTGTTTGGTAAAAGAGGAGTAAACTGTACCTCCTGATTGGGTTGAAAATGACTACTTGATTTTATCAGTCTAAGAATCAGCTGTCATAATGGGCTTCTCAGTAGAAGACTAAAAGATGATCTATTAAATTCCGAATGGTTTATCTTCATTTCTAGGGACCATAAAGAGGTTGTTTGAATGTCATTAGGTGAAGCCAGCCTTTCCACAACAGTGATCCTTAGTGGAATCCAGCTTTTGCTACCTCGAGAGAAGGATCTGTCAAGAGAAAGAACTGCTAGCAAAATGATATATTACCCTGACTTTCTTCTCTTTTTCCTCTGTGTTTTGCAAAGAAAAGCAGGATAAGGTTACCTGAACCCTGGACTGGGGACCAAAAAAAGAGTAACATCAAGAATGAAATGGCAAAATTAGAGTTGTCAGGCCATTCCAATGTGGTCTACAATGAATAAGAAAAAGCTTTATCCCCAAAGGTGATATATTTGGAAAGAATTAAATGTTATCAAATTCTGAGCAAAATCTGTTCGGGGTAGCTGTTTTGCTTGGATTTATTTTAATTTTTTTTATCTTACCTAATTACCTTTTTTCCTTAAAAAGCGCTCCTGGGATCAGCTTCAGAGAGATGCATTTTGGATTTTCTTTATTTATTTTTAACCTTGTCAAAACTCTTTTAGAGCTTACACTGTATTTCTGAAAACAGATTGGGAGGAGGGAGGTACTGGCCACTGTTATCTGGTAATTGTAGCTGAGAGTGGCTTTCTGGAGTCACAATAAGGAGATCTGTGTGTGCTTGCAGCCCTCATCTTGCTTTGTTTCCCAGTGTCCTATGTTACATAATCAAGAGGAGAAATATTTTCTACGGATTTTTTTGTTGATCAACATTCTCCTTGTGTCGTTTTTCAACCAACATGAAGATATAATATATTCCATTCATCGTCGTATCTCAGTATTCAATGCCACACAAATATCACTGATCAAAGATGAGGCAGCTTAAGGACCTGGCAATGTTTCTCAAAAGCTTTCTTTTAATTCGTTTATGCAATTACTAATGTATACAGCAGTAGCAGTGAAGCTGATCAATGATTGAAAATCCTCAAATCCTGTATCTATTGTCTCCAGGGGTTTGGGGGTTATTTGAATCATAGCAGTATCCTGGGGGAGCAGCTGATTATAAAAATTCTTTTCAAGAACTTTCATATGCATGATTCTTCTTTCTCAGATCCTTCCTCTGTAAAAATTGAGTGGCTCAAAGCTTGTGAAATGCACAGCCCAGCTTTGGGATCATAGGTGGTTTATCAAAGGCACTACATCTCAGAAGGAATACAAATGAGTGATGGATCAAAAAAAATTCTGGTAAGGCTCAAGGCTTTCCTGAAGTGTAGAAACCAGAATAAAATCCTTGGTTACAAATAATGTATCTATGATTATCCTATGACCAGTTAATGTTTCACTTTGGTTCTCCCTCAAGCATGAAAGCCATCTGGGTTATTTTGGGACAGTCACTTTGTCTTGGCCCAATGCACCTCACAGGATTGTTGTTGTGGGGAAAATAGCAGACAAAAATATTAGGTATGTTCACCTTGAATTATATATAAAAAGGTAAGATAAAAAAAATTGTGAGAAGGTATGGTTCCTTTATCTCTTAAGGAGGCATGGGACCCCGTTATATTGGATAATTTTCATTCAATGTCTAAGCCCCCTTTTTAAGGAAGATTGTGGAAAATGTGGTCACACAGCACCTTCAGCTAACCCCAGTGGTTTATCTTGACCTCTTTCAGTCAGGATCCAGGTCTGGACATGGGATAGAAATGACTTTGGTTGGGCTTTTGGATAATTTCTGGCAGAAGCAGGATAGGGGTACTGTTCTGGCTGGTCTACTTAACTTCTCGGCAGCTTTCAATACCATCAACCATGGGATCCTTCTGGACTGGCTCCAGGGAGTGTGTGACTTAGTGTTTTACTGATTCCCTTCTTTCTCAGGAGCCAATACAAACAGTGGTGATTGGGAGTGAGAGATCCCACCCTTGGCTGCAGGGTTCGGTGCTCTCCCCACTTTTATTTAACATCTACATGAAATTACTAGGGGAAATTATTCACCAACATGGGTTGAGGTATCATCAGTATCCTAATGATACTCAATTATATCTTTCCATCCTGACAAATTAAGCAATGCTGTAGATGTCACTTCCCAGTGCCTGGAAGCTGTAGGGGTCTGGATGGGTTAAGCAGGGTTCAACTGAACCCTGGAAAGACTGAGTGGCTTTGGGTTTTAAGGTCTTCTGGGTCTGAAACTACCAAATTTGGTACAGGATGGGGGGCATTGCCCCAAACAGACCTCATTTGCAAGCTGGAACTCCTTCTTGAGGAGCAGGTGACAGTCATAGCCATGTGTACTTTGTGTTGTGCCCATTCCTGGATTTTGATGCTCTGCTCATAGTTATTCATGTTCTAGTCACTTCCTGCATGAGCTATTGTAATGTGGTCTAATGGGGCTGTCCTTGAAGAGCATCAGTTAGCTTTAGCTGTGGAAAATGAAGCAGCCATGGCAGTAAAATGCATCCCCAAGAGGACACACGTTACATCTCTGCTCCATAAGCTGCATTGTTTCCATCTGAGCCCAATTTGTGCTGTTTGGACCTCTAAACCCTACATGGCATGCCAAGATATCTGAGGGACCACTTCTTCCCAATTACATCCATCCAGCCCATCAGGTGCTGAAGAAGAGGCATGCTCTGGGTCCTGTTGGGGTCCCTCTCAAGATGGGGTTAAGTTCCTTTCTCACTGAAGTCTGGAAAGCCCTTAAAACCTTTTTTCCCAGCAAACCTCAGGATCCCCTGATAATAGGAAGCTCATGCAATGACTGTATTATGGGTAATTTCCCCTCACTATGGTTTTGTATCTATTTGGGTTTATTGTTTTAATCTTGTTTAATTCAAAGCAAATTATGAAAGCAGCTTCACGCTGATGCAACACAAGGTCCCATCATTTGCAATCTGAGAATTAAACCAACACAAGATTATTCCAAGGAACAAGGAGATCCTTGGATGGGAAGAACATCCATTGCTTCAAGTTACAATAAGGCCGGGATTGGCTATCAGTAGTCTGAGTTAGGAGAAATCAGAAGAGGCAAAGGAGGATACAGATTAGAGATAACCCTCGACTTACAACAGTTCATTTAGTGACCATTCAAAGTTACAATGGCACTGAAAAAAAGCGATTTATGACCATTTTTTTTATACTTAGGACCGTTGCAGCATCCCCACGGTCACTTGATCAAAATTCAGATGTTTGGCAACTGACTCATCTTTTGTGACCTTCTGATAATCAAAGTCAGTGAGGGAAGCCACATTCACTTAACAGCTGTGTTGCTAATTTAACAACTGCATGGCATGAAAGGTTATAAAATGGGGCAAAACTCACTTAACATATGTCTCATTTCACAACGTAAATTTTGGGCTCAATTGTAGTCATAAGTCGAGGACTGCCTGTATTGAAAAGGAGAGCAAATAGGGAGTGGGGGGGGAGAGGAGGACACACTAATTGTTTAACCATCTTAGCGTCCATGACAAAAATTACAGTGAGAAACTGGAAAAATGTATCTAAGCTGTATTTGTATGAGAAATTACTTTTTCAACTGCAGAAAGATTCTTTTTCAATTGCAATATTTTTTCCCCCAAAAAACCCTTTTTTTAAAAGAACATATGCTAGGAACAGTACAGAACTGATGCATTTCTCACCAGGGGAAACATAATGATGTTCATTTGATCCACAGACTAGCGTGATTATAGATTTGAAGTGGTGGACTGAAGCCGATTGTTTGACTCAGGAAATAAATCATGCAAAATTAGGCTGTGGTGTCTGCCAATAGACAAGGAAAAGAGAGAAGCAGGCAATTTAGAAGTTCACAATATACAAAAGTTTCAGTGGAAACTGAAGGGGGAAAAACAAGGTACTCAAAAAGCTAGACAATCTTTGATTTTAAATGTATGCCTGGTGGATGTAGGACTTGGGGATAAAAAAAGAGACATATCCTCTTTTTGTCAGATGTCTGGTAACTCTAAGCCTGAGTAAAGCAATTGAGAGACAAAGAATGAAATCAGATATAAACTACTCCGAACTAAGCAAGTATCACTTAAAAGAATAAAGAATTTCTCACACACAACTAAGTGTTCCTTGCCAACTCTACCTTAATGGTTCAGGTTTTCCCAGTGATTTTTAAAAAAAAATCTTTGGGCCTAAATTCTCTGGCTCGGTTGCACAAAATCTGTTTTTTTCAAGAATGTGCTTCCTGCAGAGATCTTCAGCCGAGACCCAAAGAACAAAGACAATTTTCATTTCCTTTTCCCCAAAACACACTTTTTGCCTTTCATTGCAGAAGACAGAGACTCTGTTTTGAGAATGTTTAAAAGTCCTCCAGCTAGCTTTCAAGCATAGGTTTTCTACTTTATATATGATTTAGCTCAATACATGAGCCCCAATACATAATGAGAATGTGTACTAATTTGTGGGGTTGCAAGCTATAACTTCAAACTAGATTACTTAGTCAGAAATAACCTACATCTTCACTTTAAAGCAAAATTAATGACTGGATTTCAGAATAGTGACTGTACTCGGTAAAGAACATGTAATTTTTATTCCAGGAATAGGACATAGGAATAGGAGATGTAGACTACAGCTTCCATTGTTCTTTACCATACCCAAACTATCTTGAGCTAATAGAAGTTGAAGCTCAAACCATTTGTATGACACCCATTCCCTATCCCCACTTTTGAAACTAATAATCTATTATAAATCTGATATCAGAAACAGAAAGGAGAAAATTTCAGCTTCCCAGAATACCCCTTCAATTGCCTCCTTGAGTAAAGGATTTACAAAATCTTACTAGCTAGTTAGCATTCCTTAAGAACTTCCCATTATTTCCTGTGGATTAAAGAAAGACAAAAGGTTCTTGTTGTGTTCTTTTGCAGGCTCAGAACGTTGCATTGGTCCCGGGCATTCCAAAAGCTGCCCGGGAACCAGACAGAGCGGCACCAGCCTTGTGCGCATGCGCAAGGCACGAAAACGCTCTGTTCCTATTGGTTGACATTGTCTGGGTTTCTGGCCATATAAAAAGGCCTGCGTGCCTTTTGCTTTTGCTTGGTTGTTGTAGAAGGTGAATAAAGTGTTTGTTCAGCATCGCCATGTGTCTTCATCATTCACACAAGAATGGAGTACACAACACTGGCGACGAAGATGGGATTCTTTCCAAGCTGGAACAAAAGATTTGAGGCCTTACCCAGGAAGTCCTGAAGAGGGGAAGATGGTGTTTGAATCAGCGTCCCAGCCTGCCAGTACAGCGTCGCTGGAGGTTGAGCTCGGCTAAAGGACCCTTTCCCCAACAGCAGCTTGTAGAGGAAGCGAGTGGTGAAGGTCATAAAGCTTACAATGTCGAAGATTGGCCGATTGACTGATCTCAACCCAGAGAGATGGAATTCCTACGTAGCACAGGTGGAGAATTACTTCCAAGTAAATCAGATTAGAGAAGACAGCCTGAAGGCAGCAACTCTTTTGTGTGCCTATGGACAAGAAGCTTTTGACATCGCAGAAAATCTGGTGGCCCCTGCACCTCTGGAGTCAGTAACATATGCTGACTTGAAGAAAATGTTGAAGGAACATTTCCAGTCGAAGTTATCCGTCATTGCTGGGAGGCACGCATTCGAGCGGAGAGACCAGAGGCTGGGTGAATCTGCTGCAGACTTTATTGTGGCCTTAAGGCAAGCAGCCAGACCTTGTGAGTTCAAGAATCTGGAAGAGAGGCTGCGAGATCATTTTGTCTGTGGCTTAAGGAGCAGAGACTTACAACAAAAGATTTTTGCAAAAGAAGATGTCTCCTTCCAAGATGCGTTGCGAGAGGTGGCAGCTGAGGAAGCAGCAGGCGGGGCTGTGAAGGCCTTGCGCCTCGCCAGGAATCCTCCAGACACAGCTACCGTCCACCAAGAGGATGCTAGAGAAGGATCAGAAGTGGATCCTGAAGAGGAGGTCGACAGACTTCACCAGCCAGCTGAGAGGAGGCAGAAGGGTCGTCCGGTCAAGGCTCCAGCATCGCTTCAATGCTTCGGGTGCAGAGGATGCCACAAGTGAACTGATTGCAGGTTTCGCTCTGCCATTTGCAGGTTGTGTGGCAGGCAGGGCCACATTGCATCCATCTGTTTGGGTCGTCAGAAGGTTCAACCTTGGGAAGAATTGCTTCAGAAAGGTACCAGGGTCCCCAGCCAAAACAGGGTGGGTTTCTGCACATCGCGCAGGAGCATTCTAAGAACAGGGACATACAAGCCCCTTAAGAAGAAATTTTCCATTAACGTAAGGTTGCAAGGGGTTCCCTTACTGATGGAGTTGGACACTGGGTCCACACTTTCTATTATTTCAATTAATACCTTTAAAAGGATTTGCAGCAGTAGTGGCCTTCGAGTTAAACTCAGGCCATCAAATTTAATACTCACTGATTTTCAAAATTCTATGGTGTGTGTTAAGGGGGAGGCCACCCTTAGGGTACAGTATAAGGATTTTGAAGGTTCCCTAGATGTGGTGATTGTTGGGGGTGAACGTACGAGTCTTATTGGACTTGATTGGTTTGAGGCTCTGGGAATCCAGGTAACTGGGCTACACAGCTTGCAAACACTGGGCCTGGCAGAGGTTTGCAAGGAGTTTGCAGATGTGTTTAGTTCAGAGCTAGGATCCTACAAGGGGCCTCCCATTTTGCTACGGTTAGACCCAACCATCACGCCCATCAGGGTTAAGCCTAGGAGGGTACCTTTTGCCCTCCAAGGTAAGATTGATGCTGAGCTGGACAAATTGCTCCAGCAAAGCATTCTAGAACCTGTGGATTCAAGTCCATGTGAAACCCCCATAGTATCGCCTCTAAAGGCTAATGGGGACATACGTATATGTGCAGACTATAAATGCATACTGAATAAGGCACTGCAACAGCACACTTATCCAGTGCCTGTGGTAAGTCACATTCTGGCCTCCCTCAAGGGGGGGCGCATTTTTGCGAAGCTTGACCTGGCACAGGCCTATCAACAGCTACCTGTTGATGAGGCAGCTGCAGAGGCCCAGACTATTGTAACTCACAGGGGGGCCTTCAAGGTCAAGAGACAGCAATTTGGGGTAAATATAGCCCACAGGGGGCCTTCAAGGTCAAGAGACAGCAATTTGGGGTAAATATAGCCCCTGGCATATTTCAAAGTGTCATGGAGAGCACACTTCGAGGTATTCCTGGGGTCTGTCCCTACTTCGATGACGTCCTCATTGCTGGGGAGTCATCTCAAAATTTAGCAGAAAGATTAAGGGCTGTCTTGCTTCTTTTTCGAAAAGCAGGCCTTAAACTAAAGAAATATAAATGTAAGATAGGAGTCACTTCTACTGACTTCTTAGGATTCAGGATTGATGCTCAAGGCATTCACCTTGCTGAAACTAAATTGCAAGCTATCCAGCAGGCCCCAAGCCCTAAGTCTAAGAGTGAGCTGCAAGCCTTCTTGGGGCTATTAAAGTTTTACCATGCATTTCTCCCACATAAAGCTGCAGTGGCAGACCCATTACACAGGCTCTTAGACAAGCAGGCTCCTTGGCAGTGGACTAAAGTCCATGACAAGAGTTTCAATGAGGTTAAGGCCTTGCTCACTTCTAATGCTGTTTTAGTGCATTTCAATGAGCAACTGCCTGTTTGCATCGCATGTGATGCATCTCCTTATGGGGTGGGAGCTGTACTGAGCCATCTGAAGGCTGATGGGACACAGGTCCCTGTGGCCTATTATTCAAGGACTCTGTCCTCTGCAGAGTGGAATTACGCTCAAATTGACAGAGAAGCCTTGGCCATAGTGGCTGGCATTAAGAAATTTCATGATTTCTTATATGGCTGCCATTTCACGGTCTATATTGACCATAAGCCTCTGCTGGGTTTGTTTACCACTAACAAACAGACCCCACATATCATTTCTCCTCGTATGCTGAGATGGTCTATTTTCCTGTCAGCATATGACTATACATTAGTTCACAAACCAGGAAAAGAAATGGGTCATGCAGATGGCCTGAGCAGATTACCCCTGAACCAATTAGAGCCAGATCCTGCTCCAGCCATTAATATTCTTTCCATTCAGAAGTTTCCTGAGTCTCCCCTCAATGCTAGGGACGTGGCTGCAGAAACTGCCACTGATCACACGCTTGTATGCCTGCTGACATGGGTGTTCTCAGGATGGCCTGACAAGTGCCCAGATACTGAGTTCCAAAGCTTCTGGCACAAGAAGCATGAGTTTTCCACTTTCAAGGGTTGCCTGTTATGGGGTAGCAGGGTAGTGATTCCAGCCTCATTGAGGTCTAGAATCTTGATCTCTCTGCATGAGGGACATCCTGGTATAGTCAGGATGAAAGCGCTTGCGTGCAGCCATCTTTGGTGGCCTGGGTTTGATAAAGCCATCGAGGCCCAGGTGCATGGGTGCCATGTACTGCCTCAGGCCCCAGTACATAGGTGGCAGGAAACTCAAACCCCATGGTCTAGGGTGCATATAGATTATGCTGGGCCCTTTCAGGGGCAATTCTTCCTGGTTGCTGTTGATAGCCATTCCAAGTGGCTAGAGGTTGTTCCTGTTTCCTCCTCCACTACTACTGCCAGGACCATCCAGGTGTTGAGAGGAATTTTGTTGAGGTCTTCCAGATGTGCTGGTTTCAGATAATGGCCCTCAATTTACGTCTTCTGAGTTCCAGGCTTTTCTTCAGGCCAATCTGATCCAGCATGCACCATCGGCTCCCTTCCATCCATCCTCCAATGGACTGGCAGAGAGAATGGTGCGCACCATCAAAGATGGCCTTAAGAAACTGACTTACGGTAATTGGCATCACAGATTAGCAGATTTTCTGCTTGCACACCACACCACACCATGCACAGCCACAGGGAAGAGCCCTGCTGAACTCCGCTGGGGTCGCCACCTCATCACTAAACGGGACAGGCTGCACCCTGACCAGGTGGCTTCTCAGATGTCACAACCATGGGCACCTAGGAGACTCCAGATGGGCAATCTGGTTTGGGCAAGAAACTATGGGCCTGGACATCTCTGGGTCACAGCTGTGGTCTGCAAGGTCTCTCGGCCGTTGTCATACGAAGTTGACTTGGATGATGGCCGCATTCTTCGCAGACACATAGATCAACTGCATTGGAGACTGGACTCGCACCCTTCTGCTCCTGGCTCTGCTCTGTGGGGGAGGAGGACCATAATATGCATTCTAGGTCACAGTTTCCCAGGACTAACAGGCCCTCACCAGCTGCTACTGAGGCTGTTTGGGATTCATCCCAAGGTTCCGCAAGTGCTCCTAACAGGAATTCACTGGATAGGGGATCATCCCACACATCCATAATTACTCCAGACAGGGAGTCACACTGGAGGTATCCACAGTATTCACATATGTCATATAGTGCTCCAGACAGGGAGACTGACTGGGGGTATACACATAAATCACAAGCAGCAAGAGAAAAGGAATTCCATCAGGGGCGCTTGCCTCATTCCGCAATTGCTCCCAAAAGGAGGTCTCCAGCAAAGGGGGTTGCCATGGAGGCAACTCCTGACTCTGGCACTTCAGGCACGTGCTTGGGGGCCAGAGAGTACTGGGGCACTTCCACTACCCAGCACTCTCCATCTGCTAGCCTTGGGTTTGAGGGACAGTGTTCCCAAGAGGGGTCCATTGTGAACCCGGGGACTTCCACCCCTCCAAGTTATGCTGGCTTGGACTTAGAGGGTCCAGCCAGCCAGCAGCTGGGCGGGTCAACCAGGTATTTGCGGCAGCAAAGTCCTGGCCTGCCTAGCCTGGTAGGCGAGCAGGTAGGCCGGGCAATCTCTCTGGGCCTTAGAAGGTCGCAGCGGGCCAAGTGCCCACCCAAACATCTGAGAGAATTTGTGAAGTTGCTGTCAAATCATGAGGGACCTGTTCATGAGACTCCTGAAAAACGGGAGTAACTCGTGGGTAGATTATTTTGTATTATTATTTTTTATTTCGGATACATTTATTGTATTAATCAATATTGAAGAGGGTTTGCCTGAGGGCAGACTCAAGTAGTCCATACTCCTTGCATTTGAATAATGCAACTGTATGCCACTCTTCCCCAATGTATGACATACATGAGTGTATGCAAAGTATGTTCCATCTAGGGGGGGAGGGGTATTGTGTCCTGAGCCTGCAAAAGCAGGCTCAGGACGTTGCATTGATCCCGGGCATTCCAAAAGCTGCCCGGGGACCAGACAGAGCGGCGCCAGCCTTGTGCGCATGCGCAAGGTGCGAAAACGCTCTGTTCCTGTTGGTTGACATTGTCTGGGTTTCTGGCCATATAAAAAGACCTGTGTGCCTTTTGCTTTTGCTTGGTTGTTGTAGAAGGTGAATAAAGTGTTTGTTCAGCATCGCCATGTGTCTTCATCATTCTCACGTGAATGGAGTACACAACAGTTCTTGTTGCAATTTGCTATTTAATCATTTCACAAGTCAAGCAAGTTGTTATCATATTCACATGTCATAGTCAAGAAGGTCATTGTCACTATTCTTTAGTGATGTTCGACTCCAAATGACTTGAAGGATGCAGCTATGTTTTTTTTTCTTTGCAGGTCTAAGGAAACGGTTTCTCCTTGCTTTTTTACCTCTCCTGTCTAATCTACAGACTTGCTTTTCCTAAATAAAAGGTATTAATCAGGCCCAACCTTACTTAAGCTTCTTATCCCTGACAAGGTCGGCAGTGTGCTTCCACCTTCTACTCTTTAGGTTGTGTTTCTCTTTGAATCTATTCATTCCAAACCTTTCTTCTAACAATCGGTGCACAATCCAATTTCCGAATAACACCTCATGATCCACTGTGTGCCCTAAAAGTCTTTAATGAGCTGCAAGACTCTTCAATGGCTTTATTGCCAAACACTAGGATGGCTTCTTCTCTGGAAATTATTATTGAACATTATTCTTCCAGTATCATTCCTACAGGCTCTGAAAATTAACTCATATCCAAATCTCAAAGTGGAAGGATCTTCTTCTCTTATCTGAGTTTATCACCAATATATTACAATGATGAAGTTGGTCAATTAAAAGGATTATGGAAGCTTTGAATTAACTACTACAGCACAGTGCAATACTGGAATCAGTGTGCAGAACATACAGTCCTGAACATTATATCCCAAGAAATTTTGCAAAATGGGCAGGATCATTGGGGATCTCTAGTCAAGAATTGTCTTTTAAGATTACAAACCACTGTTTTAGTTTGTCTAGGTCCCCTGCTCTGTGTTCTAATATTACTGTATAATTTCCTCCTATTCCTGTATCTGTGACTGTGGGTATTCTGAACTGGCATCTGGAACCACTGATGTTCTGCACAGGAGTTGTAAAATTGAAATGAAATTTAGATAAGGCAAAGGTACTCTTGAATTTGCTATTTAACAACTTGGGAGCAGGATACACTCTCTGAAAATGAGAATCAATAGTTTGAGAGTACTGCTCAAGACAATTCTGGTACTTGATTGCCAAAAATCAAACCATCCTTGCAGCAAAGGGAGGTATTAGCACATTCCCGGAAGCCTTATACTTTACAAAGTTCATAAAATTGTTAAGGAACTTTAACAGGGAAAAACACCTTGAGACCTATCTAAAGCCTATTGAGGCCCAAGGCCCAGCAAGCTGGCCAATTGTTGGTAGAGGGGAAAAAATAGGAAGAACAGAGAGAGAATAGAATGGAACATGGTGGTATACCTGCTGTTAAGCCCAGAGACTAAGCAGGAATTCAGTATGCATCACCATATAACAACAATCAACTCCATTGATATATTGACTCTCAGAGACAATCCTTTGTCTGATATAAGGCAGAAAAACATGAGATTATAGAGGTTAGCTTCCCCTCCCCTCTCCCCATAATATACAGTACATTTTCTTTTTGGAGTTTCCTTCACAATAAGTTTTTCTTTTTCAAATTCTGGGACTGGCTCTTGGTGAGTTTTAGAGGAAAGGCATTATTCAACCTTGTCTTCATTTATGAGAGTTGTTTTCCATATGGGACATGGCGCAGTGTCAAGCCCCAGGGGGCTTGCCAAACACTGGGGGGGTGATCCGGAGCACAACCGCCTGCCGCTGCATGTAGCCTCCTCATCCCGGCCAGCACCTGAAACTGCCGAATCTTGCCGCACCACCGCCCAGCTGATCGTCGGACACCGCCGAGGTGTCGCTGAGCCCGGTCGGCATGCGGAGGCCCCCCAGAACCAGCCGTCGGAGGGAAAAGAGATCTGGCAGCTGCCGTGGCCATCCCAAGTGAAGCCTGGGCGAGGGGGGAGAAAGCCCCAAACCAGGAGGAGGAAACAAATGCTGGGGGTGCGGAACAGAGCGAGACGAACGCAAACTCACAGGAAATGCTGGACACGGACCGCAGAGGGCAGGGGGAGCCTGGAAACAGCAAGAGCAGCACGCCAGCGGAAGGTTCCATCTTGGGCGGACGGGAGGCAGGACAGCAGGGTGGAGCTTGGCTGGGGGAAGGGCAGGGCAAACCAAACAGACCTTTAATGGCAGCTGGTCAGATGGTGGTTAGTAGGTGGAGGGTGGGGATTTGGGCATAGCACTGTTATGTAAAGCACTGGGTGCAAACCACTCCCAGTGCTAACTTTGTCTGTTAAGGAATAAAGACCTTCACTTGTACCATGTTCCTGCGTTCCTGGTTTTTTTCCTCCTGGATTAGCGGTTCTCAACCTGTGGGTCGTGACCCCATTTGGGGTCGAACGACCATTTCATGGGGGTCGTCAAGCACCGCAGTCCGCCATTTTGTTTTTTGGTCGGCCATTTTTTTTGGTCGGCCATTTTTTTCCTATCGCAATGCGGGCCATCGCGCCATGCATGCACGATGCGCCCCATCGCGCCACACATGCGTGGTGCAGGCCTGCCCTTTTTTTTGGTCGGCCATTTTTTTTTGGTTGGCCATTTTTTTCCCTATCGCGATGCGTGCCATCGCGCCGCGCATGCACGATGCGCCCCGTCACACTGCGCATGCGCGGTGCGGACCAGCCATTTTTTTTGCGCGATGCGGGCCGGGGTCGAGCCCCGGAAAAGGTTGAGAACCGCTGTCCTGGATGATGACGGATGGCATGACACACAGTAGGAAAGCATTTGCTACTTATGTCCCGCCATTTCCCCAGCTTCTACTTCAAGAAAGAAATAGAATCATGCCAAATCAAGTGTCCAACTTCATGCTTTGGGCATACATTGTTTACGAATCACTGTAGCAATCTCCTGCAATAATACAGGGTGATGAAAATTGTAATCCCAAACATCTGGAAGGCATCTGTTTGCATCTTCTTTGCCGGCCAAGAATACTTACTACATGTAATGATTACCCTATGCATTGTCTTGAGAACTCTGCGAGGTTATGAATGTTGCCATTCTTTAAAAGGGAAACAAAAGCTGGCAGTTATTTTTTTTTAAAAAATCCTGCTAGGGAGTAGGAATTTCAGCTGTAAATATCCTGGGCTCTCATTTTCAAAACTGCAGGTTAAGCCCCATTGTAGCACCAGGCTTAATTAATGTAACTGGTGATGCATGGATTGTGCCAAAAGTATAAAAACTGCATCATTTTTCTCTTAATTGGTTCCCTCCAGCTGCTATATCCAGAGGGTTGCCTACCCCTAGGCTAGACATATAGATAGCAGTTGCAATCAGGGGCATCAGGTTGAGTGCGGGTGTCTTGCATCATGTCTTCCAACAATTGGCACCATCTTCTCCTCTCTTACCCCATTAACCACTTGAAATACAGTTGCCTGCAGCTGATATATATATATATATAATCTTAACCTCAGTTTTGTATTGCCATAGAAACTATTATCTTGTCTTCTGTTCAGCAAGCCCTTCTGCCTAGCTTATGCTCTTCATCAGTTCATTTACGGCCTACCTTGTGCCTCATTATGCAGTTCCAATTCCCCATTTTTTTTTTACACCAGAATAGAGGCAAAATGTTTCTTCCATAATCCTCTCCCACTGAGTGCCTTTATCTTTGCAACTGTCAACATCCCTTGGCAAATTTTCTTCTAGCTTTGGGCAGAAAGATGAAAGAGAAGGAAAGTTGGGGGAGGGGTGATTTGGAGATGTTTCTTTTTTGTGTGTGTGCACCTTTGCAAAAAGAAATCGGTGTCAGGACTAAGAGGGAAAACTCCAGTCAAATAGTTGACTGATTGGCTAGAATAAAAATATGCACGTTAATGTCAGTATTTCTCATTTGACAATGGTAATTAGGACTGGAATTTCAGTCGATGTGGTCGTAAATTGAAAAATCACACTACTATGCTTAGTGATGGCAGTTCTGGCATTTCCATTGCCATGGTTAAACAAATCCCATATCATCATTACACATGATATTCACATGGTTGCCATTTGCAACTTCCTGCTAGCTTCTCCATTGACTCTGCTTGTTGGAAGTGAAGGTTACAAATGGCAATTGTGTGACTGCAAGGCACTACAACATTTATTAATATGAGGAACATTCGTAAGTAATACTCATTCAATACCATTGTAAATCAATCAATCAATCAATCAATCAGAATAGAGCTGGAAGGGATCTTGGAGGTCTTCTAGTCCAACCCCCTGCTCAAGCAGGACACCCTATACCAGTGATGAACCTTTTAGAGACGGAGTGCCCCAAAACTGGCCCACCCCCACTCCACTGGCCCGCCCTCACCATCCACGGCCTGCCGCTGATCGCCCAGGCAGCCCTGCAGTGCCATGGTGGCTACACCCTCTACCCGTGCCCCGCAGCATCATGTGCTGCCCAGCTGCCATGTGCTTGGTTGTGCTGCTCCATGTGGGCCGCACCCAGGGGTGACTGTCCTCCAGGGGGGCTGCTGGTGAGGACTGGGCTGTGGGGGGAGGCGGGGCTGGGGCGATGGTGTGCGTGCCCACAGAGAGGGCTCTGTGTGCTGCCTCTGGCACTCGTGCCATAGGTTCACCACCACTGCCCTATACAATTTGAGAAAAGTGGCTGTCCAGTCTCTTCTTAAAAACCTCCAGTGATGAAGCATCCACAATGTCTGAAGGCACTGAAGTTTCCACTGTTTAATTGTTCTCACTGTTAGGAAGTTTCTCCTTAATTCCAGGTTGCTTCTCTCCTTGATTAAATTTGGACAGTCACTGAATGAGTGGTCTTTAAGATACGTGCAACTGTATGGTATTCCTCCACTGCATTAATTTTACTTCGATGTTATTTAAATGCACAGCCTGCTCATAACTAACGTACAATTATGCCTGACAAAAACTGTGGAAGTTGAACAACTTGTTCAATATTATGCTGGCAGGGAGCGAAGATGCAAGTGTAGCTTGGCAAATCTAAAACTGGCATGCTCATTTGGGCACCAGAGTTTTATTTCCCTTTACTCCCTCTTCATATTTGTGATGTCATCCCTGATAGACTGGGATCCTGCAATGAAAAAACTTTCTAAAGTAATACAAAAGGAGCTGAAATAGTAGCATATCTGGTCAACAGTCACTCTCTCTCTCTCTCTCTCTCTCTCTCTCTCTCTCTCTGTGTGTGTGTGTGTGTGTGTGTGTGTGTGTGTGTGTGTGTATGATCCCTAATTATATTAAAAATGCAAATCCTGGGTAAATCCATATAATAGAAATAAAATAGTCTGAGCACCAGGATAATATTAAAACAAAAACTGTTTAATACAAAAGCTAAAGCTAAGCGTTCGTCGGCCAACACTGCCGACATCATCAGAGCATAATACAAGATTACTGGGAGTCCTTTTTATATTGCCAGACGACTCTGCGCCCGGCTTCTCGATCTAGTCATCGGTCCGTCCATTTTTTCTACTTAGTTTGTTCTTAAAGGGCACACGTCTCTTGCTGTGTTGGTATCTTCCGAGGTTGCTATTTTCTTTTTCTTGGGCTCGATCACTTTCTTTCTGCTAGCATACGCCAGTTGCTTTCGCTCGCTTACTGTACACTTATCCCCTTTTTTGGTTCTATTCCGAGATCCATCTGATGTTCCTTGGTGGGATTGTGTGCATGTATGCTCGGGGGAGGGGGTATATTGAGTGGATCCGGGCGTCTATCAGGGTAGTCTCTAATGGATATGCTCCTGCGTGTGTTCTCCCACTCAGGAGCGCTGCCTTCTTCCATGGACATCTGTGGGTATATTGATCCACTTCTGGTTGTCCCTCCCCATCTTAAGGTCCTTTACTGCTCGATTGTTTATTGGGTTTTTCGGTCCCCCTTCGTTTGCTAGTTCTTTTGCCCTTCTTGCACACTTGACTTTTTCTAAAAATTCCATGGCCGATCTTACTGTGGTTTGGTTGTTATCTACCACGTGGCTGATATGGCCACTAGGCCATAGAACCTAGCCATAGCTGAGTCCCTCGGGTGTATTTTCCTCAAGGTGTTTTCATCCATTTTTCCACGACATTTAAAATTATTTAAAAGTTTGTTTATGCTATTTTTAAGCATGGTCATGGGGTCTCCAGTGATGACTTTATATATTGTTGTGTCACTAAGTAGTGCCAGGGCTTTATCAGTGTATTGTGTTCTATCCATAACCACAGTCGCCCTTCCCTTATCCGCTGGTAGAATAACGATGGTGTGGTCTTTTTTAAGTTGCTCTGAGGCCTCCTTCTCCTCTTTGGATAGTGTTTAGCATCGTTTGTGACCCATTAATAGCCCTGTGACCCTTTGTCTGATGGAGTTTTTGATCTCATCCCCCACCTCAATCCTTTGTATGGCGGGTTCCAATGCCGTCACGAAACCTAATGGTCGTGCATCCGCCAAATTGTGTCCCGTATCCCATTCGAGCAAGGTGATCTGTTCTCGGGTCAATGTTTTAGAGGATAAATTGTTGACTAACCCCTTGTTGTAATTTATATATAAATCAGGAGACTATGAGTGGTAGTCCTACCTTTGGCATGAAAGCCAATTGGGTGACGTTTGGGCCAGTCACTCTTTCTCAGTCTGACCCACCTCACAGGGTTGTTGTGGGAAACAGGAAAAGGAAGAAGTATTACAGGTATATTTGCCACCTTGTATAAAAATAATAAGGGCAGGATAATGATACATACATACATACATACATATACCTTTCTGAAATGGAAGTTGATAAAATAAAAACTGACAGCCTATTGCTTTCTTCAGTGAGAACAATAGAATGAAGGAAAAACTCATATAGGAATGCTGTATTGAAACGAATTGGCCTTTCATAAACAAAACATACTCAAGTGACACATTACATGGTCTTTTTTTTCCCCTTACATTTTGCTCTTCGCTAGTCTGGCCTTTCCCAAATGCATTGGATATGGATTCCTACCATTCTCAGCTAAGATGGAAGTAGTGTTGTTTGAGAAGGATCAAAGAGACAGTTCAACCCACCTAGAGAGGAGATATTTTGTGCAATTTGTATTACAAATTGAATCCATAATTATCATAAACTGCTGAATCAAAGTCAAAAATATTGAATTCTTCAATATATTTCTTGAAAGAAATTCATTGCTTCCAATTCTGAATTTCACTTTTCTTGCTCTTGGTGCAGACTGGACTCAACTGGTCAGGTTATAGAGCATAAATTAATGCCATGTGCCAAGTTCCAGGTGGTCAAGATACAACTTACAGAGATGGTCAATATAGAAAGGTTGGCCGAGAATTAAATTAAAATTATTACAGGATGAAAGGAAAAAGGAGGGCTCAGCCTCCCGAATTGGGAAAAATATTATCAAGCAGCAATATCGGTATGGATAAAGGATTGGATACACTTAAGGAACAGAAGGCCATGACATGCAAATAGGGTGGCATGCTATAATGTGGGACGGACTTTTTTTCACTTTTTTTCCTTTTTCAGGGTCGATTAAAAAAAAGCCAATGGTAAAATGAAACAAATATACAGCATAGACATATGTGAGCTGTTTTACTTGTTTTACCTTGCAGGAGATATGGAAAAGGCAGCTGGGATATTGAGCTTACCACTTCTCGGTTTCAAAAGTTCAGGCACTTTTGCTGGATAACAACAAAGATGACTTTTGTGGTTACTATGTGATGGCTACTCACCTTTTGGTGGGCCAATACATTTTTCTACAAGTAGTCAGTGGTGGGATTCAGCTGGTTCGCACCACTTCGGCAGAACCTGTAGCTAATTTTTTTTTGTTGCCCAGGCCCAGAATGGACTTCCGGAAGTGGCATCCACCACAGAGAACCGGTGGTTCACATATTTAATCCCACCACTGAGTGGAGTCCTCATTTAGTAACCACAGTTGGAACAGGCAACTCTGTTGCTTAAGCCCTGGGATCACCAAGTTGGAAATCGTGTGACCACATCAAACTTAGGGCATCACTTTCCATTCAGTCATTAAGCAAGTGACTGTGGTCATTAAGCAAAGCACCATGTGATTGCAACTTATGATTTTACTTCTGTGTTCTCCATTGGTTGCAAACTAGTTCGAAAGAATACAAACAGTGAATGCAGAACACTATGGTGGTCATAAATGTGAGGATTAGTCGCAAAGCTTTTTTGTACACTGTTGTAACTTTGAACAGTCACTAAACAAGGCAATCAGTAAGTGAGAACTACCTGTACTTTATTACCAAGAGCAAATTTCCAAATATGACATAGCTCCTTTGTATCAACACATTTCTACTTCACAGCTGTGCAATTGCTGTTAGATTACTGTTAGGGGAACCATAGAAGTAGTTTTCTTGCATCAGAGCTAAAATATATGATGTTTTAGATCCCTTCAATAATCTGTGTAGATTCTATATGATTCTGTATAGTCAAGCCTTGATTCCCCACATGTGTGTGTTTAAAAATGAAAGAGCGATTGTACATTTAATTAATAAAACACAGGGCATCACTCAGACTGAGGTAGAATAGCATACAAGATGCCATAAGCATCTTAAAAATGGGGAAAGGATTCATTTCTTAATTTCTAGTGAGAAAAACCAAGCAGATGAAGAAAAAAGCAGACAAGATCCCAATGGAGCTTCTTTGCATTCTACAAAAAAATCCATTCCCTTTCCTGCTTCATTGATCTTGATACACATAGCAATAGGCTTGGCTTGGCTTCTTCTCTGTTAAAACTGTGCTCATCATTGGAAATATGATTGGAAGCCCTTCTGATTTCTTGCATTGCGTCCTTTTCAGTGCCTTTTCCCCCTCAGAGCTACATGCAAGCACTGTAAACCTGTCTGACTACCTCGCTATTAAGATGAACTTAAACACTAATGCTACCTGACAGTTTTATCTTCTCTTGAACCAATTTCTACCTGTATGAAGGAGCCATGTCAGATTCAGTAAATGATGCCTCCACCTATCTCATTTGTGCTAAAAGAGCCATACAAACAGAAAAGTACAGAGCAGACAGAAGCAGGCATTGTTTGCAAAGAGATTTTTGTTCAAAGATGGCCCATGACAGGCAAAATGGAGAAGCACAACTACTGATCTGCAACATTTCATAGCTCTCCATGTGGAGGTTTAATTATAAGTATAGCTACAAACCTGCTGACAGTTTAGAGCAGGGGTGTCAAACTGCCGGCCCGCGGGCCGAATGCGTCGTGGCAAAACCGCACCCACCCCATTGCTGGCAATGAAGAAAAAGTTGCGATATGTCACGACATGTCACGTGACGTTGCGAGTTTGACACCCCTGGTCTGCAGAGTGCTGGCTAGAGAATTTTTGCCTGCCTTTTCCCTACAAATTTTCATTCAATTTGAAGAAAGAGATTTATTATTTATTTAGAGTATGGCACAAATGTTAAAAAGCACTTCACAATTACATTCTCAATTAGCAAATATGAAACCATTTACTCTATTTACAAATCCAAAGGTAGACTATTTATATAGTCAATCCATGATGGAGTTGCATACAGAAAGTCTCCGGGGTTTCCCTGATACGCACTCTGAGGGCCCTGCTCCACAATATGTTGCACTGGACATATTTGAAGGAGACCATGAAGAAGCCTCCTCCATGAAGAGACCGAAGAGTGTATGAATCCTAAACTTGGGTGTCCCCTGGGCAATGACACAGTCAGTGTCAGTTCTGCCATCTTCGCTACGCTTCGCTAACCTTACTGACATCCTGTCATAAACGGAAGGAATGGGTCAAAGCAATTTGGAGAAGTTGTGCCAGAGGGAAGAAGGAAGATGTATGGGAGGAGGGAATAGTGCTGACAGGAACCAGACATGTTAAAGTGGATTGATGCAGCTTCCCAAGGATGCCTGGCCTGGGAAAGAATGCAAAGCACTATGACCAAGGCGGGAGGGCTATAGAAGGGGAAAACTTGCAACTTTTGCATGGGAATACTCAGTTCTAGCCTTGCTTTTGCTGCAACCACTGATCCTTAGTAAAAGAACCCATCACTTCAATGAAATGGAGTCGAGGGTCTTTCTTTCCTAGGGACCTAGCTGGGGCAGGTCTGATAGTTGGTTAATTCTTCCACAATGGCAGCCAGGCAATCCTTGTGTTCTCCTGGCTTAAAACACATCTCTATGACAATGAAGAAAGAGAAATTCAGATGGATAAAATGCATCTACCCTTGCACTTATTTAGTTACAAGTTGCTCCTAGGTGTGTGTGAAGATCTCATGCTGTACAAAAAAACCTCCTATGAGCTGCATCCTCCAGAGTTCTTCACAGTTAAATTAAATCTCATGGGAAGACATTAGAAGAGAGCACCTTTCATTAGTAAAAAGATGGCTGGTCTGGTGGGAACCCTGCTCAGGGTGGAAGAGAAACTGTTCATGCAATTTCTGAGCAAACAAATTGCATAGGGGTCCTTTGCATGTACAACCTTTGCTCTGCCTGAACTCTGATTTTTTTCCCCTCTTCCCTTGATATTTGTAGCTTCTGTAGCTGCAGGATGCCTGGCCATAGCTTGACTATTTTTAAATAAAAAGAATAAAAATAAGCAATGCCTCCAGATGAAGATATGTTGCCTGTGCTTTGTGCCATATGTTACATCATAACTCTTCTTACACAGCAGCGACAATACAGTACTTACAGAGGTGTGTGGAGGTTGGAGTGAGATTGACAAGGATTTCTGAATAAACATTTGCTTGGGATTAGATTATGATGTCTGTACTTGCATGTTTGGGGAAGAGACATCCTTATTATAACAACTGCATTAAATAAATATTTTTAGAAACCCAGCGTCCAAGGAATTGTTTCCTGCACTGATACAACATTCATGCCGACTAGGCTTGTGTTTAATGAATATTACAAAAAAATGTAAAGGCTTCTTTCTGCATGCATTATCAGTGATTTTGGCATATTCACTCCCGAGGCATTGTGCAAGAAGGATTGTGGAGTTTGGTAATGTCTCCAAATGGTAAATATGTCTAGGCATTATGTAGAAGCCAATTCTGATTAGCAAAACTTGCTTTACCAATATTTATTTATTTTTCTTTGGGTGTTTCCTGGGTTCTCTAATAAAAGATTTTCTTTTTTTTTCTTTTTGGATCCTACAAAGCAACATCTTTTGTATACGGTATGCTCTAACTTTTTGATGGCCTTGAATTTCTGCCAATGTACAACTGGCCTCTCTTTTTTGAATTATGCCATTGATTAGATTTATAACAGATATTTGCACAGATTCAATCGGCAAGATTTCCATCTCAATTGTTTTATGAAGACTTCCATAGTGTATCTTAAAATCTTATCAGAACTGTCAGGTGGTTTGGACTTAAATTATCGCCAGCTCCAGACACCACGATGATTAAGAATCATAGTACTGGTAATCTAGGAATATCTGAAGAGATTGTTTTATACAGGCAGGATTTTAAATGATATCACACTAGTTCCCTCCATAATGTTCTTATGGGAGATTATGAGAAAAATGGCCCACAATAACCTAAACATTTCTGTGCTTGCAGCATTGTGTTCTTGTGGATATTGCTTAATGAGAGTTAAATTTCACCTCAGATGTTAGCGCTTGTCTTTTCCCACTGTGAAAAGTTGCAGAAGTCTGAAAAAAATGAAAGGGAAATTGACATATTTAATGAGAGATTGGTACTGGATAAACCAATTGAAGGTATCTCTTTCAGAGATCATTTCATTGTAAGGCTAACCACAAGCTAGATAAAAACACTGGTGATCAGTTAAATGGAAAGTCTGTATTTTCCCTTAAAAACTGGAAATGTCAATGGGGCTGCTAGATATTGATCATAGGCAACATTTGACACAACTGTGCCTATTTGAATTGAAAATTGTCCAAAGTAAAAGTTTTTTTAAAAAAAATTCTGATCTCTTGGCAGCAAATGAAAAGTACTGAATGCAAATCTTATGTTCACAGAACATGAGGTCTGCCATTTTAGTGAAAGAAGGACGGGACCCTCAAATGGATGATTCAGAACTGCATTTAAGCGTTGTTCTTAGACATATATTATATTTATATTTATTTGGGTTTGTATGCCGCTCCTCTCTGGGGACTCGGAGCGGCTAACAACATATATATAACAATAAAATTACAATAAAAAAACCCAAACAACGTTATCTAAAAAAAAACAATAAAACACACATTCAATTCAGCAATCAACCACAATCATCCCCAGGCCTGCCGGCAAAGATGAATTTTTAGATTTTTCCGGAAGGCCGGGAGAGTGGGAGAAACGCGGACTTCAGGAGGCAGTTGGTTCCAGAGGGCGGGCGCCACAACAGAGAAAGCCCTCCCCCTAGGGCCCGCCAGACGACATTGTTTCGCTGACAGGACCTGGAGGAGGCCAACCCTGTGCGCTCTCACCGGTCGTAGAGAAGTATGTGGCACAAGGCGGTCCCGTAAGTATCCTGGTCCCATGCCATGAAGGGCTTTATAGGTGATAACCAACACCTTGAATTGGGCTCATTTTCAACATCTTTACTTAAAAGTAAATCAGGATTGCCCTGCTATTCAAAACTTTTATTTCCGTGAAAGCAAAAGTTACCATACCTGCCCTGAGGTCTTCCAGATGACCATTAGAAGGAAGCAGAGTTTTCTGTTTCATTTTGCTGTTAACATTCATGATTTGCAGCCCTGATGTGCTAACTCAACCCAAGACCCAAGCAATCATCTGCTCTCATTTTAATGCTTTTTTTCATCTGGTATGGTTTAATCATTGTCAATCTGCAAAAACTTCATAAATTACTGATTGAAAATATGGCTAGTTTTTACTGCAAATGATATTTCTGCTTGCCTTCTCATGGTTTCAGCAATTCCTCAACCACTTTAACAGACAAGTTTTAAATTTGGGCTGTCTGCTATTACTGATCTTCCAGAGATAATCCAAATGTAAACTTGAAAAAAAAAAGTTTTTTGTGCATCTAAATGTCTTTCCTTTTTTTTTTTTTTTAGCACTGAATAAGTAGTTTTATCATATGCCTAAAATGAGCTTTGGAGTGCCACTCTTGTTTTTTTTCCAAACTGATGCCGTCTGAATTGGTTGGACTACAACTCCCATAATCTCTAATCAGCACAGTCCAACACGAGGATGTTAGAATCCCGAAAGCTGCCTAAATAACCAGAAATTAAAGAGAATTGAACATGGAATGAATGATGCCTTATGGAAATTTTTATTTTTAACTGCATGCATCTATTTTGTTATGTGGAAGATTTATATTCAGGAGCAAAACATTTCAATATTTCAGTGCTGCATTGTTTTTCTTCTCTGGAAAAAAGAAAAAGAAGGAAGGAGAATGCTTAATGCTAAGCTCTTATTATATGATTATATGTAACATAACAAGATATGAATCTCAAGGAAGAGAATAAAAATATATTGCCATGTATTTCAACATCACACCTATAAATATGCTGTTAGTTATGCTCTATGGATTTTATTACACTTTTATGACTTGGGTAGATTTTTCCCCCCCAAGGACAATTTCTTTGCAATCTGCAACTTCAGAATTCAATATAATGAACCCAAAACATTATTTATATAATTATTTTCAGGGTGCGGGGGTGACTTCCAGAAGGCAGTCTTCAATGGCAAGGCAGTTCACACAGTGGGTTACTGCTGTAATGTGCTCTGCATGGGACAGTCCTTGATAGCAACCCTAAAACTAGAGGAAGTTGTAGTGGCCTGCATGCTAAATGGGATAGCTGGGTCTTGTCATGTAACTTCAGTCTTGCGGACTGTATTGGCTTCTGATTTGTTTCCCAGTGCAATTTAAAATGCTGTGATCAGCTGTCTACTGATCTGAAGAACTGAAGAAGCTTCTTGGATGGGAAGCGAAACATCTTCAAGGGGAAAAAAAGTCCAGTTTCCTTTGAAAAACCACCTTTGGGATAACCACGACCTGGATGACTGAGAATCTCCATAGATGAATAGCTAGCTAGCTTGATATCTGGCTATTTCCAAGACTGCTTGCTCCAAATAGAACCTGCCCATCCAAAGTGGGTCTGTAGGGGGGACCTTTTTGAGTATTTCCAGTCTTGCTGAAGTGCAACAAGAGGGGAGCTGGAGCTGAGTGTTCTCAGCAAGAAATCTCGTCCTGTGGAACCTCTTCCAATAGATCTAAGAACTGCACTCTCATTTTCAACATTCAGGAAGCTTTTAAAAACCATGAATTGGGGACTGAGAAACACCTGAATATAGGATGATTATTGTAATTTGGTAATATACTGTATGGTGTTATACTCATTATTCTATATTATTATTGTCATTATTGTTATTATTACTATCATGGTTAGTCAGCCAGATGTTTAGACTGGATTTGTCATTTTTTAAAATCTACTTATAGAGTCCTTCTCAAGGACCTGAGATAGTCAGACGTTGCTTGATGGTGTTAAAGGTATTCCTGCAGGATGTAAGCTGTTTCAAGTACTACCGGTATTAGTGATACTCTACTTGGTTGCACAATCAGCCAGATGTTTAGGCTGGATTTGGCATTTTTATCCAAATACTAAAATACTTTTAGTCCCCAAATTTGTCGAAGCTGTCTCTATATTAAATCCAAATTAATCTTGTAGTTTTCTCTAATTCCCCCCCAGGGAAAGTTATTTGCCGCTTCTCTGTTCCTGAGAGAACGGGGCAGAAATTCCCCTTCTCCCTATCATCTAGGGCAGTGGTTCTCAACCTATGGGTCACGACCCCATTTGGGGTCGAACGACCGTTTCGCGGGGGTCGCCAGCACCGCGGTCCGCCATTTTGTGGGTTTTTTTTGAATTTTTTTGAATTTTTTTATTTTTTATTTTTTATTATTTTTTTCGGCATGCGCGCGCCACGCATGCGTGGATCAGCCCGTCTCGTGCGCATGCCACGCATGCGCAGATCCGCCCGTCGCGGTCCGCCATTTTGTTTTTTGTTTTATTTTTTTTTGGCATGCGCGCTGCGCATGCGCAGATCGGCCCATCGTGTGCGCGCACCGCGCATACACGGATCCGCCCATCGCGGTCCGCCATTTTGTTTTGTTTTTTTGGATTTTTTTTTGGATTTTGTAAATTTTTTTTAATTTTTTTTCGGCGTGCGCGCGCTGCGCATGCGCGGATCGGCCCGTCGTGTGTGCGCGCCACGCATGCGTGGATCCGCCCATCGCAGTCTGCCATTTTGTTTGGGTTTTTTTGAATTTTTTTATTTTTATTTATTTTTTTTGGGCGCGTGTGCCCTGCGCACACACGGATCGCCCCGGCGCGTTGGGGTCGCGGCGCGCATGGGCGGGGCAAGTGGGGTCTCAACCTGAAAAAGGTTGAGAACCACTGATCTAGGGGTATTTGGGAATTCTTTTTTCCAGGAAGAAGTTTTAAAATTATAAAGGGAGTATTACATTCTCACCAAGCTCCATCCGCATTGTTCAGAGGTTGCTAATTAGTGCTTATCTTGGGTTGTTGGTGGCTTCTGGCTGGCCACATAAATGCAACCAGTCTTTCTCCTGCCGTTTTGAAGGGCTTCCTTGGATCAAACAGAAGGGCCATCACCCCTCCACATCAATGAGGGTCCTCTCCTTCTTCATCGCTTCTCTGGGATGACTTTACAGCAGGGGTGTCAAACTGCTGGCCTGAGGGCTGGATGCGTCATCGGAAAACCACGCCCACCTCATTGCCGGCAATGGCGAAAAAGCTCCGATATGTTGTGCGACATCACATAACGTCGCGAGTTTGACATGTCTGCTTTAGAGCCTTTTTAGGATCCCCAGCAGACCGAAATCGGACATGGAAAATGGAGCCTTGTTTTCCTGCCTCCATAATGCCACACATCTAACCCAGAAGCCTCCATGTTAGTTTTCAAGCAATGAGTACAACAGCCAACTTTTGGAAAGAAAAAAGAAAGAGAGGCAAAAAGAGGGAGAAAATGAGACATGGCAGTCCTAGGAAGAGAGACAGCACTTCTCTGCCAAAGCAAAGTGGCTCTGCTTGCACATACCTAGATTAAAAAAAAATCAGGACATATCTGCTTTATTGCTTTATTGCTTTGAGGAACACTGCTTGTCTTGGGCCTCTTTTAAAGGCTTTGCAAACCTTGCCCTCAATAGCTATATCTATTTAACTATATGTGCACAGAGAAACACACATATATTCTAGAGAACATTAGAGAAAAGTCCATACAAAAATATACAAAACCAACATTAAGTTGGTTTTTAAGCTAGGGAGAATGGTGTATAAAAATAAAGGTTAGTTTCTGTCCTTTGTATAAGTGTAAAATCTTGCTGCATTTTACAGCAAGACTTACTGATTAAACAGACTTACTGAGATACATGTAAAGAATAACAAAGAATATTCTATCCTTAGTAGCAGCTGCAATAAAAATAAAATACTCTTCCGGTGCCTTTTCCCCCACAGTACACACAGTACACTACACAGTGTGGCAGTGGCCCTCACTAGTTTTGATCCATCTCATGCTGTCTCTCTGAAGATTGTCAAAAACAGCCATGTGTATCTGTGTGTTGATGTCTGGCAAATCGCAATGTGTGACTGGCAAGGTTCCTTTCAGCTGGATGTCTTGCAGATGGTAAATGACTGTTTTGCAGAAGGCAATGGTCTAGAATTGGCCCTTCCAATTTTACAGATTAGAGACATCCCCGATTGTAGCATCAAGATTCTTGTTAGGACTCTCTGGGGTTTCCTCCTGCAGTTCCTGGCCCAGTGATTGAGAAATTTTTGCCTGATCTCCAGGGTTATCAGGCTAACCCTAGCTGGATTTGCCAACTCATGAACAAAAATTATGTTCTACCACCAGTTCATTACAGAGTGGGAAACTAGACAGTAAACATTTATTTTTCAGATTTGGCTTGTAATTAAGAACCTGGATAATAAAACCTTGCATCTTCCACCCTACAAGTGCCTGAAATTATACTGTATAAACAGCAATCACTTCATCCACCATTAAATAAACAACTGCCTTCACTTTTGTCTGATGACAAGGCACGGGCCAAACAACAATGCTCAAAGCAAGGAAGGGATCCTACTACAGGGCCTCTTCCATTCATTTAGCACCAACAAATTCAGAAATTTGCAAGCAGGGCAAATCTATCAAGTGCATGCCATCTGCTTTGATATCCAGTATAAATAATCTGAGCAGAAAATTAAAGAATGTAAATTAGCTATGTAGAGAAGAGAAAAAGCTGTTAAGATGTGTAGTCATGATGAAAAAGGCAAGATGGAAAAATAAGAGATGTCTCCTGGCTGGGGAATTGTGGGAACTGAAGTCCACATTTCTTCAAGTTGCCAAGTTTGAAAAGTGCTGCCTTAGACTGAAATGCAAAACCAAAGCAAATGTGATGCTATGTAGCTGCAATTTATCTCAACTTTGCCTGCATAATTCCCAAATGAATAGCCTTGTAAAGAGACACAAATGTAGGTTTGTCTGCTGGGCAAAGTGAGGCAGGGCATAGCTTTAAACTGGTGACTTATTGCTATTCACTAGAGATTACACTGAAACAGCTTCAGTTATTTGCACAGATGTACCTTCCATTGTAGAGTTATCTTGTTCATGTATCAGTCTGGATACATGTAAGACTTCTTCCCGCAAGACTTCTTCCCATATGGTTTGGCCTTCTGGAAGGTATCCATACCATATATTAATGTGTTGAAGGAAAAGTCTTCATCATGGTTCAGTCCAAGCCAGGAATAAACAACATGGCTACTGCTTTAGAAAGAAGGTTGCAGTTTATTGAAGAGGAGAGCCAGACAGAAAGATGGGTCTTGAAGAAAAAAAGGAGAGCACATGTAGGGAGTGGGTTTTTATACCCTCCTGAGCCTTTTGTTTGGAGTTGTTCCTGTGGCATGAACTTTGACCTGAGTCTGAGTGTGTCCTTTGGCATCTGTGTGTTAATCCTACTATGTCCTTTCTAAGAGTTTGGGTAGGGTATGTAGATTTTAGGTGTCTTTGTCTTCCTAAACTTCTAGCTTCAACCTTCCTGAATGGATGATCACATCTGCATTTCTACAGAGCTGGTTTCTGCTTGGGGGAGGGAGACTTGGGGCTATTAAGAAAAACTGGGCATGCTTTTCTGCCTCTTTAAGATCCTTTGAGAAAATATATTTTTCTGCCCTTTTAATATTTCCTTCTCTGGGGGGGGCTGACTTCCCACAAATGTATGCACTAATCTATTAATATATATTAATATTTGAGACAGATCAGTTATGATTACAGAATTTGTAGGTATGTCAGGAAGATGAACAGCATGGGTAGAAGTCTGTACGTACATCACCAATGCTAGAGGTGGTTGTGGGACCTCAGATTTTCATTAAAATGATGAAAAGAGCATTGTGTCACAAATGAAGGCGAATATATATGTCCCAGGATAATGTTACAGGATTCAATCTGGTTCAGTCACCTGGACCAGAGGTTTAGTCTTCCAAGCTTTGGGACTCATGTTGGAACTCATCTTCAGGGAACTTCTCTTTAGCAAAGTGTGTGGAGGAGAAGAACTGAGAAAGAGATGGTCTTGGAGCAACAAAAATCCCTTGCCTGTTTTCTACCTAAAAATAAAGGAAAGGAAAAAAATAAACTATAAACCACTAACCTTCCACACCATACAACAAACAAGCAGATGCTTTGTCCAGGTGGATTCCCTTCTGGAGATTCTTGTCCATTTCAAGCCAACTGCCTTTATGTGAGTTGCAGAATTTAAAGGAATACTTGCAAAGAGTCATGACAGAGCAGATGAATTTGGACTGCTTTTTATATTTTGCATGGCAGTATGGTTTTGCTCGGCCATATTCAAAAAAATTCCAAAGAGTTGCTAAAAGGGAGATATAACAAGTTGTCATGCCAATTTCCCCTTGAAGAACCTGTGAGTAAAAGAGATACGGCCAGCTGAAACCCAGGAGCCACAAGGTGGGTTGAACAGCAATTTTGTCAAAGGGGAACTCAGATTGCTTTAGACCAGGGGTCTTTTTACAAGGTCTTTGCATACTCCAGAATAAGAATCAATTCTTTGCTCCTCAGTGATGTTATGGCATCTTATGGACAACATGTTATGGACAATTAGAAAGAAAAAAAATATTTTTTCTATTCCTAATGCTGAAGTTCTACAGTGAGAGTCTAGGCCAGGGGTCTTCAAACTTGGCAACTTTAAGACTTGTGGACTTCAACTCCCAGAATTCCTTAGCCAGCCCTGTTTGGATGAGGAATTCTGGGAGTTGAAGTCCACAAGTCTTAAAGTTGCCAAGTTTGAAGACCCCTGGCCTAGACTCTCACTGTAGAACTTCAGCATTAGGAATAGAAAAAATATTTTTTTTCTTTCTAATTGTCCATAACATGTTGTCCATAAGATGCCATAACATCACTGAGGAGCAAAGAATCGATTCTTATTCTGGAGTATGCAAAGACCTTGTAAAAATATGTTACCAAGACTAAGGGTGATTAAATTACTTATCTCCTGTGCTGATGCTGGCTCAAAATGAAGCTAGTGCAAGAAACTGCTGTCTAGATTTCAAGTTTTGGTCATGTGTTCTGTTCAGACGAGAATACCACAGCTCACAACTAGAGGGGAGTGGGAGATGTCTCCTGGTTTTTTAGTCCTACTCCCTATGCCAAGAAAGTGTTATTCAATCACTTTCCTTTTTGTGGGTAGGTCTACGAGGACATGTGGTTTCCATTTGAGTGAGCCAGGAACATCCAATATTACAGAATTGTAGCATGACAAAGATGAAAAAAACTTGGTTCAACACTCTGCTCACACTGAGTTTTTTTACCAGTCTACATATGAACCAGTGGGAGGGATCACATATACAGATCTTCTCCATGATAATCTATCCCTAATTTCTTCTTTCAAGTCTCCTAATGTCCATCGCCACTGTAACTGAATTGATTCACTTTGCTACTGCTCAT
The DNA here is from genome assembly GCA_034064705.1 of Bothrops alternatus. NCBI lineage: Eukaryota > Metazoa > Chordata > Lepidosauria > Squamata > Viperidae > Bothrops > Bothrops alternatus. Next base: position 16,591,991 of record JARGCV010000023.1, read on the forward strand.
CCTTTCTTTTCTTTCTTCCCACCTTTTCCAGGGAACTAACTCTTCGCATTATGTGTCCAAGGTAGGGTAATTTAAGCCTGGTCATTTTTGCCTTGAGTGAAAAGGCACAATCTGGATTTGGTTTGTTTCCTTGGTTGTCCTTGGTGTTCTCAGGAGTCTTCTCTGACACCAAAGTTCAAAGGCATCAATACTCTTCCTATTCTGCTTCTTTAAAGTCCAATTTTCACTTCCATAGAGTGCCACCGGGAATAGCATGGCTTGCACAATTCTGATTTTTGTGGGTATAGACACATGGCACTTAAATATGTCCAAGGTCTTCATGGCTGCTGTGGTATTTCATGACTGTTTGTTCCTTTATGGTTTGGTGGTTATCCTAAAATGCAGAAACTATCCACCATTTTGACATCTTCTTCATCAGTTCTAAGGCTGGCTGTTCTACCTGTGGTCATTAGTTTGGCATTCATTATATTTCATTTTAGTTCCATTTCTTCATTGTACTTTTTGACTTTTAGCACTAGGGTTTGAAGATCCTTTGCATATTCAGCTATCAGAGTAATGTTATCAGCAAAGCACTGGTTACTGATGTTTCTTCCTCCAATTTTGAAACCACGCTTATCTTCTTCCAATCCAATCTTTCTGCCCAGATCATTCCACATATAGGTTGAAAAAATAAGGGGAGAGCACACAGCCTTGTCATACGCCTTTGCCAACCTGGAACCAGTCTATTTTACCATGTTCTTCTATCTGTACTGTGGTTTCCTGACCTGTATATAAATTTATCATGAGGACAATGGAATGTTTTGGGATTTCCATTTTTCTCAGTACTGACTATAGCACTTGTCCGTTATAAATGAAACTTGTCCAACAGAGTCTTGGAAGAGAGACTTCCAAGGTTCCAACTTATATCACCAAACTCAAGGATGGCCTAAATACCATATTTTATCTTTATATCCATTTGAAGAATAAAGAACAAAATTATACACACTTTTCAAACCTGAAAGAAATAAAGATTGAATGACTAATGAGATTACACCCAGCACATCATAAAGAAAGAAATTCTAGCAAAAATTCCTCCTTGGATATGTTGCTTATTTCTACAAGAAAATAATCCTCTTGAAGGAGAAAATCTCCACTTCAGTTACCCAAATTTCCTTAGCTTCTCATTCTATTCATCAGAAAGTGTTGGGGAGATGGTAAGGCCATTACTTTTCAGCCTTAGTTGAGGACTTTCAGGTTTTGTGTTTAAAGGAACCATTCCCCCCCCCATTTTGAATAGAGGGAGGAACTGGAACATCTGGGTCTCTGTGTATGTGAAAATGTACTATAGATCCCTTTACTGTATGTGTAAAGTATTGGATTGCTATTGGATTGCAAGCCTCTTACGGTGGAATTGCACAATGAGAGAATAAAGATCACCAATCACCTCTCTGTCAGCTCCTGAAGCCCGTCTGTCTAGATTAAGTGCTGTCAGCTTCTGATTCTGTTCGCATCTCAGCTACCTCACCTATGAAATGTTGCAAGAAATATAGCCATTTGACTGCAATTCGTAAAGGCCCAGGTGTTTAGATTAATAAAACATTTTGTCAGGAAGGAGGGAGAGAATTTTAAATGGCCATTTATAGGCATTCTGAGAATTAAACAAGCCACAAGAGTCAAGAATAAAATTCTGGCCTTAGAAATTGAGAGAAACCAGCAATAAAAAACGGGTGAATCATTTGGGCAACATATTATTTTCATCCTAAGCAAGCATATAACTCTGTGTCACAAGAGGCTCTTATCCCAGTGTTATTATTCTTTTCTGTCTAGAAGCTTAGGTTATCTAGAAATAACACAGGTTTACAGCTTTTATCTTTTACTTTCTGTACAAAAAGCTTCAGTCTTTTAAATATGTACCCCATCCATATCTATCCTACTCAAGGTCTAGTGTGCCAAGTTAGAGTCAAGTTCAAGAAAAAAAATTAGCAAGAAACACTCTACAAATAGTCTCTTGTTCAATGTGATGGCTGATTCTGAAATACTACAGTTCCCATCCACTTATATCATCTCCTACAAAGTTTCTCTCATCTCTTGCTCTTTTTCAACCCTGATGCCCCTCCCTCATCAAATTCTTGTTCTTCTGAGACTTAGTTTTTGAGAATCTTCCTTTCTTTTTTTTAGCAATCCTCCAAGTGGATATTTTTCTATAAGATGCATAAGCTGATTATTTTCCAGGGGAAAAAAAACCCTTCCATTTCTATAGCCTGTTTTTAATGGCTCCATCTTTTGAACATTTCCATTCATGATTTGCACAAATGTATGCTGCAAGATACATAATACCAATGGGAATGAAATTACTTTTTTTTGTCTTGATTGCTGATGCCCATATGTCCATGAAGTAACTCAAAAATGCTATTCAATTTTTGGTGTTTAAGGTAGTCAGTAATGGAGCTAAGTTTCTGGATTCTCTGTTATCATTTTGGCAAATGGGTGTATATATTAACAGGAATGGAGTGTGTTTTCCAAATAATTTGCCTCCAATTCAGAATATTACAGATATGCAGCCAGCTGCTGATCAAGACACCAGCAAATTTCTGTAACTTCTCTTCAGTTTGCTTTCAAAAACATTCCTGCTGATTGCTATGCAATCAGCTTTCAAATCAACTGGTTTGGAGATAAATATACTATAATATAGAAATATGAATTTCTTTCTCTTGATGAAACCTTTAATACTTACTGTGTTATCCAATCAATCAGGTTTTTGTTTGATGAATTTCTTCAGGTTTTGGGTTTGTCTTGGTTTCTTTCCAGTGTTTCTGTCTCCTTTTCAGATTTAAAAAGCTCCTAGTTTTACTTTAACCCGGACCACAAAATACTGCATTATTGTATTGCTGACCAGAATACAATTAGCCAATAATAAGGTGGTGGGTTATTTTTGTTTGCCTTTGTTTCTTTTCTTGGATGCATTCCCGTGGGATACATATGAAGTCTTCTCATCATTGTGCTAGGCTATTAAATAACAAATTATCAAAGTTGAGAATGTCAGACTATGGAAATGAGCTAATAGCTGTTCTCATCTGCATACATCTCTTTGGAAAATGCTTACACATCCTTAAAAGACCTCAGAGAAGGTTTAGGTAGCTGAAATAATAAATGGGAGGATTAATGTGTGCACAAGGGAAAGGATGTAGATTCGACTGTACAGGGAAAAAAAACACAGAGAAGTGGGGCCATTTCAAAGCTTTTGGGGGGTGGGAGTGCTCAACAAGACTGATTTCAGATACTCTAGTGAGGTGCCACCCCAGCATAAATAAAATCAAAGATTTCTCTTATTTGATACTGATCAAATATTTTTGGTAGCTAAGGCAGAAAAGGCCTCCCAGAGGAATTACAGATTAAATTACAGATTAAAACGGAGTAGTACCCATCATTCAAAATACCCCAAATCTGCTGCTTTTGCCCAGTATGAGAGTCAGTTTGGTGGAGTGGTAAAGGCATCAGGCTAGAAACCGGGAGACAGTGAGTTCTAGTCCCATCGTAAACACAAAGCCAGTTGGGTGACCTTGAGTCAGTCACTCTCTCTCAGCCTCTAGGGCAGGGGTAGGCAACCTTGGCTCTTTTATGACTGGTGGATTTCAACTCCCAGAATAGCGAGCATGTAAATCAAAGCCCACACCTTTTGTACATATGGCAACTTCACACATATTTACAAAATGGACAGGGACTTTAACACAATGCTGTGCTTGCTAGCTTGCAGATTAAGACAAGCCCTTTGTGGATGTCCATAACCATAAGATTAGAACTGGATTTGCATCGTATGCAAATTATATTTTCATCCTAGACTTGTACATTACTGACAGATTTCCACTTAAAGTAGCTAATGTGAACACATTCAGCAGCATTTAATCTTGTCCCATGGTTCTCTTTTACCACAGCTAAGTAAAGATGGAGCAATTCTAACCAGAATTTGAAACCAAAGTCAATTATTGGTTTCAAATGTATTTATTTACTTAGTAACATGGTATAACTTCTAAAGGTCTCTTTAGCAATATAATAAACCATAATAGCAATATTAAAATGTCCATGATACAAATATAAAGATGAGAACTAAGGCTCTGAGGAACCATATAAAAGCAAAACCAATAAAAACAAAACAAAAAGGCAATGATGACATTTCGCTGAAGTTCAGATCCCTCCAGATGAGGGTTGTTTTAACAGACTTTTAGAGGTCTGCCGTAGAAGGGGTCAGTCAACTAACTGTTAGATGATGTCTATCTCCAACATCCAGTCAGAGCTGAAGAAGTTTCTTGGATGAGAAGCAAAACATCTTCAAAGGAAAACAAGAAAGTCCAGTTGCCTCGTAAAAAAGCGTATCTGGGGATATTTTGCATCCTACTTTCTTTGGGTATTCCACCAGGGCCCTTTTCTGGGGGATAACTTCCCTGCTGCTATTCACCAGTGGCTAAAATGCCAAGGGAAAGCAGAGCCTGATCCTGCCCTGAGCATATATATCCATTCCTTTGCTGCATTTCTGCTTGTAATGAAATTATGGCTAGAAGGTGGATTTTTGTCAACAACCCCCTCTTGTGACAAAAGGTTTACACTGCAACAGGCTTGAGGGGATAATAAATATATATGTATGTCTGTTCTACAAAGGGAAGAAAAATGGCTTGTGTGCTTGTCTTCCTGCTTCCTATTTTGGAGTTACTCATCCAAAGGCAAATTTAAAATTAGCATTTTTGTCCTTCAGGATGAAACTGACAAGATTTGGGAGCTTAATCCTAGAAAATTCAATATTGCTTATAAGTCCCATTGTCATGCTGGTTGGTGCTTATATGTATCACCATTTAAAATAGCAGAAGGCACCAGATTGGCTGCCCAGGTTTCAGCTTTATTTGCAGAAGTTCTTCAACAGTTTCTCCAAGGCATAACTGAAAATGGAAGAGAATTAAAGATGGACATTCTGCTTATGCTATGCTGCTAAAATGTGACTCTTCCTGTGGATAAAAATGAAATTTATCATGCATTGATTATATGCCATCAAGTTGGTATTGATTCTTAGCGATCACACAGCTAGATATCCTCCATAATGATTTGCCTTCAGCCTAGTCCTTTGGATTATCCAAACGGCTACCCATCAACACTGCAATCAAATCTAGCTACCTTATATCATACATGCATATAGGTACACACATAGTGTAAGAAACAGCATTTGATTTTATTTTTTTTGCCGAGCTCCATATTCCACTGATGTGCACAAAAGCCAGACTTCCCATCTGTGCGTTCATACACTATGTGAAACGGGCCAACTTGTGGTAGGCTTTTCAGTGTAAAAAAGCAAACTTTGCTGAATTAGGGTTTATTTGTTTGAAGCTCTAAAGCTAGTTATTAATTCTACTAAAAGCTCAACACAAATTTGCTGGATTATATGCCTCAAGTGAGAGCATGCTAGATTTTAGGGTTTTATGACCTCACATTCTCATGTTTTTTCAATGGTTAGATAGGAGGAGTTATCTTGAATAGTCCAAGAGCAACTAAGATGATCAAAAGCCTGGAGACTAAAACATATGAAGAACGGCTGCAGGAGTTGGGTTTTGCTAGTCTAAAGTAAAGAAGAAACAGGGGAGAGATGATAGCAGTATTCCAGTATTTGAGGCGCTGCCACAAAGAAGATGGGGTCACTTTATTCTCTAAAGCACCAGAGTGCAGGACAAGAAACAATGGTTGGAAACCGACCAAAGAGAGAAGCAACTGAGAATTAAGGAGAAACTTCCTGACAGTGAGGACAATTAACCAGCGGAATAGCTTCCCTTCAGAAATCGTGGGCGTTCCATCACTGGAGTTTTTTAAGAAGAGGCTGGACAATCACCTGTCTGAGATGGTATAGGTTCTCCTGCTTAAGCAGGGGGCTGGACTAGAAGACCTCCAAGGTCCCTTCCAGCTCTATTCTATTCTAATCTATGTCCAATCTCTTCTTAAAGACTTCCAGTGTTGGAGCATTCACAGCTTCTGGAGGCAGGTTGTTCCACTGATTAATTGTTCTGTCAGGAAGTTTCTCCTTAGTTCTAGTTCTATAAATAAGTATTCCTCAATAAACAATATAAAGGTTAAAAGTGAGGAAATCCTAGTTTCCTGCCCTGAAAGAATGAGGCAGCAAACATACTGAAGAAAGACAATGATCTTGAAGGACAAGGAAGATCCACTACCAAGGCAACAGATAAAACTTCAATCCAGGCCAAGAAAGAAATTTGTGAAAACAATTCAGACAAGCCTCCCTTAGACTTAACGACTGTTCATCTAATGACAGTTTGAATTAACAATGGCCTTGGAAAGGATGCTTTACAACCTGTAAAACATCATGTATTCCATCATAAAATGACACACACATTCCCCTCATGGTCACGTCGTTTGTGATCTGGGCACTTGGCAATTCGCACTCACAACCGGTTGCCAAGCGTGCAGCAAACGTATGATCACCATTTGCAATCTTCCGTGTCAGGTTCACCAGAAAGTCAATGCTTGGATTTTGTCAGGATGGATTTTCAGCCCAAGTTTGCAGCTTGTGCTCTACCACCCACCCCCACCCCTGCTCCAGGCACTCTGCATTCTTTATCTTACTGCTTCCTACCTTAAAATCTTGCTTGGATTTTGGCAGGGAGGATTTTCAGCCCATGTGGAGAGACTTGTCCGCACCACCACGCCCAATTTGCACGTGGCCTGCACTGGGCCTCTCAGGGTCACCCCCAAATTTCTAAGGACCCCAACACTACTTCCATAGGACTCTGTCCACTTAATGACCCCCAAGATTGCTTAACAACCACAACCAGGAATGCCAGGATTGTGATCATTGAGTGAAGCAGCCATGTCGTATCTCACTTAACAACTATTCCACTAAATGACTGAGATTCAGGTCCCAGTGATGGTCATAAGCTGAGGACTACCAATAATTCTGAAGATAAAAGGGGGAAGAAAGATATATACCGGTAGCACATTCTGACTTACAAGGTTCTATTACTAGCTATAGTAAAACTACTACTATAGTAATACTAGTACCGTTATAGTAATATTAGTTATTACTATATTTCCAGTAAAAGTACAGGTAGTCCTTTACTTACAACCACAATTGAGCCAAAAATTTCTGTTACTAAGGGACATGGTTGTTAAGTTTTGCCCCATTTTACAACCTTTCTTGCCACAGTTATTAATCAGTCATTGTTAAGTTAGTAACCCGGTTGTTAAGTGAATCTGGCTTCCCCACTGCTTGCCAGAAAGCTGCCAAAGGTGATGACATGATTCTGGGATGCCGCAACCATGATAAATACATGCCAGTTGCCAAGCGTTTGGATTTTGATCACGTGACCATGGGGATGCAGCAATGGTTTTATGCAAAACGGCCACAAGTCACTTTTTTCAGTGCCATTGTAATCTTGAATGGTCACTAAATGAATGGTTGTAACTCAAAGACTACCTATCCCTTTGTGGCAATGGACCAGGATACTTGCGGGACCGTCTCCTGCCTCATGAATCCCAGCGACCGGTCAGGGCGCATAGGGTTGGCCTCCTACGAGTCCCGTCTGTTAGACAATGTCATCTGGCGGGGCCTAGGGCAAGGGCCTTCTCCGTTGCTGCCCCAGCCCTCTGGAACCAAATTCCCTCAGAGGTTCGTACTGCTTCCTCCCTCCTAGCTTTCCGGAAAGTGCTGAAGACACATCTATGCCGACAGGCTTGGGGCATATGATCTGTGCTCTGCCCCTCGGCCCTAAAAGTGTCCCGCCATCAGCGGCTGCGAATTGATTGTGTTTGTATGTGGTTAATTTTAAAATTGTTATTGTATTCTTGTTGTGAGCCGCCCTGGGTCTTCGGAGAAGGGCGGCATATAAGTGTGAATAAACTAAACTAAACTAAACTATCCAGTGTCTATTTCTTTGTCTAGTTTACTGATAGGGCTGACAGCAGAAAAGTTTGAAGTCTTCATAAATTCTGAATTACTGCCTTTGCTTTCTCAGAAACTGTCAATTATTTCACATGGCTGTTGTTTCCTAGAGTACAATAAAAATATAGTTTCTAGGGGTGTTTATCCCTGTCTCAGTGGGACTCTGATAACATGACAATTTGACAGGCCAATAACAGAACACACGTTTTGTAGAAATTTTAAAAAATGTTATATGTCTTGTAATACACCCTCCAAATATGTACTAGTTTCCTTCAAAAGCCTCATTTCCAGCTACCTCTTCGCTGTGCAGGTAAGAAATGATGTGATTTATAGCATCTGGAAGGATCAGGTTAGGAAAAATCTGGTTTAAAGATATAGAAGAGAGACAGCTCCATCTTTTTTTTCTTTTCTTTTTTTAAAAAAGCTAGTTAAATTTAATGGTTATCAATATTTTACAGGTATAAGATAAATGTGTTCAGCCAAACTATCCTGACAAAAGAAAAGTTTGGAACTCATTATCCCTTATTGCAAAAAGGGGGGAAAATGATGTTCGTTCATAGCTCAAAATTCTGGGCCATTAATACATATTTTTTTTCTCTACAGTCCTTGCTATGTACAAGTATTTAATACAATTTCTTTCAGCAATGTCAGTGTGTAAACCTGGAAAAACAGAGTTTTATTCAAATTACCAACGCAGAGGAAATGTGCCATACAGCCTTGCTTCCAGGCACATGGTTTTCTCATTCCAAATCAAATGATTTAACACCGAAGAAAAGCAGGTTTCATCCCATCCAGATGGAGACTCTTCACCCAGATCTCAAAAGACTAATTAGTTCATGCTTTGTACTTTTCATCCCCTTGCTTTAAAGCTTTGTAATAATGAGTATAATCGCGATAGAGTTCCTTGAAAACTTCTCTCACACCTGCTGGTAGAGAGATAGTTATGAATTTGATGTCCCGTTCCTTGCAGCGATCTATGATATGATAGATCCCTTCTGTTAGATGTTTCTTTACAGCTGGATGCAAAGTCACCTAGAAGGAATATAAATGGGTTTATTAAAACTTGTTACCACACATACACTCTCATTAGGGAAAGCACTGAAGAGAATCATTCATTTATTATCCCACTTGCATTAAGATTGTGGAGGTATAAAGACTCCAACCTTAAAACATAGAGGAGGAAAAGATCTGTGTGGTTTCTTGACCAAACGGTAGCCTATTTTTATTGTCAGTTTTTTAAAAAAATTTATTTTTTATTCCTCTGTGTATATAATGAACAACTTCATTATTTAGCAGCCAAAAATGCATAACAAAAATAAATACCGCTATAGCAGCGGTTCTCAATCTGTGGGTCGCGACCCCATTTGGGGTCGAACGACCATTTCACGGGGGTCGCCAAACACCGCAGTCCGCCATATTTTTTTGGGGGGTCGGCCATTTTTTCCCCCTTTGTGATGCGGGCTGTCGCGCCGCGCATGCGCAATGCGCCCCGTCGTACCCCATCACGCCTCGCATGCGTGATGCGCCCCGTCGCGCCGCGCAATGCGCCCCATCGCACCGCACATGCGCGATGCGGGCCAGGGTCGAGCCCCGGAAAAGGTTGAGAACCGCTGCGCTATAGGAATGCCTGGGTGTATTTGTTCTCCTTTGAGAAGACTGCCACGCTCAGATACGAAAGCACTTTTTTCTTCCAATTTTATCAGTTTATACCAGAGAGAATGACACAAAAATGTCCACGTCAAAAGTACAAACAGTAAAACAAAAATGTAATAGAAGAGATAAAGCAACAGTAAAACATTTACAGGCATAGAAAGGTAGTTCTCAACTTAACGTTCAGTTACAATGGCACTGAAAAAAGTGACTTATGACCATTTTTTATACTTAACGACTGTTGCAGATGCCCATGGCCTCATGATCAAAATTCAGACGCTTGACAACTGACTCATATTTATGACGGTTTCAGTGTGCCGAGGTCATTTGCGACCTCTCATAAGCAAATGGGGAAGCCAAATTCATTTAACAACTTTGTTACTAAATTAACAACTGCAGTGATTCACTTAACAACTGTTAGCAAGAAAGGTCATAAAATTGGGCAAAATTCACTTAACAAATAAATTTCACTTAGCAAAATAAATGTTGGCTCAGTTGTGGTCATAATTAGAGGACTACCTGTACAATAATCAAATGGTTCAGTGATTGAGGATAAAATGTGCCCTAGATATATTAACAGATAGACAGGAAGTAGATCAGGATCTTAGTAGTTGATCCCTGGATGATGTCAGATCCCACAACTGAGAAATTTTGGCAAAAATTACCATGGACTCTTATGAGCAAGTCAGTCTGCACTGAGTCAATTACAATACTACATTCAAAACTCAAACAAGTTACTTTAATAATGAAAAAGCAGACTGAATTTTTACCCCAGGTTATTGAATCTCTACCTCAGGATCTTTTGCTAGGGATCATAAAAGATAAAATATAACAGACATATAGTTGAGGCTGGAAGTGAGGAGTAAAGAATATTTACCAAACCAGACGTCTACAAAGATTAATACCTAATGTTATATGTTGTGTTCTATGATGATTATTAGTATGATCTTATGTTTAATGTTTAACTACTACCTCAGGACCTATTGTTAGGGATCATAGAGAATAAAAAATGTAACAGGTGTATAATAGAGGATTGAAGTCAGGAGTGAAAAATGTTTACTAAATCAGACGTTTACAAAGAATAATACGTAGTGTTGTATATCAGATGCTATGATGTTTGATGCATACAAAGATTTTATGTTCAATGCTGATTATTTTAATAAAGGAATTTTTATATATATAAAAAAACTCAAACAAGTTTTAAGTTAAGCAAAATTTTTATTAAAAAAGACAACAATCAAGATACTAAAGCCTACCTGACCAATGTTCATTTTTTTCATATGTGGGCATGGATTAATGTTATGTGGATTACTTAATGTAACACTGAATAACATGCATTAAATAAGAACACTTATTTAATGAGCCATGCTCTTTCAAAAGCATAGGTTTGCAGCATTCAGGATTGTTTTACAAAGATTTGCAGACTATTGAGCATCCAAGTATATACTGTCCAGGAATTGATTACTTCCAGAACTGACCTCAATTTTTTGGGGGAGGGGGCTTTTTATATATATAAATGTAACTTTGAAAGCAATCATTAATTGCTGAATTTCTCACACAGGAAAGACAAAAACCCTCATCATTCTACTCAAATCATCAAGAATTTACCAAGCACTCTGCCCCCTAGCTGTTAATTCTCTTCTCTAGAGACTTAGGGAGGAGGAATCTGCAATGTATCGTTTATGAACAAAATCTCGTTATCCATTCCCAGATGTCTAGCTTGAAACCAAGCTATTCAGTTGGCTCATTTGTCTACCGAAGGACTCCTTCTAGGTCAGTGGTTCTCAACCTTTTTCAGGTTGAGACCCCACTTGCGCCGCCCATGCGCAGCGCGACCCCGAGCACGTGCGCGCACACATGCGCACGTGACGGGCCGATCTGTGCAAGCGCGGCGTGCGTGCGATGGAAAAAAACAAAAAACAAAATGGCGGACCGCAACGGGCCGATCCGCGCATGTGCGGCGCGCGACAGGCCGATCCGTGCATGCGCGGCGTGTGTGTGACGGCCTGAACCGCGCATGCACGGCGCGTGTGCAACAAACAAAAAAAAACCAAAATGGCGGACCGCAACGGGCTGATCCGCGCATGCGCGGTGCGCGTGCGCGACAAAAAACAAAAAAAAATGGCGGACCACAACGGGCCGATCCACGTATGCGCGGCGCGCGCGATGGCCCGAACCGCGCATGCGCGGCGCGCGCGCAACAAAAACCCAAAAAAAATTAAAAAAAAATGGCGGGCCGTGGTGTCCGGCGACCCCCGCGAAACAGTCGTTCGACCCCAAATGGGGTCGCAACCCATAGGTTGAGAACCGCTGTTCTAGGTAGTTATATTGGGTCCATCACATTTTGTTGGATTAATTTTGGATTGGGAAAAAATATTCCCCAAACTGGGGTTGCACTCGTGGTTAGCAATTATCTGGGAAAGAATCCTACTAAGTACTTATCTAAGTCTACCAAATTCAATCAAGCTTTTTTTTGGGGGGGGAACACTCTTTCCAGTATTAGTAATACTCACCCCCTTTTATTTTTATCTGCTCAGCTGAGAAATTTATTATATATTTCTTTGTAATCCAAAATTTTCTTATGCAGTCCAAAAAATTTTAACGGTAACATCACTAAAGCTAAAGAGAACTCCGGGAATCAAACCTGCTCTACATGTCTCCTGGTTATTCCTTTTGAATTTCAGGACCAGAGGCGCCACCTGATTAAAATGCCAGCTCTGGCAACATTTTCCTGCTGTGGCTTTCTCAAGAGGCAATCTTGCTATTTTTACCACCAAAAGTATTCCCTCCTTCCATGTGCCCAAACCCCAGATTAGTCTCATGCTGCCAGACATGCCATACTAACTTCCTAGGAACAGAAATTAAAGAAAGGGTTGTCATTTGTATTAACACTTTTTTCTTCTCTTCTTCAGGCAAAGTATTACAATGTTTTTCTGATGAATTAAATTTCTAATTGCTATGACAGCACAGTGGGGAGAAAGAAGAATGTCAGTATAACATCCGAGGTAGCTGTGTTTGAACCCATTCATACTGTGAAAACGGTCCAATTTTTCTCACAATTTTTAACAAAGTGGTATCATCCATGTTAATAACATAAAACCAGCTTTCAAACCAGCATAATGTTGTGCAAGGATTCTGTTGTTAAGAGTCTTCAAGCTGCCTGCAGGAAAGCTCAAATGGATTTACCTGGAGTTTTTAAAAAGCTTTTAAAAAAGTAAAACTAAAATTTTGCATGAACTATTTTAGTAAACTAAAGTTTTGCATGAACTAGTTTTACTACTAACGTCTAATTCAGTGTTTCTCAACCTTGACAATTTTAAGGCATGTGGACTTCAACTCCCAGAATTCCACAGCCAGCAACGCTGGCTGTGGAATTCTGGGAGTTGAAGTCCACATGCCTTAAAATTGTCAAGGTTGAGAAACACTGGTTGATAATGCAGGTAAGGTAGAATGCATTTAATTTCTTTATCTAGAATAGCGACCCCGCGCCCAACCTTTTGGGCATCAGGAACTGGTTCTATGGAGAGAGGTTTTTCCACGGACTAGGGGGGGGGGGAGAGATGGTTTTGCGTGCTGCCTGCATCCCGTGGATGGAGCTTTTCTTGTTTGCCTAGCCCAATCTCTGGAATGCCATGGACTGGTCCCGGTCCACAGACTGGGGCTTGTGGATCCCTGATCTGGATTGGTCTGAATGCATTGGTTTGCCTGCTTTATATAAGCATTACAATAATAAAAGGGAAGTAGAAGTAATGCTGAGAAACGAGAAAAAGACAGATTTACAATACAAGGCCTCTAAAAGAAGTGCAAAGAGCCAACTCTTGCCTGCTTGATTCTTTAACTAGTGTTTATGCAGTAAAATCTCATTTATTTTCCAGTTCTTTTTTATTTATATAATTATATTGATATTTATATTTTATATCTTACATATATTTTACATCTTTTATAAAATATATTTCACATATTTCTTTTACATTTGGTCCAGGCTGCCTGATGAACCAATTCATCCCTCTAGGACAGCGGTTCTCAACCTGTGGGTCGCGACCCTTTTGGGGGTTGAATGGCGCTTTCACAGGGGTCACCTAAAACCATCGGAAAAAACATATTTCTAATGGTCTTAGGAACCGAGACACTAGTGAGAATTTCTGCTCAAGGCTAGCTCCGCCAGCCAGCTCGGGCAGACAGGAAAGCAGCCACCTCAGTAGCATGGCGGGGCTGCGCTACCCATCGCAGAGCAGCTACTGCCGCGTCGCCACGGCTATGAACCTCCTGCTCGGTGTCTTTCAGGTCCTCTTGCCAGGCTTCCGTCTGGGAGAAGCGCAGGGTCAAGGTAAAAAAAAAAAGCCTGGCGAAATACTCCTGAGGGGTAGTGTCGATCTGTAGTGGGAGGTGAAGGGGGCGGGTGGGTGGGTGTCAACCAGAAGGGAACCGGGTCTGATAAGGGTGAAAGTTGAGTGAGGTTTTCCCCCTCGCCCCTCTCTCCGCCTCCCTTTGTGCAGCGGCGTCTCTGGCTGCTGCCTTCCCAGTTGCCAAGAAAGGGAAAAAAAAGAGAATGAGCGAGTTCCCCTTTCTGCCTCGTTGCTTAAAGCATTGTTTTTTTTTAAATGACCGCTCATTCAGAACTCCTCGGGGCTTGTTTGCATGAGCTTGTGGCAGATCAGTAAATAAATGGGTGGGGGAGCCAAACCATCCAAGGCGTTTGTACCCTGAACGTGTGGACGCTGCTTTCATGACTTGCCACCACCACCCCCTCTCTTCCCGTCCTGCTCAAGCAATGCATTGCTGCTGCTGCTGCTGCTGGCTGAGCTGAGCTGCGGCGCGGAGCCGGTCGCCACACCTCCTGGTTGCCCAGCCGTGCTCCGCCCACCGCACCAGAGCATCCCCCGCGCCACCCGGCCCGCCTCCCTCGCCGTCGGAGGGTATCTGTGTGTGTCTCCAGACCTTACTGGACTACTATCCCCAGTAGCCCTAAAAAACACTGTGGAAGAGTGGGGAATGCTGGGAGTTGCAGTTCATCACCATCTGGAAAAACATGACTCTCCAAAGATCAATTCTTTCTTTCTTCCTTCCTTCCTTCCTTCCTTCCTTCCTTCCTTCCTTCCATCCATCCATATCCTTCCCTTCCCCTTCAATCTCTCCTTGCTTCCTTCCTTCCTTCCCCCTCAATCTCCTTCCTTCTCCATCTCCTTCCTTTCCCCTTCAATCTTCCTTCTTTCCTTCCATCTCCATCTCCATCCCTTCCCCTTCAATCTCTCTCTCCTTCCTTCCTTCCCCTTTCAATCTCCTTCCTTCTCCATCTCCTTCCTTTCCCCTTCAATCTCCTTCCTTCTCCATCTCCTTCCTTTCCCCTTCCATCTCCTTCCTTTCCCCTTCAATCTTCCTTCTTTCCTTCCATCTCCATCCCTTCCACTTCAATCGCTTTCTCCTTCCTTCCTTCCTTTCCCCTTCAATCTCCTTCCTTCTCCATCTCCTTCCTTTCCCCTTCAATCTTCCTTCCTTCCTTCCCCTTCCCTCCCTCCCAACATTTTTGAGCAAGGAAGAGTAAGCTTCTCCAGCGAGCATTGCTATATTGTTTTTGTGATTAATCACTATGCTTTAATTATGTTCAATTTGTAACAATGAAAATTCACCCTGCATATCAGATATTTACATTACTATTCATAACAGTAGCAAAATTACAGTTATGAAGTAGCAACGAAAATAATTTTATGGTTGGGGGGTCACCAAAACATGAGGAATTGTATTAAAGGATCGCGGCATTAGGAAGGTTGAGAACCACTGCTCTAGGACAAGCCCTCCCCACTCATGCCAGCAGAGAGGACCTATTACGGATCCCATCGTTCAAAGAACTCCAACTAGCGGGATCCAGAAGAGCCTTCTCTACTGCAGCACTTGCACCTTGGAACATCCTACCCTCCAACATAAGATCTACCTTCACCCTCCAATCCTTCTGTAAAAATCTGGAAGACCTGGCTCTGCCGATTGGTCTGGGGATCCAGTGGAAGAGGACCCACACAGGAGGTGGCTACTAGATTATTAATAAACCCCACCTATCCCCTGCTTCCCCACCCATCCATCTTTTATTCTCATATTGCTCTATCATGCTGCAGTATACAACATGAGAACAAATTAATTTTGTTGTAAGCCATCTAGGCAAATAAATTTAAGAAATAAATAAATTGCCTCAGTGCATGAGTGTTAAGACGTTTGCCCCTAGTCCAGGGGTAGGCAACCGTGGCTCTTTTATGACTCGTGGACTTCAACTCCCAGAATTCCTGAGCCAGCCAAGCTCGCTCAGGAATTCTGGAAGTTGAAGTCCACGAGTCATAAAAGAGCCACGGTTGCCTACCGCTGCCCTAGTCAGTGAGACATTATACTGAATCCCCCTTTTTAACGTGGTTTTCCAACAGAGACATCATGAAAAACTGGGGCAACTGCAAAGTGAGAAAACATGGGAATGAGTCAGAGTGCATGACAAAAAGAAACGTGCTAATCTGAAGCACATTCCCTCTGGCCAAACTAATGTTTTGCCTAGGTTAGCTCAGCTGAGTCATTTTCTGAAATGCCAGCTGAGGAAAAAAGCCTGAACAATACAGTACGAACTATGTTAAAAACCAGAGTCACTTGCAGTGATTAATTTCTCATCGAAAGAAGCATTTGCCCCTCATTAAAAAGAATGACTGAGACTTTCAATTACCATAGGGCCAATCAGGAAGAATCCAGTGAGCAAATGAAAGCTATTTTGTTTCTCACTAGGTGAGAAGGATAAGGAAATTATTGCTCAACGGAAAAAATAAATAGGGTGGAGCAATCAGACGTTTTGCAAAGACAGAATTTCCTTTCTCAAATAAATAGATTTAAAATTAAAAAGATGTCCAAGACAAGAGCCATTTTGACTTTAGGTGTACTTTATGACAAACAAATCCTACTGATTTTAGTAAAGCTGATGTCCAAGAAGTGGGGATGAGTGTATTTAAGCTGCTCTGCTCCACTCTTAAGTATTTTGGAAGTACCATAGGCTCAGATATCCTAATCATTTTTAAAACTGTCTTTCGATATTCTTAAATACAACTTCTCTAAACCTAATACACTTCAGATACACTATCGTCACTAATATAACCACCCAGATCAGGGGTCTTCAAACTTGGCCCTTTTATGACTTGTGGACTTCCAGAATTCCTCAGACAAGCATGCTGGCTGCGGAATTCTGGGAGTTGAAGTCCACAAGTCACAAAAGAGACAAGTTTGAAGACCCCTGACCCAGATCGTGACCCCTCCCAACAGACTTACCAGTTGAGGATGATGGAAGCTATAGTCCAACACTGCTAGAAGACTTGGATTTGGACAGGCCATCTTGTGACATGAGACTCAATAAGGAAATGTGTCACGCATTTTTTTCTCATGCATCACTGTCAATGTATTCCTCGCTTCTCATTTCTTAAAACTAAGAACTGTTTGTCTTTTGGCTGAATAGAGGGGTCATTACCTTCTGCAGCTCTGTCACATATCGGGCCACAATGAAGGCTGACAGCAAAGTGAAATCTTCTGTTTTTGCAGCAATATAACTATACATCCGCTCCACCAACTGAGCACATTTCAATATAGCTTCAAGTTCATCCACAGACCCTTGGAAAACAAAATGTATTGAGATTTACTTATTGCATTATTATACAAACGGACAGCCATTTGTCTGAAATGGTATAGGGTTTCCTGGCTGAGCAGGGGGTTGGACTAGATGACCTCCAAGGTCCCTTCCAATTATTATTATTATTATATGGAGGGATGAAAGATAATTATGTTTCACCCATCCCTCAGCAAATCATAGGAGCGAATACAGATAATCCTCGACTTACAACAGTTCATTCAGTGACCGTTTGAAGTTACAAGGGCACTGAAAAAAGTGACTTTGGACAGTTTTTCACCCTTAACGACCATTGCAGCATCCCCATGATCATGTGATCAAAATTCAGATGCTTGGCAACTGACTCATACTTATGACGGTGTCCCAGGGTCACGTGATCCCCTTTTGTGACTTTCTGATAAGCAAAGTCAATGGGGAAGCCAGATTCCCTTGACAACCCTGTTGCTAAGTTATCAACTGCTGTGATTCACTTAACAACAGTGATAAGAAAAGTCGTAAAATGGGGCAAATTTAATTGTCTCGCCTAGCAATGGAAATTTTGGGCTCAATTGTGGTCGTAAGTCGAGGACTTACCTATATATTGATGGTCATAGGAAAGCTTTCTATAAGCAGCTCCTCACAGTTCTGGGCCAGTTATAGCCTGAAGTAACACTTACTAACTTCCCTGGCATGCTAATATGAGAGAGAAGAGTGCACACTTTTGAGGGTAGTATATGTATAATTAGATCCACTGTATTTTTTTTTCTGGTTGCTGAATTTGTCCTCTTACATTCGCGATTCCAGTAGAATACCAGTAGGACTCAGCTCTGAAACTCAGAGGATGTAATAACAAGTAGTATTTCAATATGGAAATATTTTAATTGCCCCTAGATTTCTATAAGCCTTACATAGCAAAAATTAAAATGTAAGTACTCATGGGAAATATTTAGAAAGAAAAATCACTTTTACCGTTATGTATATGCTTATTCTGTTTGGGGAAAATGACTTGTGCAGTAATTGGCATCCAAATAGTGCCTACAGCTTTTATCTTTCCCTAATGTTTAGCAATGCAGGAAAGCACTGCATGGTCTAGATAAGTTTTGATCCAGTCATATGGATTTTCACTCAGAATATATTGAATGGGCTTTATTTCTAAGGGTGGGAGTTAGGATCACAGCTATAGGTTCCAATCATACATGGTTAATAACTGATGAACTCAATTCAAACCCAGGAAGACTTACACACAGAACAACTATAAACCTCAAATGTGGCTAGGTAGACTCTTCCAAACAGGCAACATAATTTTATAGTCAGGAAAGGATATGAGTGCAGAACAAGATGAAAATAGAATATAAGAGAAACATATGTCAAACCTTTGTCTCCTTTTTGTCTCCCTTCGTGCATCACAGAAATAACCAATCGATGAAAACTGTTCAGAAAAGATGGAGCTGCTTTCAGCATCACCTGCATAATAAGTACATTGACATTAAAATGCAGAGATTCAAAAATCCATACTCAAAGTAAATAAGAGAGACTGAAGGCAGGATTCAAAGCTATGTCTATAATCCATAATCATCTATATCAAACATCAGGGCAGGGTCCTACCAACCTACAGCCACAATGGCAGCATCCACATATAAGAGGACGATGTAGTCAGATTGAGGAAATTACAAGACATTTTTAAAAAAATATTGCAAGGAAGATCATCCAGAATATTCTAAAGAGTAAAGCAGCAGGGACAAATAACTGGGAAGTAGAGGAGATAGGTAGAAGATGGAGGCAGAAATGGAATGGACTTTATTGGTAGAAAAGGATATAGAGAAATATTAAAAGGATATGCAAAGAGCCGACTTCCGGTTCCAGATTGCAGCGCTCGCAGCTGCGCAAGGAGACTGCTCTCTTCGCCAGCTGATTCTCCGCTGCTGGTAGACCCTTAATCGGGTCGAAAAGCCGCCTTGGAGGGGTGGCTACCAGTGAGGAGGTCCTCGTTGTCCTTGGGAGAGTGGCAGCTTCTTCCAAGGACCGAGATTGCTCCTTTGGGCCGACGGTGGAAAGAACGGCCAGTAAAATGGCCGTTCACCTTGCCGCTGTAACCAGAAGTCAGAAAAACATCTAAGCACAAGAACCACCGTGGCTGAGCCGGGTGAGACTTTTTTCCTTTCCTCTCTTGGTTCTCCTTTTTCTTTTTTGTGCCTGTAAAAAACACTTTTGAAATCATTTCCCTGCTCTGAGAAGGCGGCATTGGTGAGTGTGGGAAAAAGAAGCTTATGGACTGAATTAATTTAAAATGACTTTTTTTTCTCTATTTTTTTTCCTTCACTTTGGGGTCTTGGAAAACTTTTTAATATTGAATCTGCTATTGGACTTGAATTCTCCTTTTTTCTGTGTTTCCTGATCCTGTTTATGAGATTCCTGGTCTATGGGAGAAGACTTTACATTGTACTGAGGACACCTTGCGGAAAAAGTTAAAATTGCAACTTTCTCTTTTCTCTGATGATCAGACTGACCTTGATTTTCAGATTACCATAAAAGGAAAAATACAAAGAAAATTAACAGCTGTACTGGTGGGGGTGGACATTGATATGTTTTCTGAACATAGCCTCTACTAAATGATACAGACTGTTTCTAATTATTTTTGAAATGGAGCAACCCTTGGTTCAACTTGACTATAAACTTATACTGGAAAAGCTTTATGAAGCTACTGATGAAATATGTTCGCAAATAAAAGAATTTACTATGGAAATAAAAAACAGAAATTCTGCTTTGAATCTACAAATTGACTCCCAGACCTTATCTGAGCACTCTATAAACCAAAAAACAACAGAAGCGGGAGTAACTAAAGGTAAAGAAGATTCCATCCTATTTCATATGCATGCTGATGAGATCTCCGAGGAACTAAAAAGGATTGCAATTAAACCACTTACAACCTTAAAAGCAACAGAAATGGACAGACAAACTCAACGAATGGATAGAACTATGGTAGCTTGAATAAACAACTATCATCTACAAAGTTGGACCTAATTGACCCAGCTATTCAACAGTTTCAAACGTGGAGATTTGACTTTTCAAAACAACAAGGAATTACTTACAAAGGAGCTAGGTCTCTAAAACAGAAAAGAGGACGTCTCTGTTTGATTCAAAGGATACTACAAGGCATAAAGAGTGACTTGTTCATTGATATAGAGGCCTTGTTATGGAAACCGATTTGACATAAAAGGAAAGCTAGAATAAGATTTAAGCATGTGACTTAAGGTTTTATGTAATGGGTTTAAAAGGCTTATTAGATATAGATTTATTTATTTATTTACTTATTTATTTTTCGGATTTGTATGCTGCTCCTCTCCGCAGACTCGGAGCGGCTCACAACATACAAATAAACAATTCAATATAAATCCAAAAAAAATATTAGAAATAAACCCCACACATACTCCTCAGTCACACCACAATCAACAATCATCCCCAGGCCTGCCGGCAGAGGTAGGTTTTTAAATTCTTTCGGAAGGCCGGGAGAGTCGGAGAAACGCGGACTTCAGGAGGTAGTTGGTTCCAGAGGGTGGGCGCCACAACAGAGAAGGCCCTCCCCCTAGGGCCCGCCAGACAACATTGTTTCGCTGACGGGACCCGGAGGAGGCCCACCCTGTGCGCTCTCACCGGTCAAAGGGAAGTATATGGCAGAAGACGGTCCCGTCTTATATGGCTTAAGACAGTTAAATAAGAGGTTAGATTGAATAAAAACTAATTAAAGGTTTGAATTTAATAATAAGTTGTTTTGTCTATGTATTAATATGTTTTGGATACAGTAACCTTAGGCGGATGTTAAAGAAATTTGATACAGATATTGAGGGATTGTTTGTTAGATTATAAAGAATAATAGAAATAGAAAGGTATTTTTTCTCTTTTCTTTTTTGTTGTTTTGTTTTTTCTTCTGTTTTCTTTCTTTCTTTCTGACTTGAACTAATATTTTCTTTATTTCTTATTAGAACTGATAGTCATTTTGTAATAGAAGAGGAATAAGAAAAAAAAGAAATGATATTAATAAATGTTTATTGAATATGTTAAGGAAAAAGGTTATGGGGAGACTCCCGAAGTGTTAATTAGGTATTTAGAATAGAAATATGGAACATAGTAAGTGAAATAGTTAAACTTAACACAGGATTTGTGGATTTATTTAGATGAAAGATTATTGAGGATTGTTATGATTGATTTAGTTGTATCGAAATATTTCAATTTGAATATAATATGTCATTAGAGGGAAAAGAGAGGAGGTTTTTAATGACTTAATCTGAACTTTATGAGTATGACTTTGTTTTGTGGACAATTGATTGCCCTGCCACCACGTTGTTTCTTAAGCACTTGTTTGTAAAATGAAAAAAAAAAACAATAAAACTTGTTTAAAAAAAAAAGAATATGCAAAGAGCCTTCTCTTGCTGTGCTATGTCAACTTCTGGCTAAGGCAAACTATTCTGAAACATCCGAAGGATGGAAACAAGAGATACTGATAGAAATGGATGAAAAGCATACAATATGATTGTGGACTGTAGTGTGAATGTTGAATGTATGTGGGGTTTCTTATTTATTTTTTAAATATTTTTGTTTGGATTCAGATATGATCTGCTGTTTTTATATATATGTTGTAAGCCGCTCCGAGTCTTTGGAGAGGAGCGGCATAAAAATCCAACAAACAAACAAACAAACAAATAAATATATTTAGATAGCTCCGACTCATTCTAAGCTAATTCCTTAATTAATAAGAAGACGGAAGGCCTTCTAAGTCAAATTACCAAACAAATGCAGTTTTTTTTTACAGCAATTGTATTTAGGATGAAGGGAAATGCCTTGGGAACTAGGTGATCATGGCTACATCATCTTTTTTTTTTTTTCCAGATCCAGGATTGCTCCTGGATCTTTTGAAATGTGCCAGGAACCCAGGGCATGTGAAAAGCAGGATTTAAAAGAGAAAGTGGCTCTGTTCAGAATAAAAACAGCTTTTGTCTTAATCTCCATCCAACAGTTTCCATTAAACTGATTTCCCCCACTCATCACAACTTTATCCATGCTAAAAGCCACCAACTTTCATTTTCAAATTATTTTTCTAAACTTGAGGTCACTTTTAACAGGGGGTGAACAATAACAGAAAAAGCCTAGTGGGGAGGTATACAGGCACTAGATCATGTTTCATGTTTCATATTTTTAAGCCTGCTCCTTACCTTGGGATGACACTGCAATATGGAAAAGAGCACTTCGTGGATTCCCAGAAAGATGCTGTTATACGCCCTCTGGTCAAGAGGGACAGTCAAAAGAATATTAAAAACAAGGGTGACATGATGTGGATTGGAGAGAATCCCTTCTCCCCGCCTAAGAAGAAGAGCTGCTGCCTCCAGGATAGGCGCAGAAAGAACAGGGAGCAGGACTGGAGCTTGAGAGGCCTCTTTGATTTGCATCTACATTAGGAGGAAGGAAACACAAACAGTAAGACACACACTATATGCGTTGAGGCGTGCTTCTCCAATCTCATAACGTCCTCTGCAAATCGCACAACTGCTATGTCATTTCCAGTATGGTTTTCCACAAAGGCAGTAATGTCAATAAATCCATGCCTATCCACCATCCTTCCCTGCCACTGAAAATTTGCTACACAGGTAGTCCTCAATGTACGACCACAATTGACCCCAAAATTTCTGTTGTCAAGTGAGACATTTGTTAAGTGAGTATTGCCCCATTTTACGACCTTTCTTGCCACAGTTGTTAAGTGAACCACTGCAGTTGATAAGTTAGTAACCCAGTTGTTGAGTGAATCTGGCTTCCCCATTGACTTTGCTTGTGAGGAGATTGCAAAAGGTAATCATGTGACCTTGGGACACAGCAACCATCATAAATGTGAAATCTGTCACATGATCATGGAGGGGGGGCACACTGTCTGAGGAATTCTGGGAGTTGAAATCCACAAGTCATAAAAGGGCCAAGTTTGAAGACCCCTGGTCTAGTGGTTAAAACATCAGATTAAAAAGCAAAAGACTATGAGTTCTAGTCTCGCCTTAGCCATGAAACACAGCTGGGTGACTTTGAGCCAGGCACACACTCTTGGCCCAAGCCACCTCACAGGGTTATTGTGCACAAAATAGCAGGAAGGATGTGTGCTGGATATGTTCGGTGCCTTGAGTTATTTGTAAAAATAATAATGGCAGCGCAAATAAATAAATAAATATCACAAGGTGCTTCTTGCCATTAACCTGTATATTTTGAACTAGGGGTTCAAAGTTGTCAGTGACCTACATGCAATGAAGCACAGGCTATTATTCCAGTGCCAAGAAAGCCAGGAAGTTTAGCCATACAGGAAGCTTGGAATAACTAGACTTAGAAAGCATGGAACACTGAGATAGTGTTGATATGAACTATTTAGTTTTTAATCCTCAGACTAAGACTACAATATGAAAGGTCTATGCTTCTTTTTCATGTCTGTGTCTTTGAGGGGGGGTGTCAATGCATAAACATAAACAGGGACCTAAATTCAGTAGCATATGCCTTATCCAGCAGTAGAGGTACTTACAGCTAAAGCAGTCATTATCTGGGGAGTAGAAAACCAGAAAACTTTCTCTTTCTCTCCATTTAGAAGACAGTTGAGTAGTACTTTCAGTAAGGTAACAGCTGATAATACCATCTGTACAAAACACACCAAGAAAATAAGAGTAACAAGCAAATAAGAAAAAGATAAAAGATACAAGCAAAATGCAATGTAGAAAATATTAGGTTAACCAAGATTGTATAAAAATAAATGAAATTTAAACATACAAAAAACACGTAGAAGTGAGTCCCTTAAAATATCTGTATACTAATCATATTTTTTAAAAAAAATTCTGAAGCTTGCCAAAGCATAGGCAATTGGATAGATAAGCAATTACTTAAGCATTGAATCAACCGATTAAGACTGCAACATTATATTTTTCTGAATAGGTACAATTATTTTTGGTCACGCATGATAATTAGCTTACACGAAAAAATCCTAAAAAATAACCCTCGTGTAACTCAGGAACTACCTATAATATAAGATTTAGGGGCAGAGTACGCATTTGGTACTCAGAAAGTTTCTGGGTTTAATCCCAACTTCCTCATGCAGAGGGCACAAGGGCTCAGCACTTAAAGAGGCTCAGCTTGTCAGCTGAAGCGGTTCAAGATCTGAGAGCCTAGCACAGTGGTTCTCAACCTATGGGTCGCGACCCCATTTGGGGTCGAACGACCGTTTTGCAGGGGTCGCCGGATACCGCGGTCCGCCATTTTTATTATTATTTTTTTATTTTTTTAAATTTTTTTTTTTAAAAAATTTCGGCGTGCGCGGATCCGCCCGTCGCGGTCCGCCCGTCGGGGTCGCGTCACACATGGGCGGGGCAAGTGGGGTCTCAACCTGAAAAAGGTTGAGAACCACTGGCCTAGCAACAGGGTGAAATCCCATTCCTGCCCACCTAGCAGTTTGAAAGCATGCAAATGCGAGTAGATAATATAGGTATCACTTCAGTGGGAAGGTAACAGCATTCCGTGCACATTTGGCATATAGTCATGCTGGCCACATGACCCTGGAAATTGTCTTCGGACAATGCTGGTTCCCTCAGCCAAGAAACAGAGATGAGCACCATCCACTAGAGCAGGGGTAGGCAACCTTGGTTCTTTTATGACTCGTGGACTTCAACTCCCAGAATTCCTGAACCAGCTGTGCTGGCTCAGGAATTCTGGGAGTTGAAGTCCACGAGTCATAAAAGAGCCAAGGTTGCCTACCCCTGCACTAGAGTCGGACATGACTAGACAGGGAAACCTTTAACTTTTACCTTCTTCGTGTAAAAAAATACTCTATGTAAAAAATACAAAAATGGAAAACCTGTTCAGAAACAAAGTAATTCAAAAGCATGGAACCAGATGAAGGCAAATACTAAGCACCAAGGATTCAAATACATTAAAAATAATAATAATAACATTGTCCCTACTTCAGGATTTTGTTTCCAAAGATTGCAAACATTCAGTCCCTCAATCAGCAGCCTCAACATGGTAGAAAAGTCATCAATGGTAGCATTCTCCACCAGCTGGGCAATCAGTTCAGTCAAGGGGACATCTAGATCTTGAATCAACTGGCCTGTGACTTCAGGACCTGCAACAGTTCAAGAGAAACCATCATCCAAACTCTTCAGGCCCACAAACTGCTGACAGAGGCCAAACCATTATAGCGCAAAACTTTCCCTCACTTTTTACCCTTTACTTCCCCCTTTACTTCCCCCGTTTATTTGTCAGTTATTGAAATAACAAACCAACCCATTCTTTTTCTTTACAGTGCAATAAACTTAACAGCATTTCTCACACACCAACAACCAGGGCTTTTTTTCTCATAGAACACCCAGAACAGAGTCCCGGCACCTTTGTTTGGATGGAACCTTGTAGGTAGACAAGGCAGGTTGTATGACGTGTGTGAGTTCTGGCACCTTTTTTTTTTTTTTTAAGAAAAAAAGCACTGCCAACAACAACATCTCCTTTTCTGCACCCAGAAGGCAGGAGAAGGATGGAAAATCTAGCCTCTCCTGTCATGTGTACGTCTTGCCAAAATCTCAAATTATTTCTATCAATAGAACTTCTTGTAAATTATAAAACGCATTAGCAGAATTTCACACAGTGGAATAGTCACACCAGGAAGCACAATGCCACTAAAGCTCCTTTTCCAAGATGAATAAAAAAAGGTAATTCTGCAGATACTGTTGAACTACCATACTAAATATTCTTTATCGTACGCCATGGGGTTAGAACTGCCAAAAGCTGCATCTAGGCAGCCCTTGGTTCCCCCCAACTTCTAAATTAGGCAAGCTGCTACCATTATCAGGTAATTACTGTATTCCACACAACTCTCTGCTTCTCTCTCAGCCAATATAGGTTGTTTTGGGATGGGGAGGATAGCAGGGAAAACAAGAAGCAATATTCTTCATGCCCAGCAAAGAGATCTAACTAAATCACATCTCCAACCCAGTTTGCTATCAGGCAACAATGGAGAAGCCAATGAAATCTTACTGCATTCATCCAACTGGCAGTGATCAACTATTTTTTCAAAGAAATTAAAACCTAAATTGTATGATTTTAAGTAGGTGCTTTTTAGTGGCTTCAGTTCGTGTTCCAAAAAAAAAAAAAAAATCCCCAGCAGCTCAATTATGGTTCCTAGAGTCTGCCCCAAAACAGATAGGGCCCAACCTTTTAGAACTGGTTTTTGTACTAAAGAGAGGGGATTAGTATGTCTTTAAGGAACCAAACATTATCCCCTAAAACAGAGGTCTCCAGCCTTTTCAATTTGGTGGTTTGGAAAGGGAGGCAGGAACTGCTACGTGCAAATGGGGGGGCAGTATAAGCACTGGCGGGATACTTGGAGCAGCGCTAGCACCGATGGGAAGCTTGGAGGTAGGGTGGCGCTAGTGCCAGTGGGATGCTATGGGCGGCACTAGCACCATTGGAATGCTCTGGGGTGAAGCGGCGCTATGCGTGGGACACTCAGGGTGGCGGTGGTGCGAGTGTCAGGGGTGAGTGCCATCCCTTCACATGGCCTGGTGGCCAAGCGGCCGTGGCCCAGTAGTGGGCCATGGCCCACAGGTTGGGGACCCCTGCCCTAAAAATTCTAGGAACCACAAGAAAATCAGGCAGATTGTCCAAAGCCCACCAAAAATACACTTTGGTGCATTATGGTAAATTCTTATCACTGAATGTGTTTCTAACAGGCCAGGAAGTACATAAAGGTAAAAGGAATAGGATTATAAACAAAAGAACACTGACATCTCCTAATCTCTACTGAAGATGTTATCTAGCCTGGTAACAAAACATTTGGAAACTAACCCACAAGCTCAGACAACAAACCTTCACCCTCATTTTAGAGTCATGTCACAGCCATGATAGACAAAAGCATGTTTAGAGATGCCATTAATCTGCCACTGCTGGCCATCCATAATAATTCTGACCTGTCACCTCTTTCATAATCTTTATTATTCCTGGGTGCTGATTTT
Source organism: Bothrops alternatus (assembly GCA_034064705.1). Lineage (NCBI taxonomy): Eukaryota > Metazoa > Chordata > Lepidosauria > Squamata > Viperidae > Bothrops > Bothrops alternatus. The sequence continues at coordinate 16,619,184 of JARGCV010000023.1, forward strand.
TGATCCTTGCTCAACACTGGCTCTCTGGAACTCTTTCTAATCTACCATCTTCCTTCAATTTTTAGAAGAGGAGTGAAGAAATAAGAATTGTACTTCCTTACCTGCAAGTAGTTTTCTGACCGAATTAAATACTGCAACAGAAGTTACGTGTGGAAGATACAGTTCCGGCATGGAACAGAAAACAGACAAAAACTGCAAAGCAGACTGAAGGAACTGGAGGTTATTATGTGCCAAGTCAAGTTCTCTCAATATTTGCACACAAAAGTTTTGATATAATTCCCTGTGAAAAAGCTGCCAGTTTTTGCTTGACTTCATGGGATCTTGTAGTTCATTCTCACCAGCTGCAGGAACCACAGATTGAAAACAAGATGAATCCGCTTTGAGAAGAATAGTAATATATGGTATAAAAGCCAAAGGTAATGGCTGGCCTTTTCTGTTGTTTCTAAGGCAGAACTTGACAGTTGTTCCTGTTTGCAACATGGCCTGTTTAAGAAAAACAGGTAGCATTCCTGAAATCTGTAGTTTCGCACCCGGTTGTTGTTGCAGGTACGTAGCCAGAACATGACACAATGAAATTAATGCCACTAGAAGAACCTGGTCAGCTTCAGCGCTCCAATGGTCAGACTGTCCAGAACTTGTATCACATGGTTGGCAACTTGTTATGAAAGACAGGAAATTTTCCAGGTTCAGTTTCACACTCTGCCTCCTTTCTAGGATGACCTGAAGATAGTGTTCCAAAAAGACTTGGAGCTCATGAAGAAATCCATCCCAAGCATCCATCATCAAGACTCCGTCAAAGGTCTTGCAGATTGATAACATAGAGGAGAGGAGAGCTTTAAGAACATTACTAGCGTACAAAACCTTGAAGGATGAGTTTGCATGTCTTCCGGCCTGTAAGCATGCTAGAAGGTGGAAGCAGGTTGCCAAAAACTTTAAAGATAAGGCTTTGTTGCAAGAAATGCTTGCCCTGGTATTAACTGTCAAAGAAATCAACAGAAGAAAGCATCGTGTGAAATCCAAAGGAAAGAAGCTGTCTACATTCAATGCTGAAATGACCTCTAGTATACTCAAGAGCTCTTTGACATGTTCTTCTTCCAAGGTAGCGTAAGATCCGTCTTTCGCTAATGACAGTATATTGAGAGCAACTTTCTCCATAACTGCCCAGGAGACTGAAAAGTCATTGCTAGACCTTATGCTGGCCGCATGACCAGAAGGGATAGCTTCACACCACGGAGTATCTCCTGCACACAGCAACTGAAGAGGCTGATTGGCAATATTTGGAAATGTAGACGAGAGAACACTAGCACAGCGCTGAATTATTTGGCTTAGGAAAAAACAGTCCAGCATCTGCAGCTCTGGAAGAAGAGAGCTGTGCAATAAATCCTTAGATAGGTTCTCCATTGTGAATAAGAAATCGTCCTCATCAGGAAAAGTTACCTGGGTTTGCTTAACCAATAGTGTTTCCAGGAGCACCTCCGCAATATGCTCTACATCATTCTCAGAAAGATAGGGAAACAGGACAGGAAGATTTGAGAGTACCAGGTGCCAGTGTGCCACTGGATAAGTAAGAGTAGTTATACTACTTGCAATACCATCCCAGGGTTCCAATTCTTCTTTGTTCAGGGAAGCTCTTCCAGACTGAAGAATGAAAGCTGCAGCACTCTGCAATGTCTGATGCAATGCCTCTGTCCAACTGGTGGTGTGCATTAGCATCTTCTTCATTTTTTGAAGCACCAGCCATTCTTTACAGTAGCTGCTCATTGGGGAGGAACCCTTTGCCAGCTTACCTATCTTCTCCCAACACCCCGCATCTAAACCAGGAAATATGGCTGAGAAGTCCCAGTTTTCTTCAGAAGAATCATCAAGCAATGGGGCTAAGGGAGAGCTATACTGATTGCAGTTTAAGACAAAAAGAGTATCGCTTTCTACCCAGACACAAGCAAGAAGAAGAGCTGAATTACTGACCTTCTCTGTCCAAAGCTCAAGTTCTGTTTTTTCTGCCTCAGAACTTTTCAGCAGGTCAAATAAAACTTGGATGACATTCTTCCGCATTGTCTCCAGGAGGTTCTGGGTGCGACGCACAACAGTCAGTGGAGTGGAATCATCTAAACTCTTCATGTGGAAGAGAACAGAAAACAGCAATGTGCTTATGGACAGAAGCTTTGAGGCCGTGTCGGAATCCCCCTTGACATGAGGAATGACAAAAGTCTGACACTTCTCCATTGTGAGGGCTACTATATCCAGTACCTGATTGGACGGCAGATCCAAAAGACACTCACATAGCTTGGCCCTGATACCGGCTGGCAACAGTGGGAGTCTTGACTCTTCTGCAGCAGGACGTAAAATGACTGATAAGATTTCTTGGAAGAGATTTTGGAACTGGCGCAATTTGGTGTAAGTGGAGAAGACAGTGCTAACAAGGGCTGTCTGAGCTTTCTTTGTACGTGGTTCAAAGACCTCTGCATCAATCCAAGCCAAGGCCACCAAGTCATCCAAATCAGGATCCACAATCAAGTGATTTAATGAAATCAAGGCCTTGAGACATCTAAACCAGGCAGGTATGGTGGCCTGCGAATGATTCATCAGCAACTGTGCTAACTGACGGTAAAAATTAAACTGGACTGCTTTGTGCCGAATCCGATCAGCAGCCACATTATAAATATTATTGCTCAGCACCAAATTGAGAAGCTGCTCCACTGCAAGCAGCTCCGAGCTCCATTCTGATGCTGGAAGCTGGTTCTCCCAAAGATTCCCTCGCAGGCAAGAAATCTGTAAGCAGTCGTAAAGTTTGGTAAGCATGTGAAAGCAGACCAAATGGTCTTCCGGCTTATTATAAGTATCTAAAAAGAGCTTGAAAAGCAGAGGCACTGAATCCGCTACCACTTTTCCATGAAGAGCTTGTTCGCAAAAGGCGGTGTCTCTTAAAGAACTTTGGATTGAATCGGTTGGGAGAAGCAGATTTTTCAAGCCTCCTTTCTTTGTGCCAACAGATTCCTTCTCTGGCAACAACTCATCTCTGTAGGACGACAAGAGCTCCTGTTGGAAAATACCAGCCTTGAGCAAAGTCTCTACATGACTTCGGACTTCCTTGCTGAGATGTGGATGAATGTGATCATCAGCTGCATCAGTCCGTACTTTCACTGTTATTAGCAAGTATCTAAGCAACAGGCATGGCTGCAGCAGTTGTTGGATCACTTGTCCAAATACGCGATTTGCATTGGTTTGCTGCTGCTGGATTAGAAGATATTGCCTGAGGCTCAGTTGAAGGACATCAAACAACTGGAGGGATACAGGATTTTCTGATGATAACTGCCAGCAGGTTAGCCAGGACAACTTACTCAGAAGATGTACCAGAAGTTCAAATTTTGCAGTATAAACTATTGAAAGAGGAGATTTGGAAAGGATGCCGCTACAACAGCTTAGCACTGCCTTGACATTCTTCAGTGTTTTTTGTTTGTAAGCAAGAGAAAGATTTTCATTTATGACCTAAAGACGAGACAAGGTACAAAACAGAAGTTATGTTCAAGGATCTGTATCTAAATTGAACTCAGTTTCTTCTTGTATATTTATTAGTATCTGATAAATCACAATTTTCTTTCCCTCCTTTTACATTTTACTCATTTAAAAATTGCACTACCATCTGTTTTATATATATATATATATATATATATATATATATATATATATATATATATATATTATATTTATATTTATTAAATTTATATACCGCCCCTCTCCCGAAGGACTCGGGGCGGTTTACAGCCTTAAAATTTAAAAAAAACATATAATGTACAAAATTAAAATATTTAAAAATAAATTAAACAAATTAGGCCATAAAATCTATAAAACCCAATATATACAAGTCCTAAAATCCTAAAAATTACAAAAATCCTAAAAATTGCACAATCCCCCTAAAACATTTTCACCCGATTGGAGCCGGAGCTTCTATGCCAGGCCGGCCTGTTGAAAAAGGAAAGTTTTCAGTTCCCGACGGAAGGTGCGTAAGTCCGTCATCGTACGGAGTTCGGGGGGGAGCTCGTTCCAAAACGTTGGAGCTCCCACAGAGAAGGCTCTCCCCCTGGGGGTCGCCAGTCGACATTGTCTGGTCGACGGCACCCTGAGGAGGCCCTCTCTGTGGGAGCGTACCGGACGGCGGGAGGTATTTGCTAGCAGTAAGCGGTCCTGTAAGTATCCGGGTCCGATGCCATGGAGCGCTTTAAAGGTGGTCACTAACACCTTGAACCGTACCCGGAAGACCACCGGCAACCAGTGCAGCTCGCGCAGGAGCGGTGTTACATGGGAGCGCCACGACGCTCCTGTCACTACCCGCGCGGCCGCATTCTGGGCCAGCTGAAGCCTCCGGGTGCACCTCAAGGGGAGCCCCATGTAGAGAGCATTACAATAGTCCAGCCTGGAAGTGACGAAGGCATGAGTAACTGTGCATAGCGAGTCCCGGTCTAGGAAGGGACGCAACTGGCGTACCAGGCGAACCTGATAGAACATCCTCCCGGCCACGGCCGCCAGATGGTCCTCTAAAGACAGCCGTGAATCCAGGAGGACTCCCAAATTGCGAACCCTTCCCTTTTTGGCTCTTTGTAATGACAGTAATTATGGAAATTCACCCTTATCTTGAGGATCCAAAAGCAGACAGACAAAACATCCTTTACAAATGGATTATAGATAAGGAAGGTTCTATAAAGGTGAAAATCAAATCAGGCAATGACTTTGTAAAAAAAATAATTGTCATACTAGCACAATCTGATTTTTAAAGCAATGTGTGTTTTAGTGGAATTTCACTCAAAAGAAGCATTTCTTGTTGTCAAGCCCCACATAGTTGGCACCTACGAACAAAGAACCACACCAGAATCCAGAAAGGCATATTTAATACAACTCAGAGGTAAAAATATAGGTGACCCTGGGGACACAGATAAACCTCCAAGTGGCCTCAATGACTGCCAGAAAGAGGGCTAAGATGACTGCAAGAAATATAAATCCTTCCATTCTCCACAATTCAGTCAGAACTGAAGAAACTTCTTGGATGAAAAGCAAAACATCTTCAAGCAAAAACAAAGAAAGTCCAGTTGTCTTTTGAAAAACCACCTTTGGGAATTAGATGACTGAAAATGTCCACAGACATTCAGGTAAAATATAAGCTGGAAATCTTAAAAGTCCCTACGCAATCTGGGAGCATTTCCTTTCTCTCTCTCTCTCTCTCTCTCTCTCTCTCTCTCTCTCTCTCTCTCTCTCTCTCTCACACACACACACACACACACACACACACACACACACACACACACACACGATATCAAGGTTGTGCTGCCTTGTTTCACATCAGCTGAATCTTCCATCTGCTTCTCATAGTCTCTCATATTTTCCCACTAAAAAAACAAAACATCTTTTATCTATCTCCGGAAGCCAAAAATATTATGCTCTGTTAACATTTTACAACAATTAGTGGGATTTTGTTCTTGAATAACATGTAAGTAGTCAAGTGTAACAATCAATATTCTTTGGCTGGGAAGATATGGCATCTAATATGTACAATTAAAAGTATCATGTATTGTTTTAAATTCTCATTCACAATTCTATCTCAGGAAGATACGTATTAATTCTTTAAAAAAACACCCCTATCTATGGCTACAATGTACAATAGTGATACTAAGTTAAAATGTCCAACTATTGAACATACTGGTATCAGACAATATTCCTGCGAGTACCAATATATTTCTATGTGCTGAACATACATACCTGCTTATAGATATTTATAAATGACTGCTGGATTGCAGTAGTATTGCTCAAGCTGGCATCTCCCAGATGTGTTGTAACAGCAAACAATTCCATGGGTGGAATTCTTTGAGTTGCAACCAAGACACAACTGGAGACAGCTAAACTAGGAAAAGCTGTTCATAAAGAAATACAGCTTCCAGAAAGTATCAGATTATTATGGGAGAGTTGCAAAAAAATTTGCAACAGAAATTGTGATTTAAAGAGAAAAGTTTCAGCAGAAATTTATATTTTGTACTTGTATTATTTGCTGTGAGCCGCCCTGAGTCAGAGGAGAAGGGCAGCATATAAGTCAAAATAAAGCAAAGTAAAGTAAAGTAAGATAGTCAGCAAGATTTCAAAGCAATCTGGGCGCTATTTCCAAAGGAAGATGGATCTATGTAAAAGTTTATTTCTTTATAAACAAACCTGTGCAATTGTAAAACGCAGAGTTACCATTTTTCCATCCTTGAAGAGATTCTGCAGCTTTTTGCTGTGAATGATGCCATCCAGGTAAATCCAAAGCTTCTCAATTATTTCATCTGGCAATTCAAGTTTCTTATTGTAGCAGGAAACCAAGCTATGACTCACCCAATCAAGTAAGACCTGTATCCATCAAAATACCCATGCATACATATTAACAATGATTATTTTAGATAGGATAGTGACACAAATCAGTTTGAGGCAAATAATGTGATTCCTAAAAATAAACAGATCTGTTTCACTAATACAGGACTTGTAAGGGCAACTCAATACTTATGTATAAATGGCAGGATTCCAGTATTACGATTAAAGAGATGACAATATCAAAACACAGAGATTCATTCTACTTCCTTATTAACAGTCCTCACCACCTTGTACATCTGTTATATAGCTTGCAACTAAAGCTGCCTGTACCTGTAGGACTATATCTTTTCTGGTTCTTTTCTTTTCCTCACAATCAGAGACATCTCCCAATTTCCAAAACTCCCATCAAAGATTATTTAAGCTTAAAATGTGGATTCTATATGTATTGGATGTGGGTGATGTGACCCTTCCAAAAATACACTAAGGCTACATTTTCACATGCATGGAAATACTAGGAACTTCAGTGGAATAGAACAATACATTTAATTTTACATGACAAAGAGAAACATAGATAAGACCTACTAGTATATAACTACCGTGTTTTCCCCAAAATAAGACCTACTCTGATTTTTAGAGGTACACCTAATATAAGCCATATCCCCAAAATAAGCCCTAGTTAGGACTCCGCCCACTCTGTCCCACCTCGCTGCTGCAATGGGGCAGGAAAGCGCATGTCACGCCACTGCCGCCATGAGGCGAGGCAGGCGGGGGAGGGGGTGGAGTTGCCCCACGCATCCCGCACCCACTTCCTTCAGGGCCCCCCAGTCAGACCATTCCTTGCTCGGCGACCTTCCCTTTCACTCCCCTCCCAAACTGGACTGCCATGCTATGGAGGATGGGTGGGGTAGGCCTGGTCCCCCTCCGCCATTTCGAAGCCAGTGGGGAGAGATGGCGAAAGGCTCTGTTGCTGCTGTGCACCACAGGAGAGGCTTTCTTCGTGCTTCACCCCATAGATCACTTGCCTGACGGCAGCTGCTGCCTCCTTCTCCTCCACCAACTCTCCCATGGCTTGCACCGTGACCGGGCGGCACAAGTCTCCCCCGTCACCTCCCTCTGCCAGCCCTCAATCTGGAAAATAATGAATTATTCTCACAAATAACAAAAGGTTTTCTGCTACTAACAGACCCTTAACTGTAGATAAGTTGCTATGTAAAGACTTAACAAAACTCAGTCCTTATATAGCATACTAAATCACACGTCTCTGGTTTCAGTCAATGTTGGTCTTGTGTGCCCAGGGTTATGTCCCATGTTCCCAGTAATATCAGAGGTGCCACCATATTAGGAATCCTTAATTGTGACTAGATGGCAGAGTTAATAACTTTTTAGTTTGGTTTCAAAGGGCAATGTACTAATTTTTAAAATAAAGCAATAAGATCTATATCTGCATGGTACGTTGGTATTTCATGGATGAAATCCAATGTTAGGAATATGTTTCTGCTTGAATTACAGATCTTTTCTTTCTCCAACCTTCTGCATGTCCTCAAAATCTTTTCATGAAGCAGCTGCAAAAAGGCAAGGAAATCTCCCTTTTCTCCTTTAAAAATCCACCTAAAATGTGGCCAAAAATTGTTGTCCTCCAAATATACTCTTGATTAGGGAAAGAAATATTTTTAACAAAGACAATGTAGCCTGCGAGTCCCCTGGACTGCAAGGCGATCAAACCAGTCAGTCCTAGTGGAGATCAACCCTGACTGCTCTTTAGAAGGCCAGATCCTGAAGTTGAAACTCAAATACTTTGGCCACCTAATGAGAAGGAAGGACTCACTGGCGAAGAGCCTAATGCTGGGAAAGATTGAGGGCAATAGAAGAAGGGGACGACAGAGAATGAGGTGGCTGGATGGAGTCACTGAAGCAGTAGGCGTGAGCTTAAATGGATTACAGAAGATGGCAGAGGACAGGAAGGCCTGGACGAATGTTGTCCATGGGGTCGCAATGACTCTGACACGACTTTGCAACTCTCAATAACAGCAATATAGCCTTAAAGGTAGGTAAACTTTTAAAATGGTGAAAGAAAGACACTAGATGTTTACAAAAATATCTAGTACTGTATATTTACATTTCCTTCAACACAATTTCTAACATTACAGAAATATAATAAGAATGGTGTGTTGTGATAAAAACATCCTCTCATGAAAAACAAAACAATTTGACATTTGTGCTATTCAAATGCTTCTTCGAATATCAAATTAATTCTCATCCATTGTCGCTTAAACTTGGATAAAATAAATGATTAAAAAGTTTTAAATAACTAAGCTCCCTTTTGGTTGAAGAAAGAGTGCCAAGCGAGTTCAAGACTTCCTAATATAAAAACAGCATGGAAAATCTTTTAAGGCAGAAACTTGGCCTTTTTATGACACACTGGCTGAGGAATTCTGGGAGTTGAAGTCCACAAGTCATAAAAGGGCCAAGTTTGAGGACCCCTGTTTTAAGGGAAAACATATAATGAAATACATTACTTGTTCTTTGTTTGGAAGGAAACATTGATGAGAAATCCATGCAAACCGGGCCAACTTGAGTTTGTCCTCCCAAGATGTCTTTGAGCTTTTCAGCTTCAGATGAATGCCAGAGTAAACTGCAGCCATGGAAGGAGCACCTGAAAATTATTTAAAGCTGAATAAATTATGTTTCTAGCCAAATGTTCATGACAGCTCCTTAAAACTGCTGCATATCTGTTCCAGTCTGCACTATAGTTGATACCGGTTGAAAAAAGCAAGTTCTATAATTCAATTCTCATACCTCCTAAGAATTCATTCATGGTACAGGTAGTCCTCAACTTATGGAACCAGAATTTCCATTCCTAAGCAAGGTGGTTCTTAAGTGAGCCATGCCCAATTTTACAATCTTTCTGCCACAGGTTTCTCCATTGACTTTATTGTCAGAAGCCAGATGGGAAGTTTGCAAATGGCAATCACGTGACCCTGGGATGCTGCAACCCTTTGCAAATACAAACTGTTGCCAAGTGTGGAAATTTTGATCATGTGACCACAAGGATGCTGCAACAAGTCACAAGTGCAAAAATTGGTCATAAGTCACTTTTTTTGAAGCTGTTGTAACTTTAAACAATCACTAAATGAATGGTTGTAAGTCAAAGACTATCTGTAGTCATTCACAAGTTTGCATTTACACCGCCTGTCCACCATTGTAATATTGGGATAAAATAAAGAACAAATGCTAATCGACTTTGAAGGATTATTCTAACACCACTGGGGGACCTTAAATTCCTTTTCTGATGCTTAAGAAATAAAGAGAATATCTGCTGAAGGAAAAAATAATCTAATGTTAAGAGATGCCTAGATTTCCTTTCATAAGCATTTCAGCAGAATAATCAATGTTTTGAAGGATCTGTTCTTTCCCGATTAGAATCAAGCTGTAAGCCAATGATAGGCAACTATGGCCCCTTTATGACACATGAACTTCAATTCCCAGAATTCCTGAGACAGACATTCTGGGAGCTGAAGTTCACAGATCATAAAGGCGCCATAGTTGCCCACCCCTGCTGTAAGCTGTATCCCCAACAGACAATAGAGTTGGAAGGGACTTTGGAAGTCTTCTAGTCCAGGGCTTTTCAACCCGTGGTACACATACCACTGGTGGTACTTCGGCACCTGGCACATACAACAGGTTGAAAAGCACTGTAACAAAAAAAAGTGGAATAAAATGGAATCAAATAGAATAGAACAGAGAATAATAACTTTGTCACTTTGAATGTACACTAATCGGCATACATTAAAATGAAATTGCATTGCATACAGCTCTCAAAGGGTCACCACCTCCAATATACACTACATAAAAATGACAAAAATGAATACCGAATTACGCATATACCCAAATATTATATGACAGAGAAACAACAGTCTAGTTCGGGTTATGTATACATGTGCAATGTATAGTAGGGGGGGGAGAGCTAAAGGAGCAGCAGCACTGCACAGGCTTGTGGGAGAATCAGCTGTAGCTGCTGTGCTGCCAGGGCTATGCTGAGCGCCCAGGATCTGTGTGCGGCTCCAGCTGATTGGCGCTTCCAGGAGCAAAATGCAGCCTGGGGGAGAGGAGTCAGCTGGAGTTGCACTGAAGAGAAAAAGAGGAGGCGGGGAAGAAAGAAGAGGATATAAAAGAAGGTGGTTTTGGTGGGAAAGGGAGAGAAAGAGATACGAAGAAGAGAGGCTTCTTTGAGACAAAGGGAGAGGAGATGGAACAGTGCAAAGATTAATGACAGAGAAACAGGCACAGGTTTCTTGTGAAAAGTGTGGTAAGTGGGTCTACAGATAGTCCTCAACTTATGACCAGAATTAAGCCCAACATTTGTGTTGTTATGAAAAATTTGTTAAATGACTTTTGCCCCATTTTATGACTTTTCTTGCCACATTTGTTAAGCAGTTGTTAAATTTGTAACACAGTTGTTAAGTGAGTCTGGTTTCCCCATTGACTTTGCTTGTCAGAAGGCTGCAAAAGGGGATCACATGACCTTGAAAAACTGCAACCATCATAAATATGAATCAGTTGCCAAGCATCCAAATGTAAATCACGTGACCCTGGGGATGCTGCAACGGTCATAAGTGTGAAAAATGGTCATAAGTCATTTTTTTCAGTAACAGTCACTAAGCAAACCGCTGTAAGTTGAGGACTACCTGTACTTCATCACTTTTTTCGGGTTTTTTTGGTCATCAAGTTTTTGACACCTTCCTAGGCGACTGATGGTACTTGAATATTTCCATATCTTAAAAATGGTACAATCTGTGAAAAGGTTGAAAAGCACTAGTCCAACCCCCTGTTCAAGCAGGAGAGCCTATACCATTTCAGACAAGTAGCTATCCAGTCTCTTCTTAAAAGCCTCCAGTGATAAAACACTCTCAACTTCTGAAGGCAAGTTGTTCCACTGGTTAATTGTTTTCACTGTTAGAAAATTTCTCCTTAATTCTAGATTGCTTCTCTCCTTGATTAGTTTCCATCTATTGCTTCTTGATCTGCCTTCTGGTATTTTGGAAAATAGGTTCAGAGAATAGTATCAGAGAGTGAAAAGGGCAAACTGGCACTGTTTAGAAAACAAACTAGCTAACCAAGTGCACCTAAGCACAGTAAGTCATGTTAAGATTACCACTTCATTCTATGACAGCCTTCTCCTACCTTTTCCTGTTCTTATAGCATCAAGGTGTATCCTCAGTGAGACTGCGCATAGAGATTAGATATATATCAAGGCTGAGCAGCACTTCAAGTGCACTGTCCAAAAAGGGTTTGCAGCACCCAGAAAAAGGTACTGATTCTTTAAGGTAAAGATAAGCGCTACATTCATTTTCCTGCACATACAATGCAATTATGACTGTTTCAATAAAAATTGTTCAAATCAATAAAGTTTCTTGTCTCTATCATTGTCAAACCTGTTTACTATTAAGTTTGAATATGCACATTAACTAATCAGATTCTTACTGCTGATTTGCTGACTGCTTACTTATTATAAACTTTATTATAGATTTACTATAGTGTCTTCCCCCAGACATAGAAACAACCTACCAAAATGGTCTCTCATTTCCAAATTCATGTAAGAAACACTTCAAACACCCTGCCAGTAGTTTTCATACAGCAACCACAATCCCATCTCAGTATCATTCAGTTCCAATGCTAACATCAGGATTTCAACACAGTGCCCCATGAAAACATACAATCAGCAGGCATACTTGTGCCTTCTACGTTTTAAGCTATAATTTCAATCCAACCTAACTTTGCATGACTTACAGTTAAAGAAAAGAATGAGCAACCATTTGTCTGAAATGGTATATGGCTTTCTGCCTGAGCAGGGGGTTGGACTAGAAGACCTCCAAGGTCCCTTCCAACTCTTGTTATTCTGTTATATCTAGCATGTGCCCTGCTAAGGGTCCATGCCTCGCCATCAACTGATCCCCAACCAAATTAAGAAGCAGTAAATTCAGAGCAGACTATATAACTTCCAGGAAAGTTTGCCTTTTAACACAAGAAATAAAAGGGCTTCCCCGTGGTTTCCTCCTCAGAATCGCTTATCTGAAATGTTAAGTTTGCAAACCGAATGAGAGCTGCTTGCAAATCAGTCTGCAAAAGACCGGCTTCTAGCTGCCTTCCAAAACTTGCCGCCCTGCCAGATAACAGCTTCCAGAGTCCCTTGCTGTTAGATCACTAAAATAAAGAGAACTGACTTCACTTCCACAGTCCCACCTATCGCTTAGGCACAAGTTACGTTAGCGAGAGGATGCGGAGGACTGTAATCCAACCGAGCTTCAAGGCTACTCTGATGGCCGGCGTGCATTTGCACAGTCCCGCGGACACTCCGGCAGGCTTCCTCCGGCCCGGGACGGCTACGGGGGGGGGGGAGAGAAGGACACCTCCTCTTCCCACGAGCTTCCCAGATGCCCCACGCACGTGTTCCTCCTTCCGGAACCTCCTCGTGCTCTTCTCAGTCACCTAATTATCCGGATGAAGGGAACCGGGCAGGCCTTCCTAGCTGAGCGTCGAAAAGAAAGAGCGCCTTCCCATTGGCTAGAAGACCACGCCTGCGCAATCGCCTTTCTCCCTGCCTTTCCCCCCCCCTCCTCCCCACCCCGGTTTCTCCGAGTCAGTTCCGTCAGTCATGGAGCGGCGGTTTTCAGCCGCGACAGTCATCGAGCTCACGCCACCAGCCCTTGCAACGCGGGACGTCCGAGCCAGCTTAGTTTGCAGAAGACTCACCCGGGAGGAAAAACTGCTCGCGCCACCACCGGAGTCCGCGATCTCCGCAACCACCAGCAGCAACAGCGGCGGAGTCGTCTCGCGCGGCTGGGCGCAGTGACTGACGGCGCGAACCCAGGAATTCTGCCGCGTGCCTGCATTAGGAATCACCCACGTTCGCCGCGGCTAGCGCGCTCCCTTTCTCTTTCTCTCTCCCTTCTTCCACGCCCGCAATGCTCCAGTGAGTATATTTCTTTCCCGCGGAGCAGCCCCTTTGCTCGGGCGGCTGGAGGAGTCGAGACAAGCCGAGCTGCTCGTGGCGCGCGGAAGCGCTCTCGGGCCCTCCCTGGGTAAAGTCGGGCTCTTGGCTTCTGTTTTTCCCCTCTTCCCGCCGGTGCAGCTGCCGGAGCGGCCGGAAGAGCCGGGTGTCTTCTCGCTGTGCATGCTTCTCGGTCATCTTTTTATCCCTCTTTTCTTGCCTTCCTCCCCGTGTTTTTGCAAGTGCTTTCCCTGGGGACGGATGTGGCGGAAGAGGCATAGAAACGGGAGATCGTTTGTACATCTTGCCTTGCTAAGGTTTGGAGCATGAAGCCACAGTCCGTGAAACTTTTGAATAAGTGGACTTTATATTTGGCCGCCGTGTGTTAGGTTATGTTTCATCTTTTACTTTCTTGATGCTGAGCAAATAGAAATCCGCTTAGAGTGTAAATAAAATAGCCACAGTAGGGATTAGCAGTAATTTTAATTCTATTGTACTGTTCGAAATATCGTTATTGCTTATTGTACAGAAACAGTTGACGACCCAAGACTGTTTGGTATGTCAGGAGTAGTATTTAAGGGGATATGTCTCTGATTGATGGAGAAAAAAATATCATTTGCAGGCTGAACAATTAGGAGGGGAGGCAACAATTCAGCCAGCATGGTAAGTTATGAAAGTTATGGAAAGCCACAAATTCCCCACCTATGATATCACCCGGAGTATTCATAATCAATACTACTGTATAATGTTGAAAATTGTTTGCAAATAAAGATTTCCAAGCAATTTAAATTTGATGGGTGTCATGAAATCTAAAAAGTTAGATTCTCAGTGAACACAGCGATTGTGGTTTATTTGATCAATAGACTGGTTAAAAACATTGTTCTATGTGATGTATAAATGAAGCCAGTGACAATTTGAAATTTTCTTTGACAAAATCCTTGCCCAACATTTTGTTAAGGTTTTATTTAAAAAAAAACCAAAAGCCTAAAAGTATTTCATTGTCATAAATCCTGTCCATCTCAAAGTGCTGATATCTAAACACTACCTTCTAATATTGTATGAGGGGTTCTCTTGGACTGAAATATGGCAGAGACTTGCAGCTTACAGTAACTACCATACGTCTCAAGAAAATTCTACCTTAAACTCATGATTTTACTGTTTCCTTGCAATTAAAATTCTGCTCTTTCTTTGAAGGTCATGAAACGTGTACGCACCGAACAGATTCAGATGGCTGTTTCCTGCTATGTCAAGCGCAGGCAGTACGTAGACTCAGAAGGTCCTCTGAAACAAGGGTTGCGCTTATGCCACACAGCCGAAGAAATGGCAGCTAATCTAACAGGTATGCAAGAAAGGAACAATGACATTATTTTTATAGTACTACGAAATGTCTAAGCATTTACTTTGAATATACTTGGGAAGAGACTGAACATAGTGAATCCAATTCAGCAGCATTCGGCGGGGGGTGGGGGGTGGGGGGGCTCAGAAAAGTCAAAATGATAGCCAGGAATGCTTGATCAAGGTCCTATGCTTTTTGCATGAACAATGCACTTAAGGAATAGGATTTTTATTACATAGTTGCAACTACCATCTTGATTTATTTGATATCCTCTGCAGACATCTGTGTAAGCAGGATTGTAATTGAAATAATTTATTTATAAATATTTTCATAATTATAATAATTAAAAATAATTTCATAATTATAAAAATATTTATTTTTTATTTATTGTATTCCACCTTCATTATTTTTACAAATAATTCAAGGTGGCGAATATATCCAACAGATCTTCCTCTTATTTTCCCTCTAACAACAATTCTGTGAGGTGGGCTGGGTCAGAATGAGAGAGAATGACTAACCCAAACCTGCTAAGCCTTTTTCGTGGCTAAGATGGGACTTGAACCCAGAGTGTTCTGCTTTCTAGCCCTGTGCCTTAATCACTTGACTAAACTGGTTCTTTAACTAATCAGTTAATATTTGCAAGGAAAACTTTCTAGAGATTTTGAAATAAGAAGATATAATGAAACATCTGCTAATGCTGAATGTTTGAAAATGACTCATTTGGGAACTGCATCTTTAAATTATTACTGTATATCTTGAAATGTTGAAATAAACTGCACTTTTATTGATTTAGTTAATTAGTTAAATTAACCACTGAGAACTGTTTGAACTATTTTTTGAGAACTATTAGCCAACATAACTGCAAAAGTTGCTTCTAGATTTTTTGTGGGATTTTTATGGGATGCTGACAATGAAATTTAGGTTTCCAGCTTGAAGGAAACTAATTAATTGTAGAGGTCCCACTATAAGCACAATCTGTAGTGATGCTGAGCCACAGATCTAGCCGTCCTGAGGAGTTATTTGTAGACATAATCTAGAAAATTATTTCAGTCTCACAATGAGATGAATCAAACCAGTGCTCAGGAAGGAAAAGGGATTTTATGCCCCTCTGGCCCTTTGCTTGCTCCAAAGGTGGGGAGGATTTGCTGAAAGGGATAGGCTTCCTAAAAAAATCAGACAAAGGTATATTTTGCTAGCAGGAGCTCTGTGATCAGAGTCTCTGCTTTTGATTGCCTGAAATAACTCATTTTGCATCTCTCATGCCACAGTACTGCATATAGAAATGCCTCAGTGGAATTTCAGAGGACGAGGAAGGTCTCTTTCCTTCATTCCTCTCACCCATGTTCCTTTTAAAATTGTGTAAGATCAGTTCATGCCATTAGTGAAGCCCTCTTTGGCTTAATTAGGATTCTAGATTGCATAGATAGCTATACTCAAGGTAAAATTAGTATGAGTACAGTTCTTCAGATGTTATGGTGGACATTTAGATGGACATCTAAAAATGATAATGGATTATATGGTTATTGAATAATCTCCACTTAATTTAGGAATGGGCCTAGCTCAAAGGAAATAATGTATTCCAACATTTCATGTGCCATCAATTTTTTGTGATAATAGTCTCTGATAACAAGGTATGCTAAATACTAATTTTTGTGTGTGGCATGGTTAGTTTAGTTACATATGTGAATTCATTCTATATCGTGAAAAAAGTAAACTTGATTGATAGAAATATAAGCCATTACCTTAACAATCTTAACTTGTTTTGTAAACTTTACATACACAGAAGAAGTATACCAAGAATGGGGGGTTATTTTCAACCTGATTAGTACCCTTTCCATTTGTCCTATAAAAATAATGGAAACTGGTATTTACTAGACGGTTTTAAAAATGCAAAAGTTATGTATTTGAATAAAAAAGCAGCAAGTTACATTGCAGCATTCAATGCCTTTGAAAGCCAATTGTCTTCATTTTTGTTTATTTTTTTAGTACAATCTGAATCGGGTTGTACAAATGTGATTTTTGCTGCGCCCTGCTTAGCAGAGCCCCAACAATATGAAGTACAGTTTGGGCGGTTGCGGAACTTTCTGACAGGTGAGTAAAATCCAGATTGGAGTTATAGATTTGTTAAGTGAAAAGTTCCTTGACATTGTATGCCAGATTTAAAGGTCAGGCAGATTTCTCCAGCACTACATGTATGCTTTTTTAGACAGTTGCGTAATTGTTGTATTCATACATTTGCAAATGTTAACATTCTGGCTAGGGAACACTCAAACAGCAATGCACAGAACAAGTCAGATCAACCAATCAGCATGCAGAACGCACACACCTGCACGACATGGAAAGTGTTTGCGTTGACCCGTCTGCAGCCATTTGCAACCTACACTCACCCATCAACCTCTTTGCCATGTAGATATGCGGTAACGACTACAGGCAGTTGCGGGTATCTCTAAACCAACCTTTAGTCATTGGGCCAAGAATGTGATTTTTCAAATGCCATTGGAATGTTAGTCCCTGTATCTTCTATTTCTAACTCTTATCTCTACTCTGATGGCATATTATTCTCCACCACAAATGCCAAAACAAAATAAAGAAACTGAGTACATTCCCTGACTGGAGTTCCATAGATGGAATGGCATTCTGTTATCAGAGCAAATTTTTAAAAGCACCAGAGTGTAACTGGCTACTTATTTGCCCATCCTTAATTCTGCCGTAGACAGGGTTCCTATGTGAGTTTTAAAATTATCCTGTATTTCGTAATGAATAAAAAGTAATGTTGAATATTCCCTGATTTGTTTTTAAAAATATAATCAAAAGGCTATCTGTAAAAGGGGTGGGGGATGGCTTGCTTAATTTTCACTCTAATATCTGCTGAGTCCTCAGTGAGGAAAAAGTGATCTTTCTTTATCTTTGATGTTTAGATTCAGATTCCCAGCATAGCCAGGAAGTGATGCCTCTCCTGTACCCTCTCTTTGTCTACCTCCATCTCAACATGGTCCAAAATGGCCTAAAGAGCACAGTGGACAGTTTCTACAGTCGCTTCCATGGGATGTTCTTACAGAATGCCAGCCAGAAAGACATCATTGAACAGTTACAAACTACATTAACAATTCAAGACATCCTGTCCAACTTCAAGCTTCGGGCATTTCTGGACAATAAGTATGTGATCCGCCTTCAGGAAGACAGCTACAACTTCCTCCTCCGCTACCTCCAGAGCGATAATAACAGTGCTCTCTGCAAAGTCCTATCCTTGCATATTCACCTAGATGTGCAGCCTGCCAAGAGAGTGGACTACCAGCTCTATGCTAGTGCTGGCTCTTCACGCAGTGAGAGCAATGGCCTAGAACCTACTGACATGCCTGCTTCCATCCTGCAGAATGAGGCAGCCTTGGACCTCTTGCAAGATAGCATTAAAAGAGTCAAAGATGGGCCACCATCCCTTACTACCATATGTTTCTATGCATTCTATAATACTGAACAATTGCTGAATACAGCAGAGATCTCGCCAAATAGCAAGCTGCTGGCTGCTGGTTTTGACAATTCCTGTGTAAAGCTGTGGAGCTTGCGGCCCAAGAAGCTGAAATCTGAGCCTCATTTAGTAGATATTTCCCGAATCCACTTGGCCTGTGATATCTTGGATGAAGAGGTCAGAGAATCTTGTTTATCCTGAAAATATTTGGAATCATAGGTAGAATGTATTATTTTTAGGTTGAAATGTTTTATGTGAGAGATTTTAAAAATTGTCATGTTCTCACAACCAAATCAAAAGCAAAATCTGTCTCACACTGGTGCTTTCCTTCTACCTGTTAGTCATATGGGTAGGCTGGGCAGTGCAAAATGATAGTGAGCTAACAATATTTTGTGTGGGTAAAGACTTATGTTAAAACTATCCATATACCCACCTCTGATAATAGTAAAACTGATCAAATACTTGACCTAATTTAATTGCCCACTTCATTAGCCAATTATAACTCCTAATGGTGGCAGTTTCATTCTTCATTTGCATTTACAGTAATACACCTCAACTTTTCAAAGGCACAAATCAAGGTGAATTATAATATTTGAGTCCAAAAGGGAGACTCGGGAAGTGCTTTAAGTTATAATCTCAAATTAATTCATTGGAGGAAAGTTACTTATAGGTTGCAGTATGAGCTTTAAATGTTCAGGGTGATTTTAAGATAGAATTCAATAAGATGCATGATTAATCCAGTTATTATTTTCTACCTCTACTGTAAGTGGCAGCAGTATTAACAGCAATATTAACAGTTGCCTAAAATAATTCCTAAAGTAGTCTTGTGTCAATAATGCCTAAAGCAGATTGGTCAATAATCAAAATAAATGACTTCACTTTCATTATAGATATAATTTTATAGATTTGTAGTAGAATTGAGGGTGACGGCAGGAGCACCTTACTGAAAGTAAGGAACTGTCTCTTAGTCTTCTGATTGTAGCACAAAATTTGTATATTTTATTATTTTTCTTTAAAAAAACAAAGGTACAAAATCTTTTGCATCATACAATTTTCTGTCTGCAAAAAATGAATAATAAGGAAGACCCAGTTACATGTTATTATACATCCAGCTGTTAACATAATCCAAATAATATATTTGCAGAAGATGCAAAACATCTTAATTCCTTAGGCTCTTTGTGTACATCTCTACAGCAAGTTATTATGATTCAGTGACATGTACAGAATTCTTTTTTGACCTGTAAGCAGTTTTAATATTCCAGCCATGGATCAGATATAGAAATGTAGAATAA
Organism: Bothrops alternatus; assembly: GCA_034064705.1. NCBI lineage: Eukaryota > Metazoa > Chordata > Lepidosauria > Squamata > Viperidae > Bothrops > Bothrops alternatus. Next base: position 16,638,596 of record JARGCV010000023.1, read on the forward strand.
AATAGAAATAGCAATGCCTGTTTCCGTCCCTTCTTAGACACAGTTGCTCTTTGGAACAACAGTTATTATATGGTGTCCCTTGGGACTCCATATCATTTTCAGTACTTCTCAACATCTGCATGAAATGGGAGAGAGCTCATCAAGAGATTTGAAACTCAGTGTTATGGTATATTGTTGACACCCAGATCTATTTCTCTATAAAAACATTGGGTAATGAAATGATTCATGTAAATGTCTGCTTGTTATTAATACTGGTATTTGAAGGCAACAGTATTGGATTGATTATTCACTGAATGAGGTACTAATTCCATGTAAGCTATAGGCCTAAATTTCAATAGGCCTACATTCTCCCAGAAGGAGAATCAGCAGAAGCAGATGCACTCTCTATGCCATTTCTTGGATAAAATGATATTAGTGGTACACAAGCTGAAAATTTCTAAGCTTGATTTCTCTACATAAGGCTGTTTTTATATTTGAGCCACAAACTTTAGTTAGTGTAGGATTTGGCAACCAAGTTGGTCTTTGAGAAGGACTCAAGAAGACCACATTTTACAAGCACTTGAGATTTTTTCACTGACAGCCTATTTATTTCTGTTAGTTGTAACTGGTGAAAAATCTGGAACATTTTGACAACAAAATGTTGTCCTGTTATTGCTTTAATAAAGACATTAAAAAAGCAAAGCCGATTGGGCGTTGAGCCGTTAGAGCCATGCTGCTGAGAACTACGCTTCCCAAATCTTTCTGCGAGGATTGAGGCAGGCTGTTGCAAGGCTTCTTCTCTTTAGTTCAGGGGTTCTCAACCTTGGCAACTTTAAGACTTGTGGACTTCAAGCTTTGCTGGCTGAGGAATTCTGGGAGTTGAAGTCCACAAGTCTTAAAGTTGCCAAGGTTGAGAACCCCTGCTTTAGTTGGTAGATCTGGTCTACTTGCACTCAGGTGGGAAAAATGAACAAAGATGCACAAATGAGGGCAACTATTAATCAAAAGTTAATTGAAACAGGAGAACGAGAACGCCTTAAAGAATTATTGAGAGCCAAATTAATTGAATGCGGTTGGAAAGATCAGCTAAAGGCACACTGCAAAGATGTCATCAAAGAGAAAGGGCTAGAACATGTTACTGTTGATGATTTGGTGGCTGAAATTACTCCAAAGGGCAGAGCTTTCGTCCCTGATAGTGTAAAGAAGGAACTTTTACAAAGAATAAGAACGTTTCTGGCTCAACATGCCAGTCTTTGATCCTTGCTTTTGAATCTTACCATGCTTTAACATGCTGTGTTCAATGAATCACATGAAAAACTGGATGAACATTTTTCATGCTTCAGGATTAAAGTTCATTATTTTTTTAAAAAATATTTCATTTACTTACTCCAAGTCCACTTCCATATACCGATTATTATTAATGTTTTAATAAAAGAAAAATGCCAACAACCTATGCTTAAATGTTAAAATCAAAAATGTTTTGCCATTAAAACAGTGTTGCGTGTCTTTAAAAAAAAAAAAGCAAAGCCTAGAGAAAAATCATCTGAAGAAACTTCTTTATTCTCTTTACAGGCTGAAGATGATGATGTAGGAACTGAAATGAAGTTATTAAGAGGGCACTCTGGACCAGTGTATAGCACAAGTTTTTTGTCAGACAGTTCAGGATTGCTGTCATGCTCTGAAGATACAACTATCAGATACTGGGATCTTGGATGTTTTACAAACACTGTCTTGTACCAAGGACATGCTTATCCAGTGTGGGACCTGGACATCAGCCCTTGCAGTTTGTACTTTGCTAGTGCTTCTCATGACCGTACAGCAAGACTCTGGTCATTTGATCGGCCATATCCCCTACGAATATACGCGGGCCATTTAGCAGATGTCGACTGCATCAAATTTCATCCAAATTCTAACTACTTGGCAACAGGATCTACAGACAAAACAGTGCGCCTCTGGAGTACCCAGCAAGGAAACACAGTACGTCTGTTTACAGGTCACCGGGGTCCTGTCCTGTCCCTTGCTTTTTCTCCCAATGGTAAGTACTTGGCCTCAGCAGGTGAAGACCAGCGCTTAAAATTGTGGGACTTGGCATCTGGAACTCTTTACAAAGAACTGCGGGGGCATACAGATAATATCACCAGCCTTACTTTTAGTCCAGATAGTAGTTTGATTGCTTCTGCATCAATGGACAACTCTGTTCGGGTTTGGGATATTCGAAACACTTACTGCAATGCTCCTGTAGACGGCTCTTCCAGCGAGCTAGTTGGAGTATATACTGGACAGATCAATAATGTACTGAGTGTACAGTTTATGGCCTGTAACCTTCTTTTAGTGACTGGAATTGCACAAGAGAATCAGGAACATTAGCCTTTTTGAAAATGGGACAGAAGATGTTATTGAAAACTAGAGTCTATTATAAATTGAGATTATATATAATTGACTGTGAATTTTTCCCTCTCCCTTTGTTAGACATCCAGAATGATGGAAGTACTGTATTTGAAAGTATCTTTTATTTTTGTAAAAATGATAGGAAGGGAGAGCAATAGAAGAATTTCACCGTAGTTCTACATTAGTGCAAAGTTAGGAAGCAGTGTAATAAAATGAACAGCCCAGAATATTTTGGTATAGGGGTAGTTCAAAACCTGGTCCAAACAAGTAAAATCATCACTGGAGCATTTGCACTTAAATATCCTGCATTGATGGGAACATCCTACCTATTTCTACTAGAGACTTATCAAAATAACAATTATGTAGTACAGGTGACATCACCTTGGGTAGAAAAATATATTCTGTTCTGAGGATGTTCCCAAATATATAACATTTCAGTAATGTTTAAAGTAACACTGAAGGGCAATTTCCCAACTCAGCATAAAATATGCTTTATTAGATCTAAATAAAATTTAAAAAAAAACTTCCCATCCATAGATGTTTTGATCCAACATAGAGAACCTAATGGGTGAAAAGGCTGTTTTCCACTGCAATCTCCTGTGATGTCCCAGAAAGTTTCCCAACTTTCTGCAGTGGACTTTTGAGGGAGTAGAAGGGGATTAAAAGGGAAAGAAAGTGTTGCCATTGTATTATTTTTTAATATATATATGGCAGTTGTCACTACCAAATATATAAAATGGTTTTAATTCTTTATATGGACCACAGCATTTGTAGCTATTCCTAGATCAGAAATTTGGGGTTTTCTCTCATCTGTTTGCACTGTGATGATGACATAAAATACTAGAAGATACATTAGCTGTGGAAGGAACCAGCAAAACATGGCCAAATGTATTGTAGCACATTTCAACTCCATGTAGAAAAGACAATTCCTCTCTTCAGAAACATTATTTGCAGACAATACGAACAAAGATATCCAGGGAATGGAAACTAGTATCACTAAATCATTAAGTATTAGAAGATGCAGCTTTGTCAATATGTGATGTTTTCCACTGAAATAAACATTTCAGTAAATTTTCATATACAAGTGTCAGCATGCAAAATGGAGTGGGAGGTGGGAACAGCAACTTTAATTTCTTCATTCTAAGAGAAGATCAAATATTTCTGCTTTTGGGAAAAAAGATTTTGTATTTTTTTAATTAAAATGTTTAGTTTAAAGATAAAAGTTTGGCATCTCTGTATGGAATTCAGATTTTATGAAGTAGATAAAATCTAACTTTGTCACATGGGTAAGGATCTTTTTGTATCTTGTCCATGTCAGTCTAACAAATATACAAAAATAATATCTTCAGAGTTCTGTACCATTTTGCAAATCGTTTTTTTTTAAACTAAAAACATTTTTGTATACAACTTTCCCTAACATATTTTTTACACATCTTGTATGCCTCATTTCCTCAAATATATTAATTTTTGTATATGTCTTTTTCAGCCAAAAATACTTTAAGCCAGATGTTGGCAGGCTCTGAATTTTATGTCTGTTCACATTGTGGACTCTATGTTGATGGATTGCATAACTTTGCTTGAAAATAAATCCATGACCGGTTTCTCTTACCCATATACATGCTGCAAGCGCTATTCGTGTTTTTATGCACTTAAATTTGTATATTTTGCAAAGAAGTGGAAGCTGAAGGAAGCAGATTTTAAACAAAGCTAAAAGTAACATGTTTTAAATTACTGATTACTATTTTAAAAAATACAGTAAAATGAGCAACCATTTCTTATCAACTTTAATAAAAGTATACAAAAGTTTCTGGTGCTTTAAAAAACCAATGCAATATAAATAGGAGCAAATCTAATTCAGGTTTTCTTTCAGGAATATATGAAAGTTTATTCAGTCCTCAAAACCTTCTGAAACTTTGTACAATTGTGAGATATTCCAGAGTGGATTTTGGACTACTCACAGAATTGCAGAGACAAGTAGAGGAATTCTGTTACACATGTGAAAGTACACTTGCACAATGTTCAATGTTGTTTTTATATTTCTTTAGGATGGAATGCTCAACTTTTGAGAAGAAAAGTATTATAATAGAGACTCCAGTTTGAAAGAGAAAGGGAGCTGTGACAAATGACACAAATCTTCATTACATTTAAATTAAAGACAAGTACTCTGCATTTAATTATTTTCTACTTCTATCACTTTAAAATTCAGTTCAGTAGCAATTTTTGAAGAAGCATGAATAACACATCTAAAAATTGTCACCACAACATGTTCCTTAACTCAGCATTAAGGAAATACAGATCAAAAGAAAAAGACAACAGATCTTGTTATGTGCCAAAGCCTGTTGAAAAAAACATCTTCTAAATGCCAGATATGATGGTGCCAGGACGTTTTCTTGGGGAAGTATGTTCCATAGTGTGGGGGCTACCATTTTAAAAAGCCTCCATTCTGATTAACATGCCCCTCTTAGCTCTTGCAGGGATGAGACTCTGAGCTGATTGCTTCTAGCTGTCCATATAGGTTGGACACACACAAATAGAAGGGGAAAAACAACAGAATTTCCAAATCAGAATAGCAGCAAAATTCTTAGAGATCTTCTTATTATTGATTATTGAGATTAGGCTCAAAAAAACAACAAAAACCTACAGACACCCACAAAAGGAAGAGTATGCTACAGACAGCAAGAATTAAGCTGCATTGATCTAAAATAGCACAATTGTTTAAATGCATAGGCTTATGTTGTTACAGAGGCTGAGCTGAATCGTGATAAATACTCTATGAACAGAATCATAGAATCGTAGAGTTGGAGGGGACCTCCCGGGTCATCGAGTCCAACCCCCTGCCAGAGGCAGGATTCCCTAAACCATCCCAGATAGATGGCCGTCCAGCCTCTGCTTGAAGACCTCCATCGAAGGGGAGCTCACCACCTCCTGTGGCAACCTGTTCCACTGGTCGATCACCCTCACTGTTAGAAATTTTTTTCTAACATCTAATCTAAATCTTTTCCCCTGCAGTTTCATCCCATTGTTTCTAGTCCTTCCTTGAGCAAGTGAGAACAGGGCTGATCCCTCTGCACTGTGACAGCCCTTCAGGTATTTGTAGACAGCTATCATGTCTCCTCTCAGTCTTCTTTTCTGTAGACTAAACATTCCCAATTCCTTTAACCGTTCCTCATAGGACATGGTTTGTAGACCATTCACCATCTTGGTAGCTCTCCTTTGAACCTGCTCCAGTTTGTCAGTGTCTTCCTTGAACTGGGGTGACCAGAACTGGACACAGTACTCCAGGTGAGGTCGGACTAAGGTAGAGTAGAGGGGAATAATAACTTCACGTGATCTGGACTCTATGCTTCTCTTGATACACCCCAGGATCATGTTTGCCTTTTTTGCAGCTGCTTCACACTGTTGCCTCATGTTCAATCGATGGTCTACTAGGACACCCAGGTCCTTTTCACATGTACTGCTGCTCAGCTGGATTCCTCCCATACTATATGAGCTTTTTTCATTTTTCTTACCCAGGTTTAGTACCTTGCATTTTTCCTTGTTAAATACCATTTTATTAGTTGCAGCCCATTGTTCGAGTTTCTCTAGATCTTTTTGAATCCTTTCTCTCTCTGCTCTGGTGTTTGCAATCCCTCCTAGCTTTGTGTCATCTGCAAATTTGATCAATTTCCCTTCAATTCCCTCATCCAGATCATTTATAAAAATATTAAACATAACTGGGCCCAGTACAGAGCCTTGTGGTACTCCGCTTGAGACTTTCTTCCAGTTGGATGTGCAGCCATTTATAGCCACTCTTTGAGTACGATTACTAAGCCAGTTATGAACCCACCTAACAGTCACCCTGTCAATCCCATATTTGATCATTTTTTCAATGAGGATGGTGTGAGAAATGTCACAAAAGCCTTGTACATTTTGTGTTTTGGAACTGGCTAATACAGGTATTATCTAATACAATAAGATCACAGCTGGCATCCAAGAAGACTTCCTTCAATCATTTATAAATATCAGGAAGTATTAACACTTGCCCTATTGGGGAGATGGGTGGCATATCAGTTTAATTAATTAACATATTCTGCATTGATCAGATCCTATCTCAAAAACTATTGAATTCTGGATACTATACTACAAAAACTTCTTTAAAAAATAGAACAGGTTCAAAGAAGAGCAAGGAAGATAATAATAACAATAATAATAATAATGTTGGAAGGGACCTTGGAGGTCTTCTAGTCCAACCCCCTGCTCAAGCAGGAAACCCTATACCATTTCAGACAAATGGCTGTTCAGTCTCTTCCTAAAACTTCCAGTATTGGAGCATTCACATTGGAGGTAGGTTGTTCCACTGATTAATTGTTCTCACTGTCAGGAAATTTCTCCTTAGTTCTAGGTTGCTTCTCTCTTTGGTTAGTTTCCATCCGTTGCTTCTTGTCTTGCCTTCAGGTGCTTTGGAGAATAGCTTGACTCCCTCTTCCTTGTGGCAACTCCTGAAACATTGGAACACTGCTATCATGTCACCCCTTGTCCTTCTCTTCATTAAACTAGACATACCCAATTCCAGCAACCATTCCTTATATGTTTTAGCCTCCAGTCCCCTAATCATCTTTGTTGCTCTTCTCTGTACTCTTTCTAGAGTCTCAACATCTTTTTTGCATCGTGGTGACCAAAACGGGATGCAGTATTTCAAGTATGGCCTTACCAAGGCATTGTAAAGTGGTATTAACACTTCACGTGATCTTGATTCTATCCCTCTGTTAATGCAGCCTAGCACTGTGTTGCCTTTTTTGGCAGCTGCAGCACACTGCCTAGATGTACCTAACTAGATATTTAGCTAGATGTTCCTAGCTAAAATCTATAAAAGAGATTAAGTGAGGTAAGTATGTTTAGCCATGAAAAAAAGATGAGAGAGGACATGATAGTCAAGAATGTTTATAATTCCACCACAATTGACACTAATGGATTTAACTTACATAAAGGTAGATTCTGATTGAATGTTATTTAAAATAGTATACAACTACTAAGAGAAATTTGACAGTGAAACTAATTACCAGGATAAGTGGAGAACTCCCTTTGGTTGGATATGTTCAAATAATATAAAGCCATCATTGTGGATGCTTTCTTTGAATATATGTCCTAAACAGTACATTGGACTGAGTGGCTTACATGGACTCTTACAGTTCTATATTATTATTATTCTATGAAACCATATAACATGTAATAAGGGTCTAAATTGCATTATCTTTCCACTTCAGAATTAAAATTGTCTCCCTAGTGTTTGCTTCTGGTTGGCCTATAAACAAATGTAAAAGGCGTTGCAGCGGTTTGCATATGCAACTTGCTGGCCATCTTTTCTAAGTCAACAGCTTTTTAAATACATATAAATGCAGTGGTCTTTCTTTGAGTCTATATTGGTTATTTCTAACCCATTTCTATCCCAAAATGGTCACTTTCTACAAGCTGTGATTTAATGTGAAGCTTACAAAAAACTTACAGGAAAACATAATTTTCCAGTTGGAATTGCTTAGTTACTGTCTCAAGATCTTTATAAAAAAAGAGATGGGATAGAAATTTTATTAGAGATCACAAAATATTTGAACAAAAGGAAATATCCTTATTGTATCTACAATTTGAGAATACGCACAAGGTCAGACTGCAAGCATGAGATTATACAGAGAAATAATAACAAATAATCATAAAAGTTTAAGTAGCACGACATTCAAATGTTTGCTGCAGGATGCTGCATATTTCTACATAAGAGCAGAAAGCTCTTGAAATACTATAGGTATTTCTTCTGGAAATCCCAATAAATTAATTCTGAGATCGTGTGAAGATTTTCAATCCAACTTGCTCTTCAGTCCAGCAACTTCTCTGTTTTCTCACATTCTGCTCCAGTTCTTAAAAAAAGTAATACAAATTTTCCTTTCTGGGCAGGTTAGTGGGATTTCTCAATGCCAAAACACAGATAGTCCTCAACTTAACAATCATTGTTTTGGTGAGCAAAATTTAAACGTTTCATAACTGACTCATATTTATGATGGTTGCAGTGTCCTGGGGTCATGTAATCACCTTTTGCGATCTCCTGACAAGCAAGGACAACGGGGAAGCCAGATTTACTTAACAATCATGTTACTAATTTAATAACTGCAGTGATTCATTAAACAAGTGTGACAAGGTCATAAAATGGGGCAAATCTCACTTAACAAATGTCTCACTTAGAAACAATTCGGTTCAGTTGTGGTTTTAAGTCAAAGACTACCTGTAACATGCTTACTAGTGCTGGAGTGTGTATTCAGACTCTGATCCTGTTTACCTGTCTAGTCATAACTTGTTTTTTAGACTCAAAACAACTATGCTTAAAAACCACCATTAAACAAAGAAAGATTTGTATTATTTGTAAAGGCATTTATTATCTGCTTGCAAATAATTCTGAGTTCCGGAATTTCTCACTCCAACAAAGGCAGCACCAGTGTTTCTGCTGTTCTCTACCATAATGAATATTTATTTTTCAACCGCCAACTTTAAAGACAAGAGTTTCCCAAGTAGTTTATACCTCCTTAACATCACAATATAAATATTTTTGGGAAAGTAGAAAGAAAATCATTTGTTTGTAGTCTATATAAATATAAGCATGCATTTATACAGAATATAAGCAAGAGATAGCCACAAGAAGCCAGGTAAAATGCAACAATACATTTTAAATTCTTTTAAATTAGGGGTTTTATATATATATGTATTTTTAATTGTTGATTTCTATTATGTTGTGAGCCGCCCTGAGTTCTCCGGAATAGGGCGGCATAGAAGTCAAATTAATAAATAATAATAAATAAATAAATAAAGTTTAATAGGTAAAATATACATATAAAGACATTTAGAGAATAAGACAGGGTTTCCTGGTACTGTGGTCAGCATTTCTCACTGGGAAAGACATTCAGCCTCCAATAAGCAGTCTCTCCATTATCTTTGTAAATGAATGATACATTTCCTATCCTAACATTTACATTTTTTTTACATTTATACAGCAACTTGCAAATCCTCTAAATACCATTGTAAGCTTTATTTCAGAAATGTTCTTTGGCGTAATTGCTACATCTTGCAGGACCACGGGTAAAAAAACCCAGCTCAATTATGGATACTTGTAAGCCTGGCATATCTAAATTGTAGAACTATTAATAACATTACTTCAAAGGCTGTTGAGATAGTTGAATTCTCTGTAATTGGTTTGTACCAGCTAATTCTTTAGACTGGCTTCAAATACTCAGAACTGAAGAGTCTGTAAATATTTGAGCACATTTTATTACCAATGCAATTACTACAGTATGTAAGGGCATGTGGTTTTTGAGATGCAAAATTTGTCCTACAAACTTCCTTAAAGAGTTTTGCATACAAACCTTCTTTTCTTTCTAGCGTTTTCCTGCAAGTGCAGTTTCAGTTCTCAACCCCCCCACCCCATTAACCGAGTGTTGATCCATTGGTTGGGATAGGAACTGACCGACAGGCTTGTTGCCGGAGCCTGACATCATGTGGCCTGGGTAAGTGGTCCAAAAGTCCAAACATTTCCGATTGAAAGCCCTGCCGTTGATAATTTCTATTTCATTCACAAGTTAAAAAAAAAAAAAAGGAATCTGCTTCATTTGGACGCCCCATCCCTTGTGTGGGTGACACTGTTATTGGCACACTTTTGGGAAAGAGTCAAAAGAATGGCCGATGGACTGCCATTCTCTTACTCGTTGGAAGATAGTGCTGTTACAATTCAATTTAGCACTTTGCAGGCTAGGAAGAAAGACTTTCCAATACGAAAGCGACATTTCATTTTATTCTTATTTATTGAAGAGGTTGAGGCCAAAAGCTAAGCAGGATCTTGAGAGGGACAGGCACGCGGCTTAGCCCGTGAAATCAAACTTCCTAAAAGAAAGCGAACACCAGTTCTATGCTTGTGCCAAGCCAGTTGAGCGGAGAGGCCTCAAGAATCCGAGCTGGCTTCGATTCTTACTATGGAATAAAACCAATTAAATAAGGTCGGCCGGCTTGCAGTCAACACGCCGCGCCAACTCGGCCACTGTGATGTAGAAACCGCGGTTTACGTCTTGGCTGAACGCTCGGCGAGACCCGGAACAGTAGAGGGCGCCGCCGGCTTCCGAGCCCTGCCCGGGGTCGCTGGCGGTCGACTGGAAAAGGAGAAGGAAGCCTCGGCGGGAGCCTTATCAGCCGGCAGCAGCGAGGGCTGGGCCGCGCTTCATGGGGCCGCGCCGACCCAGCCCGTGAGGGGCCGCCCTCTGCCCGCTTGGCCAGAGAGAAGGAATCGCCGCGGGCTTAATGGCGGCCTTGGCTCTCCGCCTTCCCTTGGTGGTGCGGCTGTGGCGACGGCAGAGCCTGCGGAGCCGCTCCTGGCCTCGGCTTCTCTTTCACCCAGCGGCCCCCGGCGGCGCGGCATGGAGCGCGGAGAGGCGCGGGGTCGCTGCTTTGCCCCCCGGCACTCTTCGCCACGTGCCGCTCCTTGCCCGCTCCGCCTCCTCCTGGGCAGCCGCGGCCGAATCCTCGCGGAAGGAGCCGGGCGACCCTCAAGGAACCGAGCGGCCCCCGGCGGCAGGGCCCGACGAGCGCGAAGTCTCGGACGCTAAGAGGCTTTTGGCGCTGGCGTATCCGGAGCGCTGGAAACTGTCAGGTATCTCCTCCCCGGGTCTCACCTCCTCGGCTGCAGCTCTCGGGTTGCAAAGCGCGCTGCCCTCTCGCGCGGGCCGGTGGATGGGTTGATTTTACTCCTGCAATGTACCTCTCCGCTCCCCGAGAACTCGCAGCCGGTTCCCGCAGGTAGCAAGGAAACGCTGCTACCGGTAGCTGCTGTTCCTGTTTCCTTCCGGTCATCTCCCTGGCCTTCGCTCCAGCCCAGCGTGGCCTCAAGCAAATATCCACCGCGGGCGATGCCCTCGCGCTGCTCTTGCCTCCTTTGCTCGCTATCGCCTTTTCCTCCGCAACGCTGCTTCATCTCAGCCCCACGTTCTTTGATCCTAAGGGGGTTCTACTCAATCAGAAAAGAGTTGGAAGGAACCTTGGAGGTCCTACCCCCTGCTCAAGCAGGAGACCCCATTCCATTTCAGACCAGTGACTGTTCAATCTCTTCTTTAAAACCTCCAGTAATGAAGCACCCTCAACGTCTGAGGGCAAGCTGTTCCACTGGTTCAGGGGTTCTCAACCTTGGCAACTTTAAGACTTGTGGACTTCAACTCCCAGAATTCCTCAGCCAGCTTTGCTGGCTGAGGAATTCTGGGAGTTGAAGTCCACAAGTCTTAAAGTTACCAAGGTTGAGAACCCCTGCACTAGTTAATTGTTTTCGCTGTTAGGAAGTTTCTCCTTAATTCCAGGTTGCTTCTCTCCTTCGTTAGTTTCTGCCCATTGTTTCTTGTCTTGCCTTCTGGTGTGCTTTAGAAAACAAATTGACCCCCTCCTCCCTGTGGCAACCTCTCAAATACTGGAATGCTGCTATCATGTTCCCCCCCCCCCCCGTCGTTTTTTTCTCTAGACAGGCCATTCCCAAAGCCTGCAAGCATTCTTCATATGTTTTAGTCTCCAGGCCTTTAATCATCTTAGTTGCTCTTCTTTGCACTTTTTCCAAAGTCTCAACATCTTTTTTGTAATGTGACCAATACTGTAATGTGCAAGATTCCAGGTGTTGCCTTACTAAGGTTTTATAAAGTGGTACTAACAGTTCACCTGATTTTGATTCTATGCTTCTGTTTATTCAACCAGGGATTGTGTTAGCTTTTTTGGCTACTCAACATCTACATGGATTTTCTGTGATCTCTTTGCATAATCCTGGCCTATTGGACTAGAAAACGTCCACGGTCCCTTCTATCTGTATTATTCTGTTATTCCTGATCCCACCATATCTGGATCAGATTTGCAATTCCCTTTCATTTGCACACTGCAGCACTGTATATATACCGGTAGTATTCAGTACTCCAATTTACAGGTAGTCTTCTACTTACAGCCATTCATTTACTGACCGTTTGAAGTTACAACGGCACTGAAAAAGGACACATGACCATTTTTCAGATTTACTACCATTGCAGCATCCCCATGGTCACGTGATCAAAATTCAAACACTTAGCAACTGGCATGTATTTATGGCAGTTACAGTGCCTCAGGGTCATGTGATCACCTTTTGCGACCTTCTGATAAGCAAAGTCAATGGGGAAGCCAGATTCACTTAACAACTGTGTTTCTAACTTAACTACAGTGATTCACTTAACAGCTGTGGCAAGAAAAGTTGTACAAGTTCACTTAACAACTGTCTTGCTTAGCAACAAAAAAATTGGGCTCAGTTGTGGTCGTGAGTTGAGGACTACCTGTAGTATCTTCTGAAAGTCTTTGAGTTACAACCGTCAGCATTTCTCAACAGCATGGATAAGCCTTTCATCCAGACTTCTCAGCATCGCTTACTTTCTAGCTCTGCTGCTTATTTTTCTTCTATACCTCTGAATAATAGGAAGATTTTGGGAGGCCATTTGAGGAGTGCTAGGACAATCAAATATAGGCTGAAAAAATCTGGACAGTCTCTAGATGGCAGCAGATGCTGTGAATAAAGGAAACTTTGTTGGCTGCTAACTCTGGGCAATCCTAGATATGAGGGGCTTGGTCTAAGCTAAGGATCCCCAAACTCTTCAGCTTATCAGCACATGAAATTTTAGATTGTTTATTGACCCCCAAACATTTATATGAAAATGATTTAATAAATACTACCTGAATAGTACTATTAATAACAATAAGTAATATCCATATGAATTGCTAACTCTCCTCATTCAGGCTATATTCACATAGTGCACCAGAAAAATAGGTTTTGATTCTAATTTTTGCAAATCCAGAGAGTTGGGAGTTTTGAAGTAAACTAAAGCTCAAACCATTTTCCCACTGTGACCTATGTTGGCATAAATTAGTACCATTATCACAAGCCATTGGATGTCCAAATTGCCAGTCTTGCCTTGGGACTTCTGACAAAATCTCTTGCTGATTGGATATAATGCCTGTGCATCAATCATTACAATAATACTATTAGGTGTATTACTAAAGATACTTCGTGCTAGATACTATTCCATATTGAAAAATCAAATTACATAATATCCACACCTGCACCCATTGCAAAAAAAAAAATTCTTTCGAGGTTGTGAAACTGTTCTATTAAATTGCTGCATTAAGAATGCGATGAAACTTGAATCCATATATACCGGTAGTTCAAGAGCTGCATAAAAAAGAATGAATAGGGGTTTAGTTCATGGAGTATTTCGTTTTTGCAGCAGTACTGGGGCAGGGTACATTGAAAATAATCAAAGTTTAATGTGAATAATTTAAATGTATTTAAAGGTAAATAGAAAGTAAGTAGCATTCATAATGTAGTTTACATATATGGGATTGTAAAATGATCCCTTATATATTTACAGGTAAAATACTGGAAGTTTTACAAAAGTGGGGTTTGGTTTGAAGCCCTTTCAAATTGTTATGCTAGGTTGTTTAAAATAGTGACCTGGGTTACAAATAATGGCTTATTTGATTTTTATTTAGCATAATGTCAGCTGAATCATTAAGCTTTATAAATTGTGGTTTCCGACTTTCATCAATATAAATCCATGTGGCTTATTGTGTAAACTAGTTTAATGGGAACTAGATCATTAAATTGGAGTTTTGTTCTATGTATCTTATGCATTGGATTTTGATAATATGCCATATTTGTTAATTTTTAAGATGCAGTCCTTCGCACAACCACACTTAACTAGGATTATGCTAAATTGACAAGCAGGAGATTATGAAATACCTTGCATTTAATGTAAAAAAACAGTAAGACTACCATTCATAATTTTCAATTTAATCCACCAGAATAATGTTTACATTCAAAATATTTCTTTGAATTGTTTCTATAAAGAGCTTAAGCATTTCATAAAATGCTAATATAAAACTACATTAATAACTAAAAAGACGGTATGTTTGTTCCCCTTAACCATACACAGCTGCTATTGGATTTTTGGCTGTTTCCAGTGTCATCACTATGTCTGCCCCTTTTTTCTTGGGGAAAGTTATTGATGTCGTTTACACAAATCCAACCGGTGAACTTGCAGAGAACCTATCTACACTCTGTGCCTTATTAGCTGGAATATTTATGCTTGGTGCCGCTGCCAATGGAATACGTGTCTACCTCATGCAGATTTCAGGTAATTGGGTGTAAAAATAAATAGTTTAGTGAGTTATATAAGCCAGTGATAAATAAGATATTCAAAATACAGAGCCAGATACAGAGCGAGTTTCCTGCCAATGAATGGACAGGCTACTCCTTTTATCAGAACAAGGGGGAGCCATTTGTAACCTGCCATCCACACCTGACCTGAATTTTTTTTTCCAACCATAGAAATTGTGCTATTGAAACCAAAAGAAATTACAGCATAATTTCTATGGAACAACCAGAAAAAAACAAGAACAAACTGAAAGGGCTTCTCAGTTTGAAATGTCCTTTTCTGCCGCAAAATCATGTCCCATAAATTGTTACCGATGCACAAAACAATTTTTGTTTTGTTTTTTAACCAAAATTTCTTTTTGAGCCAGTATTTCATATATGCATACAGCTCTCTCTCTCTCACTCTTCCTGCCTTTCTGTACAATACATTTGAACTGTGGCATCCTTGGTGCTCTCTGAGCTTGGTTGTTTTCTTGCAGACATTTTGTTACCAAACTAGCACTGATGATGTTACCTGGTTTGGTAATGAAATATCTACCAGAAAACCACCAAGCTCAGAGAGCACCAAGGACCCCTCATTTCTTTCTTGATGCTGATAAATAGGATCTAGTAACAGTATGCCGGTAGTCCTTGACTTACAACAGTTCATTTAGTGACCATTCAAAGTTACAACAGCACTGGAAAAAGTGACCATCTTTCAGTGACAACCTTTGCAGCAGCCCCATGATCATGTGATCAAAATTCAGATGCTTGGCAACCAGTTCATACTTACGACCGTTGAAACATCCCAGAGTCATGTGATCACTTTTTGCAGCTTTCTGACAAGCAAAGTCAATGGGGAAGCCAGATTCACTTAACAACCTGGTTACTAACGTATCAACTGCAGTGATTCACTTAACAACTGTGACAAAAAATGTTGTAAAATGGGGCAAAACTCACAAATTCTCACTTAAGTTTTGGGCTCAGTTGTCGTAAGTCAGGACTACATATAATAGCTAATTTTATTGATTGTGAGCTTATAACTGAGCGTAATATGGACATAAAATTATAGTTGGAACATAATACATTACAATACAACACATCATAATATAAAGTAAGGAGCTTTCATGCTAACAGTATGTGGTAAATAATAACCATATTTCAATATAGGGAATAGGTTAGAATTCGATTAATTTTAAATCTGTTTCACAGGAGCCCATGAAAAAGAAGCATTTTTATTGCTTTTTAAACTTTGACAGATCTGATTCCAAACATAAGTCTGGTGACAATCTGTTCCATAGAACTGAAACTGATGAAGAAGATCTCTTCACCAAGAGGTGGCTGTTCTAATAGTAGTAGAGTCAAATGATCCTAGCTGGAGAATTGGTTAAACACAAATGGACGTGATTTATCAGCAGATCTTTGAAATAATTGGCTCTGCCCATATGCAGGCTCATTGAATTGTGATTCCTAGGTTCCTCACGGCTGGAGAGACCTGCAGCTAGTGCTGTAGTCCTGGAATTCAGAATAAGCAACAGGAAGGGTGGAGGAATATGATGATGAGGGAAGAATGCAATAATCTTATCCACATTTGGTTTCAGACAGTTGGAGCACATCCAATGTGAACTCCTGTTAAAAAGGATACTCCCATAGTATCACCCACAGTTGGGACAGCTGAATAGATCTGAAGGACATCAGAATATAACCTTGGATTATTGCAAATAACTTTGGTGAATGCTCAGGCTAAGGTTTTTAAAAAAACTATTAAAATCCTGTCTATTAATTGCCATACTTCTTGACTGTTCTAGGGCAAAGAATTGTGAACCGTCTAAGAGCGACAATATTTTCTTCTCTTTTGAAACAAGAAGTAGCATTTTTTGACAAAACCAGCACTGGAGAGCTGATTAATCGCTTGTCTTCAGACACAGCTCTCTTGGGCCGTTCAGTCACTGAAAACCTTTCGGATGGGTTAAGAGCTGCAGGACAGGCCTCAGCTGCTATTGGGATGATGGTATGTGTTCGCATTGTTCTCCTTCCATTTCTGCAGATTCTTTGGTATAACACTTTTTCTCCACCGCCATCATCCATCTTCATACCTTTACTTATGGACTTCAACTCCCAGAATTCCTCAGCCAGCGTGCCTGGCTGAGGAATTCTGGGAGTTGAAGTCCACAAATCATAAAAGGGCCAAGTTTGAAGACCCCCTACATTACTGTATTAGAACAGAGAGATGATAAATTAAATAACTAGGTCTGCACATTGCATTGAGGAGCTATTTTAACAATGCTTTGTTGAAAAATATCTAATCTACTGGTGTGGTGGTTAAGAGGTTGGATTTGGATCAGGGAAGACCCTGTTTTGAGCTTACCAGATGACTGTAGGCCAGTTTTTGTTTTTCAGTTGCATCTACCTTGCATGATATTCCTAGGGAATTAGGGAATGCATCTCATTCATACTATGAATTCACAGAAAAAAGAGACATAAATACCATAACTAAATATCACTAAGCCATAAACCATGATTTACCAGCTGTAATGACATTCTTCAGCCAAAGACAACCTGGTTTAAGTGCATACCTTGAACTAGGTTTTTATATAATACAAATTTTAGAACTGTATCTAATTACATGTTAGGAAAGAGAAGGTAACTCAAAGGACAGAAGTTACTGCATTCAATTTATACTACAGATTAATAGTTTCCATAATAAAAGAAAAAACATACCATTGCAGCTTCCCATCAGTAGCACTATAATAAACAAAAATATTACATTACATATAACTCCAAATGTCCTTTTTTTTTCCTACGGTTTTCCCACAAGTGATTTTTTTTTTCAGATCAACCAATTAGTTGCAAGAAGAATTGACTGAGTAGCTTGTCACCCAAGCTTGATGTTGTGAGCTGAGAGAGAGAGGGACTGGCCCAAAGTCATCCAGCCATTTTTTATGCCTAAGGCAGGACTAGAACTCACAGTTCTTGGTTTTTAGCCTGGTACTTAACCACTCTGCTTTCCCTAAAGGTCCTTTATATATTTAGCAATAAAAAACTCTAAAGGGCTTTGCTTTATATGAATGATGGTGGAGAGAAAAGAGAAAAGCTTAAAAAAAAATCATGTTAGTCTATCTTTTATTTTGAGTTGCATCTTGTAGATTGGATGAAAAAAGTGAGTGGAACTGATGTTGATATCTGTATCCTACACAATAGTTGTTATTGCTCAAATAGTTATGGCATAACTTCAAATAAATAATTCAGCAATTATCAAACACAACTGTTGAATTCAGTGACTGAGAAATGAGAACTTTAAAACAAAATGCAAAAAAAAATTGAAAGAAAATACCCCAACTTTACCATGTGACCCGACTCATAATAGTTGTAAAGCAATTTCACTGTGGTTGTTAAGCAAATCATGTCATTAAGTGAACTACATGGTCATTAAGCAAATCCATTCTCCTGAATTGGTATTTTTTGCTGCATACTCGGCAAAAAAAAAAACCCTACCAGAAACTGACAAAAACGCTGCAAATTGTGGTTTGAGGGGTATGTGTGCAGCAGTCATAACTTTGAGGGCAGGTCATAAGTAACTCTTTTTAAATCTGCCATAACTTCCAATAGTCTTTAAGTCAGAGGTCTCCAACCTTTTGAGCACCAGGGACCGGTTCCGTGGAGAGAGGTTTTTCCGTGGACTGGAGGGGGCGTGGTTTCATGTACTGCCTGCATCCCGCGGATGAGGCTTGCTTGTTTACTCGGACCGGTTTCTGGCATGCCGTGGCCTGGTGCCAGTCCACGGACTGGGGATTGGGGACCCCTACTTTAAGTGACTGGTAGTTAAGGGAGGACTACCTGTACAGATGACCCTTGCTTGCCAACCAATCATTGCGCGACCATTTGAACTTGTGACAGTGCTAAAGGAGTGGCATTTACAATTGATCCTCAGTCACTGCAGTTCCCCCTTAGTCATGTGATCACAGTCTGGGCATTTGGCACCGGGCTCACAATCACAACATTTCATTGTTATAGGGTCACTACTTGCAACCTTCTTTGCTGGCTTCCTATAGGCAAAGTCCATGGGGAAGCTGGCAGGAGGTCACAAAAGGTGACATCCTCACTTAACAGCGGTCTAGGTTTGCTTAGCGACAGCATCTAGAAGGAGCCAAAATTCTGGTCCCAGTTGCCATTGTTAACAGAGGACTACCTGTATTTGAAATATTTGATTTATAAATCTAGCAAAGCCTCTGTAAACTGCGTTTAAAAATTAATCACTGCTTTTTTTTTTTTACTTCTAGTTTTTTGTGTCTCCCAAACTTGCTACATTCGTCCTGACTGTAGTACCATCTCTGGCTGTCATAGCTGTGATTTATGGAACGTATTTACGAAAACTGGCTAGAATGACACAAGATTCCCTTGCAGAAGCCACACAGGTAGGTTCTCGGTTGTTTCAATGAAAATGCTGAAAGATAGTGCTGATCTGCTCTGAGCTTTTCTCTTTTCATGCACATCCCCCAACAAATTTCCACTAGGTTTTGATTGAAGTCATTCCTGCATAACCATCCTGGTAATTCTCCAATTTGAAGTACTCTTTTTCATAAAATCACATCTCCAAAGTATCTTATAGCTCAAGATGCTTGAAGAATTTGTTATTTGGGAATTCCAAGGTGAATTGACCGTATCTGATTAGCATGATAATACAAATTAAGCTGCCCTTTTAAAAGGATTTTGCCTTTCTCTTTGCTTATAATGTGCTGCCAAACTTATTTAGAAATGCACACTCTTAGATAAAAGACGCTTTGAAAGTATGTTTTAATTGTGGCTGGTTTAAAAAGAAATAGCTCATTACGGAAACAGTTTTAATACAGGTTTGTGAATGGATATAAAAAATTGACATTCTTCCCTAGCCTTTAAGGAAATTATAGGGTGATAAATGCATCTAGGCTATATAAATAGTGTAGCAGAAAAGATCCACTGTTAGTTTAAAAAAATGTGCAGGGAGGGCTTATGGGAAATACCTTAATTTTTACATTTTGTTTACTGCAGTTAGCAGAAGAACGGATTGGAAATTTAAGAACAGTTCGAGCTTTTGGGCATGAGTTAACTGAAATGGAAAAATATGAAAAAAAGATTCAGTATGTGCTACAATTGGCCAAAAATGAAGCAATAGCTCGAGCAGGATTCTTTGGAGCAGTAAGTATATGAAGAAGGTGAGGAATCATCTGTGTTTTTCTGATGAATGTTTCCTTGAACAATTAAATTGTTATTTTGATACATCTGTAGTTGCATATTCTTTTATCATGACCATCAATAAACTAATGTACTGAATAGATTTACAGAAATATTTATAAGTAACCGCTTATAAATATATATTTTATGAAGCTACTCCATTTTTAGATAACAACATTATTTATTTTATTTTTTTATTTATTAACATTTTTGAAGCATCCATCTCCCTCAGTTATGCAGAGAGCAGGCAAAAGATAAGAAGTGCTAAGCCAAATGAATCAAATGTTAAGAAAAAAATTACGCAGAAAAGTAAATAGAACTGAAATTAATTTACAGTTTACTGTTTTTCACTGTACCTCTCCATAACTTTCTACCTTTGCAAAACATCTGCCTTTTACTACATCTGTATACCGCTTCAGATGTTGCCTTTTGTCCTCTAAAGTTCTAACCTCTCTCTTTTTAACCATAACTTTTTTAGTCTTCCCCTTCCTCCTAACCTATTTATTATTCCTCATGTTATTTTTTTTAATCAACCAGCATTGTCTGTGCACAAAAATATATGTATGTTCATGCTCTTGACAAGCATACTTTTTCCATCACCACAGGCCTTCCTTATGTTTTGAGCTACCGATGCATTGAACAAGCAAAGAGACATCATAGCTGGATTCATGCCTAAAGTAGGACGAGATCTCACAGTCTCCCAGAGTTTTGTCTGGAGCCTTAACCATCACTTTTACCACATTCCAACCTTCATCTCCATATTTACATAGCATTCCAGAACTTAAGCCTATAGAGTTTCTCATATATTTTCTCTAAATCAACAGATGCAAAACAAATACTTTTTTTTACATGGCCTGGAAAGCAGAAAACAGTCTCATCTGTATGCCCCTTGCCTTGCATGAAGCCTCACAGTACTCCCCCAAATTGTCATTGTCATCTGTTGACACCTTTGAGTCAGAATCTTGCCACTTTCCCACCAAATTAATTGCCTTGTGGGCTTTTCCCTTTGTATAAGGAACATTTTTTCCAAACATCGGGTACTGATTTAATCTTCACAGAGAAATTAAAATGTTGCACAGCCACTCTATGAGCAAACCACATATTTTAACATTTATTTCATTACATTGTATATTCCTGCAATTTTAACCATTTTCAACTTTCTCCTAGCATTTTTCATCATTTTTTTTCTTGGACAATAATACTGGAAGTTTCAGTTCCCTCCCTCATTATACCATTGTCATTCTCATAAGAGATCTCTCAAATACTAGCATTTCCTCGTTTCAGATCATTTTATCTATCACTCTGGTAGAGATTCTTTGTTTAGCCCTCTTCATCCACTTCTGAAATATCCTTTAAAATTGCTGTGGGATTTATTTGTCTTATTTAATGTTAATCACTCCTTGCTCTCTTTGCAACTATCTTTTTTTCTCTCTGTACACATTACAAAATGTGTTTCTCTCATCATTCTTTGCAGGAATTTTCCTATTTGCATTTTTCCTCATCCAGTTTCTTTTACCATCATTGTGCTAAGCATCCTTTTTCATATGCCACATTAATATACTCCATATATTTCTACTATGCTTTTAAATTATTTCCAGATTGTTTTATATGCACATTCCATTTATTCTCCTGTTTTATTCAAATTCTTTTTCATATAGTATTTCCATTTGTTCTTCCTGCAATCAGTCTACTTGAACTACTGTGCTGGTTTTTTTTTTCTACCTCGTTCCTTCCATATCCCTTATTTTGCCCCAAGATCTATTTTTGAGATTACCAAGAAAGGGTCTTTCTCACATTCAATGTTCTTATCGCCCTTGAACCCTTCATTAAGTTTTAAAGGCAGTGAAATTTACCACCCAGGTGAGCCCAGAAGCACAGACACACACAAGCAGTTCTTCCTGTTTTATTGTGAAAAGACAAACGAGATGCTGCATGTGTTTAGCTATGAATCTGAGGGTGGTGGTGGTGGAATAAAGCACTTCATTACTAGCTAGCTAGTGATCATTAATTGGCTGATATTTTCTGGGTTCAGCTATTGGCCAGAAAGTTAAAAACATTGGTTGGCTGGTGCTTCTAGAATTCTGTAAGCTTACAACCATGTAAAATACACCTATGATGGTAGCCTTTAAAATCTGAATAGAACTAAAAAATAAAGCATTCCTAGGTGCATTTGAAACTGGATTCCGGATCAGATGTTGAAAATGCTAGTCATATAAAAGTGCCCCCAAATCTCTAAAATAATCTGTATTAAAGGATTGGTGTTTTTAATAATGGAATTCTAAATACTAAGAGTACCATTACGATAGATTTCTTGATCTTCTTTTAGGCCCGTTCTTCCCTCTCTCGCAATATTCATCCATAAATCTAAAGAATTACATTACATTCTGAAATCAGCACTTTTCCCTTTTCTTTCTTTACAGACGGGGTTATCAGGCAATTTGATTGTGCTTCTTGTTCTCTACAAAGGAGGATTACTGATGGATGGTGCCCATTTGACTGTTGGTGAACTGTCTTCTTTCTTAATGTACGCTTTCTGGGTTGGCATAAGCATTAGAGGTAATATATTCTTAAAAATAATTAAAAAAAAATAGATAGACAAGATGTCGGATCAGAAGGCCAAAACATCAGCCTTCTCCAATTTCCCTTTCTGTAGATACATCAAGTACATTTCCCAAAATTGCTAGCTTGTCTGTCCTATGTTAACCTCTCCTTACAGAACAGCTCTTGTTGCACCAAACTAACTAAACAGTTCTTCAGATGCTAAAGGGCTCAGGGATCAGCAAGAGCATTCATCCAACCCAATGTTTCTCAACCTTGGCAATTTTCAGATGTGTGGACTTCAACTCCCACAATTCCCCAGCTAGATGCTGGGGAATCTTAAAGTTATCACAGTTGAGAATGGTTAACAAATTCCAGCTCTGACAAATGTGAGAGATAACCTACTCAGAGACGTTCTGTCAGCCATTTTATGGACCTTCTTTATTAAAAGGAAAAGGAAGCAGATAAATAGTTCCAGGCTATGTGCTTACTTTCTCTGCTTCTAGGGGTGAAAAGGAAGGGGGGAAAGCAGAACCCCTGCCCAATTTCTGTTGCTGCCTTAAACAACCTAATCTTAGGTTATGCTTTATTTAGCTGTACTAGCTGGCAGTTTGAACACTGATTGGCACAGCTTATTTAACAAACATGCAATACCTGTTTTTGAACATGTATAACAATAGGGGTACTTTTTTTTTCTTTCCTAGGATTAAGCTCTTTTTATACTGACTTAATGAAAGGTTTGGGAGCAGGAGGGCGTCTATGGGAACTTATTGATCGAAAGCCGCAACTACCTTTTAATGGTAATGTTCTTATATTTTGCAGTTGTTTAAGATGGTAAAATATCCATACATCATGCAATACACTGTAAAACAAAAACTAACTTTCTCATAAATTAGTAGTAATTCTAATGTAAGCAAATTACACATAAATGTAATGATTCCAAAGAATATTCATTTGATACAACAGAATACGTAAATTGGTTATGGTGCAGACTTTGTGAGTACCACCCTTTTAAACGGTTAACATTTCTGTAACTTCCACAAATTAGTTTTCACATCTTATGACAGTTTAAAGTCCAAACTAAATTTCCCAAGATGAAAATAACTATAATGCCATTATGTTACTGGCTATAGCCTCAGCAACCCTCTAAGGCTATTTTATTGTTATTGGAGGTGGAGTGGGAACATACACACACACACACACACACACACTACACACACACACACACACACATACAAACACCATCCTCCAATAACTAGTCTGGCTGCAATAAAGCACAATAAAAGTACCACACTTATGACAATTTGAATAGAAATTGAAGTGAAGTTAGCACTCTGATCAGTAACATCATACATACCATAAAAAGATGATTTAAGACTTGATAATCCCTTGTCAGGAATAGAAGTGATTTCTATTCTAGCTGTGCCATTCTATCTTTTTTCATAAATCATGAACCTTTTGTTTCCTATTCTCCATCATGATCACTTTGTTGCTGTTATTGAAAACCTGATCTAGTTACAGGTAGTCCTCAACTTTCAACAGTTTATTTAGTGACTGTTCGAAGTTACAACAGCACTGAAAAAGTAATTTATGACTCTTTTCCACACTTAACATTGTTGCAGCATCCCCATCGTCATGTGATCAAAATTCAAACGCTTGGCAACTGACTCATATTTATGACAGGTGCAGTGTCCTGGAGTCATGTGACCACTTTTTGCGACCTTCTGACAGGCAAAGTCAACGGAGAAGCCAAATTCACTTAAAACGATGTCACTAACTTAACAACTGCAGTGATTCACTTAAAAACTGTGGCAAAAAAGATCATAAAATGGGACAAAACTCACTTAAATGTCTCGCTTAGCAATAGAAATTTTGGGCCTAATTGCCATAAATCAAAGGACCACCTGTATATTATCAATTCTGGGGTGAAGTAAGAATAAATGCCTTTGGATCCAATTTGACCATAACTGGCAGATCTTAGAAATGTTATGCTATAGGGCACCAGGAAAGGAGCTGTTTCATTTTCTGAATGTACCAATAGTTGGGATTCATGTTTTGTTCTATAAGCAGACAAGCCCAAATTGCTGGATGACTCATCTTTAAGAATGCCCAATTCATGTACCTCTAGTTTACAGAATCTTAAGTCAAGTGTCATATTGACCATATTTGTTTTCTTTTAGTAATTTTTTAGTGTAAATAGTTGGATTTGTGTTTACTAAAATGTGTTTGAATGATACGTTATTGATGTTACTTTCATTTTTGGATTGTTTGTCTATTTAGAGGGAACAGTATTAAGCCAGGATGCTTTCAGAGGTGCTCTTGAGTTTAAAAATGTCAAGTTTGCATATCCAGCACGTCCAGAAACATTGATTTTTCAAGACTTTTCTCTCAGCATGCCTGCAGGCTCTGTCATGGCCCTAGTAGGCCCCAGTGGATCTGGCAAATCGACAGTTGTATCTCTTCTCCTGAGGCTTTATGATCCCCTCTCAGGTATTTATATGATTTTGTATGTATACGTTTGAACATCTGTTGCTGGGTATACTTCTGATTAGAGATCAAAACACAATTTGCTCATGGAAAAGTATGACCTTTGTAGAATCAGTTGGAAGACTATTTACAAGAGTGTTGAGATAAAATGCATCATTGTCATTTTATAACTTGAGCTTTTCCATTCCTGAAAAGGGAGTAATATATACAACAAATTCATATTTATGTTTCACTCATCTTGTGTTTTTACAGTTAAGGCAATATTTCAGGCAATGTATATATAAATTGCCCATTCCTACACTTTTCTAAATTGATAGGATTTGACATGAATGTGTTTGAATAATAATTTCTTATATTAGAAACAGAAGTGTCTCTAGAAATCACTTATTCTATGCAAGGTGAAATCAGTTCTTGCCTAGAATTTTTTTTTAATTCTAATTTGATAGAGTGTCATTATGTATACTTTTACTCTCTTCGTCCTCATTGTCTAATATATTATCTAACATTCTCTTAATTTATTGAAGGAAGTATTACTGTTGATGGGGTTGATATCTGTCAGCTAAACCCACTATGGTTCAGGACTAATATCGGAACAGTAAGTCAGGTAAAAGAGAAGCAAAGTTTTCTTACAGTATTTGCTGATCCTAATTTCTTTAAAGGTTACTTACGGGACCGTCTGCTGCCTCACGAAACCCAGCGATCGGTTAGGGCCCACAGAGTCGGCCTTCTCCAGGTCCCGTCAGCCAGACAGTGTCGCCTGGCGGGGCCTAGGGGAAGAGCCTTCTCTGTTGCGGCCCCGGCCCTCTGGAATCAACTCCCCCCGGAGATCCGTATTGCCCCCACCCTCTCCGCCTTTCGTAAACTCCTTAAGACACATCTTTGCCGACAGGCCTGGGGCAGTTGACATCTTGCCCCTAGCCAGCGTATGTTTGTGTGTACGTTTGTTGTATGAATAGTTTCTTAATTTAGGGATTCTCTTTTTTATATATGTATTTTTTATATATGTATTATGTAGTTTTTTAATATTAGATTTCTATTTATGCTGTGAGCCGCCCTGAGTTCCCGGAATAGGGCGGCATAGAAATTTAATTAATTAATTAATAATAATAATGATGATGATGATGATGTCAGGATTTTTCCCCCTCCGCTTTTGAATTTGCCTCATGCCTCTTTAAAGCAATCGTACTGATCACTATTTATGACAAAAAGTATTCCCTTTAATCTCTATGGTCACATGTTACTTATTTCATTTATGATCTCATCTGGGCATTTGTGTACCTGTGTTGCTGTATTCCTTATGCTTTTTCATACATTAGGAACCCACTCTGTTCTCATGCTCTATTGCTGAAAACATAGCCTATGGTGCAGAGGATCCATCCACAGTAACTCCTGCAGAAATTGAGAGAGTTGCCAAAATTGCAAATGCTTCTAATTTTATCCAAAATTTTCCACAAGGATTCCATACCTTAGTTGGAGAAAAAGGTGTTCTTCTCTCTGGTAAGACTACATCATTTAGACATCTAATTTTTGTAATTCATGGTTGTTATAGAAGGAATTACATTTTCCTGTCTCATTCTGCTGCGCATTTCATTTTGCTATAACACAAATCTGCTCTAAGCAGACCTTTTGATCTTCTTCTGACCTTCCCAAGGGATTTCAGGGATAGGGATATAGTGACCATATGTCCTTTACAATAAAGAGCAATCCTTTACAAGTAGTCCTCAATTTACAACAGTTCATTTAGTGACTGTACAGAGTTACAGTGGCACCGGAAAAAGTGACTTATGACTATTTTTCACACTTACGACCATTGCACCATCTCTATGGTCATATGATCAAAATTTGGATGCTTGACAACTGACTCATGATGGTTGCAATGTCCCGAGGTCATAGATCATCTTTTGCAATCTTCTGACAAGTAAAATCAACGAGGAAGCCAGATTCACTTAACAACCTTGTTACTAATTTAACAACTGCAGTGATTCACTTAACAATAAGTAGCAATAAAGATCCTAAAATGGGGCAAAATTCATTTATGCTCACAAGTCAAGGGTTACCTATATTTCAGAAAAGTGTCCTTTAGATTTATTTATTTTTCAAAAACTTAAGTTTTATTTTGTTCATTTAATTTTTACTGTGCATACTGAAGTTTTTCACATTTAGTTGGAAAATGTGGAAATTGAGTTGTCTTTTTAAAATAAGATAGTCTTCGATTTTAGATATTTTTATTACAATAGGCTTTCTGGCAAAGTTTTCCTTGATTTTACTCCTGAATTTTCCTTTGTAAAGCATAGTTATAAACATAAACAATTTTTTAAATCCTTATCAGCCTATTTCAGATTTGCCCTCTTTTCAACTTTGTCTTACTTTCTTTTCCCCCAAGAAAATATGGTCAGGCTAGTTATGGGAGATGCAGAAGGGGGAAGAAAGAATTCTGTTCTACTGACAAATACTATTCTGTCAGCATCTAGAGCAGTGGTTCTCAACCTTCCTAATGCCGCAACCCTTTAATACAGTTCCTCATGTTGTGGTGACCCCCAACCCTAAGGGCTCTCCAAGCGCGCACTGACGCTGTCCACTCACCCGCCGTGTCCGGGGCTCAGCACACCTCGCCTGTCCTCGCCTCACTTCCGAAGGTCGCCGGCCTGCCCGGCTCCAGCTGGCCGGGGAGGGGGGGCTGGAAGGCCGCTCTGCCCAGCCTGGTTGGAGAAGCACCCAGGCGGGGAGAGGGAGAGAGAGAGAGAGAGAGAGAGAGAGAGAGAGAGAGAGAGAGAGAGAGAGAGAGAGAGAGAGAGCCAAGAGGGCGACAGCGCCGGCAGAGCTTAGTTCAGCCTCCTCCGCAGAAAGGGCCACGAAGTAGCACAGCCTCCCTTAGGAGATGCTCGATGGAAACGAATCCGGTGCTGCAACGGCCCCCAGCTCGAAGCCGTGCGGAGACGGATAGAGGAGCGATGTCTGGGTTCCCAAGACCATCGGAAATATGTGTTTTCCGATGATCTTAGGCGACCCCTGTGAAAGGGTCATTTGACCCCCAAAGGGGTCGCAACCCACAGGTTGAGGACCGCTGATCTAGAGCAATGTTTCCCAATCTCAGCAACTTTAAGATGTGTGGACTTCCCCAAAATCCCTTAGCCAGCATTCTAAGAGTCTACACGTCTTAAAGTTGACAAGGTTGAGAAACTTTGGTCTAGACCCCTTTTCTTAGAACTGCATGTGCTTTATTGTACTGATTTCAGTGTCATCTCTTGAACTTTATTAAAATACTTTAAATAATCTTGTTGTCAAACTGCAGTGCAGTAATTATTTTCTCCATTAAAAGTCCGATTTTCCCATAGGTGGGAGAAAATAAAAAAATAAGATATAAGTCATTTGTTTTGAATGGCAGAATACTTTTTTTTTAAAAAACCCATAAATAATTATACATAAAATGCATACAATATATTTTTTTATTATAGGTGGGCAGAAGCAGCGAATTGCAATTGCTCGAGCTCTTCTGAAGGTAAGCCTTTAAAAAGATAAAAGGAAAATATGTGACAAAAATGATTTAATTAGCTGAATTAAGAGAAATAAGAACTCTCAAACATTCATTGCATTTTAGGATAGTTCTCATACATTATTCTTTCAGTGTACAGTTTATTATGTATATTTTAAGAGTCTGTTACTTTTTTGTCATTACATCACCTTTTTTTTTTTGAACAGTAGTAAAACATCTTATAATTATTGAATCTTATTCTAGTTTTTTTCTAGGATAACCAGGTGTGGAAACCCACACTCATTAACCTAAGAAGGCAATAATTTTAATTATGGTTTTAAAAAGATTCTTGTTCTTTAAGTGGGATGGTTGGTTACATAATAGTAGTAGAGTTTGCAGGTTATTTTATAGATGCAATGTCTTGAATGTCTTATAGATACTAAAGTTTGACCAAGCTTTTACATAAAAGAAAAAGGCTTTGAAAAGATAAGTCTTTTCTACCTTGATTTCCTTCCTTCCTTCCTTCCTTCCTTCCTTCCTTCCTTCCTTCCTTCCTTCCTTCCTTCCTTCCTTCCTTCCTTCCTTCCTTCCTTCCTGCCTTCCTGCCTTCCTGCCTTCCTACCTTCTTACCTTTCTTTCTTTCTTTCTTTCTTTCTTTCTTTCTTTCTTTCTTTCTTTCTTTCTTTCTTTCTTTCTTTCTTTCTTTCTTTCTTTCTTTCTTTCTTTCTTTCTTTCTCCAGCATGATGACTGAAGAATCCACCAATGGGTTATTTCAGTCCTCCTGCCCAATCAGACTAAGTTGTCACGCCCCTCCTTGAC
Source organism: Bothrops alternatus (assembly GCA_034064705.1). Lineage (NCBI taxonomy): Eukaryota > Metazoa > Chordata > Lepidosauria > Squamata > Viperidae > Bothrops > Bothrops alternatus. Next base: position 16,667,678 of record JARGCV010000023.1, read on the forward strand.
TGGAACCTCCCAGTTTCATCTTAGTCTTTCATCTATGAAACAAGATCTTCATAGATCACAGGAGGTTATTCTTCCAAACTTTTGCCCTCGTCTGTCACATGACTTGGAACGGCAATGGCACACATTGGACATACGTAGAGCCTTGCGCTGTTATATCAAACGCACGTCGGCCTTTCGTAAGTCTGAAGCCCTGTTTGTATCCTTTCAGCCTTCATCCATGGGGCAAAAGGTATCCGCCTCAACCATAGGCAGGTGGATCAGAGCGTGCATAGCAGGAGCATACGTGTCACTTGCCTTGCCAGTTCCTAGTCATGTGACAGCACACTCCACCCGCAGTGCTGCCACATCTGCGGCGTGGGCAACACAAGCATCCATAGAGGACATTTGCAGGGCGGTGACATGGTCTTTGCCCTCCCCTTTCATTAGGCATAACCGTTTGGACAAATTTGCCTCGGCTGAGGCCTCCTTCAGTAGACGAATCATCCAACAGGTAGTGCCAGCATCAGGGTCACAGGCCCCAACTGACTCCCTCCCGTAGGGACAGCAGGAGCTTTGGTAAGTCCCATTGGTGGATTCTTCAGTTATCATGCTGGAGAAGGAAAGTTGGCTTACCTGAACGCCTCTTCTCAGCATGATGATGAAGAATCCACGCCCTCCCCTCTAGAGATCAGTTAGGTCCGTGCCAGGGGGTTGTTTTCTTTGTACCTGCTCTGAGAGTCATCATGTCGAACTGTTGTCATTGGCTATGCCGTTGATGAAACTGGGAGGTTCCAGTCAAGGAGGGGCGTGACAACTTGACAACTTAGTCTGATTGGGCAGGAGGACTGAAATAACCCACTGGTGGATTCTTCATCATCATGCTGAGAAGAGGCGTTCAGGTAAGCCAACACTCCTTTCTTTCTTTCTTTTTCTTTCTTTCTTTTCTTTTTCTTCTTTTTTCTTTTTCTTCTTTCTCTCTCTGCCTCCCTCCCTCCTCCCTTTCTTATATTTTGTGACAAAATAGTTCAGTAATTTGTTAGTATTGCTTTAGAGAAAACATCTCTTGATGTCTAGTAAACCTCTAATAAAAGTGGTGTTCCTTTAAAAAAAAATCTGCATGAAGTAAATTCTAATCTCAACATATTTGTACTCATTCTGTTTTTAGAATCCCAAAATTCTTCTTCTTGATGAAGCAACAAGGTAAATAATAAAAATTAGGAAAATTATGGGTAGCTTGGACAATGTTGAAATTGTTCCTTATTAAATTACTATCCAACTCCCACCCCCTTGAGGCTTTCTGGTATCTTTACTATTGAATTTGTGACAAAACATTGCTCATATATTTCTCATTGTGGAATATTCTTTTATAGCTTCCATTTTTTTCTCCCGTTATCCATATACCTCTCTTCTTTTCAGCATCCTAGATACTAAAAGAAATGTAAACAACTTCATAAAGTTATTGTGCAGTAATTGGTATTTTGTGACCAGCCATGCCTTCTGGGGCAATCGTTTTATTAATAGGAATCTGTCCCACAGCAGCTATTTTGTTCCATGTCAGAACATCCTGCCAGAATTCCAAATGTGCCTGCCTAAGCACACAGAATGCTATTCCAGATGTCTTTTCATGAATTTGAAGTCGTGCATACATATAATGCTTCTAGCCAACTCCATAGAAGGGGTTTGTAAGAGCGTCCTCTAATGTTTGGATACTTGCAGGCCAAGCTAATGAACTACTTCATCTGACCCAAACCAAAGTATACAATTCTCAGGATAGTTGTAAATTGAACAGACTTTATAGCTGGATTTGTACAAGTATACAGACTTCCCTGCTTTCTGGAAGACTGCATATGTACTACAGGTAGTCTTCCACTTACAACCACAATTGAGCCCAAAATTTCCATTTGCTAAGCAACAGTTTTAAGTTTTGCCCCATTTTACAAACTTTCTTGCCATATCTGTTAAGTGAATCACTGCAGTTATTAAGTTAGTAACATGGTTGTTAAGTGAATCTGGCTTCCCCACTGACTTTATCAGAAGTGGCAAAACATAATCACATTATCCTGGAACACTGCAGCTGTGATTATTATTTATTTATTTTATTTATTTATTTATCAAATTTGTATGCCGCCTCTCTCCTGAGACTCGGGGCGGCTCACAACAACAATATGGGTACACATAAAATTTTTTAATAACAACATACAAACCAAGGATCCATACATACAACATTCAAACACACAATCAAGGATGGAAGCACATTCCTCAGCCCGGGGGTAGAACACAGTTCATACCCCCCAAGCCTGCCGGCACAAATAGGTCTTCAAAAGCTTCCGGAAAGCTAGGAGGGAGGAGGCAGTACGAACCTCTGAGGGGAGCTGGTTCCAGAGGGCTGGGGCAGCAACGGAGAAGGCCCTTGTCCTAGGACCCGTCAGATGACACTGTCTGATGGACGGGACCCGTAGGAGGCCAGCCCTATGCGCCCTAATACAAGCTAGTTGCCAAGCGTCCAAATTTTGGTCATGTGACCATTGGGATACTCTAATAGTGAAACATGGTCATAAGTCACTTTTTTCAGTGCCAATGTAACTTTGAACGCTCACTAAATAAATGGTTGTAAGACAAGTAGTATCTGTACAGCACAGTATGCTAGTACAGAGGTCTCCAACCTTTTGGACACCAGGGACCAATTCCGTGGAGAAAGGTTTTTCCATGGATCAGAGAGTGCGTGGTTTTGTGTGCTGCCTGCATCATCTCACAGATGGCACTTTGCTTCTTTGTGCGGATTGGTTCTTGGCATACCGTGGCCCGGTACCGGTCCATGGAACCGGGGGTTGGGGACCCCTGTGCTAGCACAGTCATGATTCCCTAAGTCATTTCTATTTCATGAATCTATAATACTTCTTTACACTCTAATGAGGTATTTAAATTGCAGATTAAAAAAAGAGAATGTCTTAACTCAGTTTTTGGGACATCATCTGTGAAATATTGGGCTCTCTTTGTTGAAATCAAATCTCTCAAAAATTAAAATAATTGCTTTTGTTTAAAAATCCTGACACCATTAAATATTTTTTTAAAAATCCAAATTTTAAATGAAAATGAAATAAAAAGTTATACAGGCAATTATGTTCTAGTAAAGTCTATGCATTTAGATTCATAATGGGAAGAATAACCTTTTTTTTATTCGATTCATTAATTAGTGCTTTGGATGCTGAAAATGAGTATCTTGTCCAAGAAGCATTGGATCGACTGATGGAAGGCAGAACTGTTCTTATTATTGCACATCGACTCTCCACCATTCAGAATGCTAATTCTGTTGCAGTTCTGGACCAAGGCAGAATAGTTGAGTGTGGAAAGCATGAAACACTGCTTGCAAACCCAAATGGACTTTTCAGCAAATTAATGAAAAAACAGTCTTTTATCCAAAATATTGAACATTTTGCATCTAATTGAAAAATATCCTTTTTTAAAAAAGGAATGAAAAGGTATAACTAGGGAAGAAAAATGTAATATTTCCAAGAATTTAAATTATGTTTCAATAAATGTGTTGTATATATTTTTCAGTGTACTTTAGATATTTGCAAAAATTTATTATCTTAAGCTTTTTATTCAAAGCATTTAAGTGATTATATTGTGGTGCAATCCAAGAGTGAATTGTTTTTAAGATTCTACAGTTGCTATGTGATTAATGCAGGGATAGATATACTTTCCAGACCCAGGTGCCGTTGTATAACCTGGTTACCTCCTTCCCAAATCAAAGAAATTTAAGAAGTTTGACAAGTTTTTGTAAAGGATCTACATGGGAGTACAGTAAGTACCATACTGCTAATCCCTAGATTAATGGATATATCACGAGTGCTTGCAGAATTTAATTTTATGATTTGGCAGCCTAATTTGAATTTTCAGCTAGTTTATTTTCATCCCGAATATCTTTTCATACTTTGTCTTCCTATTAAATCATTATGATTTTAATAATTTTATCATTACTATGAAGACAAACTGGATTCACAAAAACAAAAACCCTCATGTTTTGGTCAACATTAAGGCAAAGCAGAATATTATTACTCAAGTAAATTCTACCACATACCTGCTGTTAAAATATTTGATTTCTTTAGGTTTCTGACTGTGTATCAAGAAATAACTTATCCAGCATATTATGTTTTGCTGATGGTATCTTGATGTATGTTTGTCTTTTGTCTTTCAAACCACTCTATTCCATTTTCCCTTTCCCTTTTTAAAATGATCAGTATTTTGTAGCACAGAAAACATAAGACCTGTTCTCTTTGAGGACTCTCCCCTTTAAGGGAAAACAACAATAATACTTTAAAAATTCATTTTAATTACTGGTCAGTCTGTTGCTATCTAGCCAATCTACTGATATATATAAATAGTTAGTTTACTCATACAGAAACCCATACTGCTTCGCACCCATATGCACAGATGGAGGGAAAGGATCATCAATATTATATTTTCAATAGTATTCAGCTAAACATGGGTAAGAAAGTGGGAAGTGATAGTATTACTTACTGTGCCACCAGTAACACACAATGCGTTGAACTTAGAATTCACTGAATGATCTAATAAATGTATAAAATGGAAGTACTGTAAATAAACCAAAGATATGATAAGTGTTCAAAGAATATTAACTGCAAGAAACGTATTCCCATAATTTCACTTTATATTCGGTTGATATGATTGTATACAGTACTGTCTTATGTAATGACTTCTCTCTAAATTGACTTATCAAAGGTTGATTCCAAAATGCCATAGTTACATTTTCTAAGTAAATTGAAGTCATGAATCATACTGAGAGAAGGGGAAAAAATGATGTAGCTCTAAATGCACATATACTATGGGTTGAAGTCAGATTAGATTAGAAATTAGAACACTTATCTATTTGGATGCCCAAAAGCTGTCCCCAAGCTTTTCCAAAAAGTTTTCTGCAAGCAAACAACCAAGCTCAGACAGCACCAAGGACCCCATAAATATAATACTATTGATTAGAACAAAATGGAAATTTCACAGAACTTTCTTTCCATGACATTTCCATTGTTGGAATGTTGGTATATAAATGAAACTTTTCACAATTTTCACAAATTATGATGCTGATCATAATGATAAATTATTTTGAAGAAATTCAGTTATTTTCACATTAATTTCAAATATTGTAGAAAAACTCCTGGATTTTTTCTTCACTAACAGACTTTATTATCATTGGTCCCTCCAATTTAGTGACATATAAAGTTGAAATTGTAATGATTTATGTTCCATTCAAGTGGCCATGAGGGCTATAATTGGCATCATGTTTATGGCTCTGTAGTTTTTTTAAATCTCAATTGTCTTAATGTTAATTTAACTGACCAGAACAAAAATAGTTTTTTAGTCCTACAAAGAATCAGTTCTTCATCATTCTTAATTCCTGGTTCCCAGGGGATACACAGTGGGATAATGAAGTATTTAGTAATGCGGTCTAAAAGCAAGCTTATCTAATTTTGATATAAAGAACATTTTTGTACTCTTTGTTCCCTAGTTCTTGTCAGTAATATTTTGTATAACAATAAAATGTATTAATAAACTATATATGACATTTTTCCATTCTTATTTTTATCCTATTTATCCTTAAGTTTTCTCATTAAAATGAGTAATAGTATACAGGGTACCAGTAGCACATTGATTTGAAAAGTGCAGTACATGCAATGTCATCATGTAAACACAATGACATATGCATGTTGTGGCATATATAGGCTTAACATTTTTCAAGAAAGACAGTGTTCCCTTGGAACTTATTCTCTGGTCTATCTTCCCATTTTCCTGGGAATATCAATTTTTCTCCTCAAACTTTCCAATAACCTGTCTTTCTATTGCAGACCCCAAGCAGATCCGATTTTAAGATGTGCAAAAATAAAAAATAGATCATTTGGAGCAAAAGCGTGTCTCTTAAATGCACATATTCCATTGATGTAATTGATATTTTATTATGCTATATGTCAAGTTATATCATGTTATTATACAACTGTTATTGAGACAGATAATATGAATTATATTGATTTTCCAATGTTTCAGAAATGGTGAGGATTGTCCACTGTTTGGGAATTAAATCCAAAGTTCAGTTTTGCCCTTTACATCCAAAGACTGTTGAATGATGATCAAGAAAACTGAGATTTCAGAGTGCATGTACAAAACATTCCAATTGTTAATTAAGCATTCACACAGTTTATTAGACTCACATCCCCCCCAGCCTAACTAGCCATATAAGTTGGATTTGTACAATATACTTGGTCATAATATGTTGCTGTTCTTCATTTCCTAATTCTGTGGAGCATGTAGACATAGCTCCCCCCCAAAAAAGTGTGTACAATACAGCAGAGGTCCCCAACCTTTTGGGCACCAAGGACCGGTGCCATGGAGAAAGGTTTTTCCGCAGACCAGAGGGGGTGTGGTTTTGCATACGGCCTGCATCCTGCGGATGGAGCTTTGCTTGTTTTTGCGGACTGGTTGCTGGCATGCTGCAACGGACCGGGGGTTGAGGACCCCTGCAATGCCCACTTCTGATGTAGTGAGGTTATTTGGTCTATTAAAAAATAATTTACAGAGCAGTTATCTTCCAGCCAAATTAATAAGGCGGTCAACAGGTTTCAGGGCACTCTTCAACTAAATGTTACATTAAACAATTAAGAGTTTGCATCATGGTTGAAAACTCGCATTGTAGGCCATACCATAATTTTGGAAATGTTGAAAACATCTCCAGATTTTTTTTTAAATGTTTGACTCACAATCTCAGCCCACACATTTTAAAATTATAATTTTGATTTACAAGTCAGTTTCTTGCATCTACACAGTGTAAACATGCTGTGCAAAAGTATCTGCAGGATTTAGATGCATCAAACCATAAGCTCCACCCTCTTTATATGTGAACACAGTGAAAAGAGCTAGAGCTTGCAGCATGATGCTGTTCTTGCCAATTATCTCCACAGGCACCTCTTATATTGTGGAAACATTCTTTTCCTATCATAATCCCATACTTTATTCTGGAGTAGCCTTTTTGGAGCTCAGGCGCACACCTTCCTTATAGTCCTTTAGGAAGTTACTGAAAAGTGACAGCATTTCCTTAATTTTATTTATTGCATATTTTAAGTTATTACAATTTTCTTTTAATTTTATTGTTATTTATGTAGTTGTTTTATGTGAATGCTTTAACCGTCATTGTAGTATTCTTTGTAAGCTGCCAAGAGCCAATCGCAGTGGGATACAAGTCAAACCAATCAATAACTATGCCTTCATCTTGTTCTCAGGTCATGGGCAAGATTTAAGTTGTTTTCAGTTAACTGCCACTTGTTCACTTGACAGCATTGAATAAGTAGTAGTTACAACTGGTCGTCCTTCTCACCAACATAGCATTCCCCATCATGTGATTGTGATCCAGGTATCTGGCAACCAGCCTACATTTCCAACTATAGCAGCATCCCACAAGCACATAATTGTTATTTGCAACTTTTCCTGCCAATTTCCCACAAGCAGAGTCAATGGGGAAGCTGTCAGGAAGTCAGAAGTTGTAATTATACAGTCTGTTAACCAGAGATTGCTGGAATTGCCATTGCTCACTGTCACATGCTTTACAACTGCATTGCTTAATTCTGGTCCCTATTACTATTGTTAACTGGACTACCTGTAGTAAAGTAGCTTACTTATTCCAGCATTTATTTAAAAGCAGGAATCAAAGTCTTGGGCAACTGAAGGATGAATGACAAAATATTCTTCATGACACAAACTTCATCTCCCTTTAAACTTATGTCATGATGCTTGCATGCAGATACTTAAGGGGTGAAATTTATATCAGGAATATCAGGATAGATTTCATCATTTTGATATAAGATCCATTAGCTGTAGACTGCTGATGAAGTATCTAATGTCTCTTTGAACTTTTGTCTAGCTGGTAATCAGAAGACGGAGTGGTTGGGAAACGAAGTAATAAGGATCCAACTGGGACATAAGACTTTATGCCATTATCTACATCAGCAGCAACACACCTTTGGCTTTCCCAAACAACTGTCTGCGTGACTGTAGAAATGGATCAAATAAAAGAATACATACAGGTTGTCCTCAATTTACGACCACAATGGAGCCCAAAATTCCTGTTGATAAGTGTGACATTTGTTAAGTGAATTTTGCCCCATTTTATGACCTTTCTTGCTGCAGTTGTTAAGTGAATCACTGCAGCTGTTACTTGCAGAGTTAAGTGAATCTGGCTTCCTCCATTGACTTTGCTTGTCAGAAGTTCGCAAAAGGTGATCGCATGACCCTGGGAGACCCTGCAACCGTCATAAATACGAGTCAGTTGCCAAGTATCTGGATTTTCATCCTGTGACCATGGGAATGCTGCAACGTTGTTAAGTGTGGGAAAAGGTCATGTCACTTTTTTCAGTGCTGTTGTAAGTTTGAACAGTCACTAAATGAACAGTTGTAAACCGAGGACTATCTTATTGGGAGGTTCAAGGTGGGCTTCTCGCATTCGTCCGTGGGTCCAATGAAGAACCGAGGAAATACAGATAGATACATTATCATAACACCAGGGAGAGCTTGTCACCTGGAAACTATACACACACACATACACACAAAAAAAGAGAACTTCCCGCTTTTCTGGGTCGATTGGACCAAGCCAAGGAGGACGGAAAATCTTCAGCCAATCCCGCTCTTTGAGGAAATGTGACGTCATTTAAATGCGCCAGTTTTGCTTTACGGGAAAAGAGCAACGAGACTTGAAAGGGTTGGGATTTTTTTTGTTTTATAACGGCCCCTCGGTTTTCGTACCGAGACGACGATGTTTCTTTCCACTCCCACCTCGCCTCACACTCCAGGCGGCGGCGGTGGCTCGGCCCGAAGAAACCTCCGCCCCGGAGGTAAGAAGAGCCAAATGCTGGCAACCCCGTCCGTCTCTTCCCCAGCCTTCTTCTCGCCAGCAACGAGGAGACACCTCGGTTCCCTCTCTGCGCGGTGAGTACCCTGCCCCGCCTATCGGTGGGTGGAGCCTAACTGCCCCCCCCCCACGCGATTGATGCAAAGATTTGCAAAGGGCGTCCGGGGAGGAAGGTGGGGTGCTTGTTTTCGGGCACAAGTGATGCTTTAATAGCAAAAAAGCAAATAATATGTATTGCGGTGTGTGTGTGTGTGGGGGTAATCGCAATTACTGGGGTCGTCCCAGTTGAGGCGGGAATACGAAGGCGTTTTCAAGGAGGTTCGCTCCCCTGAAAATTATGTATGGCCCCTTCAAATGCACTACTGCTTTCAGAAGAAAGGAAGGATTGAAGATTTTCTTCTGTGCTGCAATCTGTCATTCATGGGTTGGATGGCACTCTTTAAGCTGCCACTCACGTAACCCAAAAAAATAGTCGCATTTCTATTTCTGCAATGCTGGATACTCCTTGTCAAATGGTTAATAAAAATATACTTTTTATTTCTTGTATTTAAAAAGCACTGTAAAGGAAACGTACCCAAGAGAGGGGATAAGAGTTAAAAGTTATTCTGTTGATCAGTTTTGATCATGTGAACAATTCTCATATTTGTATTTCTAGTCCATAGTGAAACACAACTTCTGTCAAGTTCTGATTTTCAAGCTTCTACAATGATACGTTAACCAATTATTTAATATCATTAAATAAAGCATTCAGTATAAAGACCACTATTTTTATGTGCTAAAACCAAAATACTTTTTATTCCAGAATACTTTTGGTCTGGCTGACCCTTTTTTCAGATTTTCTCTATATTGAGTATACCTATGATTTTATTTATTTTCATTTTTAGTTTATTGTATGACAGCTTCTGAATACAATAAATGTGTTGAAAAGCTAATAGATATTGTGTGTTTATGTTTCCCGTTTCCTGTTCTACTGCATTGGTTAAACATTTAAAGCCTTGAATTAGTATTCCCAGTTAGATCAGGACTAGATAAGCCCATGGTTTGACTTGAGGTAAAACAATTTAAAAATTGTTTAATTTGAATTGGTGTTGAGCTTAGGCTCAATAACATTGAAAAGGATTCAGAAGTGAAATCTGTTTTACACAGTGCAAATTATAGTAGTGTTTGTTAGTGTTGAAATATGCTTAATTTTGCATTTAGGTTATTTTATTTAATAGAATATAGATAGAAAATTCTATAGTGAAAAACAAAAATCATTCATTTTTTTCTGCTTAGGTGTACACCTACAAAAGTTGTACATCATCCAACAGGAAGTGAAACCATCAATTATGATGTAAAAAAGTTTGGTTCACCTTTGCCAGTAAAAGTTGTAGAGGCTTTGAGAATGGCTGATGGTAAGTTTTTTTTTATTTGATCATACAAATAAATGATGATTCTGTAATGGAAAAATAGAATTTAGAATATTAAACAGCATGATTTTTGCTAGTATCTGTAAATTAGCAAGACAGCAATGTTACTGTTTAAGGACTTATAAAATCAAAATGATTCAACTGTCCTGAGTGGTTTGCATTTCCTCTTGAAGCAAAAATACTTGGCTTGGAAACTATAACTCATTATTATTATCTGAGGCTCAGATAATTCTGTATTTGGAAGTATCTTTTATCAACTGTGCTTAATTATTTCTAGCAACGGAGAGGTTTCAACAGTTACAGTTAGGACTTGGGTTACAACAGCAATTGAAATTTCCATTGCTAAGGGATGTAGTCAGAATCATTTACAACAGCAATTGGGACTGGAATTTCAGTCATATGGCGATGGCCATCCTGGTAGTCCCAGTGTTGTAATCATGAGCCAGGCATCCAAGCAACCCAACAGTTACCCTGTAACCTGTAGCTGTAACTTCGCGGACTGCTTGTAAATCCCCCTCGTTCACTGCCATTGTAATTTTGAAGGGTCACTGAATAAGTGGTCATAACCTGAGGACTAACTGTATGAAATAGAATGAAGTTATTTTGTGAAGTTGACCACATATATTAGTTTTACGAGAGTGTTACTGGTTGTCAGTTTTTCCCTGCTCTTAACATTACTCATTATCAAAAACCTATATGACTTGGGTGTCTAATGAAATTCTTTTTCCCCTATGAATCTGTTTACTAATTTGGGCCTTCCTCAGAGAAGGAAAACAAGCCTGGATTTAGTGTGTGTGTGTGTGTGTGTGTGTGTGTGTGTGTGTGTGTGTATGTATATAAAATTTATTTTGGAAACTATTATTTATTATAGCTGAGGACGATTTGAGCGTGCTGCTAGATGAAAGTGGATGGGCTTGGCTAGTCCATAAAGATAGACTAATTATTTGGAAGATTGGTCAATCATCAGTTGCTAAGGTAAAGTAAATGTATTTAAGCAGGTTTATAATGATGTATATGTTCAAAATAAAAATGTAGGCAAATAAACTGCCTCAAATCAGCAGCATTTTTCTGGACTCTTCTGAACTTGGAATACATTTATACTACATGCTTTCTGTAACATTTAGCCTTTATATTAATAAGGAAAGTTCCTCAGGTTCCTTTGTTCCTCAATGTTCTGTGTTTCCCTCCTAGAATGAGGCAATCTGAAAATTTTAAGAGTGTATCATATAATTGGCACATTTAGGGATGGAATGGAAACAAACTACATCATTCTACAAATAATAATTTTATATTGGATATTTGATCATAACTCTTCCAATAAGTTGATATTTGAGGTAGTAAATTTTCATTAACTTGTGCATTATAAAAGAAATTATACAAGTTTAACTATTTTTTGTTGAAAAAAAGCTTTTTTGATTCTAGTAGGTTTCCAAATAAGTATGCTTAGATTGCAACCAGCATCAGTGAGTTGGGAAAAACATTCTGCTTGTAATATTTTTTAAAAAGGGAAATAATTTAAAAAAAGTCTTGAAAAAGTCAAACAAGAAAGATGCATATTTAGTTGTTAGCATCCACTGACAACAAATAAACATTTCTCATCCAAGAAATTTCTCGTACTCCATTTATGTATTTATAGATTTATTTGTAGTGCTAGTGATACATCAAATTATTCTCTATCCATTGTTTTTGGGGGGGTTGCATATGGTTCACATGATTTAAAAAATTAAGTTTTAATGCTGCAGTTCTTTGACACTTAATACATGTTTTGTATTAACTTAAGAGTTAACCATAGAAATCCAAATCCAAACTTTTATTTTATTCAAAGCATGCAACATTATAGCTGACTAATATAAATGCAGAATACTAAATTAAAGTGTATTAATACTTTTTGTGTTACAGTGTTCTATGTGCAAAGAACTTCAGTTGCCACCCAGTGACTATATTTGGACTGCATATCTAGTAGCAGTATGCTGTCTTAATGTTTCTAGTGAAGCATCTTCTTTACAGGTTAGAAACATTTAAATACCTTTTGAGGACATCATTATACATTCAATTTATGACATTTTCATGATCCATTTGGAAATTATACTTAATTGTACAGTCAATATACCACCCAATTGTTTGATCTTTAAACATGATTTTAAATAAAAGTCTGGGAAATTTCTGTGTTCCATATAACAACCTAAATATAAAAAATAAGCTTTAATGACTGTTGATTTATTGCATTAAGTACTGTTCAAAATTCTTCCTCGTATGGTAACGTGCGTAATTGAAAACAGATAATTGTATCAATACACATTTACTGAAATCTGAGGCAATTGTTTGCAGGGCAGGAATGTTTGTCTAATATATATTCATTGAATTAAGGCAATTTGCTAATTATAAGTGCTGAAGTCACTTCGATATAATTTTAATTGTTTTAGAAGTGTTCACTACCCAGTGTCACTTGGTTGAGATGGCAGCTATGGAAATCAAATATATTTATTAAACTTAGATGCTGTCTATCTTGCTACATATAAATAAAAAATGTCAGCGATTCAGAGCACTATTTTTGAGAATTAAAATAATCATTCTGTTATGTTATTTGTGGTGCTCTAAAAACTATGTCCTAGGATGAATATTAAAACATTCTTATTCTAAGATGCAAATGAGATATTAAGGTTAAATTAAACAACTTAAGAAAAACTTCAATCCATACTAATCCTCTGCTTCAACAATCATTCTACTTTCCTTTTTTCTTTAAATTTGTCTTGTTTTTATCCTATAAAAATATTTAATAAAAACTAAAAATATTATTCCACTTCGACTGGTTAAATCACTAAATAAAAAAAGATCTATTTTTGTATCTGATCTCCTAGGAAGGCAGGGGGCATTCTAGCTAATTACTGAAATCACTTAGTTTTGCTCATTTTCATAGAGAAAAACTCAGTTGATTTATTGTCTCTGTAAAGTAGCTGTAGTTTGTAATGCATCTAAAATCTGTATTTCTACATTTAAAAAAACCATTTAGGCTCAGTGGAGGATAATATATTGTAAAATCTCTCTTGGGAGACACCACAACACAGATATAAATTTATACTGACAAGTTTATAATTCTCAGCAGACAGAAATTTATTTCTTTTTACATTATGCTACAACAGACCTAGATCTTTAGACTCTAGAGCAGGGGTAGGCAACCTTGGCTCTTTGATGACTGGTGGACTTCAACTCCCAGAATTCCTGAGCCAGCACAGCTGGCTTAGGAATTCTGGGAGTTGAAGTCCACCAGTCATCAAAGAGCCAAGGTTGCCTACCCCTGCTCTAGACTAATGTGAACACTAAATAATTAATAGAATTAACATGTATGTATATATATTTTTTTATATTTGCAAGTCCCTTGTGGTAATGGCTGCCACTCGTGAAGGAACAATACGTTACTGGCCCAGCCTTGCGCACGAAAGTTCCTATACTGAGACGAATATGGATTTCGGTGGTGCTCTTTATAATTATCTTACAGCTGTAAAGGTACATTAAGGATGCTTCGTGGCAATTTAGTAAACGCTATTTTTTCCATTATATATAAAATGAAATAGAATTATAATTTTGAAGTTGGTTTTAGCAAGTCTATTTTTAAAAATAAAGTGTTAATACAGTTTTTCCAAAAAGCTGAACTGAACTTTCTTTTAGGGCGGAAGCTTTATTTTATCGTCAGCAAGGAGTCAGTTTATCCGACTTACACCTGATAATAATGGCAAGATTTATCAACATGGTTTATCTCAAGGACAAGGCATGTTTTCTGGAATAGGTAGAAGAGTTTCTTCACTGTTTGGGATTCTGTCACCTAATAATGATGAAGAAGTAAGTTTTAAAAATAAGTAAAATTAAAGTAAAGTTTGCTTTTTTGGACTAATCCAAGTTGTATAGGTTTGTTTAAAGATGTGAGAGGTGGGAAGTGGGAAATCTTAGGAAGCAAACCTTCCATGAACAATCCTCATCCCTTCTCCCACTCCTTGAAGGCACCAGGGCAATAATAAGGGATAGTTTTTCAGATTAGGAAGTTTAAGGATGGGAATGTAACATTTTTTCTCTGAAAGACCTCTCACTTCTAATTCCAATTTATAAAGTCCAGGAGCTAAGGCTAGAATCAGAAAAAAGATGCCCACTTCTACTAGTTCTGGTGATGTCACAGTATTATCGGTTCAGAAGCTGAGTTGTGAGCCTAGTTTTTCAAATGATGTAGCAATAGCACTTAGACACATATACCACTTCATAAGTGCTTTACAGCCCTCTCTAAGTGGTTTACAGAATCCACATATTGCTCCCAACAGTCAGGGTCCTCATCTTGCTGGCTTCAGAAGGATGGAAGGTTGAGTCAACCTTGAGCCGATCAGGATCGAACTCCTGGCAGTCAGCAGAATTAGCCTACAATACTGTATTCTAACCCCTGTGCTACCACAGCTCTTACAGAAATATGGAATGCTTCACAAATTTGCGTGTCCTCTATTTCTGTTCTAGAGAGTTTAGTATTGAGGAGATTCAGATTGCGATCATTGAGCAAGGCGGTCACATGGGTGTCTTCCTTAATGACTGCAATGACTTACCAAAATTCCAGGTTCAACAGTCCACCTTCAACTTTCTGTTCTTCTCTCTTCTATGAGCTATTGGGAGGTAGACAGCTGTCAGAATATGAACTGGTCACTTGTTGGTGTTTTTGAAATCAGTCTCTTAAGTTCAGTGGTGTTATAGTTTTATTTAAATACTAGCTTTAAAAGCATCCCAACAATACTCTGATAATATTAATGTATATGAATGTCATGAATTAAACTTTGGATTTTCTCATAGTGAGCTCTTATTTAATCTAATAGAATCACATATACTTGCAGATTTCTTCAGTGGTAGCAATAATAATATTTGATGCAAGAAAGTTTATTGTGGAGAGAGTACTTCTGATTTTTGATACCATATTTTCCCAGTATTTTAATACAATTTTGATTGCTGTCTAGAATATATTGCAAGATTGATAGAATAATTTTGTGGTACTCTCATATTTGTGCTATTTTTTAATTTTATTCTTTTATAATTCTGTGCTGCATTTGTCATTTTTTTGAACTGGAGTTTAAGCTTTTCTGTTTCCTTAACTTGAATTTCCAACAGAGAACTGCAATATATTAAACACTGATATTTTATCCCTAATTTATATTTAACTCAGCTTTCTAGTGTTCTTTGGGATGAAGATGGTTCAAGATTTTATGCTGTAACCAACTCAAATCTTTATAAATGGGAAATAGAAGACAATGCAGAACGTCAGATTCTAAACTGGGATATAAACAAAGTACTTAAAGAAAATATCATGGAATCAATATGGGTAAGAAGCAATATGTGTAATATATAAAATTATATATTTGCCTTATTTCTGGCACTTTTAACAATTTATTATTTGTACAGGGATCAGAAAGCAATTATGGGGATATTAAAGAACACATTAATGTACAATATTTGGATTTGCAGCAAAATTGGTAAGTTCCTATCTAGAAAGTGAGCTACGTTACAAATTCATATATATATATATTGTAAATAGTTTGGGGTCTTTTACTAGTAGTATTAGTAATTCAGACTGTTCTAATCAAAATATTATCTCCTAATCCACACAATCAGGAAAAGATAATCAAAAAAGTAATTAAAACACATAGGAATAAAGACCGTTTATATCGTTAAGCAGGAGTGAAAAAAAATTCCAGTGTTCATGTGATATTTATTTATTTAAATTTATTTAAGCTGCTGGTGGACTTTGGGCCAGTCGTTCTTTCTCAGCCCATCCACCTCACAGGGTTGTTATGGGAAAAATAGGAGGAGGAAGAAATATTATGTATGTATAACTCACTGCCTTAAGTTATTTATAAAGTAATACAAACAGCATAAAAGAAAAATCTAAATAAAATATTTTATTTATATAGCCGCCCATCTCACATGGGACTCTAGGAGGCTTACAAAAAAACCCCACAAAATATGTAACAAAAAATAAAAAGGCATATTATCTGAGCTTCGTAAAATAACCATCGGCAAAGCCAAGAAGCAGATTCTATCTTAAATAAATAAAATGCAATTTTAAATATAGTAAACTGGGCTTATACACCGTATAAAAATCATAAGACAATGTTTTTAAAGCGAGCAAAGATCTTAATATGTATATTTGAAAAATTACTGTTTCATTACCTGATATTTCTGAACAATTTGTAATTGTGATAATTGTTTTTTCCAATGAGTAGTGATGGACTAGTTATTTTGGCTGCAGCCTGGCATCTTGGTGACAGTCCCTGCCTTGTTTACTATACTTTGATAACTGTAGAAGATAATGGTTATCCCACATCCGATAACGTGATTGTAGAAGTCACTCAATATAACCCACTTTTTCAGGTAATTAGCATTATGTTTAAATGCTTTTTTTTTTGATGCTTCTGATTTTAAGCATGCTTATAGAATATCATTTGAAGTGATTGGTTGTGAGGGTGAAAAAAACTGATTGAACTATATCCATAGAAACAAGCTATTTCACTTCCTGGGTTGTAATGTTATTTCAATAATACCTGATTTTTTAAAAAATAACATAACGAAAGATTAGTAAATATTTTAATTTACTCTGTAAAAAAAAGAAATTGATGCTACAAGTCTTTGGAAATTGAACTCTGGATAGTTCAATTTTGGAAATTGAAAATCCTGATTAGATATGTACTGATACATACTATAAAATGACTCGTGTATCAGTTTGGATTACATGTGATCTAGAAAAGGATTCATCATTAGTCTGTATTCTATACACATTAGCAAAAAGTATATATGTGTAACAATAAGATTGTAGAGCAATAAAGAATGTAAGAATGGTGTATCATTATGAGAAACTATAGGATTGTAATTTATAACCTCTTCCTTTCCCTGCATCGAGTTTGTCAATATTTTGTATATATGTCAGGCCTATCTAGAAGATAGTATTGCTGCTCTTAGTAATGCTTCATTCCTAAATATCATAGTTATTTCTTGTAATATTTAATGCTGTATTTTTCAGCCTGAAGAACCGATGTGTCATTTAATAGTCCCAGATTTTACCAGCCATTTTGCCTGTCTCTATACTGAAAATGAGGTATTTGCTTGTTCAACTGGAACAGGAAGAACCTCTTTGCCACAGGAGAAGATTATTTTCAGCGCTCAGGGTGAGAATCTTAACAAATGTAAACTGTTTAATACAAGCTAATGAAACTATTTAGTCTTTCTCCCAAACTGCAGCAAAGATTCCACTTACCATTGACTAGTGATTAAATTTGGGGGGTAAATTTATTTACAAGACCGCCTTCTGCCAGTAAATACCTCCCATCGACCAGTTCGCTCCCACAGAGAGGGCCTCCTCAGGGTGCCATCGGCTAAGCAGTGTCGGCTGGTGGCGCCCAGGGGGAGAGCCTTTTCTGTGGGGGCACCGACGATGTGGAACGAGCTCCCCCCTGAACTCCGGACGTGTCATGATCTCCGCACCTTCAGAAGAGAGTTGAAGACTCATCTCTTCAATCAAGCCAGCCTGGCCTAGATCTCCTCGGGTTTTAAATTTTTAAACAAGGCTGTTCGGGTTTTAGAATTGGGTTTTTTAACAGGTTTTTAGTAACAGCCTTGTATTTATTTAATTTAATTTTAACTATTTATTGTTTTATATGTTTTTATTGGGTTGTAAACCGCCCCGAGTCCTACGGGAGAGGGGCGGTATAGAAATTGAATAAATATAATATATAATATATATAAATATATAATATGAAATTTAAAAATAAAACGTTGCATTACTGGGTGATTCTTATGGGTGTAGATTTTTCTTTTCCTAAATATGTAACTTCCATGATTCAAAATCAAAAACAGTGGAGAGGGAGACAGCCATTTACTGCTTCTAGGCTATGAGCAAACAAGAGAAGCTTTGCCTTGTGTGGGGGCATCTTCAGAAACGTTCAGCTGCAGATGTTGATGTTTTTAGGGATTCTTGTAGAAGAAGCAGTTCTTCAGTCACTCTTAAGCCATCTAGGCCAGGGGTAGGCAACCTTGGCTCTTTTATGACTCATGGACTTCAACTCCCAGAACTCCTGAGCCAAGGTTGCCTACCCCTGATCTGGGCCTTTAAAGGTTAGTACCAGAGCTTTAAAATGTGAGTTACAATGCAAGCTTTTCAGCACAACCATCATGTGATTCCTGTATTTGCAACAGTTAGCCGTTTAGCTGCTGCATTTTGCACCAATTGCAACTTGCAGGCCGTTTTCAAAGACGGCCATGTGAATAGTACAAGTAGTCCTCATTTAATAACCCTAATTTCCATTGCTAAGGGAAGCAGTCATTAGGTGAAACATAACATAGCTGCACCAGTTGTGGTAATTGTGGTAGTCTTGTTATGGTCATTAAGTGAAGTCTCACATTTCGCCAGCCCTGCCTTTATTATTATTATTATTATTATTATTATTATTATTATTATTATTATTATTATTATTATTATTAATTTGACTTCTATGCCGCCCTATTCCGGAGAACTCAGGGCGGCTCACAACATAATAGAAATCAACATATAAAAATACATGTATATAAAACCCCTTAATTTAAAAAAAAAAACCAATCATTCAACATACACACAGACATACACTGGCTTGGGGCAAGATGTCAACTGCCCCAGGCCTGCCGGCAGAGGTGTGTTTTAAGTAATTTACGAAAGGCGGAGAGGGTGGGGGAGACACGGATCTCCGGGGGAAGTTGGTTCCAGAGGGCCGGGGCCGCAACAGAGAAGGCTCTTCCCCTAGGCCCCGCCAGGCGACACTGTCTGGCTGACGGGACCTGGAGAAGGCCGATTCTGTGGGCCCTAACCGGCCTCTGGGATTCATGGGGCAGCAGACAGTCCCGTAAGTAACCTGGTCCGATGCCATGTAGGGCTTTATAGGTCATAACCAACACTTTCACGGACTACTCATAACTGCCATTTTTTTCAATGTTGCCATAACTTCAAGTGGTTGTTAAAGGAGGACTACCTGTACATTACAGTATCAATTTGGGATGTAGATAAAGCAAGGATAAACTTTTACTAATTTAGCAAGGGTTGTATCTCCCATACTAACCATAATTCTGGAGACTTGTTCCTTGTCACAATCATTGCTTGAAAATCCAGTGACAGTTGAAGATCAAGGAGCCCTCAGATGCTGAGGCCTTGGTCTTTCAAGTACTACTTTCTACTTTTATTCGAGTAGAATAAATTGCCATCCAAAACATATTGAACCTTGGTCAAAATGAGGTTGATGATGTCTGTCCTTTTTGTTTTTCTATTTTAGGAGATAAAATTTTAGGAGCAGGTTGTTCTGCTCGGCTTCCCATTTTTTTTGTTCAAAAAAGCGGACTTGTAACTATATGTTCCAAGGAAACCACTTCTTTACTTCCTGAAGACATTGAGGATTCTTTGGCCTGTTCTGTAGCTGAAACCAATGATGAGGTAATAACCGGTTGGAATCCTGAAAGAGAAGATGGGAAAGAAGAAAAAGTGTCGCCTGGCATTTATTTCCTATTAGAATCTTTATTGTTTTTAATTGATTTTTTTTTTTTTTTGTAGTTGAACAATCCTTCAACTTACTTTTTTTCCCCTATTTTTCTCTTCTAGGGCATTGGTTTTGACGGCTCTTCTAGAATGGATATCGTAGCTCAAGAAGATAAAACTAAAATGCTAAAATCTTCCTTCTTACAGTTTTGCAGGTACTGAACAAACACTATATTAAATAATTAAATCATCAGTGGTATAAGAAGAGTTTTAATATTGCCTTTTATTTGATTTTCTGTAAACTTAAAAAGTTAATCAGGAAATTTACTGTTTATGAGTGGTGAATGAAAAAAAAAACAAGATTTATGTTCTAACTAGAAAACCCGTGACCCATTGAGTTATTGTTTCAAAAATATTTACTTACTAAATAGAGAAACAGAACAATCAAGGCCAAATATCAGTGGAAGCAGGAGCAGCTTCTGACTTCCAGCTTCATCACAGCTGACCAATCTCCAGCAGCCCATGGTGGGATCTATCTACCCAGCCTCTGGAGGGCTAGGGCAGGATCAGTCTACCAGATCTCCATCAGCCAAAGGAGGGCCAGTGTACCCAATCTCTAGAGCAGTGTTTCTCAACCTTGACAATTTTAAGGTATGAGGACTTCAACTCCCAGAATTCCACAGCCAGCAATGCTGGCTGTGGAATTCTGGGAGTTGAAGTCCACATGCCTTAAAATTGTCAAGGTTGAGAAACACTGCTCTAGAAAGGGCTAGAGTGGCGCTAGTTTATTGAACCTTTGAATGGCAGCACTAAAACAACTACAAATTTGTCAAATTTCAATCCCATGGGACTATTCCTGGATTTTGGACACATTCTGTAAATTAGCCCATTTGTAGTACCTTGACTGAAAAATTGTTGCTCTATGATACATTGTTTCACCCAGTTAAAGGTTACAGACAAAAGAGTTTTAGTAGTACATAGATTGATTGCATTCTCAAAACCTTAATGTATTACATATAAAGTAATAAAGGCAAAATTCCATTTTGGGGAGATAGCCTGCATCTGTATAGGATTTCTTAGTCTTGCTACCACCATCAAACTCTTTTCTTATTTCTTCATGCCTTTGAATGAACATGACTAAGTAGAGCATGAGGAAAGTACAGTATAGGATGACCCAATCACTTTCGTAACATTCAAAGAAACAAATGAACTTTTATTAAATAACCTAAAATGGATGGTAACTAGGTTCACTTGACATTACAAACTATCTGTAGTCTGTCAATTTTTTCCTTTCCTGTTACTACCTACATTCATAACCCTCGTTCGTCACAGGTAGAGATTTTCCTAAGATAGGACTCTTGAGCATCCTTCAGATTCCTCTTTCCACTCACACCATCCAAATTCTCTCTTCAATTTCTTTTCTTTCTTGACTATTCAGGGAGATATTCTGCCTTGTTAGGCTTTTATTGGCAACTCCAAGAGTCAATTATCACATTCTTTCCTCCTAGCCCAAGCTTAGCCTCATATAAACAAGATATGTCTGAGCATTGAGGATGACACTTTAGAGCTTTATTTTACAGAAGAATTTAATGTTATTCCATATATTTACAAGATATGTTCCATAGTCAGGGTTAAACTGCTAAGAAGCTGTTGAGGCAGGTGAGGACATATAGCTATTCCAATTCCCAGGGGCTCCCACTTGCAGAGTAGACAAAAGACAATTTGCATTTTTGTAGCAGCCCCTTGCTTTCAGTGTAGCCACTAATTTTTCCTTTCTGTAGACTTTAAAAGTTTATTTTTAAACTATTGCTATACATTTTGACTTACTTTTGGCTTAGTCATCAATTTGGAGTCTGCCTTCTACCCATCTTAAACTGAACATGGACATGTTCTAATAGGAATAGGCACCCATTCTGATCTTGATGAATAAAATGGGGAAGATCACATCACCTAGAAGTTTTCCATTCATGCAAAAATGTGTATTGTATTTGTCATTCTGAATTACATTTTGAATGTGGTCCTTATAAAGCTCTCAACAAGCGTTCTACATGTGAAAGAATTCATAAACAACAAAGATAGTTTGCACAACAGTTTCTTGTGCTTTGATAGCAATATGATATTTGGGATGTAGAATTTTCTTGTGCAGCAAATGTAAGTCCTTTAGATGACATTACCAACAATTTCAACTGAGGGCTTCAAAATATCCCATTGCTTTTCATTAATGCAGTATATAAAATGGGAAGCTCAATTAGAAAAGAGTATTATCACCATTAAGTTACCCTAGTTAATATTTCATTTTAACGATTGGCTTACAGTGCCTTTTTGTTCATTGCAGGAAGGATGTGAAGGGTGCAAATGCCACAATTGCTGAGCTTTTTCCCCAGCAAGCAGATTTAGGTCCTGATGCTGATCTTGATAGAGCCGTAACACAAGTCAGTGAAGAATTAATAGATGATTATCCTACATCTGATCCACGGTGGGCTGAATCTGTACCTGAAGGTATGGATTCTTGCATATAAAAAGCGGAACAATCCATGTTTTTGTTTATATTGGATTAAGTATACTTCAAGGGTAGCCCTTCACAAGGTGCTTTGCAATGTTATTGTGGATATTTATTTATATTTATTCGGATTTGTATGCCGCTCCTCTCCGAAGACTCGGAGCGGCTAACAACATATATATATAAACAATTGAACAAATCCGAACAACATTAAAAATACAAACCCCATACATACTCATCAATCACACCACAATCAACAATCATCCCCAGGCCTGCCGGCAGAGGTAGGTTTTTAAATTCTTTCGGAAGGCCAGGAGGGTCGGAGAAACGCGGACTTCAGGAGGTAGTTGGTTCCAGAGGGTGGGCGCCGCAACAGAGAAAGCCCTCCCCCTAGGGCCCGCCAAACGACATTGTTTCGTTGACTGGACCTGGAGGAGGCCGACCCTGTGCGCTCTCACTGGTCGTAGAGATATGCATGGAACAGCTGTTTGCTAATAGTCTGCGTCTAAATTGAAGCACATGTGATAAATATTTTGGTCTATGCATGAACTAGAATAAGGATGTTGCACGCAGAAGTGGTTTGGGATGAAAAGAAGACTAGGGCAGCCATTGAAATTAATACCAGGGAGGGGTGGAGTGCACAACTAGCAATCCCATTCTCCATGCTGTATGTCCTATGATGGCAGCCCAGCTATCCCCAATTTTCCCAGCTTCTTTAACTCTTCAGCTAGGCCAATGTTCCAGTGCAGGATATCCCACCAGCCTGCCCACTTTCTGATCTTCCTTGCATCTTTTCTTCCTTCCTTCTTTCTTTCTTTAGCTTCCACTATTATTGTCCCACCATGGTATATGCCATTGGCAGGTCTTTGTCTCTCCCACTTCATATCTTTCCTGTCCCTTCTTTCTCCTCCTTCTGGGATTGGTGCTGGAGAGTGTTGGCCACATTCTGGAATTCACTTCAGGCCACAGGACAATGCAGCAGGCTTGCCCTGCATCCCACATAAACTAAGCAGCTTATCCCTGAGCTGCCATCCATAACCGAGTGTTGTCTATATGCATCAGAAAGCTTTGAAATGTTCCTTTATGTTGAGGACCAGAATGGAAACTTCACAGGCAAAAAATAAGAGTATTGGGAAGAAAAAGAAATGTTTTCTTCCTACGTCAGTTATGTACATACGGTCACATTCTGTGGAAGGTTTTATATTTCTTTTTCTCATTTTGAATCTACAGCAGAGAATACTGAGTACTAGAATTTTAGGTAGCCTCTTTTATTTTTGCCTTGGATGATTGGGAATTCCTGTTGTATTGCAGAAGATGCCAAGGAATTCTTCTACAACACTATTCTCCCACTGGGACCGTTTTGGTGTATTTTAAGTATAAATCCAAAAGTATATAGCCAATCCTGTTTATTTATTTTTGTCTGAAATGAATGTAGAGTGCCTTGTGAAGCATGACCAACATTCTCTTGTACCTGTTCGAGAGGGAGGGATGAAGGAAAGGACATTGGGAAGGTACAAGGACGAGCCATGTAGGGGAAAGGGAGGGAAAGTATTGGGAAGATTGCTGGCAGGATATGTTATGGGGGAATGCTGGTGGCTAGCGAAGTAAGGAAGGTGTTGGGAAATTTGGGAGCGAGCAGGCCTATAGATATGCCATAGTGAGGAAAGAAGATGATAGCACATATCTGGGTTGCTTACTCACCCTGTACATATTTTTGTATCTTCTAAATCATCCAAATGTACCTAGCTTATTTTCGGCCAATGATCCAATGAGTCTAATGAAATTTCTAAAACTTGATGGTTTGTTCCACGTTCAAAACTGTAGTTGTTCAGTTGCATACTCACCCTGACCAAACATGTATTTTTCAGACATAATACGTGATGGGAAGAAATAGGCAAAGACCTCTAAAATAGAGCTAGACTCAGAAAATCTGCATGCTATGAATTCCTCTATTTAAAAAAATTGTTTTATCATCCAATATAGTTTGAGCATGAATACAGTATATTCAAAATGACAGATTTTTTTCAACTTCCTGGAGTAGACATCTTTATTGATCTTGATATGAAACTGCAGCTGAGCTTAATCCAAAGGAAAGAAATGTGGTGTTGTTAGATTCCCTTTATATAATACTGGTAAAAACATGCAAACTCCAATAGGGCAGGTATGTGAAACTCACGACGTCATGTGACGTCGCACAATGTATCACGACTTTTTCCCCATTGCCGGCAATGGGATGGGCACGGTATTGGCGTGACGCATCTGGCCCGCGGGCTGGCAGTTTGACATGCCTGCAATAGGGATAAATAGTTTTGGGAGGAAAAAAATGTGTACATCAAATATTTATGTTAACTGCAAAGTAAAATTACATTTTCAAAGTTTAACTGTTCTTGATCATGTTTTTGTCCAGATGCAGCAAATTTTACCAACTCATCCATCATTATTCTTCACCAGCTGGATAATAAATCACAAGCACATTCTATGTACATTGATTTTCTTCGCCAAGTAAGTTCCTAATGCTATTCGATAAAAATATGGATAACAGTGTGGCATACATTATTTTTATTTACAGTTATCTCTCTCTAAGGTTGATCTCTTTGGACGACTGGATTGTGTTCAAGTAAGAGGCATGCCAATGGCAACTCGATTACTACTTCGCGAACATGCAGAAAAATTAGCAGCAGCTATTGTTCTCAAGAATTATCATTACAGATTGCCAGATCTCGTGACTTCTGCAATACAGATTGCTTTGAACAAAAGGGAAGATGACATTCCTTCAGGTCTAACACCTGCTGATGTTTTTTTCAGAGAGGTAAGAATTATTTGGTATCTAGAAATACATGATTTTCTGCATGAATAGACCTCAAATATATGAGGAGTCTAAAAGCATCTTAGTTATAATCCTAATGGCTTGGAACAAAGACAAAAAGTTAATAGAAGGCAGTCATGCCTTGATAATGAAAATTGAATGCGGAGATAAAATATGCTACATCTGCAAGACTGCCTACTCCGGTGTGATTTAAAAAAAAAATACAACCCAATATCTTCAATAAATGGAGTACCAGTGTGACACTCTTTTGTTTTTCAGGTTTCTCAAGTAGACACTATTTTTGAATGCTTACTGGAAAAGGAAAAACAAGTCTTGAAGGATACGTCAGTTCAGTCTGAGGAATGGGGTGAAATAGTTGTTGATGTAAACAATATCATAAAGGTATGATATCTGTGTTAATAATTGTGACAGAAATCTGCAAAGTTGATTATAACTAATGTTACATAAGCAGATTTCTACCCATCAGTGTGACTTAACATTTTTTTACATCTCTCTGTAGTTCTGTACATACGTTCTGAAGGACTCTATGTTTCTATGGAGCACATTTATGAAATTTCAGGATAGTAAAGTGGAGTGAAGTTGGGGGGGCTCTCACCAGTAGCATCCTGGTGACCACTTGTTTATATTACCCAGAAATCAAGCACATTTTAGATTTACTAAAATCAGAAAAAATATTTTAGATCTTGTGATTTGAGTAGAACAGCGGTTCTCAACCTATGGGTCATGACCCCATTTGGGGTCGAATGACCGTTTCGCCGGGGTCGCCAGACACCGCGGTCCGCCATTTATTTTGTTTGTTTGTTTTTGTCGCATGCGCAGTTCGGGCCATTGCGGTCCGCCATTTTGTGTGGTTTTTTTTGTCATGCGTGCGCCGCGCATGCGCGGATCGGCCCATCGCACGCGCGCTGTGCATCTGCGGATCGGGCCGTCGCGGTCCGCCATTTTGTTTTTTCTCGTCGCGCGCCGCGCATGCGCGCATCGGCCCATCGCGTGCCACGCATGCGGCCCGTCGCGTGCGCGCCGCGCATGCACGGATTGGCCCATCCGCGCGCATGCGCAGATCGGGCCGTCGCGGTCCGCCATTTTGTGTTTTTTTCCCGTCGCGCACCGCGCATGTGCGGATTGGCCCATCGCGCGCGGGTCGCGGTCGCGCCGCGCATGGGCGGCACAAGTGGGGTCTCAACCTGAAAAAGGTTGAGAACCACTGGAGTAGAACAAGTAACTGTATGATGAAATTTCTTGAACTGACATTGGAGGAATTTTAAACTGCTTAATCCACTATTGAATTTAAATGTGGTTAAATAATTAAAAGCAGGAATTTGATCAGTCCATTAAAAGTCAATTAAACTGTGATTTGCTTTTTTTTGTTTGTTTGTTATACAGGTATATCATAAAAGTCATAGTATTAGTTCAAAGAGCAATGTATTTTACACACCAAGCATCTTGATGAAGAGAATACATAGTTTCTACCAGAAACCTTGCAATCATATGATGTGCCTGAAGATAATTTCATAGTTGGAAACTGTCACCAAGTATCTCCTATGTCAAGTTTCCAAATTGTTTAATTTGTGGGTAATTAAACGTAATGATTGGACCAAATGATTTTGGGCCAAAGATGATATGAACACAAATCTTTAATTTTTTCCCCCTAAACTATCTGATTTTATTTACACACACACACACACACACACACACACTATTCATTTTAAAAACCTGGCATATTCCATAAAATAATTTTGACAAGATTTATTTTCTTTCCGGTTTTTTGTGAAGGATATGCTAAAAGCTGCTATCCAAGATCGCCAATCAAAAATTCCTTTATATAAAATAAGAGATCCTACTAAAGTTGAACCTGAGAATGTACCTTGGACAGGTGAGAAAAATTAAAATGACATTTGTGATGTTCGGCTGCTAGTTTATAATGTGGTATTATCAGTCTTACACATACCTGGTGGTATATTAACCTTTTAACAATTCCCGCCATTTTGTGTATTTAATCTGATAGAGGGAGTGGGAGCTGTGTGTTTCTGATACCTGTGATAGTTTTCCTATGGATAAAACTAACCGTTTATAAAAAATGTGAATTGTTTTCATTTCTTAATTCTACCTCCTGAAGTTTAAGGTTGACATATTAATTTACGTAGCAGCAGTCTGATTCATGAGTTCGGAGTAATACAGTTATTCATATACTCTAACTTAAGCACTTATTTGGTGGAGCAAAGGTATACTATGATGCTAATATTTGTACTATGATGCAGTTATTTGTACAAGAAACCTAAGGGAAGAAGCCTAGAAGAGCCAATTTGGTCTAGTGGTCAGGATAGAAACCAGAAGATGGTGAATTCTAGTCCTACCTTAGGCCTGAGAACCAGATGGGTGACCTTGAGTCAATCACTCTCTCAGCCTAACCCACCTCACAGGATAGTTGCTGTGGGGAAAAGAAGAAGAGGAAGGAGTATTATGTTTACTGCCTTCAGTTACTTACAAAGTAATAAAGGTGGGATAAAAATCTAAATAAACCTTGTTTGAATGGGTACAGGAGCATAAGTAGATCATTTTGAGCTCTAGAAATTTTTCTTTTCTTTTATGAGTACAGCTTTTTCTTGTTATTTTATGCCCATTCTTCTTCTTCTTGCTGGAAAATCTGTCTGTTGTTCTACTGAAAAATGCTGCTTTGCTTTACAAGCAATGAATTAATTCAAGTATTTATTTCCATTTTACTTGCAACTTATCTATGTACGTCGATGGTAAAGTTTCAACTAGCAGAAATGTCAATAAAATGTTTTTGTGGTCTTCTCAAGCATCTGTCGGTGTGCGAACAACAATAGTGCAGCAACATGAAATCATTCTGAAGAAGGTTTATCCACAAGCTAATAGTAAGCTTCGTAGCACAGTGACAGAACAGCTGGTGGCACTGCTGGATTGCTTTCTGGATGGCTATGTTTCGCAGCTTAAATCTGTGGATCGGCCTGAGCATCAGGAACGTTATAACAGTCTGCTTGTAGAATACGAACAGAAAAGAACGGAATTATTGTTACCATTACGTAAGTGCTGATGTTTTTGTACAAGCTGATGTTTAAATCCCTAATAATAGTTTGCAATATGAAATAAAAAATGGTAAGGCATAAAAAGACAGAGTGATAAGAAGAGCAGAATCTCTTTAGGTTTATAGTGCCGTATGAAAATCTGGCATAGGAAACTAAAGCAAATACTCTTTTCGGTATTGTATGTTTATTCTAAAGTTGAAGTTGTTTTTTTCTTTAAAAAAAGAGAATGGGCAAAAATATTTACGAGAATTATTATCTTTATAATTTTGCATTCAGTCACAATTATCAGATGGTCTAATTTTTTAGTTAGGGCAGAGGAGCATAACTTTTTTCAGATAGATGGTTATTTACAGTGATATATCAGGAACTGCTTTATGCAAAATAGGCAAAAACTGCATTTGATTTGATTTAAATTTAATCAGATGTAACTTTATGAAGCCCAGCAGATGGCAGTATGTATTTGACTTTGGCCTATCTCAAAAAGCTATGCAGCCTAAGATCTGCTTATCATTTAAATTTGAATATTTATTAATTACCCACTTTGCTTATTGTCAATCTTTGTATATGGATAGAATATTATAATAATAGCAATCTTGGCTTTTTCATGTTTTATTTTGATTCAGGTTCAGTATTTTGAGACTGGTTACAGTTTTAGTTGTTAGTATGCTTATACAACTGCCAGAATCATACTATATTAAAAGATCAACCATATAAATTTGTTAAATAAGTAAAGAGAGATAAAAGCCAAAACTGGCTATAGAAAGAAAAGATGCTATCTGTCTGCTTCGAGGCAATGTAACGTCCACATATCTGATAGATGCTTCATGCATAAACTGTATTATGAAGAAAATCTTTTTTTTAATTTGACAATTAATACTGTCTTATCTACAAGTGATTGCAGGATAGACATGTATGATCTGTTGTGTTTTGTGTTTTTGTTGATTTTTGCGCAGTTGTTCTCAAACAATATCAGCAAGCTGCTGCTCTTGCAGAGAAATATTGTGACTTTGATATTTTGGTACAGCTATGTGAACAGACTGATAACCAAAGCAGATTACAACGCTATATGACCCAGTTTGCTGATCAGGTGAGGTATTAAAATTTTACCATAGTGAAGTTTTGTCATTTAAGTCAGTGGTATCTTGTTAGGAGCTAAGCTGTAAAGATCTATACTCCTGTTTCATAAGAAGACCATACTTTGCAAAGCCCCCACCCTCTCCGCCTTTCGTAAATTACTTAAAACACACCTCTGCCGGCAGGCTTGGGGCAGTTAACATCTTGCCCCTAGCCAGTGTATGTCTGTGTGTATATTGAATGATTGGTTTTCTTTTAAATTAGGGGTTTTTTATATATATGTATTTTTAACTGTTGATTTCTATTATTTATTTATTATTTAAACTTCTATGCCGCCTTTCTCCTAAGACCCAGGGCGGCTTACAATAACAATACAATAAAATATGTTTATGTTGTGAGCTGCCCTGAGTTCTCCGGAATAGGGCGGCATAGAAGTCAAATTAATAAAATAATAATAAATAATAATAAAATATGTAATTTTTATTTTTTAGAATTTTTCAGATTTTCTGTTTCGTTGGTATTTGGAAAAAGGAAAAAGAGGAAAACTGTTGTCACAGCCAGTCGCTCAGCATGGCCAGTTGGCTAGCTTCCTACAAGCTCATGAACATCTCAGCTGGCTACATGACATCAATAGTAATGACATGGATAAGGTATGCTTTAAAATAATACAAGCTTCTTACGTTTCCCTTAGTCAAGGGAATGCATACAATGTACACCCTTCTTCCCTCTGTCTTGATCCACTTGCAAAACATATAGAAATTGGTAATATAAGGAACAAGTGGTAACCTTTGTGTAATCATGCAAAGCTTTTGGTTGGTTATTTTCATTTTTTTAAAATGATGTTTCTGTAAATTGGGGTGTGGGGGGGGAGGTTGCATTTAGGTGGAGAAAGTTTCTTTCATGAGGAAAAAAAAAAAAAGTCCAGAGCTCTGCTTGTGTAGATTCACTGGATCTTTACGTAGAGCTTCGATTTTTACAATATTCTTTGTTGCCAAAAATTTATTATAAATCAGATCACCAAAATTCAGTTCAAAACTTTTCTTCAGTAATAGTACCATGGTGTAGAAGAAGTTTTGGTTTGAATTATATAACTCAAATGATAACCCAAAAGTAATAAATAAGTATTCCAAACAAAAGTATTTAACAGAGCACTTTTATACAACTATTTTTCCCTTGAGTTTACTTGGTTAACTTGTTTTAACTACTAAATCAAACTGGCTCTCTTTTAGTGTGTTCTTCATTCTTATTATGAAACTGGTATTTTAAATATTATGATGTCTCTTCTCATTTGTGCAGAAGTTTAGTATGTCAATAATATATTTTATAGTAGTTCTTGTCTTGATGGTTTTTCCATTTTCAGTGACTATTTTAATTTTAAAAATCCTTATATTCTTATCCTTACTTTTTTTTACATTGTACCCAAATAATTACAGGACAGGATGAGGATTTTCCTCATGATCTCAGAATTTGAATATATAGTTATGTACTAGTAATTTCAAGTACAACTGGTTTGGGAAATCTGTATCAATATTTTTAAATAACTTTGCAATTTAGGTCTCTGTATCTATAAACATTCTTGAACCAGAGATGAGCACTGGCCCCTAAAGTCGGACACAACTGGACAGTGGAAATCTTTCTCTTTACCTTTTTTGTTCTTCCATGACTTTACGTTTTCAAAGCTTTATCTAATTGGAACTATTTTGGTCACGTTTAGGCTTACAGAACACTCCAGAATTTAGCAAATACAGAAACAAGATACTTTGCGA
The DNA here is from genome assembly GCA_034064705.1 of Bothrops alternatus. Taxonomy (NCBI): domain Eukaryota; kingdom Metazoa; phylum Chordata; class Lepidosauria; order Squamata; family Viperidae; genus Bothrops; species Bothrops alternatus. Next base: position 16,698,702 of record JARGCV010000023.1, read on the forward strand.
AGAAGAAAACTCTTCTTGGATTAAGTAAACTATCTGTGCTCGCTTCCGATATCTCTGCTGTGATGCTTAATGAGAAAATTGAAGGTATTTTTTAAGCTAAACTTTAAAACTATGCCACACTTACACAGAGAAACCCTTTATGCTGGTCCTCATTGAAATGGTTCTGTTGCCACTATCGTCAGTAATGATCCTTTCTTCTTCCATATACGCAAGAAATTGTTGAACAAGAATGTTTTTTACTACATCAAGAAACCCTTCCTGAACAGTTGTTGGCAGAGAAAAAGATGACTCTCAATGAAATGCCGGTTTTAAGTGCCCCACAGCTCATTGAGGTATTTACTGTATTTTTAATTAAGGGGATTTTTGTATCTATCCAAAGGGAATTCCATTTTTTGAAAGAAAGCATCAACATTAACCCATGTTAACATTGTAATATATTTTTCTAAAGAATTATATATTATTTTAAAATGCTGAGAACTGAAATCCATTTAAAAAGAATTTGTGTTGAAGCTAGTATGAAACTTGCTCTGAAATTTTGACTTCAAAGCGCAAACAGTAATGTATCAGTGTCTTATGTATAGTGCATGATGAACAGTATCATTGACTTGAATATTGTACACTTGTTTGGAAATTGGCCATGCCAGGTTGTCACTTACTTACTTGCAGTTGTGTCTGCTTGCCTTGTATCAAAGCAGTTCAGCTTAGTAAGGTTCCACTATGTCTTAAATATGAAAACCTCAAATTTTCATTAGTCAGAATGACCCATAAGTTGTGTAGCTGCAGTACTTTTTAACAGCACGTTCATAAAACCATCAATGTATTTAGAGTTTTATTAGGATTTACATAATAATTTGGTTTAGTTTAGTGGGTTTTCTTGTGTTTTACCCTGTATTCACTCTGGGAAGGTGGGGTGGGGGGTGGGGTGGGGGGTGTCATAATGTACTCACCTGCAATATTGGTATTACATATAGAATGATATATATTTTTTTTTATAAAAGAGGGGTTGCTCGGGCAGTACCTCGGAACCACATCTGGAGGGGTCGGAGATTGAGGAGTAAAGGATTGGAGGGAAGTAGGGGGGTTGTAGGAGAGGGTGGAGAGAGAGGAGGGAAGAGGGTGGGGGGATAGAAGTAGGAGGTAGGGAGGAAGGAGAGGGGGATGTGGTGGAGAGGGTGCTGCCGAGCAATACCCATAATTATTTTAATTATCTCATGTAAGTTTTTATGCTTTGTTTTGTGTTGGAAAAAGTTCCTAACGATTGTGCTCAGTTGAGTTGTATTTAATTTGATGTTTGTTGTTTATATTTATAATTATAAAACTAATAAAATATTTTTTAAAAAAAAATGTATTTAGAGTAATAACCCAAGACTGTATGAACATTTGAATGTTTTTTTCCCCATCACATGCACATGCACACAAAAACTTGGTGCTGTCTATAGCGTGTGATTCAAAATATAAAGCATCTTGTGGGTGGATAAATCTTAATTGTTACTCTCCAGGTTTATCACAAATAATTCTGTGTCGCTACTACTTCCACAGTATTATGTATAATATCTTCAAGTTATCCAAAATTGCAAGTAATTTTATAATTGCAAGTTACAAGAGAAGAAAACTGTTTTATCAGTATCGTTAAATGATGATTTGAAGATTCAAGTACAGATAGTCCTCGAATTACGGCCACAATTGAGCCCAAAATTTCTGTTGTTAAGTGAGAGATTTATTAATTTTATGAGCTTTCTTGCCACAGTTGATAAGTGAAACACTGCAGTTGATTAGGTAGTAACAGGGTTGTTAAGTGAATCTGGCTTCCCCATTGACTTTGCTTGTCAGAAGGTCACAAAAGTTGACCACAGGACACTACAACCATCAGAAATATGAGTCAGTAGCCAAGTGTCCGAGTTTTGATCACATGACCCTGGAGTTTCTGCAAAAGTTGTTAAGTGTGAAAACAGTCATAAATCACTTTTTTCAGTGTTGTTGTAATTTCAAGCGGTCACTAAATGAACTGTTGTAAGTCAAGGACTATCTATACTGGCAATTTTTCTGAGATAGATAGTTGTGCTTTTCTGTGTTTGTTCCATTCACTTACGTGCAAACAATTGATGATTTAATTGAACTGGAGTGTCGTGTTAATATTTTATAAGACTCATAACCAGGTGCCCCGATTTACCATGGTGAAATAGGCATCCATGTGAATTGAATAAGTTATCATTTATCAATCTTACACCCAATGGCTGTAACATGGAAAGTATATCTAAAGCAGTGGTTCTCAACCTTTTTAATGCCACGACCCCCAACCAGTCGTAAGTCGAGGACTTCCCAACCGGTCGTAAGTCAAGGACTTTCCCTGCCCGGGAGCGCCACGCATGCGTGGTGCCGCCCCCTGCCCCGGCCGAGGCGGTAGCTGGCAAGGGGTAGCGACAGCGCAGGGCGACCACCGGCTGGGCCACCAGCTGGCCCAGCCCAAGGGAGGTAAGGCACCCGCTGGGCCCCAAGCACGCCAGCAACCCTCCCTGCGCCCACTGGCCTCCCACCTCCCACCCCTGGCCCTCTTTTACTTACATTTTTAGTAGTTGCTCAGCAGGGAGGGGTGGAAACTTCTACACAGCTCGCCTTCGCTGCAGACAACTTGCAGCACCGTTTGCAGACTGGGACTTTTGGTGGGCTCAGCAGGGCAGAGGCAGCCTGGACAATTCCTATTGGCTTTTGAAAGCCAATAGAATTAGACTCTATTCAAGAGAGTCTATTCTATTGGCTTTCAAAAGCCAATAGAATAAGAGGGAGTAGCACAGCTAAGGAAAAGGGGGGGAAATGGCGGACTGCGTTGTTTGGCGACCCCCGTGAAATGGTCGTTCGACCCCAAATGGGGTTGCGACCCACAGGTTGAGAACCGCTGATCTAAAGGTTTATCCTGTGGAATTGAGGCATATTTCAGTGAAAAGTAGTTAAAATACAGGGAGATTCCCCCCTCCCACAGCAAGTTCTAATTTTTGTGTTCATTCTTTCAAACAACAGCTATACATATGTGATGAGAACAGGAAAGCTAATGAGTATGACTTCAAGAAGGCACTGGATCTGCTGGAATATATTGATCAGGTATGAAATTTAATGAGAGTTTGTTGTGTGATACTGATTTTCAGTGAATGTGTATACACAATTATGCAAATTCTTTATGACAGCTGATAGAATACCACTAAGTGTTATTCTAAGGATTCAGCTTGGGAAGGTATTGTTAGTAGTAGTATTAGCATTATTCCCAACTTTATGAATTTCTGTTCCAGCCATTTAGTCTTCGGAGAGGAGCGGCATACAAATCCGAATAAAATAAATAAAATAAAATAAAGTATTTGAGACAGTTCTTCTTTGTAAAGTTTCCACAATGGTTTACAGAGATATTTTTAAAAATACAAAATAAACTTTTGTAAAATAATGATGATAAAAGATTAAGAAAGATTAACGTAAAAGATGCTGAACACACCGATTTAGGATATGACTTATTCCGGAGGGTAAATTATTTCACAGGATAGTTGCCATCTCATTAAAGATATATTTGATGACTGTACTGGCTCTAAACATATTGTCTCTATTTGCCTCAATACATATGCATATTTTATTCACAAACACTGATAAAAATAGGCATTGTCCATAGAGAAAAAAAAATAGAATGCAATCTTTCCTCTGCATAAGGAACTCTTTTTTCACTGCTCAACTCAGGAAGATGACATTGTTTTTTCATGTGTTAGACTTATATTCCACCTTTTCTTCACATGTTCAAATTAGCCCTCCTACAATTTTTCTTTACAACAACTTCCTTTGAGGTAGATTGGATTAACCCAAGAGTGACCTCAAATCACCAGTTTTGCTACTGGGGCTAAGGTAGACTAGAATCAGAGAGTGTTGTGTCTTGATCTGACACTTAATCAGCACATCATGCTCTCTCAGTGATGTGCCAGAAAAGAGGCTTAATCTCATGTGATAAACACATACATACATAGCTACTCAAGTAATCAAACAGTGCAATGTACAGACAAGTTCTGCAGAACCATATGGAGAATCAGGATGCCTTATCCTGCCTGTATGTGAGAGGATGTAGTGTAAATGGCCATTGCTGAATTAACTGTATGAAGCATGGCAAGGGATAGTATTGCATTTCACCCACAACCTAAAGTCAAGAATTTAATCAAGTCTGTTCATCTCTGAGCAAAAAGTCTTTTCTTAAAATCCAACTTTTCTTTACCATTCTGGTTCCTGCAGAACACTAAGAGTAGCTACATATTGCACAAGCTTCTGTGCTCCCAGTCTCTGACTAACCTGCCATTTCACTGTCTACCTGCCATATTATTCAGATTTATAAAGATAGCATTGCCCCTACCCTGGGTGACACCCATAACGCTGTTGTGTAGCCTATCCCTTGCTTTTCTTATATTGCTTCATAGTTTCTTAAGCCTACAATTTTCTGAAATACATTCTTTAAAAAACATCATTATTTTGTTACCTTGTTTCGCTAGCATAAGTATTCAGCCAAATATGGTTATAATATATAATTTCCTTCCTGAAATTAAAAATGCAATTTAACATTATTTCTTTTTTTTTAAATCAAGGCCGAGCAAGTGGACATAAATTATCTTAAACTTAAAATACTTTGTAAAGCTCTCCTCAGAGATGGGTAGGTAAAAGCAGTTTTAATGTGTTTAATGTATTTGTTTACAATATTTGTATACATGATACGGGCAAAACAGTTCCTAGAGTAGCTTCCACAAAATCAATAGCAAATGCAATAATCTTTGTTTTCTGGTCTTCATTTTCAAAAGATTTGACAAGGGATGAGGAGCAATGGAAAACAGATAGATTTAGACATCAGTTCTTACACGTATAATACAAAAGGCTGAATGCAAGCAGTTCCTGAAAGGATGGAGACAAATTAGGTTAAGTCTTCCAGAAGAATTCACGAATTGGCTCTGCTTTCCATCTCTCCTTTCACTTTTGAGGGCATAATTGATTTCAGTTAATACTTTTTTGGAGTAGCCTTCCAATCTCTTCCAGTTTCCAATATCAAACTGAATACTTAGGTAGAACATTCCAAAATCAGGGCACCACTGTCAAGAAGAGCTTTCCTTTATGGAAAGGGCAAGTTGATAGAATACTAGATGTTATTTGGCCAAGTGAAAGGCTATGCAAGGTTATATGTTTGATAATCCTTAATTAAACTATTGGAAGGGCTAGAATTATCTCATTAGAAACTGGGGATTCACTAAAAGTGTAGCAGTTTCAGTGAAGGTATGCCTAGCTTCTCAACCTAGCTCTTAACCATTATACCATTGTGTCCTTTGTATACAGTCTTTGTACATTCATACAGCTAAATGTTTACTTAAAATTTGCCTTTCTATTTGAAGATCCATCATTCCAGATAATAAAATCTGCTCCCTTCCCCTTCTGAAAAGCTACTCACTTTTCTGAACTACTCATGTTTAGTTTCCAAGTTTTGAAGGAATAGTTGAATTAATGATAAAAAAGACTCAGCACCATGCTTCAGACTGGATAAAAAGCAGTAACAGTGACTCCCCTCAAAATTTTGAGGGGTTGTGTAAAATATGTATTCCAAACAAATATATTGTCAGAATTCCATGGATATGGTTCAGGAACAATTTGGGGAGGTTGTTTAACGAATCCTTTCATTCATTAGAACTTATTTTAAATAAATTCATATTTATGTCCAGACTTAATCTCTAAACGTGTTAGGTATTGCTGCTCAATTAGATGCCACCATTTCTGTTTATTCAGTTGTTGATCTTTTAAAATAAATAGATATACGAAATTATCCTTATTGAGATGTCCTCCTCATTATCAAGGCATCTTCAAATTTCTGAATCAGATACCTCAAACTACCTGCCCTATAGGGATGTGTGTAAATTTTTAATCCCGCTCTACTCTATAACTATATATGGCAATATAATTGTTGGATAGTACCCAAGGCTTGTGGGAAACACACAGTGATTTCCTAACAAGGTAATGGTTTTTTGTTCCTCATTCATTCTGTTCACTATTTCACTTTCAGGAGAAGTAAATAGCTATGTAAGAGGATATTATGGAAGAATGTGTTTCCCTTTGCCCAGAATTTCTGGTTTAATGCAGATTAAAGTCAGCCACATAAACATTATAATAAATGAATTAACAAGAAAAAAAACTTTTTTAAAAAAATGCATTAAAATATATGACTGAAGTAGAGGCCTGTTTCTTACTAGAGACTTTAATTGATTCTGGATTCAAATTCAGAATTTCAGCATCCTCTTGCTTTAGCATCCAGCAAAGCTACTTCCTCACAGGGAAAGTCTAGGGCAATAGGACCAGTTAAACTGTCAATGACAGAATGTACACTTGGAGCATGGACTAAACTTCCTAGTCACAATAGTATAATGCTGCAACATAGACATATTAAATAATTTGGCATTAAAAAGCTGATTATTTCAATTGTAGATCAATGATGATAATGATGATGATGATGAAGAAGAAAAGAGTACTGCTTTTTTTCCCTGCCAACTCTATATTAGAGAGGCCAGTCCTGTTCTAACTTTTCCATCCATACGTTTCGCTAAGTCATTATTTCTAATGAAATATATGAATGGTGAATTCATGTTGCCTAAGTAGTTTTCCACCTGCCTTTCCCTGTACTTTGCAGTCTGCTCCAGCCTTCTGTACAAATTGGGAGGAGGCTTCACTAAGGCTAAGAAAACTCTGTTTCCTGATTAATACTTCTGGTAGAAGAATCTAGTTGCATAGCTCCAAATCTTTTTAAAAATCTATCCATAACTTTTTTCCTGAAATTATTAAATTTAATCTTTTTATATTTTAATACTGCATTGAAAAACAGAAATGTAATGCTTGCTGAAATTTGAAGAAAATAATAAAGGATGCAAATGAAAATGAGAAATATAAACATAGGAAAAAACAGTTCAGTGGAAATTTAGATTAATACATTGCATGTTATTAGTCTTTAAAATATATTTGTTTGGATTCTTTTACATTTTGACATTACAGCTGGTCCAGTTCAGAAGGCAAAGATGATCCAATTGAAGCATCTAAAGACAGTATATTTGTGAAAATACTACAAAAGCTGATAAAAGAAGGTATATTTTGTTGAAATATATTCAGAAACATAATTTCAATCTCCTGCTTAAACATTGTCATGCAGATATTAGTTATATATGAAAGTTATAGAATATGACAGCCATGAATTTAGTACAGTATATCGCTGGCCAAATTAAAGGCAACAGAAATGAGATACATAGCTTTAATATGCAATGTAACTATAATGTTGAGGGAAAAATCATTATTCCTGTTTAATTAAGTTATGCTGAAATTAAGTATAGCGTTCCATATTGCCCAAACATCTATAATATCTGACAGCTATTTCTATTGTAGGAGTTCAACTTGGCGAATATCTGCCTGATGTGAAAGATTTGATGCAGTCAGATGAACTTGGACATTTAAAGTACAATCCTTACTTTGAATTTGTTCTGAAAGCAAATTATGAATTGTATGTTAGAGATCAGGCATGAGAAATTTTAAATGTCAGTAAGCCAGCTTCTTTTTTATATTGTGCATTGTTTTGGCAATAAAGTCTCAATTCTAACCAATAACATGTCTAATTCATTTAATAATGATTAAAAACTGAAGCCCAATCAAAAAAGGTTATGTTCTCACTATACAAAAAAGAAAGTTGAACAAAACATTAAAAATTCTATAAACAATAAGTTTATAACAAATTCTATAAACAGTATGTTTCTAAACAATAATCCAACTTCTTACTTGTGCTGAATATAACTGTTCATGCAATGTGAGAAATGTTGACTTTTCATCTTATAATATACACTTAAATTCTTAAATATATAAATGACTGAATTCAAGTGCTCACCATGTAATGAAGTTCTATTACAATCTAAGTAATGACACGAAGGCTAGAAAGTTGTTCTGCAAGTGCTTCTCCTGGAAATGTCTCTTCTCTACTTGATATTAGCTTGGTTTTGGTAGCTTACAATCTACAACATTTTACCATGCTAATGCATGAAGAACAGAGGGAGTAATATAAATCAACTTAGTTCTTTAATCTGACAAATATCACGGAATTGTCCCTACAGCCTGCTCATTATGTACAGAGTAACTGCAAAACCAATTTGCATCGACTTACTTTTTTATGTCTTGGCTAAATGCCTCTAGAATTTGATCCAACAGCTGAGAAGGTCATAAGTTAAATCAGTTGAGGAGAATCCTATGTCCAGTTTTAAAAGTATAGCTATCATTCCATGGCTTCCTTTCTTGCTGTCCTAATAGAGCTCTAAGAATGGAAGACCTGAATACATGTGGAAGAATATACTTACCTCGAAGTGTTCAAACCAATGTAGATAATGTACAATATATTATCCCTACTGGAAGATTAAACAGAATGTCCAAAGTATGTTGGGATTTTCAAAATATGCGATTGCAAAAGAAACATGCAACCTCAAGTTATTAATACAAAGTTAAACCATTGAAACCTATTTAACGAAATAAAGCTGACAAAAGATCAAATTTTTATTCTGCTTTCTCAATTAAAAAGCAGTGGAAAGTGCTCTGGTCTGATTAAAGTCCACCTGGAGCTTTTCATTTCAGTCCAAACTATAATCTGTTTTGATATATAAAGTGCTATGTAATCTGAATTTTCTGGAAACTCTCGACGTTAACATTTCCCAAAAGATAAAACAGGAAGAGGAATGGGGGTGATGTATTTATAGAATGTATTTGTGATGATGTATTTTTAAGAAGAGACTGGACAGCCATTTGTCTGAAATGGTATAGGGTTTCCTACCTGAGCAGAGGGTTCGACTAGATAACCTCCAAGGTCCCTTCCAACATTGTTATTAATGCAGAACTGAACTCTAGGAAATTATTTCACTTAATGAGTAGCCTCTAGAGTGATAGAGATACAGGTATACTGTATGTACAGATGTCTACAACTGGCAATTTCATTCCAAAATAGTCTTATTTTTATACTTAAAAATTATATATTAAATTGCATAGTTGTCACATATTTCTAATATTAAACAATGGAGTGTATTGAACTGGGGATTAGTATTAGATGTTAAATTGATCACACAATATAAATGGAATTATTCATTTATTTATTAAATTTGTATGTCATCCATTTCACCGTTGAGTGACTCTGAATAATGAAGTTTTAATTTATACATTCCTCTATACATATGGTTGACACTCGTTCTATTTTGTGTTGGTATATCTGTATGCATTGGAATTCAGTGTTTTCAGCCACATACTATATTTCTCAGTTCAAGTTAAGCCTCTCTGTCTACTAAAAGAACTACAAAGTACAGAAATGAGTAGCCAATTTTCTTCCTGAAAAATGGCTGAAAATCATCTGAATCAGATGATCTTATATATAAAAAAAATACAAATGTGTTTTGGTTTCAGTAGATGTATTTATTTTGTTGGAAGCACTGGATTGGTTTAATGGGAAAAAAATGGGTCAATTGAATGCATTCATGGAATATCTTGCAATAATTGCTGTCAATTCCTTTCATTGGAAAGTTGTTGCCGCACATGATTGTTAGGAAAAACAGGAGGAATCAGTACTATTAAGCATCACATTAAGTTCCCAAATAAAAGATGGCATATAAATAAATAAAATATATGCATATTAATTCCTCAGCAGTTATTTAAACTTACAAAAGAGGCAGCATTTGTAACAAATCACAGTGTGTTGTTAACACTTCTGTCACTATTCAGCTCCACTGCAATGAGAAAGAGAATTTCTACTGTATTTTTCAATTAATGAAAACTCTGGGTGGCAAGACTAATTTCACTCCTAATTTAATAAGCACATTCATTAATTTAAAAGGAAGTGTTTCAGTATCTAAGTGACACTTATAAAGCCATAGTATGGTTTTGAATAGACAAAGGTGTAAAGTTGTTACTTCTGTTGGCAGAGACTTTTACAGTAATTTCTCCTACGGGGATGAGCTTTGCACTTACCCTTCTCTAATTGCTTGAACCTCATTGGATTTTTCTCTGTTAATACTGGCTACATCTGTTTTGCAGTCATAAGTCCTTCAGCCATAATTCCCAACTATGTTTATAGAGCAAATAACTGTTGCTTACAGTAATCAGGAAAAAGGTTAATGTAAAAGTTTATACCAATGACATGGATGGTTATAAAATAATTTGCAATAAGCACAATACTATACAATAAATACAATACAATACATGTCTGCTTAACTTCAGGAAATTATAGATGTTAGTGATTTATTTTATACAATTTACCATCCACATAGTCCTTAATGAGAATGTAAATTATAAGGTGTAAATTGTCTATTACTATTAGCAATAAGGAGTTTAATTTTACAAATTAATTTGATGTACATTTACTTTTTAGTTTTGCAGTAGTACTAATTCAATATGCTTAAAATGCTACCGGTAGGTTTCACAGGATGCCTTTCAAGAGGAATATGACATTATATGCTCAATGTTTGGTTTTCCATCCACTTAAACTTATTTTAATATGAATGTGATAACTTGTTGAGAACCAGCTTTCCTTTCACTTTAGCATTACCTGTTCATATCTAGATGCTTGTTCCCATTCTAAAAATGTTGGAATGGAGATCCTTTGGTTTGCTGAGCTTAGAGCAATTAAATAGATAATATATATTTAATCAGACAATCCATTACATCACTAGTCCTTTATGTACATTTTAGTTTGGGTTACCTCAAAGTCCTGTATAATTTTTTTTTTATCCACAGTGAGAATTAATCCATTAAAACAAAAAGGGCTTCAGGGTGATTTGCTCTCCAAAAGATGTCCCAGAACACACAAATACAGGACTGTACAGTGTCTTTGGGCAATTGAATCATTTCCTGGGATTGTATGCAGCTGCTTTAAGAAATTGTAGACTGGTGCTATGTTTGTGCCCTTTGACATACTAAAGCACCTTTTCCAATAGAATCCATGCTACATAATGCAAACAGAAGTTTATTACACCTTTGCTAGTATCAATGTACTATTCAGTCAATAAACAGACTTCTAATTCTACTGCATCATACTTGAAGAAAGAACTCTTTTTAGTTTGAGATTATGTTACTCAAGGACAGATTGTAATACTGCTATTATGTTGCAGCCTCTTCAATAGCATAGAGTACATAACCAGTACAGTATTCCATGTTTTTGAAAATAGCATGAACGTGCTGGGACAACATTTCATGACACCTCAAAGCAGAAGTGTTCCGTAAGAGCTAAATTACAAATTACAGCTTGTTCATTTCTAGCTAATGCTGGATATGCATATGTGTCTGCATAATTAATACATTATTTTGTTTAGACCAGCCTATAAGATTGCTGAAAATGTTTGTTACATTTTCTGCAAATGTGTTAATTTTCTTTTAGAAATGCATCTATTGTTTTTTTTCCAACTAGAGTCATAGGATGAAGGATTAAAAGGAATATTTATTTATTACCCTGCCTTTATTATTTTTATAAATAACTCAAGGTGGTGAACATATCCAACATACTTTCCTCCTCCTATTTTCCCCAGAACAACCCTGTGAGGTGAATTGGGCTGAGAGAATAACTGACTCAAAGTCACCCAGCTGGCTTTCATGATAAGACAGGACTTGTATTCACTTTTGCTTTCTAGCTTGGTGCCTTAACCACACCAAATTAGCTCTCTTAAGTCTCTGTCAGATCTCCTGTCCAGTACACAGATGGTGCATGTTGCTGAGAATGCCAAGACTACAGCTCCCAGAATTCCCAGTCATGATTGGGAATCCTGGGAATTGCAGTCCAAATATATCCGGCAAGTACCAAGGTAGAGGTTTTCCAAGGGTTTTGTTTTCATCTCATCTTCTCCATAATTGGCTGTTGTCATTGCCCATCCAAAAGCGGACTTTTACTTCCACCTTTCCTCCAATCCCAAAACTGCCATTAACCTCCTCCATGACCATAACTAGATGTGAATTGCTTTAAGATTTTTTTTTCTTTTAAAGTCAGCTTACCCATGTGGTATAAATAGCATGAAGTACGGCGAACTCATGGTGTATGGTAACTCTTGATGTGGTTGGCAGCCAGCCAGAGCCTTCGGTATTTATCATCCTCTATATATAAAACTGATTTTGCACAGCATTTTAAAGCACATTTAACATGTTCCTTTATAGTGGTTGGCAGCCCAGCCAAAATCCTACACTTCTACTCATACAAATAATACTTCATAAATGCTGCTCCATGTACTCCGATCTTGACCGCTCCTTTAACAGACAACTGTTCTGAGAACTGGTGTTTTTGGCCAGAAGCCACAGACCTCGATGAATATTCCTCCTCAGCCATGATTGTCCAGGGCAAGCACATTCATGTTATAAAAATATTGTACACAATAAAAGTAATATGTTTTATTTAAAAAAACACTTTGTAAATAGGGCACAATAGAACGTTCAGAACTGTGACGGTAATCTAATTGTAACATACTTAATCCGCTTTTGGCCCGTTTGAATCACCTTGGTTATGAATCTTGTAAAATGTTGACCAGTGTTGTCAACCTGATCCTTAATGCTCCATCGCAAATTGCATTGCTTTACAAGAATATTTTTTTCCTGAAAATATTTTTATAAGCATCACAATTATTTTGAGGTTGCTTGAGAAGATTAAAAAGAGCACACGTTATGTACCAAAATCCAACTCACACACGTTGCCACTTCGGGTTGCATCCTAGAAAAAAATTGTGTATGGTTTTCCCTTAAATTAAGGCAAGGAGAGGAGTGTCCATGGTCGAACCTCAGAGCAGAGATGTAAAAGTAAACTTGTGGGAGCATCACACCTCACAGGCATCCTTTTAGTAACTTTAAAAGAATATATAGGGTAAACAAGTTTTAGGGAATTTTTGCCAATTGTTGTGGTTTTTCAAGGGGCAACATGTTGTATCCATGTTGTGAGCCGCCCTGAGTTCTTGGAATAGGGCGGCATAGAAATCTAATTAAATAAATAAATAAATAAAACGGGCGGTGTGTGCAAGTCCTGTATTTGTCTAAGGCACTAAGCGGACCATTTAACATTCCCGAAGCCCCTCTCCAAACAGACTTTTTGGTCAGCAGTCCTGCCGAAGGTCCCGGAAAACTTGGTCAATTCAAGAGACCAGACTTTTTTTTGGGGGGGGGGACTTTAAGAAACGGCGCTTTTGTCCTCACTAAGGCGATGTAACCGCCTAGGAAAGACGTGTGTCCCCATCCTCCTAAACAGACGGTCGAAGGATGGCAGTTCAAAAATCAACCGAGCGCGCTCACTTTGCAACCGAGGCGAAGTCGGCTGAAAGCCCCTCGAAGCGGTCGCTCAGCCGCGGTGACCCGCTTGCCTTTCCCACCCCGCGGCGCACGGCGAGGAGGAGCAGAAAGCCGCGGCGAGCGCCACGGCGCCGCGCTCTGAGCGCCGATTGGGAGGGCGGACCGCGGCCTGGCCAGCTCCGCTGCGCCCTTCTGCCCGCCCTCTGCCCCCCAGCTTCCTCCTTCCTTCCTTCCGCGGTTGTCCCCGGGGCTTCTGTCTCCTTTCCGGGCATGATGGCTCGGAAGATTATTTGGGAAGGGAGCCCTCCTGGCCGGGCGGGGGGCGCCGGCAGACAGTCCTTATACGGCCCGGCCCGTGCTACCTGGGTCTGGGCCAGGCGCTCCTTCTTTGGGCAGCCCCGCGGCCGAGCAAGGGGCCTGGGGGGCTCCGGTCCGGCCGCCTGGCCAGTCTCGATGCCCAGCACCCAAATATGGAGACATTCCTGTGGGTCGGCGACAGGGGAGGGGAGAGCCAGCAAGGGCCTATATAAAACCCGCCGGGCTTTCGCAAGGCCACCGACCAGCAGAGCTGGGAAGAAGCGGCAACCGGAGCTGAGAGCCAGGAACCAACCCCAAGGTGAGTGAGACCGGCAGCCAGAGGGCGGGTGCCTGGCCGGTTGGCTGCTTCGACAGGCAGGACTTGGAGAAAGGTGGACCAGCTTCTCGGCGCAGCAGCTCTTGGGACTGGAGGAGGAGACTGGGGAATGGTGGGGTGGGGAAGAAGCTCAACCTCTTCAGCTTTTAAGCTCAACAAACGGCCAAATCGTGAAAGCAGCTTTGCTGCTTTTCCTGGATAGGTGGAAACGGATGCCTCCAAGCCTCTTCTCCTGATTTTACTACTGTTTCATGGCAAGAGGGAAGATCTTGCCTTTTGCTGCAACAATCGGGAGCAAGCTTTTTAAAGTGAAGCAAGTAATATATGGGGACGTTGAATCACCCAAAGCTGGAGTCAGTGGTGACCAAACGATAGTCCAAGAAATGTAGGCTCAGATCAGCTCTGGAAACAAGGTAGTTTTAGGCAAATCACCATTAGCAGTTTAGGAGGAATTGGAAATGGAAAGCAACCAAATGGGCTAAAACTAATTACTGGAAAAAGTGTAAGTGACCGAATGAACTGATCAATTTGTTGCTGGAAACATCCAAATCTTATTAAGTGTTTATCAGATGAGACCTGATTGGGGTTATTCATGGGTCATATCTCTTTAGTTCCGAAAGAACAGTGTAACTAGCTGTCAGATGTTGTCATTCAGAGTTGGACTGGGTACCTGACAGTTTGAAGAAAGAAAAGGTAGCCTCAGTTCAAGCTAATTGTTTCACCTCTGCAAATCAATGTGTCTAGTGTGCAGGGAAATGTGGCTTCCTATTCATGTTTATTTTGTTTCAAAATTCATGGGCCACCCTTCAAAACTGACTTTTCTTGGCATTTTAAGAAATCAAGTCTTCAATTTTTTTTCTTGAAAATCATATATTTTGCCTGGAGAAATACTCCATGTTTTGACTCTTGCTTGGATGTGTTTGATAACCTTTTCTATATTCCTCAACCAACAATTTGTTTGGTGTTACAAAAGTTTTAGTCCATCACACTTGGAGGATGAAAAAAGAAAATCATCCCTAGTGAATTAATATCTGAAAAACAAAAAGAACCAACTTCAGTCTCTCTTTGCCAACATCTGACATCCTGATCGCTTCAGTTGTACATCAAAATTCAGTATTCTTCTCAAACAAACTTACTTGACAGTAGCACCACTGAAGTGGTTTCATTGCAGTGTACATGTGTGATATTTACACATGAACAATGTAATATGGTAAACTAGTTATTATTGATCGGTGTATAATTCCTTTAGGAGACAACTGATTTTAGATTTAATTAGTTTTTATAGAGGCTAAAATTACAACCCTAAACATATATTATTTTAAATAGACATCCTTTTGATCCCACTATCAAACTGCAGTTGCACCCCTATTCACTTTCAGAAGTAAGTCCTGTTGAAACAAACAGGCCTTAATACTAAATAAACTTGGTGAAGCTCAACTTAACCAAGTTTATTTAGTAGCACTTTAATTTCCCTCAGCCAATTGGCTCAGCCAATCTCATTGTACACATGTTGTACTTTGACAATAAAGGTTGATTTGATTTGTTACTTGATATTTTAGTTTGCAGCTTTTAATGATCAATAGAATCACTAGATGAACATAGAAGGAGCTTATGTGTTTTTAATATGGATTATTTTTCCTCATTTTTCTCACTTACTAGTGAGTTGTAAGGGTGAACTATTTCACCATGTCCTTTCCCCCAGTGGGTAAAACTATTGAATTTATTGAGGTTGAAAATCTTTCTGTAGTTTCTGTCTTGCATAGTTTCTTGGGGCCTCCTGTGACCTTTGTTTTTTCTTCCATTCTTAGAAAGCCAACACCATGTGTGATGAGGATGAGACCACCGCACTTGTGTGCGACAATGGCTCTGGCCTGGTGAAGGCTGGCTTTGCCGGGGATGATGCCCCTAGGGCTGTGTTTCCCTCCATTGTTGGCCGCCCACGTCATCAGGTATGTTTTCCCTTTTCATCAGCTGTGCTTCTCTTCAACAATAGGCAGACTGAAAGATGCAGCATACATTGGTTTAAATCTTACTTTATTGGGAAGGCCTGGACTGTGACTAAGGGTGAGAAAATAGTAGGTCTGATGACCCATTGTATTTCTTTCTTTTTCTTCCTCTTGTTCATCTTTCTAAGATTCAAATGGCTCCATCTGAAGCTACTAAAATTACCATGTCAATATAAGTCCCCTTAACTTTGTAAGACCTACTATTTGGGGATCATGCACTGAAGTGAGTTACATTCTGAGATAGTTGTGAGGTCCATTTTCTGGTACTTCCTAGACCACCATTATTTTGAAAAAGGGAATGTCCATCATAGCCCAAGAGTCAACACTGTTTCAGATAAAGAATATAAGATAATGAATTGGCCACTCTGTAGAGACCATTGTAATGTTGTCTATATAATCTCTGAGTTAACTGATCTCCCAGTGTAACTGCTGCTTGGCACTTCCTTTGTTTGTCTTAAAATTTGGTCTCTGTTTCGTGAAGGACTCAAAACCTTAATAAGAAAAGCCCAGTTGTGTCTGATTAATTTGTAGTCTGTAGGATAGAAAATAGTCATTAGAAATTGCTAAGTGTTTTTTCCCTCTTTCTTTCTAGGGTGTCATGGTGGGTATGGGTCAAAAAGACTCCTACGTAGGGGATGAAGCCCAGAGCAAAAGAGGTATCCTGACCCTGAAGTACCCCATTGAACATGGCATCATCACCAACTGGGATGACATGGAGAAGATCTGGCATCATACCTTCTACAATGAGCTCCGTGTTGCCCCTGAGGAGCACCCCACCCTGCTCACTGAAGCCCCTCTTAACCCTAAGGCCAATCGTGAAAAGATGACCCAGATCATGTTTGAGACCTTCAATGTCCCTGCCATGTATGTGGCCATCCAGGCTGTGCTGTCCCTCTATGCCTCTGGCCGTACTACTGGTGAGTGCTGGTTGCTAGAAATAGAGAAGCAGAAGTCTGCATTCCAAGGGAACCCCACCAACTTCTTTTTTTCTAAGAATAAGCTAGTCATAATCCAACTAGTCTAGGAGATATTCAGTCATTGACATGGATTTAGGAACATAGACAAATTGAATTGTCTTATATTGTCCATCTAGTTAAGTAATGTTTCTCAGCCTCATTTACTCCTGATACTTTGGATTATACAGATTATATTGTCTGACTAGACATATGGAGACTGGATTCCAGTAGTTCTGAAAAGATCCTGGTTGGGAAAGGCTAATTTACATTTACTAGCAATGGCGTTCCAGTTTTCAGATATAAGTTTTCTGATCTTCTTTACTTCTTTACAGAATGGATTATTTAACTCTTGCACAATATGTTCCCTTCATGCCTTCACTGGCTCTCTACATTCCTGGTCCATTCTAGGCAGTAACACTTTGTCAGTCCAATAAAAGAATGAAATTTCCAACTATGGACATAACTAAAATCCAGCAAAATGTACATGTCTAGCCTACTTTAGAATGCTCCTTAATTAAAGGGAATGTTAAACTGGCTAACGTTGGCTGCGAGAGTATTGGAAATCTCTCACGACTCATGTAGTTGTGTTGTCCCTTCTTTCCTCCCTGTTGCTACCGGTATGTGTCCTATATCAACATAGATCTGCAAGTTGGTGAAACAAGTAGCCTCCAGTGTTAAAAATTGTATCTCTTCCTTTTTTCTGCAGGTATTGTGCTGGACTCTGGCGATGGTGTCACTCACAATGTGCCCATCTATGAGGGTTATGCCCTGCCCCATGCCATCATGCGTTTGGACTTGGCTGGTCGGGATCTCACTGACTATCTGATGAAGATCCTGACTGAGAGAGGCTACTCTTTTGTCACCACTGGTAATGATGGAACTTCCCAACCCTCTGTTGTTGCTCTAGTTCTTGGCTAATCCTAAATAGCTTGACCATATTTAGAATTGGAAAGACCACACCAGCAGCTCTGCCCACTAATTGCCCCTTAGTTCTTTGGGACACAACCTTGGAGAATTTTTTTTTTTGTCAGAATAAAGGAAAATACCATCCAGGTTTCTAGACCACCCCCTAACAATGGAAGCTCTCTGGATAACTTTGGACCAATTAGTTTCTTCTTTCCATCCATGGGGGTATCACAAGATAGTTGTTATGGGGGGGATGGAGGAAGGTGTACAAGGTATGACACCCCAAGCTTCAGGTTACAAATAAATTTTTAAAAATGTGATATTGATAAGGTGGATGTCACTTAAGCTTGTCTCACTCATAGGAATGAGATTAAGGTAATATCATCAAGACGGGGGGGGAAATGATCAGTGCACATTTCTGGCTTAGTTATGTGGAGATGGGGACAGATTTCATGGGCATAGGGTGGCACTCACTAAAACACAAGAGTATGACATGGACAGAAATGCAGAAGTAAGTAGCTGATGCTTCCAAGCTTTTCTGCACTGCACAGTTGATCAGACCCAGAAGGTTGTGAGTTTCATATTTTTCCATCACAACCATTAAACAGGGTGTGAATGTTGGTTTCTTGCTACTGTCAGATGTGTATGTGCTTTTTAGAACTGAGTTTCAGAGTTATGCACCAGCTGCCTGCAGTCTTCCCTCTTTACTGTACTCATCTGTCCCCCCCCTCCCTCCACCACTTTCTGCCGTTTTGGGAGGACTTTTTGTTTGGCTAACTGCTAAATTCTTCTCCTCTCCCCACAGCTGAACGTGAGATTGTCCGTGACATCAAGGAAAAGTTGTGCTATGTGGCTCTGGACTTCGAGAACGAGATGGCAACTGCTGCCTCTTCTTCCTCTCTGGAGAAGAGCTATGAATTGCCTGATGGGCAGGTCATCACCATTGGCAATGAACGTTTCCGTTGCCCAGAGACCCTTTTCCAGCCTTCCTTCATTGGTATGTTTCTTACTTAGCATTTCCCATCTTGTGATCCTTTACCTATGGAGAGTTCACGTGCTTGGAATTGCTATATTCCTCTTCCCATTCCTTTATTTTGTCAATGCCACCAGGTATGGAATCTGCTGGTATTCATGAGACAACCTACAACAGCATCATGAAGTGTGATATTGACATCAGGAAGGACCTGTATGCCAACAATGTCATGTCTGGTGGTACCACCATGTACCCCGGTATTGCTGACCGCATGCAGAAGGAAATCACTGCTCTGGCTCCCAGCACAATGAAGATCAAGGTGGGTTTTAATTACGCAAATCACAACTATGTAATAGAATACGGTAGAGGATAATAGCACCATGAATTAGTCGTTTTTATTCCCCCGATTGCAGTGAGTCCACTCTGAAACGTGAGATAAATCTGGAATCAGCCCAAAGTTTACAAATGGGGGTAATTATGCAGAATTATTACCAATGATTTTGGATCTGAATTAGCTTTAGATATATTCCACATAACTGTTTTCAGTGGAATTTCATTTGAATGAACATTTCTGGACTGTATTCTTACATTTCCCTTCTGACACTTTCTGAAATCTTCTAGGATTCAGAAAGAATAGGTAACTGACTCTTGTAATTGATGAAGTCACAAGTTCTGCTGAATGCCTTACCTCGCTTTTCACCTATTTCTCCATTTGAAAAGAAATTAATGCAAATTACTATGATTGGCAGAAATTCATGATACTGGCTACAGAAGGACAATAACTGATAGGAATTCATGATACGAGATTCAGAAAGCCGGGGAGGGGGGCGTGTTTGCAAAGGATTGCATTAATAGTTTTAAATCTAAGCTTAGATTTGTTTACACTTATGTCATGCCCCAGTGATGGGATATAATGCTGCTCCATTTTCTATTTGGAATCCTTCTTGTGGGGTTCTGCTCTTGTGAATTAAGCATCTCTTGCTTCGTTGTCGGTTTTCCCGTGTTGGCTAAATCATTCCATTTGCCTCTTTCAGATCATTGCCCCCCCAGAGCGTAAGTACTCTGTCTGGATCGGAGGGTCCATCTTGGCTTCCCTGTCCACCTTCCAGCAGATGTGGATCACAAAACAGGAATACGATGAAGCCGGCCCATCCATTGTCCACCGTAAATGCTTCTAAACATGTTTACACAAAAGATCACTATTATTATTACTTGGTAACTACTCTCAGGATGACGACATTGTGAAATGCAGGCTGTTGAACACCTGCCCAAGCCACGTTAAGGTTCAATTTTATACCACTGCCTATGTGACGGTTGCTGCAGACGCCATGTGACACTGAGTGTTTGTAAAGTGTACATAAAATTAACTTATTTACCTCATTTTGTTATTTCTCAAACTATGCCCTGCGGAAGGAAACCAAAAAAAAACTTTCAAGAAGCATTAAATCATCAGTCATTCTGTCATGCCCCAACACAGCTGGCTTTGGTGTGATTTATTACTCTGGAATGTTTTTGGTTGTAATATTCCCCGCTCAAGTTATTAGATCACGACACATGAAAGGATTAGGAAATAAAAGGGGTGGCGGTGCATGGCAATGGCGCACCATCTATAGGCCTTGATGGCAATCCTTAGTACATACACATTTCCATAAATGCAGTGGGTGTAACGTAACATTTCTCATTCCTATGACAAATGGGAAAGATGGTGAAGTTATTTGTCCCCCGGTCACCAAGGGAGTTCATAACTAAGCAGGGATTTCAGTTAAGAAAATCCTCAGGAGTGTGAGATCTGAAGACAAATGTCAAGAAGATTTGTATGTCTACAATCATTATTTTATAAAATCCCTGCCCTTATCACCACCAAACATGCATAATATATAGATATTCTTAAGTGACCCAAAATTTTCCTTACCAGTGAAATTTCCTTGATAATGATGTGCTCAGGAGGATTTGGATTCTGTTCAATGTCCCCTTATCCTGACTCTGCCAATTGTCCAGAGTTGTGCCGGGGTTGAGCCCAAGGTCTCTCCCAAACACTGCTATGTAAGAGCCTTTAGCTAGTGCTTAACCAGCATTATTACAGATCAAAAACAGGTGCTCTGCCACTCAGCTCCAGCCTCTTCTTCAATTACTGACTGTCAACCTTAGCTGAGCCAAGGATCTAAAATACCACAGAGGTCAACTGAGATTAGCGCCAGTCTTGTGCTGCAAAGAGACTCTCGGCTATCAGCTGTTGCTGTCTTTCACTTTTCTTTTTAGCTTTTCCCCCACAGAAGGAATTGTGTTTCCCCCACAATTTCCCCCCACAATTCAGCTTCTTCAAATTACTATAGTCCATCCAGCGGGTAGCAACTGAAGGTCATATGCCAAGGACTCACTGATCTGCTTTAGACCCTCTCGCCCCAAAGTATTACTGTACTGACACTGCAGGAAAGAAATTTGCTTTTCGACCTTACAACCTAGCCCTCCAAGGCTTCATCTCCAATATGCTTTTTTTTTGTAATGGACACTAACCCCTTGGTCACCCTTTTCCTGCGTCCCCTCTCCCTCAATCATTTCTATCCTCAGAACACATCCCCTCATTTCTCTCCTTTGAAAGCTGGGTCTGATTGAGTCTACACATTTGTTTTCCTTCCAGGGCAAACAGACTATTCCTTGCATAGCTATGGTGTGTCAACATCAGACAACAGGTGCAAACAGCCTGTGCCACCACATTCAGTCAAACAAGCCCAGGTCATGATGTATAATAATGAATCAAACCCACTCTCTGGAATGCCATCTTGCAAATGCTGCACACAACAGATGTCCAGTGGGAAATGTGATACTTTGGAAACACTTTGTCTCTGTGACCTGCTTTTCAGCACTAGAGGAGCAGTTAAAACTGCTATATTAGCTATAAGTTAATTCAGCTGAGGCTCTTCCAGAGTAAACCCCACCAACAGCAATGGCATGGAAATAAGTTGCATTTACTGGCACTTGTGCAGGAAATACTCAGAGACAACACAAAGGGATTTATGTAGGAGATACTTCCCGCAAGTGGTAGCTTTTGTTCATTCTCAGGAAGCAACATACAGTTTTAATTTTAATCAGCATCATGTAATGGTCTTAATTAATTAAGGAACATAAATATTAACTAAGGAACAGAACGGTTTTCTGGGATACTTACTGTTGCTTCAGGTGGTTGTTTTTCCTATTACACTGTTTTTGTACACTGTATGGCAGACATGTCAAACTCGTGACGTCATGTGACATCGCGCAACGTATCGGAGCTTTTTTGCCATTGCCGGCAATGGGGTGGGCACAGCTCTGGTATGATGAAACCGGCCCGTGGGCCAGCAGTTTCACACCCCTGCTGTATGGTTTCGAGCAAAGAAAGCTTGAGAATGATTTCTGCATGAATAAAGATTAATGTGTCACAAGCTTTCAGAATCCATCTACCCGCCTATCTGCCTAACCGGGAAAAGAAAACGTGAGCTACATTTCTGATTTTTTCCCCCTCAGAACTGACAGGGCAAGCTACTGTACATAAACAGAGAGCAAACTCCAGTCCCTTCTAGCAGTGAAGTCCTTACCTAGTCAAGTAATGAAATATCTGTAAGCAAACAACCAAGCTCAGAGAGCAACAAGACAGTTCACCCCTGGACTACAACTCTTACTATTGGTATTGTGGTTTGTTCTGATGTTTGTTTTTTTTAGTTGTTAGTTGTTAGCCACTCAAAGGCATGATGCTTAGATGGGCGGCCATACAACTGTCCTTCTGTAACCTTGACTTAATACCTTGTTCCCTTGGTATCTGGATTGCCACAGTAGCAACACCTTTATTTTAATTGCTAGATCTGTTTTATTCAATGATTTTGTCTAAAAAATGTGACGACAACCATAGTGGTAGAACAGTTGAATATTCCCTGGCGTCTTTCCTTGTGAGTCACATTTCATTATCTCCAAGCTTAGCTTCTCTATTTTTAAAACCCTGCTGTTATCCAGCTGTAACTGGTTCACTCCATAACCATTCCATAGGTTGGAAGCAAAAAGCATTACTTAAGAAGGTGTTTTATATATATAGATAGTCCTCGAAATGGGACCACAATGGGGACCAGAATTTCTGTTGTTGAGCAAGGTGGTTGTTAAATCATGCCTGATATAACGACCTTTCTTGCCACAGTTGTCAAGCCAATCCCTGCAATTATTAAGTGAAGCATATGGTCATTAAGCAAATCTGACCTCCCCCTTCAGAGCGTGCACAGTCTTATTGCACTGAGATAACCCAGGAGTAAACACAGTAAACAGTGGTTTGTATTAAATGGTGGTTTATCTTACACTATCTACAATATCATACACCAGGAACAATATACATACATGTGCTAATACAGCAGGATCCAATAAACCACAATTATACCAGGAAACGGAAGAGAGAGAACATATCAGCAGAGCCTTCCCTTTATACAAAGGCTCTTAAAGAGACACAGACCCCGCTGAGTCATTCCCACCATTACATTACATCTTACATTACATAAGCTGGTTAGCTGTTAAATCAATACCTTGACAATTTTGCTTGTTGGAAGTCAACTGGGAAGGTTGCAATGGCCATCACATGACTTCAGGATGTTGCAACCATTGCACATACTTAATGGTTGTCCCTTACAAGCATTACAGCATCCCCATGGTTATGTGATCAAAATCCAGATGCATATTTATGATGGTTGCAGTGTCCCACGTGATCACCTTTTGTGACCTTCTGACAAGCAAAGTCAATGGGGAAGCCAGATTCACAACAACTGTGTTACTAATTTAACAAGTGCAGGGATTCACTTATCAACTGTGGCAAGAGAGGTCATAAAATGGGGTAAAAATTCACTTGACAAATGTCTCAGCAACAGAAATTTCAAGCTCAATTGTGGCCCTAAGTTGAGGACTACCTGTAATTATTGACTGAAGGAAGCTGCTCTGAATTCTGTTGCTGTCCCACATTGATAAGAAGCTCACAATCCATGCAGCAGAGCACATACAGTGTTGTCAGAAAGTCCTGAGTTCCATCCAAGCAGGCTTAGTTAATTAACAAGAACTTGCTGCCTGCAATATCTGAGATGGGAGACTCCAGTTAGTTAACGCATGAATGCACTTGAAACAAAATCAGCACCCACTCTCAGCCTACTGATTAGATTAGAGAAATATTCCCATGGAAACACAAGAGTCTTAACTTAAAACTAAAGGATGTGCCGAAATATTAGCATGGATAAAAGGGATTTACTGGATACCGAGGCTCAAAGCTTTTGAACTTGGTGCTGAATTGCTTGTAATGGGAGGTCTAAAATTTATATGACATTATATATGTGCGAAACATTCTCCCCAGGGATACTGCTGAACAATAACTGTGATCCAGACCATCTGGTATTTATCAGGCTTCTGAATACACAAAAGCACAGACATGGACATATGAGGATTATTAGATGTTCTCTGTTAATATGTCTTTCTCAAGCACTGTGGCAGTTTATGCTGGATTACCACAAGGTTACTTTTTTTTAATACAGTTCTACTTCAAATCAACATGATTCTCAAATCCATTTCATTTCAAAGTAGTTCCAGTATGATAGCCATCAGCCTTCAGAAGAAGCCATGATGGTATAACATATCTAATATTACTCTTTCTCTTCTCCCCCTCTCCATGGATGCCCGTTATCACAGTAGACAACTCTACTTTTTAGTACTGATACATTAATATAAATAAAGAACTGTCACATCTCAATTTGTAAGCCATTAGTCATTGCACCACTTTTTTTAATTATAACTCTCTAATGTTATGTTGTACAAATGGCTTATGTATAACTATCTCTCCAATGTTCCTAGGCAATCCCCAGGGACCTGTTTTACTATACATCTTGCTCAGGAGGCAAAATTATTGCCTAATGCTGTACTTCATGCCAAGGTAGTGATATCTCTACATTTTTTCTTAAGGAGACAGCAACATCAGACATAGGCAGACCTCAGATGTATGTATTTTGTAACTCATATGGGCAGATATCTGCTAAGAATTTAAAAAAACATGAAGCTGTACATGTTTAGCTCATAAATGTATGGGCAGCACTAGTTCAAAGTTTTTAAGTCCTTTCACACACAAATCCAATCCTAGTTTTTCTTCTGTGTGATCTTTTGCAACAACAAAATTGAGAACTAAAAAAGATAATTCTTGCTGAAGTAAACAGTTAGGAATAAAAAATCATTGATAATCTATAACAAATCAGTCATCCTTTATCAGTGAATTCCTCTTTATTTCTGCTGCTCCTTGGAGCAGATGTTCAATTTCCTGGTAAAGCTCAATTCTCTGTTGGAAAAAGATAGTATCCTAAAACTGCATTTGTGAAATCCAAAACCAGTCTTCCTAAGTAAATAATACAAGCCTAGACTGAACAATGATGAGAGATTATCTCCTTTATTTACACACACATTAAAAAAAAACAAACCCTGATCCATAGAATGGCCGAGGGTCGGACCTGACTGACAATGTTTTGTCTACCGGTAATCCCATCACCTTAGAATCTCCATCCCAAACTTCCTTGCCACATATAGAAAGACAATCTCACATATACTCTAAATAAAAAGTAGTAGTTGCTTTGTCCAAAGGAGAAGAAAAATCCTTGTGCGACGACTGTATTGTTATGACTTAGAAATAATGAGAATTAGTCATACAAAATGGGGGCAGGGGACACTTGCATTTGCACTCTCTTCTTCTCTCTTTGGGCCCAGGAGTGCATCTTCTTCATTAATCTGAATGTTATCACATAATGCAAATGAAATGTGCACCTTGGATATTTTCATAGTATCTATCAAGGCAGATGTCCACCAAAGGCAGAGAGAAAAAATCTCATCAGAAACGCAGAGTCCTATTGCTATATACAGGTATTCCATGCATTTTTTCCAGGAGCCAACATAAACAAGTGAAAGGGGGATTTGTTTCTTGGATGTACATGTTCAGATATCTGCTGCTGTACTTAGAAACTGTGCATTTTTATGTGTTATGTTACGTGTTGTGTTATGCTATGTTATGTTACACGTTTGCTCATATTGTATTTAGTAAATGAAAGAGCAGCAAGGATTATGCTCTGTGGTGATTATGACATCATTTGGCATATGGAATGGAACAATTCCAAAATAGTGACAATTCATCCTAGGAACATCATCAAGAAAGCCAAAATATTATTCCTAAGAAAAAGTTGGGAACTACTGAACAGGAGCTGTAGAAATTAGGGCAACAAACAGGCAGACTCCAATTCTGGCTAGAAATGCAGTTACATAACCTGTATTAATCACAAACCAAGAATGAACACAGGACAAATGGGCTCCTCGTAGCTTCTACAAGGCAGAGGAGGGAGGAGACAAAAAAGGATGTACTTTGCTTCAGGTTCTGTATGCTGCCTTGGAGAAAAGGCACAATATAAATCTGACCAATGTCATTAGATAAATACAGGGCTTTTTTTGTCATAGAACGCCCAGAACGGAGTTCCGGCACCTTTTTTGGATGGAACCTTATAGGGTAGACAAGGCAGGTTGTATGACGTGTATGAATTCCGGCACCTTTTTTTTTTTTTTTTTTTACAAAAAAAGAATTGGATAAATATATCCTCGGGGATGCTGAAGAAAAGATTCTGACTCAGAAAGGATCACAGATAAAACCCACAGGTAGCTACTGTGACAATTTGGCTAAGTACCTGGAAAAGAAAGTAACTTTTATCCATTTGGTTTTGGGATTGTGACATTTAATAAATGAAGTGGATGATTTCTTATATGAAGTTCAACCAGGTATAGCTGAATTAACCTTTATTTTATGTTTTAAAATAAACAATATTTTTAACTCGGGGTGCCGTCGGCCAAACAATGTCAGCTGGCGACCCCCAGGGGGAGGGCCTTCTCTGTGGGAGCTCCAACGCTTTGGAACGAGCTCCCCCCCGAACTCCGTACGATGACGGAATTGCATTCCTTCCATCGAGAATTAAAAACATACTTATTCCGACAAGCCGGCCTGGGATGATAGCTCCAGCTCCAACAATGGCCATAACTGTTTTTAGGGGATTGTGTTTTTAGTTGGGTTTTTAAATATTAGGCCAAGTTGTTTAATTTATTTTTAATAATTTTAATTTTTGTGTGTTGTTGTTTTAATTGGGCTGTACACCGCCCCGAGTCCTTCGGGAGGGGGGCGGTATAAAAATTGTAAATAATAATAATAATAATAATAACTTCTGTGTGCACATGTATCACCTCTCTGTGGGAGGTACATTGGCTGCTGATTTGCTTCTGGGTGCAATTCAAGGTGCTGGTTGTCACCTTTAAAGCCCTTCATGGCTTGGGACCAGGTTATCTGAGAGACCGTCTCTTGCCGGTCACATCTACCCAACCCACTAGAACAGGGAGGCAAGGAATGTTGCAGTTCCCATTCCCTAAGGAGATACATCTGGCAGGACCCAGAAGAAAGGCCTTCTCCATGGTGTCTCCCTCTCTCTGGAACATCATCCCTTTGGAAATTAGACTGACTCCCCACTCTGACACTCTTTTGGAAGACCCTGAAGACGTGGTTCTGCCAGCAGGCCTGGGAAATCCAGAGTGGAATGGAACCCATTAAATGACTGGTATGAATGCATGTTGTCGCTGGGGTGGGGAGGGTGAGGGGGGTTATTATTTCATTTTCATCTTTTATTATTTTTATTTCTTTTTATATTGTGTTTTCATATCCTGTAAGCTGCCTTGAGGCACCATGTGCAAGTAGGCAATATAAAATTTCTAAATAAATAAATATAGGGTCTAAAAATTAAATCCTATAAAAATAACATCCAGTTAAAACAAGACAGGATTACAATGCAGGGGAAGAATTGTAGGGGAGAATCAGACTTCAATTCAGCGAGAGAGATGCCCCATTTTGTACCCCCAATTCTCATCTGCAGATGTCATTTCCAAGTTGTGTTCTTGCCTCCAGTTCTGAGGCAAAACAAATGGGAAATTGCTCAGGTGCAAAATACATTTGCAAGAGGACTAACTGTAAGGTTGGTTAACCAACTGCAAACTTTCTCTTTTAGTGATCTCCTAGGCCAGGGGTAGGCAACCTTGGCTCTTTTATGACTCGTGGACTTCAACTCCCAGAATTCCTGAGCCAGCCCTCCCTTTAGATTAGTAGAAATTACTGTCTATCCTTTGTTTGACTAATGCAAGATTTCATCTGGACAATCATAATTTCAAGGAATTTGACTATTTCAACTGCTAGCCTGATAGGGTAGCAACTTGTGGTTATTAAAGAAACACACACACACACACACACACACACACACACATATTGTAAGCAAAACAGGAGAAAATGACCACGTGCAATGTTACATGTGCTAATTTCTATATGTAGACATATATTTTTAAGTATTATTATTTAATGCCTCTCTCCATGATACAGAAGAGACTATGAACAGAGCACCTGATGCCGTTTAGCACACACACCAAAACCAATAGTATTTAGGAATAACTTCTAAACTGGTAAAACCAAATGGTCTTTGAAATATTTTTGGATTTCCTATAGTTATCTAGTGTCTTACCTTGCTTTCATTTTTTTTTTTTATAATCTAGGAACTTTTCTAGGAATTTTTCCTTCTCTTCTATCAGCAGTTATTATGGGCAACCCACTGAAAATAAAGTGTAAAACAGTATCATCCAGTTTGTTTACATATAGAAGATTAGAGAGAAGCTCAAGAGTTTGAACATATTTCCGCAGCCCAATATCTCGTGGCCTTCAACAGAACCAAAGAGAAAGCAGGGGTGTGTAGCTGTTCTTAGAATTCACTAGGCTTAGTTTAGCTAATGGCACATTTCTGTCTGCCAACAGTGAGCCAAAAATATTCTCAGTTACATCAAAAGAATCTGAAGCATAGACTCAGTTTTACACCTGGGTGACAGATTGTGGGTTGTATTACATGTGCAGATAGCCAGTGGACACTGCAACACTTTTTATGTGTTGAAGAATATAGGTAGCATTCTTTCATTTGCCAAACATAACATTTGAAAACTACTGGAGGATGATTCATTAAAGGAACCATTTGTTCAGTATGTGAGACAGCTAGATTCAAATCCCCCCACACCCCCACTCCGTAATGATTAGCTCATACAGAAGATCTGCCAGAGCTTCTTTAGGGAGGGCTCTGAATTAAAGTGATGATTCACAGAATAACAGAGTTGAAAGGGACCTTGGAGGTCTTCTAGTCCAGCCCCCTGCACAAGCAGGAGACCCGTACTATTCTAGACAAGTGGCTGTCCAGGCTCTTCTTAAAAGCCTCCAGTATTGGAGCACCACAACTTCTAAAAGTAAGCCATTCGACTGGTTAATCTCACTGTTAGGACATTTCTCCTTAGTTCTAGATTGTTTCCTAGAAAATTCCTTGTGCATTCCCCCCCCCCTAATCTTCTTTTCATTGGCAGGAACTATTTTAGAACGATCTCTCCAGCCTTTCAGTAAAAATTCAGCATTTGGGAATGAAAGTAGCACTGCCAGATCTTGCTTGCCTCATTCCTAGATCTTTATATAAGAGGTTATTCCCATCAGCACATCGCCATCTTAGGAAACATTTTACCTACTTATTCGCTGCAAATCACGCTGCCAAAGCAGGAGAAAGGTGGCAAGCTGGAATTAAAATGGATTGCTGGCACTCCACTCAAGGGAAAGAGCAGATGCTTCTCCAGTGACAGAATTAGAAACAGTGTTGGTTGATATAAATTGCACTCCGTGAAGACTGAGACAAACACTTTTTAAGAGTTGAATATGATGGAATCATTGCTGCTGTTTTGTACACATGCTCTTCTCACACTTGTCTCTACACAGCTATGTCAAGAGATATAACGCGGAGTGCTACAAGAATCTGCAGCTTTGATTGTGAAGGCACAAAAATCTATGTCTGGGAATTCATGGCCGCATCCTCAACTTAGGACCACAATGGAGCCCAAAATTTATGTTGCTAAGTGAGAAACTTGTTAAATGAGTTTTGCCCCAATGTACGACTTTTCTTGCCACATTTATTAAGTGAATCACTGCAGGTGTTAAATTAGTAACACAGCTGTTACATGAATCTGGCTTCCTTCTTTGACTTTGCTGGTCAGAAGGATAATAATAATAATAATAATAATAATAATAATAATAATAATAATAATAATAATAATAATAATAATAATAATATAAAAATAAAAATTGGAAGGGACCTTGGAGGTCATCAAGTCCAACCCCCTGCTCAGGCAGGTAACCCTATACCATTTTGGACAAATGGCTGTCCAGTTTCTTCTTAAAAACTTCCAGGTGTTGGAGCATTCACCGCTTCTGGAGGCAGGTTGTTCCACTGGTTAACTGTTCTAACTGAAAAAGGGAATCACATGACAGATGCTGCAACCGTCATAAATGTGAGTCAGGTGTCAAGCATCCAAATTAAAATAACGTGACCATGGGAATGCTGCAATGGTCATAAGTGTGAAAAATGGTCATAATTCACTTTTTTCAGTGGCGTTGTAACTTTGAATAATTACTAAGCAAACTGTTGTAAGTTGAGGACTACCTGTACTACTTCTAATTGTCTCAAAAAATTTGGTATTATAAAAGAGATTCTTTGACTAGTGTTGTTCCTTCTTTCGAGAGCAGTGCATCAGAATTTCATTTTAATGTGTGGCATTGTGTATATGGAAAAAATGACAATAAAAGTTATCTTAATCTTACGTATATACCGGTAGCTTTTTTTGAAGTGATAGTAAATACTGGGAGCATCTTCAATCGTAATCATGAAACTAAAGTAGAAAGGGAAATTTTACTGGTCTCTTCGTATTATTTTCTCAATGAAAATCAGAACTCCTTATCACCACCATGCTCCTACTTTACAGAAACTTTACACTTTACTCTTAGGAGACATCTAACTTTTCTTCACTGGGAAAATGCATTCATTTGCATGTGGTTGGAAGCAAATTGGGTGCAGATGTAGAACTCTAGAAGACTACCTACTGATTTATATACAGTAGGTTGTATTTGAAAATATGACCTAATCTGATCAAATACACTATTTGTACATATTGAGATTAGAAATCCATGATGAGCAACTAAGGATCCTAGACCTGCTCTTTATTATGCTTCCCACTCCAAATATTCATAGGAGATCCTTATTATGACTCTTTCACATCAATTCTAAAAAACAACTACTGTCTGCATCTGGCTCACAAGTCTTCATAATGTTTTATCTACTTTTTCTAATACCATAATATCATATTGGATATAGTCTGGAGTGTAATGAAGACTCACAAATCACCCTGAACTTAGTGGAACCTGAGCACTTTCATATCTCATTTGAACTTACTTCAAGATAGCTATTCAGCAGCCCCTCTCCCCTATTTTAGGCCATGCACAAATTCCTTTCCGATGTTGACATAGAGGTAACCTACAGCTTGCGAAACCTCATGGACACAGACTTTTGTACTCCCCCTCCCTCTCTAGTGTACACAGTGTCCAGCTGTTGTCATCTCTTTTATCACACTGCATTGCAACTGGATCACACCAGTAAATTATCATGGGCACAAATATAATCTTTCTATGGTGACAGTAAGCCTTCCTAGAAATTTACGACTTGGGAGAAAAATGATCTCCATGCTTTTCTCTTACCATGTGATTTTGTTTTAAGAGGTGTTAAGTTTGGCTTTCATACTGTCTCACTGGCTATCATAATAAGGAGTGGAAAGAAACTTTTCTTTCTTGGTGCTCTTATGATTCCCTTACTTTCCCCTTTTTGTACTTGGTTTACAACACTAGTTTGCACTGTAATTTTCCAGGCATTTATTTAGCATAGGTTGTCCACACGTGATGCCTTCTGAAACTATCAACTAAAATCTCCCGCTACCATGACCAAAGTTAGCATGCGGCTGTGGTTGCACATGACCAGGAAATGTGTGATTCCAAGGAAAATCTATCAACTATTTGTCTTATTAATTTATGAAATTAATGAAACTATTGCAGATAATTGTCCAACGTTATGCATATCTTTTCAGAATAATTTTAATTGGATGTACATAAAATAAGCATAAATGAAGTAGCAATCTAAAGTAAAATTCTATACAGATTCTATCTGTCTGACTGTCAATCTGTTTTACTGAGTTTAAAAAGACAGATGTCTCAATATAGAAGATTAAATAGTTAAACATCTACCAGATTTATTAAGCTATTTGGGTGTTGTAGAATGTATGTTGTGTTAAACATACTTAAATCTTCCTTATAATTATCAAGTACAAATTTTCTTTTTTCATAAAAATCTTTTTAATCCTGTTGACAGCTTAGAGGTAACTGAAGTTGCAGTATTTCCATAGGTATTAATATGATACAAGCGAAGACAAGAAAGATATTGCGGCACTCAAAACACTAAATATGTCTATTAATCTAACAAATAAATAGGTTGATACTGGTGCCATAAGATCTTTCTGAGTGCTCAAGCATTATCAGATAACAATTGGGTGACTGCAAAATATTCAGAATTTCTCTTATCTCTTTTCCACCATCTATTGGTCACCTGGATCTCTGCAGCCCATATCTAGTAATCTTGATCATTACTGAGGCAGAGAGAGATGATCTGCCCATCCTCAACCAGAAAACTTTCTGAGGGCCGAGTTCTACATGAATGTAAAAATTCACATAAAGCAATTTGAATATCTTAAAAGTAATGATAACAGACTAGTGCTGTCATTTACCAGGCCAAAGCTGGTAAATTGCCTTAAAGCTTTGTAAGAAGTAAACAAAGAACAGTTGATTCAGGCTAAGTGCGCCATTTTATAAACCAGTAGAAGAAAAAATAGATATATGTCATTCCATGTTCTGCATATGCTGTTGATGAAACATTACACAGTCTTTAAGGCAAAAATCCTTTGGGGAAGAAAATTAAAACTGAAGTCTCAAGAGGACCTCCAGTGGGCAAATTTAGGAATGATCTTGGCATGTAGACAATCTTGACCATCTGATTCAATCTACCGGTAGGAGATTTCAAAAGCTTATGGATCAGTCTGGAATTGCACAATTGTGCTGCTTCATCCAGAGACTATTACAAAGAATCTAAATCTAAATAAAATTATACTTGAAGTCTAGATCCCTTTTCTTACTACAGAAAATTCATTAAATACCAGGTAGACGAATCTTTGGATATTGTTGTCTACTTGAAAAAAAAACTTAGGTGAGATGAAAATATGTTGTTTTTGAATAAGTCTCAGGATCTATTTACCTATAGAAAGTAACAAATTATAACTGCATTGAAGAAAATTGTCATAATCTCCTACAGGTGAACACTTGACGGAAAAAGTTAACCCCATAACAAATGAAATGTCAGTATAAATTGTAATTTGTTTATTGTGTATGCATTAATAATTTTATGCTATAACAAAAATCTGTCAGGGTTTGTTTACTGAATTTGTTAATTCCAAAGACTGAAATAAAAAGAATACAACTTATCTTAAAGTAAAATGGGCTGTATCCAATATTGTGTGGCCTGAATTTCCCTAAAAGAAAGAGTGACCTGAGGTCACACAGCTGTGTTTGTGTCCATGGAAGGACTAAAACTCATAGTCTGCTGGGTTGTAGCCTGATGCCTTAACCACCGCATCAAAGCAACTCTATAAATTCAATAATCATTGGACTGAGTACCCAATCATGCTCATCAAAGACAACATAATAATGCTAAAGATACCTGGCAGTTTTGCATTATACTTTTCTGCTGAACTCAGTTGGAATGTCTATCCAGCATTCTCAGAAAAGGAAGATCCATAGGAAATAAGATGACAAAGAAAACATAACAGGACATAGCATTGCATGAATAAGTTAAGAAGACATCCTAAATGGATGGAGGTATCTCAAATGTAAGGTCACTAAAGCAGAGATATTTTTTTTATGCTTCTGCTGCAAAGCAAAAGTTGCCAGCTAAAAAAAAAACAAGGGATGCTTTCAGTAAGAAGCATATGGAAATGATTTGTTGTTCCTCACCTCCAGGACATTTTCTGACTTCCCAGTTTAGCCTAGTCTAGTGCAAAGTAGCAAACAGGGCTCCTATTGCTTAACTTTCTCAAGATTAGCCAAGGTTGGATAATTGCTATTTTATGAAGAATATCTTTCCAGCAAAGTCCTTTGGGTTAAACCCTCCTTTCTCAGGAAGGACTGATGAAGGATTTTCATTCAGGATTAAAGGATTTCACTTCTCCCAATTCCTGGTGTCCACTTCCTTCTATTAGAAATGAGAAATCCCACAGAAGCTTTTGTATTTCCAAATCTCTAAAAATGTTTTGCCAGTATCAAAAGCCTTCCTTAATGTGATTTAGTTATCTTTCCAGCTGATTGTTCATTTTCTGGCCCAACTTAAAATCTCCAGATATCCCCCAGTTGTGCAAAATAACAATAACGGGGAAGAGGCATTTAAAAGAATGATGACTTTAGGGTACATTATGAACAGAAAATATATTTGCACAAACCAAACCTGGCATAAAGGTGAAATGGTGCCCAGGTAAACAGCAGCCCTACTATTGGTTGTTGTGACACCCTGATTTTTTTACTGTTTCTGCTCAGCGGGTGCCTGTTTACAGTGGGGGAGGGAGGGAAATACTCTACTAGAGACAGATATATTAGCATCCCAGATTAAAAACCAGAATTAAGCACAAACCCACTATAATACTAGGATGCAATCAAAATACCTTAGACAACCACATATAACAACAATATTTTGGAGCTAATATTACGATGGTGACGGGGTTCTCAACCTTGGCAACTTTAAGACTTGTGGACTTCAACTCCCAGAATTCCTCAGCCAGCAAAGCTGGCTGAGGAATTCTGGGAGTTGAAGTCCACAAGTCTTAAAGTTGCCAAGGTTGAGAACCCCTGCTTTTAAGCCACTACTGTACGTAGTGTGAAAATGGCCCTAACAACTAAACTGCATTATAGCCTGGATCACGTGCGATAGATACCAGAAACACTTTTTATAGTAGCAGCTGCGCTGGTAAATGGTTCAAATCCGGGGATTACGAAGAGAGTATGCTCTGTTTCCCGAACGAAGTCAAAGAGAACTGCTGTTGCTACCTTCCTCTTTAATTAGGCCGTCTCTGCCCCCCCCCCCACCCCACTCCATCAAATTGCCAAGAAGCAGCAACGTTACCGCCTTTGATGTTTCCGAAGAGCCCGAACGCCTGATTGTGACGTGGCAGAGAACCTCCAACTCGTACGCCGATTGGCTGAAGGGAGCGGAGGCGGATACAGGACGTTGCTGTTTGTGTTTAAACGTTCCAGCGGGAGGGTGGGGTGAAGAGCGTGAAATAAGAGTGTTTGTTTTTTTTTTTTTCCTCCCCCGGCGATCAATTCCCTGATTGGAGGGCGACCCCGCGGAGCAGCTTGGATTGAAAGGCGATTCGCGATGGTGCCGTCGCGGTGCGTGAAAAGCGAGTACATGAAGTGCTTTAAAGAGCCGAAATGGGAGGCGTGCGGCCCCTGCTACCAGGAGTTACTGCGCTACCGCCTGAGTCGACGCCTCTTAGAACAGGCGCATCGGCCTTGGTTTTGGGACGATTGGGAACGGGACGGCAGCCTGAACGGAAGCGGCGGCAGCGGCAGTTCCCCATCGTCCCAGGGCACTTCCAGCCCTCCAGTTGTCCGCCAGCCAGAGGAGGAAGCGGCGCGTCCTGCAGGAGAAACCGAAGTCCCCGGCGGAGATCTGGATCTCGACAGGATCGGCGCGCCTGGAGAGGATGAGGCTTCCAGGCCGGCGCCGGCGGAGCCCCCCGGCGGGCCCGGTATGTGCTTCAATGCCTGGGGAATGAAGGACGGGCCGGGATGGTGTGGTGGTGGTGGTAGAGTAACAGTTTCGTTGGAGTGACTCAGTGGCGTTAATAGAGTCGAGGCGGTGGGGCTGAACCTTGGGCTCCGCAGCTCAGGGCTCTCTGCCAGGCCTTCAGTCATTAACTGAAGCAGAACAAAAAAACAACAACAAAGCGTGATCCGCGGCAGAATTGATCGGTGTCCCTGGAGGAACTCGGCACTTGCCTAGGGCAACCAACGCGGTGGATCCGAGCGCAGCGGCAGGGGGAAGCGAGCTGCAGACAGGCTGGGCGCGAGCTGACGTAGAAAACAAGTGCAATACTCTAGTCTAGTCTACGTGATAGGCAAAGAGATGCATTTCCGGACGCAATTTGTCCGGATATTTGACGGCTCTGATGCCACCTCCTGCGCCCCGGGAGAGAATCCGATCCGTGGCCGCTACCCCTCCTCCCTGAGAGCAGCTTGCGCGTGCATAGACCGGGCACCAGAGCAGCTCCGCTTCCTCAGATGTAACGGGTGGGGATGGGGCCGGGGGGGGGGCGAGAGAGCCTTCCTTAGGACTATGAAATGACCTTGAGCGGATCGATAGGCCGTTTGCTTCGGGAAGACCGGCGGCGGCGGCAATCGGCTTGGCTGTGAATGGGAGGGAGGGTGGGCTGGGAGCCAGACGGCCCGAGGACTCGCTTTTAGGGGTCTCCTCCGTGCAGCGGAGCTGGACGTCTGTTTCTGAAGGGGGAGTTGAGTTTTTTAAATCAACCGAATTGCGAGGAGCACGGAGGTTTGGCCTTGATTTCCCGTTTTAACCCTTGCGTACCACACGGCTGTTGATAGGAATCCGGTCGGCGTAAGGACCCAGCGGGCGCTCCTGCGATCTTGACGTTGTCCCTGAACACGGATTATGGCCGAGTGTCCCCAATGAACCCATCTGTCAGGGAACAGGCGAAGGCGGATCTGCCTTTCCACAGGACGTTGCTTCAACATCCCACCTGCATGCAGAAACCCGACTGGTGGGAGGAGCAGAAAGAGAAAGTTGCCCTTGCTTGCCTGCCAGTCAGGTTGTGTGGGAAAGCGTAATCCATATGACTCGGGTGACCACCCAAAGGATGAACTGTTAAACTTTATTTCCTTCCCCCTCCTTTCATTTTTTGAGCTTCAACCCTAATTAGGATCCATTTCTCTCTCTCTCTCTCTCTCTCTGGGTGGAAGGAGAATATGTGGGTATACAGTTCTGGCCTTGTATTTGTTGCTATATGTATTTCAGCATCTCCCTGAACTTAAAGATCTTTCTTCAGCATAACTACTCTGTGCTTTGTAGATTAAACACTATCAAATGGCCTTATATGAGTGGTAAAACAAGCTTCCTTTAAAGGAAAATAAAAGGTAAGCCCCTTGCTTTCTCTAAGCCACAAAACTAACCATACTAACACAACAGATTGACTGCTCTGGATCTAAGCTGGGTGCAGATTAGGTTTTGAAAGCAATTGGTGCTGGGATCAATAGGCTTACTTGTGCCTAACTCTTAGCTTGGTTCACTTCCAGTCTCCAGAATTTGATAATCTTAAAAGAAGATGGAACTGTCATTTATATGTTTTACAATGCCATTTCAGGATAAATCTTCTCAGGGCAGCTTACAACAAATGCAATTAATACACCCATAGTTGGAATTATACATCATAATGTGAAACCACATATTTTATAAATAATCACCTGCAATTAATTTGAAATATATTTTAACCTAAGATGCTTCATCAGAACATCTAACAGCTATTTGAAACTGATACAGCATACTAGTATCATGAAAATAATAGTAATAACTAGTAATAGTAATAAAGTATCTTATTTTCAAACTTGGCCAAATGACTATCCAAGGATCTACTTCATATACAGAAATAGACAACTTCAAGGAAATTAGTAGAAAAGCTGAGTATTCATTAATTTATGTACCTCATGCATCTGACAATGCCAGACTATGACAGCCTGCCTTTGATTAAGGAATTCATTGCTTTTGAAACCATTTTCTTGGTTTGCAAAATTGGCAGCACCATTTCCTACCGGTACTTTGAAGATGGGAAACATAGTGAACTGTAGCCCTTAAATTTGTTTAACATAATTTGGATACATAAATATCCCTCAACCAACCTCTCAAAATCTAGGGGAAAGAAACCCTAAGAAATTCCAATTTTGTGTCATGCATGCCTTGGCTCTTTTCCCTAAAATAATTCAGTTTTCCCTCCTGCTACTTTAATATTGTTCACCATGTTCTCAAACACATCTTTCATTGGTCTTATAAACAGAAATCCCACCCCATTGATTTGGTATATTTTTGGGGTTACTCGGACTTACAGTATATTAGCTATTGCAATAGGTCCACATAAAGTTTAGCTTCAGTCCATTTGGGAAATATATTGGAGAGACTAACACAAATTTTGCTGGCAGATAGAAATCAATTTTACAAATAGGCACTAAAATGCTAATGATCTGAGATCCGCAGGACATATAGGGTTATAAATGACAGTAGACAAAATAACTTAATCAGTGAGCAAATTTCAGTATAGTTGTGCTAATTATTTAAGGATGATGTTATATGATATTAGCTTAGAATGTATCCTTCCTCATAGTCTTTCAATAATAAGAATCACATTTATACAACATATACTCAACAAGTGTAGTGGGTTCTCAGATAAGATTGGTGATTTTCGAACTGAAAAACAGCTTGCTGCTTATGTAAGTCATTGCCATGGTAGCATGCATTCTAAAAATTGCATAAGCTTTTAGAAGCCAGCCAAAAATAAGCAGGATTTGCAGACTTTTTTGTAGGAATTGTACAACAGCTCCAAGTGGCAGCAGTCAAGATTGAAGACACTTTTTTTTTCCTCACACAGGACAATCTGTGACCCCACCTGATCTTCTGCCTGCTTGGGGAAAGTACTGGAATATTGTATAGCCATTTCTGGATGTCCTTTCTTTGCTGCTACAGCCTTACTGTTTGATTTAGAATCAGATCTAGCTGTGGTTCACATCTCTCAGACTAACCTATCTCACAGGGATGTTGGGAATTAAAGAAAATGGGAGGGATGACCAAGTTGTTGTCTCCTTGGGAAAGGGAAATTAAATGAATGAATAGGATACAAACAGCTAGCTCTCCCAAGGTGCAAATGTAGCAAAAGAGCGAGTTAAAATGGTCCACCTTGTATTCTAAGTCCGCAATGATTATAAAGAGGGAGCCGTTTCCTTAGATTCCAAATCAAATCAATCAAAGGAGCTACGTTGCAAAAGTAGATGGGATTTCTTGAGTGCAGTTTGAACTAAAGTTCACTTCTCATTTTTTCCCCAGAGATTGATGGTCAAGAGCAATCCAAAGGGAAGGCTGTTGTCAAGAAAGATGAAAGGAAAACTGCAGGAAAAGGAATCAGCAATTCAACAAGTTGTCTGCAAAAGCAGCCTTTGAATCAGAAGAGTGCTTCTGGCAGGCAAGGTGACCGAAGCGGAGCAAAAAGCCCACAAAGGACAGAAACAACATTGGGAATAAAACACCCATTTGCTTTATATGGCTGGGGTGAAAAGCAGACTGACACAGGCAGTCAGAAGACACACAACGTCCGGGCATCTGCTTCAGTAAATGAAGTAAGCGAAAGAAGTATGTCTTTTTAGGAAGTGTTTTGCCTAAATCTAAAACTTTAAGACACTGGCTGTGGGACTCTGGGAATTGAAGTCCAGACATCTTAAAGGTGTCAAATTTGAAAAACACTGGTCTAGATCTTTGGCCTTATGCTAGCCCTGTGTTAGGTAGAGTGTTTGTGGTCCTAGATGAACTAGCATTTTGCTGCTTCCCTGCCTTTGTGTTATGGGATGCTGAAGTCAGAAGTAAAGTTGGCTTTTATTTTTTTTTTTAAATTTTTTGTTGTGTTACTTATTGGATAAGATATCTAGGATGCTGTGCTCTCAATTTTGGATTGTGTCCCTCATATTGAGGTCCCTGTGTCCGAAGCTACTTTTGTACACCTGCTTTATAAGAGCAAGGCCACTTTTGTAAAATATATTCATTCTAGGATATGGAAGACTCTTTGGGATGTGGTTTTTGCCTGCCCTTTTGACCTAGATGCAGCTGCTTGTTTGCTGTCTATGCACTTGTCTAGTGTAACAAGGCCTATGTTGCCTTTATGCTGGCCCATTATTCCAGTATGAAAATAATTTTATTTTAATAATCAATAATAATCCTAGGAGATTCTTTATTCCAAATTTATTTTTCACTGTCTCTGCTATCCCTTATTCATTGACACAAATCTATGATCCACTGTAACTAAAACTATGGGAAGTTATACCAGTAGATTGCTAGATGGCAACTCTGCTAAGCTATCAACTGACAATAGCAAAACCAAAAACCAAAATCAAATATGGTACCTGGACAAGAGTAACCAAAGAATCTATCAGTCACACTTCCTCACACCCACAAACGGGCTATCCAGACACTGTCTACACTACACAAGGCAAGCCAACAGACACCAGGAGGACAATTAAAATTGACCTTTTGACAGAGTCACACATTAGAACCAGCACATGTACACACCTCCCCCCCAAGGTCACACCAAGGACCAGTCCCCTTATAAAACAAACACTTTGTATCCTATTTTCTCTTGGCTTCTGGAATAAATGGATCACCACCTTTCCACCAGTAGCGTGCCTTGTGTCCTGTTTGCTTGCAATATCCAGGCTCAGAAAAGGGACCTGGAAATTCTTGTAACATTAGATTGCCTGGATTTTTTTGTTGTTAAGACTGCTGCCATTTTTGAAGTGTCCACAACTTAAAATTAAGTCCTTCGCTTCCCTGACCCATAGCAATGTATTGAATTGGGTATAGAGGACGGAGAAACTATTGCCTTGGTTATGGGGCAAGAATTTCCTGTGCCAAGCTTGCTTTCCTTCAAAGCGGTAGGATAGATTTTTAAAGAGGATGATATGATGGTGGTATACCTCCAATGTTTTTGGAGCTAAAAGGTTTTCTTCATCTAAATCTGTATTTAGTTTTAGATGATGATGCCTTTTAAAAGAGCTTCCCCAGGGTAATTTGGAAATAACAGCCTTTCTGGGTCATGTCCAAGCCTATCTAATTCCACTTCCCCCGGTGGCAAGCCAGTCCCCGTGGGAAACCTGCAAGCAGTATCTGGAAGCCTGTTAATGTGCTTGATAAGGGAGGCATTGTCTTGCCCCAAAAGGGTCACACTGTAGATGTGACTGTTTCCTTGGGCTGTTAACATTTCTGGCTTAATCATAACACTGTGGTTACAAAATAGGTCTAAATTCTTGTTTCTTGTTGATTCTGGTTTAATGCAAACTTGTTTGTTTTGTTTTTATTTTTTGGCTGCAATTTCAGTTCTGCTGTGGAAGGAACTCTCGATGCTAGAATTATGACTTAGCCCCTATCAAAATCAGCGTAAGATATATGTAAAACAGCAGTCAGGATGAGGATGAGACAGGATGAGCGCAAGTTTAGGAATGGCACAAAACATTGAAGTACTGATGACACCTCCATGATAGGAACTTGAGTACCATTGAGAAGCTGTAAGTTCTTGCAAAATAATGCTCATCTGTGAAATGTTAAGTTTGTTACTGTACTTCTGACAGCATTGTGGAGAAAAGGAAACAGAAAAAAAATACACCTAACAACTATAGATCAATTAAACCTCTATGCTAGCTTAATCAACTAAACTTAATAACAGCATGTTAGGTAAAGATTAGGTATAACTTGAGCAAATTTCCCCAAATCCATGTGATGTAATGGCAATTTCTACTCAAGTAAAATTAGTGGTACTACAGTAGGGACTGATCAAAAGGTATCCATTTTTGCTCTGAAAATGTGAGAGACTGTGGAGTTTGACAGAGGAGTACTCTCATATAGTATTTTTGAACAGATAAGAAGGTATTTGTACAAGACAGTGGGAATTCAACCAACCTATTTCAACTTCATAGGTTCAATTATTAAATACTGTAGATCGGGAGTCCTCAACCTTGGCAACTTTAAGACTTGTGGACTTCAACTCCCAGAATTCCTTAGCCAGCAAACCTTTGCTGGCTAAGGAATTCTGGGAGTTGAAGTCCACAAGTTTAAAGTTGCCAAGGTTGAGGACCTCTGCTGTAGCTTATTGTTTCTGTTCTTTCCTATGAGTTAGCCTGCTACCTAGGACATCTTCTAATAATATTTTTTTACGTTCATCCAAATTAGGAAACTTAATAGCTTGGAAAGAAAAGGGAATGTAAAATGAAATTGAAGTGAGTTGATTGTATTATCTCGTTCTTTAGCTATTAACCACAGCTTTCTGGTTTGGAAAATAATAGGCCAATAAGTGCTCTTAACAGAAGAGCTTCTTGGTTGTAGTTGGCTTAGACCAAGAAGCAGATACATGGATGAAGAAATTAATATTTTGACTTATTAAGCTGAAATATGATTATCCAAGCATGCACAATATTCCATAAAATATCTTACTGACTGAATAAAAGCAGAAGTATCCATAACTAAGATCTTTTGCCTACCCGTAAAATATCAGTTGATCTTATTTAAGTAATGTCCATGCCATATGTTCATAACTATGTGAAACGCTTAAGAAACAAGCATTG
Source organism: Bothrops alternatus (assembly GCA_034064705.1). Taxonomy (NCBI): domain Eukaryota; kingdom Metazoa; phylum Chordata; class Lepidosauria; order Squamata; family Viperidae; genus Bothrops; species Bothrops alternatus. The sequence goes on from JARGCV010000023.1 coordinate 16,740,922, forward strand.
TATGTGTTTTTGATCCAGGGACAATCTTAAATAAGAGTAAATACTATGCAAGGGAAATAGTCTATCAAGGAAGTTGTAAGTTGAATACAAGGCAGGAAAGCCTCTTCCTCAATTCCTGATCTGTGAAAGCCAAGCACCCAGATAATAATATCTGAACTTCAGGGTGGATTCAGACAGCAAGCTGTTCTCCTACAGAGTTCTGCAACTTTAAGGATTAAAATGTATAGACAATTTGTGAACATGGATCCCAGTTGATCACTGCTCCCCCTATTTCTTTTTTTACACCTAGATGACTTACATGCTTTCTGTTGTCATGAATGTTGCAACTCTTGGTTTAATTTATCAACAGGGGACTGAAATGCACACTGGTGAAAAGTCAGTTCATATTGATAAAACAAATCCAGCAAATTTGTTACCAGTTTTAGATATATCAGGAATTTAGGAATCAGTTTTGGCCATATAAAAGTATTGATCACTGTGAAAATTATATTCCTTGCTTTTATGGAGACCCAGAATTAGCCTTGGCATTCTAGTGAAGTACTTCAGCATCTTCCGTGTTAAGATACTAATTAGTATATGTTTATGGAGATTCTCAGTCATGCAGGTCAGAGATGTCCCAAATGTGCTTTTTCAAAAGGCAACTGGACAGTCCAGTTGCCTTTTGAAAAAGCACCTTTGGGACTACAATGAGGGAAAAAATTATTTGATCCCCTGCTGATTTTGTACATTTGCCCACTGACAAAGAAATGATCAGTCTATAATTTTAATGGTAGGCTTATTTTAATAGAAAGAGACAGAATAACAAAAAAAAAATCCAGAAAAAAGCATTTCAAAATAGTTATAAATTGATTTGCATTTTAATGAAATAAGTATTTGGCCCCTTCGCAAAACACAACTTAGTACTTGGTGGCAAAACCTTTGTTGTCAATCACAGAGGTCAGATGTTTCTTGTAGTTGGCCACCAGGTTTACACACATCTCAGGAGGGATTTTGTTCCATTCCTCTTTGCAGAGGAAAGGTCACTCCAGGACCTTAATGTGCGTTTTCTTGAGCCACTCCTTTGTTGCCTTGGCCATGTGTTTTGGGTCATTGTCATGCTGAAATATCCATCCACGACCCATTTCCAATGCCCTGGCTGAGGGAAGGAAGTTCTCACCCAAGATTTGACGGTGGCCAACTATAAGAAACGGCTGACCTCTGTGATTGCCAACAAGGGTTTTGCCACCAAGTACTAAGTTCCATTGCTGCTTTGATGTGGTGAAGTTGTCCTGTCTCCTTAGCAGACCCCCAAAACATAATGTTTCCACCTCCATGTTTGACGGTGAGGATAGTGTTCTTGGGGTCATAGGCAACATTCCTCTTCCTCCAAACACAGTGAGTTGAGTTTATGACAAAGAGTTCGATTTTGGTCTTATCTGACCACAACACTTTAATCAGTTCTCTTCTGAATCATTCAGCTGTTCATTGGCAAACTTCAGATGGGGAGATTGACAGTTATTTTGTGTTTCTTCCATTTGGGAATAATCGCACCAACTGTTGTCACCTTCTCACCAAGCTGCTTGGCAATAGTCTTGTAACCCATTCCAGTCTTATATAGGTCTACAATCTTGTCTCTGACATCCTTGGACAGGTCTTTGGTCTTGGCCATGGTGGACAGTTTGGGATCTGATCGATTGATAGCGTCTGTGGACAGGTGTCTTTTATACAGGTAACAAGCTGAAATTAGGAGCACTCCCTTTAATAGAATGCTCCTAATCTCAGCTTGTTACCTGTATAAAAGACACCTGGGAGCCAGAAATCTTGCTGATTGACAGGAGATCAAATACTTATTTCACTCATTAAAATGCAAATCAATTTATAATTTTTTTTGAAATGTGGTTTTCTTGGATTTTTTATTGTTATTCTGTCTCTCTGTTAAAATAAACCTATCATTAACATTATAGACTGAAAATTTCTTTGTCAGTGGGCAAATGTACAAAATCAGCAGGGGATCAAATAATTTTTTCCCTCACTGTAACTAGTAAAATTTACTGTATAATACAAATAGAATCTAGTGTATGAAAAGAGTAGTTGGAACATGCACAAAGTAATGAGATGAAGTTTTGAGTCCTTTGGAATACAGCATTATTTTCTGCAGTTTTAAAAATAGAAATAGTTAATACTGGGTTTAGCAGCAAAGATCTCCTCCTAGACTTTTTTTAAAAAAAGTAAAGGAACATTGTTTTTCTTAAGGAAAAGGGCACTAAAACAAGCACCCTAGCCTACAGTATTTTTTTTAATGGAATAGTACTATTATTTCATAATATATGTATTTAAATTTTATGTGCTTTTATCCAGATGTCTGTATGTCCAATGCTAATTTATAGGCACAGTTCACCTATTAATATCGTGATTTTTAATTTTATCTTTATCTTAGGAATGTATCTATTTACCATGTTTATTTCTGTGATTTCTGGACTTCTGGAATAAATAGTTTTTATTTTTCTCTTTAGGTCCTCTCATAATGTAGCTAAAATTATTACTTATGATACTGTAGTCTTAATTATATTGCATATTATTTTGATTGGGAACTATTCAGAGTTGGTTGAAAGATATATGGCTATATAAATGTTTAAAATGAATAAAAAATAAAGCAACCAGGTAGTACTAGTAAATATTAAAAGAAATCCTAGCATAGCATATCTATTGATTGGTAACTCTAGGGATAATCATTCACAAAATCCAAAAGCAGAATACATTGTACTTTCCATATTTTGTGCAAATGATATGAGGTTGGACTAACAGTTGAATTTAATAAGCCACCTCTTATGACTGAAATGTTATAAATAAAATAAAAGGAATCTATACAATGCACTATTTTTCAAACATGGCAACTTTAAGATGTGTGAAATTGCTGGCTTGGGAATTCTGGGAGCTGAGCTCCACACATTTTAAAGTTGTCAAGTTTGAAAAACACAGATATATTGAAATTCCAAGTTAGTATATTTAGAAGGCTATTTTAGGGTGACCTTCATCAAGTGATTTCAAAGCTGTATTTTCTACAACCCCCCCCCCTCCATTCTCCCCAAATTTTAAATTGTCTCTGCAGATACACGAATCTGCATTAAGAGCAAAGAACAGAAGACAAGTGGAAAAAAGGAAACTACCACAAAGACGGATACACACAGCAGAAGTAGAAAGAACATGGAGAACCAAGCCTTCAGGTCCAGACAATCCATGGATGACAGAATACATGAGGTGTTACTCAGCACGAGCTCGGTGATGGGACTTCTACTTTTTTAAAAAATTCAGAGTGCTTTGAAAATAACCAGGACACCAGTAGAAAACTCCAGACTATTATGCAAGGGTTTTCCATTTTTTACAAACGGGTTTTTTTCCCAGCAGTTTGTTAAATTTATTTATATTTTGACTACTTAACCTTTGAGGCAGAAGGAGATCCATATTGATGAGAACTGTTTACCAATATAGGTCCCTTACTAGATTTATTTATTTATTTTTAAAGGAAAATGGCAAAAATTGACCTCCACCCAAAAAAACTAAAATTGAGTAATAATTTTTTAAATAAAGCAACTCAATATTTTCTTGAAATGGCTTTCTTCTCTATAGTTATTGAATATACCAATCCTGTGCCAATAGAAAAGTGGTTGCACTTGAGTTACATTGAAAGCATCCAACTTTCAGTGCAATTTATTGTAAAAATAATCATGAAAGCTTGACAGCAACTGATTTGTAAAGATTCATTCTGAACAAATGAAGGTCTCATTAAATTATGATAAGAGCTGATTGGCAATAATTTATAAAAGGACTGCACACTTTACAAACTAGCAGGTAAAGAATGTTTTGTGGAAGCTGACCATTGGATTCCTTAGACAACTCATTGGTTTCCTCCCTGGAGTTGCCAAAATGAGGTTGTCATTTATCCAGCTTAATAAAATCACAAAGAGGACTAAAGGACATGAGTTTTTGCAGAGGTATCTGTGGAAAATCTAATACCTGGAAATGTTAGGAGTGTTTTTAGAACACAGAAAAATGTCTCTTTTTCATAAATGTATAGTGACTTTTGAAGTTTGCATTCCTGCTGTAGATGTTGTGACAATACAAAATTGAACATTTTGGTGCAGTAGATTAGTAATGTCCTGTGACTGTGGTTTTAAACATTGGCTATCATGAACCCATTGTACCAAATGACAGATAAAGACAATCATTAATTGTGATGGGCTAATTAGTAGTTTGTAGAAAGTAAATGGTTTTAAACTTTTTTTGCAGTAAAATATTTCATTTTGAGTGGACTTAAATACATTCAGTGAACAGTTTTGTTAGATAAGGCTTCTGCACAGTGACTTTTATAACATTAAAATTCTGGATTTGTTTCATTTGCCTGTTTAATCAAGCTGGGGTATATTCTGTGTCAAGGCTCAGGTGACATTGCAAATTTTACTGTACTCCAATGTATCACACATTTCTGATTTTTTAAAAGTGATTTTTCTATACAGGAAGAAGCCATTGGCAATCATGAAAGTGCAACATACTTGAAAGATTGTACCACAGAATGAAACTACTTGTGATTTTTAACTTTGAAATAAAAGATTTTTCAGTCTCAGTAATTGTTTCTTCAGATCTTGAAAAAAAAATTGGATTTAAAGATACATCAAGTACAGATCTTTGTAAAACCTGTCATTAATTACCAACAGTAAGACCATAACTAACTCATTTTTCAACTCATTTTTGTGCAGAACAAACTGTTCATTCTGAAGAATAGGATATATTCATTACATTTAGATACTGTCTTTCCAGGAGCCAAGAAAAAGCCTGCATTCATTGCATTGACTTTCCATTTTTCCTGCAAATTATCCTATGGATGAGGGGCTGAGACCCCCCCCCAACAGATCCAAAGTTATCTAGTGAGCTTCCAGTGTTGTGGAAAGTGAAACTGATTTCCACTCCAATAATTCAACTACTGTATTACAAGTGTTATTTTACTTCTTCTATAGTTGCATGTAGTGGCTTTATTTCCATCTATAAATATATGTAATTGAACTTTTTTTTTAATGGTAGTTTGTTTCCTCAATCTTCAGTGTATCAAATTAATGAATTTGAACAATACGTGGCTTCAGCATAAAATGACTATCACTCGTATGCACCAGAGCGAGGCTAGAAAATGTCAAGAAAATCCTAGGGCTTGAAAAATGTACAAAACCCACACCCCAAAGGGCACCTTCAATACCAGCTTTTTGAGAATAGAATATGTACTGTAACTATACACTCCTGATTAGGGAGAAGTTGGAACAGAAGGGAAAAAGATATTTGGAGAAATAGAACAATCGCCTGGCTGAACACGGTTTCAATCTGCTGATTAGATGGATTATTTTTGTTTAATAAGTTTCAGTGTGGTTCTTCCAAACAGTGGGTCTGTGCAGCTTTCAGTTGACAAATGCATGAACTTGCAAATGGCACTTTAGTGTATAGATCAACTATTCCAACTGATGTGTACTTCAACATAATGTGCACTGTAGATATTTGCCTCTGTATGTACCTTTGTTCAAATATTTTCCCATATCTCAGTTGAACAATTATTCTTTTATTTAATGCATTTCTTACTCACTTTTGAAGAAAGAGGTCTTCCTAACTGGAACAAATGATCACTAATGAATGCTTCTTTTTCTTTCTCTCTCTTTACTATAGTAACAAGTGAATGTCTTTAATAAATTAAAGTTGCTTTTCCCCTCAAGCTTCTCATGTGAAATCTATATTTATCACTTATGCTCTGGTAAGCCATAATATATAAATATGAACACATAGACTAGAACACTAACATTAGTATTGGTTAAAATACAGTATAAATTAAGTAGATTTTAGGTGTTGAGAAGTTTCCTCTTTTATCAACTTTAATACCAGCAGAAAAATAACGGGATGTATCACAATATCCCTGCTGCTTGAAATACAGCCATTTCCCTAAAAACTGCTACAAAATCCTTGCTAGGTGCATTCTCCCCACCCCTAGCAGTGGTGCCTGTTTCACATGGAAATCGCTAATCTTAAACAGTAAATGCATTTAAAAGTGAACTATAGACATCTATTGAAATCTTTATTCCAGAATGGCATTAAAGATGAGCTGTACATTTTTTTCTTAAGTGCACCATGCCAGAGATAAAATGTTCGATATTGGCTCGTGGAAGCAGTGCATACATTGTACTGGCATTACTTCTTTCCCATCAACTTTGGGAGGAATCTTATATGGGGGTTTATCAGTTTATGACTTCAGGGTTAACAGGGATAATAACATAGTTCTTTAAGAAGCATAGCTCAAAGTCAAACTACAGTTTGTAGCTGGGTGGGGTTACTGAGCCCTAGGACTTGCTGATCAAAGGGAAGGCATTTTCACCGAAAGCCATAAATTTGACAGTCACTGTTCCTATATACAATCAATTTAAAAAGGATGAAGGGGTAAAAAGGTTAGAAATCAGAGGTACCATATATATATATATTCTCAATTTTTGGGAGCACTGAAATCACTTTAAAGCCTGAAAAAATTAAGCTTGGAGCAGTATGTGACTTAGAATGTTTCTAAATGGTGTTTCTCATATTTTTGTGGACTTAAATGTAACTGTACTCACGTGATTTTGAATATGGGAATAAAAATGATTTGAAAAATTCAGACAAATCACATGACTGTATTTAAATTATATGTAAGAAGTCAACTATGTTTGAGAAAAAATGTGAAAAGTTTCAGAAATTTTAGAAATTAGGCATCTCTCTTTTTTCACCCAGCTCTCCTTTAACTAGTAGGTTCATTTCACTTTAATGAGAAAAATTATTCTATTATTAAGAGGTAAAATAGACCAGATAAACCTTCATCAAATGGTTCCATGTTTATTTCCAGACTAGGAACAATGATCCGCATCCAAATGACAATAGGCTGCATGCATGATTCAAGATGTTAACTTGTTCCAGAAAGTATATCACTGCAGTATTTGTTATATTGCATTAACTGTCACAATGCAAATGACACCATTTGCATAACATGCAAATGATGAATATTGCATCATTTTCATGAAGACATTATACAAATTGCCAAAGAAATGAGGTCCATTGCATGCAAAGCCCATTAAATTGAGTTTTCACTATATGCTGAGTTTAATAGTAACCTAATATTCAGAAAGTTTATGCTTAATATACGCAATTTATCAAAATTGCCAACAGAATTGCCAAGAGAAAATATTGGTTAGAATTCAGTATTTGTACCACAATCTTCTCATCTTATCTTTTTTGACTTCTAAAATAAACCAGGAATGTACTATTTTTATTTAGCATTGTTTTTCTTAAAATAACAGAAAAAAAGTCATTTAAAGCTCTATTTATTCATCAAGTCACCTGATTTTCATGGTAGGGTTGACCATTCACAAGTCATACAGTCATATGAAAGTTTTAAAACAAGGTAGTTTTCAGGAACATGCAATGGTTCCAAAGACTTATTTTTTCTTGCATTGCCCAAGGGAAGTGATGTGACTTTACCAAGAAAACAAAAACACTTCAAGATTGGATTCTGAATTAACAAAAGAAGAAGCTGAAATTAGTATAGAAATTACATTAGTAAGGACAATCTTTGGTAAAACAGATCCATTCTGTGTACAGATAGTCCTCAACAACCATGATTGGCGCCATAATTTCTGTAGCTAAGCAAGGCATGTGTTCAGTGAATTCTGCCCAATTTTACCGCCTTTTTTGATATGGTTAACTGAATCACTGTTGTTAAGTGAACAATGCGGTTGTTAAGCAAATCTGGCTTCTCCTATTAACTTTGCTTGCAGAAGCTGTCTGGGAAAATTATAAATAGTGATCACTCGATTCCTGGATGCTAAAATCACTAAATCTATGTTGGTTGCCAATGCCTGAATTTTGATTACATGACTATGGGATGCTGCAACAGTTGTAAACGTGAGGACCAGTTGTTAAGTCACTTTTTCCAGTGCTGTTTTAACTTTAAATGGTCATTAAATAAATGCACGTTTTAAGTCAAGGACTGCCTGTAATTATAGCAAATGACACACAATATTATGTACGATATTGCACTTGTCTTCATAACTGTCAGGTTTGCCAAAGCTCTTGGACGTAAGTTGTGGTTTGAAATCTGCATTTGCAGCATGGGGTTGTTCATTAAATATAGTAAAGCCTTAGGTATTATGTATTCCTCTTCACAGGAATTAAACGTAGAAAAATTGAATTGGGTGTACAATTGTAGGAAGTGAATGCATGTCGCACAAGGGAGATGTTTCATTTCTGTAAAATTAAGCAGAACAGTAAAATCTTCATAGTTTAGAAACCATGCATTTTTATGTATACTATAAAATGTGCTTTTGTTTTTAGACACAAATGCCGATTACATTCTGCCTTGAGCATAAATGTAATAATGCTGAAATGCCTGGAGTTCTTACTTCCAGAATTAAGCTAACAGAGATAGCAATTCAGCATCCTTGAATCACAAAACCTGCAGTATTCTCATTCCAGAAGCAGGTGCCATTTGGAAGAGGACAAAATTCTGGGATCCAAAATGGCCCCGGTTTCCAGGATAGCACCTCATGGCCTCTACGTAGGTAGGCTGTGTAGAGGCTTTGCAGTTCTCCTTCCTGAAGGCCATCTTCAGAAAAGATAAGTAAAGTGAAGAGTGATAGGGGGAAGGCCCAAGGTTGATTGGTGGTGTGGGGCTGCTACAGCATCCCTGCGGTCAATCGTAAGGGTGGGCAGATAGTCAAGCACCCACATTTTGTTCAGTGACCATAGAGGCGCTGTGCTGACTGTAATTTTGACTACAGGACATAATTCCCTTTGTTTAGTGCTGTTGTAATTTTGAATGATCACTGAATAGACAGTCGTAAGTCAAGGACTACCTGTATGTGAAAGCTGGTGCTGAATTAAACTGCCTTTTTAAAACTCTTTGAGTGATGAATTTCATATTACAAGGAAAGCACAGGATTTTCAATGCCTCAAGCTGGCTGTTTCCTTCTGGGTTCAATTCAAGGTGCTGATTATTCCCTTTAAAGCCCTATACGGCAGGAAACCAGGGTTATTTCCAGGACCACCTCTTCCTGTCTTACTAGATCAGATAGGGTAGGCACGCTCCTGGTCCCTTCCTTTAAATATTGCCATAGGATCTAGGAAGTGCACCTTTTTCATGTCAGTTCTTGTTTAATGGAATACCCTTCCCCGTGAGGTCCAGCAGGCCACCAACCTTTTAACTTCTGAAAAGCACTTAAGATGTGAGTTTTCCCTCAAGCACTGGGATAGGGTGAGATTGTTGGAATGAATTTGTTGTGGGCTGCATTACAAAGTTTAGCTTTGTAATGGTTCAAGATAAGCAGCTATATAAACTTTGTAAAGGAAGAAAGAAAAGCATATGCAATGGAAAGCCAGTGCCTGAGAGTTTTAATACTTATCCAGCTAGTATTTTTCTCTAAAAAGTCTACCTATAAGAAAAAAAAATGAGAAAGATTTAGGGAAAATTTGTGGATGTGAAAAAGAATGGATCGCATCTTATCTTGCCCTAGAGATTCCTTTCAATTCTACATTTAGATTAACACACAGTGCACAGCTGATTTTGATATAAGCAGGTCTGTAGCATATCAATACTAAAAAACCCAGTGTTTTAAGAACTGCAGCTATAGTATCCAGTTAATGGTACGAAGCTAACTTTAACTCCAAAGAAACAGTTCTTATCTGAGCAAGCAAAGTTAGAGTTTGTGAAATGCCATCATAAATTATGACTCCTTTTAGATTCACAAGTGGGTGAGGGAGAAACAAAAGGAAAAAGAAATCCTCCCATAGCGTACTTGCATATAAGCACAAATTGTGATGCTGCAAGGTCTCCATGACAAACGCTGCTAGCAATAGGAAAGACATTCATTTCTGCATAGTAATGATAGGAACCCACAATGCTTTTTTGTCCTTTTTTCACTACCGGTATCTTCCTCTACTCTTCATTTCTAGGCTACCCAGGTGTTAAGACCAAAGCAAAACATTTACTGTATTTATTCCACATGTTTTAAAGCAAATATGGAAGTACATGAAAGTTCAGAGGAAAAACTATAATAGCAATGTGTAGGAAGACTACAAGAATGTCAATAACAGCTTCAGAATGGCCAAGACCTGGTATTGCTCTTCCCTGAAATTTAAAACCCAAGGTTACTTTACAATAGTTCTAAAGGGGGAGGGGAAGGAGAGAAAGGACTGCCAATGATACATAATAGATGGATCCAGGAGATCCACTTAGGTGGAAAGTATCTCCAAGCTTCTTTGGATTCTTTTGCATCTTAAGAAAGCATTAGCAAATCCACAATAAAAGAGGCAAAAGTGTTTCTTGAAAGCCATTCAAAACATCCATGCTGTTTATGCTCATGCTATAAACACACATCTATATAGATACTCATGCTAGTAAAAAAATTTTTTTTCCCATTTCTTTCAATTGTTAAGTATCAGAAGTCAGGTTTTGTTCTAGAGCAAAATACTCTTGCAATGTGATTTATTTGCCAACATCAGTACACTTTATTCTTGTTGACTTTTAACTTTTTAAAAACAAATTGCTACAAGTGAAGATTCCCATTTATCAAATCATTTTATATTCTTAACATTAACTTGTATAACCCGTATAATCAATTCACCATGACCACAAAGGAAGACCAAAACCAATTTCACCCAGATGTCCATTAAAAAAACGTGACCCATGTTTTATCACAAAGGGATTATAAATTTGGTGGACAGGTAGAAATTTCTTTACAAATGGGTAATCTGTGCATATGAATGATGGAACGCATCCCTAACAATGATCAATTTATGCTATCTTTTATTTTAGGTACCAGGCAAAATCTGACTACACATTCCTTCTTTTGGTACTCAGTTTAATTTTCCTGTACTGTTTTGTAACAATAATAATGATTAGTAAACTATTTAATATGAACTTTAGTCTTAATGTCTGGCTACTAGACTTCGTTTGCAACTCTTGAAATATTTCGTATTGCATGGGCTGTTAAGGACTTTCACTAAGGGGTTTTTCCTCCAAAGTTATTTTTTTGTTACAAAAATGCCTTGGATGATATTAGGATGAGGCATGCCATATTTCAATTAAACAAATTTAAAACAAAACAGCTGATAAAAGTGCTTAGATCTTTCCTTGTTGGCTAACCAGTGACCACTGAAAATGACCTGCAGCTTTAATTACACTCATCACCTTATTATGGCTGCACTTCAAATATATAAAGAATGTTCATGTCGATTCATCTATTTTGGCTCTAAGGCAGTAAGTTTAACTGATATTAATACTAATATTTATACTTCTTCAGGTATAAAGCAGCTGAAAAGCTGCTTTTTTAAAATGGATATGGAAACAATAGATTTCCTCCCCCTTGCTTGTCCACATAAAAGCTTTCAATTATCCAGTATTCTCATATGCTGTCTCAGTTTCCAAAACCAAAAATGATGCTCTTCAAATAGGAATATTCAAAGAGGCCACTTTTATAGTCTCTTCAGCAAAGTCAAAAATTCATATTCCCAAGTGATGTCCATTAGTCTACTATGAAAGCAAAATGGTTTTCTTTCAGCGGCATAGAAATATTTTCATGAGAAGATGGAGCTTTGCGCAGGTTTACCATAGAAATATATAACTTTGTCTAGTCCAGTTGCATTTCTAAATTAAGCTTCCACAAACTTGCAGTTTATAAGAGGAAATAGGTATTAAAGCAATTCTCTTTCAGATGGAACTACCCTACTTTTCATTAAAATTATTTTTAACTGAGTATAATCTGAACAAACTTATATGTAGAAATTATTTTAATTTTTTTTTAAAAAAAAATCAGATATGGTGATTGACAACTTCAAACACTTCTCTGGAGGGAAAAAAAGACGGCATTATCTTTTTACCTGAAACTACAATTCTTAGTTGCAGTCTAAAATGTAAAAAAAAAATAAAATAAATCCCCGGTCAACTTCAGACAAGCAGCAAACTCTGAATTTACAACTGTATTTATAGCTTACATTTGACAAACTGGAATACATTTAAGCATTTCAAGAAACAAGAACAATCACGCTTCAGTAAAAAAAAAAAGTTCTTTTCAGTATGCAGATTAGTAAACATATGACCTAACAGTTTTCAAAAAATAGTTTATGTACGCCCCTGTAGAAAGTGGCAAATAAAAAACTGGCAGTCAATGCCAGTAGCTTTCGATGTCAACTCATAAATAAAAGCCTTTGTAAAAAAACCAAAAAACCAAAAATAACCCTGAAACATGATAATGCCTACCAGAGTTGAAATTTTAGTTAATTAAAAAAACAGTGTTAGTGCAATATCATGTCAGTATATCATGCTTTGGAAATTTAATGACAATGTTGTATATACAGGTGATACACCAGTGTTTTTAAGTAACAATAAGAAACACAAATATGTAACAGAAAGTATTTACGTACAAGTATTTTATATCTGAATATTGTCCACTGTATTACCAAATATTCTTTTTTGTGGCGTTGCTCTGCCATTCCACTGTACTTCTTTTTTTTTTTAAAAAAAAAATGCCATATGTTCCATTTTGTTGAATCAAAAAGGAGTTCTAAAAATGCAAATTCTTGCACCAACGGCAGTTTTTCCATGAATTATTTGAAAGGAGAGCTGAAAAATAAATAGCAATTCAATGTAAATAGATTTAAATTTAGATATACTTAAAAAAAGGGGAAAGCTGGCAGGTGCAATCAAAGTTAAGAGATCTTAATGTATGCATTTGCCATCTAAAATTAAGTGGGCAAGCTGGAGCCTCATGTGATTCTCCAATCCATATTTTTGCAATGCCCAAAGATTCTATAAATTATACTACTAAAATTAAGCAGTAAATTGCATTTTGGGGGGGGGTCTTTTTCTATTTTTTTCTCTTTAACTCTTGGTAACTACATGGAGAAATCCGAGTACAGATAGTCGTTGGTTAACAATGAAATTGGGATCAGAATTTCCATTGCTAAGCAATGTTATTGTAAAGCTGAATGTCACATGACCACATTGCTTTATGATGTTAATCCTTACAGTCCCCTTTGCCATTATTAGAGGAAAGATTGCTGGCCAGGTTGCTGCTTCCTGCCAGCTTCCAATAACCAATCGGCGGGGAAGCTAACAGGAAGATGCAAGTCCCAGGCACCTTGCAAGCAGGCTGGCAGTCAGGTAAGTAGTTGCTGCTGGGTGGGGGAGGGTGTGTGAGTGGGCTGGCAAGGCACAGTGGGTCTGGGGGTGGCTGCTGCTAGGTGGGGAGGATTCAAAAAGGTGCAACAAGCCCCCGAGTTGCAGCCCTTCCCTTTGCATGGCTGCGATGATGAGCTCAGCAGAGGGGAGGCCAGTGAAGATAATGGTCAGCTGGGGAAGGGGGCTAGAAGGAACGGAGCTCATAAAACCAAATATTTATGCTTAAACCCTGAAAAATGTGAGCCTTGCCTCTCCTTATCCCACACTTCCAGCAGTTGAAAATATATTAAGTGTGACGCTCTCTTATTGTTGCAAAAAGGGAACATTTTAAAGATTTATCTTTAAAATTAGAAAAAAATGGAGGTGGTGCTATGTGCTTTGTTTTGACAATATGCCATTCTCCATGTGAGTCACTGTCAAATGTTTATATGTGTATGTATATATTATGTGTAGGTGTACCTAAAATCACTGTAGGTGATTATGTAAATATTCTGGGAAGAATAATTATTTCAAGAACAGCGCATTTTAAATTAAGGTAATAATCCTTTAGCATTACTGAAAATATGTTTGAATTACCGGTATATAAGCCGTGTACCTCATTAATCAAAAAAGAAAAATTCAAAAGACAGTAAATGAATTTCACTGAATGATTTTGGACATTATTTCTTCACTTAATACCCAACCCATCAAAATAGATTTTCAGGAAGAAATTATGATAAGGAAAAGGTGACACCAAAATCTAATAAATACTACAAGGGACAAAGCATGTGCCCTTCCTTGTGTGAAACAATGTGTACTGTGGTCTTACTAAATCTTTTATGTTGATTAATCACTGTTTTTAAATTATAGTGTATTTTATGTAAATATTTGTTATATTGTTTCCAACCATTTGGATATATTCTTTGTAAACATTTTACAAACCTAAGCTGCTCAGTTAAGAAGTCTATAGTAATACTTCAATGCAGATCATAACTGCAATACTGAAGTTTTTTTTAACACAAAAACAAAGCACTTTTACTACATTCTATTTTCATATTAAGACTATATTCAGAATGTCCAAAGAGAGTAGGCCAGCAGTCAAGTAAATTGAATAAAATTACAGGATTTTTAATTAATAGTATAACAGACATTTTGTAGTTGTATGTTTGTACAAAGACACACTACATGTATACTTACTTTCTCTCTGTGTGTATATATATATGTATGTATTCATTTATGTATATGTATGTATATATGTATGTGTGTGTGCATGGTTTTAATGGATTTATGATTATTTGCCACCCAAAATCACTTAAGATAGCTGTCATAGAAATTGAATACATACATATATGCATACACATATATACCTACCTACATACATACATGTGTTTCCCTGAAAATAAGACCGGGTCTTTTTTTTTTTTGCCTTCAAAAGAGGTACCAGGTCTTATTTTTTTTGGGGGGGGGGATGTCTTACTCACCTCTGGCACCAACAGCCCAGCCCAGCAGGCCCACCTCTTCTGGGGCTGAAGGAGCAGCTACATTTTGGCCTTCATTATGTAGTCAGGCCTTTCCGGAAGGCTTATGCAGCCGAGTACTGAGCTATGGATAGAATTTAGCTCGGTCCTCGGCTGCAGATATCTTGCAGAACCAAGCTATGGATTGAATCTATATCTCGGTTCTTGGTTGCACAAGCCTTCAGGAAAGGCCTGTGACTGAGAAATGCAGGCCTGGTTGCAAAAGATGCCTCAGAAGAAGTGGGCTGGTGAGGGGAGGCCTGGCTGCACGGTAAGAGGGTGTGGGGTGCAAAGGGCAGATCCACACCCCCATCCTAGCTTTTAGGTGTGCCTCACCCCAAAACTAGGGCTTATTTTCAGGGTAGTGCTTATGTTAGGCCCACCCCCCAAAAATCAAGCTAGGGCTTACATATATATATATGTAAGAGAGACTAAAAATAAACTTGAAATATCACCAACTTTATATCTCAATCAGATTAAAATGGTAAGCGCAAAGCTTTTATGAATTGACTATTCTCAACTTTGGAACCTACTCTCAACTAAATAAAAACTTCAATCTCAACTCTTTTAAGCTAAGGATGACTTTTCTGTTTTTAGTTAATTATACAGAGAAATATGAAAGTGCCAATGAAGTATCAACTGCAAAAGTGTCACTGAAATTAATTTCTACATTGCAAGCAAATGTATGTGAAAGCTTATAATTTATACTAAAAAACTTGGAAAAGCTATTTTTATTGTACTAAACTGAAACAAAGGTGATACTAACTTTTGTAATACATACCTTTTGTTTCATAAAACAAGAAGCATCTTTGTTGCTTGTATTTAACAGCCACATTCTTGAACACTCTGGGTCTGTGCTCTCCGTGGAGATCTTAGCTGTCTCAAAGCAGCATCTCCATATTGAATTCCTGAGCCCATTCTTTCAGGATCCAGTTCACCTGATAAAACAAAATACAATTTCTTTTTCTTATATGATCATAAACTGCACACAAGATTAGAAAACATTTTGAATGTAATTTAAATTATAAGAAGACATCCAACACACTTGAGGATTGAGAATGTCCATAGCAATGACACACAAATCTTGTACTTTAAAAACAAAAACTTATACATTTTTCTCTATAATTGTAGTTTATGTTAGTGAGATCGGGAAGTTATTTTTGTTAACTACTGTTTAATAATATTCACTGGCCTGATCTGTCACACAAACCAAAAGCGATTTCCTTCCTCTTAATTCAGAGATATATCAAAAGACGAAAGCTGGAGATCACAATCTGAGATTGTTTGCCTTAGTGCGAGATTTTAATGTTTTCTACAACAGTTAATTCAGAAATACTTGTTTTAAATGTTTTCAGATGTAACATGGAAAACGTGCCAGCAATATATAAAAAATATAGATTTATCCTGACTAAAGGATTTTTTTCTTATGACAAATCCGTTTATACAAGATTACATAATGAATCTATATATAAGGAGAGCTAATTTGATCTAGTGGTTAAGGCAGCAAGCTAGAAAGTGAGAGACTGTGAGTTTAAGTCCCACCTTAGCCATGATAGCCAGTTGAGGGACTTTGGGCTAGTCATACCTCTCTCAACCCAACCCATCTCACAGGTTTGTTGTGGAGAAAATAGAAGAAGGGAGGTGTGCTGAATATGTTTGCTGTCTTGAATTATTTGTAAAAATAACAAAGCTAATAAATAAATAAAAATATACTGTACTTTTTGCATTAGAAAATAAATATAATATGGCTTGGTCAGAAAGAATTAAATTTGACAGTTTAGGTATTAACTGGATAAACTTATCTTCTTTAACTTCTTTGATAAAACACAGAATTTTATGACAAAGAAAAAACACATTTAATCCAGGAATACTTTATCATTTCAGAAATGTCATTTAATCCTAGGTAAAAATATTTTAATAACTGAAACTTGGATTATGATTACCTGACTCAATCTTATTAAGTATCTTTCTTGCACACTGTACAAAGGCTTCTTCAACATTCTCCCCTGTCAATGCACTTGTCTCCAAAAACATCAGCTCTGTAACAGTAAAAATGAAATAATCAGTGTTTAATCAGTGTTCAAAATGACCCAATAAAGGTATTTCAGCTTTAAATGCAACATATTTATATATGTCATCATATTCTTCCCATAGAAGATTTACCAATTCCTCTTATTATACATTCCTAAGTCAATTCTGTTTTTATCTACTTATTAGTAAACCCCATTGAACATCCAATACTGCAGCTTATATGGGAGAAAACAATTAGGAGAAAATTCTAAGTAAAATATCTCCCATCTCTCAAATAAGAGGATCCTAGAACACAGATTGGGAAAATTTAGTTGCTAGACCTTGAGCAAGAACCTCTCTCTAAAGCTCTCCTCCCATCCAAAATTGTCTCTTTATTGCTTCCAGCAAGATTCACATGTACTGGAAATTCCAATATTCTAAACTACATAATATACCTTCAAGTGAAACAATACTGTGTACCAAAATGAGGAAGACAGTATAGAGCCATGAGGACAGACAACCATGTTTACACATACCCAGCATGGACTGCTTGCAAGCACAACATTTCCCCCAGAGAAAATATAACAACATTGCCAATAGCTGCATTTGTTTGTATTCTATCTGGAGAACATTCAAATGCAGCTCTGCTTTGCTATGTAAGATTACCCATCTTATGTGACATGACTATGTGCTTCATAACAAATTGACTGGTAGATTGATAAACAGGTAGTCCTCACTTAATGACCGTGTAGGACCCCCTTCCCAAAAGGAACGGAATGACCTGATTTTTAAAGTTCTGCTGGCTGTACCCACCCCTAGCCACATGATTACATGTTGGGTGCTTGGCAACCAGCTCATGTTTAGGGCTGTCTGCAGTGTTCCATGGTCATATGACCATGTGTTTTGAAGTTTTTCAGTGTTTTTTGCTGGTTTTGGCACTGCTTCCAGTTTCTGGCAAAAAAATGTTCACTGAATAATACAGATTTGCTTAATGACCGCTGTGCTTGCTTAACGACCACCACAAAAAAGGTCAGAAGGTCGGGTGCCATCCTCTGATGACTAGCTTAATGACTGCAATGCTTTATAACAGGGGTTCTCAACCTTGGCAACTTTAAGACTTGTGGACTTCAACTCCCAGAATTCCTCAGCCAGCAAAGCTGGCTGAGGAATTCTGGGAGTTGAAGTCCACAAGTCTTAAAGTTGCCAAGGTTGAGAACCCCTGCTTTATAACTATAATTCCAGGTCCAATTATTATTGCAAGTTTTAGGATTCATTATACTAAAATTCATATTGTTATGAAAATTCTAAGAATGTCAGATTATGCTACGCTATGCTTCCTCCTTCCTCACTGAGAAGAAATTGCATGAAGCAGCCACAGTCCTTTCAAGGGTGGCTTTGGCTTAATATGGCTCTTTTTAGTACCTGGGAAGGCATGACTAGTCAAAATAGAACTGAATTTGCTAAACATTAACTGGAGCACAGCAGGAACAACTCTGATTCCAAATTTCCAATGTGAAGAGTTCGGGAGCAACAGTACAATGAATACAAATGTTCTCAAGTCATGTGGTTCTCTCTGCAGAACCCTCCTGCTAACTAGATTTAATTTCTATTCTTAATCCTGAACTTTCAGCTATAGCTTTCAATCAAGAGTCCAGTTATAAGGTAACTAGCATATAATATAATCAGGATATGACTAATCGGTTAGTATAGTATATGCAGACGAAATCCAGGGTTGTTTATTAAGATCTTTCTCTTACTCCCTCCTCCCTGACTTTGATCATTAAGGGAATCCAACAATAGGACAAAAATGACTATTCTTACAATGTCATAATGTAATCAAATCTAATTATTCATATAAGAACATGTTCCTATAAGATGATTCAGACTGCTTGTGTTGTTGTAAACACAAAAGACATTCAAGCAGACTGGAAAACAGTATGGAAGAAGTAAACAAGAAAGGCTTATAAAATTTCTTTCCTAAAGCCTCCATTTCACGCTGCATATTTTTGTGGGGTGAAATTTTCACTACAAGTTATCCGCAAAACATAAGATGCCATGAAAACTACTTACCATTTTCTTGAGCAAATCTGGATGCTTCTAGGAAAGTGACTTCCCTATCTCCATCAAGATCTTTCTTGTTCCCACATAATATTATTACAATATTCTGACTTGCTAACATCCTTGCATCTGTCAGCCAGTTGGTAAGTGCGTTGTAGGTTTCTCGACTAAATCAAACAATAAAGTACTTTGTATTAATATTTATAACCCACAACACCCTTACAGAAGTATTTTGCTGTACTTGATTAGAAGCCTGCAAAGAAGCTATTGCACAATAACAATATATCTGAAAAGTATTTCCAGTTATGACTGAGGACAGACTGCAGTGTCACAAAAATATTCATTCTTACACTGAGACCTGGTATAATGCACTATGGGAAGCGAAACTATGACAACAGCAAAATAGCCAGAAGAAAATCAGAAAGCAAGATCAGAAAGCAAGTAACGGAATGTTGATCCAATACTTTCAGCTATGATTCCTGATTGCATATTTTCTATTCAGTTCCCAGGAGGAAGTCAACATCCTGAGATGCATCTATAGTAAAACTAGGATCACACAGCTGAAGAAGTTTCTGATGAGAAGTCACATCAAATAAAAGTTCTCAGAAACAAATAAAACGCAAATCTATAGAAGTTTTGTCTATTTCACTAAACTGTCCAAATCGATACATATATTGCATGTAGTTACATACATAGGAGATTTTAAACAGTCTTCCTTATTATAGACCAGGGCCTGTATCACTGATTGTTATAAGCATTGGAGAAGGGAGAAGATTTGAGTGAAGTTATTTTATGGAAATTTGTGAAAATAACTTAAGAGAGAAGATAGGGAGGCAGTGTCTGCTCCCTTCAGTTTATGTGCTGAATACATATTAGCTATAAAAAAATTCCATATCCCCTGAAGAATATGAAAGGATCACCCAGATTTTAGCTGTGACTAAGATTTTTCTGAAAACAGCCAGTTTGGTGTAATGGTTAAGGCATCAGGCTAGAAACTGGGAAACTGTGAATTCTAGTCCCATCTTGGGTATGAAGCCAACTGGGTGACCTTGGGATAGTCACCTTCAGCCTTAGGAAGGAGGCAGTGGCAAGCCACTTCTGAAAAACCTTGTGAAAAAAAACTGCAAGGACTTGTCCAGGCAGTCTCTGAGAATCCGACATGATTGAACAGAAGGAAACAGATTTCTCTATTATTTTGCTTTTACCTGGTGATGTCATAAACAAGCAAGGCACCTGCAGCACCTCTGTAATAGCTTCGTGTTACTGATCTGTAAAGAAAAAAACCCCACAGTATTTAAAAGGAGAGAAATTTGTGTTCTATGCAATGCTAAAATTACAAACACAAACTACAGTGCTTGTTTAGGTTTCCACTTGCAAGACAAAACTAGAATTAAACATTTATGGACTCCACCATTTAAATTTATGTATTTATTTAAAACACTTGGAGGGCCAACCATCTTATATCAAACTCTGGATAATGAGAACATTATTAACTTCCCAGATGTGTTTCCTTTTAGTTGGACTGGGTCAGAATTTCTCAGATAATAGCAAACAAAATTACGAACTCCATTTGCTAGTTATAGCATCTTGTAGTGTTATTCAGACATAAAGCTATTCTCATTACTGTTCTATCAATACAACTATGCTTGGTTGGCTATAAAAATATAATAAAGTAAAATACAAGAAAAATATAGCCTTACTTTAACAGAAATACTGAAAACACCTATATCTTGGAATTGCTTTTCCTTATTTATCAGGAAATTATACCTGAACCGTTCTTGTCCAGCTGTATCCCATATCTGCAGTTTTACATATTTGCCTCCAACATTTATTATCTTTGAACCAAACTCCACTCCTATAGTGTGATTTGAGTCATCTTTGACTATAACAGAAAAAAATCTTAATTAGTACTCAACTCTGGTTAAAAGGCAAGGGTTATAACAAATTATGTCACTGTCAGTATACAGATGAAAACATTATGGAACTTTTGAAGTCAGGAAAAAGAAATAAACGGAAAATTGGAAAAAAAACCTATATGAATGAAAATTGTGCTATTATCAGAATATAAAATACCTAAAGGTTGGAATGCTAATAAGGTCACTATGATAAATTGTTGATTTATATAGTAATTAGATGCTTGGAAACAGAATTAAACTTAAACCAGAAGCCATTATTAATTTATAAATAAATAGAACATCTTTCTTTTGCCAGTATATTAAAAACTAAAAATCAGAAGAAAACATATATACTAATTTATAAGCATTCTGGACAGAGTATAAATCTGAGTAATCAATCATAATAGAATGATTAATTTTGAGTTATTAAATGAAAAATGTTTTTATTACAAGAAACAACACTGGTGAGTTTTCTGAGCTATTACATTTGCTAACAATCATTTCTGCTATTTAGTATCTTTTTTTAATCATGCTGAATTTTTAAAACTTACTTAGATTAACAAGTTTTGAAAACAGAAATAAACTGATATTTTGTAGTATTAAGATGTGATCCAACAGACCAAATTCAAGTTTGCCATTAGCCATAAAGGTCCATACTACCGGTAGTAGTTGATATCTCTCTCCAGGGCTATTTTTTTGTCATAGAACACCCAGAGGAGAGTTCCGGCACCTTTTTGGGATGGAACCTTGTAGGGTAGGCAAGGTGGGTTGTATGACATGTGTGAGTTTCAGCACCTTTTTTTTTTTTTTAGAAAAAAAGCACTGTCTCTCTCTGCCTGACCTACTTGCTTTCTTCAAGTCCAAGTCATGAGCATTACATATTGTTTTAGTTTCTCTTATCACCACAAACTCCAGCAAAACACAACTATCTTCTTCTAATGTTTCTGCCACTTGCTTTTCCTTGCCTAAGGCTTTCCTGTTTTAAGATGTTTTTAAAGGTTCTGAATTTAATCAACCTAAAAACCACCTCTTTCATTCAAGTCACAATGATATCAAATGAAATGTGTGCATTATCCTACATTCCTCTGGATATACATCCATAGACTGTGTTGACTTGTAAGGTCATTCATCCTGCTCTCATAATGAATACAGGAAAGCAGTTCTGGATGACCTCACATAATCAAAAAGAAACTAACTGGAATAAATCATACCTTTCTAAATCCATGCATACTTTATTAATACTTTTAAGAAATATCATCATGTGATGATTAATAAAATGTTATCACCTACACATTCCTAAGTAGATAGGATTTGGCTGCAAAAATACGCTTTTACTTACATTTCTTCTCAATAAACTGATGAAGCAAACAGGATTTGCCAGTTCCAGCATTTCCAATGACCAAAAACTTAAACAGGAAATCTGTAAACAAGAAGTATCCATATTAGTATCTTTAAATATAGAGACATACTATAACTGTTACTTTCTTTTGTCTTAAAAGCATATCACAAGAATAGAAAAACTGCTGAGTTGTAATTCAGTAGCTCATTCACAAGACTCTGTTAACAGAAATAATTAATATTTATATTCAACAGATATTACACCACTCAAGTACATACTTTAACAAAAGGACAAACAGCAGCAAAATGGACTCAGTTAGAGAGGTGTTCAGTGGATTGTTGGAAGACCTAAGGCAGGGGTAGGCAACTGTGGCTCTTTTATGACTCGTGGACTTCAACTCCCAGAATTCCTGAGCCAGCACAGCTGGTTCAGGAATTCTGAGAGTTGAAGTCCACGAGTCATAAAAGAGCCACGGTTGCTTACCCCTGACCTAAGGACTAGGTTAGGAAAAGATCCTCATGAATAAAATTTATCTAGTCACTAAGAGTCGACAGTTGATGGCATATAATCAATTAAGCAACGGATGGAAATAATCAAGGAGAGAAGCAACCTAGAACTAAGGAGAAACTTCCTGACAGTTAGAACAATTAACCAGTGGAACAACCTGCCTCCAGAAGCAGTGAATGCTCCAACACTGGAAGTTTTTAAGAAGAGACTAGACAGCCATTTGTCCAAAATGGTATAGGGTTTCCTGCCTGAGCAGGGGGTTGGACTAGATGACCTCCAAGGTCCCTTCTAACTTTATTATTATTATTACTATTATTATTATTATCATCATTATCATTGTTGTTGTTGTTATTGTTATTCTTATTAATCAAAAGCTTGGTATGAAATTATTTTTGTACGGGTCTAAAAATTAATGGAGGTAGAGGGTTTTTTTAAAAAAAATACATTCTCGCATACTGATTATAAACTTACTTTGCTATTTCTCATTTTAAAGAATATATTAAGTTATTGTAAAAATTAGTTGTTGCCTTATTTAGATAACACTTGTCTACAGTGAACTTCCTCTATTAAAACCACTGAAATGTTGAAACATGTCATTGGTTCATATGAATTAGTATAAAGATGGAGAAAGTTGTTTTTCATTTGTTGCATGTATTTATTACATTTTTGGTTTATACAGAATGAGAGCTTTTTTAAAGAAATCAAGACTTGCCATAGTTATTCTGGTCTCAAACAAATTTAATTTTTGTGAATTAAGAAGGGGCTGGAAATTGTTAACGGCTCGCTAATTTTTACAAAAATTATCAACTATTTCATGCATCTCAAAGGAACAGTCTTAAAAATTTATTCAGTTTTGTCAGATATAATTATAATTAATCCAACACCAGGAATGAAAGAAGTCTGAAAGCCTGAATGAAAGCAGACAATTGAATGATGCTATTTCCCTTTGGAAATCTGGAGAATTCTTATACGCATCAACGCAAGAACTTTAGATCAATTTAGATCTATTTTAGATCATTGGCATTTAGCTCCTACAAGAATCTCACAAATATTATATAATCTGCAAGGTACTGGAAGGTTGTCCTCAAACTGGAATGTTCTTCCATTTTTAGCAGGTATGGGATAGTTTCAAAATTTCAGAGGGAGGTCTTTAACATGATAATAACTAATCAATAACTAATCAAATTCACACCAAGTTTAGGTATTTAATGGAAGGAATAAAGTTATGAAACACAAAACTATTGTTTCCTGCTTTTAATGGAATTAATGTTCACCAATGGAAATACTTGGATAATTTTTACTAGAAAACTTATTTGGTAAGATTTGATCACTAGACCTGCTTGAAAAATTCTCTGACAAAATTTGCTCAAAAAAATAAAAATCAGAATTGGCAGCATTAAAAGAAACATCCTACAGAATGTGTGAACATTTCAAATGAATTATTATTGGACTATTTAATGTGGAATGCATCCGTGCATTGTTTTTAAAACGAATCCTTAATTTAGCTTTACTTATTAATGCAGAATCATCCTGAAAGACTGTATCATATTTTTTTAAAGGCAAATTAATATAGGTAAAATAACAGCCCTAAATTTTGAAGTCTGTGCTTTATTTTATATTCTTTTTATGACTTTAGTTGGTTATCTTAAAAACATAAAGAGTTAGTTACTTTGGCACCATAATTTATGATCTTTCTTGGGTTCACTGTCATGGAATCACCAGAGATCAAGCAAAGGAATGTGTGCTTTCTTTCTGTCATGTTTGTTGCCACTCTTGCCAGGAGCCTTTCTTGCATGTCATTTGGCCCACATGACCAAATACTATTTTCCACAAATTACTGGATTCACTAATACCCTTTCAAAATAGATAAGGTTTCTTGACAAAGAAAACAATTCACAGAACTTATTGCCTCAGTTGCTTAAATGGTTCAACCAAATGGGGGGGAAAGCTCTAAAAGGCATTTTTTCCCCTCAGTGACCAATGCGCTTTGAGTTTCAAGACATTGTTAATTTGGGGGAAAATCCACAAGAACGATTTTGTGTGCTGAATGTACTTTCATTTCCCAAGAGCTCAAATGTTCATGATAAATATATTTTAGAAACATGGTCAGTAAAATATAGCCATCAAACCTTTACATAATATTTGGAATGATAACATTTGGAAGATTGAAAAAGAAGCAATTTATTTTAACTGCCAAGAGGATTGAGCTATGGCAATATCTGGCACTTAGCAATGAAACTACAGTACTGCTTTGTTCAGGAAAGTGAATGAAGTAAACTTGAAACACGTGGCATTTATTTTATGCAGACAGTTGGGCTTTTGTATCCTGATAAAGTTGAACAATATTCAATTCCTATTCTTGTTTTCACATTCTCTTCATTATACATAGTATTCTTTCATTTTGAGCTTGTTATGCTGTGAGTACATCTCATACACTGCATTTTTTAAAAACACTATTGTTATATTATTTAACCATTTTTCCATTTGTATGAGGTATAGAAATTACTCCTTTACAAATGTAATAATTTGGGCTTATACAATGGTCAGATCAGTATCTTATCACAACACAAAACAATTGTAAATCTTTGCTAAGAAAAGTTATGGGATGGGGTACTTTGGCTTCCTTAAATAGATAAACTGACACTGAGTAAAAGTTTACAATATTGTGAGTTCTTTGAGACAGTTCTTGTGAGTCAACAAAAAATATGGCAGAGCTTCAAGGAATGTTCTTTATTGTAGCAAGACAGCATAACAATACCTTGCAAGCCTGCCCAATTTTGTTGTTACCCATCTTATACTAAACTATTTTAAATTGCTTTTTCAGGCCTCCCTCGACCTCAGAACTGTTTGGTTTCTTCTTCAAGCTTCATTAATGGCCAGCTTCTTCCTTTCCCCCTTAATAGCTTTCTTTTATCTTCCACAAGGTCAGCTCTAAATTCCTTTACAAATATAGAGCTTTTTACATTGCTACAATTACTGTACATACAGGATTAAGCATTTTTAAGGAGCCACATGCAAAAGGAAGTCTAAGTTATATTAGCTGGAAACTTCTACTTCATCCAGAAATACAAAATATATTTCACAACCTTATTTTTTGCAAAGCCCAAACCACCACAATACTGTGGCAATTTTCATTTAAAGTAGCAGTGATAGTATCAACTACTGGGTGAGATATACTATTGGCTCACAGTTTTTCTCTAACCCAAGATAGATTGCAAGCAAAACACCACCACAACAGGTAAAACTTCATTTCAAAATGCATGCTTGGTTGAAACTGGATCATGGGTTATTAGAAAAGGTGGAAAGCAACTAACCTAACTATGGGGATAGTATAAATCTGACAGGTCAAAATATAAAGAAGCACACAGGTAGTTCTCAACTTACAGCAATTCATTTAGTGACCGTTCAAAGTTACGACGACACTGAAAAGTGACTTATGACCATTTTTCACACTTACAACCTTTGTAGCATCCTCATGATCCTGTGATCAAAATTCAGATGCTTGGCAACTGGTTGATACTTATGACCATCACTGTGTCTGGGGGGAGGGGGGTGTCCTGTGATCACCTTTTGCAACCTTTTGACAAAGCAAAATCAATGGGGAGGCTGGATTCACTTCACCGCCATGTTATTAACTTATCACCTGCAGTGATTCACTTTAACCACTGTGGCCAGAAAGATCGTAAAAACGGGGCACAAATTCACTTAACAAATGTTTCACTGCACAACAGAAATTTGGGGCTCCACTGTGGTCGTTAAGTCAAAGGACTACCTGTGTTTGTAAAACCCAGCTTCAAGTAAGCGGTCAAGGTCGCCACCAGCAAAAAACCCAGCCCCCCCACCTTGCTTGCTGACCAGCGAAGAGCTGACACCCTTCCCCATCCTGCTCCAAAGGGGAGAAACACGGGAAGAGATGCGCGAGGCTTTCATGTCTCCAGGCGCGATCCTAATCACGGGGAGGAAGCGTTTCCTTACGCTCGTTAGAAAACAGAAGGGCGGCTTTATTACGCAAAGAACATCCCCGGCAAAGCCAATGGAAAGCTTCTTCCGCTGGACGTAGCGCTTGGAGCCCCGTTTTTCTCAGGCTGCTTTCTTGCCGCAGCTCTCTGGGTAGCAAAGAAGGCAAGACCCTCCGCAAGGCCCTCTCCTTCCCTCCCTCCCTCCCTCCCTCCAAGCTCAATCCCAGGCCACCGCTCCCTACCGTAGGTCTCGGACATGGCCGTCTGCGACATTGCGGGAGCGCCGTCGCCGCCCAGGAAACAGAGGCCGCCGGCGTCTCAGTCAGCTTCCACCCCTTCCACCCCGAGGCTCCACCTCTGGCCCTTCCCTCCCTTCTAACTACCTAGGCGCCCAGGAGAGAGAGGACTGGGGAAAGGACCTCCAACTCCCGTACGGAAACGTGCTCTCTACGCTTGCGCACGTAGCTCCTCCTCTTTTCGCTCCACTCATGGGAGGGGGGGTGCGGCCTTGCCCGTATGCGCAGTCGCGCTGTCTCACGAACGGCTCTTTTTTTTTTTTTTTTTTTTGGTCTCTCTCTATCTCTCGGTCTCTTGCGGTCATCAAAACAAAGCGCACGTGCAACGGAGACGTTGAAATCGGAGAGCGCCGCTGCTGGAAAGGAGGAGCCAGTTCGACCCAGGAGGATTGGCGCGCGCGTCTTTTCTGGGACTGCGGCCGGCAGATGTCGATCTGCTGCTTTGGCGGCGCGAATGGAGTCCGGCAGGGGTTCTCAACCTTGGCAACTTTAAGACTTGTGGACTTCAACACCCAGAATTCCTCAGCCAGCTTTGCTGGCTGAGGAATTCTGGGAATTGAAGTCCACAAGTCTTAAAGTTGCCAAGGTTGAGAACCCCTGTATGGAACGGCTGAAGCTCAGTTTGTCTTTGGAAAAGCAGAAGTACGCTTTGATAAGTTAGAAGGGCGGTTTTCAAACTTTGGCACTTTTTAAGATGTGTGGTTTTTCAGCTCCCTCAATTCCCCCAGCATGGCCAAGGTTGGACAACACACGGCTTTAAATAAAGATCACTGGGGTGTTTGACTTGTGGACTTTTTCCTGTCCATGTAATCTGACAGGCAAATTTCTTGTAGGAACAAATGTACTCTATGGGACAAGGATGGAGAGGAGGTAAAATAAGATCGTCTTTATTGTCATTTTTAACTGTGGGCACGCTGGCACACATTAAAAATGAAATTCTGTTGCTTGTTCTCAAAGGGCTTTTTTCCCCCGCATAGAACGCCCAGAACGGAGTTCCGGCACCTTTTTTGGATGGAACCTTGTAAGGTAGGCAAAGCGGGTTGTAAGACCTGTGTGAGTTCCGGCACCTTTTTTTTTTTTTTAGAAAAACATAACAAACATAACACATATATAAACATGCTATATATAATATATGTATATACTTACACTAGATACTAAGTGTAGTTTAGTGTCGTTCAAAGTTACAATGGCATTAACAAAAATGACTTATGACTTTTCAGATTTATGGCTGTTGCAACATTCCCTTGGTCACATGATCAAAATTTGGACTCCTGGCAACTAGAATGTATTTATGACAGTTGCAAGGTCCTGGGGTCATATGGTAACCTTTTGCGACCTTTTGACAAAGCCAGTGGGGAAGCCCAATTCCCTTAACAACTGTGTTACTAACTTAACAACTGCAGTGTTTCACTGAACAACTGTGGCAAGAAAGGTTGTAAATTGCGGCAAAACATAACAACTGTCTTGCTTAGCAGTGGAAATTCTGGGCTCAATTGTGGTTGTGACTGAAGGATTATCTGTATACTGCATCTGATTACAAAAGCTGTAGCATATATCAGTTTATTGGTTTAACTTATCAGGGTAGTAGAAATTATTGTGATGGCTCTATTGGCATCTTTTAAAATAATTGATTGCATATGATACTGGCTTTTATTATACTGTGCGGATGAAGAAGGAGAGTGCAAAAGTTGGCTTGAAACTCAACATTAAGAAAACCAAGATCATGGCATCCGTCCCTCTCAATTCCTGACAAATAGATGGGGAAGAAATGGACGTAGTGATAGATTTTATTTTCCTGGGCTCCAAGATCACCGCAGATGGGGACTGCAGCCAAGAAATTAAAAGACCCTTGCTCCTGGGGAGGAAAGCTATGGCAAATCTAGACAGCATACTAAAAAGCAGAGACATCACCCTGCCAACAAAAGTGCGTATAGTCAAGGCCATGGTTTTCCCAGTTGCAATTTATGGCTGTGAAAGTTGGACCATAAGAAATGCTGAGCGACAAAGAATTGAGGCCTTTGAACTATGATGCTGTAGAAGACTCCTGCGAGTCCTTTCGATTGCAAGGCGTTCAAACCGGTCAGTCTTAGAAGAGATCAACCCCGACTGCTCTTTAGAAGGCCAGATCCTGAAGTTGAAACTCAAATACTTTGGCCACATAATGAGAAGGAAGGACTCATTGGGAAATGCTGGGAAAGATTGAGGGCAATAGAAGAATGGGATGATAGAGAATGAGGTGGCTGGATGAAGTCACTGAAGCAGTAGGCATGAGCTTAAATGGACTCCAGAAGATGGTAGAGGACAGGAAGACCTGGAGGAACATTGTCCATGGGGTCGCGATGGGTCGGACACGACTTCGCAACTAAGAACAAAATTTTGAATTATCCTGAAGGTGGCGTCACAGGGCTTCTGCTAAAAGTTGCTCAAATGAAATTTGTATACGGTATCAGGGTAAACTAGAAGTCACAAAAGTAAATGAAGATTGTGAATACTGTTTTTTAATTTATCTTTAAACTGAGGCATTATTTGCAAGGGAAAAGATCTGTTAAATAGGAGCTGTTTTCTGCATTTGCTGAGAAGAATCCTTGAAGTCAAAAGAAACAATCCCATTTTTATTTTTCACTGATTTTTCCTTTAGCCACACTTTATTGTCGGGATAGTTTATTCGCTGACTTGTTAAACTTGTTATCTTATTACTAGTTATTGTTCATGAAGTGTTCTCTAAGTACACAGAATAATGGTGTAGATTTAAATTAAGTGCATGATCTGGAAAAATCCCTGTTTCAAATCTGAGCCTTTGACTATCCTTTGCTACCATTTGATCATAATTCCTCTTCTTAAAATTTACAATGATCTGTTTTACATAGTGTAGTATTTTGGTGATGATTATAAATGCTCTAAAATTATTCTATACATGTGATGTGTTATTGGTGTCAAAAATTAATTTTCTCCTCTCATTGCATATGGCTGCCAATGATGCAGAGATTGCTTTTAAGAGTATGATTATTTTTAGCTGCATTTATGCTACCAATTGCATCTTTATTGGTAATTGTCGATTTGGTAGCCAGATGTTATTCTTTGAGGTTGAAACCTTCAAAGAGAAGTACAATTTCTGAGCACCAGAAGCTGGATAGCTCCCATAGCTAATGTACTGTATATATATTTACCTAAAGAGTAAGATTCCATGAATTCAATTCCCACTAGAGAATTTGAACTCCAAAGAATAACATCTGGCTGACAATTGCCAGTAGAGATGAAACTGGTAATGTGTTACCTCCTGGTGGTTACTGTAAATGAAAAAAGATAGGAAATAAATTTCACATTGTGTGAAAATAAAGGGTGGAAGTCATATACCGGTATGTGGCCATGACATAATATATAACATGTGTGTCTGTCTGTTCTGAGGTGGATTGTATATGCCATTCGGCTAGCGCTTCTTGAATGAAAGAGATGCTAAATTTCTTGAAGGGAAAGGGGAAAGACGAGATTGACTACAGATGCTTATAGGGCTCGAAGGGACCCCCACCTCTCTGTGGCAGGTGCTGGAAGTCAGCTATTATGTTCCCCCCCAATTCTTCTGTTTTTAGGCTAGACATCCCTAGTCCCTTTAACCATACTTCTTATGATTTATCTTGCAGAGTGCAGAGAAGAGCACTCTTTCTAGGGTTTCAGCATCTTACTTGTATCATGGTGATCAGAACTGGATGCAGTATTCAAAGTGTGGCCTTGCTAGTGCAGTGTAAAGCAGTACGGTAGCACTTCTCATGATTTTGATGCTATCCCTCTGGTTGATGCAGCCTTTTTTGGCAGCTGCAGCACACTGCTGGCTCATGCTTAAGTGGTGGTCCACTAGGACACCTACTGTAGATCCCTCTCATATTTGCTACTGTTGAGCCAGGTATCACCTATTCTATACCTGTGCTTCTTCACCTTAATCTGAGATAGAAGGTGAGAAGAAGAACTGGTGAACAATCCCAACCATAATACAAAGACTACTTCCAAATAAATTTCAAAGAAAAATCTAGCTTCTCATCATTTGGAAAATATGAGGAGAGGAAGATACACAGGAAATCTTTTATAGTATGGAAATTATCGATAGGTAGGCCATTCTGCTTGTAGACCTAAAAGATATCCGATATGACACTTTGACAGAATGTGGCTGTTTTCCCTACAGTTTGCCTCAGCCTATGTTTCCCCTATTCATAAAGTAATGGTTTGTGCAACTAGAACTACCGGTACACAGCTCTAGTGTGCATAGCAGGGATTGGAGTGACCACTTTTATATGACCAAAAAAGAATAAATGAATTGCTGAGGAGAAAAAAAAAAAGACTAAATGGAAACAGATTTGTATGAAATTTCCATAGGAATGAGCTAATAAATAATAATACTGTAATATCTTAGTAGAAAGAAACTATAATTTTTTGTAACTAGCAGATTGTGATCAGGTAATGGATGTGCCTACTCATCAGTCTGTTGCCATACACTAAATAACTGAATGAATGAATGAATGAATGAATGAATAAATAAATAAATAAATATGTTTTTCAAATCGTAATTACTGAGGAGCATGTTTAAAATGTCCCTCTCCCTATGAATGATTCTTTATCTAAACTAAATATGGACTGGACAATCCTTCAGAGACAATCCAGATTCTTGTAAAGAGAATCCATCACAGATATGGCTTTTATTAATATCTGCATTGTTGGATGATGTGCTTTTAGAAAAATCTGCAGAGGCATTGGATATTATAAGGGAATAATAAAAGGAAAAATTCCCTGGTTGGAAGGTAGGTGGGGAAAGGGAAATAGTAAAAGAGTAAGCAAGATGAAAATGAAATGTAAAAGATATGGTCATTTTTTCCCCTGACCTTTATTTTTACTGTTCTCCCTTTTCCTTCCTTTCCTAGCAATCATGCTTGTATATAGTAACATGCCTGTTTCAGGATAACACTCCATGCATCAAATGAAGTGGACTGTAGCCCATCCAAACTTCTGCTGTAATAAATGTGTTAGTCTTTAAGGTGTCCCAAGACTCTTTTGTAGATTTAGATAAAACATTCTACTGACCTTTACACTGACATCAACTTGTTTATCCAGGCTAGAGAAACAAAGTGAAAGTTGTTGGCTACATTTCAACCTTGACAGACTTCAGGCTATTATCAGTTTTGTAAACATCAAACACTGCTTTGTTTTATGGGAAGGAAGGAGAAGGTCTCGGCTTTGGGGATGCTTTGGTGGATGATCTATTTTCTTTTCCTCATACATATTGTATGTATATATCTTCTTCAGTTTGAGCCAAATTCTGTCTTAATGGTTTATTTACATTAAGGAGTGTGTTTGACAGCTGAGCATTGATAACATATCCTCCAGTACAGGAGATGGAGAATCCACCAATGGGTTTTCTCTGTCTGCCTGCTCTTGAGACCAAGTAGCCAAACTTGACACGCCCCCTCTTGCTAGGAGATCCAGTCTTAACTTGGTCTCAGCTCTTGAAGACATATTAGGTTTGGCTCTCAACAGACAGCAGGTCAGAAATCCATTGGTGAATTCTCCTTTTTCCTCTAAATTGACTGAATATTAATTGAAATCCTCCTTTAATTTGTAAATCCTATTTGGAATCCTCCCTCAAATTTTTCCCTTAGCACTGGGATCAGAGCTACCTTAAAATTACTGATTGGGGAGTGGGAGGTGGGGGGGGCAGGCTCCTGCAGCTTTCCTTTCCTGATTTTTCCCAGGGCTCTGGGGAAAATTCTTCTGGCAGGCTTGCCTTGGATATCCCTCCTTCTCCCCCCCCCCCGTTTTTTTCACACAACCGAGCAGAATCTCATGCTGCAGGCTTGAGATTCTTTTTTCTTTTTTTAAATTTGGGGCCTCCGAATCATCTCCAGCAGTTGGGAACACCCGCAGATGCCATTTTGGTTGCCGTTGGAGGCAACGAAGTCAAACTAGACTTTTTCTTGCCTGCCGTTCGGAGGCTGCCTTGTTGATTTAATTTTCGGCGCAGCGTTTAGTGCTGCCACAGCGTCCGGCCCCAGCACCAGCAATCTTCTCTTCAAAGCCTCCGGTGCCGTTCCCAATGGAGAGCAGGTTGTGGCCGCCATTTTGGGGTCGCCGTCCAGGGAATGAAGTAAAAGAGCAGTTTCCTTTTTTTCTTGCACTCGTTTGGGGTCTTCTCCTGAATTTTGGGATAGGCCTCGCGTGCTTTGGGGGCCAGGGTCCTTCAGCCCCACCGCAGTCCATTAATTTAATAGCGTTTTTCACGGACCCACCGCAGCCACCATTTTGAACCACGCCACACAGTCATTTAACTAGGCCACATTGGAGCCCTGCCCCAGTGACTGCCTGCAGGCCTCATCACTTTACCACAGTGAGGGTCTTGTTGGCAGTAGGCCAAATTCTTAGAGGACAGAGCCTCAAACCACCACAAATCAATTCTTGCAATTTAACACATTGACCAGCCGCCATTTTGAACCTGATCCTTTCTTGCCAGGCCTTGTCTCAGGCCCTCTGCACCCTTCATTGGGAGTTTTTGCCTTTTCTGGTGCACCTTGACTGGCCACTTAAGGCCTCCGGGCGGAGCCCAGAGCGGGTCCCCAACCGTGCCTTCGGCATCTGATTCAATTGCCATGACCAAAGCCCAGATAGATTCTTTTCTGGTCAGGTGGTCAGGGGAGCAGTCTTGTTACTTGTTCCAATTTTGCTTCTGCCAACTGCTTGCCTGCCAGAGCTTCGTCTCAGTTTCCCTGAGACTGCTCAACCAGGATGGAGGACTCAACGATGCCTCAACCCATGAGCACTGCCTCCCCATCCTCCAGTTACGGCTGCCACAAATCCTCTACCCAGGAGGTGGCAGGCAAGTCCAAATCTAAGGCTAAGACCACTCTCAAGAAGCCTTCCAAGTTGGCAGAAAAGCAAGCCAGCCGTAGGCACCCGGCTCTGGAGAAGGAGTTCTCCAGAGCACAGAGGCAGGTCGGATTAGAGAAGGATCAAATGGTGGTCCCTGAATTTGACCTTCCCTTAGGTCCTTCAACTTCGGCTCAAGGCGTGTGGTCCTTCACAGGGATGTCTGTCACGCTTAGCTTTCCTTCCGCATTGGTTCAACACATAACAACAGCTCCAGGTTCAGCCCCAGAGGCCACCTTCACTCCTACGGCTGCAGGACTCAGGGGACCAGACATCGGAGACATTTTCTCCGATGGCCGCCTTGAGGCCTTGCTATCCAAGGTCGTGGATTGAGCTCTAGCAGAACGGTCCTTCCATCCACCTGATCAGGGGGCTTCCACATCAGCCATGCCACCTTATGTTCCTCCTACGGGGTTCCCTATACTTCAGGAGCCCACGTCTCCCATGCACTCCTCCATGAGCGGCTACTCTTCCCCGCAAGGTGAGGAGCAGCTGGACTTTAATCTGTAAGAGGAGGAGGAACTTCCCCCTGAGACCTCCCCTTTGGGAGGCCTGTTCAATCCAGCCCTGTTTCTTACCCTGCTTCGCAAGGCCACATCAACGGCAAACATAGGGTCTGATTAGTTCCCTCAGCCGCAGGCAACATCGGATTCCAGCCCAAATCCGATATTTTTTGAAATGGTGGCAGCCCAACATCACGTTCTATGTCCCTCTATTTTCCTTAAAGGGATCAAGAAATAATGGGCCTCCCCTTCCTCCTTCCCTTCTGTAAGCGGGACTGACAAAAAAAGATATTTAGCACCTCCACAGACCTCAATGATGCACTGGAGGTCCCCAAGGTAGACGAAGCCTGGACCCCTCTGGTATCCCAGACTGTGCTTGCTGGGGACATGTCGGAGGCTCTCAAAGCGGACAACAGGAAATGGGACCAAACTTTCCAGAAGACCCATCAATCAGCAGCACTGGCAATTAAATCGGCGACTTGTGCATCCTTTTTTGTCCGGACTACCCTTTTATGGCTTCATCAGCTTCAGTCCCTGCTGAGGATATTCGGACCTACCAGGACCTAAGCAAATGGTGGCGGTCACTGAGTACGCTGCAGATGCAACGCTTCAGTCAGCCAACTTTGCTTCTAGGTCTCTAGCATCCAACATCACAGCCAGAAAGATGCTATGGCTGAAACACTGGCAGGCTGACGCCAAAGCCAAATGGCGTCTAGCGACTGCTCCCTATCTGGGCAATAATTTATTTGGGGAGGCCCTGGCTCCGTACCTTGTGGAAAACAAGGACAAGCGAAAAGTCATGGCTCACTTGAACAAACGGTCTGACAAATGTCCTGCTCCCTATTTTCGTAGGCAATCCTTTTGGCCGGCAAAAGGTCCAACAGTTACTCAGCCCTCCCGCTCATACACTGCCAGACAGGACAGACCGTATGACTGTCCTTATGACAGACCAGGCTTTCGGTCCTGGCAGCAGAGCCAGTCTAAGCGGCCATTTCGAGGGGCAAGACACCCCTACAGGAAGTCCAAGTGACTCTCACACTGCACTTCCCATCGGGGGAAGGCTGGCCTATTTCTTCCATCAGTGGGAACTCACTTCCACGGACACCTGGGTCTTACAAACCATCCAGTTTGGTCTGTCCCTGGAGTTCCTAGCCAAGTCCCCAGACCGATTCATTGCCTGTCCTGTTTCCAGGGATCCACTCAAACAGGGACTCATGCAGGAGGCCATTCAACATCTTCTGGAGATTCAGGCCATAGAACCGGTACCGCCAGACCACAGGGGAGGGGGATTCTACTCCATCCTCTTTGTGGTTCCCAAGGCCTCAGGGGGGGTAGAGAGCGATTCTGGACCTCAAAGGTCTAAATTATTACATCACTTACAAAATGTTCAAGATGCAATCACTCCAGTCCATCCTGGGGGGCATCAGACAGGGAGACTTCCTGGTGTCAATAGACCTCATGGAAGCATATCTCCACATTTCTATCCATCCAGCTCACCGGCGGTTCCTCAGGTTCTGTTACAGGGGCAGTCATTTCCAGTACAAGGCCCTTCCTTTCGGCCTCTCCTCGGCTCCCAGGGTGTTCACTAAGATCCTGGCCATAATAGCCACCCACTTGAGGAAGGTACCAATACGCATCCAGTGTTACCTGGACGACATCTTGATTCAAGCGTCCTCCTTCCAGGCATCTCAAGCAGACCTGGAACACACCATTCAGGTCCTCCAGCGACATGGCTTCTCGGTCAATTTTCAAAAAAGCCAGACAGTTCCCTCATACAGGCTTCTGCACTTGGGAGCCGTCATAGACACCACAAACTGCATGGTCTATCTCTCCCAGGAGCGATTAGTCAGCATCAGGGATCTGGCTCGTTGGGTGTACAGGGACCGTATCGTTCCACTGGTCTTGCTCTTTCAGCTCCTGGGAAAGATGGTTTCCTACATAACCATAGTTCCCTGGGCCAGACTCCACTTGCAGGACTTCCAATGGTTCCTCCTACCATTTCAGCGGGTGAATGCCAGCACATCCAACCGTCAGGTCAGGATCCCGGTTCACATCCTCAGGTCCCTGCGCTGGTGGTTCTCACAAGCGGTGACCAAGGGATCACCCTTCAAGGAACCGGACCGCATCACCATCATGACAGATGCCAATCTGTTCGGTTGGGGAGCCCATCTACAGTCTCAGTTTGCGCAGGGCCATTGGTCCCACGCAGACTTGAGACACAACATCAGTTGGCTGGCGCTCAGGGCCATCCACTTAGCTCTTCGCCAGTTCAGACACTGGATCAGGGGATGTCACGTTCTGATCCTCACAGACAACGTGGCATCCAAAGCACACATCAATCGTCAGGGGGGCACCAGGTCCAGGTCTCTTATGTCCGAGGCATGACTCCTGGGTTCCTGGGCAGAGTTCAATCTGGCCTCCCTCAGGGCCGAACACATCTCGGGGGTCGAGAACCAACAGGCAGATTTTTTGAGTCGCTCTACGGTGGACCCCTCGAAGTGGGGGTTGCATCTGGATCTGTTCTCCGAGATCTCCCACAGATTCGGCTATCTGATTCTCAACCTGTTTGCGTCGTCAACCAATGCCCAACTCCCCAGGTACTACTCCCGCTATTTCCTTCCAGGGGTGGAGGGGACGGATGCCTTGCGGACCCCGTGGCCACAAGGTCTCCTCTATGCCTTCCCTCCCCTCCCACTCATACAGGAAACCATCCGCAAACTACTCCAGGAGCAGGCGGAAGTGATCCTCGTGGCACCGTACTGGCCACAGAGGCCGTGGTTTGCTGACTTGGTGACCCTTTCCCGACTCCCCCGTGGAAGATTCCTCCACATCGCATGTCCCTACATCAGGAATCCCTCCAACACCCAGACCCTCAATGGTTACAGTTGACCATTTGGTGCTTGAGCGCAGCATCATGACACAAGAATTATTTGCCCCCCATGCAATTGCCATGATTCAGGCCTCTCATCGCCCAGCGACCAATTGCATTTATGATTCTACTTGGAAGAATTTTTGCCATTGGTGTAGAAGATGACAGCTGGATGTATATAAATTAACCATCCCTCAGATCGTTGATTATCTTCTGGACGGTCTGGACAGAGGCCTGGCCCCTGCGACTATTTGCAGACAGGTAGCGGCCCTATCAACATTGCTCACTTGTGCGGATTCAGTTCCCTTAGCTCACCATCCTAGGATTCGCGCCTTTATCAAGGGTGCGTGCAACACCAGGCCTCCCATGGTACACAGGTACCCCTCTTGGGAATTGCCTTGCGTGCTTCGCGCTCTAACAAAACCACCCTTTGAGCCCATAGCTACTATTCCAATGCGGAACTTGTCTCTCAAGGTTGCGTTCTTAATCACCATCACGTCAGCCAGACATATCTCTGAGCTGGCAGCTTTTTCAGTCAGGAATGACCTTCGTATTTTTCACAATGATCGGGTGGTCCTTCGGCTGGACCCCGCTTTCGTGCCTAAGGTCAACTCACTATTCCATAGGGCACAGGAAGTCATTTTGCCAAATTTTTGTCCCAATCCTTCCCATGACTTGGAGCGGCAGTGGCACACACTGGATGTCCGCAGGGCAGTGCGGCGTTACATGAAGTGCACGGAGCCTTTTCGTAAATCTGAGGCCCTATTTATCTCCTTCCGTCCGGCTTCTCTGGGACAGAAGGTTTCTGCTGGCACTATTGGCAGGTGGATCAGGGCCTGCATCGTGGAGGCATACCAGTCCTCTTTCCTGCCGGCTCCAAGTCATCTTACTGCCCATTCCACTCACAGTGCTGCAACCTCTGCGGCATGGGCCACTCAGGCATCCATCGAGGAGATTTGCAGGGCTGCGACATGATCCTCGCCCTCCCCGTTTGTTCGCCACTACAGAATTGACCGCTTCGCTTCTGCGGACGCCTCCTTTGGTCAGAGGGTCCTTCAGCAAGTGGTCTTCGGGGACGTAGATCCGGCCTTATCTGTTTCCCACCCATCGGGACAGTGAGGCTTTGGTATGTCCCATTGGTGGATTCTCCATCTCCTGTACTGGAGAAGGGGCGTTGTCTTACCTGAACACCTTTTCTCAGTACGGAGATGGAGAATCCACACCCACCCTTTAGGTCAGTTAGGCCAATTATAGGGGATTGAGAGCCAACACCTCGTCCACCTTCAACCACTTTCGCCCTCGTTAAGACTGGATCTCCTAGCAAGAGGGGGCATATCAAGTTTGGTTACTTGGTCTCAAGAGGCAGGCAGACAGAGAAAACCCATTGGTGGATTCTCCATCTTCGTACTGAGAAAAGGCATTCAGGTAAGACAATGCCCCTTCTAAACCTAAAGTATGAATGAATGGCCAGATCATTATCTACCCTATAGAACAAAGAGAGGACAGCGAGGGCAATAAATAAAAGTGGTTCAATTATAAAACCTGCCCAAACTGGCAATGACAGGGAGTGACTTTCTGGGAGAGGCAGTGATACAAATTATGGCACAGATTATTTCTGGTGAGCCAGATGCAGCTCCCAAAGGACTCATATAGCATTTAAGTCAATACATTTTATTAAAATATTCTGTTAATGTAACTTTACAATAAGGTAGAATTAGCTCATCTGGTTATGTCTCCTGTCTGGTCTACTTGAAAAGGCTGATATCCAGTCTTCCAGGACTGATAGTACAATCACTGTCTCTTTTTCAGCCAGAGAATTTAGGGTGGTTTCTTTCTGAGTTTCTTTCTCCACCCACTCTCTCTTATCTGATTGTTCCCTAGTTAGCATCTCTGTCCCCTGTCTTCCAAGGTCATTTCCCCCTAGCATTACACTCCTACAGTTTAGCCCAAGGGTCTTCAAACTTGGCCCTTTTATGACTTGTGGACTTCAACTCCCAGAATTCCTGGCTGAGGAATTCTGGGAATTGAAGTCCACAAGTCATAAAAGGGCCATGTTTGAAGACCCCTGGGTTAAACCAATCAGATCCACATATACAGTTCTCATTTGTACTGTTTTCTTCAGATAAAGGCCATGCTCTATGTCAGCGGTAGGCAACATTGGCTCTTTTATGACTCGTGAACTTCAACTCCCAGAATTCCTGAGCCTAGCTATGCTGGCTCAGGAATTCTGGGAGTTGAAGTCCACGAGTCATAAAAGAGCCAAGGTTGCCTATCCCTGCTCTATGTAATATTTGAGTTCTGATTGAACAGGAAATATATTGCTTTTATATAAGGGTCCCCATAGGCTGCTTGTTTAATGTGGAATCCAAGATACTGATCTCACTCTTTCAAGGTGCATAAGATATTTGGCCCTGCCATAACTTTGGAGCAGCTTTCAGTCTAGAAAACTTTTTCAAGCAAATAGATGTAGGTCTCAGGTGGCTGCAGTAAAGTCCTTTCCTTCAGATCATAGAGTAGCTGGAAACTATGCTGGAATAGGTTCTGCTGCCATTACTGCTATTCTCTGTTTTGTCTCACCTGTAAAGTCAGTGAGTGGTGCCTTGTTGGCTAAACAGTTGAAGTAACTTGCGGATTCAGTTGGTGGATTTTATTTCCTATTCCCAACCAGAAAAATGGCTACCATTTGGTCTCCTTAATGTGTTTTGAGGCAAGGATGGGAAAATATGGGTGGGTATTCAGAACCTTGGCTGTTACCGTATACAGATAACCTGGGAATTTTAGTTGACAAATTGCACTCCAAAAATCAGGTTTGGCTTATTTGCAGATGGGCTTATGCATGAATATATACGGTAATACTTTTTAAAAGGATCTATATTTTTTATAGAAATCCATCAGCAGATACTCATAAATTTTTAACCAAAATACCAGGAAAAATGCAGATTGTCTTATCTATGGACGGCATCTTTTTCATGATAGTTCAAAGGTCAACTTATTCGCAAATGGGCTTATATGAAAGTATATAAAGTAATATTTATTTATATTTTTAAAATTATTAAGTTATCATATATCTCCTTCAATAAATCCACAAGGTATTTTTCTGAAGTTTTAATAAGCAATTATTTTAAATGCTGTATGATTCTTAATTAATTCTTTGAAAAGGAGTTATTATGAAACAAAAATATATATTCTAAGTATTTTTAAATTTTTTATCTTTTACATGTATCTTGTCTAGCGTAGCAGTGAGAGACAAAGAAACCTTGATAATGAAGGAAATTAGTGGTGATAAAATAAGTCATATAATTGTGGTAGGATAATGAATAAGCCAGAGAAAGATAGTAGCTGATCACTTTTGGGAATGAGAACCAAATGAAATCAATGTTTTAAGAACAACATCCAGGTCAGAGGTGGTCACTCTCCGCCCTGTGCATAATAGTGTCAACGTTTTCTCTTTTGGAAATGGCACTTTTTTTTTTTTTGCAAAATGCTGCAGTTGTGTCATTACTCTTACATTTGTGATTATGCATCTGTTTTGGTGAAATAGACTGTGTAGAATTGCAAATTGAGTATGTTTTGATATGCAGTGCCCATAACAGATGGCTTGTAGAATTTCTGGAGCAAAATGACCTGCACTATTTGATCTTCACAGTCTGTTTCATAATTGTTGTACCTCTTGAGATGGCAAATGCAATTTTGAATATACCTCTGGGGTTTATGCTTGCACATCTCAGATTTAGAATTTAATCTAGAACAAGGGACACATGGCTTTTGCATGCAGGAGAGGGGAGGAACATGACAATGGACAGCTGGGTGATGTTTCCACGATCAGTACTGTGATAAATGGTTGCCAAGAGTCCCAGTTAAAGGAAGATTATCACTTTGTAAATCTCCATTCATAGATTTTCTTTAGTTGCTGAAATACAGATGGAGCTATTGCCTTTCATTGCTGTGCTCATTGGCCCAATAAAAAATATAGCTTGTCTGGTTTTGATTTGTCTCTTTGTCTCTGTGTGTGTATATGAATAAATGTGCACACGGTGTTAAATCCTGTTTTGATATGGATCTATCTGCAAATGGCTTTATTATTAGATATGCAAATGGGGTTTTAGAAAATTGAAGGTGTTTCACGTAACTAAAAGACTATGTGTCTTTGGTGCAAAACAAAACAAGACAACAAAAATTAATAGCTCAAACTAAGGCCGGTTATTAGTGCTAAACAGCTTAGGTGCAACTCTTTTTTTCCCTTTCATTATTTTATGTAATGCATTTAGGTTCTTTCCCCCCCCCAAAAATAATTGTCATGTGGGCATTCATTATCTGAAAAGAAGAATGCAACAAATGAATGTTCAAATGTATTTGAACAGCTTGAGTAACTGAGTGGTTTTATAATCAAGCAAACAGGATATGAACGTTTTTTTTTTTGCAAGCTTCCAATTGTATAGGAAAAGCCTCTTAATATAAATACACTGGGAATTTATGAGAGTGGATGTCTGATGCACCTGCACTCTATGTATGAGTGTGTGTGTGTGTGTGTGTGTGTGTGTGTGTGTATTTAGTTTATACATGCACAATTAACAAATCAACCATTAATCTTAAAGAAAAAACAATAAAATAAAATAAAATAAAATAAAATAAAGTAAAAATACAAACAAAATACACACTAAGAAGTAGAAAAAAGAAAAAATATACCTTATATTTTACACTTATCCATAGTCAGTGGTTTACTAATGAACTAACTGGTATAATATGAACAAAACAAGCTAGTATTGTAAGATATCACAAAATTTCAACAACATACAACATCCAAGCACAAGTAGACAGCCAAAGGAAGTTCAGTGGCACCAAGATACACTTTTCTGACTTTTCTTTCCTTTGTACTATAGTAGCCAGAGGAATGACATGTTTTCACCAGCTCTGTTAAAAAGTGTGGCTTTAGGTACATTTCAAATATGAGAAATCCCTGAATAGAAATTGCATTAGAAAGAAATGGGGCATCATCTATATAGCAAAGGTTCAATTCCAAGACCCTCCTATACACAGCTATTTTTCTTCCCTCCAGCAAAGCCAAACAAATTGGAAACAGAAGGAAAGACAACCGTTTCAGGTTTTGCCAACACATGTGACCACCTAAGAAAAAATATGGGAAGTGATCAACTTCAGCAACTTCAGCTATTTTAGACTTTGTACTGTAAAATAAATGGCACATTGTAAAAAATCTTTTCCTGTATCAAACACCATAAGCAAAGCTGCTAATTTGTTATTTACAGGAAGGTTGAAAAATGTATAAAGGCGTCTCAGCTGAATTTTAGCGCAATTCCCTCATCCCCCGCCAAACTTGGGTAGTATAATTGAGGAGCCATGGTGGTGTAATGGTTAGAATACAGTATTGCAGACTAACTCTGCCCACAGCCAGGAGTTCAATCCTGATGGGGCTCGAGGTTGACTCAGCCTTCCATCCTTGCAAGGTAAAGCACTATGGGGCAGTATATAAGTCTTAAGTGCTATTGCTATTGCTATACACAGTGTAATATTTTTATATGATCTCTTGTGCTAATTGGCTAACCTGTGTGTTATTATCCGATGTTTGCATTTTAGTCAGCTCCCTAATCTAAGCACGCTTCTTAAGAGTAAGGCTTATTTAAACGGGGGTTACTAGTTTAGTAGTATGTTGCAGTGTAGCATATTCTGGACTTAATGGAGCCAAGAAAGCATGCAATTTTTTTTAATGTTTGTTTCTTACGATGTATATTTAAAAACAAAAATGGTCTGGAAAGAACTGGTTGTCAGCAGATAGTTATTTAGGATGAAAACTATATACGCATGCAGAACAATAAGTGACATTGATCCAAAGGGATTAATAACTGAGTGTGTATTCATAGGATTACTTTTAATGGTCTTCCTGATTCTGCTGGAAAATCTATGCCAAATAATACCCATAGGAACTAATCACTGGAACTGCCAGACTAAAAGCTAGGACGCTGGAAGAAGTAGAGCTTGTTGAAATCATTAAGTGCTTCCATTTTTTTTAATGTTTAGTAATGGAAAAGTTTAGGCAAATGTAACACCCAAGGGGAGGAGGAAAGTATCTATCTATTTATATCAGTGTTTCTTAACCTTGACAATTTTAAGGCATGTGGACTTCAACTCCCAGAATTCCACAGCCAGCAAATATATATATATTGTTTAAAATTGTTAACAAAGAAATAAGGGATTTCTGAGATAGCTATTTCGAGTTATTTACCTCTCTTCAGTCAGAATTCACCCTTTCTGGGATTCGAACCTGGGCAGTCTGCATGCTAGGCAGAAGCTTTAGCCTCAAGCCACAGGCTCTGTTCCACTTTGTTAGTAGTCAGGGAGTGGATATGTGTGTCAAGTGGTTATTTTTTAGATTGCACCCTGTAAACCCAAATATGGGAGGAAGAAATCATTCTTTCCTTTGCTTGTTTCAGCTCAACCCAGAGCCATCTGCAAGCACAAATATATATATGTTGTTTAAAATTGTTAACAAAGAAATAAGGGATTTCTGAGATAGCTATTTCGAGTTATTTACCTCTCTTCAGTCAGAATTCACCCTTTCTGGGATTCGAACCTGGGCAGTCTGCATGCTAGGCAGAAGCTTTAGCCTCAAGCCACAGGCTCTGTCCCACTTTGCTAGTAGTCAGGGAGTGGATATGTGTGTCAAGTGGTTATTTTTTAGATTGCACCCTGTATTTTTTAGATTCCTCCCATATTTGGGTTTACAGGGTGCAATCTAAAAAATAACCACTTGACACACATATCCACTCCCTGACTACTAACAAAGTGGGACAGAGCCTGTGGCTTGAGGCTAAAGCTTCTGCCTAGCATGCAGACTGCCCAGGTTCGAATCCCAGAAAGGGTGAATTCTGACTGAAGAGAGGTAAATAACTCGAAATAGCTATCTCAGAAATCCCTTATTTCTTTGTTAACAATTTTAAACAACATATATATATTTGTGCTTGCAGATGGCTCTGGGTTGAGCTGAAACAAGCAAAGGAAAGAATGATTTCTTCCTCCCATATTTGGGTTTACAGGGTGCAATCTAAAAAATAACCACTTGACACACATATCCACTCCCTGACTACTAACAAAGTGGGACAGAGCCTGTGGCTTGAGGCTAAAGCTTCTGCCTAGCATGCAGACTGCCCAGGTTCGAATCCCAGAAAGGGTGAATTCTGACTGAAGAGAGGTAAATAACTCGAAATAGCTATCTCAGAAATCCCTTATTTCTTTGTTAACAATTTTAAACAACATATATATATTTGTGCTTGCAGATGGCTCTGGGTTGAGCTGAAACAAGCAAAGGAAAGAATGATTTCTTCCTCCCATATTTGGGTTTACAGGGTGCAATCTAAAAAATAACCACTTGACACACATATCCACTCCCTGACTACTAACAAAGTGGGACAGAGCCTGTGGCTTGAGGCTAAAGCTTCTGCCTAGCATGCAGACTGCCCAGGTTCGAATCCCAGAAGGGTGAGTCTGACTGAAGAGAGTTAAGAAACTCGAAATAGCTATATCAGAAATTCCCTTATTTCTTTGTCAACAATTTTAAACAACATATATATATTTGTGCTTGCTGGATGGCTCTGGGTTGAGCTGAAACAAGCAAAAGGAAAGAATGATTCCTTCCTCCCATATT
This sequence comes from Bothrops alternatus, assembly GCA_034064705.1. Taxonomy (NCBI): domain Eukaryota; kingdom Metazoa; phylum Chordata; class Lepidosauria; order Squamata; family Viperidae; genus Bothrops; species Bothrops alternatus. The sequence goes on from JARGCV010000023.1 coordinate 16,785,621, forward strand.
TGGGTTTACAGGGTGCAATCTAAAAAAAATAAACACTTGACACATATCCTTACTCCCTGACTACTGACAAAGCGGGAGAGAACTTGTGGCTCAATAGGTTAAAGCATCTGCTTAGCATGCAGACTGCCCAGGTTCGAATCCCAGAAGGGTGAGTCTGACTGAAGAGAGTTAAGAAACTCGAAATAGCTATATCAGAAATTCCCTTATTTCTTTGTCAACAATTTTAAACAACATATATATATTTGTGCTTGCTGGATGGCTCTGGGTTGAGCTGAAACAAGCAAAAGGAAAGAATGATTCCTTCCTCCCATATTTGGGTTTACAGGGTGCAATCTAAAAAAATAAACACTTGACACATATCCTTACTCCCTGACTACTGACAAAGCGGGAGAGAACTTGTGGCTCAATAGGTTAAAGCATCTGCTTAGCATGCAGACTGCCCAGGTTCGAATCCCAGAAGGGTGAGTCTGACTGAAGAGAGTTAAGAAACTCGAAATAGCTATATCAGAAATTCCCTTATTTCTTTGTCAACAATTTTAAATATATATATATATATATATATATATATATATATATATATATATATATATATATATATATATATATATATATATATATATATATATATATATATATATATATATATATATATATATATATATATATATATATATATATATATATATATATATATATATATATATATATATATATATATATATATATATATATATATATATATCTCCAAGGGTACTTTCTGGCCTCTAAGAAGGAAGAAATCATATATTTAGAGGGTTCTATATAGTACCAGATTTTAGCTTTCGGAAGTATCACAGAGGGACAGGAAGAAGCAGTACAGAATGACACTTAGAGCAATGTTAAAGATGGTCTGGAGGAGAAAAAAAAATTAGAAATTGCAGAGGTCTTTAGATTTTCTGCACAGCAGCCTTAAACTGCTGGATGAATAATTTGGCTGGAAATGAAGCTAGTTGAGAAATAGCTTGGCCAGTTTTGCTCTTTCTTCTGCTTTGGTCATAGTGGCCTGATGTTCTGCCCAAGTGCATTCGTGAACCCTGATTAATGGATTCCCCTGATTTTTTGGGAGAAGGAGAAGGAGCAGGAGGGGGGAAATGAGGTGGGGGGAGGGAAAGGGATAGGAGGAGAAGGAGGATTAGAAGACATCATAGTTTTAATGATTATTCTGTAATAGATTAAGAGGAAAGCGACAAAAAACTAGTCTCTTTAACCCGGGTAAAGAAGAACAAAAGTGAAAAATAGGGTTTTGCTGCCATCGCTTCATTAGAGAATGTAAAACACAAGATACAAGCCCATCACGCTATTATTTCTTCAGTGAATTTTTTTAAAAGTTTTTTTTAGCATTCATTGGGTGAATTCGTAAAAAAAAAAGAGAGAGAAAGGTTTAGAAGTGCTAGAAGGGCAACGACAAATGAAAGATGGCATTCCTGCAGTTGGGGCGTTCCATCATCAAACAGAATGGAGATGTTTGGGTAAAGCAAAATGAAATGCATCAGGTAACCCCAACAGCATACGGTAGCAGAAAAAGTGGGTTGCCTTCCCAGTGAGCTGAGGTCCAATATGTGCATTCCTACCTTTGAGAAATGATCAGAGGCCCGTACCTATGCGGAACCAAACTGGTCGTGTGGATCAACCCTCAGACAAACATTTGGGATGAGCATGTGTGAAGACTTAAATTACAGTGTGGTTCAGTATGAAGACCATGTTCAAGTGTTCAAGCAGGAACATAATGAACAAGGTGGATTGATTTGTGGCAAAGCTTTGAAGTAATGGTCAGGATGGGAGGAAAAGGAGCATGAATGAATTATTTCAAAGAACAAACAAAAATAGAACAGGCCAGATGATAAACCAGCTTCTGTTTGAGAAACCTGGAAAATGAGCATGATTTATATTCAGAGGGTAAATGTGCCTATTGATTTGAAAATAGAATAGGATGTTTGAGAAGACTGATTTAAGATGGCAATCTCAAGATAGTAACAATTCCAAGATAATGTCAGACATCGTTTTTCATCATTTAATAATTAGGGAGTAATCATTTATCAAGATTCCCTACAGTTTTTCAGAAAACATATGTACAGCTTTGGGTGCTTTATCATTGAGGTGAAGCATATGGCTTTCTGTTTAAATCTTTGCTTAAAACCTAGCCATAAAAGAATGCTCTGAATCTTTGCATGCAACTACCCAATTAAAAGTTATTTATATGCTCATTTTATGGTAGTTGTATACTGATGTAATCAGAGGCTCTTGAGAATGTTGAACAAGTATCAGCTCAATTTCCAGAAGTATTGCTACTTGTACAAATTGCTTTTGGTTCAAGAAATAATATTCTGATTGTTTTAAACTAAGTTTCAAAATGTGATATAAAATATCCTAATATAGATATGATACCAAAATAATGAGAGGATGGTTCACAAAAGCCATAGAAAATGTCTACATCCCTTAATGATATTAGGCAGCTTTTAATTTCCTCTATGCTTTCTTAAAGCTGCCAATCAAAATCTCAGTAAATGAATCAAGAGGTCCTGTATTTAAATACAGACAGTACTTGTTTAGACACTGTCTCACTTAGCGATCATTCACAGTTATGAAAATGATGAAAAAGTAATTTTATAACCAATCCTTACATTTACGACCTTTGCAGATCTGTAAAGCAAAGGAAGGGTGAAGATCGTAAATACAGTCATGGTTTCACGTAGTGACACTACATTTAATGACTGAGTAGCCAGACTCAACTGTTGCTAAATGAAAACTGCCTGTAATCAAGTTAGTTAAAATATTAACTCATTCACGAATGTCTATCATTCCGGCTTTCTGCTGGTTTAAGGGAAGACAGTTGCTATGTGAGTTTCATTTGCTGTGCCTTAGCACAAATGGAAATCCAAGCAAACTTGGTTTTTGTTTTCAAGATATCTCCTTGTAACTGCCTGGACAAGTCCATGCAGCTTTCTTGGGAATGCTTTGGAAAGTGGTTTGTTGTTGCCATCTTGTACAGTTGAGAGAGTGGCTGGCCTAGGGTCACTGAGTGATGTCTGGGCTTAAGGTAGGACTAGAACCCAGATTTCTGCACTCCTAGTCTAGCTTCTAAATTAAGCTGACTCAATATAAGGTGTCATGAAAACAGTTTTAAGAGAATAAAAATCCATTTAGCTTGTTGTTTTGGAAAAATGTTGTGGGGACTGAGTATTAAACCCCAAGGCTCTTGACAATTATGTACAGTATATATCCTTCACATTACTCAGCAGTTTGTTTCCAGTATAGCCTTTTTCTATAGTTAAAACTTACATGATTTCTGTTCTCCAAAATTTTAAATATTTTCCAATCAAAATACCACACATCTGATTAACATCATTCTGTTTCAGTGATATAGACCATTATGCTCTCGATGGAAATATTACCATGGATTTGAGGAAAGAGCTTGTTTTTCCATTTCCTACACCAGTGATGGCGGACCTTTTAGAGACTGAGTGCCCAAACTGCAACCCAAAACCCACTTATGCATCGTCGAGTGCCAGGTGGGCTGGGCGTGGCTGCGGTGGTAACGGCAGACTGGGTGAGACTAAAAAGTTCAATTAATCAATTCCAACTTTGCAAGATCTTATTTTTTCCCCCGCGAGAAGTTGAAATTGATTGAACCTTTTTGTTTTCCACATGGCGGCGGAGGACTAAAGCGAAAAGGTTTTATAAAACCCAGCTGAAGGCCTAGGACTGGGGCGACGTCGCGCATGCCCACCCGTGCCATAGGTTCACCACCACTGTCCTACACTGAAAGCTGAAGAGCAGAGCTATATATATTTAACATATGACATACACTGATTGATACATTGCACTTAACCTTAATGTGGCTTGTTTGGCTTTAGCTTAGCGATCTCTACGAATCCAGTCACAATTGCTTGTCAACATGATTATGGTTTTAATGTTATAAGAACCCAGGAAGCGTTGTTTTGTAAAAATGTATCTCTTACATTAATATTTTTTCTTCTTCCTCCTCCTCCTCCTCCTCCTCTTCCATCATCATCATCATCATCATCATCATCATCATCATCATCATCATCATCATCATCATCATCATCATCATCATCATCATCATCTATACATTGGTATATCTAGCTCTGCTTTCAGGATAGTGCCTGAATCTGCCTCCTATGTATATTAGACTTTATATGCTGTTGACAGCTGAGGTCTTTGGTTTCCTTAAGGGCAAGAGAAGCATTGTCTGACACAGCCTAGCATTTTAGCCTAACCATCTTAGATCCTCTGTAACAGTCACAACCACTGAAGGATCGCAAAACAGATGTGCTTAGTTTCTCCTCAAGCTGCTAAAGTAATTGTACGAATATAAAGATGAGCATACATAGAGGAAGTAGGAAGGAAGTTCCTCTATCTTGCCACTAAGTGGCAAAATCTAACAGGGCATGATTGCATGTAGAAAATCTAGTCCAGAGGTGAGCAACCTCGGCTCTTTTATGACTCATGGACTTCAAATCCCAGAATTCTGGGAGTTGAAGTCCATGAGTCATAAAAGAGCCGAGGTTGCCTACCCCTGATCTAGTCCTTTCCTCCCCCTTTGACTGCCTTTGAAGAAAGATGGAATATAAATGTAATAAATAATGAATTACCTTCCTGCAAATGTTAAAAATAAGATAGATGAATTACATTCCCTCAAGACAAAAATAGGTAGAGACTGAATGGATTACTACATCTTATAGATTGATCTGAAACTTGAAATGAAAGATAAATTGGGACGTGGCTCTGGATTGATTTGCAAAAGGAAGGATGAGGTTTTTAAAAAATGGCTTAAAGAATAACTTAAGATATCTGGCAAAGTTTTCTCTGTTTTCTGCTATGAACTTTGCTGGGATTAGATTTTTTTTTTATTTATGGGATTTTTAAAAAAAAATTGTTTCTAAGGTAATTTCTGCAGTTTATTTTTGCCCTAATAGTGATGTAACATATTTGTACATTTTTAAAAATATTATTCTAACTGCAGATAATGAGCTTACTGCTCTTTGAGAGTGGGGGAATGAAGTTTCTTGGAAAGTGAGTGGTGTATCTAGAATAAAGTCCCATAAAAATGTGGACTTCAAACAGTTTTAACTCCTGGTGACACTCCTGCATTTTTTCTTGCTGACTTATTTTGAAAGTGGCTTATCAATTCCTTTTTCCTAGAGCTGAGAGAGGGTCTGGGTCAAGATCACCCAACTGATTTTGTGCTTAAGGCAGGACTAGAAGTCCTAGCCTCTTGGTTTTTTTGTTTGATGCTTTAGCTACTACCTGAAACTAATTCTGGTACATCCACATCAAATGTCGTTCCTCTACTTCAGCGGTTCTCAACCTGTGGGTTGCAACCCCATTTGGGGTCAAATGACCATTTCACGGGGGTCGCCAAACAATGCAGTCCGCCATTTTTTCCCCTTTTTCTTAGCTGTGCTACTCCCTCTTATTTTATTGGCTTTTGAAAGCCAATAGAATAGACTCTCTTGAATAGAGTCTAATTCTATTGGCTTTCAAAAGCCAATAGGAATTGTCCAGGCTGTCTCTGCCCTGCTGAGCCCGCCAAAAGTCCCAGTCTGCAAACGGTGTTGCAAGTTGTCTGCAGCGAAGGCAAGCTGTCTGGAAGTTTCCACCCCTCCCTGCTGAGCAACTACTAAAAATGTAAGTAAAAGAGGGCCAGGGGTGAGAGGTGGGAGGCCGGCGGGCGCAGGGAGGGTTGCTGGTGCGCGTGGGGCCCGGTGGGTGCCTTACCTCCCTTAGGCTGGGCCAGCTGGTGGCCCAGCCAGTGGTTGCCCTGTGCCGTCGCTGCCCCTTGCCAGCTACGCCTCGGCTGGCGCAGGGGGCGGCACCACGCATGCGCGGCGCTCCCGGGCAGGGAAATACAGGTAGTCCTTGACTTACGACCAGTTGGGGGTCGCGGCATTAAAAAGGTTGAGAACCACTGCTCTACTTGCTGCCTGTGATATCTTAGAACCTGGAAGTATCCATAGGAATTTCTTCCCAACCAAATTAAACTTCACGCTCAGCTTTCGAAAACTTAAGCCTGAACTTAACAACAATTCTTTGCACGTGGCTTTGCCATCCAAACCTACAAGTCTTTTGGGGGCCCTGAGCCCTTCTTTTTGAATGTCCTCATGTTTGGGTCCCTGAGTGCCCCTGTTCTTCATCCAGCTTGAGAGGGCAGTAGAAGTGGTAGCTAGCCTGATCCATTCTTTTGTTATTTTCTCATCATGAATATATATATATATATTTCTGATGACCAAAAAGAAAAATTCTTAAACAGCAAACCAACCAGCCACTAGATGGAAATGTAAACTAAGTCACTTCTGCAGCACCCAGAAAGCAATGAGGGTGGGCAGGTAGGGGAGTGGGATATGTTGGCAAAGTGCCATACTGCCTTCACTTGGGAGTGGAGGGCAAAGCCTCCGGAGTTGGGAAGGAGGACAAGGTTAGTGCTAGGAATGGGTGTAAGCTTAATACCCTGCTATTCTTCAGCATAGTTATAAGCAACAGCTGTGTAATATTTTCCTTGTGCTCAAAACAACACAAGAATAACCCAAATTCAAGTGAAACTTATATAATTAATTTTAAGACAGTGGAATGGTGATGGTATAATCTATCTGCAGCCAGCTTGCACTTTTTATCCACATTTGCTGCATTTAGATGTTTCTTTTCTCAGATACATCATCCTGTTTTAGCTGGTATCAGGCAGTGGAAAGCTCTGGTTTGCGATGACTTCATCACACAAGGCTGTGTGTGGGGGAGAGAGGGGGATGAGGAAGGGAGGAAACCAGTAGGGGAAATCACTGAACGTTAAATAAAAACAGTGACCACACAGATATTGTTCTTCAGGTTTGAACTGTATTCTAAAAGGGGTGGGGGGAATGAACTTCACAGATGTCTGGTATTTCTTTTAGAGATTATAGATTTTCCTGCTTAAGGGAAATTAGTTTATTCATATATGAAGCTATCTCATACCAACCCAGCTAATTGCTCTTTGCTCTGCAGGGTTTCAGGCAAGCAACATCTTTCCCCATCATCAGGTTTCTGTTTTTCTAAAGAAAAGGAAAACTAAATCTAAGATCTTCTGCAGACAAATCAGGTTCTTTTCTGAGGAACCCATCCATATCCATATACTGCTCGCCCATACACATGCTACCATTTGACATTAGTATAATATAAATAAAGGAGATTAAGAACAGCGTCCCTAAGATTTGCCAGTGTTCCCTAAACTGGACTGGTATAGTAGACACATAAAAACATTCCATCCAGAGTCCCACATCAGACCTACAAAATTAGCTCAATTTACAGCTGCTGGCCATTGTGTTATCTATGAATTTTAGTAATATTGTAGAGTGGGTTTTGTGACAGCAAATCCAGGAAGAAGATTGGATATAAATAAATAAATATTTATATTAAAAAATTAACTGCCACTGCAGTTTGAATTTGTTTAAACACACACACACACACACACACAGAGAGAGAGAGAGACACAGACACGCACACTCACGCATATACACACATAAACGCACGTACGCACCCAATAAGGAGGGACATTCTCCAGTAATCTCCTTTTTACACTTTGAAGCCATCTTTGGATGGGTTGGAACAAGCGAGTAAATACTACTGTAATACTGAAATAGCTAAGATGGCTTTGCAGGCGGGGATGAGATGAAGGTAATGCTATGGGCACATTGCAAAGAAAGATGTAACTGGGACATCTTTGTGCTGTGAGTACTGCAAGTGAGGTAAGGCTAAAAGCTAACACATCTCTGGGCTTCAAGAGGCCTGGTTCACATATAATTGGAAATCACAATGTAATTGATTGGTTAGGGTTTTGGTTTATGTGATATGCAAATCCATTTGTTGCAGTTTGTAAGCTAGCTTTTTTCTTGGACTGGGTTTACATCATGCTAAACCAATAACATACAAACATATTATGGCTTAACATGGTGCACAATCAGCTTGGCATCCATTTGCCTCTTTAAGTTGGTATGGGCATATCCCAGCTTTCCAGTCCTTGGGTACCATCTTCCAAAATCTTTCTGCTCTGGGCAGCAGGAAATTATGATTCTTTCCTACTCGATTCTCCCCTTGTTCCAATATGGACTCTGAGCTGCCTGAATATTAAACAGTAGTTGACCAACGTGAAGAAGCAGAAGAAAGGTGGGTCTCTGCTGCTCTATAGAGAAACTTGCCCTACACGTGTCAGTCTGAAAGGAAGCTTAAAACTTTTTCTGAAATAACACTAAACCTGCATTTGGTTCCTTTTAAGCAAGAGTTTAGTGCTCTTCTGGAACAATGCTAAACCAATGCCTAAAAGAAGTCCAACTGTCAACTGATAGTCAGATTTTCAATGAATATTTCTTTGTTTGCCCTGTGTATTGTTTGCTAGCATTGTATATATGGCAGGTAGAAATCACCAGACTGGGCAGCAAATTTTATATTGGTATCAATTTCTGTCGGTTCAAAAACTCTTTTTTATAACCATATTTTATTATTTTTTTATAATCACAAATACTTAATATTTTATCAGCAACATATTGTCAGAGTTCCAGAGGTGGGATTCAGCTGGTTTGCGCCACTTCGGTAGAACTGGTAGCTAATTTTTTGTTGCCCAGGCCCAGAACGGACTTCCAGAAACGGCATCCACACAGAGAACCGGTTGTTCACATATTTGAATCCCACCAGTGGTTCCAATATTTATCTTATTAATACATGTTAAACTCCTTTCTCTCTACCTTGTTTTGCTAGCCACTGATAAAATGTATCCCATGTTCTAAAGTATTCTAAATCTTCTTCCTCCTTCATTTTCAATATAAGTCTGTCCATTTCTGCACAGTCCAAAATTTTCCTGATCATCTCTTCCTCTGCTGGTAATTCTTCATCTTTCCAATGTTGACCAAATACAATTCTTGCTACCGTTAATACATGTATATACACATTCTTTCTCTTAATTTCCTGCAATTATACCTAACAAAAATAATTCTGGCTTAAAATCTACATGGTTTTTTTGTCATTTTCTCTAACCACATATGTATTCTTTTTAATTTACATATGCGGAAAAGCCCCCTGCTCTTTTTTTCCTTCCATCTGATGCTCTCCCCATATAGAATAGAATAGAATAGAATAACAGAGTTGGAAGGGACTTTCGAGGTCTGGTAGTCCAACCCCCTGCTTAGGTAAGAAACCCTATACCATTTCAGACAAATGGTTGTCCAATCTTTTCTTAAAAACCTCCAGTGTTGGAGCATTCACAACTTCTGGAGGCAAGTTGTTCCACTGATATAATATATATATTATTAATTTTTTACAACAACAATCTTTAGTGCTTGGTAAACAACGTGTTGTCTGGGTTCATATATTTAACAACAATCAATAATAGTTAATTTCTATGATTCCATAATCAACATACTAGTTAATGATGAATTTCTTTGATCTTCTCTTCTAATAGTATTTTCCTTTTAGGTCACTTTCCTCTAATTTGTGTTCCATTGTCTGATTTATTTGTTCATTCTTTGTCATCATTTTCTGAGAGTTTTTTTTAGTTGTGAGCTTAGGTTCAGAAGCTTTATGTCATTTATGTCATCTAAATTATTTTTAATCTCATCATGGTTTTGAAACAATTGTCATTTGAATTAATTGCAACATAGCATGCATTTCCTCCTGGAAGATATTTGCCTTATCTTGAAGTATTACTCCTTTAGGTCTCTGATGTTCCAGGCTGGGAGCTTCAGAAAAGAATCTTGGGTATGGTTTCCTACCACTTTTAGTTAGGTAGGCAAAATCCATTTTATCTCCCCCCCTCCAAATAATCTTTTGCAGGTACCATAATCCCCGTATATTAATCTTATTCAACCAACCAGTCTTAAGGTCCAAACAACAAGATTTTGTATATTAATTAAAATTAATTAATTAATTAATTAATTAATCCACTGATTAATTGTTCTAACTGTCAGGACATTTAACTGGCTTCTCCCACATTTATATTGCTTATTCAGTGCTTCTCTTTTCTCTCTCTCTTTTTTTTATAAAGCTCAATTTTATTAGGGACTGCGCATAGTCCTAAACAGATTTGGGCTTTAAAAGAATCTTATTTAAAACAGAAATAATTTTAAAACTTCCATAGACTGGAAAGGTTCCTTTCCAACATGGAATAAGTGAGACCAGATTTGTACTGATCTGCATGTCCCTGTTTAGTATCATTCTGGAGTGATATTTTGCTCCCTTCCAATTATATGATGTCTGCATGGATAAACAATGCCAGCATCTATTAGAACGCTCACTGAAAGATGTGAGGCAAAACATCTGATCTTATTTTTATAGGCGGGATTTGGATGCTCAATTGGGCTTCATATTGCCACTTGGACAGATGGCCTTGGTGGTGAAAAGAGGCAGCTGGCTCCAAGAACTGACAATATTCACTCAGAATGTTTCAAACCTCTCAGGCTGGCATTTGTTGTTATTTTTTTCCTTCTTAGGAACCCTTGCCAGTAACTGAAAGGACCAGTGCTAGATGCCCCTATGCAAATGAGATGGTCTTTTGGAATAATAGGGCTATGCAGTGCTTTGGATTTGAAGGTAAAGTGCATGTGGATGCAAACACAGCACTGTCTGCAATTCAGCGGGGATTTTTTTTCCCCCTAAAAAAATGCCTTTTTCTGGGATTGTTTGGCATCTGTGATGCAATCATGGAGGAACATGCATTTGGGGCATATTTGTTAGCCTACATGTTCCAAAGTACTTTTTACCTTCAGATTGAAGAACTGCATTGTCATCCTGGATAGTGAGCTAACTTTACAGTCAAATAATGTAATTTATGACTATATGATAATAAATGTATTAGCCCTTTACAGTATCACAAAAATCTATTGATTTTTTTAAAGAAAGTCTAATCGCTATCCCTCCAGGAGCTTTATTCAGGTATTAATCACACCAATTTCAGATGGATTTGCTTCTTTGGAAGTATGTTTATTAGCATATTTATTTGATAAGGAATAAAACCTATTGGATCCAGCAAAGTATTTTTCTGCTGGTTGCAAATTTCAAAGATTGAAGCACAATCTTTCAAAATTGAAACAGTTAAGGAAAGAAATCAATTAATAATAGACAGACTTGTAAATCATAAGATGTCGGATAGTCTCGTGTTTTCAACTATCTTTAATTTATTCTGCCAATATTGCCAATAATTTGTTTAATGCTAAAAATGGCAGGAGCGTTTGTATTTTACCTATTGGTTTTCCTATTTAAGATCTGTCCTGGTGGAATTTGAAATATTTTGTACATTTTAATCCCTTAATTACACGTGGTTTTTTTTTTCCTCCCTCAATCCTGAAATAGAATGTTTTCCTGGAAAACCATTTGTAATTTTCTGAGAACTCTGATTTCCCAAGTTTACTTCTCGATTAAATTACAGTCTTTGTTTACCATGACTGATTTTGTGTCTGACCTGAATGGAGGCATTTTGGAAAGCCGTTAATCTTTCTTATAAGAGATTAAATATATTTCTAATAGAAGAGAATACAATATAGCTCAGGATTGAATTGTGGAGTCCTTGGTTCTCTGTGAAGTTGAATATTTGTTTGCAGATATTTTATTACTTGACTAGATAGCATCAGTGTGATTCAACTGTGGGGTTTGCTTCCTGTTTATGTACTGTAGCCTGTCCTGCCAGTGTTGGTGGGAATGTGGTTTTCTCCTTGGTAGTTTCTTGATTAGAGTATTACTTTCTGATTGATTATTTTTCTGGTGATAATCCCTGCTTACCTGGGTGTAGGCTGCTGGAGAGGATGTGTTCTGGTCTTTTTATTTTGTTCTTAGTTTTTTTTACTACTTCTTTTGAATGGTGTGTAAATATGGTTTACAGTATCTCTTTGTGTCTATGGTTGATTTGTTTAAAGGCTAAGGTTCCAGGAATTCTCTAGCAGTTTTGGATTTGGCTTGATCTAAGATACTCACAGTTTTTCTGTTGACTCTGTCCATGTGTTGTGAAATTAAAACAATTCCATCATGTATTCTGACTGCTAATTTTTGTTCATAGATGCGCTCTGCTAATCTTCTGCCTGTCTGTTGTACATAGTGGCTATTATACTCCTTACATTGTATGTTGTAGACGACTCTCATTTTTCTTCTTTGGTGATTGGGTCTTTTGGTTTATTTAAGATGTTTTGGAGGGTTTTAGTTGTTTGTGTGTTGCCATGATGAGGCAAACCAAAGATGACCTACTTTAATCTTTTTGGCAACTGTGTTCTCCCCTAGATAGTGATCTGGGGATTACAAGTTTATTTTGCCATATTATTGACAAAACTCCTGTTATATAATACTTTTGTCAGTATCTCCCAGGCTCATTGATGCTTGCACGCAACACCAAAAGAAAGCTTTAAAGATGTGGAAAGCTTCTTTTGTTGAATGAATCTAAGCAGATCTTGGACAGTTATTTATAAGGCATTCTTTAATCTGGATTGCAGGAGTATGCTGAGCATTGGACTCAGTGGCCTAAATAGATCTGGGGACTGTGATGTAGCTTGTTTGGGCAGAACTGCACTTTCTCTGAAGGATCTGATACGTGATCTGAATATATTCATTGAACCTCAGCTGTCATTGTATGCAAGCAGCAGCTGTGGCAAGGGCCATATTTGCACAATTACAACTTCCTGCTTTGGCTATGGTAATATATTTTATGTGGGGCACTCTTTGAAAACTTTTGAAACACAATAAGGCTAATGCAAATACTTGATGCCTGTTCCAAAACAAATTTATTAGTTACCAATTCTGCACTAGGTACTAGTGTAGACGTACAGTTAATCCTTGCTTAATGATCATAGCGGCAAGTTGTAACTCTGTTGCTAAGCAATGAGACATCATATGACTGTGGCAGACCTATCTCATTTCCACCATGGTTATTAAACAAATCACCTGCTGTCATTAAGTGAAGCAAGGAGCATTAGGTTGGAGGTTAGCAAGCCCATATTCGAGACCTGAGGTTAGCTCTGGTCCTTGGCTCCAGCTCCTATTGGGGACATGAAAGGAGCCCCCAAGTGGGTGTCCCCCGAGCAATGGTGATGTCCCTGGCTAATCCTTTCAACCAAGAAACCCCTCAGTGCTTCTGACACAAATGCAATGTGATTAAGTGAAGACTATGATGGACTTGTGACCCCATTTCTGCATGGACACTAAGTGAGTCACTCATGGTCATTAAGCAAGATGATGGTTTGTGATTTCATTGCTTGTTGGAAGCGGGCAGCGAAGTCTGCAAATGGTGATGATGAGACCATGGGTTGCTGTGATGATCAAAAGCACCTATTGGTTGCCAAGGGCCCAAATCTCAATCATGTGACCAGAGGGACATTGTAATGGTTGTAAGTGTGAGGACCAGTCATAAAGTTAAGCTTCAGCACCATTGCAACTTCAAGCAGCCATTTAACAGGACAGTCATTAAGCCTCTCACATTAAGCAGGTTCTATCTATAATGTTATTTACCTTTAAACTCCTAAAAATCTTGGGGCCAGATTAGTTGAGGATGCCTTTCACAGTATACATTTTGGGAAGCCCTTTGGATGATGCCCCCACTGTCAGGGGCTTATCCTTGTGGCATGCTCCCAAGTTGGGTAGGGCTTTTCTTTGGGAGTTGCATTTAGCATTCTTGGCATTTAGAAAATATATAAAAATTTTTGTAAAAACCCTCAAGGCAATTAATGGTTAATTCAATTTCATCCTATGACTTTAATAATTTAGATGCTGGGTAGGTTGGTTTTTTTTTTAAGTATTCACCATTTTAAGTACTTTTCTGATAAAAAGTCAAAACAGATGTATACAAAGATTAATACCTAATGTTGTATGCTATGTTCTAGGATGATTGTTTAGCAATAGGATCTTTGGTTTAATGTTGATCACATTAATATGGAACCAGATAAGAGAAACACCAATCAAACAAAGTGTAACAGGAGTATAGTTGAGGCTAGACGCGAGGGGTGGAAAAAGGCTTACTAATTCAGACGTTTTCAATGACTAATACTTAGTATTGTATATCAGGTGCCATGATGATTGCTGCATAATATGTTTATATGTTCAATGTTGATTGTTTTAATAAAAGAATTTTATATTAAAAAAAGTAGCAGTTAGAAGAGTGTATAAGAACCAATTAAAACAAATATAAATATAAAACAAGGTGACAAAAGGGAATACGTAAATAAATCATTATATGGCTCCTTCTGATGTTGATTCTAGGGGTAGAAACAACAATAACAACAACTGAGATAGTGATTGCAGAGACTGTCTGGAGAACTAGTAGGTGGACACTTGATCTCTGAGCCCAGCTTTAAGGTATTAATCTTAACCTCCTTTGTACCAGAATATATTTTTCTTGCAAGTTCAGCAACAATGTAATTATGTCTTCTCTCAAATCAAACCTATACATCTTCTGTCAGATGAAACTCTGGAAAAGTGTCCAGAAAAAGCATTTTCCTAAGTCAGACTTGACTTACACAGTCCATGAACTTGAAAACAAGTTTTTTAATCAAAGGACTCTCACTGGTTGGGTTGGATGTGTCATAACCTTACCTCCTGCTGTATGATTTTAGGCAACATTGAGTCATATTGGGGAGGGAAGATGGCCCATGATCAGCCAACAGAAATAAATAAAAAATAAGAATGGATGAGCAAGCTAGACGTTAGGCTGTATTGATAGGTAAGAAATATATCTAAACTTAGGCAGATCCTTCTGTTCAGCAATTGCCCATTTGCTGCTGGACTATAACTTCTATTATTCACAAATGTCACAGTATCTAAATGTGATGAGATGATACATTTGGAGGATATTTGTTTCGGAAGCCCTTCCTAGACATTTTTGTGCAAGAATAACAAACATGATTTGTGGTCCTTTAAAAAGTCAAACAGGATAACATATATGCATTTAGAGATGCTGGACTGGTAGGCAGCCCTGCTCGTAAGTGTTGTTTTTTTAAAATTAACTATTGAAAAGAGAAAACAGGGCAGAGAAAATGGCACTAAATGAATAATGTATAGCAAATTTACTTTCAGATCTGATGAATTCTAAAGCAAATGAAACTGAAGGCATTCAAGATTTCTGTACACAGAAAGCAATTAATTTCTGGGTTGCCCTATCTGGGTTGCAAAATTCTGGATAGTGGTTAGATGAGAGCAAGAAGTTTTCTGTATCCACTTGCTGCCAAATAATGCTTCTCTGAAGTTTGCAGATATAGTATCCATACAGGCTCTGTCCATACTGTAGCTTCCTCAATGATATATAGTTTTTGCAGGAGGACAATGAGATATTCTGTGATTTAACTCTGAGCACCATATAGATATGTCATTAACACTGAGGTTCTTTCTTTGTTAGCTAGATCCAGAAGATGGAGTGTCATAAAGGGGAAAGTATAATGATCTAGTAGTTTGAGTTGTTACCTGTCACAGATCAGAGTACTTGACACATCCATTTTTGCATCATCTTCAGGGACTTTTGTACCAAATAGTTTGATGAATGGAAAACACTTTTTTTAAGGATTCCTAGTGAAGTTTTCACTAGTCAGTTTGGAAAATCACTGTTATTTATGCTTAGCTTCCTTTCTGAATTGAATTCTGACCTCAACATTCAAGTAAATTCTTGTTCTTGTAGGACAGTGGTTCTCAACCTGTGGGTCGCAACCCCATTTGGGGTCGAACGACCATTTCACGGGGGTCGCCAAACACTGCAGTCCGCCATTTTTTTTTGGTCGGCCATTTTTTTTTGGTCGGCCATTTTTTTCCTCTTTGCGATGCGGGCCGTCGCGCCGCGCATGCACGATGCGCCCGCCACGCTGCGCATGTGCGATGCAGGCCGGGGTCAAGCCCCGGAAAAGGTTGAGAACCGCTGTTGTAGGACAAAGCAGGAAAGGGGCTGTTTTTGTATCACCAACACATAGAAACTGTATCACTAAAAAAGAGAACAAATTTACATATGCTAATGTATGTGACTGGAGACACATTGAGAAATGAGAAGTGTAATTTAAATACAACATAATACTTTTCACCAAAGTAGAAAATTTGCATGAAGATGGTGTATGAGCTTAGACTGCTGTCTTATTTTCTTGTTGACGGGCATGTTAAACAATCTACTGTTCCTTCTGATGGTTTTATATCATTAATCAGTCTGAAGAGCCTTCAAACAAAAGAAACAGGATTTTCCTGGAGGACTGAACAAGGAGTAGCAAAATGTTTTATATTGTTCCCTTTCTCTCAAACACTCCTTTCTAGACCATCGGACCATATCTTCACTACTCTCAGGTTTAACTTTTTCTTTTGGTGCCAATATAATTGTGGATTGTAGTGCTGTAGTTGCAACACATCTTTCATTTACAAAAGTGTCCTGATCCTCCATGCAATAATGTTGAGAAGCTTTTGAGTTCTGTATTTGCAGATCTCAAATCCCCAAAAATTAAAAAACTGAAAATAGTTTGAGCAATTTAAAGAAATTTAAGAAGCCAAACAAGTAGCAATCCAAGCATATTCATATACACATCTCTTTCATTTAAATATGAATACTACTGGTATTGCTCACTCTAAAAAGTGGTTGTTCATTAGATTTCATCAGCAATTGTTTAACATTTCGACTTCCAAAAGTGATCAAAAATATCTCCTGTTTCTTGTCTGAAGTTGGAGTTAAAGATATATACATATCTTTCTCAACAAAATTTGTTTATACCACAGAGCTTTATTTTTCTTATTGGCATCAAGCTTTTCATGAAGTAGATTTACCTGTGTAACTTGCAGCAACAAATTCTTAAAGATGCAACAGTAGGCTAACAATGATAATTCTGGACAAATTATAGATCTATCCAGTTTTGTAATCAGTCACATAGCACAACTCCTCCCCCATCAAAAAAGAAACAAAACATTTGGATGTGATCTGAAGTGAAAGTTAAACGAGGACCTATGAGATAACTGGTCATTTTTTTTAAAAGAACCAGATGTTTAATCTTAACCTTATTTTGACATAATATAAAATGAAACATTCAGGGAGTGTGTAATCTGGTCAAGTAAGTTTTTCTCTTTGCTAGAGAATTGCTATGATTGGGAAGGACTGTTATAATTAGGAGTGGTCTTTTGCCTTAGGACTTTCTCCTAGGTGGGAGACTGATTGGAATCTGAGAAGTTTGACATCCCAGCATGATATTTCCTGAAGCATTAACATTCCCACTATTCAGTTTACACCAAATAATTCTAAAAGGTCAGACTGAAGCTATATACACACTGCAGATTCAGAATAAATAACAGAGTTCATACCAACACAATAAAGGCAAAACAGAAAAAGTTCACCATTTAAAAATTGTTTTTCTTTTCTGATGAGCATCATCACATTACAATGTAACACTCAATTTATAGCTATCCTAATCCATCCCTATAAATTCAGGTTGGGTTTAGTTATCTTGTTAGCTATAGTCTGATTTGTTTCACACCTGGGCAGTGTGTTAACTAAACTTTGGAAATGGAACCCAGGATTTCTAGATGATGCTTTATGTCAACCCAGAAAATTAGAATTATGCCATAAACTTCGTTTAAACAACCCATAGCTTAGAATAGACATGTGCAAGTTTCTTATAGTAGGTGACCAAGGCCTCAGGAAATGGCAGGACACAACAATTCTGCTATTTGACCTAAATTGGTGTGACCTGGAAAGTTTTTAAGGGGAAATGAGTGGCTTATAACGGCAGTAAATAATATTAAATATTATGCAAATCTTTCATCCCATGGGTTATATGAGGGAGAGAGAGCTTCTTCCATTGTTTATTGCAGACTAGAGAGAGACAATATTGTTGTGGTTTCTGGATTATTTTCTCCCCTGCCCCCCCCCCAAGGAAGAAGTCAAATACCTCTGTCTTTTCTTTGATGGTCTTCTGTCCCATGCTAAGGCTTTGAACAGGAATGTGACAGAATGTAGAAAAGTAAGGTGATCCCAGAAGTATATAACAGTTTCACTTATGAGCTGTGATGGCGCAGTGGTTAGAATGCGGTACTGCAGGCTACTTCTGCTGGCTGCTGGCTGCCTGCAGTTTGGCAGTTCGATCCTCACTGGCTCAAGGTTGACTCAGCCTTCCATCCTTCTGAGGTCAGTAAAATGAGGACCCAGATTGTTGGGGGCAACAACATACATCTGTAACATCTGCAAACTGCTCAGAGAGGGCTGTAAAGCACTGTGAAGTGGTATATAATTCTAAGTGCTATTGCTATACTGGGATAGATAATGAATCTTTGGGGCAGAAAATCCATGTGTGTAAGAATAAAATAATGATTAATCACCACTTTCTTGCCAAATTGTTCTCACCCAACTCCTCTTAGCGGCAGCAACTGCACTAATGATCTCTAATATGCAGAGTGCTAATACAACTTATATTGAAGTAGTTCCTAATTGGGTAGACCACTCAGTTGTTCAAAAAAGGCTTAATAAGCGTATTTCATATATCATGAAATACCCAATATTATACAATTCCAACAGTAAAATGGCAAGAGGGAGAAGCTGAGTAACCTTATAAGTTTGCTGCATAGTTAAGCATCCCTTTTTTTTTGATACAGAGTTATCCTAGCCCTAAATTTAAAATATTCCTTGCCAATCAAAATGGGTTATTCCTGTGAGAGGAAGGGACTTATTTCTTCTCTCACCCTCTATAGCAGCGGTTCTCAACCTATGGGTCGCGACCCCATTTGGGGTCGAACGACCATTTCACGGGGGTCGCCAAACGCCGCCGTCCGCCATTTTTTTATTTTTTTTCAATTTTTTTTCATTTTTTTCAATTTTTTTTCAATTTTTTCGGCCAGCGCATGCGCAGTGAAGTGCAGGCCCGCCTTGAGGTCTGGCTACCCTGACCTCTTGGCTGGCTGCCGGAGGGCGAGGAGGCCGGGCCTGGGACGTGGCGGAGCGGAGGGGGAAGGAGGCAGCTTTGCGCCCACCTGCTACGGACCGCTCCTCGGTGTGCCTGCCAGAGTCTCTGAGGCAGCGGTGGGAGGCGGGGCCGGCCTGGTCTGGAGCCGGCCAGCCCGCCGGTTCTGCGTACGCGCAGATCGGCCCGTCGCACACGCACGCGCAGATCGGCCCGTCGCACGCGCACGCGCAGATCGGCCCGTCGCACGCGCATGCGCAGATCGGCCATCGCACGCGCATGCGCAGATCGGGCCGGCGCTGTCTGCCATTTTGTTTTATTTTATTTTATTTTATTTTATTTTTATTTTTTTGGTGCGCGCGCGTGCGCACACACACCCCCCCAAGTCGGGGTCGCGGCGCGCATGGACGGCGCAAGTGGGGTCTCAACCTGAAAAAGGTTGAGAACCACTGCTCTACAGGTAAAAGCTATCAGCTTGTTTCAGCATAATACTATAACATGTTATTTTGCTTTTGAATGCGATTTTAACTTAATCGTGTTAATAATGTTGAGAGAAAGAATTAATAGAAGTGGAACAAAAATATATTATTTTGCTGGAAATATCTAGGGAATATTCCTTAAGATTCCTTCTTGGCTTAGACTAGCTGACTGAAACATTAGCCTATCTGGCTTGTTTCCCTTTTATTTAAAGGCACTTTACTTTAGTATAGTAGTATAATATTATACTTAATGTCTTGGTTGGTTTCCTAGTTTTTACAGAATGTTAAACTATTGACAGTTTGCTTAATGACCATACAAAGTTACAACAGAACTGAAAAAAGTGACTCAGTTTGGGCTCAATTGTGGTCATAAGCTGAAGACACCTAATAATGAATCCTAATACCAGACACCTTTAAAAAAAACACTTACTCTTCTTTTGTGAATTCAGTAGTGTGAGTTTTCAAATAGAATAGAAGTGGAAGGGACCTTGGAGGTCTCCTAGTCCAGCCCCCTGCTCAAGCAGGAGAACCTACACCATCTCAGACAAGTGACTGTCTAGCCTATTTTAAAAATCTCCACTGATGGAGAGCCCACGATTTCTGGAGGCAAGCTGTTCCACTGGTTAATTGTCCTCACTGTCAGGAAGTTTCTCCTTAATTCCAGGTTGCTTCTCTCTTTGATCAGTTTCCAACCATTGTTTCTTGTCCTGCCCTCTGGTGCTTTGGAGAATAACGTGACCCCCTCTTTCTTTGTGGCAGCCTCTCAAATACTGGAATACTGCTATCATGTCTCCCCTATTTTTATTTTCTTTAGACTAGCCAAACCCAAGTCCTGCAGCCATTATTCCTATGTTTTAGTCTCCAGGCCTTTGATCATCTTAGTTGCTCTTCTCTGAATTGTTTTCAAACTCTCAACATCTTTTTTTGTGATATGGTGGCCAAAATTGGCTGCAGTATTCCAGGTGCGGTCTTACTAGGGTTTTATAAAGTGGTACTAATACTTCACATGATCTTGATTCTCTGCCTCTGTTTATACATTGCAACCAGCTATTTTTCTAGCCAGAGAACAGGGAAAACTCATCAGCATCTGTTTCTCTATTGGGGTAAGGTATGTGGTGAAATAAACAGCTGTTCAGTACTGAAAAATGTAGGAGATAAGGCATCCTCACTGTGGGCCTTTGGAATTTTAATGTGGCAGGAGATCATTTGGGCCAAGTGAATTTAGCTTCCTGTTATTGTTGTTGTTTTCTGAAGGCAAATACTGGTTCCCAAAACAATCTGTATGCTCTACGGCCTGGCAAGAGCAATCCAAGTTCAGAGCTCAAAGCTGGAATCATTGCTAACAGAACTGAGACATTTCCCCCCTCCCATATTATTGTTAATTTGCAAATGGAGGAAAATAAAATAAAATAGGCAAGTCTGGTTAAATGGAGGAACACTATGCAGTGTGCAGAAGAGGCACGAGAACTAGGAAGTCAAGGAAATTACAGCCAAAAGATAAGGAAAATAAAACAGGTAAGTCTAGTTAAATAAAACCATTCAATATATATTTCTATACCTTCCTATCTTTATGTTGCTGTGTTCATCAAAACGATAAAGTAGTGTTGCAGTACCATAAGCTTCATCTCTTTTGTACCTGTGTGCAAAGTATAATAGTGATACGTTCCACAAAAGTGTTCAAATTTTGGACTTTTCTTAGATTTTTAATCAATACTATACCATACTTTGACTGCATTATTTTTGTCTTTTTCTCTGTAAGCATATATAATCTCCTCTCATCCTCGTCTGAATGATTCAACATTAAGCAGGGAAGAAGAGATACATGATATCCCTTCCATTGTTGAACAAATTTATTTATTTACTTTTATTATTTAAGTATTTATTTAAATGTGTCAGCCACCCAACTCCAGTGCACTCTTTGCATTTATGGATATACGGGTGAGAGAGGTGGTCTCATGTCTTCAAATAGTCACCATTAATTTAAATGTTAATGGGAAAAGACTTTGGTTTGCAGTTCATGATATGCTATGTAAAATCCTTGTGGCATTGTTGGAGATATGTTGAGTAGAGTACATGTACAGTACATGTACTTTTGTAGGTAGATTATACCACAATGTTCTCTCAGAATTCAAGTTATTTGCAATGAATGTTAGATAGATTATGTGATGCATGGATCTGAAAATAACTGCATTAAAGACTAAGGCAACTGTGTATACAAGGGAAGTTATGTATAATTTACAGCAAGGAAGTGAATTAGCATATTTTGTTTGAATGATGAAAATGGATGAAAAAAATTCTTGGACATTAAGATGCTGGTGGAAAGATTGTAGGTAGTATGTGGTTTGTGGCCAGAAATGCATATTTGTTTCAAGAAGTATAAGAGCATCCTTCTATCTCTTTTGTTATAGGGGTGTCTAGGGTGGGAGAAGGAATTGTTGGTGGTGAGCAAGAAGACAGGCCAGGCAACGGAAGGGGACGGAGTCCTGAGGGTGCGGATGGGGGGTTGATTAAGGCTAATGTAGTTCCTATTAGTACCGTAAGCGGGAGGGGCAGGTATAGCGGGAGCAGGGGGCCGTATCATAATAAGGGAGTGCGCACCCACTGTTTACAAGTGGTTGTGTGCTCCGACCCCCAAGGCTCAACCGGTTCTCGGGGTTATCCAGAACCACAGGGCCCTGGCTGTAGGCTGGTGCTGTGCAATGCCAGGTCTGTGGTAAATAAGGCCCCCCTCATTCAAGATTTAATTTTAGAGGGGGGAGCAGATCTGGCGGGTATAACAGAGACCTGGTTGGGACCAGAGGGCGGTGTCCCTCTGGTGGAAATGTGCCCACCGGGTTTCCTTGCATTCCACCAGCCGAGAGCCCAGGGCAGGGGTGGAGGAGTGGCGGTCGTGATTAGGGAAGATTTTAGGCCAAGGGAGGTCACTGTTCCTCAGACGGCGGGCTGTGAATCCCTCCTGGTGAAGTGGGACCTTGGGGGTCCGAGGGCGGTGTTGATTACGTACCTGGCTCCCTGCCACGTGTCAACCGCCCTGCCCAAGCTCCTGGACGTTATCGCCGCGGTGGTGGTTGAGGTCCCTAGGCTGATAGTTATGGGTGACTTCAACCTGCCGTCCGTGGGCGGGGTGTCCGGTGAGGCTCGGGAGTTCATGGCTTCCATGACAGCCATGGACCTGGCCCAGGTAATTCAAGGCCCCACACACACAGGGGGGAACACGCTTGACCTGGTTTTTGTCTCTGGACAGTGGCTGAGTGGTCAGAATATAGGGGATATAGTCATTGAACCCCTGTCATGGTCTGATCACTCTCTCCTACGCCTGGACTTTCTGACCGTTGCACCCTACCGCAGGGAGGCGGAACCGGTGAGATGGTACCGCCCCAGGCGGCTGATGGAGCCCGAGCGATTCCAGGCAGAGCTTGGGCCAATTCCTGAGGTTCGGATACACGACTCGGTCGAGGAGCTGACGGCAGCCTGGGATAGGGCTGCGGCCGGCGCTCTAGACCGGGTCGTGCCTTTGCGGCCTCTGATTCGGCGTGCGTCTCGATCGGCCCCTTGGTATAATGAGGGGCTGAGAGAGATGAAACGCCGGAAAAGACGCCTAGAGAGCAGTTGGAGATCGAGCCTTGCTGAATCTGACCGAACACTGGTAAGAGACCATATTAGGTCCTACCTAGCGGCGATAAAAGCAGAGAAGTGTTCTTACTTCACTGCTCTTATCGCGTCATCAGATAACCGCCCAGCCTCCTTGTTTAGGGTGACCCGCTCCCTCCTTCATCAGGAGGTGAGAGGAGACCCCTTAGAGGGTAGAGCTGAGGATTTCGGAAAATATCTGCATGATAAAATCGCTCAGATACGGGAAGGCTTTGATTTCAACTGGGTGTGTCCGGTGGGAGAGACGGAGTCCGGTCTTGAGACTGTTATCTGGGCTGAGTTTGACCCCGTGACTTCCGAGGACGTGGACAGGTTGTTTGGGGGACTTAGGGCGACCACTTGTTCATTGGACCCGTGCCCCTCCTGGCTGGTGCTGGCATCCCGGGAGGTGGTACGAGGCTGGTTCCAGGTAATTATTAATGCTTCTTTAAGTGAGGGTGTCTTCCCTGCCGCCTTGAAAGAGGCGGTAGTGAGGCCCCTCCTTAAGAAGCCTACCCTGGATCCAGCTGTTTTATCAAATTATCGTCCTGTCTCCAACCTTCGCTTTCTTGCGAAGGTTGTCGAGAGCGTGGTTGCCAGACAGTTCCCACGACACCTGGAGGAATCGTTATACTTGGATCCACACCAGTCGGGCTTCAGGCCTGGCTACAGCACGGAAACAGCATTGGTCGCGTTGGTGGATGACCTCTGGCGGGCCCGGGACAGAGGTTGTTCCTCTGCTCTGGTGCTATTGGACCTCTCGGCGGCTTTTGATACCATCGATCATGGTATCATGCTGCAACGGTTGGAGGGGTTAGGTATAGGGGGCACTGTTTTGCGGTGGTTCGCCTCCTTCCTCTCCGGCCAGATGCAGTCTGTGTTGACAGGGGGTCAGAGGTCGACCCCGAGACCCCTTGTATGTGGGGTACCTCAGGGGTCGGTCCTCTCGCCCCTACTGTTCAACATTTATGTAAAACCGCTGGGTGAGATCATCCGTGGTTTTGGTGTGGAGTACCATCTGTACGCTGATGATACTCAGCTGTACATTTCCACGCCGAACCACCCCAACGATGCTCTTGCCGTGCTGACCCAATGCCTGGAGGCCGTGCGGGTCTGGATGGGGAAGAACGGGCTCAAGCTCAACCCTTCCAAGACCGAGTGGCTGTGGCTACCGTCGTCCCGGTTTAGTCAATTGACTCCTTTGTTGTCTGTTGGGGGCGAAACAGTGGCCCCCGCGGAAAGGGTTCGCAATTTGGGAGTCCTCCTGGATTCACGGCTATCTTTAGAGGACCATCTGGCGGCCGTGGCCGGGAGGATGTTCTATCAGGTTCGCCTGGTACGCCAGTTGCGTCCCTTCCTAGACCGGGACTCGCTATGCACAGTTACTCATGCCTTCGTCACTTCCAGGCTGGACTATTGTAATGCTCTCTACATGGGGCTCCCCTTGAGGTGCACCCGGAGGCTTCAGCTGGCCCAGAATGCGGCCGCGCGGGTAGTGACAGGAGCGTCGTGGCGCTCCCATGTAACACCGCTCCTGCGCGAGCTGCACTGGTTGCCGGTGGTCTTCCGGGTGCGGTTCAAGGTGTTAGTGACCACCTTTAAAGCGCTCCATGGCATCGGACCCGGATACTTACAGGACCGCTTACTGCTAGCAAATACCTCCCGCCGTCCGGTACGCTCCCACAGAGAGGGCCTCCTCAGGGTGCCGTCGGCCAGACAATGTCGACTGGCGACCCCCAGGGGGAGAGCCTTCTCTGTGGGAGCTCCAACGTTTTGGAACGAGCTCCCCCCCGAACTCCGTACGATGACGGACTTACGCACCTTCCGTCGGGAACTGAAAACTTTCCTTTTTCAACAGGCCGGCCTGGCATAGAAGCTCCGGCTCCAACCGGGTGAAAATGTTTTAGGGGGATTGTGCAATTTTTAGGATTTTTGTAATTTTTATGATTTTAGGATTTGTATATATTGGGTTTTATAGATTTTATGGCCTAATTTGTTTAATTTATTTTTAAATATTTTAATTTTGTACATTTATATGTTTTTTAAATTTTAAGGCTGTAAACCGCCCCGAGTCCTTCGGGAGAGGGGCGGTATAGAAATTTAATAAATAATAATAATAATAATAATAAAAGGAATGTTAAAGGAACATGGAAGACAATGGATGGCAGGGAAATAATTATTTACAAAATATGTGTAACATAACAAGAAGAGATGGTGTAAAAATAAATTTAGGACCAATGAAATTTAATTCAATGCAAAAGTGGGTGACCACATACAGAAGAAGCATGCATGTTTGAATTTATAGACAGTCAGAAAGTGAATCAAATCATATAATAAACATATAAAGAATTTCACGGGCTGAGAGGAAAGCAAGGGAGTGAAAGTCGTAGTTGACGGAATTCATGAGAACCTAAAAAGAAGATGAGAATTTTAAAGAGCAAATCGCAATCTATACTATGAAGGGTTATATAGAAGTGGTGGAAATAAAAACTGTTTGTAGGAATGGAAATGTGTAAAGAGGTCTTACAGTATGAATGGTGTAAACCAGATTGAATTCAAATTTCCATTCTTTTTCCTGCCTAAGACTTCTGATTTTTTCTCTGTACTGTTTCTTACTCCCTTTTTGCATTCTGCATAGCGAAATGATTCTGATAAGAAATAGCATAATGTGTGGCACTGGGGATATATAGATTTCCCTCTCCCCCACTCCTTAAAAAAATATGTTTAGCTTATTTTGTGGCTTATCCTAGATTTTTGTGTGTGCTTTCTGTACCTCATAACGGTGAGAAACCATGCAACCAACTTGTAGTAAAAAAAAAAAAAAAGAGGCAATAATGTTTATTCAGTCAAGACCACCAAAATTTAAACACGACTAATTGTTACTTGCAGTGCTTTTTTTTGTAAAAAAAAAAAAAAGGTGCCAGAACTCACACACGTTATAAAAACCCACCTTGCCTACCCTACAAGGTTCCATCCCAAAAAGGTGCTAGAACTCTGTTCTGAGCGTTCTATGACAAAAAAAAGCCCTGGTTACTTGTGGTCAAAGGACATTCCAGGTCCTGCAAACCGGGCCCTTGATGGCCATAGTTGGCCCTATAATCTCAAGGGCCAAGTGTTAATGGCAACAGAGTTTGCCTTGCAGTTCATGATATGCTATGTAAAACGGGATGTGCAGTACAATGTTCTCTCCATCCAGGCGAATCTGTGTGGCTTGTAATTTATGGTAGAAATCCATTTAAAACATGCAGTTATTTGAGACAGGTGATAACAAATGCCTTTGATAACAGGCAGAATCAAAATGATAGCCTCCAGTTCTGCTTTAAAAGGAGAGGAAGAAATGAGAGAGGAAGAGTTGTTAATAAGCGGAAGAGGTAGTCCTACCTTGGTATTTCCCATAAAGAAAATTTTGGCAATTTGACAAACTAATTGTATGTTTGGTGAACACGCATATGTCTTCTCTTTCATAAGGTACTGGACTGATGACCTTTGTAAAACAAAGGGAAGAAAAGGAACATTAAAAGCAGACAAAGCAATAAGAGAGAACAACTGCAAGGAGGAGGGGAAATCACATAATTAAAAAATGTATTATTATAACGGTAATGTTTTCTAACTTCAGGCTAGAAACAAAACGGTTGGGAATTACCCACTAAAGTGTAAAAAGTGTTTACTGTAAAACAATTTTTCCTGTACCAAAAATACCTATACTATGGTATATATTTTATTTATTTATTTATCAAATTTGTATGCCGCCCCTCTCCCGAGACTCGGGGCGGCTCACAACAACAATATGGGTACACATAAAAATTTTCCAATAACAATAGCAACATACAAACCAAGGATCCATACATACAACATTCAAACACACAATCAAGGATGGAAGTACATTCCTCGGCCCGGGGGTAGAACACAGTTTATATTTTCCAAATCAGACAGCCAAGCATGGTAGAGGAACATAGAATAAGGGACCTTGGAGGTCCAACCCCCTGCTTGAGCAGGAGACCTATATCATTTCAAACAAATAGCTGTCCAGACTCTTCTTAAAAGCCTTCTGTGATGGAGCACCCACAACCTCTGTTCCCCTCATTAATAGTTCTGTCAGTTAGAACTTAGTTCTAACTAAGTTCTAGGTTCTTAGTTCTAGGTTAGAACTAAGTTCCAACTTAGTTCTAGGTTCTCTCCTTGTTTAGGTTTCATCCATTGTTTCTTGTCTTTGGAAAATAGGTCAAACTCCCCCTTCTTTGGGGCAGCCCCTCAAATATTTTAACACTGTTATCATGTCTCTCCTACTTCTCCCTTTCACTACACGAGATGTACCCAATTCCAGCAACTGTTCTTCAGAAGCTTTAGCCTCCAGGCCCCTAATCATCTTTATTGCTCTCCTCTGCACTCTTTACAGAATCTCAACATATTTTTTATATTGTGGTGACCAAAACAGGATGCAGTATTCCAGGTGTGCAACTGATGAAAGTTGCACAAGTCAGTTTTATTTTTTCAGGTGGTACCTTTGATTAATTTCATTAAACCAATCTAAAGGCCAATTGGTAGAGGCACACATCACCCACACATCATTCAGTAAATGGGAGAGCCGCCTGGTGAGTAGAGCTTGTTTTAAAGGCAGTTTGCCAAAAAGGCTGTAATGACATCTTCCCAGGCTTTAAAATATAGTGAGAAGATTGCTCATAATTCCAGCTCTCATTAATATTTACTTCCATGAAATTATTTCTTCTCTATATTTCTTATTTAAAAGCAAACCTGCAATATCTGGATAATTTCAAAACTTTGGCGTGCTATCTTTGCATTTTATCTTCCCCTCTCCTAAGGAAAGTGTTGCATTTTCAAACTCCTCATGATTTTAACTTTCAAGATTTCAGATAAGCCAATTCCCTTCAACCTTCTCTCTGTCTGCCTTATCTTGAGCGTGATGGATTGAACTCTCTTATTGCACAACTCAGTTCCAGGCTATGGGATAATGCGCCCCAGATTCTCTTTATGCTTACAACGGTTATGCCTATCAATACTGTACACAGTAGGAAATGTAGCACATAAGAAGACATAAGTTCGGCAATATGTTGGGGTTCCCCCCCCTTAATTCTGTGTCCAGCAGATATTACATTCTGCCACACCATCATCCATAGGATTTGAGCCGTGGTGGCACAGTGGTTAGAATGCAGTATTGCAGGCTAATTCTGCCGACTGCCAGGAGTTTGATCCTGACCTTCTCAGGGTTGACTCAGTCTTCCATCCTTCTGAGGTTGGTAAAATGAAGACCCAGATTTTTTTGGGGGGGGCAATATGCTGACTCTGTAAACCTCTTAGAGAGGGCTATAAAGCACTGTGAAGTGGTATATAAATCTGAGTGCTATTGCTATTGGCAAAGTATACCAAAGCAGAGTAAAACTAATCAGGGATTCTTTTCGTTTGTCCTTGCCAAATGTGACTTTCACCCTTGTTCATCATAGTGTTTGGATTTTATTCCAACGCCAAGATGGCAGTTCTCTAAGCAAATGTCATTCTTTGAGCCTAGGATCTGAGGTTCCATCTGTAGTGTTTGCCTGTCTTATTTATTCCTACAGTGTTGCCCTGTTCTCGACTCCACCAAATAAACAATACCATCTACTAGGAGCCAGGAGGCAGGTCTTCTCTGTTGCTTCACCTGCCTTGTAGAACAGCATCCCACCAGAGGTTTGCATGGCACCCACTTTGCCTATCTTCAGATGATGTTGAAAAACTTGGTGGTTTCCCCAGTGCCATCTTGCCATCTTCAGATTTAGCTAATTTGTTTCTGTACAGCAAGTTTCCTAACCCAGTTTTCTTTATATGTGTTGAGATACAACTTCCAGAATTTGCAGCCATCCTTGCTGTGAATTCTGGAAATTGTAATTAAATCTCTGCAGATTGATCGGGATTTGCTTCAATGTGGTGCTCAGGTCTTTTTAGACTTTGTAAAGCATGTCCAGAAAGCAAAAATGTGGGTGTTTAGAGATAACATTCATTTCATGGATTTGCTTCTAACTGGTTCATAGCTTGACCTTTTCACAAAACAAAAAAGTTTTTGAGGATGCACAGAAAACAAAAAAGTTTTTGAAGATGCATACACTCCAACACATCTGGAAGGACAAAGGCAGGTGAAAACTTCTGTATAGCTTTCCAACTGCTCATGTCTTCCTTCTGCACAACAGTTGTTCATGACATGGTTCTTTTGCTCTGTTGGAGAAAGAGAGAAAATTAAGGACAAAGTTTTGCAAAAGAACATACTATGGTACCTAAGTTCTGTTACATGCTTCTCACACATGAAGAACTTTCCTAATGGATATATAGGTAGTCCTTGACTTACAGCTATTTATTTAGCAACCCTTTGAAGTTACAATAGCAGTGAAAAAACTGACTTATGACTGGTCCTCATACTTACAACCATCGCAGCATCCCCATGGTCATGTGATCAAAGTTTTGGCAACTTGTGTATATTTATGATGGTGGCAGCATCTCATAGTCACATGATCACCATTTGTGATTTTCCCAGCCAGCTTCTGACAAGCAAAGTCAATCAGGGAAGCTGGATTCACTTACGGACTGCATGATTCACTTATCAAACCAGCGATTTGCTTATCAAACTGGGCAAAAAGGTTATAAAATGGGTGTGACAACTGCTTGCTTAGCAACAGACGTTCTGGTCCTGACTGTGGTTTTAAGTCAAGAACTACCTGTAGTGATCATTGGCATATGTGAGCATATATCTATATTTGTACATGTTTACCTGAATGAAAGACTATTTTGAAATCAAGAAGACCTTATCTGGCACCCTCAAGATTAGACAGTTTTGCAAAACAAAACTTCTATGTCTCCTTTATTGTATCTACAACAAATCTATGACAATTCTCCCGTTTTAAATTTAAATTATTTAGAAAAAACTCTATTCATTTTCTTTCTTTTTTTTCATATTAAGAAGCAATCATATTAAGAAGCGATCATCGTAGGATATAACATACAACAATAGGTAGACATTCTTCACTCTTCACTTTAAGCCTCTACTATACACCTGTTACATTTTTTAACCTGTATGGTCCCTAACAGTAGGTCCTGAGGTAGTAATTCAATAACCTGAGGTAGAAATTCAGTCTGCTTTTTCAATGTTAAAATGTTCAACATTAACCATAAGATCATATTAATAAGCAATCATCATAGAACACCACATATAACACTAAGTATTAATCTTTGTAAACATCTGGTTTGGTAAATATTAGTACATATACATTCAACATTAGGTGTTAGTTTTTGTAAACATTTGAATTGTTATACATTCTTCCCTCTTCACTTCGAGCCTTAGCTAAACGCCAGATGCATTTTGTTTGATTGGTGTTTCTCTTGGATGTAGTCTATCCATTGTTTCCAGTCTGTCAAATATTGTTCATTGGAACGACCCTTCAAGTATGCTGATATTTTCGCCATTTCCGCCAGGTTTGTTACTTTCACAGTCCATTCTTCCATAGGCGGTATTTCTGGGTTCTTCCAGTATTGTCCCACCAACAATCTCACTGCTGTAATCAAGTTCAGAAATAAGTTTGTCTCTGAGGTAGTGATATCCTTTGTAATCCCTAACAAAAAAACCTAAGGTAGAAATTCTATGCGCTTTGTGAAAATGGTTTGGAGTGTCCACCATATCTTCCTCCAGAAGGCTTTGATTTTTCTGCATGTCCACCATACGTGAAAGTAGGTAGCGTCCCCGTCTCCACACCTACAGCATTTGGGCTGGGAGTCTGGGTAGATGAGCGATAGTTTTTTTGGGTCGAGGTGCCACCTATAGAACATCTTGTAGAAGTTTTCCCTTAAGTGTTGCGATTTCGTGAATTCTACGTTCCTCACCCATATTTTCTCCCACGTGTCCATGGCGATAGAGTGTCCAAAGTCTTGTGCCCACCTCACCATACAGTTCTTGACTAGCTCGGTTTCAGAGTCCATTTCTATCAGAATGTTGTACACTCATTTGATGTGCATGATCCCCTGATCTCTAATCTGCTCAATTAGTTTCTCGTCGGTTCGGGAGAAGCCCTTCTTCTTATCTTTACGCCACCTTGATTGCAGTTGTACATATGATAGCCAGGTACCTCCTATTCCTCTGTTTGCTACCGTAGTGTTGAAACTCTATTCATTTTCAATAAACACAGAATGTTTATCTGGAAGAAAGGGTTCCCTTTACCTTTCTATATAAGTATTATTTGTAGATTTTTATGACTATGTTAATGCAACTCCAAGGCATTTGTCTATATAATTAAGGAAAGCTTCTTGTTACAATACAATAGGCTGCAATTGTTACCTATAATTTCATTAAAATGGTGAGAACTATAACCAGGTTATTTAGGAATAAAGTTTTGAATTTAATCCTATCCACACTAAGATACTTCCATTGATAATTTCAATAGCAAATGTCTAATACCAGGAGAATTGTGTTCTAAATTCTTCATCCTGGTTGAGGTAACTGAGTTTAGTATATTGATAGCCTAATTTTCCCATATTTTCTCCGGCCTTAATCTGACAGCAAAATGCACCAATAATCACAGCTTTCAGAGCACTCAGACTGTATTAAGTAAGAAAGATAATATCATAACTACGTCTTAGCTGGAAGGAAAAAAATTGCAAATAGAAGCTTATTTATTTCCTATGCCGTCAAGAGCACCTTGATCATTCATACTTGGTCTTCAAGTAGGCATTTAGAATTATCTCCAGCTTCTAGGCATATGCAGTAGACACAGTTGATACCTTTATCAGGCAGTATCATTTTGTCTTTCTCTATTTTTTTCCTTCTGGGAACCCCCCCCCTTCTATATTCATGGAAGATTAAATAGAAAACGCTTTTTAATTTAATCATTATTCAAATTGGCTTAGAATTTTTTTCTTCAAACTTGGACACGTTTTGTGCTTTGATATGAAACATGAAACTGTCAAACGGTTCTCCTGCGTTCAGGTGGTTCTCCTGTCTTTTGTCACGTTACAGGAATCCAATTCCTCATGTGAGCGGCAGAATGGAAGCCCTCCCTTATAACTGTTGCTTGCTGGATATCTAGATATCCTTCTGTCCTTTTGAGAGGAATGTTTTATGCATGCAGTAATGTATCAGCAGGATGACCTTATCACCACTCAGAC
Organism: Bothrops alternatus; assembly: GCA_034064705.1. Classification (NCBI taxonomy): domain Eukaryota; kingdom Metazoa; phylum Chordata; class Lepidosauria; order Squamata; family Viperidae; genus Bothrops; species Bothrops alternatus. The sequence continues at coordinate 16,817,767 of JARGCV010000023.1, forward strand.
CATACGTTAATCAAACTCCACATTGGTGCCATTTTATCACCCTCTTTGTTTTTAAAAATCAGTTTTAGATTTGCCCTATGTAATTGTTTTCCAACTAAATTGATGAAGTGTTCAAATATTGTATAGTAACACTTAAATGAAAGAGTGTTGCAGTGCTAATTAAATCATTGATGGGTATACAAGTTCATAATGACAATCTAGACTCAGGGAAGGAGAAATTAAAATGTTCAGATGAATTATTCCCTATATACATAGCAGCTATATTATAATCTTTCAAGCAGCAAATGTTGTATACACACACACACACACACACACACACACAAATCATATGCACACACACACGCACACACACACACGCACAGGAAAAGGTTGGACACGGGTGTTAAGGATACGTTCAGAATGCGGCCCAATCAGCTGGGACCAATGATGAGGTCCAGGAGCCGGATGCAGGCGCTGATTAATCTTATATAAGTTTTTCCGATCCGACTAGCTTTTAACCCTGACGATGTCAGAAGTTTCTGACGAAAGCTTGGTGTTTGGTATTTATTAAATTTTTCCTGCTTGGATTTTCCTGGTGATCGTGATTGATTTGTTTTATGATATGTGTGTATATATATACAGTAGTGGCCAAAATTGTGGGAACCTTTTGGGAAAAGTATACAGTAGAAATGCCACTTTTGGTTAAGTTTCCACCAATTTTTCTTCTAATTTCTTTATAACTGTAGCCTTGTTCATTTAATAATACTATTTTATATCACTTTCTGGGCAACCAGTCAACTCTTTGCACCATTACTTTAATTTTATTACGTTTTACAAGCTCACTAAATAAAAGAAAAAAAAACCCCAACCAATTTGATAGCGATCACATAACATACTGACAAATGTCCTCCTCTCAGCTTCAATACATGACATCAATAACTGAATCCTATTGTGATCTGATTGGCTCATTGCCAAAACAAGATGACGCCTGATTGGCTCTCTAAACACTCATGCTCATTGGCCACAATCAGATGAAGGAAAGCTACCTGACATCAACCTATGCAAGTTGTGTTTCCTTTTTCTAGTTATTTGGCTATAACGTTTCATAGAATACAGTACAGATAATTGAACAAACTTTGTTGCATTGCATTCTTGATTAAATCATCTTTCCATTGATATATAATTTTATGGTACTACTCCAAAATAAAAGTGGTGTTATTAGCCATCAAACCTCAAAAATACACTTTCCCCAAAATATATATGTGTGCTTGTAATATTCCCAATAGTGTTGCAAAATCAAATGCAAAATATATTTTAGCTGGCTGACCTTGTCTGGGCTTGGAAGCTGAACATGACTGAGCCTGGTTATTACTTGTTTGGAAGACATTTGGGGAATTCCCAGCTGCAACTTAGATTGAGGAGCTGAAAAACATTCTAGAAGAAGACATATTATTGCATACTTCTCCCCTCCACCACAAACTGCAAAGAAGAGTCCATGAAGCCACTAGCAGCTGAGCTTGATTCATAGGAAATCTTTCTGCATTAATCCTTCAAACACAATAGAATATTGGTAAGGCATTATATCAATGGGCTCAGAATCCCATCTCTCTGTCAGCAGGGCAGCTCTTTGGAAATTGAACAGAATGTACCAAATTTGATAAGAGCGGAGGAGCTGAAAGAGGAAGTTTGAAAATGGGTTGGATTTCATCTGGGGCAGAAAATATTTCATTCTCCCTCCACCAATGTCCTTCTGAATGGGTACAGTAGTTGGGCACTTCCTCAGAATGGTGTCGATTGCTTTACTCTCAGCTTCCCTCCTTGTTATAGGACACCGAACAGAGCATATGCCGCATGCTCTCTGTTTTCCAGTGCACGCAGTCTGTTTTCCTCATGCACGCAAACACATGCAAGCAAACGCATATCATTGCAACATGAGGGGAAATCAGAAATTCAGACCTAACCGCCTACTTCCCTCCCCAAAAGAAAACTACAGATGCCTTCTATGTCTACTGCTGACAAGGGGTTGGAGAGAATTCTAGAAAGCAGGTTCTGCCTGCTTTCCCTAACTTGTTATGTTCAGTCAAATATAAACTTCCTGTAAGTGGATAATTAGCACAGTAATAAAGAGAAGACCAAACTAAAACTTTGCATCCTCTTAGTTGTGCTATTTTTTTTAGACAGGATGTATAGATTTGAATTGTTTTTTTTGTACGTATGTATGAGAACATTGAAAATGATACCTGCTTCTACAATCTATTTGACCATTGCAAGCTGGGACATCTGCCGCAAACTGAGATTTCAACAGGTTGTCATAGTGATGACGCAATGAAAGTTCTCTTCCTCATGCATTTGCATGCAACTGATGTCTGTGCAGAAGAAGTGAAGTCTGCTTTGCAATGGTGCAAGACGTGTTTTGTCATTTAGCCCTGTCCTCCAAATGGACATGATTGCATGTTCCCCCCCCCTCATTCTGTTGTTTGTTTGGACTAGGATTTATATTCTTTGAGTTCCTGTGGAAGAGAGGGAAAATAAACGTAAGAAAACCTTTAAGTGAGCGTCTTAGGCCCCCTCATCTCCTTCATTCTTGAATGTGTAGGCACAGTTTTTACGTAGTTTGTTGGGGAAATGGCAAACATCTCATGGTTTATTTTTTACTGCCTCTTTAAGTAGAAGCATCTGTCTCCTGACTCATGAAAATCTGCCTGACTTTTTTCTTGAATGCCGTCAAATATTGATTGGCTTCAACTTTCCGGGTCCATTCAAAGGTCTGCAGTTTCTCTTTTAACCATTCAACATGTCCTTTCTCTACATATTGATCTGTGAATCCAACTGGACTTGATCTAAGCACAGGAAGATGCAGGGGGCAGAAATTGTTTCCTTCCTCCAAGGATTCTGTGAAAATCCCCATCCTAGCCTGAAGCCCTTCTTTACCATGGCAACAAAGCTTCTGCTGATTCCCATATCACAATAAAACAAACAAACAAACCTCATTGGAAAGGGAGTGTGAATGGAGGAGAAAGTAGATAATTTCACCCATCTCAGTGTGAAATTGCTGGATGCTGCACTACAGTACAATCTGCACTCTAGAGACTTTTGCACAAAGTATTTGCACCACACTAGGTTTGTCTCCACACCCCAGTAATCCCACACTGCCATATTACTGAGCAATTCTTTTGCTCAACTGCAGGATAAGAGAAGTCATGTTGAAGCTGGTTCCCCATTGGAAAGACGGGATCTCTGGGATCTTTTTCTCCTTGGAGGGAAACTCTTTTACGTCCACATGCCTGCCTCTTCTTCTCTTAAACATTTTCTGCTTTAGCAGGTCTTATAAGATAGTTATCCATCTCCCGTTCAATATTCTGGACCTTTTCCCACCTTTTTTGGGGGGAGCAGGATTAAGAGGTTTAATGTGACAGAACCTGCTACAAGGAAAGGGTGACACTTTTCACACTTGGTCTTCAGCATTTCGGTAGAAATTAAGATGATAGGCAATCATTTCCAAACTGGTTTTGTGGGATTGGAAATAATAGCAATGTGGAACTGTCCTTCATAGATGTTAGCTGTCTGCCTGTCTATTTCTATCTCATATTTCCATCTCCATCTCCACATCTATAACTATAACTATATATCAGCTATATCTATATCTCCATCCCCATCTTCATCTATATCTATATCAGCTATATCTTTATCTATATCAGCTATATATTACTATATACATATATTAGGATAAATGTATACATGTATGATTGTTCCTGATTTTTTTTGTTAAGAGACTCTTAAACAGATGTGAAAATGAGGTCAACTGGCTTATGAATGGTAAAATGAGAAACCACAAAATCAGAATGGACAGGTAGGTAGGAAACATCAATAAGATCTATATAAAGAAGTATCTGATTTAACTGAGAAATTCTCCAGCTGGATTTTTAAGGGCAGTATAACCTTAGCAACAACAACAACAACAATAATAATGTTGGAAGGACCTTGGAGATCATCTAGTCCAGGTCTTTTCAACCAGTGGTACGAGTACCACCTGTGGTACATTGGCACCTGGCAGGTGGTACGCGACCATCCTAGAAAAGTGGTAGCGGGGGAGGGGAATGAGCTGAACCAGTGGCAGCACCACACAAGCCTGAGTGAGAGATGACTGGAGCTGCAGGGCTGTCAGGGCTCAGTGGAAGCACCAGGATCAGCGCCAGATTCCAGCTAGAGCTTGGCACTGATCCTGGTGCTTCTGCTAAGCCCTGAAGAAGCACCAATCAGCTGGAAAGCAGCACTGATTGTAGTGCTTCTGCTGAGCCCAGAAGAAGTGCCGATCAGTTGGAATGTTGCAGCATTTCCAGGATCTTGTGATTTACATTCAGATGCTAGGCAACTGATTCATATTTATGATGGTCACAGTGTCCCAGGGTCATGTGACGTGACCAAAACCTGCTGCAACCACCCAGCAGATGGGGGGAATAAAAACCAAATACCCCCCACCCCACCCCGCTGCCAATCCTTAACAGAAATGCTCAAAACAATGAAAACCTCGGACAGGAGGAAGAGCGCCACCGGGTGGGCAGGCAGGTGTCTTCCTCGGCTGTGGCTTGTGGGGCATTTTTTTCAATGCCATTGTAACTTCGAAGAGTCACTAAGTGAACTGTTGTAAGTTGACGACTACCTGTACTTTATCACTTTTTTCCTTTTTGGGGGGGTCATCAAGTTTTTGACACCTTGCTAGGTGACTGGTGGTACTTGGATGTTGCTATATCCTAAAAGTGGTACAATGGGTGAAAAGATTGAAAAGCCCTGATCTAGTCCAACCCCCTGCTCAGGCAGGAAACCCTATACCATTTCAGACAAATGGCTGTCCAGTCTCTTCTTAAAAACTTCCAGTGTTGGAGCATTCACAGCTTGTGGAGGCAGGTTGTTCCACTGGTTAATTGTTCTAACTGTCAGGAAATTTCTCCTTAGCTCTAGGTTGCTTCTCTCTTTGATTCCGTCCGTTGCTTCTTGTCCTGCCTTCAGGTGCTTTGGAGAATACTTGACTCCCTCTTCTTTGTGGCAGCCCCTGAAACCTTTCAGTTTTCTTCTTTTATATAGTTTACACAATCATTTTGTAGCAAATAATATCTTTATTCTTTATACCCAGGAGACAGTATTGTAAGGTAATTATTGGGAACCACTTGTATGGTAGTTTTGGTGTATAGCATGCAAAGCCAAAGAGATGAAATGTATTCCAAGAATCATGATGGTGACAGGGAGCAGCTTGCAACCAGCCCGGCCCTTGCAAACACTGAATTATGTTGTTGTGAAATCTGGATTCAGCAATGAATGACTCACTGTTGGCAACTTCTGTCCTATCAGTATGCTTTCTGTAGTAAAATAGAGGGCTGGTGTTTGATATCATCTTGGAACATTTTGCTCCTAGAATGATAATAAGTAACAGAACACTGGCGGTTCAGATCCTTAAATTATTTCAGGCTTTTACCAGTCAGTACACAAAATCTGCATCAAATCACACAAGTCACATTGTCTCTTGGCATAAAATTACACAGAATCTCTGTCTCTGTAGGACACTTTTTCTTGCTTGTCGGTTCTTCTAAAATTTATTTCCTGGCTGTATTTATTTATTTATTTATTATTAAATTTCTATACCGCCCCTCTCCCGAAGGACTCGGGGCGGTGTACAGCCTTAAAATTTAAAAAACATATAAATGTACAAAATTAAAATATTTAAAAATAAATTAAACAAATTAGGCCATAAAATCCCATATAAAACCCAATATGTGCGAATCCTAAAATCCTAAAAATTACACAATCCCCCTAAAACATTTTCACCCGGTTGGAGCCGGAGCTTCTATGCCAGGCCAGCCTGTTGAAAAAGGAAAGTTTTCAGTTCCCGACGGAAGGTGGGTAAGTCCGTCATTGTAGGGAGTTCGGGGGGGGAGCATTGTGTTTTCAACCACAATGAAGAGCACTATTAATTGGTGCAGGGTGTTTAAGAAAGCAGAGGAACGTGATAAAAAGATAAGCAGGCTTGCAGATCAGAGATTCAGTGTTAAACCTATGAGATGATGAAGCCTGTTCGAGCAGGGATTGAAAACATCACACAGACGCCTAGATTTGTAGGTCAGGAAAAGATCTGTCGCTCACCTGGTTGAACTCCTCACACTGATTATTCCCATCCCACTCCTTTGAGTTTAATGCAGGATGTCTAAGCTTTTGACTCTTTACTGTAATTTCTTTAAACCTTGTTTTATCCCATAGGTCAGGATGGAGGGAAATGTTACAGATAGAACAATCCCACAGAGAGAATAGAGGGGAATTCATGATGAAAAATATATGACCTGCTGAGCACTACTGGATTTGCTGTGTTTAATTCGCAGTACTCCTTTTTTTTTTTTGGTATGCGTATGAAACTTTTATTTGCCTTACATTGATTTCAATGGGAAGGCTAATAAATATGCCAGTTCCAGGGCAACTGAACTGTAAAAGGAAATAAAAGTCTTTGGATCTGGTATCATGCTTTTGAATGTTCCCTCTTAGGAAGAAAATCTAAACAGACCTAAAACAAAACTTTGTACTGTACAAACCTGTATTTTAGGCAGAAATATTTACTACAACCCATTCTATGACATGTAAAGCACAAGAAGGTTTTGATATAGGAAAGTATCCAAAAACCTTTTACATGTTTGAGCACAAGTACCTGTTCTGCAATGGTTAGGTCTATATTTGTATAACTTGATTAATCTTTTAGATCTGGACATTGTGGTAAAGAACTATTAGAACTAGATCAACTGCCTATATTTTGCTTCCACCTATTGGGAAATAACCCCTTATTCTTAAGGTGTGCGATGATCTTTTTAGAATTTCTCTTGGGAGGGTTTTTGAGTTGACTTGGAGAGAGCAGAAGGTGCCACTACTCATGTTGCAGTTTTGTTGCACAACTTTTATCATTCTGAAGTCTTCCTGACTGTCCCAACTCAACAGTAAAATACAATGAAACATTGAGATGTAATTAAACCATAGAAAGCCAGGAAGTATGTAGATTGCTGCAGAGATTATTATAAACGGAAAAGAGGACAAGAGCACACACCCTTTGGGCACCTCACAATAAAAAGTACAACAGAGGGAATTTTACCTAAATTCTCTTCTTTGCATTACATTTCAAAATCTGATCAAATTGAATGAGAACCCATTGGGAACAATTGGAGACAAATGATTCGTATGGCCTTATAAAATTCTGCTACCAATTGGCAATACAAGCAGTTCCTGACAGAAATGTGGGTGGGATATTCTCACCTTCTTTCTAAAGTAAGAATCTTTCATCTTCTGTATCTGCAAGGAACTAAATAACGCTGCATTTTTCTTCTTGGGAGGATCCTTTTTCTAAATAACCATGAGCTCATGGCATCCATGCATGCTATGTGCAGGATAAGCGGGATCCTCTTTTCTAATGGGTTTCAACAAGGGAATGCAAATTGAAACAAAGGGTTTCAAAGAAAGCCAGTTGGATTTAGCAATTTGTCCCTGTGATGTATTTGTTAGCTACCAGTTTACATACTACTACAGATCGGCCAGTTATCCAGATAAGATCACTGTTTCAAAATTCAGAAGAGCTTTGTCTTTGGCTTGATTTAATGCTGAGCCAAAAGAAAGCACGGCTCATGTTTGTTACACCGCCAGTACTACAGGGATGCTACTCCTCCTTTACATTGCTAGGCATTCTGTACTTATTTTATTTATATTACCTATTGGACAACAAAGACATTTCCATGTCCTTAAATATTGTTCAGTTTTGGTATACTGTCTGTAAAGTCTGCCTTGCTACGTATGAGCTGTAACTCTTAGTGAATACCCAATGTTTTTACTCTGGTGATCTTCTCTTGCTTTGGTCTGCGATCATGATAAAATCTATAAACTATACTGAAACCGCCAAGCGCCTGGTAATGAATAATTTCAAGAGACGTTTATGACACCAATGAATATGCTAGTGGCTACTTTCATGAACTTCCAGTCATTTTAGAGGAAAAGAATATTTATGAGCTTCAGCTGTTTGCTACCCTTTTTGTTTTTGTTCTATTAATGGAGAAATGTTGATGTATCTTTGAGCAGCAAGTCAGTGGGATACCAGTTGTCTTAAGTCCCGCTACCTTGTTATCTTAATTAAAAGGGAAAACCAGCTTTGATCAAATGCAACTCTATTGTATAAGCTATTTCAATACACTCTTGTCTGGTTCACTCACTCTGCAATACATAAAAAAGATTTATATTTCACACTGGGTAGGAAGTCTCATTTAAATGTTTCCTGGTTTTGATCTCCTTAGGGGGAATTAATTTGTATTTCTGTTTGAAGAAATAACAAGCGGAATGGCATTCCATTTATTAAATCATTTAAATGGTCCCAATATGAGCTACCGGGTTAATGTGTTATGCATCTCAATTCTAAGCTGCTCAGACGAACATGAGAGTGAATTGCACACATAATGTTACCTCACTTGTTATGGAAATTGATCTGCAGTAGCTTGGGATAAGCAGTCTATCGGTTCAGAAAATGGAATAACCATTAAAGGAGAGCTATAATTTAATCCATAGAGCTAGGGATGTTTGAAAGACAGCTAAGCATAAAAGGGCTGTGCCAAATGTTCATCCTTAAGGATGAAAAAGAGGAATGATTCATTTTAGAACTGGTCTTCAAACTCTCCTTGTTTACTTTTCTCCCTGTGCTAATCATTTCGCAACTGTTTCTGTCCTGGCTACAACCTTGTGGTGATCCATGTGGAATAAGCAAACACATACACAATTTGGAACAGTGTGTCATCAAACACATTTGACCATGTGTTCTTCAGGAGAAATAACTGGCCTTGTACTTTTCCTGACTCAGAACAAACATGTTTCACAGATATATTTTTCTGCAAGGAAAATTGAAAAGTTACTTACCATGATTCTAATAGAGTTTAAAACATTTTGTTGAAACTAAAAAATGAGGTTCTATCACTTCCCAGGCCATGTATTTGCCAGAGTATCCCAGCATTCAAAACATGTCTTTCTCCTGAGCTAGATGAAAAAGCCAGGTCTTCACTGCTCTCTCGAAATCCTTGAGCGGAGCGATAGATTGGATCGGATTGAAAATGCTCAGTTCCAGGGCTCCATCAAATGGCATTCTGGATATACAGGGCCTGGAAGGAGCTGATCTCTCTCTCTCTCTCTCTCTCTCTCTCTCTCTCTCTCTCTCTCTCCTCCTCCTCTCTCCTCTCTCTCCTCTCTTCTCTCTCTCTCTCTCTCTCTCTCTCCTCTCTCTCTCTCTCTCCTCTCTCTCCTCTCTCCTCTCTCTCTCTCTCTCTCTTCCCCTCCTCTCTTCTCTCCCTCTCTCTCTCCCTCCCTCTCCTCTCCTCTCCCTTCTCTTCCCTCCCTCTCCCTCTCCCTCTCTCTCTCCCTCTCTCCCTCTCTCCCTCTCTCCCTCTCTCCCTCCCTCTCTCCCTCTCCCTCTCCCTCTCCCCCCCTCTCTCTGACTGGAGCCATGTAAACCTTTAGAGGTGATAACAAACATTTTATACGTATTAAAATGACAACTATATTCAATTTTGACTCAATAAACCTATGCTATTGGTTTATAGTATACTGTTGCCTTCTGTGGTGAGTGTGCCTCTGGTGGAAAAAGAGGGAGGGAATACGTTTTCTATATGTCCTCCTCCTAACACAACCAATGGCTTCTTGAGCAGAGGGTACTCCATTACTATGTTTACAGGAGATGGAGATACCTCCTTACACAAAAAAATATTAACTACTGATCAGGTCCTTCCCCTGTCACTTCATAGGACGCTATAACCAACAATGGGCAGGAATACAGTTGAGAATGGTGGAGCTAACACTGCAGAAATTCCCTATGTTCTTCGTCATGACTCATGGACTCAAACTGATTACAAATAACTTCACAAGATGAAACCTCAGTCATTTCCATTAACATAGTTTGGCTAAAGGCCTTTCAGGTGTTCTTGGTGAATCTCTTTATCTGGTGTAGAGGAGTAGGAAGAGTTTTGAAAAAGATGTGGCAACCATTACAAAAATATCATTTTAGGCTATAGAGACTGAGAAGGGTGAGGAAGAAACGCAAGATTCACCCATCTTGACTCTCTTGCATATAAAAAAAGAAGAGAAACTCTGTCAGGTTTTCAAGCCATCAGAATCCATTAGGCATGGACTGATCTAATAGATTCCTCTCCACTGCAGAAGGGGATCTATCCACAACCAGGAGCAAAAGTCAGTGCTTCTACTTTCAGATCATAATTAGCTTTGCACATATATTCATTAACTGCATTTTTTAAAAAAAAAATTCTCTTGTTCTGGTTAGTTACCATTCTGTTGGTATGTGGTTCAAAAGTAACATAAATATCTGCAAAAGCCAGTGATCTTCCAAAACAATATTTATGAGATAACCCATACCTTTTAAATATGTTGCATGTTGATAACTCCTTTTTGGAAAATACAGAATTCTGCAGCATATTCATATAGTCTGCCATTATAACAAAACTATTTAGGTCTGCATCAAAATGAGAGTTTTGACAAGCCTCTCTTTCCAGCACATCTTAAATATATGCTGAGAGTGGGATTTGCATGTTTCATGCTCTGAGTCAGCATGGGATTGCCAAATAGGAATATAGGGAGGTTGTTATTGTCTGCTATGACTTCTCCTCTCATAAGGATTAGAAGCTGGCAATGTGGGGGTTAGCAATATAAATAGTCATTAAATATAAATATAAATAGGAAGCATCCTGCTGCAGCTGTTTATGAGCCATAAGACTACGTCCAATGGTTTGTGGTTTTTATTTATTTCATTAATTCTTTGGTATAAAGTGGGTGGAGAGACAATTCTATGACTATGATTCCTTCCAGGAATACTGATACTGTTTCAGGGATGCCTTTGCAGGGTGGGGATTCGTGTATGTATGCCTTTCTTAAAAGATTTTAAGAAAGCAAAATCCCTAGAAGACCTTCTAAGTTCAGTGTTAAATTATCACCTGTATTTTGTGTGCAGTATATGTGTTGGGAACTGAAACAAAAGTTCAGTTTTGCATGTTGTCTTCCAATAGGAACATTCAATGGCTGATTGTCTACGGAGATTCTCAGGTTGTCTCAAAGGTGCTTTTTTTTTTAAAAAAAGATGTTACTTCTTATATCAGGAAAACATGTTGAGAGGCCCATCTTTTTAATATTTCCTTTAATTGTTGCCTATTTCAGCCAGGAATGGCTATTGCAAGTGAGTGAAAGGGTGTAATTGGTTCTTTCTATATTCCCGTTTTTTGGTCATGATTCCATGTTTCTGAATAAAGTAGTCCTTGAGTAAATAGCATTCTTGGCTGTGGATTATAAATCCCCAGACACAAGCTAGCTAAACAAGAACACCCCAAAACGCATTGAAATGTACAAGGGGGATGGGAAGAAAGAAATGTTCAGCCTAATAAATAGCAGTGTCGTTTATTACCAGTTGGGAAGCAGGAACCCATTTGGGAATAATCAAAAGGAGCTGAGATACAGCTTAGAAATAATAAACAGATGTCATTAGGTAGGAAACAAGACATTATTTAGCCAGTCTTGGGTTAGCATGAGGTACACATAAACCACCAATGTGCTCTTGTAAACTTATGTGACCCATGTAGAGCCCACATGTGTTGAGTGAACCAATTAAGTTGTTATAAATCAAGCCTGTCCACCCTAATGTGACAAAGGGGGGGTCTTGGTGTTTTGGCAGATAAAAGAACAAAGTGATTTTAAAGCCAATGGCTTTGCCATAACAAACTTAACTTTTCCTAATGGGACCATTGCTTGAAAGTACTGACATATGTGCGGGGAAGAACACAAAGTGAATAAGTACAGTTAAGCTCTGTGTTGGCAGATGACTGTGCAAGGTTGGATTTCAAGAAGAATGAAAAAAGCATGTGTAAACTTAGAAGCCACAATCTTATCCTTTGATAAAATTATTGTTGGCTTAATTTCAGTTGGCTTAAACATGCCACATGAAATATTGGCTTGCTGTCAGTGGTTCTAGTCCAATTTAATTTACTTATATTTTTCTTCTCTCATCCTATTAAAAAAACAAAACAAATGTGGAAAAGCTATAATCTGGGATAAAGGCCGTGCAAATACAGAAGGGTCCTGGTTTCTTCCTGGCTTCAGGTAGAGGGATATGCTTAGTTTTGTCTTCTTCAGCATTCATTTGCTTTCTCCTATATCCATGTCAACCTCTTTACAAGGAAGTTGACACAGAAAGAACAAACAAAATTTTTGTATGTCTTTTATCCATGCTTTTTCGGGTCTGATATCTTGGAGAACGTACCAGCCAATACACTGGCAAACTTGTATCTAAAGAAACAGAATTGTAAATTAGATTAAACAAAGATTTGTGTTGGTATATGGCAGCTCTCTATCTATCCCTCCTTATACTACTCTTTTTTCTATGTGATTTTATTGTATTAGTTTTAGCTGGCTCATTGCACAGAAGAATTCACATTATCCCACTATTATTTAAATCTCCCTCAGTTTCCTTTATTATTCAAATTGATCCTGCCATTATGGTTTACCATAAACCAATATATTCACTGTTATTGTTCATTTATAGTTGATTTATGTCTTTCATTTGGAAGCTCACATCAGTATATGTAGCCCTCTCTCCTCACACTTTATTCCCATAACTTTCTCGGTGGAGCAGGTTGGACTAAAAGAGAGTGACTGGCTCAAAGTCATCCCAGGAAGGGGGAATAGAACCTGGGTTCACCTATTCCAGGGGTCTTCAAACTTGGCCCTTTTATGACTTGTGGACTTCAACTCCCAGAATTCCTCAGCTAACATGCCTGGCTGAGGAATTCTGGGAGTTGAAGTCCACAAAGTCATAAAAGGGCCAAGTCTGAAGACCCCTGATCTATTCCCAGTCCAAGATTTTAACTATTACATCACGCTGAATCTTATGGCTAACACTAAGTAGCTGTTTTTAATACATGCATACAGTAAATGTTCACGTTTTATAATATAAATTGGTACTCTGGTATTATGCCAGTAAATCCATAGCTAACCTGGACCCGGCAGTTTTAAATAATTATCGTCCAGTCTCCAACCTTTTTAGGGAAGGTTGTTGAGAAGGTGGTGGCACTCCAACTCCAACGGTCCTTGAATGAAACTGATTATCTGGGCCCTCAGCAGTTTGGGTTCAGGTCCGGTTACAGCACGGAAACTGCTTTGGTCGCGCTGACCGATGATCTCTGACGGGCCCGGGATAGAGGCTACTCCACTATCCTGGTGCTTCTTGACCTCTCAGTGGCATTCGATACCATCGACCATGGTATCCTTCTGTGCTGGTTGGAAGGGCTCGGAGTGCGGGGCACTGTTTTGCGGTGGTTCACCTCCTACCTCTCTGGCCGGTCGCAGTCAGTGTTCGCAGGGGGTCAGAGATCGGCTCCGAGGCCTCTTCCATGTGGAGTCCCTCAGGGGTCTGTTCTCTCACCTCTGCTTTTTAACATCTACATGAAGCCGTTGGGTGAGATCATCCGTTGACACGGGGTGAGTTATCATCAATATGCTGATGATACTCAACTTTATATCTCTACCCCGCGTCATTACAGCGAAGCAGTGGAAGTGATGAACCGGTGCCTGGAGGCTGTTGAGGTCTGGATGGGTGCCAACAGGCTCAGACTCAATCCCGACAAGACGGAGTGGCTATGGGTTCTGCCTCCCAAGGACAATTCCAACTCTCCGTCCATCACCCTGGGGGGAGAAGTTTTGTCCCCCTCGGAGAGGGTTCGCAACTTGGGTGTCCTCCTCGATCCACAGCTAAGCTTAGAACACCATCTTTCGGCTGTGGCGAGGGGGGCATTCACCCAGGTTCGCCTGGTGCGTCAGTTGCGGCCCTATTTGGACCGGGAGTCACTCCTCACAGTCACCCATGCCCTTGTCACCTCAAGATTCGACTACTGTAATGCTCTCTACATGGTGCAACCTTTAAAGAATGTCCGGAGACTGCAAGTAGTCCAGAATGCGGCCGCGCGAGCCGTCTTGGGTCTCCCAAGACATGCTCATACCACTCCAGCCCTCCGTGAGCTGCACTGGCTACCAATTGGTCTCCAAATACAATTCAAAGTGTTGGTTATGACCTATAAAGCCCTTTATGGCAATGGGCCAGGATACTTGCGGGACCGTCTTCTGCCTCATGAATCCCAGCGACCGGTTAGGGCACATAGGGTTGGCCTCCTACGGGTCCCGTCTGTTAGACAATGTCATCTGGCGGGGCCTAGGGCTAGGGCCTTCTCCGTTGCTGCCCCAGCCCTCTGGAATCAGCTTCCCTCAGAGGTTCGTACTGCTTCCTCCCTCCTAGCTTTCCGAAAACTGTTGAAGACACATTTATGCAGACAGGTTTGGGGCGTGTGAGCTGCACTCTACCCTTGGGCCTTTGACTGTAATTGTGTGTTGTATGAGTGTGGTGAATTACTTAGTTTTTTATATAGTAATTGGTAATTTTAATGGATTTTATGTTATGTTTTTCACTTGTATTCTCGTTGTGAGCCGCCCTGGGTCTTGGGAGAAGGGAGGCATATAAGTCTAAATAAATAAATAAATAAATAAATAACATAGATTTTGAACTCAGGCTGTTTTTTTTTACACATGTGCTAAAAGTTATGGAGGCTAACTTTGAATTATTCATGTGGATCTAATAAGTATAGGACAGAAAATGGAAATAAGCCACAGAAAAACAGAACATATATTTTCACTACTGACGCATTTAAATATGCATTACCAACATAGAAAATAAAACATCTAGTTTAAAGCTCACTTGTGAGAAATCATCTTAACTGTAATGTGTTGTCCCATAGACCAGAGGTTCCTAAACTTGGCAATGTGTGGACTTCAACTCCGTGCATGCTGGCTAGGAAATTCTGGGAGTTAAAGTCCACACATTTTAAAGTTGCCAAGATTGGGAACTCTTGCTATAGATCACATGTCCATTTAATTTTTGGAAATAATACTTCCCATTGTCTATACAGAAAGTTATACATGGGGTTTGAGTGTGATGAGAACCAAAGTGCAACATATTTAAATACAAGGGTGGGACAACTTATATCAAATAGTGGATTGTCCTCCAGGTTATTTGGATTTTAACTGTCATCAAGTTATCAGCTTGGGTCAAAACATTCAGATTTCTAAATGACATTTTAGTAATCTCTAGCACTAACTTGAAAAGAGAACAACCCAAACATTTTCCAGTACAGTTTTGGCCATATGCCCAATGAAGCAACTGCTTATCTGAAACTGTGATTTAAAAACATTTACTATCTGTGTCAGTATTATGACTAATTCCATTGCTTTACAACTATAATATCCAGATTGTTTGCTCAGCTGTAAGGTTGGCTATCATAGGAGAATATTGCAGACTGCTTTGGCATGTTGTGTTCCGTGCTAGAAACCTCATGTTTTCTATTATATTCTTCATTTCAGGTGATTCAGAAGATGAGTAAAGAAACTCTTGGAACATTGTACAATTACTATGCAGATATCTGAATTCTTGAAAAGGTGCTCTGCAAAGGTCACCTGCAATTATATACTTATATATAATTTATGTTATTGACAATATGTAGATTATATAAAATAGCACACTGCACAGGTCAAAAGGTTGAAACATATCTGCCCCCTCAGATAATTGGGAAGGACAAGTCATAGAGAAACACAGAGAGAAGCTAATAATCAGAGCACAACCTGACTAAAAGACCCCTGATTCATGAGCAATCATTTTACATCAATATTCCCTTGATTCTCTTAAATTTATTGTGAACACAATATTGGCATTTCCATTTTGGTGTTCTGGAACACTGGAAGAAATAAATGTAGCTCCAGAAGTGATTGACTGGACATGTGCCATCTAGTCAGGGTGAGTTCTTAGCAACCAGATAATTTTGTCCAGGACAATCTGTCTCCAGCCTGTTCCTTCAGGTCTTCCAACGATTCCCCTCTTTTGCCAAGCTCCAGAAGTACTTCCAAAAGTACTTGCACTTTTATCCTACTGATCCCTGGATCACTGTTGGGGTAAGGGAATGGGGGAGAGGTACTAGAAGTAGCGATAGCAAGCAAACCACTCTGTTATCTCTCTTATGTCTCCTACAAGAGTACAGTTTGTGAAAGCTTTTAAATGTCCAATATTTCTGCATAAACATAACCCAAAATGTGATCTGTTCTCCCTACAGATCACAAAACTAGATAAAGAGAATCCAATTAAACAAACGAGTCAAAAATATTATACTTGTCCCTTTTCTTTCCTGCGGACTTCCCCAGATACAGACTTTCTTTGGGGGGTCCGTAACTTGCTTACCCAAACTATACACTGTATTTAAGCAATTTTCTTTAGATAATTTGGGGGGGCTTGCTTCTGCTTGCAGAGCTGAACTCCATTAAATGCAACGAATGGACTGAAGGAATCCAACCCAAATTACCTCAACATTTTTGCCCTGCTTAAAAGTGTGGATCTCAGCTGAACTGTCTGGGGACGCTTTCATTTTCAGCTTGAGACAAACTCTGACCCTGGATCTGCGAGTGGGAGAGAAGCAGCTAATGTCTTCTCACATGCTTTGTGCTTTTAAAATAACATCCCTGCTCAGGGCAAATCCAGTTTCCAGTCATGCAAAGACAAAGTGGGGCATTAATCAGCTCCCACCTGTTACCACTGAGTGCAGTGGGAAAACGGGCAGATGGTAAACTGAATCGACAGCTTCTGAGAAACTCAGATCGTTTGAGGAAGCAGAAGAAACAAAGCTTGCAATTAGTGCATCGTGACAGGTCCAGCAGCCCTCCTGCTATTAATGCAATTAGAGTCAATGTCAGGAGAACATGAACTTAAAACATCCATTGTTTTCAAGGAGTTTGTTACTGCTTTAGTCCTCCTCTTAACAGCTGATCACGCTAAAACAAGTATAAATAAGGCAAGAAATGGGTTATTTTAAGTTCCTTGTGGTGGAGGAGGAGTTGTTCTTTTGAACAATGATATTTATTAGGGCTGTGCAGGGACCCCAAATCAACTTTGCAGCTGGATCTGGTCTGCAGAAAAAGCACAATTCATCTTACGTTGCTCTAGGTAAGTAGGTCATCCAACCTGCTTTTGAGGAAATCAGGGAAAATGGAGCAATGTCCTCCATTACCCAGCATGGAAAAACTGTCCAAAAATGGGGGAAATGTGCAGGAAATGCAGAACACCAAAACAGAGTGAAGTGGTCCAATTTCCGTAGGAACTGGCGCAGGAGGTGTCATTTTACAGGCTCTTCTGAACAGAGCATCTGTTTGCTGACACAATTTCCTCTGTGCTGTCAAAGCTCTAAGGAATCCTCCACAAAGGCATTGAGTGATTCCTTATTTTAAACTCTTGGTTTGTTTAGTAATGCTGCCTAATAGAATCAGGTGCACACAGACGTACCCTTTTCAATACAACCAAAGTAGGAATGGAGAAACAGAGAAGACGGAAGAATACTGCCTATAGTTACAAAAAAATTGGAAGATTTTTTTTTGCTTTAATATGTGTGTGTGTGTGTGTGTGTGTGTGTTGTATATGTTTGTATCTCTAAGTAAATAAATGACAGGTTAGAGCGGAGAAAGAGATGAATGCCAAATTGGCTAAATAAACCGTAGGAGGGTTAAATGAGAATGGGTGTTGCTTGGGTGAGTATAGGATGATGAACTGAAGCAATATATGAGTGGGTTGTTTTTTTAAGAAAGAGTGTAGCCTACATACCAGCATTCAGAACAAGAATCTGGCTGATAATAAGGTGTCATTATCTCTATCTATCTATCTATCTATCTATCTATCTATCTATCTATCTATCTATCTATCTATCTACCTACCTACCTACCTACCTACCTACCTATCCTATCTAACCATGTTAACAAAAACTAACCAGGATTTTTTTCAGTCCGTGCCATGTTCAGTTTAGGAATTTTGATACACAGCTCCAATATTAGCAAAAATGGCTGCTAATGTTTGTAATATTACTCTAGAGCATAAAGATAATTTATTCAAAACAAATTTCTCTCTCCCCAGTAGAGCATAATGTAACTACAGAAAGTGGACAAGGCAGCAGTGGATGAGACAAGAAAGATGAAAATAAAGAGGCAAGGAGGGAGAATATGTTTCAAATAAACCTACAGGAAATTTTGAACAATTAGGAACCTCTGTTAATTCCTTGAAATTATTTTTAGCTAAATAGTAATAGTTTTTCAGTCTTAAGTTCTTTTCAATGAGAATGAAAAGACTAATCCAGTCTTCCTCAATCTGATGTCCACCAGATGGAGTGGATCACAATTCCCATAATCCCTACCTAAATGGCAATACTCTTGGCCACATAAACCTCAAATAATAAGGCATATCTATAAGGCATTAGACTGAAGAAAACTGATTTAATTCAAAAGCTGAGGTTGTATATATGATAACACAAGACTGTGTTAAGACTGTCTACATACAGTCTACACACAATCAATAAATTTAGTACTTAATAGGACTTTGACAGGATCATTATTATTATTTTTCTAATGAAATGTGAACCTTGTTCATTTTGCAGCAGATTGTCTACAAAATAAATAATATGCAAATGAACAAAATATGTGAGAAATAGAATGTTTTCCACATGTCATATTTAATGGGTGCAATTTCCATCTTCCATTTCCTGCTCCTCTTCTCCACTTACTGTTAACAGTTTTTTGGTATCTAATCCATAAACAATGTCATTAAAAATACATGTTGTATACATAACATATACATAAAGAGATTAATTGCAAAGAAAAATACTTAACCGTTGCATCTTTCTCCGTCTGTCTAATAAATCTGAAGTGTTTATATTCTTTACCAGTTACAAAGAAATGCATGATTCATCACCCTACAGTATTACTGAAAGAGGGGGGGGAGTGGAAATCAAAAGCTTTAAAATGTTTTCCTTTTTGGTGTAAGGAAATAAAAGTTTTGGGGCACAAAGCATTGGAGAATTTTACACTACAAGGCAAGCTTCATTAAAATCAAGTTCATGAAGGTGCATCTGTGCACTTCCCATTAATTTCAGTGATGAATTTCTCTCTGGGCTCTGCTTTTTATATCCTTGTAATAATGCATAATGGCAAGGATGGAAAATTAGTGTGTGTTGAAACACATTATTTTTACCAAAAGCCTTCACATGTGTTGGACTTCAGTTCCAGAATTCTCAACCAATTTGTTCAAAGGCTGGGGAGAGCTGACCATTATCAGAATTCAGAATGTTCTTACTCAGTCAAATGTTATCTTCTTGATTGCTACATATAAGATGGGAACATCCAGGTGGAAATAAAAGTTGTCAGTATAATTTATTTAAAGTGTTTATGTTGGCCTATCAGCTGTAATTTATAAGGTCGGTTAAAACGTAGCAAAAATCAATATGTTAAACAACCAAATCAAGCATCAAAGGGAGAAAACGAAACAATCTGATAAAGGTTCACAATTGTTTAGGATGAAGAACATTTTTTTAAAAAAAAAATCTTCAAAATGGTTTTTGAAAAGGAAGCCAAACGTTTGATCAAGGAATATCAAATCTATTAAAAACCAGTGCAAACAGCAGTGTCTTCCACTGACATCTGGAAGCTATCAAATGCATGTAAAATAATCTGACCACTCAAAACATGTATTATAAAGTCAGTATTATTGTCAGACTCTTTTGGTTGGATGGGGCTAGCTCGGGTAGGCAACCTTGGCTCTTTTATGATTCATGGACTTCAACTCCCAGAATTCCTGAGCCAGCATGTTTCATGTCATAGATTGCTATTGAATGGGAAATATCCAGGAACCTGCTTCTTAAATCAGACTATAGAGGAGTAAAGTTTGATGAGCTCCTGCTTTTCCCGAATCCTTTTCCTGAATCCTTTCAACACATGTTAGCCATAAAAATGTAGACATGCTTCTGTACTTTGTATTTTCATTTTTGACAGGCATTTTGTAAGAAGAGTAATACTAAGAGTATAACAAATTATATGTGATTTGTTTCATATGCAGAGATATGGAAATAAAAGGGAATGGCAATAGCAAATTGGGAAGGACAGTTCTTTCATCTTCTTCACTTCCTTCCCGTGACAACTGGCAGAAACCAGCTGCTCTACAAAGAAATCTTGACACTTCCCAAGTGGATTCCAATGTTGTTTTATTGTGTAATATCCACGACAATTATTCCCTCTTCCATAAAACTTACAATATCGTTAAAAGTCCATTTATCTCTGGAGCCTGAAGGGGGGAAATGCATTTAAGGTTATTACCCATTTATTTCCAAAGATGCAATCTGTTGGTTCATTGCCTTGTTCATTATATATAATTTTTTCTAAAATAGAGGTATAGTATAGTGTAAATGGCAAGGACATACATCTCTCATCCGTATATAGATTAGACTGGAGATTTCTTTGATGGGAAAGAAAGACATATATCCTCAAGTTAAGAGTATTCAGAGGAAGCTTGGAATGGGAAGGGATTCAGCATATGAATTAATCCAACAGACAAAAACAATGAACCAATTATATTATTTATTGTTGTTGTTCAGTCACTAAGTCATGCTCCACTCTTTGTGACCCCCATGGACCATAGCATGTCAGCCCCTCCGTCCTCCACTGTCTCCCAGAGTTTGCCGAAATTAATGTTCATTAGGTCAATGCCACTATCTTAACTATCTCATCCTCTGCCGTTCCCTTCTCCTTTTGCCTTCAAACTTTCCCAACACCAGGGCCTTTTCCAATGAGTTTTATTTTCTCATTAAGTGGCCAAAGTGTTTGAGCTTCAGCTTCAGTATCTATGAGATTATCTATGTTTTTTATACAAATCAAATTTAACCAGTTTTACCTTAAGGAAAATCATTTATTTTGTAAAGTTATTTCCCCTAAAGTAAGATGAAGAAAGTAGATTCCCAGTGATTTTGACCATGTCATGATAGAAGTAGTAGTTGTAATTGTATAAACATAAGTTGATGAAAAATGAAATAAAGATTGATAGATTGATTATAATAAACTATTCAGTTGAGAAAGTCAGACAAGTGATTGAGGAATAGCTCTATATAATTTTTATGTACCGCATAAGACAGAATATGTTTCTATCTGTAGGTGTTAGGTGTTAGGTATCTATAAAGCATTTTGTTCCAGGGCTTCCCATTTTATGTAAGCCAGGGTTGTAGCTGGCCAGGATAGAGCTCTGCAAGTTTTGTGGCCAGGGGAAGAAGCTCTTGCTGAATTAAAAGCAGCCCACAGTGAAGCTGAGGAGCAGGCAGTTAGAACAATAGAATCTAAATTGGCTCCCCTTAGAGAATCTTTGTTATGGCAAACCATCTGCTGTAAAATTGTTGCAAAAGATTTGGGGATTTGTTCTAGGATATATTTTCAATTCAGGGATAGCTACTGCTTCAAAGAAAAAAAGGCCTGCTCTACCCAATATAGTCTCTATATTAGAAGCTTAATCAAATGGTCTTTTGAGAAAACTGGATCTTTTTATTTCTCAGTGATTACCCCCTCCCCAGTTCCCCATCTACTTTCATGGAATAGATATCCAAATAGCCATTGGACATACAACTCTTCAACAAAGCCTCTCTCTCTCTCTCTCTCTCTCTCTCTCTCTCTCTCTCTCTCTCTCTCTCTCTCTCTCTCTCTCTCTCTCTCTCTCTCTCTCTCTCTCTCTCTCTCTCTCTCTCTCTCTCACACACACACACACACACACACACACACACACACACCAGATTCTGGGTAGAAAAAAAGCCAAAATTTGATTAGAGGTTGAGAGAGTTAGTGAGTTCCCACTCTTGCCCAAACTCTCTCACCTGATGTCTCCTATTTTAACACTTTAAAAAAAACCTGTTTCAATATTACAATGAAATATAGCATTTCATCCACACAAAAGTATTGGGAAATTGGGAAAACAATAGATTTCTGATCTGAAGCTTGGCAGAATTTGCCTCATCCTGCCATCCTGCCCTAGCCGACATTGCATGTTGCTATCCGGGCCTTAAATAGGAAAGCACTTTCCAGTTTCACAGGTTGTTTTTTTCCCCACAGCAACTGCTTAAGATATTTTTGCACAGGAACAAGTAGCTGCATACATTTTCATAACTGTCCATAGGATTTTCAGTACAGGAGAAATGATGGGTTTGTGACCAGGTGAACTCACCCCATTAATTATTGTACTGAAATGTAAATAGGAGGAAGGTCTTAGCAGTTAGTTTATTTTATTTTATTTGCTCTGATTGCAGGGAGATAAGGGGGTTTTTGTTCCTCCAGGACCTGCAATAATTGGGACAGGACAATTTTTGGCCAGATGGAGGGAGAACACTGAATGGGACATGGTTTTGCTCTCTGTTTTTGCTTTTCAGATTTATTTATTTATATTCCACCTTTATTATTTTTACAACTAATTCAAGGCAACAAACATATTCAATTCACCTCCTCCTCCAATTTTCTCCACAACAGTAACCTTATGAGGTGAATTGGGTTGAAAGAGCCCAAGGTCATCCAGGTGGCTTTCATGGCTAAGGTGAGACTAGAACTCATGGTTTCCTGCTTTTTAGCCTGCTGCCTTAATTACTAGACCAAACTGGCTCAGTAGATACTACAGAAGTGAAGTCATTGACATTTTGTTGTTAGTTGCGAAGTTGTGTCCGACCCATTGCGACCCCATGGACAACGTTCCTCCAGGCCTTCCTGTCCTCTACCATCTTCTGGAGTCCATTTAAGCTCACGTCTACTGCTTCAATGACTCCATCCAGCCACCTCATTCTCTGTCGTCCCCTTCTTCTATTGCCCTCAATCTTTCCCAGCATTAGGCTCTTCTCCAGTGAGTCCTTCCTTCTCATTAGGTGACCAAACATTTTGAAGGGGTTGAGGGATAGAAATGGTACTATATGGAGGTGGAGTCCAAGATGTAAGTGACAGAGTGGATAAACGATTCCCCTCTTCCAACTTTCATGCATTTATTTCCAAAAGTTGAAGCGGGATTCTAAGTATATCCAATACATATGGAAGACTTCCTGTGGTTCTAATCCAAGAAACATTCTGGATGACTTTGGACCACTTCACTCTTCCTTAGGCAAACTCATCTTATGATTGTTACCATGGTGGATTGTTACTTCTGCACTTATAAAGAAAGTGCACACACACACACACACACACACACACACACACACAACCTGAAAAAAGTTATGATTAGAACTTTTAAAGAAAAGATTTAAAAGAAAAATCCATGATTAGTAAGCTTGATGCAAAAGTGGTGATGAAATTGATGCATACCTCAACATCTCTTATCCAATGGTGTATCCTGCATAAACATCTGCTCACAATTTCTTTGTACTGTATAGATAAAATCAAATAGGGAAAGGGTGGGGTGAAAGTACTTCAACGATCTGATCTTTCCTCAATTTCCCTTTTATTAAGTGACATGGTTAATATTTTGTCGGTAACAATCAGTGAGATCTACTTCCAAAATCAGAGAAATTTTTGCAAGTTGGATTGCAAATCAGGGTTCTACAGGAGAGGGCTCCCCCTCACCCCCAATGGAGGAATTAATCCCTCCTTTCTGTTCAGTCCTCCAGGGCAATCAGTTTTTGACCGATTGCTAAGGTCAATAGATTCTCTAAATTTCTTACAGCTATAAAAAGAAAATTATACATGACTTAGCATTTACATTCATGTATCTATTATGATTTCAAAGGCTTTCTGACAGAGCAAGCCTTTTACATTTCTTCTCCAAAGAACATCCCCATGAATCCAATGGGCCTTACTCCCAGCTGTGTAAATATGGGTAAGACAACAGATTAAATAACGTCCTTGGAAACATTAGCATAATATTGTATGATGCTAATCAGCTTACATACTTTTAGTAATATTACATTTTTTATTGATAATAATGTCTGAATAGAGGTTGTTTTCCTCAATTCTGGTCATATTTATCTTTCCCACTGCATTTTATAGAACTAAAAGTGAATTTAAGAATGGAATGGATTAGGTGAAAGAGAGCTTGTAAATTTCAAGAAGATATTTGGAACCAAAAAAGAATTCTCCAACAGAAACGGAAGAGGAGGCAAAAGCCATGGCTTCCCTCATAAATTGATGGCTTCTAGTTTAGCAAACCGTGTTGGAGGGCTTTTTTATGTTTACACACACATACACACACACAAACATGCACACAATGATGGCAGTGATCCAATATTTGAGGGGTTGCCACAAAGAAGACGTATTTTCCAAAGCACCAGAAAGCAAGACAAGAAACAATGGGTGGAAACTAATCAAGGAAAGAAGCAACCTGGAATTAAGGAGAAACTTCCTAACAGTGAGGACAATTAACCAGTGGAACAACCTGCCTCCAGAAGTTGTGGATGCTCCATCACTAAAAGCTTTTAAGAAGAGATTGGACAACCATTTGTCTGAAATGGCATAAGGTCCCCTTCTTGAGCAGGGGATTAGACCTCCAAGGTCCCTTCCAACTCTATTATTCTGTTTTGAACTATTGGATATTTTGTTTTTGCCCTGTCACCGCCCTTCAGAACTTAATATATTGAATTAATTAATTAATCAGTTAATGTTGTATCTAAACCCCTACTGGGAAGATAGAGTATTTGAAAAGTCACTGAAGAATGAAATACCATAGTAAAGTTTCAAGATAACTTTATGGCGTCACTAACTTTGCACATATACACAGATGTTTGCTGAGGATTGTTATGCTTTCTTGACAGTATAACAGTGCCTCCCTTTCACTAAATTCCAGAGCTATTACATGCCCTGCAGAAATAAAGAACTATTTATGCCCTGAGCAAAGATAAATCCAAAAAGAATTTACAATAATACAGTATGCTTAGAAGACCAGCATTTTTTTTCAGTAAGAGAATCATGAAAAAAATTTCCCACTGGGTTTGTGTATTGGGCCAAGAACAATACTGCAGACAAACAGCCCAGATTTGAATCTGGATCTCTTACGAATATACTAGCCCTAACTGTCACTGGATGTCCTGTGTTTAAATGCTTATGTGATCCTGAAAAGAAGTTTGTTTTTCAACAACTGCAACATGCACTTAGAATATTTCTGTATTACATTAACAACAGAAAGATAAATAGATATTTTAAAATGGGGTGGAGTAAGAATAGCTCAAGCAGCCACTGAAATCAGCTAGTACAGTAACACAAAAGAGAAAAAAATAGCCTTTTTGCTACCGTATCTCTTAGCTTGCCTCTCTTAGCTAAGAGAGAATTATAAACAAAATACCAGGCACACCATTTGAATTCACTATTGCTCGATGTTAAATCACAGTATGGATCTTGAAAACTCTGAAAAGTCTACAAAATCATCCATCTTGGAGCTCATGGATTCTATATTGCTTATAAAAAAATTCCTTTTGCACTTATTTACAAGGCTCAAGCTTACAATTATAAGTTGGAAAGAAGAGGGAATTCTAAATTATTTGTCACAAAGAGAACCTGCAGCTTTTTGGCACAAGATATATTGAGGGCATTCTCTCTAGTAAAAAAAAAAAAAAAAAGGAAGAGATTACTGGATGTCAGAGATAGGCCAGCAAAAATTGCTGCAACAGAGTTTTACCTACTGGAAAATGAGGGTGGTAATTTCCAGTTGAATTCACACCCAGCACATTCCAATCCCCCTATCCAGATGAGAGCAAGCACACATGCCACTGAGTTCAGCTAGCAAAATGGTAAGCTCATTGTTTATTTATTAAAGACAAGCAAATGTCAGAAACAGTTAACTGGCAAAACAGGATAAAATCAGGGAAAAAACAGGGGAATACCTGGACAACAGGAAAGAGACAGAAGGGCAGAGGAGTTAATAACAATGGTCTATCTATATGTCAAAAGGCACATAATGTTCCGGAACCATTGGAAAAAATATTGGGGGTAAATAGTATGGACAGTCCCAAAGGAAGTGGCCTTTGGTTCTTCCAGCCTTGATCCTTTTATGTTCACAACAATAGTGGAGTAGAGATGGAAAGTAGGACACTTCTACTGTGCCCTATGAAGGAAAGAAAGAGTTCAGTGGATCGGGATGAGGTATCCAACATTACACATCTCAACCCTTTACTATCCTCACCATCCTCCATCATTTAGAATTGCCTCAGATTTCTAGCATATCACATGCACCCCATTCCAAGGAACCCTTACGTTGGGTCATACATTATCCCAAATGAGAAACCTGAGCAACATTTCAGCTATAGCAATAGCACTTAGACTTATATACCGCTTCATAGTGCTTTACAGCTCTCTCTAAGCAGTTTATAGAGTCAGTATATTGCCCCCAACACTCTGGTCCTCATATTACCAACCTTGGAAAGATGGAAGGCTGAATAAACCTAGAACTGATCAGGATCAAACTGCTGGCAGTTGGCAGAATTAGTAGTAAGGTTCTTCACATCAACGTAAGAGGGAAGGGCTGTTTTTATTTGCTTTATTTACATGGGGGCATGGGGGTGGAGGTCAATGAAACGTGCAATATTTCACTGAATTCAAAAGAACTACAGTGCAATTATGTGTGTTTTAATGTAATTGCATTAGCACTAGAGACTGCTACATGATATGCACAAGGAATGCTGTCCTCAGCATTTGTTTTGTAGAGTGTAGTAGAATGGACTGAAAGCATTTTTTTTAACTTTATTTTTCTTTTCAACATTTTTGTTTCCTGTCATGGATTTTATCATTGGCTGGACATGATCTGAAGTGGGAAGCAGGTGTTTATTAAAAACATGGCTATCCCTGGAGATATGAAAGGAAAACAAACTAGGGTTGGTTGTTGTAGCTTTGCCTCCCTTTTAATAACATCTGTTTGTGTGAAGCAGGTGAAACTCACTAATTATGCAAATCCAGAGATAAATTTAAAGATACCAATGTGTGAGGAGAACTTGTTTGTTTTTTCCCATGCAGAGATTCTCCACCCTCTGTTTCCTGCTAAATTTTGGCAGGGCCTTTGTTAAGTAGTCATTATTACAAGAATGTCAGATTTGCAAGGGCAACTTTCATGGGTAGCCCTGGTCATGGATTATGTTAAATACATTGAATGTATATTTGGTTATTATTTTCTGTACTGAGGAAGCTAGGACTATCTTCAACTTGAAAGTCATGGAAACTGTGATTTCCTTTAAATGATACAAAAGCTAAATTTGCCTTTAGTTGAAATAAATACTGGAACACAAAATCTCTAACTCTCTGCTTATCCTAGGGCATGGGTGCCAAACTTGCAACGTTTGGTGGAATTGGATATGTCTAGTTTAATGAAGAGAAGGACGAGGGGGGACATGATGGCAGTGTTCCAATATCTCAGGGGCTGCCACAAAGAAGAGGTTGTCAAGCTATTCTCAAAGCTCCTGAAGACAGGACAAGAAGCAACGGATGGAAACTAAGCAAGGAGAGAAGCAACCTAGAACTAAGGAGAAACTTCCTGACAGTTAGAACAATTAACCAGTGGAACAACCTGCCTCCAGAAGTGGTGAATGCTCCAGTACTGGAAGTTTTTAAGAAGAGACTGGACAGCCATTTGTCTGAAATGGTATAGGGTTTCCTGCCTGAGCAGGGGGTTGGACTAGATGACCTCCAAGGTACCTTCCAACTTTATTATTATGTTGTCTGAAAAGCCCAGCTTTTTTGTTAGGATGAATGTGTGTTTCATACATACTATAAAGCCAAAATGTTATTGTACGCCATATTTGATTATTGAGCTACCTATTCAGTTTTGCACACATGTAAACTAGCAAAACCTTTACAGATTTCCAGTTCTATTTGGTGGACTCATATTTAGGTAGTACATATTCTCTTCTAATGCATGATTGCCTCTGCTACAGTAAGAATAGGCAATGTGGAAAAGCACTGGAGAAAAATGGGCCAGTCTGGAAATTTTCAGTTAGATGAAAGTTACAGCTGAAGATTTAAAATAATATTATTAGTAACTTTTTTCCCTTTCTGTATCTCCCTCCCAAGCTACTACTAAAGTTCAACAAATCCTTCTTGTATCTCTCCACCCCAGCCCCCAATGTAATGAGTGTGATATATTAACACAAAAGTTGAAAGCCACCATGGTCTGGATCCAATCTATTTGTTTGTTCTTTGTGGAAAGAACAGCTTTGATTCAGGGATTTCCAGCTGGTAAAACTTTCACTCTTTAAATCCTCCTTGCCATGGAGCTTTGGAGAACTTTCAAAGAAACCGACATATCAGATGTATCCAATTAGCAGAGGGCTATGATGGGGTGCAAAGGTCTGCAGGAGAAAGGAGAAGTAGGGAGGAGAGAGAGAAAAACAAGAAGAAAGAGTAGTCCAAAAGTAGCTGGAACAAATGAAACTGAATTGCAATGTCATCATATTTGTGCTAAAATGAACAAATGGCAGAGTTCCATGCATGTTTGCTCAGAAAAGTAAATTTTACTGAGTTTGAGTAGTTTTGCTTATTTTGAATGGAATTTGTGTGGTCTTAATTTTATTCATCAACATGCACCACCAAATAGGGGACTGGAGGCTAACACATATAAAGAACGGTTGCTGGAATTGGGTATGTCCAGTTTAAGGAAGAGAAGGGCGAGGGGGGACATGATAGCAGTGTTCCAATATCTCATGGGTTGCCATTCTCCAAAGTGCCTGAAGGCAGGACAAGAAGCAATGGATGGAAACTAATCAAGGAGAGAAGCAACCTAGAACTAAGGAGAAACTTCCTGACAGTTAGAACAATTAACCAATGGAACAACCTGCCTCCAGAAGCAGTGAATGATTCAACACTGGAAGTTTTTAAGAAGATATTGGACAATCATTTGTCTGAAATGGTATAGGGTTTCCTGCCTGAGCAGGGGTTGGACTAGAAGACCTCCAAGGTCTCTTCCCAACTCTATTATTGTTATTGTTACTTATACAACTTTCTGTATCTCCTTGATGCAGATATAATCTATATTCTAGGAAAGCTGATTAGCAGAGTAGAAATGTGTATGTTGTTATGAAACCATACATGTTAATTTTTCATGGGGGAGGGATATGTCTGATTGGGAAGAAATGTTCAGTCTAATATTTTCCATATTTTGCCTAGCAGGCTAAAAACACCCAGGGAGTATTCAAAGTTCTTAGTAAGCATGACTAGATCTTTCAAAAGACTAGCAGAAAATATGAGGGTGCACAGATTCCTTCAGAAATTCTGTCCAGGAATTAACTTCACCAATCAATCAATCAATCAATCAATCAATCAATCAATCAATCAGTCAGTCAGTCAGTCAGTCAATGTTAGTTAATGATGACCTTTTCTTTGTGCTTTCCCATCCTTGAAAATAAGGGATCTAGAGTATGCCAACTTTGCCTAATTGTATAGGTTGTGCAAAATCTAGGGAAGGCAGATGTTCTTTTAGATAATCAGGACTTATACTTTGTAAGTACCGTAATATTGAGCATCCTGAATTACGCCTAGAATTTCTCAGTTGCCACTGAGAAAGGATGTTACAGAAACGTGTCAAAGCATGCCCATAATTGTTCTTGCCACTGAGTTCTAGACTAGCTGCAGCTGCCAAGTGGTTTTCAGAGGCAGCCCAAGGTAGACCATATTGCAGCAGTCCGTGTGCAAGGTGACCCAGAACGCATGTGATTATCTGAAGAACCTCCATGGGCACAAGACAGATTTGTATTTAGGTTTCTTAGATATACGGTAGCTGTCTCCTACCGTTTGAGCAGGAACTAGGAGTCCAAGAAAACTCCCGAATTGTATACCAGCTCTGAAGGGAGAAGTGCAACTTCTTTCAGGTCTAAAGATGAAACCTCTCTATCCAAAAGCCACTCAGTCTTGCCATCCCATCCATCTCCAATATAAATTATGTCAGCTTCTGCATTTTGATATTTTAATCCCCAGAAAGCAGCACGGTGTGTGAATACACTACTTCTCTCACACACTAGTCTGAAAAGCCAGGCCAGGGTTTGACTTGGGAGAGGAGGTTTGCCTTCTCTACCATTTCACCATGCAGGCCTCAGTATTTGCTTTATTTTGAAAGAAGAGATCTTTTCAAAGAGGGTTTAAATTTAAATTAATTTTGCCAATTAGTAGCGATTCCTTTGCTTTTTTTTGTAGCCCTTAAAGCTCTTTCTGGTTATGACCGCTGAAAACTAATAGTTATTCTGAGATAGAAAATACAAAAAGATATAATGTGAGCCTGATGAAATATTTCACAAACTCAGACCCACCCAAAATGTGACATTATCTTCCCCCCAAGTATTTCTCAGCCACTAAAAGCTTGCCAGCTCCACTCTAAAATGCACAGAGCAGGGATGCACAGCC
The DNA here is from genome assembly GCA_034064705.1 of Bothrops alternatus. Lineage (NCBI taxonomy): Eukaryota > Metazoa > Chordata > Lepidosauria > Squamata > Viperidae > Bothrops > Bothrops alternatus. The sequence goes on from JARGCV010000023.1 coordinate 16,848,025, forward strand.
AGACACTCTCCAGATGGTGTAGATTACAGCTCCCACAATTCCTTGCCATCAGCCATTTGGCTGGGGTGGACAAGAATGAAAGTCAAATATGTGGGGGCCAGCACCGTACAACATCTAACCTTTGGATTCTCAAACATTTTATTTACCTATGAAAGACGCTTTGAGTTTTCTACCTTCTTCAGAGTTTTCTAAGTTTATTTTGGTGATAGTTTTGAGATTCCCATATTTTAATTCTATGAGGTGGTTGCAGGAATTTCCCCTGTTCTCTCCCCATTTCTATCAATTCCCGTGCTTGGCTTTCTAATCTGAAAATGCTTCGTGGCAAATTCCTTTGGGCACGTTCTGAAAGATGGAATGCCAGGGAAACCATAGGCTACCAGGGAGACAATCACAGAGTGGAAGAAAGGGTGCTTTTCTGCACTAGCCACGCTGAAGCTATTATTACAATAAATTAGTATTTGATCTATGACTATTTCTTGAAATGGCTCTCCAGGGAAGGAGAAGCAGAAAGGAAAGAAAGATTTTCTATCCTTTCTATTATTTTTATATTGAACAGTAATTCAAAGGCAATGCAGGATCACTGTCTCTTCTGCAGGTCTCAGAAGGATGAGAGATGATGTTGATGCAAAGCTCAACATGTAAACTGCAATGTATATTTCATAAAAACCAAAAAACTGCTAGCAGAATGAAATTGTTCTCCTAACCCCTGTTCTGGCAAAAGCATCAAAAGGTAGGACAGCAAGACCATCTTGATGGCATTATGGATAGGAGAGAAACAAGAACTAGTCTAATCTCATTTTTCAACCAAGTTAGGAGATGGATGAAATAAGCTGAAGCACAAATGTTTTTGCTTCAAGCCAGACAGTTGTGCATAAAGTTAAAAGAGTTGCTAGCAGATGCAGGAAGAGAGAGAGAACAGCAATTCTTTTGCTCCCCTTACCCTTAAAGATTTAAAGTAGTTGTTGCTTCCTTGAATGAAACTTTCTTAGCCATCATACCTTGCAGCTGCCTATTCATTAAGCCAGAGACAAAGAAGCAAAGTCTAGGAGGGTTTGGAAAGGATGAGTGTAAAGCGTCTTTTTATGTTTTAGATGAATTTAGTTTAAGAAAACTATAAAACCCCAAACTTTTAATGAAAGATCAGCATTAACATCTGTAATCTGGCCAGACAGCAGCAGGATGAGGAGAATGTTTGATGTAAAATCAAGGTCATGCCCTGAAAATCAGAGACAGACTTTGAGAGGAGTGTGTGTAAAAGTCCTTGAAAATAAAGGGGGAGGAAGCTGAGACTGAATGTTTTGTCTCTCTCTTGAGTGAGGGTCTCTTTTGTTTGCATCTTACATGTTATATTGTCACAGGAAAAGATATTCTAAATGAACAGAAAAATCTAAGATTCTTATTAGAATGCTCCAATTAATCTCGTTAACTGAGTATTTGAGGGAAAATATATAAACAGAAAACACGTTATTCCAAATAGATTTGGAATGTGAATTTAGGCATATTACTAAGAATGAGAAAGGAGACAAAGCAGTGCAAAATCTTAGCTATTATTAAAATGCACATCCATATTAAATATTTAATTAAAATTATGAATTGGCATTATATGATAAAAGTTTGCCAACTGGCTGTTTTAATGAGATAAAGTAAGGAAATAGGTTGCCATGTCTCTGGTTTAAAAATTAGAAAGCAATATGATGCATCAATAAGAACTGTGCAGAGGCAAATTTGATCCTGCCATTAATATTGCAAAGGACTTAGGAGAAAAATAATCACACTAAGTATTCTAAAAGCATATGAATTCAGAAGGAAATCTTCTTAAATGCAAATGACATTGCAGAACATTTGATATTCAATTATTCAACATATTTCATTTGCATTTCTATTTGTAAACATATTTTTGTGGCATCACACTTGAGCCCTATGAGAAACATCACACTTTTAAAGATCTCAAGAAAGCAATAATTTAAGCCATTTATGAGTTTAGAGGATACAAAATCTACAATCTGGGCATTCAAATCTGAGCCTATCTCCAGTTTTCCAAAACTAGTGTTTCTGATCACATCTACATACGCTAAAACTGTTGTATCTGTTTGGTACTTTGAAAATTTCAGTTGGGTGATATGTTGTTTCACAGGACAAAACATTGTCAACAAAGGTATCTCAAATTGGGCTAATTTACAGAATTCTGGGACCCATAACTTCCAAGCGAATGGAACAATTAAAGTGATTTTTTGAGGGGGGGGGAGTCCTTCAGAACCATTGCACTGCTACGGTTCAGTGCTGCTGTCACTCTGCCATGGATCAGGTGTGATCATGTGGCCCTCATTTTCATCGTTCCCTGACAACTTCCAGGAAGGAAGGAAGGAAGGAAGGAAGGAAGGAAGGAAGGAAGGAAGGAAGGAAGGAAGGAAGGAAATAAAGAAGGAAGGAAGGAAGTTTTCTGATGCTCACTGCCAGATTCCCACAAGGAAACTCAGTGGGGAAGCCAGCAGGAAGTTAGAAGTCGCTCCTGCCCCCATTGCTCTTTTGCTACACCTGGTTATTTTGTTTCTCTGTTTAGGTAATGAAATATTTCTGAAACATAACCCAGTGGGTCATGAATTGTCTATTTGCATATATATGTAAAGTAATATTTGAATACAACCTTTTCTGTATTCAAGGACTTAATATGGTGATGAAATATTTATTCCATTCTGAGGTTATTTGCACAGGGTTTGGCTGATAGCAATGGATGGGATCAGAACCTCATATTTAATCTTGCTATTTCCTTCAATACTTGTGGCTAATTCAGAGCTTCTTTAATATATTTTGCATCTAGATATTTGCTTTATAGCCATTAATGTTAATTAATAAAGCTACTGTAATACCATATTTTTTATTTAAGACTGCAATCAGTAAAATGTCTAAATAACAAACAAGCAAACAAATCAAGTTTCAAAGTTTAGATTAGCATCAAACATATATTCAAAACCTTGGGAATTTATTCTTCTAAAATTTCCCTAAAATTTGGGGAATGTCTTGGAAACGTTCTGGAGTGTGCAACGTGAAAATGAAAATGACCCAATCACACTGCGATTTTCTCCTTTAATGTTTGTTTACATATATACATGTGATAAGAAGAGAGGATGTAGACTTTTATTGTGTGTGAGAGAGTGTACAGTATATTCAGTAGAAGCTGTTGCAAATACAGTCCATACTGTCTGATTCTGAGTCAGTCTAAGAAGTATTGTCTTACCTAGGAATAAGTTTCACATAATTCAGTTGGATTCATAGCTGAATGGGCACTTATAAGATTATACAATACAAGCAACCATTGATTAAAAAATAAATAAAACACAGACCAAAAAGAGAGCAGGGGTTAAAAATTGGAATAATATTCTGCTGAATTTGTTTGGCAAGTTTAATCCCTGCAAGGGAACTGCAACCAATGTCATGCATGCTTACCTGGAAACAAGCCAGATAAGAAAAGATTCAGAACAGCAGTTTTTTCAGTTGATGTGTTTGTTCCGAATTTCCCTGAATGTAGGGAAAAGTGTGTGCCTAACAGAGGGCCTATCCTCATCCTGCTGACAGCATGAACATGCCCAGCAAATTATTTTTTTTAAAGAATGAAAGGAAATATACATGTCCCAGGATAATATTGCAGGATCCAATTTGGATCAGTCACTGGGACCAGAAGTTTAGTCTTCCGAGCTTTCAGATTCTTGCTGGAGTCCAACGTTAAGGAACTTTTCTCTAGCCGAGTGTGTGCTTTGAGCTATTCTGTGCTTGGCATTTATATGGTGCCTGTTGTATGTGGATTTTTAGAGGTTAATTGGGGTATTGATGACTGGCTATTAAGTCATTGGCTGTTGTTTCCTTACACTGACGAGCCCTCACCTCCTAAGTACTTGATAAGCTGATGGTAAATCAGCACTTCTCTTGACTGATGAGGGGCTTGTTTCCCAGGTTTCAATCACTTCAGCCTCAGTCTGAGAATCTCCATAGACACTCCTCTGGCTGTTTTTGTGCCTGCTTGTCCAACAATCTTAGTAGCTGCAAACTTGAATGTATGTCCTTGTTCATTGTTCATACTATTCAGTGTTCATATTGTTCATGGTTTTCATATTTTTAAAGAGTTTATCTTTGTCGCATTGCCTTCATCTCTTATCCACCCCACTCTTGACACAGCTTAAAACAGTACTGATAGTCCTTAACTTACAACCACAACTGGGATCAGAATTTCTATTGCTAAGCAAGGAGATTGTTAAGTGAGCTAGCCCCAATTTTTACACCCTTTCTTGCCTGAACATGCAGTTATAATATAGGTAGCCACTATGAATACATCAGACATTGCAAAAACCTTTAATCCTTTAACTGGCTAAGAAGTTTGGGTAGGGAGAAATGGCAGTGGCAGCTGCCAGCAAGCCAATGGTATGAACCAAGGTAAGGCAGATCTTACCATGTATCTACACCAGTTCTTTCATTTGGATGAAGATGCTTTTGGGTTGGTCCTGCACTTAGAAGAATTATTCTGATCATGTGAATTATACACATGCAAAGATTAGCAGGACATGCTAAAAGTTTTAGGCAGTTGCCCTTCCTTCTCACAATAAAATAATGGCCAGTGTAGATATATATTACCTTGCCCTAAATATAATCTGACCAATACATCTCTTTCCTTGTATTATAATACAATATACATATGCATCTTAATTCCTGAAAATCAGCCCAGATGTTAATTTTGCTATGCACTTTTGTGCCCATGCCCATAATGGTTGGAAACTGATCAAAGAGAGAAGCAACCTGGAATTAAAGAGAAACTTCCTAACAGTGAGGACAATTAACCAATGGAACAGCTTGCCATCAGAAATCGTGGGCGCTCCATCACTGGAGGTATTTAAGAAGAGATTGGACAGTCACTTGTCTGAAATGGTATAGGTTCTCCTGCTTAAGCGGGGGGCTGGACTAGAAGACCTCCAAGGTCCCTTCTAGATTCTATTCTATTCTATTCTATTCTATTCTATTCTATTCTATTCTATTCTATTCTATTCTATTCTATTCTATTCTATTCTATTCTATTCTATTCTCCTGTGGAAATTCTTACTAAAAAGCCATTAAGGTAATGCTTAAACACGAATCAAACAATGAGCCTATCTTTTCATTAAATTTATTTCGCACGCATAAATGTTTATATCAGCTTTCCCAATGCAGCTAAAAATTAAATCTTATAGCAAGGTTAGTCGTTCATTAGGCAGGAAACTGAAGCAGAAGAGTTAGAGACTATTACAGGAAGGTTAATTAACACTTAAATCTATGTCAAAACAGTGTGTTTGATTCTTTCACTAATGGGTTAAATTGTTGAAATGTAACTCAGGTAATATGGAAATGTAGTCAGGAGGAAACTAGTTATCTACAAGAATAGCTGAATAGCCAGGGATATCAGATTTCTATGATACAGAATTTTGAGCACTGCAGAAGAATTCTTAATAGAGCAGCCTACCACAATCTGGAATAACCATGCCATGAGCTACTATTCATGCCAATTTGAGAAACTTAACTAAGAAACTTTGAGACAAAGACTGTGTTTTAGTAAGATATTAATGGTCTTCTGGGATACTACTTCTGCATAATTCAATAACGTGCATTCCATTCTCATTCTCTGGATATTAACACAAACCCCAAAAGACAGAATTTTGTTATATCATCTTGCTGTATTTTTCATCATTTGATGTCATCATAGTTAGGTACAGACACCTGAATATTCATCTTCATTCTTTTTATTTTAGCAGTTGCCATGGACAGTGATCACATTGCTGTAACAATTATTTTGCGATAGTAATGTGTTCTTCAAAATTCAGATGTATTCGCAAGTTCAAAAGGATTGGAGATTCTTGATTTAGGCAATGGTACCGGTAGGTGCAGTCAATACATTGAAGTCAGTGTAATTCAAGTCTGCCTAAATATATAACACATAATGAATAATAATTTGGTTATACCATGGTTATCTCCCTGATATTACATGCATTTATTTAAAACTGATGTCTGCTGAGTGTATGAGATTTCTTTTTAATATATTTTTAACAATTTAACAATTAAAATTAATCAGAAAAAAATGGCTGATTAATACTGGATTCTAGAATAATTGCATATGCAACTTCCAACCCCCCTTTATCTATTTCTTGAACCCTATAAAGTTACACTACCAAAAATTGGCAGCAAAATACCAGATTACGACAGGAAACAAAAGGAAATGTATTTGCATCCTATCTGGTTTAATTGAATGCCTAATATTTTTTTTAAAAATCCCAGATGCCTTCTAATTGTCAAAAAGTAGACCCCAATACTTAAACCTGCATTCTCTAGTGATATCATCACACCATTTTCCTGCCTTCTGGGATGTTTGGCTAAAAAAGAGGCATTCTGTTCAGATGGACACTAAGGAATCAGGCTGCAGCTAACTCAGTCACCTGATGGCCAACTGGAGGTTGCATGGCTCATATAGTCTCCCACAGCAGCCTTCTTCCCCAGCTGTGCTGTACTGGGGCAAAGAGATTGTTAGAAGTAGAGAATATTGGCAGCAGATTGTTTTCTTTGCATTAGCACACAAATGCAGATTTTTATCCAACTGCCTACCAAAACCACAGAAAATTCAAAGAGAGGCCTTTATCCTTTGATTTAGTCTCTGGGTTATATCTGCTGACCTTTTCTTTCCAGCCAGGTACTGGAATATTTGAAAAAGGTATGAGTCTCAACATATTCATATAACCTTAAGGCTCTTGAAGAAGAGAAAGCAAAGTGCTACATACTCCAGCAGAACTACCTGAAGACTGGAAAAGAACTGACATAGTTCCCTTCTTCAAAAAAGGAAAAAAAAACAGATCCAGGAAATCATCCTGATATCAATACCTAGGAAGATTTTGAAAAAACAAGCAACAAATCTGTGAACACCTAGAAGTAAACAAAATTATAACCAGAAGCCAACATGGTTTTGTCAAAAACAGATCATGCCAAACAAATCTTATTTCATTGTTCGATAAAGTGATAAATTAGTGATCAGCGAAATGCTGTGGACTTAGATTTCAGTAAAGCATCTGATAAAGTGGATCACAACCTACTTCTTGACAAGTTAGAAAAACAGCATCACCACCAGATGGATTTGTAATTGGCTGACAAATTGTACTCAAAATCCTCAAAGGAAATATATCTACATGAAGGGAAGTAAGCAATGGGGTACCCCAAGGTTTCATTTTGGGCCTAATACTCTTCAATATCTTTATAAACAATTTAGACAAGAGAATAGAAGGGTAACTCATCAAATTTGCAGATGACACTAAGTTGGCAGGAATAGCCAACATCCCAGAAGACAAGCTCAAGATCCAAAAAGATCTTGACAGACTTGAATATTGGGCCCTGTCTAACAAAATGAAATTCAACATAGATAAAAGTAAGGTTTTACATTTAAGCCAAAAAGAAAAAACAACAACTGTATAGGTACAGATTAGGTGAAACGTGGCTTAAAACCAGTAACTGTGAGCAAGATCTTGGAGTCCAAGGGGAAGATTACTTTAATATGAGCCAACAGCGTGTGGCAGCAACCAAAAAAGCTAATGCAATCCTAGACTGCATTAATCTTAAACTGCATTAACAGATGGATTGAATTAAGATCAGGTGAAGTTTTAGTACTGCTTTACAAAGCCTTAGAAAGACCACACTTATTAGTTCTGGTCACCACAATACAAAAAAAGATGTTGAGACTCTGGAAAAAGTGCAGAGAAGAGAACAAAAATGATTAGGGGGCTGGAGGCTAAAACATACGAAGAATAGTTAGAGAAATTGGGTATACCTAGTCTAATGAAAACAAGGATTAGAAGAGACACAATAGCAGTGTTCCAATATTTGAGAGGCCCCTACAAAGATGAGTGGGTCAAACTATTTTCCAAAGCACCAAAAGGCAAGACAAGAAACAATGGATGGAACTAACCAAGGAGAAAAGCAACCTAGAACTAAGGAGAAAATTCCCAACGGTTAGAGCAATCAACCAACGGAATAGCTTGCCTTCAGAAATTGTAGGTGTTCCGTCACTGGAGGCTTTCAAAAAGAGACTGGACAACCACTTATCTGAAATGGTATAGGGTCTCCTGCTTGAACAGGGGGTTGGACTAGAAGACCTCCAAGGTCCCTTCCAACCCTATCTTTCTATATTCTGTGTTCTAGAATTGTCTATGCAACGTTGCAGGTTGCCTTCACAGACTTTTGCTGCCGTCTGGAACTACTGGCCTGTATTGAAGGAAGATGGCTCAGCATGTCCTCAAGAAATGCTGCAATCCACATCTCCCAGCCTAAGCAGGCCAAGGAGGCCAAATCTTTTTGATATCTGCAACTCAAGCACCTCTTCTGATCAGGAAGAGAGATCACAGGGGTGCGACTTTATAGTATTGCAAGAGTTTGCACTATTACCCACACTTGTTACAAAAGGCAGCACTCTAGGAATAGCCGGGTTAAGTGTTTCTTAACCTCAGTAACTTTAAGAAAAGCGGACTTCAATTCCTAGAAATTCTTTAAGCGGAATTAAAGTCCACCTACCTGAAAGTTGCTTAGGCTGAGAAACACTGCTATAGAAAACCACCAAAAGCTGTTCCTTCAGGAAAATTACATCAGGAATAGATTACAAAGGGATGCATGTCAGTGCCAGGGGGAGTTATTTTGAAAATTACTTGTGTTTGGATTTTACCTGTTTAACTGCAAGTAATATTGCTTTCATAGGGAAAAGGGATTCAAAACTGAATCAAAAGAACCAACATCTCATGTACATAAAAAAAGATATTGTTATACAGCCTTAGATACACATGAATGCACACATATTTATTTTCTGACAGGTGCCATACTTGTCAGATCTCCTTAGGCAATCCTATAATGAGCTTGTATATTGAAGATGCCAAAGTTGCTTATCCTGTCCTCTTGATTATTTTTTAGTTTGTGCTCCAACTACCTTAATTGCCAGACTGGAGGCCCACTAGGCTGTAATTCGCAGGTTGAGGGGAATGAAAAAGCTAATTTTCTCTCAGAGGCCTTCATTATGTCCTTACATCTACAGGAAAAACCTGGCAAAGCATAATTATCATTCATTTCCAGATGATTTTGCCAGGATGCACTTGTCTTTCTTTCCCAACCCCCCCCCCCAAAAACCAAAACACCATCCATCCTCTGATTCAAAAGTCTTATCAAAAGTCATGATAAAGGAAATAACAGAGGCCAGAGGTTACTTGCAAAGATCAAAAATTTTCAAAGGCACAAAAGAAGAAAGGAGATAAGATTAAAGAGACTAATGGTTGTTCTCTTTTCCCCATTCAGTGCAAACCTTGCTAAATCTGTTTTCCTAAGAGCAGAAGATCCCCTTGAAGTATCTGGAATGGCTTTACTCACTTTCACTAGAATTTTACATCTGCTTGGACAAAGAATAATGTTGATGGATTCATCTCAGCTGTACAGAAACTCACGTTTTTGCTCTTCTCCAAATTATTACCTGGATATTTTAGCCTCACATACAATCAACAGCCTAAGCATGGTGCAAGATTTGGCAATGTCTTGTGTCCTGGTAGTAGCTTCCACAAATAACAAGATATTCCACTGTAATACTTTCAGGGTGGGCCTTTTTTTCATGGGAGAAATTTAAGAATTTTCCTGGGTTTTCTTAATCTTGCAGGTTGATCTCTCTCTCTTATGAACACACATAAGTAATTTATATGTGTGGCTTTCTACTTTGAATGAAGCTGAACTAGAAAGAGAGATCATTTGGCTGAATGATTTTTGAAGTTGTCTTCATTTATTAAAACCAACTCCAGATGGACTCTTGTGTTGGGGAGGCAAATGTTTTTTGTTTTTGTTTTTTAAAAAGTTTACCTCCAAGGCTGGGTGATGATAATAACTAGGAACAAAAGGAAAAAGCTATAGCTGCGAACTCCCATATCTCACTTGCTGGTTTTGGATTTTGCTTAAGATTCATTGCAATGCATAATTTTACCATGCCTATCTAATCTTTTGTGTACAACCATACATTTTTAATTTATATATATTATTGCACATTATATTCCAAGTGTGGTGGGGAGGTATCAGTGTGTACAAGACTAACATGAGATTATGTACAGAATATCATACCTCTTATTCCTTTTATGGTGTTTTTGCTGAATTCTTTACATATTTTATAAGATTAAACCTTAAAGCAACCCTGTAAAACCAGTGTTTTTCAAACTTGGCAGCTTTAAGATGTGTGGACTTTCAACCTCCAGAATTTCCCAGCCAGCATGAAGACAACAAGATCTAAATATAGATAAAGAGACAAAAGAGGGAGCTGAGATTCTATCCTAGAATGTCAACTCCCCACTAAAAAGGAAAAAAAATTAAACAAACTTAGCAAGATGAATTTGGATATAATAATTTTACAAGAAGTCCATATAAAAAAACAATATCAACATCTACTAAATTGCCCCAAATTGGGGAATATGTTTGTATCACTGTCCCAACAAAAAAAGGAGTTGTAGCATATATTAAAGAGGAAATTCCGACAAAACAAATTTACAAAGATGAAGATGGTAGAATTCTAATAATAGAAGTAATATTGAATAAAATAAAAATAGCCCTTGTGGGAATCTATGCCCCAAATGAGGGGCAGAAACAATTTTATAAAAAATTACATAGTATCATTGGTGAGTTTGAATATGACAATATCTATATAATGGGTGATTTTAATGCAATTGCGGATAGACAGTTAGATTATAAAATTGATAAGATTAGAAAAAGAATTAGAAGAATACTACCTAGTACTTTCCTTAAAATGGCGGAGGAGTTCAATATTCAAGATATCTGGAGGGAGAGGAATATAGGGAAAAAGCAATATACTTATTATTCAACATCTATCATGGTCCAGAATCGACATGGTGTGGCTGTCAATAGATTTAAATTCAGAAGTGGAAGACATTACAATTGACACGAACTCTTGGGCAGACCACAACCCAGTCAGAATTAGATGGAGAGGACAAAAAAAAATAAGGAGATGGACTTTGAAAAGAACAATTTTAAAACATAATTTAAATTGAAAATGGAAGACCAAAGGGGTCTGTTTTTCCAGATGAACAAAAAGGAAGATACAAACTGCCAAAATTTATGGGACACAGCCAAAGCTTACATGAGAGGTGTTGCAATTGCTTATATGGCCAGGGAAAATAAAATCAAACTACAGCGACAAAGAAATCTAGAAGAAGAACTTAGTAGAGCTGAGGAAAAACTACAAAATGAACCACAAAGACGTGACTTGAAACAACAGATAGACCTAATTAAACACGATGAACACCATTGAAAAAGAAGAACTGGCGCAGCAAATAAAATGCACCAAGCAAAATTTTTTTGAAAATGCTAACAAACCGGGGAGTTGGTTGGCTTACAGAATAAAGAAACATAATGATAAAAAGAGGATTAGTAAACTATACAATGAAGAAGGTGACATTGTATACCAGAATGAAGGGAAGAAAATTGTGGCCTATGAGTTCTATAAGAAATTATACAAAGATGAAGAACGGAAAAATAAAGATAATATACTAAAATATTTGCAAATAGCTGAATTACCGAAAGTTCCAGAAGAGATCAAAAACATGTTGAATAAAGAGATAACATCTCTAGAATTATCAGATGTAATTAAGAAACAAAACAACAACAAAGCCCCAGGTCCTGATGGTTTATCAGCAGAAATATATAAAATTTTACAAGAATCTTTAAGTCCAACACTAATAGAACTATTCAATGAGGGCCTTAAAAATGCGAAAATACTGGCCTCATGGGAAGAAGTAATCATTACATTGATTCCCAAGGAAAACTCAGATTCGGCATTTATTAAAAATTATAGATCTATCTCATTACTAAATTCGGATTACAAAATTTTTATGGCCATAATGGTTGAGAGACTTGAAAGATTCTTAGTAGAATTTATACATACAGACCAAAATGGCTTCTTACCCAAAAGATATATAAGAAATAATGTTAGGATTGTATTAGATGTATTGGAATACTATGAGGTTCATAATGAAAAACAAATGGGACTAATGTTCCTTGACGCTCAAAAAGCATTTGATAATGTTAAATGGGACTTCATGCTTAACCAACTGGTGTATATGGATTTTGGGGAGAATTTATAAATATGTTTAAAGCAATCTATTCCAAACAGGCAGCCAAAGTAATAATCAATGGAGAAACAACTGAAAGTTTTCAAATTCAAAAAGACACAAGGCAAGGTTGTCCACTATCTCCGTTACTGTTTGTACTGTCCTTGGAGGTATTAACTAGAACGATTCGGAAAGATGAGCAAATCAAAGGACTGGAGATTAAGAGAGAAATATTTAAAATGCAAGCCTTTGCAGATGACCTTGTGTTTATAATTGAAGAACCCTTACAATCAGGGACAAGTCTAATGGAAGTACTGAGTGAATATGGTGAAATAGCAGGCCTAAAGATAAAGAAAGAAAAAACTAAAATGCTTGTTAAGAATATGACTAGAGCACAGAAAAATGAATTATCTGATAGATTAGGCATCCAGACTACAAAGAAAATAAGATATTTAGGGATACAATTAACAGCTAGATGTGCCACACTTAAAGGAGACAATTACGACAAATTAATGGAGCAGATTAAAATTTACCTGGATAGGTGGACAAACCTACAGCTTTTTTTAATGGGAAGAATTGCTGTAATTAAAATGAATGTGCCACCCAAAATACTATTTTTGTTTCAATGCATACCAATCAAATTAGATAAGGAATTTTTTTGAAATTTTAACCAAATCATACTCAAATTTATTTGGCAAGGGAAAAAAGCAAGGATTAAATTAAAATTATTGCAAGATTCTAAGGAGAGGGGCGGATTCGGTATCCCGGATTTGGAAAAATATTATCTTTTTTTTTTTAGTAAAGATTTTATTGGGTTTTTTTTTCATCAACATATGTTAATTTTTCCAATCAACAAGTTGTCTGGATTTTGCTATGCTAATACGTGTTCAATTCCTAATCCTTCATTCTTTCCTCTAGCCAAGAATAAAATAGGTTCCAAATTTGATAGTAGTCTGTATCTTCTTTATCTTTCACCCTCATAGTTAATCTGTCCATCTCTGCACATTCCAATATTTTCCTGATTATTTCTTCTTCTGATGGCAGTCCTTCATTCTTCTAGTATTGTGCAAAAATTATTCTCACTGCTGTAGTAATGTGTAAGATTAAATATAATTTCTGCTTATTAGTCTTTTCAGGCATAATACCTAGTAAAAAAAGTTCAGGTTTAAAATCCACTTGTTCACCCAACATTTTTTCTAACCACATATGTATCTTTCTCCAATAGGCCTTTGCCTTACCACATGTCTACCAAATGTGATAATACGTGCCTATGTTATGTTTACATTTCCAACATCTATCTGACATATTTTTAAATATTTTTGCTAATCTTGCTGGCGGCAGGTCCATCTACAAAACATTTTATACAGATTTTCTTTGTATGAGGTTGACATTGTTAATTTGTAGTTTCTCTCCCATAACATTTGCCATTTTATGGGAAGAATTGCTGTAATTAAAATGAACGTGCTACCCAAAATACTATTTTTGTTTCAATGCATACCGATCAAATTAGATAAGGAATTTTTTCGAATTTTAACCAAATCATATTCAAATTTATTTGGCAAGGGAAAAAAGCAAGGATTAAATTAAAATTATTGCAAGATTCTAAGGAGAGGGGCGGATTCAGTATCCCGGATTTGGAAAAATATTATCAAGCTACAATATTAATATGGGTGCGGGACTGGATACAATTAAAAAATAAGAGATTATTAAGATTGGAAGGCCATGATATGCAGATTGGGTGGCACACCATATTATGGGATGAGAAATACAAAGTCCACCAGTACTTCCGGAGGCATTATATTAGACGAGCGTTAATAGATGTGTGGGTTAAAATCAGGCAACAAAATTATATGCAAATTCCTAATTGGATTTCAACATTGGAAATGCACATACATCCAATGTTCATACAACTAGGGAAAGTAATAACGTACAAAAATATATTAGACGAGAAAGGAGAATTGAAATCAATTGAAATTTTCAGAATAAAGGGATAGAACTGGAATGGTGGGCATATCTCCAATTGCAATCAAGATATAGGAAAGATAAAAAAGATTGGGGAATAGTCAACAGAATTAGATAAAATATTATTAGGAACCGAAGACAAAATGATTAAAATAATATATCACTACCTTCTAAACCAGGCAATGTATGAAGAGCAGGTCAAGGAAACTATGTTAACGTGGAGTAGGGATTTCGGCTTTAATATTGATCTGCATATCTGGCAAGAATTGTGGGAAAGAAACAGGAAACTCACTTTAGCTACTTCTTATAAGGAAAATCTCTACAAGATGTTTTACAGATGGCATTTCCCACCCACGAGGTTAGCCAAAATGGGCCAAAATCTTTCACCTATATGTTGGAAATGTAAAATAGCAATAGGGACCTATTACCACATGTGGTGGAATGTCCTAAAGCCTGTGATTATTGGAATAGGATAAGAAAATGGTTGAAAGAAATATTAATGTTGGAGATAGAGCTAAAACCTGAACTCTTTTTATTGGGTATAATCACAGATAAATATCACAAGGGAATAGTCAATTTGATGTTGCACATCTTGACTGCTGCTAGACTGGCGTTTGCACAAAAATGGAAGAACAAAGAAACTCCCATAGATGAAGAGATACTGCATAAAATACTATCTTATGCTGAAATGGACAGGCTTACGATGGAGTTGAAAGATAAAAGCAGATCAGAATATTTTGAAATCTGGCATAAATTGTACCATTGGTGGGAATCGAGGAGGACCGTTGGGGTTATAGATTAGCGATAAGATGGAAATATATACATTCTTAGGTTAGCAAATAGAGAAAATGTATTAAGTATTGTATAAAAAGTTTATATATATTTATAAAGATAAAGAATTGAATGTAAGAGGAGAAATAATTTGATAGAAATGTTCAAACTGGAATGTTACGTCATGTCCAATGTTTTCTTTTTTTTAATTGTATTATAAATAAAAACTTTTAAAAAAAGACTAACATGAGATTATGTACAGAATATCGTACCTCTTATTCCTTTTATAGTGTTTTTGCTGAATTCTTTATATATTTTATAAGATTAAATCTTAAAGCAGCCCTGTAAAACCAGTGTTTTTCAAACTTGGCAGCTTTACGATGTGTGGACTTTCAACCTCCAGAATTTCCCAGCCAGCATGAAGACTACACACCTTAAAATTGCCAAGTCTGAAATATATTGCTATGAACAAAAAAGTTACTGATCCATTATTTGCTGACTCAGTGTATGTGTTTTGCATTTTGGACCCAGCTTCTAAAGAACCTTGATGATCTAAGATCCTAAAAAAAGTGACCACAATGTAGAAGCAGAAGAAGTAGGAAGTTCATTCAGTGAACCAATATTTTGACTCTGCCAACTCTGTCCTTGTCATATTTACGGTTTTCTTATTTTGATTCTATAAACAACACATAAATGTTAAATATGTAATTTATATGGCAGCTCAAAAATAAAGAATTCCATAACCCGCCTCATCATTCATGGTTGAATTAGCTACCATACTATACAGACTCATCAAATTCACCTTTAAATATTTAAAAAAGTACCTTTCTGAGGCCCAATCTTTTTTCTAAAAAGTACATCTCTATGCTGGATCTGTAGAGTACAGATAAATCAGAACACACAGTACAATTTCAGAGTGATGTTATCCCATTTCTGAATCCCACTGAAGCCAGTTGTGTAACTCTGATTAGCCTTGCTGGATCTGGAATCGATAAGTTAGGAAACATGTCGTGTTGAGTCGTGTAGATTTCCCAGAAAATCTTCACATCTGACTTTTGCAAAACAGTTTGAAAATATAGCCAAGCCAAATTTACATAGCTGCAGCATGATGTAGACATACATTTATTTATGAACTTCCTTTTATTTTTGTTTATTTTGCAAACGCAAAGAAACAAGAACCTAATGTCATTGCTCACATCAAGCTAATCTGGAGGCTTCTTTCAAAAAGACAGCTGTATTTATTAATACAAGGCATACTAAAAAGTGAGACACAGATCAGCAGTTTCTGAATTTCCTTGTTGGGTTTTTGTTGTTGTTTTTATACTAACCCCATCTTCTCTTCTTTTATGTCAAGTAAAGGTATATGAACTATATATGAAGAAGACTAGCCTTAAACCCATACACTTTGAGCTCATTATCTCCCCCTTTAACTGACCAATAGAAGAGAGATTTTGCTACATGTATTTGTGTGCATATGTGTAATTAATTTACAGCAAACACAACATCTAGCAGGTTGCTTTAATGGAAAGCTAGATGAAGGGAGGTTTTTAGTGAAAAAGAAATATCAGCAAAGAAACTGAAATCTCCAAATAAATTTTCTCAACCCCTCTTCATAGCATCCTCTGTTGCATTTAAAAATTTATATGAATTCTACACCTTTGAAAAGATGACATGACTGCATGCCAGGAGCGTAGGAGCTGGGAACTTTTTTCAACAGCTGTGATCCTGCTGTGTGTTTTACTGGTGGCAGAACTGGAGAGAGAAAATGTCTAAATATACTGAAGGAACAAGGTCCATGGACAGGATCTTGAACCTCTGTGGGTGAGAGAGAACACAAAATGTGCATGTTTCCATATCAGTTTATGAGTTTTGCAAAACAAATCAGAATAAATCTCTCTCTCTGTGTGTGTGTTTCTATATTCAAATGTGTTTCCTATGCATTCTCCTAGCATATCATCATGTATACATGTTTTATATTGTGTATATGTTTTTCAAATAGTCTTTCTATATAATTTCTGGTTTATATAAACATGTTTGTGTCTCTAACGTTTTATTACTAAACAGTACAAATATCAGATGAAAATGAGTCATTCTCTTACAGGTTTAGGAGATGTGAATGGAAGAAATGTGTATAAAATGTGGGGTCATTCAATTTGTTTTCCTTTCTTGGCAAAGGAAAAAATTAAATTGTCTTCAAGGACACTTCAAAGGGTACTTTGGATCAAGCCCAAAGAAAAGTCACTGGAGCACAAAATAGGCAATTGATGGAAGCCACAGTGATGTCAATACAGCTTCACAAGTCACGACACAACTTGGCAAAGGGCTCGTAAATTATTTGATGAAGTTGATATGACGCACATAATGGTACTTACTACAAGTAGATGTTTATAAGCATGAATAACCATGACGTTGCTGCCCTTTTCATCTATCCTGTCTGTACACATGTGACATGTGGATGCATATCATTATTAAGGTGGCCAGTGCAGTTAATGTCAGCAACGCTGGGCTAGCTAGCTAGTACTGAAGATGCTAGGTAATGAAATGTCCGCAAGAAAACAAGAAAACTCAGAGAATACCAAGGACTCCATAAATTAGATATAAATCTGGCAATCAGGGATAACATTTCATGCATTGAATGAGGTCACCACACTGGATGGGAATTATAGCATTTGCAAATCCACATTTGCAAGAAACATTCACCAAGTGTTTGAATGAACAATGACACTGAATGAGTGGTACTTATGACAGGTCCTTGCATAACAATGGTTGCAGTGCCCCTGTGGACATGTGGTTCACAATGGGGGCGATCACATGATTGCCATTTAGGACATACACTGCCGGTTTCTGACAAGTAATATCAATGGGGAAACCGGCAGGAGGCAGCAGATGGCAATCATGTGATATCATGTTTAACAATACCTTGGGATTTGCTTAACGTGGAAACCAGAAGTGGCCAGAATTGCTGTTACTAATGCAATGCAGTCATGTTGTGATTTACAACCACATTGCTTAGCAATGGAAATTCTGGCACTGCTTACCAGAATTAAGAATATAGGACTACCTATAGTCAGTTTAGAGAAGGCTTGTACCATTGCAAATGTATTCGTCTTTATGATGCTACAAGTGTCTTCATTGCTTCATTGTTCTTGTATTAATGTTAACAGCGTAGGGTTTATTTATGTGTTAGATTAATATTCCACTTTTTCCTCTAGGAATTGACACAATATTCCCTTCTGCCAACCCAATGTAAAAAACAATCATATTTAGGGGGTTGGGTGCGTGTATATGGGGGGCTAGAGAGCTATATTCTGCCAATTATTACTATATATACTGAATGTGTTTGGGCATATCACAGTCTCCCAGTAGTTTAAAAGAAAATATTAAGCCACAATGATAGAAATCCTGAGCTTTTAAGTAAAGCTTGCTTAAAAATGTAGACATTAATGCAGTAAATACAATGCCAGAATTACAATATTTTGAAGAAGCAGGTTGTCAAGCTGGTGGAATAAATACTTGTATTAAGCTATAAAAATATGTATCAATGGGCAATGCTGGAGTGGAATAATCAGAAAAAGGCCATGGCAATATGCACCAATCCAACTACTTCTTGATATTTCTGAACCTTAAACCTCAAAACATGCTTTACATGTCGGGTGACAAGAAAGACAGAACTTGCTTTTCCTCCTGCTCAGTATCTGTTGTTAGGACACAGGTCACTAAGAAAAATAATTCTGACAGGAGGAAAACCACAGTGCTATCTATCCATCATGGTGGCTTCATGGGACTAGGTTTTCCCTTCCTTCCTTCCTGCTCAGGTAGAGATAAAAGCCTGCATGCCAAATGCTTGCTCAGTTTGAAACTGGAGCCATTCTGGATTATCATACTAATGCAGTCATGTTGTCCTTTTGTTCATATGAAATTTGCATATTTACTAACTTTTGCCTGTTAGGATTAAAAGCATTACTTCTATTAAGTATATGAGAAAAAAATTTAATACAAGACTAATAAAATATTCCATCTTGGATTAGAACAGAAATGCCATTGGATTATCATTGTGGTTTTAGTGATGGATAGTAGCACAGAGCTTTTCCTTCTAAGGGGAAATAAAAAGCTTGCATCTGGATTTGATATGAGTTTGTCTAAGGTTTACGGAATGATTTTCAGGAAGCAGAAATGTAAGGTGCCTTACTTTGACCTGACAGAAAAATGTGCCCGAAGCTATATATTTCTGAAAACGTACCCTTTGTTGTAGGAATAACGTAGTATGACATCAAAGGTGGAATCACAGACACTGAGACAGGTTTCTAAGTGAAAAGACATTATCACACAATTAAAAAAGAAAACTAAGTGAATATAACACAAAAGATTAATGCACAACTCATTTTGGTAGCTCAAGAGACAGCTTGTCAAAAAAGTATACTAAGAAGTAGGGAATTACATGGCTTATACATATGTAAAAAGATCCTTCTAACAGTCTTGGAATGCAAATGCATTTCTTATGAACAGATACAAAAATCAACATTAAACAGTTTAGAGATTAGACAGCACAGTATTCTAACCTAGATTCCCTTGGAAATAAATTCCACTGGGCATTAACTGTGTCGGATCCAATATACAAGGGTGTGTGTGTATATATATGTGTGTGTGAGTATGTGTGTATACACTGTCACCATACATACACACGTTGTTGTTTATATATATTAACTATACTATGTAAGCCCTCTTATGGGGGAGATGGGTGACATAAAAATTTAATAAATAAATAAAATAATTTATGTGTAGGCCAAGAAAATTCCTCTTTGCTGAGTGTGGTCCAAGCAAGCCAAAAGGCTGTACACCCATGGCATAGACTAGAGTATACATCTATAGTCCTGTGCACATTTATATATAGATATCCTCACTGTATTAAATTCAGTAAGTCTTGTTTCTGAATAAATAAGCATAGGACCACAGTATGTATGGATATTTACTAAAATGCATACTTTCTCCCACATTATTATAGAAGCCAGATAGATCACTTCCAGTCCCTCTAAATTCTACTTTGGGACATTTTCCAACAGATACAGTATATTATTATCTTGTGAGATGGACAGCTGTAATTGTTAGATACGTGTGCCTTGACCTTTATATACAGAGGATTGCTTGGTATATAGGAAGTTCTCATTTAGTGACCACAATTAGCAATTTGGTTGTTAAATGAAGTGATTACTAAGTGAAACTATGACTGTACTTATGACTTTATTTCAGCTTTCCTTTGTTTTACAGTTTCAGTACCTACACAACACTTGTATGCATTTTCCCCTGCAATTTTTCTTATTACATTAGGTAACAATCAAAATTTCTGCACAGTCACAGAACATACACAGAACGATAACTTTCATTGATTTAATGTCTTGGTATTGGCAACTTGTGAATTATTGATCCTTTGCTGATGTTTCTAATTTCACTGAAGAGCTTTTCTTTCTCTTTTATTTAAGCAATCCCCAGAGGGAAAAACATTCATATTTCATAAGAATTTTTTTCATCCTATTCTTGTGCAGGTTAACAGAATGGTGAACACAGTTGAATATTTCAGAGGTCCATAGTTTAGCAAAGCACCAATAGCCAACAAAATGCCAGCAAAAGGTAAGTTTTATTTATTTATTCATTCGATTTCTACAGTCGCCAAACATAACCAAGTGATGCTTCAAGGCACTAAAAGGTTGCTAAAAAGGATGTTTAGCCAGCATTTACTTTATCAGAACCAAAGCAGTCTCCTGTTTCTCAAAGGGAGGAATATTTGGAGAACAAAGTACATTCACGAGACTAACTCATTCTGTACCTCTGATGTCAACTATAAGCAGCATCAGTTTGAAACATCAGCTTGATGTTTCCCTGTCCAGGCAACCAATCAGCCCTTAGTCTCTGTGAAGGTCACAAATCTGCTCAAGATGCTTCCTATCTTCCCTAGCTGAAAACCACATCCATTTGAATCACTGCCATTGTCTGTTGTTTCTCATTATATATGCCCCAACTTAGTTTACCATCACTTTTTTGCCAAGACAAGTTGGAATTTAACTGATACACTATAAGAAAACCTGGATATGAATTGTTCCAGAAAAAATCCCCACCTTATTTTCAGTTCAACTCTAGTAATCCAAGGAGAAGATAAGAATAGAGTATTCTCTCCAGTTATAATTGTTAAATATTACTTCTTTGGAATACCTCTTTTAGTACTGTAAATTATGAATGTTAATTCAATACTGAGGTTTTATTGTGTTCCAGATAGAAGTTGTTTCATTCGTGAGAAGTTGCTCAGCCCAACATGTTCATTTTATAAATTACCTCAGAGATAGACTTCTTTCTCCACACAAATACACATCCCATGGCGGGGGCGGGGGGGCGGTGTCCTTCAAGTTAGTCCTGACTCCTGGTGACTGCTTGGAGAATTCCTGTAGTCTTTTTGACAAGATTTTAGAAGTGGCTTTCCATTGCCTCCTTCCTAGGATTGAAAGAGAATGATTGGCCTAAAGTCATCCAGCTAGCTTTGTTCCCTGCAGACGAAACTAACTCTCACACTTGTTCTTAGAATATTTATAATAGATCAATAGACAAAACCTGAAATAAAAAAAATGTGAAAAACACACTGTTCAGATTTGGTTGCTTTTAGTAGTGTTTTACAATCCTTTGTAGGACGGAGGGCATTCATTCCACCTGATGGATAGAATAGGCAGATTATAGTTTGACGGTGTTGAAAGAATAAAGGCACTTGCATTGTATAAGATGCTTTAAATTTCCAGTTAAATGTTGTGATGATGATTGAATTACATTGGAGAGATTTCAGCCGTGATTTCTATGGATTTAGTTTCATAATTGGACACATAATAGAGGATTTTGTTTTTCAAGAGCTGTAGATTATTCCTTTATGAAACAGTTTGTCACATCATCCTGAGCTATTGTAGAATGGACAAAGCATTACTCAAAGCTAGATTTAAAACTCATTAATATATTCAGCTGATGCACTTCAGCAAGGACAAATCCCTAGGCAAAGACATTGGGGATTTGAAGAAAATATCAAATGAATAAAGCCAAAATGAAAGCACTTAATCAGTGAAGAAATGCAACCAAATTTAGTGCAAGTTATACTGAAAAATATTAAGAGAAGGCAAGTAGGTGTTCATGTAATGGTGATTAGGACAGATCAGAGCAGGATTTTGAAATTTAAACCTAAAAATGTACATTAGAAGTAGAGGACAGAGACATGATACAGAAACATAAGAAATATTAGAGTAATATTATCTTATAAAATCACCATTATATAAAATGAAGAAATATTAGAGTAATATTATCTTATAAAATCACCATTATATAAAATGAAGTGGCTGTGTTGGACCATGGTATCAAGAAGTGCTAATGAAGATTTCTGTTTCAGTTGCCTAATAACTCTGGTAACCTTTATTTCAAGGGGACATTATTTGCTAGCATACTTAAGGATCAGTCCTATATGATATAGAAATGACTAAGCAAAGGAAAAATAAGAACTGATGGGGAAAAAACTTGTTCTGTTATGTTCATGTGTTTGTGTCAAGGATGAAACTTTGGCAGCTATGTGCCTCTGCGTTTCAACTTGCCTTTAGATTAAGGGGGGAGGTGTTACTTTCAAGTGGGCTAGATGGAGAAATGAAACTTCTACGAGTCTGCTGAAGACCGTGACAGCCTCAAACCTTTTCAAGGACACCAGAAGAGGTGTGGATTTGAAGCAGACGGTTCCCATAATGAAGTGAACTTGTTTATATGGACTACATAAGACGTTGGGGGTTTGGATGGGAAAATTATTGTATAAGACTATGAATTGGTGTTGGAACCTCAGAGTTAGTTTTGCTTTAACATTATCATATAGTGTATTCAATAAACAGTAAGATTTTCAGAGATTGAATGAACCTGGAGTTTTATTTGGATTCTTTTTTTTTGAAAATATTTTATTGGTTTTTTAATTTTTAAGAAAAAGTACTCAGGACACACCGTGGTGTTTGGGTAATCAGACATTCCAAAGTAAAAACATAAATAAACAACTCAACTCAATACATTCACTGTCTCCTCTCTATTTCCCTCAAATAACATAATACTTTTAAAATATTCCATTTCTAAATTAAATTTCTATTACTACTAAACCTGTTTTAAAACTTTATCAGTTTACAATTACCAAAATCAAATTTCACTTTAACTCAACAAGTTATCAATTCAGGTATCCCTTCCAGATATATTCTAGTTCTTAATTTCTCTCATCCCTCCTTTTATCACCAATCTCATTTATATCTTCTTCCATTACACAATAGCTATCTTAATTAAAAAATAATGTTAATTCACTTCAATTCATTACAGAAACTTCAAATTTCATCCAACTGATTGTCATACCTTATCACATCTATGTTATTGTACAAAAAATCATCTAAGTTAAAACACTCCATTAATTATTAAAACCATCCCAATTTAAAAAAAACAATTTTTAATAATTCCAATACATAATTTTCATCAAAATAAATCTGTTATTCCAAAAAGTATTCTTAATCTATTTAAAATATCTTTTCTAAAAATCACCCTCATATATATATGTTTATATTTTTTTCTTGCTTCTAACTCTAAATCCTAATCCTTAAAACAAACCATAAATCAAAAATTGCCTTTAAATCCATTACACAATTTTAAATTTCTCTTTTCAGTCTAATTCTGGCTTTTTTCCTGTGCCAAGAAGGTTTCCATAGGGACGCTTCCCTTTCAGCCAGTAGATCTGTCTTTGTTGCTTGCAGTAGCCTTAAAAAAAAAAAGTCTCTGTGGAACAATAAAGGCTCAGAGTAATCTAACATCCAAATAATTTTTCATGTTGTTAGAGTTCTGGGATGATTTTGTCGAACCACAATGGGAAAAAAAGATATAAGTAGCAAAAAAATATGACTTTTAAACAGAGAGAATAATTTAAAAAGTTTCTTTTTCTTGATTATCCCTTGTAACAAAGGTGAAAGTAAAGACAACAACAACAACAAAGAAAGCACCTTCACACAATGCATAATGAGCACGTGGAACTTTTTTTATCACAAACCATGGTGATGGCTCTAACCTCATTTTTAAAAGATTAAATTGTACAGTAAAATACCTGGCACGAAACTTTCAATATACACAAGATAATTTAACTCAACAGTCCCCATCATAATATACTTCATTTGATAATCATTCTAATTATGACCATAAAAAACATAATTAGGTATTAATAGGAATATCACACGACTTACCAAATGATCTCTGCTGTAGCTCTGTAACAATTAAAGTGCCATTAACACCTTCAGTTTCCATCCATACTTATCCATTTAATATTACACTAATGAGGTTGTATTAAGCAAACATGTCAGCAATTATCACTCAAAACTACAGGGATGCCATCTAAAAGAAAAAAAAATGAAACCAAGTAGTCCCAATGCATATTTTATTTAACCGGTCTTACTTTTAACATAAGAAAAGAAACATCTCATCTTTTTGATACCTACACTCTTATTTAGGTCTTTTACAAATGTTACATAGTAAAACCTTAACACTATTCATGAGAAATTCACACTTCTAGAGATCAGTAAAAAATGCTGTTAACTTTGCACCATGTTCTACCAGCAATGGAACTACAGGATATCCTCAAAACAGCCCCCTCAAATTCCACTGTTGGTTGGGAAAATGTCAGGCATTGAAAGATCAGATCCACACAGTGAAGGTCCAATTAAACAGATTTATTGCTAATCATGCCTATGCATAGGAATCTTCTCAATTAGCAATCCCTGCTTAGGGTCAGATAAGCATGAACAGGATTCAAGAGAGTTTGGACTTAGTTCAGTTGTGGCTATGTAGGAATTCTAGGCTGATCTCTCTTTTAACTCTGCCCCCAGGTCCTGCCAATCCTTCTCCTACATCTTAAGAATGAGAAAATATGACAAAGAAGAATCTAGCAGACTAGATATGGGATTTTGTGGTAGCTCCAATCACTTTGCTATTATTTGGTACCTGAATTTATTGTACTCTAACCCATCAGATTCCTGGGAAGCACAGATTTCCAGTGATTATAGAATTGCAGTGGTATTTTCCTAGAAAACAAAGCAAGAAATTAGTGATACAGGAAAAGCTCAGAGAAAGTGGATTTCTCTTTCTTATCCTACTTCTTTTCTTGATCTTATAGAGCAGTGATGGCGAACCTTTTAGAGACCGAGTGCCCAAAAACTGGCCCCGCCCCCGCTCTATTCGCTGCCCCGCTCCCACCCTGCCTGCCTGCAGGGCCACTCACTGCCTCCAGGGCTCACCGCAGATCGCTCAGACAGCCCAGCAGCGCCATAGCGGTCACGCTCTCTGCCTGCGTCCCGCGGTATCAACTGTGCGCAATGGGGCATGAGGGCTGAATCTTGTCTATGCTGCCTGGCTGCCATGTCCTTGGCTATGCTGCTGATCCGCGTGGGCCATGCTTGGGGGCAATTCTCTTCCAGGGAGGCTGCTGGAGGAGGGGGTCATGGGGGGAGGTAAGGCTGGGGCAACGGCACGTGTGCCCACAGAGAGGGCTCTGAGTGCTGCCTCTGGCATGCGTGCCATAGGGTCGCCACCACTGTTATAGAGTTTCATTATTCGTGGATGAATTTTTCCCCTTCTGGTGCAGATCTTTCCCCAAATTTATCTCTATACCCAGTGACATTTCTTTAGTAATTATAAAATTCCTATCAATGGGTAAACTTCAATGTTGCTCAGAAGGCTTGGAAGTCACCACCCATTCCCAGCACAGCCAATCAATGCTATGAAGAAAGGAAAAAGTTTTAATTTACCAGGGCATCATTCTAGAGAGCCATATGAACAGATCCTATCTGCAGCAAGCAAGCAGCAAACCTTTATCGATAGACCTTGCTTACCAATTACTTCATGCAGCAACTGAATTACAACAGTGCTGGGGGAAAAAATAACTTTACGACCCTTGTGGTATCTTCTCCCAATCATGTGTTCACCATTACTGGTAACTGACAAGATCGTAATCAGTTTTACACTAAAGGTTTTCTTTTGCCTCCTAAGCAAAAGAAGCAAAAGGCTGGGAGCTTCACATTAGGCAGACAGCTGGCAATAAGACATTGCTTTTTATGTGCATTTTCCGTTATGTGTCTCCTCTCTTGTAATCCCTTCCTCTCCAATGAATGTAAGTACACACATTAATTACCTTCTTGCTAATTATTGCAGTGCTGGAATAAGCATTCCAAAGCGTGGGGGAAATGAGGAAAACGAAAAGCTGAAATAAAATCATAAGCGCGGCCACATTCACATGATGCATCTCTTAGTGACCAAGTTGCTAGTCCCAATCATGGTTGCTAAATGAGAACTACAAATACAGCTAGTAGATGGGGGCAGAGCAAGGTAGACAGTCTAGCTACATCCAAAAATGCATGATGATCTCACGTTTTTCTGTCACTGAAATGGGATAGAAAATAGGATGTCAAGGAACTGAACTATTTGGATGTTTGACAAAGATGACGTGCTGGTACTGCCATGCAAAGGCTGGGGTTTATCCACCTGCCAAAGTAAAGCTTGAAGTTTAAAACTCATAGCTTAAAAAACAAAAAGCCCAAAACAATCTCTCAAACTCCAAAACCAATAAATTCTGATAATGGATATCTTCAAATGTAAATTATAAACCTGTAAAGTCTGACTAATGATCCTTACAGTATATTTTATATTTGAAAGCTAAAAGCTAGACAGCTTTTCATAATTTGTTTTAAATACTATTTGAAAATTTCAAATATTCATAGGTTAAGAAACAAACTAAAGCTGGACGACTAAATAAACACAACTTCTGCGTATTTCATTTACTCAAAGGGAGAAGTTGAAGTAACACACAGTTAGCAGAATTATGTAGTTGGAACAAAAATATCCAAATTTGCCATATCTACAATTGACTCTTTAAAGCAGGGGTTCTCAACCTTGGCAACTTTAAGACTTGTGGACTTCAACTCCCAGAATTCCTCAGCCAGCAAAGCTGGCTGAGGAATTCTGGGAGTTGAAATCCACAAGTCTTAAAGTTGCCAAGATTGAGAACCCCTGCTTGAAAGTTTAAAGACTGGTTCATTTCCACAAAAATAAACTTAAAACTATCCTTGTGCAAGTGTGCATGCACAACACACAAACATGCACATATAGAGCGTTGGATTACAGCAGATGTAGCTAAAAATAAGTTTTTAAACGAGTACCATAAATATATTCACAGAATAGTGTCCTCTGTATCAGTATCTAACCTACAAAACTTATTTTCTTTTGCTAAAGAAGAAAAAAAAATCTGCCTCTTGTAAAGTTCCCAGCCTCGCTTGAATGCAGTAAGAAAATGTGAAGAACCCCTGAGCGACATTTTTACTGATACTTGGATATTCTTGTGTCACTGGCAACAGCAATTACAAAAAAAAGGCCAATCTCCTTTCAGGATTCAGCTCACAAATTTGCACTGTTGATTGTAGCATTAGGGATACCTGCTGTAGCAGATTTAAAACTGTATTCTTACAATATAGAAAAGTGAAAATAATTTGCTAAATAGAAGGCCCATTTAGGTACTGTCTCACTCTAGTTTTAATCATACATTTATCTTCAAAAGAGAAAAACAACATATTTAGGTATGAAAACAATTTGCTAGGAAGTAAAAAAATAAATGGCTCACCTACTAGCAGTAACCTGTGGAATAAAATTAATACAGAATAGACCCAAGCCAGATGAGATCATATATTCTTAACAGTATTTCCACCAAGACATGGAAGAATTAAGTAAAATAAAAGGTTAGTGACTTTAAAAGGCTTTTCTTGCTGATCCGTAACTTGATGTGTAATAATAATACAATTCCATTGATGTAAAATTGGTAAAGGCCTTGACTGTCCAAAGACATGAGGCACAGCAGGAGTCAATATCAATCCCGTGACAACCGTGCCTTTATGGACAATTGCATGTTGAAATATAACAGGAGTAAAAGTTAAAGGACATGAACTAGCATATGATTGAAACATAAATATTCTGGGTGTCTGTACAACTACATCTGAAAGAGAAAAGATGTTATAAATCTGAAAGAGGATGGTTTGATTACATGGAATATAATGAATATATATATAGGGAATTGGAACTGTATGAATGAAAGGGCTAAGATGTATATCAAAAAGTATAAATTGATGTTGTCTACATTTGCAGGTATATATCAAAGCACAAATCTAGAGATTGGTGACAGGTGCATTTTCTGCTTCAGTGAATAGTAATAACAGAAATACCAAAGATGAATTTTAAAAGAAAATGTGCAATATTCTGAATGAATATAATTTCAGGGAGATCAGAAAATATTCTTTTAGGTGACATGAGTGGATGAGTGAAAACAAAATAAGAGAGTACATAAAAAATGTTTAGGCCACTCTAAGACCCAACAATGAATGAAAATAGTGATCATTGGGTGAATATCTGCTTAGAAAAGGGATGGTTTGTTTACCTTATACATTCAGCTGTAAAAGCATTAAACGATCATTGGGCTATCACATCACATCCTTGACTCTTTCTCTGCTTAGGGTTGAAAATTCACCAACACTGTTGAATTATAGAAAATATATGATAAAGTGAATAGGCTTGAACTGTGGAATAATTTACATGAATTTAGAATTAGTAGCTCATTGGCGAATGCTCTACGAAAAGTGTATAATGAAATGAAATGTATGTGAGAAAAAATGAAATGCACAATGAATATTCAACCTTGAGCAGAGAAAGAGTCAAGGGTTTAATGTGATAGCCCAATGATTGTTTAATACTTTTACAGTTGAATGTATAAGGAATACGTAGTTGTACGGCAGTGTTTCCCAATCTCTCTACTTTAAGATGCATGGACTTTAGCTCCCAGAATTCTCCCACCAGTATAGCTTTCTGAAGGATTCTGGGAACTGAAGTCTACACATCTTAAAGTGACTGAGATTGAGAAACACCATTGTATGGTATTAGATATTGGTTGGGGATATGACTCTACCTTTGGATAAAGATGTTATCTTTTTTTGTGGGGCTGAAAACCTATATAATTTGCAGCAATTATTAGATCAGGGCTTTTCAACTTTTTCACCCATTGTACCACTTTTAGGATGTGGCAACATCCGAGTACCGCCAGTCGCCTAGCAAGGTGTCAAAAACTTGATTACCCCAAAAAATGGAAAAAAGTGATGAAGTACAGGTAGTCCTGGACTTACAACAGTTCGCTTAGTGACTGTTCGAAGTTACAATGGCACTGCAAAAAGTGCCCCCCAAGCCAAAGCCGAGCAAGACACCTGCCTGTCCACCCGGTGGCGCTCTTCCTCCTTTCCAAGATTTTCATTGTTGTGAGTATTTCTGTTGAGGATTGGCAGCGGGGGTGGGGTGGGGTGTTTGGTTTTTATTCCCTCCATCTGCTGGGTGGTTGCAGCAGGTTTTGGCCACTTCACATGACCCTGGGACACTGACCGTCATAAATATGAATCAGTTGACAAGTATCTGAATGTAAATCACAAGACCCTGGAGATGCTCCAACATTCCAGCTGATCAGCGCTTCTTCTGGGCTCAGGATCAGTGCTGCTTTCCAGCTGGAGCCTGGCGCTGATCCTGGTGCTTCCGGTGAGCCCTGACAGCCCCGAAGAAGCGCCAATCAGCTGGAAAGCAGCACTGATCCTGGCGCTTCCACTGAGCCCTGATAGCCCTGCAGCTCCAGCCATCTCTCGCTCAGGCTTGTGCGGTGCTGCCAGAGGTTCAGCTCATTCCCCTCCCCCGCTACCACTTTTCTAGGATGGTCACGTACCCACCTCCCAGGTGCCAATGTACCACAGGTGGTACCCGTACTACTGGTTGAAAAGCCCTGTATTAGATAGATCCAATGATTCAGTAAGGAGAATGGATCTGAAAATTAGTGTATCAAAGTTCTTGAGTGTAGAAAGCTTAGGGAAAGGACAGAAGGAAGAGACACCACTAAATCAGATAAAAGGGCCCTGATCCTGGGTCAAGAAACTAACTTAAGAAAACATCAGACAAGCCCCTCCTGAATTCTTGCAAAGATAAAGTGAGGGAGGAGGAATCACAGTCAGACTTGCAAGGTTCTGTTCCTAGTCTGATCTACCTTGTATGTCTGACATCCCATTTGACAAGGAAAACAGATCGAACAATTGCCCATTCTATATAAAAAGTAAAAAAAAACCTAGAGTGAGTCAATGAATTTATTTATCTTGATAGAACAAAAATGCTAAATGTACTTACTAAAGATGAAAAATGGATATAGAAATTTTAAGATTACAAAATTTGCCTTGGGACCAAGTTATCTGAGGAACTGTCTCTTGCTGGTCACATCCACCCAACCCACTAGAGCAGTGAGGTAAGGAATGTGTTGGGTCCCGTCCCCTAAGGAAGTACATCTGGTGGGACCCAGAAGAAGGGCCTTCTCCATAGTGGTGGAGTATCATCCCTTCAGCAATTAGACAGGCCCCCAGTTTGACACTCTTTTGTAAGGCCCTGAAATCTTGGCTTTGCCAACGGGCCTGGGGAACCCAGACTGGGTTATACTTTGTGTAACATTGCCTTAGAGCAAAAGGGAATAAATGTGTTTATTTATTTCATATGGCATAACAGAATACAGCATTAACTGTTATTTTTATTATTTTGGTACTTGTGCTGCTGCTTCTTGCTGGGAGATCCTTGTGAGGTCCAGCAGCCAGAATGTGTAGACAATTTAGTCATGACAAAGTTCTATTGCCCAGGGTATACCACAAAGAAGCTAGTCTACACTGCACCCCAAGGGAATAAAGTGATGTACATATTACCATATGTATTTATATCATACTAAAGGCAGATTCTAAAAATAAGAAGCTTAATCAGAAATTGGGAACCTCCCTTTTCTTCATAAGACATTTTCTCAAACGTTGATAAAACTGTATTGTTGTTGTTGTTAGTTGTGAAGTCATGTCCGACCCATCGTGACCCCATGGACAATGTTCTTCCAGGCCTTCCTGTCCTCTACCATCTTCTGGAGTCCATTTAAGCTCACGCCTACTGCTTCAGTGACTCCATTCAGCCACCTCATTCTCTGTCGTCCATTCTTCTGTTGCCCTCAATCTTTCCCATCATTAGGGTCTTCTCCAGTGAGTCCTTCCTTCTCATTAGGTGCCCAAAGTACTTGAGTTTCAACTTCAGGATCTGGCCTTCTAAAGAGCAGTCAGGGTTGATCTCTTCTAGGACTGACCGGTTTGATTGCCTTGCAGTCCAGGGGACTCGCAGGAGTCTTCTCCAGCACCATAGTTCAAAGGCCTCAATTCTTTTGCACTCAGCCTTTCTTATGGTCCAAATTTCACAGCCATACATTGCAACTGGGAAAACCATGGCCTTGACTATACGTACTTTTGTTGACAGGTTGATGTCTCTGCTTTTTAGTATGCTGTCTAGATTTGCCATAGCTTTCCTCCCCAGGAGCAAGCGTCTTTTAATTTCTTGGCTGCAGTCCCCATCTGCGGTGATCTTGGAGCCCAGGAAGATAAAATCTTTCACTACCTCCATTTCTTCCCCCATCTATTTGCCAGGAATTGAGAGGGACGGATGCCATGATCTTGGTTTTCTTAATGTTGAGTTTCAAGCCAACTTTTGCACTCTCCTTCTTCATCCGCACAGTATAATAAAAGCCAGTATCATATGCAATCAATTATTTTAAAAGCAATCCTGTGCTTTCTTCTCCAACTCATATATTAAGGGCATAACTTAAATCAATACATTTCGCTACAAACCTTTTTCCCACTGAAGATTTCTAAATGGGGAAATTGTGATTAATTCTAGTCCCACCCCCCACCCCCTGCCCTGATATGTTGCACTGCAACCCACACTCTTACTTGCATGGCAAAAGTTTCAGGAACTGCATTTTGATTTGCGGCATTGATTGCATTTTAAATGCTGGGTTTTGAAAACAAAATTAAGGAACCGAAAATGTGAACTGGAATTGTTCACATCTTACAATAAATTCAATATGCTAACACACCCACAGACACCCAAATTGCTCAGCAAATTGCTTTTTCAAGATGGGTGTGTGCACACGCACCACAGGTTTCCTGCAGCAAAAGTACCATACTTGTGATTAAAATGGAAGAGGCATCATCTGTGATGAATATCCTTTGGATTATCTGTGAAAATAGTGAAGCAAAGCAGGTGAAAAAGGTTACTTTAATAAAGTTACCTCCCCACAAAAAAACCCCATATTGTTTTGCCTCTTCTTTGGAACCCACATTAACTAGAAATCCAGAACAAATAGAAAACAGACTCAACAGACAATCTTGACAAAGTTTAGGCAATTAGCTATTAAATATTTGGAACCACATTTCCTTTTTGCCAACAGCTGTGCACAATCATTTGCGGTTTTGAGGCCAGGATAATTGGCATGTTACAAGTTTTTCCCTCCATTTTTTGGCATCCAGCTGAAAACCGCATGGGCAGAGGAAGTACTTGGAGCAATTTGGGTCCAAGCTTTGCAATCAATCTCCAGCCAGACCGTCAGATATCTGAGGGAGGTTGAGGAAAACCTCAGAGGTTTCAGCAAATGACTGGTGGGGCAGTCCTTCACTTCCCAGAAGCTGTTGCCTTAAAAAAATAAAACAACACACTCAAGTTCATCAGGTCTTCACTGAGAAAACTAGTATGAACCAGCAATTCTAAAGATCTTAGTCGAGGTCACACAGACATCTCTGTCTCACTCCATACGGACCCAGCAGGCACCATAATAATAATAATAATAATAACACTGCCTGTCTTAAAATATTGTTGTATTACTATGAGAGGTTGAAGTACATATTATATGTTCCTACTAGCTGGTGCAATATTTATTTTATCCATTTCGGGCCTTTATCAGTCTTTAAATTGCTTGATTTTTCTGTCCTTCTCCATAAAACCATATTTTTTTTGCCAAAACTGTGATCATTTAGTAGAAAAGTTCAGAAGTCAAAGGAATGTATAAATGACTACATAAATGCATAGTGATAATAGAACATGTGTGTAGTTGTGTGAATCTTTGAGTAGTGCATATTGACAAGAGTGAGAACTGAAAAGATTTTCTGCAAACCCCCAAAACACATGCATATTCTCAGGCTCTGTTCAGACATAACGTTTTCCAATATCCAAATCAAATAGCAAACCTATTAATCAATCCTGAGTATACAAAACCATTAAGATACCTTTGTATTAGTTTTGGCAATTACATCTATGACATTTTCTTGACAAAATTACAGCTTGGTTTGTCTTCTTCCAAAATGCTCCTTGACTATCCAGTTTAACTCTAGAGTTCCTAGGTGTTCTCACATTCAAGTACTAATCCAGGCAACCTTACTTAGTTTCCAAGATCATGTACCAAGCAGGATGCATTCTACCATCTGCTGCAACCTACAAAAACCTAGGCAGATTTTATTACACCTTATCAAGTTTGATCCTTGTAATATTATAGAAACAAAATTAGTGGATTTCCCCCCGCCCCTCTTGACTAGTGAGTCAAGATTCACACAGAGAAAAATGGGAGCCTGCAGTAATAAATTGGTAGCCTGAGTTTTGGATAAGATTTGGTGAAGATAATTCAATAAAACTTTTACAAATACTCTAAACTTTTAAATTATTTCTGCTGTTACAGCAATGAATAGATTATTTCAAAGTAACATTAATATTAAAAGCAAACCAATCTTGATTGTGCAAGCTTCCACATTTCTGAATATGCAAATCAGGACTGAATTGTAGAATTGGAATGTAAACCTATTTCTGACTCTTCTGCACACACACACACACACACACACTTTATAAATCTAATTTGCTTAGTTTGGATTGTCCCATATCAGACTGATTACTGGGCTAAATTATGGAGCAAAGTATGGTTCAGATATTATGAATGACATTTGCTGTTGTTAATATGTTAATAAGAGTACAGAAGTTAAATTTAATGCAACTTGTCAATAGCTTTTAAAGCCTAATGCCAATTCCCTCCTTATTTTTCCATCAAAGTGACACAGATGCAATTGGTCAAACAGAGAATTGGATCAACAGAAAAGTACAGAACATACTTCATTCTGATATAACCACATGGTAAAAGAAGAAGGCAGTAATATTCTCAGTCAGAACTATGAGAAAATGCAGCAGCTTTTGTCAGGCATCTCTCTATTCAATGAAGATTGATTTTCTTCAAGCTGATGCCCTTCAAAGTTTGGATGCCAGCCTCCATAATTCCAGGACACCATGGGGATTGTGGAAGTAGACTCGCAGTACATCTGAAAGGCACCAGATTGGCCAAAATGATTCTCCTAATCCTCCCCTTCAGGCTAGCTGAGATTCAATTTATATAGGACTTTGAAATCAAAAACTGAAACTTAGGTGGGTGTTAGGCCAGGTAGGAAGCTCCATCCAGATAGACTTAGAATGAATGTGCCAATTTTAATCATATTAACTGATTGTTCTTAACAGGTAGGACTGGCCAGGATCACCTGAATTGGTGCAATCATGTAATAGTGAGCTGGACAACTCTTCATGTAAGCAGCTTCCTACATGGAACGTACACATACAAATAGATATTTTATCACATCTTGAATATAGCCAGTGTGAGGTAGCAGATGTAGTATCAGAACTGAACTGTGGACGCTCGGTTTCAAGTTTTTGCTCAACAACTCTTACTGGGCAGTCCTGAACCGACCTCAGTCTGTAATAGTAATAAAATAGCTCATTCTCAAGAAATCTGCTGGATGCCTTCAGATCCATCTGTCAGAGTTGGTGCTCTTCCAGTTTGTCAGCAGTTTACTTGAAGCTGTTTGGATTACCAGAATGGAATACATCATTGCTAATACCAAGTGTAATCATCTGATCACTTTCCATATCTTTAATATTCTAATGTTAAATGAATGTAACAAGCTTGGGGAAAAGAAAGTGTTACTGTATTATCTGAAAGATTGTGACACCCCCCTGCAAACAAATATCAGAAGCGGGGTGGGTTTTTTGGTTTTGTTTTATTTTTGTAGAACAATAATCCAATCTGTTTGCAATAGTGGCAAATATCTATAGCTCGGGTGTAGGATGAGGGTGAAGGGTTGTTCTCCAAGCTTGTGGATTGGGCTAGGTAACATCTTCAGTAGAGTTTAAGGCATGTCAGTGTTCTTCTGTTTATAAAGGCTTCAGGTGTGAGTGTGTCAAGTGAGGGTCTGTGATTGGTCTTGTGACGGGTTAGGTGTGAGTCATCAGTGAGATTCTGGTGATGGGTCTTGTGATGGGGAGGTTACCTCAGATGAGGGTCATTGAGAGGTGCTGGTGGGAGGGGGTGTCTTGCGTGGGTTGGTTGAGGGTCGGTGCGGTCTCCGGTTGATGTGGTTGATTTGGATTCTGAGGGGTTTGTAGGCTGGTTGCAGGTCAATGTGGATGGAATTGCTTGTGGAGTGCCAGGCTTTGATGAACTCGTGAGCGTGGCGGGTGGCAGCATGGCTGATGATTTTTGTGTTGCTCCAATTGACTGGTGCTGTTTGGTGTGGGTGTGGGTAGACTAATCCAATCTGTGGCATTTCCCAAAGCTTTTTTTTTTTGTTGCAACATTTTTAATATATATTTTTAAAGGGATGCAGGCCTTCTTTTTGAAATTCATTCTAATAATGAGAGGTAACAAAAATGGTAATCTTGGACCTTCTTCTCCAGTTTCAAGCCATATATTCAACAGACGACTCGCAACCTGTTGGCCCCAATACCAACTGGAGGAAGAATATCTGAATGGGAATTGGAGTATAGAACTAATCATTAGCTGCATTATGATCAAAATCTTGATTGTCTCTACTCTGGTTGCAGAAGGGGAAAGATAAAAGCATACTTTTAACGTAATGTCTAAATTTGTGCTAAAGAGCTTCTTAATCTGTCAGATAGCTCTTGAGCTTTTGTTCAGAACTCTTCCATAGTGCTAGACATTTTCTATTGCCTAGCTCAGGGCTAGGCAACCTTGGCTCTTTTATGACTCATGGACTTCAACTCCCAGAATTCCTGAGCCAGCATAGAATAGCTGGCTCAGGAATTCTGGGAGTTGAAGTCCATGAGTCATAAAAAAGCCACGGTTGCCTACCCCTGGCCTAACTCTTTGCTGATTCATTTATTCCTGAGAATCCAAACGCCATCAATCTCAAACAGATGTATTTTATGAGTTTTTTTGCCTGATTCTCCCCTGCCCAAATGCTAATATATACTGTACTTAGTTATTTTGAATGTCCTAATTGTTTTTGCACATGGGGCAGAAGAAATAGCTGGCAACATAGTTGGCAATTGTGTGAGAGCCTGTTTGGTCTAGTGGCTAAAGTACCAGGCTAGAAACCAAGAAGCTGTGAGTTCTAGTCCCGCCTGAGGCTTAAAAGCTAGCTGGGTGACTTTGGGCCAGTCACTGTCTCAGCCCAGAATGTCAGGCTTAGTGGACAAGCTGATTGGCCAATTTCTGTAGCAACCAATGGACCAACACTTGATTGATCTGAAAAAAGGAGACTCTGCCCTTGTAGGGAAAAGCTAGGAAGAAAAAAAAATGGTTGGCTATGTGACAATTTTTTCCTTTCAGCTCCTCTCCAGTGCTAGTATCATACACCTGTCCCTATTGCTGCTATTATTCAAGCAGTGAATCAAATAAAGTTTATTTTTCAGTCTCAGCAATATTCCTGGAGCAGCCTCTTCCAGTCAGATATGCTGCAGATGTAATAATAATAATAATAATAATTAATAATAATAATAAAGTTGGAAGGGACCTTGGAAATCATCTAGTCCAACCCCCTGCTCAGGCAGGAAACCCTATACCATTTTGGACAACTAACTATGGTTAGGTATTAGTTTCCATCCATTGCTTCTTGTCCTGCCTTCAGGTGCTTTGGAGAATAGCTTGACTCCCTCTTCTTTGTGGCAACCCCTGAGATATTGGAACGCTGCTATCATGTCACCCCTCATCCTTCTCTTCATTAAACTAGACATACCCAATTCCAGCAACGGTTCCTTATATGCTTTAGCCTCTAGTCCCCTAATCATCTTTTTGCTCTTCTCTGTACCCTTTCTAGAGTCTCAACATCTTTTTTACATCATGGTGACCAAAACTTGATGCAGTATTCTAAATGTGGCCTTACCAAGGCATTGTAAAGTGGCATTAATACTTCACGTGATCTTGATTCTATCCCTCTGTTAATGCAGCCCAGCACTGTGTTGGCTTTTTTGGCAGCTGCAGCACACTGCTGGCTCATATTTAAGTGATTGTCCACTAGGACTCCAAGATCCCTCTCACAGTTACTGCTGTTGAGCAAGGTACCCCCTATACTATACGTGTACATTTGGTTTTTCTTGCCTAAATGTAGAGCCTTACTTTTTTCACCATTGAATTTCATTTTGTTAGATAGTGCCCAGTGTTCAAGTCTGTCCAGATCCTCCTGTATCCTAAGCCTGTCTTCTGGAATGTTGGCTATTCCTGCCAGCTTGGTATCATCCGCAAATTTGATGTGTTCCCCATCTATCCCCTCGTCCAAATCATTGATGAAGATGTTGAAGAGCACTGGGCCTAGAACAGAGCTCTGGGGCACCGCACTACACACTTGCCTTTGAATATAAGGCTAGTAGCTGGGATGATGAAGGTTTTGCAAGCAGGCAGCCTTTAAGGGAAAGACTAGTCTCCCATTTCTAACTGTTCAGTTTAACAAGTACTTTGCAATACAGCCAAAGTATTACAGGGAGATATAGTGAATTGTTAGATTTTTAATTCCCACTATACTGGAACTGGCTAAGCTGGTAGGTTAGAAAACTGGAAATCTCAAATCTCACAACCCTCCAGAGACCTTCAGTGTCTTCACCACCTTGCCCTGCCTCCTGCTTTGGTAAAACAATATTATTTTTGCAGTGGCATTTGCTGTTATGAATCAGGAAATCACCATTTGACTATAAGCTCAAATATACCAGTGCACCTTTGTGGCTGGTATAAGCTGATTAAGAAAGAAGTTCAAATTGATTCAAGACTGAAACTGCATCCCCAATTTAAAGAACCTTAGGTCTACATTTTAAGAGATGCTGGGCCATTGGTCTAAAAGAGGCAGGAAAAGTTGTTTCTTAAAGATTGCTCATATCCTTTTTTTTTGCTTGAATTCTATAAGATGGAATATTCAGCTTCTAAAACATCCCAAGGACAGCAATATAGCCATCCTACAATTAAATAAAACATACATTTGAAAATAAGATTAACGCAGCACTGATCTCACAACCTAAAGCATGCTATTGATCATTAGTGATATTATGGGCACCGGCTAATGAAAGAAAACCTGTCCCTAGTAGGGGTAGCAGTTAAGGCACCAGGCTAGAGACTGGGAGATCATGGGTTCTAATCCTACTTTAGGCACAAAGCCAGCTGGGTGACCTTCTCAGCCCTAGGAAGTACTTAAAGTCAAATCATTTCCAAAAAGCTTTGCCTGAAAATCACCAGGACATGTCCAAGCATTGCCAGGAGTCAAAAGCTGACTTGAAACTATGCTCAGACAGATATACAAAATTGGGGAAACAATCCACTGTGCATGCCCTCCTTCAAAAAGCACCTCTAGATACACTCTCTGGAATGGCCCTCATAACCAGTGCTTTTTTTTGTCATAGAACTCACCAGAACAGAGTTCCGGCACCTTTTTTTTTGACAGATTTTCCAAGTTTTAAAAGTAACTTTTGAAAATTTGATGTTTGGTCCACGTGGACTTGAATCACCCTGTGGAGTGTAGCAGGTCAGTGGCAAAATCATTAAAATGGTGCACGCGGGCTGCTTGTGTCGGCTGCTCGGCTTGTGATTGGTCATGTGGTTGCGCGCTGAGTGCTTACTGCGGGCGACAACCGTTATGTTTCGTTACACAACTGACGTGTGTGGGTGTGTGTACAGTGATGGACTACTTGCAAAAGGTAAATAAAAGATTAACAAAGTGTGAGTTCTGACACCTTTTTTCTTACAAAAAAAAACACTGCTCGTAACAGTGCTTTCCAAAGCACCTGAAGGCAAGACAAGAAGCAATGGAAACTAATCAAGGAAAGAAGCAACCTAGGACTAAGGAGAAATTTCCTGACAATCAGAACAATTAACCAGTGGAACAGCTCGCCTCCAGAAGTTGTGTGTGCTCCATCACTGGAGGCTTTTAAGAAGAATCTGGAAAGCCATTTGTCTGAAATGGTATGGGGATCTCTTGCTTGTTGGACTAAAAGACCTGCTAGGTCCCGTCCAGCTCTGTTATTCAGTGAGTTCCTTATGTTCCTAGAGGAGAACAGAGGGTACCTTGCACGGCACAGGAATGATTGAAACCGAGTGAGGCAAGAAAGCCTACATAGCAACTTTTTTATCGTTCCCTCCTGTGGGAAACATTGTGTTCATCTGGGTCAACAGCCTCACATTGCTTCCTTATCTTGGTTAATGTGCAGTGTCAGGGAATGAAAAGATGATACCATTCTGCTTCTCTTACTGGAAAATGCCCTTCGGGTTAGCACAGTTGACTGTCCGTGTTTCAAGGTTGTCATTTTTAATGGCCTCCCCAAAATTCACTGGCAATTCAATGAAAGGATCTGTGTCTATGACAAACTGCTTCAGATCTCTCTCTTTTATGATCCCGAGATGCCCTTTCTTGCTTTTCTTTTCTTTTTTTTTAAAGAACAGCACAGGAGACACAGAGTGTTCCCAGAGTCGGTGGAAATTAAAAGAAAACATTCAGTGTTGTGAAACACTTTTAAACTAGAAGGAGTGGAAGGAAGATGAAAGGTCATTTACTGGACACAACCCATCTGGTGTTTTCTATATCTGCCATACTCCTTTAAGTATACTTGAAGGGGGAAGGGAGGAGGAAAGAACATTTACTAAAACAGATGTTTACAAAGATTAATACCTAATGTTGTATGCTATATCCTAGGATGATTGTTTAGCAATAGGATCTTTGGTTTAATGTTGATCACATTAATATGGAACCAGATAAGAGAAACACCAATCAAACAAAGTGTAACAGGAGTATAGTTGAGGCTAGACGCGAAGGGTGGGAAAAAGGCTTACTAAATCAGACGTTTTCAATGACTAACACTTAGTATTGTATATCAGGTGCCATGATGATTGCTGCACAATATGTTTTTATGTCCAATGTTGATTGTTTTAATAAAAGAATTTTATATTAAAAAAAAAATCTAAGCAGCAAAGTTTGTTCATTGTAAAGGGTGCGATTTTTTTTTTTTTAGTGGCGTTTAAAGTTGTTTTCCTTTCTGCAGATTTTGTCATCATTAGACTGGGAATCAAGCCAAGCAGAAACTCTTTAAAAGATCTCAGCTTTGTCAGGCGTATAATCCTTAATAAATTACAGGCAACAAATATTTTGCAGATTATATTTATGTTGATTTTTTTGTTTAAAAAAAATAGGAAGGCACACGCAATCAGACTTCACAAAGAGTGCTTTCCACCAATCATCTCTCCACTTAATGGATATTATTGCTGTGGGGGGAACTACTGTGAATCTATCCTTATTCATGGTCATGTGTATTCAGATTTACATGTTAACAGAACTTAGAGGCAAAGCTAGCCAGGTTTCTTTGATTACCTTGATTCCAAAAAATTAACTGCCATATTTTTTCATAGCTTTTTGTAGTCCTTTTTATGATCATAAGAGAGGATTAAATGTCTGTGGAGATTCTCAGTAATCCACGTCACAGTTGTCTCAAAGGTAAAAGTCCAGTTGCCTTTGAAAAAGCACCTTTGAGGATTAAATTAATATGGGGAGGAAACACAGCTCAGTGGTGATTATTTTACTTTTCAGATCAGTTTTGAAAGTCTTATGCAGGAGAATATTCAGAATAGCAATCGAATATTTCTGGCTCAGGACTGAACTATGGGATGGATCCTTGATGCTCTCTGAGCTTGGTTGTTTTCTTGCAGATGTTTCATTACCTATGAAGTGTAATGAAACATCTGCAAGAACCCAACAATATTCAGCATGCTTACGAGGAAGCAGCAACAATTTTTTGAACCTCTTTGCTGCTATCTAGCAGTTGTCCAAATTTTTGCATCCCGAATATAATAGCCCTGTCTCATGTCCTCTTTTATTTCCTGTTAGGTTTATTTTAAGTTTAAAGTGCTGTATATCTTATTAAGGCAAAGTGTTAGTCCTGCTTTAGTAAGGTCATTTCTTATTTTAATTATAACCAGCCTTTCCCAATTTCATTAACCTCAGCCAGGATTCTCATCTAAATTCTTTGTTCCAATCAGATTTTTCAGCAATAATAATTATAATTTGGTGCATGACACAGGATTCTGATACCTTTTTATGGTAGTATAGATATTCT
Organism: Bothrops alternatus; assembly: GCA_034064705.1. Taxonomy (NCBI): domain Eukaryota; kingdom Metazoa; phylum Chordata; class Lepidosauria; order Squamata; family Viperidae; genus Bothrops; species Bothrops alternatus. The sequence goes on from JARGCV010000023.1 coordinate 16,889,235, forward strand.
GGAAAGTTTAAGAGATCACAGTATTGTCTGCATAAGTCAGTGAAATATACCTGCCAATATTCTGTTTTGCATGAAAAAATATGACAGTCTATTTTTTCTAGCCACCTTTTTGTATCCTGTTATCAAGACTTTTGAATAAAAAAGGAAGGGTAGGTCAAAATGCATACCTCTTATTCATGAGAAATGTAAAGACCACCTAGGCATTATAATCAGTCAGTACAGAGAAAATATCATGTTACTTACAAAGGAAATATTCTCTCATACTCAATAGACAAACTGGGTGGAACCAGGCTTAAGGCAGGGGCTGAGAAGATTTCCAAAGCAATATTTTTAACTGCTCTGTTGGGGTTGTAGATTAGCAGTAATTGAGGATACATACTTGAGGTTTGGAAAATGATTTGTAAGAATTGCTCATATTTGGAAATTAACAATTACAGAAATAAAATGGGATGTTATCCTCTGAATTGATAGATGGCTCATGAAGAGATAAATTAAAACATGTTTATTTTTATGAAAGCTGGGAAGAAAATTTTTTATAATACATCCTAATTAAATGCTAAGAATATTTCTTTAATGGACACTACGGATTTAGAAAAACTCATTTATTGAACCCCGATAGCTGTTGGGTAAAATGGGCTAGACAAGAGACAAATGGGGGCTTTTCTTGCTTTAAAGAAAGGGTATACTCTTGTCTATTAAAAAGAACCGTCTTCTTAAATACTCGGTTCATTTAAAATAACATAAGACAAAGCTTAAAAGGTAATTGTTTTATACAATTGCTCGCCCTTAGACAGGATTAGAAATGTGACAGTAGTTAGCATGGATTTTATCATTTTAGAACAGAAAACAGAAATGCAGAAAGCAATCTAATGTCATGTGAGAAAATGTCATTGGCTTATCACATAAAACTAATTTGAATGATCCAATATTATTACTGTGACCTTAAATTCCTTCTAGGGGTGGCTCAGCAGTTAAGATGCTGGGCCTATAGCAGGGGTCCCCAACACCCAGTCTGTGGACCATTACCAGGCCGCGGCATGCCAGCAACCAGATGCAGGTAGCACACAAAACCACCCTCTCTCCACGGAACTGGTCCCTGGTGCCCAAAAGATTGGGGGCCTCTGGCCTATAGGCTGGAAAGCCAGCAGCCTTGGTTTAAGACCCGAGTGCCATGTGACTGAGTGAGCTCCTGTCCTCCCCCCAGCTCTTGCCAACCTAGCTGTTCGAAAGCATGCAAATGCAAGTAGATAAATAGGTTATCACTTTGGTGGGAAAATAACACGCTCCATGACCTTATGTTTTTATTTTTTATTTATTTATTTTCCGATTTCTATACCGCCCCTCTCCTGAAGGACTCGGGGCGGTGTACAGCCCAAAATTAAAAACATATCAATATACAAAAATTAAAATAATTAAGAATAAATTAAACAATATGGCCATAAATCCCATTTAAAACCCAATACATTATATATCTTAAAAATGACTCAATCCCCTAAAACAATTTTAACCTTGCTGGAACCGGAGCTTCTATGCCAGGCCAGCCTGTCGAAAAAGGAATGTTTTCAATTCCCGACGGAAGGTACGTAAATCTGTCATCGTACGGAGTTCAGGGGGAGCTCATTCCAAAGCGTAGGAGCTCCCACAGAGAAGGCTCTCCCCCTGGGGGTCACCAGCCGACATTGTCTGGCCGACGGCACCCTGAGGAGGCCCTCTCTGTGGGAGCGTACCGGACAGCGGGAGGTATTTGCTAGCAGCAGGCGGTGCTGTAAGTATCCGGGTCTGATGCCATGGAGCGCTTTAAAGGTAGTCACTAACACCTTGAAACGCACCCGGAAGGCCACCAGCAACCAGTGCAGCTTGCACAAGAGTGGTGTTACATGGGAGCGCCATAACGCTCCCGTCACTACCCGCGCGGCCGCATTCTGGCCCAGCTGGAGCACATGACCACGGAAATGTCTTCAGATAGCACTGACTCAATGGCCTTGAAACGGAGAGGAGCACCAACTCTTAAAGTCCGCAACAACTAGCTGAGTAAAATTTGTAGGGACTCCTTAAATTCCTTCTAGCTAGCATATCCTCACAAAGCAATACCAGTTGCTAATTATTTGCCAAATAACTGTCTAAATAAAGCCACGTCTATACTTTCTCCCAAAGGCGCTCTGCGTGGTGGGGGATCATGAAAAAAATCATGAAAAAAGCACCTTTGGGAAAACCATGACCTGGATGACTGAGAATCTCCATAGACGTCTACACTTTCTGCTTGCTCCATTTGCAGTACAGGGTCACTTATCATTTCTTGAATGGAGCAATGGTCTTATCCTTCACTCACTCCCAACCCATCACAAATGTACCAATGCACGTTTTGACACTCTGCTTCAAAAGTATTGTTTTTCATGGTGAGCAGTCTTAGGCTCTTCAGTGCGTTCACACTGTAGTGATATCCCCAGCTCTGACTGGCTCTAGTACTTGGCATATCAGCTCTCCCCCAATGGATGGTCCTTTCTTTCTGGGCTACAAGTTACCAACTGCTCCCTGCCCCCCATTGATTTCATGATTATTGCAGAAGACAATGGAATCAAGTAGTCTTTTGCCCACCATGTTTTCTCTTTTGCCAGTACACCTTCATTCTACCTATACATCTTCCAGTAGACATTGTTTTGTTTTCTGCAGTTTTATGCTGAAGTGTGGAATTGCCTTAAGACATGCTTAATTTTATTTTTTAAATAAAATATAATTTGTAATTTGTATCCCATGCTTTAGAACTAAATTATTAAACTAAAACAATTCTGCATATTTTTAAAAGGCAACAAAGATGTTCATTAGACTCTAAGAAACCTCTTTAGAAGAAGGCACCATGAAAAATAAGGCCTTAAAAGAATAAGTCTGCCCATAAGTATATGTTCTGCTTGAGAACTATAGACTCACTGATTAATCAATTTAAGTTCTTTACATATTTTAATCCTAAAATAGGTCTTAAATTAGTCAATTTTTAAAGTTGACTAAGCAGCAACTTTGTTGTTAATCTAAATGCATCTATAGCCCAGGACGAAGCCTCAGCAGTTCTTTACAGTATATCAAATAAACATGTTAACATCTTGTGGAAAGCAAGTCATTTACAAAATGCCTTGAAAATACGATTTCTTTTTTTTTTTTTGATCATTGGTGATTTAGTTTGCAAAATTCAGCCAGTATGAAAAATTGTTCCCATTTCTCATCTTAACTGTGGATTAAATCATAAAAGATTTGGACATATGAGCATGTGTACACACACGTACACACTTATACAGAGAGAACAGGCTCTGGCAACTGAACTCTTGACTAATATGTGTTCTTATTTAGCCTATAAGTCAGTTACTCCTATTTGATTACCTCTTGCCAGCAGGGGTAACAAACAAATCAGTTTTAAATATGAACCTAAGTGTCTGACTTATTCTTCTTTTAGGATGCCAGAATACAAAGCCAAGAAGAACAAACTTGGACATGATCCTAGCTTCCTGCTAATATGGACATAAGCAAACAATTAATCAGGCAGCATATTTACTAGTTCAGAACAACCAGAATTCTTTTTAAAAATGGATTACCATGAAGTTGGAATAAAGTCGTTAAAGATAGATTTTTTTTCCCCCTTAAAAAAGCCACAATCGTCCTTCATGGACTTCACTATATGAGAAGACTTGTATGCCTTAATGATACCAGGAGATTCTAGTGCAGCGGCTTGATGGCCCAGCTGGGGAGAAGGAAACAAGTCTTATAGTTGCCAAGGTTGGACACCCCCAGCCTAGAGGATTACAAAAGGGAATATTTGGAAACATACATCCAGAAATAGAGCAAAGATGAACAGTGGTTAATGGATCAAAAGGTCTTTTTTATAAAGAAGAGAAAATTGAAAGAAGATATAGCCATACAGTTTGAAAAATCACAAAATCTTTCCTAGAGCAAAGCCTCAAATATCCAGGAATGCACAAAACAGATAATACTTTGCCTGGTGAAGTTAACAAGAAAACCAGCTTAGCGTATTTAAAACAAGTGCAAACAATTCAAAATTAATAGGTGGAAATACAATTAAAGCCATAAAGTCATGAGCAGTAGCAGTAATCAGATAAACTGCTGGTATAGTAAACCAGAGATAGCTTAAATGAGACAGTTTAGATCTAAAGACCGAAAAGCTTGCATCTATGAAGTGGTTCTGATTGCCTATGTGAGAAAGGAAGAAGTTTAAAAATAAAATGGTCCCACTTGATTAACAATAGAAAGATTAGCCAAGCCCTGCAGGTAGGCACTAGATTCCAGGAGGCTTGGGCAGAAGACACACTCAACAAGACAAAAGGATGGCAGAGGGAAGTTCTAAACAATGTAACTGAGGGGGAGGGATGATGTATTCTGGCTAGGCTGATCGGACAGATTGTGCCCCCCCCCCCCGGAAGTCCTCTCAAATGGGACCTAAGGGGAGGGGACAGGGGCATCGCAATAAGAGTGTATATAATGTTATGTGTTTGAATATTTTTGGTGTGATCTCTGGGTTTAAAACTTCCTGTTGAAGTCTCTCACCAGGATCCACCGCGCTTTGCAAACCGCTTTTCTATTTTCTGCAGAATAAACTTTTTTTCTTACCAATCCAATTTTGTTGGTATTTTAATCACGTTTCCAACACCTATGTTTAGCATGAAAAAACTGAGGTCGTGGATTCCTGCAGATAAAACAGAGAGGTGAAGAAGAAAAAATGTGGATTAAAATGATTACATCATGGCAAGCAAAGAAAAAATTCTCGTCAAACAGCAGAAACAAAAGCATTTCACTTTTTTTTACAGAAAGCCATTTAGAAAATTGGAGAAATAAACCATTGCACGACCAATACCTAAAATAAATTTTAAAAAATGAATTAAGAATAGGAATTGGGAATGACAATCCACTGGCACTACCAAGAAGAAAACAGAAGGATCAGGTTTTGCAGCTCAAGAACAAGCATTGCAAACAAATGTGATGAAATCAAGAATTTCACACGTATTAAACAGCAGCTGTAAACAGAAAGATGAAGCTGTGGATGGGATAATTAGTGAATGCAGTAAAATTGTTAGGTTGACTATAAACAATATTATGACAAAGTGGATACTATGTTCCATTGGCATTTGTACAAAAGTTGATATTTCCAATTTTTCCAAAGCTGGTATAATCAGAAAATTGAAGAGGCTGTTGAAAATGGTGATGCTAAAATTGCATATGATTTTTGCATACAAACTAATTCCCAATCCAGAATATATCAATGTAACAAGAAGGAAAAGAGTTAAATTTGTAAATGTAGCAAATGGAGACAGAAGAGTCAAACATACAAACAAACAAATAAACAAACAAACAAACAAAAATTATGTAAAGTCATCCATATAGTTACTGGCTTTCCATCCAGCCAGCCAGCCAGTCATTTGATTTATATGACCAGTCATCTCACATAAAGTGACTCTGAACAGCTAACAGGATAAAAATACCAACAGAATATCAAAATGCAATAAAATAAAACAGATAAGAAAACAAATTCTTAAAACAAATTCATTCAACTCACAGAATTAAGTGGGGTAGATTTTTCAAGCACTAAATATTTCAGCTGCATCAGCTTGGATTTACAGAAAAACAGCCTGCTTATAGGTTAGTGTGATCACTTGAAGAAGGTTCCTGCTGGAAATTAAATTTCCAAAGAATACCAACGAATATGTGAATCTTTCTTTCTTCTTTATACTGTGTTATTCCTTGACAAATAAAAACAAAATCTTCTTCCTCCTTCTCCTCCTCCTCAACAACAACAATAACAACAACAACATAGAGCAAAGGAGATCTAGAGAGGGACAACTGAACACAATCATTGCAGCAGCTCTTCCTAATAATTTCTGGTAAAGGAATCAGCATGCATGGGGAAAGAGATGAAGGGGAAGTGGGTAATAAAATCTTTACTTTCTATGAATAAAACATTATTTAATTCATATTGCAGTGCAATGGAAGCTTTCTAAATCAATAGTGAAGCAGATATTTGTTCCGATGAGTTTGTCTGGGCTCTGAATAGCTTCTTTTTTAAATGAATTATTAAAGTTGTGTGCGCAGCTGCCATTATGAGCTGAGCACTCAGGCTGTTTTAGGCAAAGCTTATCCTCCTCTTTGTTCTGTCATTCCTGGTCATCCTAGAATGTTCACGGCTCAGCCATAGAGATTATGGGTCCCGTCTTTTGGGCAGCTGATTTTAAAAGCAGGCAGGTATCTGTGCATACGCTTAACTTTCAGACTGAAAAAAACGGTAACTTTTTGATTTCTTAAATTTGAATAAAGACGCAAGCTAATGAATGTATTGGGCCTACCTAGAAATGCCCACATTTCAACATCACTCCGTGAGCTGCATTGGCTGCCAATTGGTCTCCAAACGCAATTCAAAGTGTTGGTTATGACCTATAAAGCCCTACATGGCATCGGACCAGGTTACTTACGGGACCGTCTGCTGCCCCATGAAACCCAGCGACCGGTTAGGGCCCACAGAGTCGACCTTCTCCAGGTCCTGTCAGCCAGACAGTGTCGCCTGGCAGGGCCTAGGGGAACAGCCTTCTCTGTTGCGGCCCCGGCCCTCTGGAATCAACTCCCCCCGGAGATCCGTATTGCCCCCACCCTCTCTGCCTTTCACAAATTATTGAAGACACATCTTTGCCGACAGGCCTGGGGCAGTTAACATCTTGCCCCAGCCAGTGTATGTTTGTTTGCATGTCTGTCTTTGGATGATTGGTTTTTAATTAAGGGGTTTTTACAGTGTATTTTAATGTTAGATTTCTTCTTGTGAGTATCCATGTTGTAAGCCGCCCCGAGTTCTTGGAATAGGGCGGCATAGAAATCTAAATAAATAAACAAACAAACAAACAAACAAACAAATAAATAAATAAATGTTATCATGCTGAAGGAATGTACAGGTGGTCCTTGACTTACAACCACAATTGACTCCAATGTTTAAGTTGCCAAGTAAGTGGTTGTTAAGAGAGTCATGTCTTATTTTACAACCTGTTTCGCCATGGTTGTTAAGTGAATCACATGATCACTAAGCAAATCTGGCTTCCCCCATTGACTTTGCTTGTCAGAAGCCAGGTGGGAAGAGCACAAATGACGATGATATGTCCCTGGGAACGTGCCACCCTCATAAATTCATGCCAATTGCCAAGCACCCAAATTCTGATCCCTCGACCATTGGGGATGCTGTAAAGGTCATAAGATTGAGAATTGGCCACTTTTTTCAGTGCCGTTGTAACTTCGAACAGTCTCTGAATGAATGATTGTAAGTCAAGGACTACCTGTATCTGCTTAAATTTATACTTAATCTGGTTAAGCAATTGGTGTAAATAAGACCTCTGAAGCTAGAAGGATCTGCTCAGAAATGCCTAGTTCAGATCCGAAAAAATTATCGTATATCTATCCAGACACCCAACCTAAATGTTGGAGGTGTGACAGTATGGAGGCTACATATTTTCATGTATGGTGGACATGTAGAAAAATTAAAGCCTTCTGGAGAAAAATATGGTGGACACTCCAAACCATTTTGAAAAAGCGTATTGAATTTCTACCTCAGGTGTTCTTGTTAGGGATCATAAAAGACTGTACCACCACAGAGACGAACTTAATTCTGAACTTGATCACAGCAGCGAGACTGCTGGTGGGACAATACTGGAAGAAGCCAGAAATACCACCTATTGAAGAATGGACTTTGAAAGTAATAAATTTGGCAGAAATGGCTAAAATATCGGCATATTTGAAGGAACGCTCAAATGAACCATATATGATAGACTGGAAACAGTGGATAGACTACATACAAGAGAAACACCAATCAAAGAAAATGTATCTGGCTTATAGTTAAATCTTGACATAAGGAGTGAAGAATGTTTACAAATTTAAATCGATTGTATTAAGTTGGATAGCAGTTAGCTTGAATTTTCCTCTGGTTTACATATACAAATATATATCTATTGATTATTGGAAGATATATATCAAATAGACTAAGAATGTACTTGTTGAAGGGATGGGTGTATCGACATGGAAATTATTAACTTTAATAACTTGTTTGTTTGATGTCCAATGGATTGATCTGAAAAGAAGTGAAAGTTAAAATGTTTAAAATGTAGTTGGTTTATAGTTAAACTTGGATATATGGAGTGAAGAAGGTCTACAAATTTAAAATGATTGTATTAAGCTGAAATAAAAAAAAGAAATGCCTAGTTCAAGCCTGGTGGATCACCTAAATCCTAGATTTAGGAACAGCATGAATTATCTTAGTTAATTAGCTAAGCAACCCTAAGTTGAGTTTGCTACCTGGGGTCGATGTGCAAAATGTTTGCCTTCTCAATGTGTCTCCAATATCTATGGAGATTCTCAGTCATCCAGGTCATAGTTATCCCAAAGATGCTTTTTCACAAGGCAACTGGACTTCCTTGTTTTTCTTTGAAGATGTTTCACTTCTCATCCAAGAAGCTTCTTCAGCTCTGACTGAATGGTGGGGAATGGAAAGATTTATACTCCTGCAAACAGCTGTTCACTTGCATTCTTTTAGCAAGTCTTAAAGCTATCTGTGTCTTCAGGGTCACCTGAATAGTGCAAATGGGGGTGGAGCCTTCTTGGAACTGCTGAAAGGGCCGTGTTGTAGACTGGGGATAGATGATGCCAGATCCCTCCCCCTCTGTTGAGAGAGGGCTGTTTAGTTTTGACATAGATGGCCTCTTTGACCCCTCTTTCAAACCAGCGGTCCCCTCTGTCCAAAATGTGTCTTCGAAAGAGCGACCTTTGTCTTTTAAGTGCAGATGAACTGCTGAATCTGGTCCTGATGGGTTTATTCTCCTATGTTGTGCCATACGTTTATGAAGTTGTTATTTTGTTTCCCCAATACAGATCTGCACATGGCTCACTGCATTGTACTGTATATACCACGTTGCTCATTTTATCCTTGGGGTGGACAAGCTTCTGTCTTAGTGTATTCTTAGGTTTGAAGTGTGCACGCATGTTGTGTTGGTTAAAGATCCTCCTTCCTGAGCTTTTCCATACAATTCATGCTTTGTATGGAATGACTACATTGCTTCATTTATTGTTTTCTTTGTCTGTTATGGAGGAGCTCCTGCTAGGTCTTTTTTGAGACTAGATGAAGGCCCAAATCTCAGGATGACTTGCTAAAAGAATGCAAGTGAACAGCTGTCTGTAGGAGTATAAATCTTTCCATTCCCCACCATCCAGTCAGAGCTGAAGGAGCTTCTTGGATGAGAAGTGAAATGTCTTGAAAGAAAAACAAGAAAGTCCAGTTGCCTCGTGAAAGAGCATCTTTGGGATATCTCCAGTACTAATCCGTAACTCTACCAAGAGAATTCCAGTAATCCCTTTGGTTTTGTCCACCCAATTTATCTATCATCTTTCCCTTCTTCTCCTTCCATCATCCTTGCCAAATTTGTATTTTTATTTTGATCATATCACATGTTCACATGTATATTGGGTATGTCTAGTTTAACGAAGAGAAGGACGAGGGGGGACATGATAGCAGTGTTCCAATATCTCAGGGGCTGCCACAAAGAAGAGGGAGTCAAGCTATTCTCCAAAGCACCTGAAGGCAGGACAAGAAGCAACGGGTGGAAACTAACCAAGGAGAGAAGCAACCTAGAACTAAAGAGAAACTTCCTGACAGTTAGAACAATTAACCAGTGGAACAACCTGACTCCAGAAGTGGCGAATGCTCCAACACTGGAGGTTTTTAAGAAACTGGACAGCCATTTGTCTGAAAAAGTATAGCATTTCCTGTCTGAGCAGGGGTTGGACTAGATGACCTCCAAGGTACTTTCTAACTTTATTATTATTATTATTATTATTATTATTATTATTATTATTATTATTATTATTATTATTATTATTATTATTATTATTATTATTATTATTATTATTATATGAGTTTCTGCTCAGTGCTCAACAATTGAAAGCACTAACCAGCAGCAACATATGGTTTATATCTCTTACACTCATTGCAATAATAGCCTAGCTTTTCTAGACTAATGTCTACCGGGGAATCCGTCTACTTTGGAGTTACCTTAACACCATGTTTTGCTTTGCTCAAAGAGTCCTCAGAGCTTCATTAAGTGTCTTCGAGGCCAGGTGATCAATACTAGTGATTCAGTGGAAATTGGGTCATCTTAAGTCACAACAAGGTTTGTTTCAGCATGATGTATAAAAGAGTGCTTGGGAATGGTTGGGAAGGCACTGACTTTTCTATGCTTATCTACTGTATCTACGTTTCCTGATAAAATACATAGAAAAATCCTATTTGGGAAAATTCCACATAGGGTTACATTTAGGTCACCATAAACTCGGAGAGGAAAATGGATATTGCTAACAAACTCTGACTGCTTGGGAATGGTTAGGAGGACACTGACTGATCTACTGTGTCCTATCTATGTTTCCTGGTACAATACATGGGAAAATCCTATTTGGGAAAAGTCCATGTAGGGTTAGGGTTAGGTCACCATGAACTCGGTAAGGAAAATGGACATCGCCAAGGAACTCGGAGTGGTTGGGAATGGTTAGGAGGACACTGACTTTTCTTTCTTTCTTTCTTTCTTTCTTTTTTTTTTACATTTTAAACATTTTAACTTTCACTTCTTTTCAGGTCAATCCATTGGACATCAAACAAACAAGTCCTCTTATTAAGGTTAATAATTTCCATGTCGATACCCCCATACCTTCAGCAAGTACATTCTTGGTCTATTTGAAATATATCTTCCAATAATCAATAGATATATATTTGTATATGTAAACCAGGGGAAAGTTCAAGCTAACTGCTATCCAGCTTAATACAATCGATTTAATTTTGTAAACATTCTTCACTCCTTATGTCAAGATTTAACTATAAGCCAAATACATTTTCTTTGATTGGTGTTTCTCTTGTATGTAGTCTATCCACTGTTTCCAATCTATCATATATTGTTCATTTGAGCGATCCTTCAAATATGCCGATATTTTAGCCATTTCTGCCAAATTTATTACTTTCAAAGTCCATTCTTCTATAGGTGGTATTTCTGGCTTCTTCCAGTATTGTCCCACCAACAGTCTCGCTGCTGTGATCAAGTTCAGAATTAAGTTCATCTCTGTGGTAGTGCAATCTTTTATGATCCCTAACAAAAACAACTGAGGTAGAAATTCAATACGCTTTTTCAAAATGGTTTGGAGTGTCCACCATATTTTTCTCCAGAAGGCTTTAATTTTTCTACATGTCCACCATACATGAAAATATGTAGCCTCCATACTATCACACCTCCAACATTTTGGTTGGGGACACTGACTTTTCTAAGCTGCCCTATCTATGTTTCCTGGTAAAATACATGGGAAAATCTTATTTGAGAAAATTCCACTTAGGGTTAGGGTTAGGTCACCATGAACTCGGAGAGGAAAATGGATATTGGCAACAAACATGGAGTGCTTGGGAATGATTAGGAGAGCACTGATTTTTCTAGGCTGCCCTGTCTATGTTTCCTGATAAAATACATGCAAAAATCCTATTTTGGAAAATCCCACTTAGGGTTAGGTCACCATGAACTCGGAGAGCAAAATGGATATTTGCAACAAACATGGATTGCTTGGGAATGGTTAGGAGGACATTGACTGTTCTACTTTGTCCTATCAATTTTTCCTGGTACAATACATGGGAAAATCCTATTTGGGAAAATTCCACTTAGGGTCAGGGTTAGGTCACCATGAACTCAGAGAGGAAAATGGACTTTGCAAACAAATTCAGGTGCTTAGGTATGGTAAGTAGTGCACTTACTTTTCTACCCTACGCTATCTATGTTTCCTGATAAAATACATGGGAAAATGCTTTTTGGGAAATTTCACTTAGGGTTAGGCAGTGCTTTTTTTCTTTAAAAAAAAGGTGCTGGAACTCACACACATCATAAAACCCGCCTTGCCTACCCTATAAGGTTCCATCCAAAAAAGGTGCCGGAACTCCGTTCTGGGCGTTCTATTAGAAAAAAAGCCCTGGGGTTAGCGTTAGGTCACCATGAACTCGGAGAGGAAAATGGACATCACCAAGAAACTCAGAGTGCTTGAGAATGGTTAGGTCTAGTGCAGACATGTCAAAGACAAGGCCCGGGGGCCGGATGCGGCCCGCTAAGTGGTTTCATGTGGCCTGCAAAGCCAACCTGGAAACAGTAAGGGAACAGTCCCCACTGCCTTGGCCCTGGCCCAGGCCAGCCGCAAGCCAATGTACAATTTTGTGGTGGCCATCTATGCTGAAATGCATTCAGTCTTAGCTCCACAAGGCCATCTGGAATCAGCGAGGAACCAGCCCCTGCCGCGTCGGCCCCACTCTCTGGGTGCATGCTGAGGAGGAGTCACCCTTTTTGAGGAATGAAGAAATGCACCATTGCCTTAAAGTAGTCAGCAAATGGCCTTCGCCTACTTCTCATATCTGGCTTGATGGCCTCTGGGGGAGGGGTTTCGGCAGGAAGCGGGGTGCTCTCCTCACAGCGCCGAGAGGCTGAGCTGGGTAGCGCGAATCTGATTTGAAGTGCAATGCTGCCTAGCCCCCAGCCTGCTCAATTTCAGCAGGCAGCAAGGTGCAAAGTTGGCGATCTTTGCACCGCCCGGCTCAACCTCTCAGTGCTGTGAGGAGAGCACCCCACTGCCTGCCGAAACTGGGCGGCATTGCACAGGTAACATTGACTCTCACACTGCTCATGGCATCCCCTCCCCCAGAGCCCATCAAGCCAGATATGTGAAGTAGGTGACGGCCACGTGCTGGCCACTTCCAGGCGATGGTGCATTTCTTCATCCTCACAAAGGGTGACACCTCCCCAGCTGCATTTCTTGCCTGTTTTTCTCCCTCCCTCATCTCAAATATTTTCCCACCACTCTGTACTTAGGAATGAAGGAAGGAAAGAAGGAAAGAAGGAGAGGGAGGGTCTGAGGGAAGTCCTGCCTTAGTCCTGCCCTGCTGCCCTTTCACCATCCCCTTGCCCCCTCCTCCTGGCCTATCCTGGGGGTCTCCCATCCTATTGCTAAGGAAGCTTTGGATACAAAGCTGGGTCTCCTCCCATGGAGAGGAATGGACCTCTCTCTGACTTTGCCCTCGTACCCATCATGCGCAACCTGGATAAGGAGAGCAAGCACAGTAGCAGCAGCCTTGAGGAGGAGGTAAGTGCAGCCGGGCACTCCCTTGGGGAAGTGGGGCTGGGCTTGGTGCCACAGGTGCTTGAGGGCTAGGCTGGTGTTTGACCTCTGCTGCCCAAGGCTCCAGGCAGCCCACGCCACCATCCAACCCCCCCCCGCATGGCCTGAGAGGAACAGTGAGGCTCCTCCAGTGGACCATGCCTTGGCACTTGCCTTGGTCCCACGCCCTTCTGCCAGAGACCCTCAGATCTGTCCCACTCCTGCCCAGGCCCCCACAGGCACCCGTGACGTGAATGATGTAGAAGTGGCCACACCCACCCAGTAGGCTGCACCCACCCTGGCCACACCCACCCAGCCCCCCGAGGGCAACCACAATGCTGATGAGACCCTCAATGAAATTGAGTTTGACACCCCTGGCATAGTGGATAGATAGATAGCATCATAATATAGGTGGCAAGAAATATAATTTCCTCTGGCCATATAGTTAGATTACAGGGAACACAATAATCTCAGAAATAACTGATTTGTGCCTATAACATTTCTTCATATTTGAAATTTTAAGTACTTTCAGATAGGGAAGGAATTTGTTATGCAGTATAATAGAAAGATACTACTAGTGATATGAGTCTTTGTTCATGAAGATAGACTCAGGATAAAGTAACAACCTGATTGTGCTTCATCCAAGGTATAAATTTATGTAACTCAGTTTCATAATTTTCACTTTTTCTAATCTGTTCAAACATTCTCAGTCAATAGGAATCTGAATTTTCTATCTATAATAGGAAGGATGTTTGTATGTATATGTGTGTGGGGGGAGTATCATTTTTTCTGTGGTGTTAAAGTCAGCTGAAATATAGTAAAATATATATATCCAACTATTTTGCTTGGACAAATATCTGGTCCGTAAATAACAAGTTTATTAATTAGTTTATCCCAATCTATTTAGTAAACAGATCACCATGCTTTCAACTCTAAATAATTGTGATTGGTGTCCATGTTGGAGTAGTGTTGATGAATTATTATTTTTGATTTTTTTTTAAATATAATGTATTGTAAGCTGCCCAGAGTCATTTGATTTGATAATGCTATAGAGCCTCTGAAAGTAATAAATAAGCCCCTGTGCTACAAATGTTAAGCATCTTCAGAACCTTTCTACACTTATTTTCCCCATCTTGATCCTTCAAAATGCTGGTTTGGGATGGGGACCACTGTAATCCAAAACTACTAAGGGGGCAAAGTTGGGGAAAGTTGATCTAGGCTACTTTAAAATTATTAAGAACTCCGAGATAATTCATCTGGGTGATCTGTTTGCTTGTCCTTCCTATGAAAAACAATGTGCATTTATGCATCCCAGCTAAATTCATGTTTTTGCTTTTTCTCTGTTTTAGAGGCAAACCTGAAAGTCATAGCATTTGAAGAAAATCACCTTTGACACTCTGCAACTTCTCAAAAGCAGCTTGAAGCCAATCACTTATGGTTTACTTCCATCAAGGCCATTGGAGCTGTGAGTTCTGCCACCTGTTTATTGGACCCATGTCCCTCCTGGCTGGTTTTTTTTTTTTTTTTTCATTCTGACCAATTTTAATCAATTTGAACATAAATATTTTAAAATCTAAAAAGAGGGCACGGCCGGCGAGGACATGATTTCTGTAGAAAGTGGATTCTTACAAAGCCAGTATTTGCTTTACTATTGTCATTATGCCTCCTGGCTGGTTTTGGCTAGCAGGGTTCAGGCTGTTATTAATGCTTTGTTGAGGGAAGGGTCCTTTCTGGCTCCCTTAAAGGAGGCACTTGTGCACCCCCTCCTCAAGAAGCCTTCCCTGGACCCAGCAGTTTTGAATAATTACCGGCCAGTCTCCAATCTTCCCTTTTTAGGGAAGGTTGTTGAGAAGGTGGTGGCACTCCAACTCCAACGGTCCTTGGAGGAAGCTGATTATCTGGACCCTTGGCAGTCTGGGTTCAGGTCCGGTTACAGCATGGAAACTGTTTTGCTCGCGCTGACCGATGATCTCTGGTGGGCCCGGGATAGAGGTTATTCCACTATCCTGGTGCTTCTTGACCTCTCAGCGGCATTCGATACCATCAACCATGGTATTCTTCTGCGCCGGTTGGAGGGGTGTGGAGTGCGGGGCACCGTTTTACGGTGGTTACCTCCTACCTCTCTGGCCGGTCGCAGTCGGTGTTTGCAGGAGGTCAGAGATCGGCTCCGAGGCTTCTTCCGTGTGGAGTGCCTCAGGGGTCTGTTCTTTCACCTCTGCTTTTTAACATCTACATGAAGCCGTTGGGTGAGATCATCCGCCGACACGGGGTGAGTTGTCATCAATATGCTGATGATACTCAGCTTTATATCTCTACCCCGTGTCATTACAGCGAAGCAATGGAAGTGATGAACCGGTGCCTGGAGGCTGTTGAGGTCTGAATGGGTGCCAACAGGCTCAGACTCAATCCTGACAAGACGGAGTGGCTATGGGTTTTGCCTCCCAAGGACGATTCTAACTATCTGTCCATTACCCTGGGAGGAGAAGTTTTGTCCCCCTCAGAGAGGGTTCGCAACTTGGGTGTCCTCCTCGATCCACAGCTAAGCTTAGAACACCATTTTTCGGCTGTGGCGAGAGGAGCATTCGCCCAGGTTCGCCTGGTGCGCCAGTTGCGACCCTATTTGGATCGGGAGTCACTCCTAATAGTCACTTATGCCCTTGTCACCTCGAGATTCGACTACTGTAATGCTCTCTACATGGGGCAACTTTTGAAGAATGTCCGGAGACTGCAAGTAGTCCAGAATGCGGCCGCGCGAGCTGTCTTGGGTCTTCCAAGACATGCTCATATCACTCCAGCCCTTCATGAGCTGCACTGGCTTCCAATTGGTCTCCAAACACAATTCAAAGTGTTGGTTATGACCTATAAAGCCCTTTATGGCAATGGACCAGGTTACTTGTGGGATCGTCTTCAGCCTCATGAATCCCAGCGACCGGTTAGGGCGCATAGGGCTGGCCTCCTACGGGTCCCGTCCATCAGACAATGTCATCTGACGGGTCCTAGGACAAGGGCCTTCTCCGTTGCTGCCCCAGCCCTCTGGAACCAGCTTCCCACAGAGGTTCGTACTGCCTCCTCCCTCCTAGCTTTCCGGAAACTTTTGAAGACCTATTTATGCCGACAGGCTTGGGGGGTATGAACTCTGTTCTGCCCCCGGGCTGAGGAATGTGCTTCCATCGTTGATTGTGTATTTGATTGTGTTTGCATGTTGTATGTATGGATCTTTGGATTGGATGTTATCATTATTATTAATTTTTATATGTAGCTGTTTTGTTGTTGTGAGCCGCCCTGAGTCTTAGGAGAGGGGCGGCATAGAAATTTGATAAAATAAATAAATAAAATAAAATAAAATAAATCTCAAAACACCAAGGAACAGTGGAAACAAACATAATTCAGGCTATGTCCTGAGTTTGTCCCAATTTTGGAGGAACAAAAAACCCCTCATCCCTGCTTTCCCTCAAAGGGACAGGAAACAAATGACTGGACTTATCCCCACTACCACTAATTTTCTTAAAAGCATTTTGTGGGCAATGTTTTGCTGCGTGCAATTCTCTACTATGAAATAAGCTGCAAAACTACCTTGCCCCCCCCGTCAAACATATTATAAGCATATTATTACCTTATCCCATTACCTAGGAACTGGTGTGTGGGTGTGTGTGTGTGTGTGTGAGAGAGAGAGAGACAGACAGACAGACAGACAGACAGACAGACAGAGAAGAAAGACACAGAGACAGAGAATCTCTCTCTAATGAGAAAATGAACTGTTCTCTAGATCTGCAAATATGCAGCATTACAAAACCAAACAAGCTTCCTCCAGTTTCAGATAAACCAACACAGGAGGTGGGGGAAAGGAACCAAAACCCAAACAGAACAAAATCAAGGTCAACTCTTGAAGAGGCAATCTCATGCTCTGAGTCCAGACAGGGCAGCAGAAGATAGGAGAGGGGAAAATCAATTCCTTTTAAAAGTAGTGGTTCTCACCATCAGATGGGCTACTTCAGAGCCAAAATAAATCTTTTCCCCCACTTCTGTTCACTCCTATCTCATTTTCGGAGACTGCCTGGATAAGTCCCTGCAGTATCGGGTTTCCTGCCTGAGCAGGGGGTTGGAATAGAAGACCTCCGAGGTCCCTTCCAATTCTGTTTTTCTATTCTATTCTGTTCTTGTTTTTCTTGGCAAGATTTTTCAAAAGTGGTTTGCCATTGCCTCTTTTCTAGAGCTGAGAGAAACAACTTAGTCTTGGATATTTCATAACCAACATCGTCTTTCAGTAAAATTGCACATAAACTTCTCCTCTCCATTCCAAACTTTTCTGCTTAGAATATCCAAGTAAGCTGTAATAATAAATGGGATAGTTTTGAGGGTGGGCTGCAGTGTAAGCTGCTGTTCTTACATTTATTATGATTAGCTTTTTCCTTTGCTTCTGCCACCCTTCACAAGGCATTTTTGTAGTATGATTGTGCTTCCTCAGTACAATACCAAACCCTTTAGGCAGTTCCAGCTCATTTATTTGCTATTAGTCGAATGTTTGCTGTTTTGTATGTTAAGAGAGGGAATGCAAGCGTTTGGATTGCCTTGACCTGAAGTGGCTTTTAATAATATTAACACTAACCTCAAATAATTGCTTTAAAGAGCAAAGGGGTGAAAACTCTGCCTTCTTCCCGTTTTCCTCTTCCTCCCACAGTCTGGTCGTCTTTCTATCTCAAACCTCCCCCCACCTAGTGCATTTTGTTCAGAGTTGCCAGCTGCAGCCTAGCTGTCTTCACCATTATTTCAACTGTGGCAAATTGTCCTGAAATCATGGACGGTTTAATGATGTGAAAGGCACAAGTAGGATTAAGTCAGAGAACTGAGCTTCCTGGAACACAGGACCCCTGTTCTCTGAGCAAAAGAGATTGCATTCTGCCTCCTGGGGCTGCCAGCTGCTTTATATTACATAATAGTCGGTGTCCCCCAAGTCAATGAGGGTTGCCTATTTTTTTGTGGATTTTTTTTTTCAATTTATAGTGCTATTTCACCCTCCCCCTTTTTAATTTTCTGTGTAACTTGCATCACTTCTGGCCAGGAGACTCTATGCCACTGAAAATTCCAGATACAACCCAGCCCTCCAAGTGCTGAAAGATTATTTTCATTTTTGTCTAGAGACACCAACATGTCGCATACTTGGCGACATAGGTGTAAAAACCCAAGTGCTCTTGGGAGAATAAGAATCTTTTTGTTTTCAAAAAAATTAAAATATATTTTAAATTGTATAAATTGTCTTGATTGGGGTGTGTGTGGAGATACATTATTTTGGAACAGTAGCTTTAATGTACTTCTTCTTTCAGCATAATTTCTCATATGCTGTATTTTAATGCCTTTTACTGTTTTTACTATTTTATTCTTTTTAACCCGTTTGCTGTAGTGTCTTAAATTATCTGAAAGATTTGAGAGATCCTGTCATGAAACAATATATTGCTTGGGTATTCTTAAAGAAGTAACAGGAAAAATATGTTCTTCTATAGCAGTGTTAGCCAATCTTGGCTACTGTAAGATATGTGGACTTCAACTCCCAGAATTCCCCAGATGGCCATTTTGAATTAGCTACGGTTGGGAAACACTATTCAAGTGAGTTGAGTATGTTCTATCCTTATATTGCTTCCCTCACTAAACTTCCTTCCATTCTGGAAATCCTATGTTTATTTTTAGTATTGTGACTTGAAAGAGAGAGTATAAATAGGCTCAATACACTATATGGCATAATTTTAGAAGCAAGAATAAAAATTACATTTATCATTCAATTCAGGTCAACTGAAGTTTGCATTTCTCTGTACTGAATAAAATAACAAGCTTGGTGTTGACAATACATGTTTCAATTTCAAAGCAAGTATTACTGAAGTTATTCAGACTGGTCACTCAGTTTATTGGAAGAAGATATTTGGGAAAAGACCCAGAGTTTTCCTTTGATATGTCCTTCCACTCCAATTTCTCAATGCTGTCTAGTCTGATGCAGCAGCATATACAGAGGAGTTGTCAAAAAAGTTAAGATGGAAGTTACGCCCTAATGCTTGATGTATATATGTGATATTGGTTAAAAGATCATTTTAACCAATAAAAAAAACAGATTTCACTTTGCTAGTCATTGCCGACTACAGAAGGCGGTACTCAATGTGAAGGCCATTGAGCTAGTGCTGTCTAAAGACATTCCAAAGTCATGTGGCAGCATAATGTCACGGAGGGCTGTTACCTTCTCACCAAAGTGGTACCTGTTTATGTACTCACATTTGCATGCTTTTAAAATGCTAGGATGGCAGGAGCTGGGATGAGGCTGGGAGCTCACACCGCCATGTGATGCTCGGATTTCGAACCTGGGCTGCCTGCTTTCCAACCGACAAGCTCAGTATCTTAACTGCTAAGTCACCACACCACCCTTTTATAAGAACTGTGTATATGATACTGGTGCATATACAAAAAGAATTAGACTTAGTTAGGATTGATATAGGTCAGTGGTGGCGAACCTATGGCATGCGTGCCAGAGGCGACACTCAGAGCCCTCTCTGTGGGCACGCGCGCCGTTGCCCCAGCAGAGTTTGCCAGAGTAGCGAGCATGTGGCGTTTGGAAGTGACAGGGCAGGAAGTGAGCGAGCAAGCGGTGTTGGTCCCCCGGGGATGCCCCACAGATGGCGAGGGACTGGTCCCGGCCACACTTACCCAGTCTGCCATAACCACTGCAGCCCCCCTGAGGGCACCACAGTGCTGATTCAGCCCTGGCACTTTGCAATAAATAAGTGAGTTTTGGGTTGTAGTTTGGGCACTCGGTCTCTAAAAGGTTCGCCATCACTGATCTAGGTAGTCCTTGACTTACGGCCACAATTGAGCCCTAAGTGAAACATTTGTTAAGTGAGTTTTGTCCCATTTTACGATCTTTCTTGCCATAGTTTTTAAGTGAATCATTGCAATTGATAAGTTAGTAACCTGATTGTTAAGTGATTCTGG
The DNA here is from genome assembly GCA_034064705.1 of Bothrops alternatus. Lineage (NCBI taxonomy): Eukaryota > Metazoa > Chordata > Lepidosauria > Squamata > Viperidae > Bothrops > Bothrops alternatus. The sequence continues at coordinate 16,909,392 of JARGCV010000023.1, forward strand.
CTTCCCCATCAACTTTGCTTGATAGAAGGGGATCATATGACCTTGGGACAGAACAACGGTCATAAATGTGAGTCAGTTGCCAAATGCCTGAATTTTGATCATCGTGGGGATGCTGCAAAGGCCCTAACTGTGAAAAATGATCACAAGTCACTTTTTTCAGTGCCGTTGTAACTTTAAATGCTCACTAAATGAACTGTTGTAAGTCAAGGACTACCTGTAAATGCTATTTTGATTTTATACATGCACGCATGCACATAGGAACATGCACACCCAGAGACATACATAGAGATGCCCTAGCTTTTTTGTTGATGGTTGGAGACTGGTAGAGCCTCAGCCTACTCTATTTTATACCCCATCCCTTGGGAATGAGAGGAGGTGCTGTTGTTTAAAATGCTTTGAGTGAAAGATTTCATTTCCCATTATCTCAGATTAACTCTCCCATTACTTGGTCAACCATTAAGATCAGTATGTTTGATGTTGTCAGTTTGAAGGATGCTCAGATATTTGTAGTGATTGTCTTCATCCAGATCCTGGATGTTATTTACAAAGGGCATCTTAATTCCTTTAGCTTTCACTATTTTTCTTAACTGTTGATGGTGAGGGTGGCACATTTGCCCTGTCCAAGTTCCATTGCAATATTATTATTGTTATTCCATTATTTTGCATTTTTAATTGATGTTAGTCTCAAATGTTCATTCAACTGAGTTTTAAAAAGGATATGTACACTGAATTAATAGATAGATATTTGTATTTCCTACATTATTGTAAATGCTTGATGATAGGGTTGCCACACATCCTTTTATATGAAGAGTGGGCAACCTATAGTTTCAGAAACTATAACTGGACATACTTCCAGTGGCCTTGGAAGCTAAAATAAAATATCCATAAAAATCCAAATCATACTTATGTTAGCAGCATTTCCATTAATATTCTATTAATTCTCCATTAATACAAGTTGGTGGAAATGATTCTGGGAATCTTTTTTTTTTCCTTTATAAGATTTTTGGTCTTGTCAGTTGGCAATCCTTCTCCATGAAAATTTCTGAAGGATTTTCAGGTTCATGTGATTAAAATCTGTTTTCAAAGGACACAGTCCTTACAGAAAGAAGACAAATATATATAATATAGTATAATCTCATGCAGTTTTTAAAAAGACTAGAGGAAGAGTGTAATGGTAATTATATACACCTAAGAAATAAAATGTAGACTTTTCTGCAGTGATACTTGTTAACTTGCACATAAATGGATAATGGGCTTTTAAAATGACAAGATATCATCTTTATGTTTTGCTTCATGGTATCTGCAGTGATTCCATCAACATAGCCTATAGGCATCAGCTTTTATTTGCTTGGATAAATTAAAGCAATAATGGTGAGGCAGAGAAGCCGAATAGATTTTTATCTGTTATTGCTTGCTTGCAGGCTTAAACCTCAACCTGAAATTTATATTCAAGTAATATATTTGTCTAGCTCCCTCATCATATACAGATGCATTGTTAAATTGCTCGTATATGTGTATATTGCTACTTGAAGGAACAAGCCACGTTATGGAATTTTAAAAGATTTTAGCCAGGCGTATTGATTATAATAGTTGATGATTCTAACTTAACAGTTTGGTTTTTGTTTGCAATATTGTTTTAATAATTTTCATTAATTTTGTTTCCGATATTACTGGAAATCACAGTGAGATTTTAATAGAAAGCAACATAAAAAAAATAATGTGAGCTATAGGACCGAATGCTAAATTTTTAAGTCTTCCCCATTGCAACATAAGGTTTTGCTTTTATATAAAAATTAGCAATCACAACTGAATAAATAGCCACCTGAATTATCTATAAATCAATTGCTAGGTAGCCAGAACAAAGCATCACCATCTGGGAGCCAGTGTGTGCAGAAGAAAGCAAGCAGATTAATCATCCTGCTCATCTGACATTTTCGAAAAGTGGGCATAGTTTTATCAGGGATATAACTAAACCCTACCAAATGCCCTAATCACTCCAATTCCAGGGAGTTACATTTAGATCCAAACAGATCTGGGTCTTGTTTGAATTAATTTGCCTTGATATATATGACTTCATCCAAATTTTATTGCAGATCCTACACTTTTGCTGACAGAACTGGAGCCTCAGATCATAAAAGTTGCATGTCAGTGAAGTTGGGAACATATCTAGTTGTTTGCCCTGTTCAGTAAAATAAGGGTAAAGGTTTCCCCTTTCCAGTCATGTCCAACTCTAGAGGGCAATGCTCATCCCCATTTTTTAACCAAGGGAGCCAGGATTGTCCAAAGATATTTCCGTGATCATGTGACCAACATGACTATATGTTGATGCACATGGAACACTGTTACCTTCTCACCGAAGTGGTACCTATAATGGCCGTTCTTCTAAGACTTTATCTAGCTACCCATTTATCTATACATTGTGAATGTAGAGATGATCTCTGAGTTAGCAGTTATCTACATGATTTGCATGCTTTCAAACTGCTAGGTGGTCAAGAGCTGGGGCAAATAACAGGAGCTCGCCCCATCATGTAGCATTTGGGTCTTGAACCTGGACTGTCAACTTTCCAGCTGATAAGCTCAGCGTCTTTAACCACTGAGCCGTTGCATTCAGTAAAATGGGACAATGAATATTCTTGCACTGGAAACTGAATATATATTATAAGCACATTTCAGCTTAATTAGATGATTAAAAATTCTGCTGTCTCTCTAACATCACAAGCATATTCATACTCTTAAAATTGTTACCAGCCTTTATGTATATATTACTAAAACTCACATGTGAGTTTGTCTGTAACCTTCAGTTGGATGAAATTGAAAGATATACAGCAACCATTGTTGAAGTAAGGCAACAAATGGCTGACTTACAGGATGTTGGGATTCATGATTCTCATGGGAATGAAATTTGGGGAAGTTGTAGTTGTTTCAGAAACACTGCAGCATCAGAATAACAGAATAAGAGAGGTGGAAGGGACCTGGGAGTTCTTCTAGTATCTAGTCCAGGGGTTCTCAACCTTGGCAACTTTAAGACTTGTGGACTTCAACTCCCAGAATTCCTCAGCCAGCTTTGCTGGCTGAGGAATTCTGGGAGTTGAAGTCCACAAGTCTTAAAGTTGCCAAGGTTGAGAACCCCTGAATTCTAGTCCAACCCCTTGCTCAGGCAAGAGACCCTATGCCATTCCAAACCAATGGCTGTTCGGTACCTTCTTTAAAGCCTCCATTGTTGGAGCACCCACAACTTCTGAAGGCAAGCTGTTCCACTGGTTAATTGTTCTCACTGTTAGAAAATTTCTCCTTAGTTCCAGGTTGCTTCTCTCCTTGATGAGTTTCCATCCATTGTTTCTTTTCTTGCCTTCTGGTGCTTTGGAAAATGAGTTGACCCCCCTCTTCTTTGTGGCAGCCTCTCAAATACTGGAATACTGCTATCATGTCACCCCTAGTCCTTTTTTTCACTAGACTAGACATACCCAACTCCTGCAACCATTCTTCACGTGTTTTAGCCTCCAGCCCTCTAATCATCTTTGTTGCTCTTTTCTGCCCTCTTTCCAGAGTCTCTACATCTTTTTTTTATAATATAGTGACCAAAACCAGATGCAGTATTCTAAGTGTGGTCTTACTAAGGTTTTATAAAGCAGTACTAATACTTCACATAATTTTGATTCTGCCCCTCCCAGAATCCTGTAGGTTACATAATGCAAGGGAGCATGGGAGGACCATATCCCTGCCCTCTTTTTTATCCAATTGGCTGATGGCAAGGCCTGAAAGGTGAGCAGTGATTGGCTACCTTGGAACTGAGGATGAAATCTGAAATATCTTAATGGTGAGGGAAGGATGAAGGAGCATCTCAGATATCTGCTGGTGAGGTAGAGCTGATTCAGAGATGCCAGCAGGGTAAGCATTCTTCCTCCTTAGACGGAGAGTGTCTTTGAAGGCAGGCCAGGATAGGGAGTAGGGATGGTATAGTGGTTAAGGCATCAGACTAGAATCCAGCTGGGTAACATTGGCCCAGTCATTCTCTGCCAGCCTTAAGAAGGAGGCAAAGGCAAACCATTTCTGAAAGACCTTTCCAAGAAAACTGCAGGGATTAGTCCAGGAAGTTATCAGAAGCCAGTATTGACTCAAAGTCAATAAAATAAAATAAAATAAAGTAAAAACAATAAAGAGTTTGAACATGACTTTTTCCAATAAAGCAGACACAGAAAATAGACTTCCTACATAACATTGTGTGAAACCAGATAGCACTGTTAATTAATCAGTTTCTAGATCCCTAAATTCCACTTGCACAATAGCATGACAAGTTTTCTTTTTTAAATATGCCTCCAGAGGAGATTCTATCCTGCCGGTTAAATACTCCCTGCTAGAACACATGAACCAGTAAGCAAAGCCCTGTAGCGTGCCCTTTTCATAAACTTAACATTCTTGTTATATCATACCCCACTGCACAAAGTTGAAGTCTATGTCTGCCCACACTTTTCTAAACAATTTAGATTTCTCCAAAGAATTCTTTTGTGAGTAGACAAACATTATGCAAGATTTAGTCTGGAATTCCAAAACAAAATTCATAATCAACAAAGTTAAAAACTGGAACTAAGACGAATGTAAGCATAGCGAATAATAAATCAGTGGGTACCAATATGTGTCACCACTTCCCTCTCAATTGTGTTTCATTTAAAACAACATTTGGTTAGGGAAAGAGCATATTGCTCATCCCTTATGTATATGCATGCAAGCACACACACAATAACATTCACTAAAAACAGAAACATGTATTAATATATATTGAAAACCTAATTAGAGGAGATCTAAATTTTCCTTTAAAGTTTTCATAAAACATTAATATTGTTGAGTTTGTAGAAAAATGGGGCATTCAACATGGTTCCTCCCTTGCTGAAATCAATAAAAATCTCTTTTATGGATACTTTCTCAACATATCCTTCACAGGCAAGGCATTTCGTGAAGAAAAAAACAACACCACAGTTTCATGCTTTCCTTTGACTGCCCGTGTTTTGTTGCTACAGCTACCAGAAAGATAAGCATTCCCAGAAGTTCAAATTTCCATTTTCAAAACAAATTCAGAAAAATCCCAATTTTTTTTTTTAAAAAAAGGGATTGAAGCGAAAGTACAAACCAGTACCGAAGCTGGCTAGCAAATGATATTAATTATCATGTTGAAAACACAGGTCAAGAAACTTTGAGTCAAGCGGGAGAGGCAAATGCTTGACTTATTCCATATGGACCTTCCATTGTTCTGCTCCAGTGTATTGTGACCTGCTGGGTGCTTGTTAGCTATGTTTTCTTCCTGCTTTTGTTCCTCTGTGTAGTTGGTGGGAAAGCAATCCTCCAAAACCTGTTATGTTCACATAAACAGAACCTGTATGACAGGCAAAGCTTAAGAGCAGGTAGATAGAGATACAGATGTAGATTCAAGTGGGCAAAAATAAGGCTGATGGATTATTAGATGTTAGAGAAACCTTCCAGAAGTGTTAGATTACCCTTCCCATCATCCCCTCCCAGCATGGTTTAACCTGACTTTAAGAGATGGAAGTTATGGTTCAGTACATTCTAATTGTAGAAGGCTGAGTTAGAACCATAGTAATAATAATAAAGTTGGAAGGGACCTTGGAGATCATCTAGTCCAACCCCCTGCTCAGGCAGGAAACCCTATACCATTTCAGACAAATGTCTGAAAAATGTCTGAATGTTGTGATGAAAGTAGTACTGTAAGGATTTATTTATTTAACAAATTCATATAGTCATCCATTATCAGAGAAGCTGGTAGATTTTGTCAGTTTGCTTTTTTTAAAAAAAAAATATTATGCTATAGCAAAATGGAAATACTTGACTTTACTGATAAATTATATGCCTAATAACAACATGGAATTTAGAGAAAAGATTATAACTCCATGACAGACTATGTGACTTGCACAAATGGCCCCATACTTGGCTTCTGTATTTGAAAAGAAGCAGACAGCATCCATGAAGAGTGATGGGCAGAGAAGACAACATACTGGGCTATATTTAAAACCTTCCTGCTTTTTAAATGTATGCTGGTTTGTTGTTGATTATGATGACATTACCATCATTTCTACTACTACTGCTACTGTTCCACATAGCAACTTTTTTTTTTAATTTCTTTTATTAAAACAATCAGCATTGGACATAAAAACATATTATGCAGCAATCAACATGATACCTGGTATACAATACTAAGTATTCGTCTTTGAAAAAGTCTGAATTAGTAAGCCTTTTTCCCCCCCCCCACCCCTCGCGTCTAGTCTCAACTATACTCCTGTTACATTTTATTTGATTGGCGTTTCTTCTATCTGTTTCGAAATTAATGTGGTCAACATGAAACATAAGATCTTATTGCTAAACAACCCTCCTAGAACATAGCATACAACATTAGGTATTAATCTTTGTAAACATCTGTTTTAGTAAACGTTCTACCCTCCTCCCTTGCATCTTCAAGTATAATCCGAATACATTTTGTTGGATTGGTGTTTCTCTTATATATGGTCTATCTACTGTTTCTAGTCTATCGCCTATTGTATGTTTGCGCTTCTGACTCGATTTCATCCCATTACTAGTGCAATCTTTTATAGTCCCTAACCAGAGGTCCTGAGGTGAGAGTTTCATATCCTGAGGTAGAAATTCAGTCTACTTTAGCCATATTAAAGCAAACATCATTAGTCATAAGGTTATGTTAAGAGGTATTAGTTATAGAACATATACATTCAACATTGGGTGTTAGTTTTTGTAAACCTTTGATTTGTTAACCCTTCTTCCCTCCTCCCGTCGAGCCCTAGCTGAACGCCAGCTGCATTCTGTTTGATTGGTGTCTCTCTTGGATATAGTCTATCCAATGTTTCCAGTCCATCACAAATTGTTCATTGGAGCGATTTTTCAAATATGCCGATATTTTTGCCATTTCCGCCAGATTTGTTACTTTCACAGTCCATTCTTCAATAGGCGGTATTTCTGGATTCTTCCAGTACTGTCCCACCAATAATCTTGCTGCTGTAATTAAGTTCAAAAATAAATTTGACTCTGAGGTAGTGATATCCTCTGTGATCCCTAACAAAAAAGCCTGAGGTAGAAATTCTATACGCTTTTTGAAAATAGTTTGGAGTGTCCACCATATCTTCCTCCAGAATGCTTTGATTTTTCTGCATGCCCACCATATGTGAAAGTAAGTAGCCTCCCCATCTCCGCACCTCCAGCATTTGGGCTGGGTGCCCGGGTAGATGAGTGATATTTTTTTCGGGTCAAGATGCCATCTATAGAACATCTTGTAGAAGTTTTCCCTTAAGTGTTGCGATTTCGTGAATTCTACATTCCTCACCCAGATTTTCTCCCACGTGTCTATGGCTATAGAGTGTCTGAAGTCTTGCGCCCATTTTATCATACAGTTCTTGACTAGCTCGGTTTCAGAGTCCATTTCTATCAGAATGCTGTACACTCGTTTGATGTGCATAATCCCCTGCTCTCTGATCTGTTTAATTAGGTTCTCGTCATTCTGGGAGAAGCCCTTCTTCTTGTCTTTACGCCACCTTGACTGTAGTTGTATATATGATAGCCAATTACTTCCTATTCCTCTGTTTGCCAGCGTTGCTTGAGATTTCAAGAGGAACCCATTTTCTTCTCCCAGTACAAGTTCACTGTAGGGCACCACTTCTTGCCCCTGGGATGTTTTCATATCTCCTGTTGCGTGTCCAGGGATCGTCCAAATGGGAATCTTGTCGTGTAGGAGGTGCTTATATTTCTTCCAGACCCATAGCAATGGGATTCGTAGTGGGTTCTCCTTGAAGTTCCTATCTGCCTTTTTGTCGTATATTAGGTATGCGTGCCAGCCGAATCGTAGACCATGCCCCTCCACATTCAGAACTCTATCATTTGTCATGTTGATCCAGTCACTAACCGCCACCAACGTTGCAGCATAGTAATATAGCTTTAGATTAGGCATTTTGAGTCCCCCCCTCTCCCTTGCGTCTTGGATGATTTTTAGTTTCACCCTCGGTCTCTTGTCGTCCCAAATAAATCTGTTGATGCCTTTCTGCCAATTGTCTAAGTCCGCATCCTTCTTGAGTATGGGTAGCATTTGAAAGAGAAATAAAAATCTGGGTAATACATTCATCTTTACTGTCGCTATCCTGCCGAGCAGGGACAGACGTAACGATTTCCACCTTTCCAGGTCTGCTTGTATCTTATTCCACAGGACCTCGTAGTTATTCTTGTATAATTTCGCATTTGTTGATTCTATCTCCACTCCTAAGTATTTGACTTTCTTGACTATTTCACAACCCGTTATTCTTTCCAGGTTCCGTCTTGCTTTGTTGTCTAGGTTTTTGGCTAGCATCTTTGTTTTTGATATATTTACTTTGAAGCCTGACACCCTACCATAGTCCTCCATTATCTCCATCAATTTCCTTGCTGACTGTGCTGGTTGCGACATTGTCACCAGCAGATCATCCGCAAAGGCACATAGTTTGTATTCTTGTTGTTTAATCTGTATGCCCTGTACATCCTCTGCCGCTCTTATTCTGTTCAGTAAAATTTCCAGTGTTAGGACAAATAACAGGGGGGACAGCGGGCAGCCCTGTCTCGTGCCTCTCTCTATATTAAATGAGTCTGTTAAGTCTCCATTGACAATGATCTGGCCTGTTTGTTTCTGGTAAATTGCCGTTATGGAGTTGAAGAACTGTGCTCCCATTTTCATCTTCAGGACCAAGTTCGTCAGGAACGGCCAATTCAGTCTGTCGAAGGCTTTTTCTGCATCCACAAACATTAGAGCGGCGGGTATCTGGTTGTGCCTTTGCAGGTACTCTATTATGTTCAACAGCTGTCTCACGTTGGTTTTCATCTGGCGTCCTTGTATAAATCCCCTTTGGTCCGGGTGTATTGTTTTTTGTAGTACAGTCATTAGTCTATTGGCCAAAATTTTTGTGAAGATTTTATAGTCTGTGTTTAGTAGTGAGATGGGCCTGTAGTTTGCGGGCTGTGTGTCGTCTTTCCCCTCCTTTGGGATTAATGATATGTAGGCTGTTTTCCAGGATGGTGGGACCTGGCCTCCTTCTTGGATGCTGGCGAATAGCTTTCTGAGGGGTTCTAGCATCTCTTCCTGTAGGTGCTTGTAGTAGGTCGCTGTCATCCCATCCGTCCCAGGCGATTTTCCTGCTTTCAGTTGTGTGATCACTGAGTGTATTTCCTCCTTTGTGATTGAGGCATTCAGGGCTTCTCTTTGTGTGTCGGTAATCGCCTGTATCTTTTCATTTTGTAGGAATTCCTCTATCTCTTTGTCTTGTATCTTATCCTCGGCATATAGTTTCGAGTAGAACTCTGTGAAGGCTGTCTTGATGGTTTTTTGTCGGAATTCTAGCTTGCCTTTGTATTCTATCTTTTCAATTATGCGGGATTTCTGTTTCTTTCTTATAGTGTAGGCTAGCCAGCGGCCCGGTTTGTTGGCCTTGCAGAATGTCTTATGTTTTGCATATTGTATATTCCTTGCAACTTGGTCCGCCATCAACATGTCAAATTGCTTTCTTAAGATCTTGAGTCCTTCTTTGGCGACTTTGTCTTCTGGTCTTTTTATCAGTAGCCGCTCCATTTTGCTTATCTCATTTTCTAACTCTTTTCTTTTTTGTTCTTGTTGGCGCCGGTGCCAGCTATTCATGGATATGAGGATCCCTCGCATGTACACCTTGCTGCCGTCCCAGATCTGTTCTATCGGTGTTTCGTTGTTCATATGTGTGCTGAAGTATTCCTTCATAGCTTTTTTGCATTCCGCCACCTTGTCTCCATGTCTAAACAGGTTTTCATTGATTCTCCAGGACCTCCTCTGTGTCTGGCCGTGTCTTAGCTCCATCCTCACAGGGTTGTGGTCCGTCAGAGCTTTGGGTAGGATTTCCACTGCGTTTAGACGAGTTAGCAAGTCGCTAGAAGTTAATATAAAGTCAATTCTGGAGAAGGATTGATGTCTGCCAGAGAAGAAGGTGAATTCTTGTTCTCTGCCATGTCTTTTCCTCCATACATCTGTCAGTTCGAGTTCCTCCTTCATGTCAAAGAAGGATTTAGGCAACTTGGAGTGTTTTTGTGGGTTCGGTGCAGTTCTTTTTTTGTCTAGAGCGGTCTCTATGACCCCGTTCCAGTCGCCCATGATGATGTAAGATCTGTAGTTAAGTTGTGTTATTTTCTTGTGTAGCTTTTTGTAGAATTTGCCTTGCTGCTGATTTGGTGCATATACGCCCATTACTAGAATCTTCTTGTCTTCCTGTGTTATTTCAATTGCCAGGTATCTACCTTGGGGGTCGGATTCTATTAGCTTCGCCATTATATGTTTCTTTACGTATATAACAATCCCGTTCTTTTTTCTTGGCGCCGCTGCCACAAATTGCGCACCTAGTTTGTAGCTGGTCAGATATTTCTGGTCTGCTGCCCTGATGTGTGTTTCTTGTAAGCAAATTATGTCGTTTCCTCCATGAAATAGATAATGAAATATTTTCCTCCTTTTCTGTGGAGAGTTTAGTCCGTTAACGTTCCACGTCAAGTATTTAGTCATCATTATTGGTTTCAGGATACTCTTCCGAGACCGCTTTCATTCTATCTCCTGTGATAGTCTTTGGTCTCGCTCCCATGGTATCCGAGTTTGTGTTCGAGTTGCATATAGGGATCGCGTCGTGTTGATCTGTGCGTTTGGTGGTGGATCTTGTTATCCTGCCCTCTGCAATCTGACTTGTTCCCTTGTTGTTGTTGTTGCTTCCTGTTCTCTGTGTCGTCATGTCTCTAGTTGGTCCTTTCCTTTCTCGTGTTCTTGCAGCAGTCTGTCGGTCTGGTGGATTTTCTGCGTTTTCTCTCGTGGCGTATTGGGATCCCTCCGGCATCAGCTCCTTTTCCAGGAATTCTCTGGCTTGTTGAACCGAGTTCAGTTGATGTCTTTTATTTTTATAGTAGAATGTCATCCCCGTGGGGGTTTCCCATCTGAATCGCAAGGCACGTGATCTCAGTTCGTCGACCAGGAACTTATATTCCTTTCTGTCTCGCAGCATCGTCTGGGGGATCTCTTTCAGTACTTTCACTTCTTGCCCCTTTATGTATAAGCTCTTGTGGTAAGACGTGGCTGAGATGCGATTCCGGAATCCCTGCGTCACAAAGCGGATGACCACGTCCCTTGGTTGGTGTCTGTTTGTTGTCGTCCGTGCGCCCACTCTGTTGATTCCGTCAATTTGCCATTCGATAGCTGAGGCTGGTAGTCCCAGAAATGCTGCCAGGGCCTCTATAAAGGTTCCGGCCAGGCTTCCTTGGGTTTCGTCTGATGTCTCTTTCAGGCCCCTGAACCTGATTGTGGTCGCCAGCTGCCAGTACTGTATCGTGGTGGCTTGGTCTTGGTTCACCCCTCTCATCTCTGCTATCTCTGTTCTCTGGCCTTCTACTTGATTCTCCACTTTTTCCATCCGCTCGTCTACCTTTTCCCTGATTTCCTGAAAGTTTCTCTCCATTTCCTCCCCTACTTCCTTGTAGTGTGTTTGCATTGCCTCTTTCATTTGCTCCAAATCTGCAGCTATTGCTTTGCGTTGCTCCTCCCATTTTCTCTCTAGCTCTCTACCTTGTTCTCGCAGCGTTTGTTTTGTATCTTTGTCCCTTTTTTCCATCTGTGTGCCCATTTCCACCAACCTTTTATCCATTCCATCCTTTCAACCAGCTTCTCTATTACCTCGTGTAATTTTTGTATCATGTGTGCTGTTGGGTCGGTCTGTGTGGGTGTATGGTTCTGGGTGCCTGCATTTGAATGGGAGGGTGTGGGGATGGGTAGAGTAGTTCCTGGTGGTTTAGAACGCTGGGCTGGGGTGGATACAACTCCCTTCGTTTGTGTCAGTGTGGTCTGCTTGGAGGCCATTTTGAGGTTATCTTCCTGTTGTCTTGGCACTGTTTTGGGTCCCAATTTGGATCAAATTGGGCGCTAGGTTGTGATCTGTTGTTGGTCCGGTGGTCTAGCCTTTCGAGGGGGGAGGGGCTTCAGGGCTTAGGCAGTGTGGGGGTAGGGTCCTGTATTCTGGCAATTTTATGTTCAGGGAGCCAGGGAACCAGTTCAGTGTTTTTGCCTTGGTTTCCTCTTCACTCCCCTCTGCCAGTCTATTTCTTCTCCTTGTTCCTTTCTGGTTCCTTCTTTCCCCCCTCTTTCTCTGCCTTCTTGCCCAAGTCGCTTCCTCCCTTCTTCTTTCAGCCTGTGTTTACTGCTCCCCTCTACTTTGCCCTTATTGCTCACCGGGTTGCTTTCCAGCTTTCTTCTTCCCTGCCGTCCGTTGTGGGGGGGGGGGAGGAAACAGTGTCTCTGCAGGGTTTTTCCCCTCCCTTCTCTCCCCCTTTGCTTCGTAGCCTCCTCTCACCTGGTCTGTCTTCTCTTGCTCCGCCCGCTTGGCTTCTTGCCGCCTCTGTTACCTTTCTTGGGGGCCTAGGGGGGTCTTCTGAGGGTCCCGTGAAGGCCTCCTCCTCCCGCTGCTATTTTCACCCTCTGGTCAGCGTCCCGCAGCGCTCGGTTCCACCCCCGCCGGTCTCACCGTTTTGCGTTGTCTTCTCCCGACGCTGCTGCCTGCCGTCCTTTCTTAGTATCAGCTGGCTCTCCTCCGCTGCGGCTGGGCGGCTTTGCAGCTTCTTCAGGCCTCCAGCTGGGTAAGTCCCGGGCTCTTCTTCCCTCGTCCCGCTTCTTCCTGGTCGCCTCTCGCTCCCGTCTCCTTCTTCGCTGCTTCCTCGGTCTTCTCTCCTCACTTCTATTGTTTCCGCCCTCGTGTCGTCTTCTTCTGGCCGGCCGCAGCCGGCCTCTCCGTTTTCTTCTTCTGCTCGCGTCCCCTCTGGCGATCCTGCTTCCAATCGGGTGTTTTTCGGGTCGCCGGAGGTTCCGCTATCTGCCGGGAGTCTCCCTTTTTGAATTTGGCGCTTCGGGCTGTCAAAAAGCCACCGAAAATCCGATCGCCGTAACGGAGCTTCGCAACTTTTTAACATTATCTTATTACAGGTAATCCTTCACTTACAACCATAATTGAATGTTGTAAACTGTTGTAAATACATGCCAAACACCTAAATTTTGATCACGTGATCATGGGGACACTGTGACAGTTGTTAAGGGCGAGAACTAGTCATAAGCCATTTTTTTCAGCACCATGGTGACTTTGGGTGGTCGCTGTACAAATGATTGTAAGTTGAGGACTGTAAAAGAAAGATTTTATTTTCACTAAACTAGAGATGACGAGTTATTTTTTTTCCCAAAATTGCAGGTGAAGAATCAAATTTAGAATACCTACTGTAAGTACCAGATGAGTTCATGCTGTCAAAGTTTTCACCAGAGGCTTAAAAACGTCTGCACCAGCTGCCTGACCCTGAGTGCAGCCCTCTGGGAACCCTTTTATGGCTCCTAAATCTTCTCTCTCCCAAATTACTAGGGTCAACATTGTGAGTTTTGAGAGCTGGAAGATTCAGCAACACGGGTGCCTCAAGGGCTTGCAGGTATTCAAAGCATCAATTTTGTCTTTTTAAAACTCGGGCAACTCCCTCTCAATTTGAACAATGGCTTTATCCACTCTGGAGTGCAATCCTCAAGCTAACAGAAGTAGCATTGGGCAAGTAATATGGAATTTCCATGCCTTATTCACACAAATGGGGTCTTCCAGTATTTTCCTAGAGCTGTTGTCTAGCAAGAAAAAGGTAGCACAATCCCCAGAAATGTAGACATGTCTTTTTCCAGGATAGGTGGATTTGACTCATATATGGAATAACAAGCTCATTATCACTTGACATTCCTTCATTATTGACTCTTAGGCTGTTTTTAATCATTCTATTATTCTAAAATGTTTTTGACTGTATTTTTAAAAATCCCAATAACAAATTTAAAAACTTCATGGTGCTCTATTTTTTTTAAATATACTCCATATTTCCAGTCCCTGTGAATCACAATGTGTTTTAATTTTATGTTCAAGGAAAACCTCCAGTCTAAAACATTCCTGACTGAATTCCACACCAAGAACAAGAACTAAGTTTATGGACCAGAATTCAGTGAGAAAAAAGGTTTTTGGTTTGTTTTTTTCTAAAAAAAGATGCTCTGTGGTTTGTAGAAATCATTTATCATTTTGCTTGTCATTTCTGAGTAAAGGAGAATTAGGTTGTAAGACTGAAGGTATATTAGAAATATGCACACTGTCTTATAATGGTGGGGATAAGGTCCTCAACGGAGCAGCTGTTCAGGAACCATTACTTAGGAGCACAGCAGTTGCCTGCTCAAATAGTCTTCTTGAGAGAGAGTTTGGGAAGCATATCTGACAATTACTATGACTGGTCATTCCTGAGGCTACTGGCCCAATGCAAGTTTTCTCTAACCTGATAGCCACAACACTAAATTCACATAAGTATGGGCACTAGTGGATTTGCCCATGCAACAAGAGCATGTTTCCAGGTGCAATTCAAGGTATTGAATTCATCACTTATAAAGCCCTTCATGATTCATGATCTGAGAATTTACAGGACTGCTTACTTCTAATGTTTTCTGTCTGGCCAATAAGATCTGGAAGAGATGGCTCTCTTTAGATCTGATCCTTAAGAAGTATCATCTATTGCAGGAGTAGTCAACCTTGGCTCTTTTATGACTCGTGGACTTCAACTCCCAGAATTCCTGAGCCAGCCATGCCGGCTCAGGAATTCTGGGAGTTGAAGTCCATGAGTCATAAAAGAGCCAAGGTTGACTACCCCTGATCTATTGAGATCTCACATTTGGGCCACCCTTGCCCTTGTTCCCTGGAGCAGCATTTCTTTTGACATCAGGTAGGCTTCATCTCTTCTGGTCTTTTGCAAAGCTGCTACAGCTTGGCTCTTTCAAGGACGTTTCGGGATGTGGAATGGGGACATGTTTTGTTCTGTCCTGCGGATGTACGTTACATGGGCATGTTAGTGGTCTGTTTTGGGGGGGTTTTTCCTTCTTGTTGTTATTATTATGGAACTTTTTATATCTTTTTAATCTTGCAACTGGTGGAGTGTAAGATACTCAGAGTCAGGTATGACTGAAGTGTCATGTAGCCTAGTAAATGAATGTGCTAGGGTCCCATGAACTTTTCTGAGCTGGCAATGGACACAGGACTTCAGACTTCAGCCTCTGCAATTGGGGCCCTCGTTACCCTGCACATCTGAAATGCATGGCAGGAAAAAGAAAGCTGGCAATTCTCATGAGCAACAAGACATGATTCATGGACTGAATTCTCTTAAAGGAATTTTACTCATGGCTCATGGAGTAACACAGATTTGACTTCTTTTTCCTAGAAAATAAGAAGAATTTTCCCGAGTTTTCCTTAATGTTTAACATCTCTGGATAAACGCTGTAAATGAGTCTGCCTACCAGACGTTTGCAAGGGGGCAACAGGAAGAAGGTGATAAAATATTTGGCACGGCTGAAGGTAAATGAAGAGCGCAGTCTCTGATGATCAAAGACCTGTCAGAAAATAAATACCAGTATTATGTGTTTCAGCTGCCGCCATCATAAACCAAGTCTACAGTCAATAATGGTCGGCTGAATGCTTTCCCAGAAAGCAATGCTTTAATTGCTGCTCACTTGGTCGTTTCAATGCAAATGCCATTCCTTTTGTCCTCCCTTGTAGGGGTCCCTCTTCTCCTCCTGCTGTACCATTCTTTCTTCTCAGGGCAATAATAAGAAGAAAAGAGAATGTTTAATACAGGGTGAATTGCAAATGAGCTTTTAGGCAGAATGCAGAGACACTTCCATGAATGAGATCACAAAGATTGGGGCAGCTGTACCACACACCCCATAACATCTGAGCCTTGAGCATTGGAAACCAATGGGGGAGGGTCATCTGGCAACTTGAGGTACAATATTATCTATATGCTGATCTACCCATCAATATATCACTACCCTGGGCTGTGGGGGAGATGCTGTTGATGGTCAATCCCTGAACATGGAGGCTGTGAATAGAAACTGAACTTAGAGTTGCTGTTTAGGTTCTGGTTTAATGCCAGTGTTATTCCTGGATGGACCAGCTCTACCCATCCAAGAGAAGGTTTGTGATTTGGAGGTCCTTCTGGTCTCACAGCTCCTGTTTGAACAGCAGGTGGAGGCTGTGGCCAGCGGCCTTTGCATCCTTATTGTTGCAGGAGGACATAAGGAACAGTAATTCAAGCTCTCATTATCACCCAGATAAGTTGCATGGGACTGCCTTTAAAGACTAGCCAGAAATTACAGTTAGTCAAGAATGTAGCAGCTCATAGATTAGCTGGATTCCAATGATGGAAACATATTATAAACATATGATGAGACTAGGACTGGTTATTAGCTTAGTTCTGATTTTAAAAGATGATGCTACTCTATACATTCCTTCATAACTTTGCAGTTGGGTACCAATGGGACCACTTTCTCATATAGCATATAGATAATATTGTACCTCAAGTTGCCAGATGACCCTCCCCCATTGGTTTCCAATGCTCAAGGCTCAGATGTTATGGGGTGTGTGGTACAGCTGCCCCAATCTTTGTGATCTCATTCATGGAAGTGTCTCTGCATTTTAACCTAAACAAGTGCAAAGTTATGCACATCGGGGCAAAGAACCCCAATTATACTTACCAACTGATGGGGACCAAACTTTCTGAGACAACCCAAGAAAGGGATCTTGGGGTTTTGGTGGACAGCTCGATGAAGATGTCAACCCAATGCGCAGCAGCAGTAAAAAAAGCAAATTCCATGCTTGGCATGATTAGGAAGGGAATCGAAAATAAGTCAGCAAGTGTTGTATTGCCTCTGTACAAATCGATGGTGAGACCACACTTGGAGTACTGTGTACAGTTCTGGTCACCGCACCTCAAGAAGGATATAATGGAACTGGAAAAGGTGCAAAAAAGGGCAACAAGAATGATCAAGGAAATTGAGTGCCTCCCTTATGAAACCAGATTGCAACGCCTTGGTCTCTTCAGACTTGAAAGACGGCGTTTAAGGGGTGACTTGATCGAAGTGTATAAAATCATGCATGGGATAGAAAAGGTGGATAGAGAAAAATTCTTTTCTCTATCACACAATACTAGGACAAGGGGGCACTCCCTAAAGCTCATAGCTAAGAAAGTGAGGACAAATAAAGGGAAATATTTCTTCACCCAGAGGATCGTTGGTTTATGGAATTCACTTCCAGAAGAGGTCGTGACAGCTGTCAGCCTTGATAGCTTCAAGGCAGAGTTAGACAGATTCATGGATGCCAAGTGTATCAGTGGTTATTAAAACGGATGTCCATGTGCCGCTTCTATGTTGGTTGAGGCAGGCAGGATTCCCTTGAGTACCATTTGTTGGGGGTCAAGGGAAAGGGAGGGTTTTGCCTTCTCTTTCTGCTCAAGATCCCCATGTACAATTGGTGGGCCACTGTGTGACACAGAATGCTGGACTCGATGGGCTTTGGCCTGATTCAGCATGGCTCTTCTTATGTTCTTATGTTCTTATGTTCTCTTCCTATTGGTTTTGGCCTAGACTGTTAGATCATGTAAGGATATGTTTCTGGGATGTTAAGGGAGCTGAAGCTAGGAAATATTGAAGAGTAGAAAGGGTTCCCCACTAAGATCACTGGCCCCTCAGTGATAGCTTTTAGGAAGTTATTAAAAATAAGCTTTTTCAATCACATTACCTGTGCCACTTGTCCTTTTTCCCTTCTGCTTTAATTTTGTTTTGGCAATTTGAATTATTTATTGTTTTAATTCTGTTGCTTCTGTTGTGACACTGTAACCACTGAGAGCTCTGAGATTGCAGCAGCATAAAAACTGAGTGAGTAAACAAGAAATTACCTCCTACAGAATCTGCTCACTGATCCTTGTAGCTAGTATTCTCTGCAGGGATTGATAGCCATTTTATCTCACTTAGGTAAAAATACTGCAAATCCTACAGTGAGCAAACAGGGATTAGAACTAGACGATCTCCAAAACTCTTCCAACTTTGAAATTAGTACATCTCTTGTTTCCAGTCTGATTTCATGAGAGATGGAACCTTTGATTTTATCTTTTAGAAGTAAAGCATGTGCTTTCCTACAGGGCTTCTTCCTCCCCCCCCCACCCGCAAGTTATGAATTTTATATAGCACTACTAAATCCAAAATTGAAGCCAGGAACAGTAAAGTATTGAAGAGTATAAGCTTTGATAAACTGAACATCCCTAGCCCAAATCAAGGCCTAATCTCAATCTCATTAACTAGCCTTACATAAGCTAATATAGGTAGACCTCAGTTTATAACCATTCATTTAGTGACTGTTTGAAGTTACAACAGCACTGGAAAAAGTAAATTATGACCATTTTTCACACTTATGACCATTGCAGCTTTTCCGTAGTCACATGATCAAAATTTGGATGCTTGGCATGTATTTATGATGCTTGCAGTGTCCTGTGGTCATGTGATCATTTGTGATCTTCTGACAAGCAAAGCCAATGGGGAAGCCAGAGCCAGAAACAACCATGTTTCTAACTTAACAACTGTAGTGATTCATGTAACAATTGTAGCAAGATAGGTTGCACAATTAGGCAAAATTCACTTAACCACTGTCTTGCATAGCAATGGAAATTTTGGACTCAGTTGTCGTAAGTCGAGGACTTCCTGTATCTTATCTTTCAATCTTAGATTTGCCTCTTTCTACCCTCCAGAAATGTTGTAATAAATTGATAATTTTGGTCTGTTCTTTGAGCAGAGCCTTGAGGCAATGTACATTCTGAGCATTTAGAAGAAAAAATAAGTGCTAACTATGCATTTAACACTGCATACTTGGAGCCTGGAATCCCCTTTTTCCATTGAAGCTTGTCCCATTACATTCAAGGCCAGACACAAAGCTAATCTCTTGCTAAACTGTGGTATGTGGGCAAAGTCCATATTAAGTGACTTCCAAATAATTAAGCAAATGCAATTAACTCTGGCACTAATGGGAATGAGAAGCTCATAAGAAGTAATTATCTTTTGTAGTTACCAAGCTCATATGAACAAAGTATATTACACTTTCCTGTTAATCAAATGAGACATAAACCATAAAAATCACTCTTGGTACAGTGATGCTGGATTCAAGAGTTTTTATGAAGGGCAGATTCCAGACAGAGCACATGCTGAGACTTTAAAGCCCACCGCGGAATAATGTGACAAACCCTGTATGCAACTGACTTTAATTTTTATAACATTATTGTTTCAGTTCCTAGTTAGTGGACAGAAGGTCAAACAAGTGAAATCTGAATCTATAACGTTTAGGTCAGGTCTAAAATGTAAGGAATAGAATTGATTTGCACCCTCTTTAAAGATGGATCAGATTCAACCAAGAGAAGTGGAAAGAGTAGTTAGGTATTCGTTATCTTTTCAGCAGATTCACTGCTAACATGTGATCAGAGAAGGGCTTTAACTTAGCAACTATTTGGGAGCTCAGAATTACAATTGCTCCTCCTTGTAAGTTAAAAACAGTGAGTTTCTATTCTCAGACCTCATCACCAACACACTCTAATTATCGCTTTAACACCATGTCCTAGAATGTTCACTACACTTCTGAAAAAAAGTGACAAAAAGTGACAAAAAGAAATAGTACCGGTACATCTAGCTGATTTTTTTAGATTTGGAAGCTAGGAGTTGGATCTGTGTAGTACTTGGATGTAAAACCACTCAGGAAACTAGAACTATAGTCAAAAAACACCCTGGATATTGGTAGTGACAAAGCACAATAACAGAATTACAGAGTTGGAAGAGATCTTGGAGGTCTTTTAATCCAGCCCCCTGCTCCAGCAGGAAACTCTATACCATCTCAGACAAATGACTGTCCAGTCTCTTCTTAAAAACCTCCAGTGATGGAGCACCCACAACTTTTGAAGGCAAGTCATTCCACTGGTTAGTTGTTCTCACTGCTAGGAAATTTCTCTTTATTTCTAGGTTGCTTCTCTCCTTGATCCATTGTTTATTGTCTTGCCTTCTGCTGCTTTGGAAAATAGGTTGAACCTCCCCCCTCTTCCTTGTGGTAACCCTTCAAATATTGAAACAAGTATACTTCTGTTTTGTTGCCAAAAATGACATAATTTTTGGCACAGAAGTCATGCCCAACATGAAGGCATCATTATTTTTTATCTTTACCATTTTATCCTTTATGACCCAAAGGTGTGTATTTGTTTAAGTAAAATTTCATCAGTTTGCATCAAATTCAGTATCAAAATGGAATCCGCTCATCGATCAAATATACATTCTGCTGCTTAGGTTTAAGAAATCATTCATTTAACATGGACAGTTTTAAATGCTTCCTTTCTGATGCATTCAAAACTTAATCCTTAAAAATATTTTATGCAGAAAAACACAACCGGACTTGTTGTATTACAATCTTACTCCAAATATGAATGTGATAAGGTATATTATGCATTTATTGTTTTAGAGAAAACATATGATAGTGAATAGGCTTAAATTGAAGAATGTTTTCTGGGAATATGGAGTCAAAGCTGGTTGCTGAATTTGATAATAGCAGCACTGGGCATGATGTAAGGAAAGTATGTGAGAGGGGAACTGAATGCTTAGCAAATGGTTTGACACTGAGCAGTGAGAAAAATAAGGGTGTGATATCTATTTAGTGAATTGTAGACAAAAGCATAAGGAATACTTGGGTGATGGTAAAAGTGTGTTGGTTAGGGACATGAATGTCTATGACCTTTTTTATGTAAATGATTCACAGTAAATGTTAGATGGCAATGAGATGTATATGACGTGTGTGAAAATCAATATATCAGATACCAATGAAATAAATAAAATGGAGTGAATGAGTACAAATTACATGCATATGGGGAAAACTAGAGCACATCAGTTCATTTGTGTTCCCTAACAGATGAGGTTGTGGATAGAAAAATTACAGGGGGGGGGGCAAATGCAGACAAGAAGATACTGAATAACAATGCATGAGCATTTGTTAAAAGAAGTGAACATGTCTCTGTGTAAAAAAAGTGCTCTACCCAATTTGTAATGTGGAAGTGAAAACTGAGTGTTTCAGAAGAAACATAAAAATAAGTTGAATGCATAAGAAATGCATTCCCTGAGATGTGCATGGCAAAACAGAAATAAGATCAAGATTAAATGAATGTTCATGGATCAACAGAGTTGATGAGCTTTTAAAAAAAAGAGAGGTGACAAGATTAAAGAACAAAAGGCAATGTATTAATTGATGATGGAAAAATGGAAGCAAGGATAAAAAGGTATGGAAATTTATTTATATCCTGCCTTTATTATTTTTACAAATAACTAAAGGTGAACATATTCAGCACACCTTCTTCCTCCTATTTTCCTCACAATAACAACCCAGTATAAACTAGATTTAGCTTATTTCCTTTATTCACACCGTAATTTTGTGTGCTCGCTATTTCTTATTTCTTTTCTGCACTTTGCATAATGTTGCTCACTCCAAAAGGGATAAAGGCATATATTTATATGAATATTCGGGTTAATAATTCCACTGCTGACAGGCTGAATGTTATGCCACATACTAGGATTAAGATTGTATCTTTAATTAGCATTGTGGATTTTATAGTTTTTAATTGCAGCTATTAGTCACAAGAAGAGAAATGCTGTCATTTATTTCTACCAAGGGGATAATATTGTTTGGATTTCTCCATGCCTTCTCTTCGAATGAGAGAAGCTGACATTATTTAGAAAGACCTATCTCCCAAAAGAATATCTGAGTCTTTTAGAATGATGAGAGTCATATGTTGATATTGTTTTAAAAAAAAACCCAATCACATGTCAATTGCTCATGGTAGCCAAAGGAAAATCATTTTCAGAAGAAAGTATTATCTAGTGAATTGAGAGGAAATGTTGTTTCAAAAGACGTAATAATTAAATTGTCCATACAGTATACACAATAAATATCTATGGAGATTCTCAGTCATCCAGATCATAGTTGTCCCAAAGAACTGAAAAACTAAAGAAGCTTCTTGGATGAGAAGTGAAATATTTTCAAAGAAAAAAAACAAGAAAATCCAGTTGCCTTTTGGGGAAAAAAAACATATTTGGGATACACACCACAAAATTATATGCTATTTATCACAATCTATTGATAGAACTAGGTATCTGAAATACTATTTGCTCCCTATAATATCTGCTCATCTGACAGGCCCACTCACTACGTGGTACCTTAGTTAGAAAACTCAGCAAACTGAGGTATATGTCTCCCTCAAGGGCCAAGTAGGCACATATTTTCTGCCTTAGGCCTCTTTTTCTGGAAAAGCTTATCTCATAAGGTGTAATCAGGACCTCTCCCTCCTAATTTTTAAGAACTTGGTAAGGCCGCCAGTTTCATAGGAATACCTCTAGATGTTTTTAACTAACTATATGATTTTAATCTGAATTACTTGTTAGGGAATATTTCCGATATCACATTGGAGTGGCTTATAAATCCTGTGCATAAATAATACTGAAAATATTTTTGCTGCTAGCATTATTCCACAGAGTCTGCATTTCTTCCATCCATTATCTATACTTTTAGTTTTGTTGAAAATAACTGACGGTCGAGAGACTTCCGGTTCCGGTCACGAGGACCGGAGCCTTTCTTTGAGAGCTCCGGGACGGGGCTCGCGCGAAATTCAAAATAAAGAAACACCGAGAAAGTGAGCGACGAAGAAAGAGGTCGGGATTGAAGAGGAACCTCGGATCTTTTAAAAAAAAGTGAGACTTGCCGCCGGGAGGTCCCGGGAAGCCGCGGACGGAGCCGCGGAAGCTGGCGGTGGCCGGGCGGCCGGCAGGCCCGAAAACGCCGCACCGCAAGCGAAGGAGAGCTGGAGAGCAGGCGAGAGACGAGCAGCGGAGCAGGAGGAGGACACCGGATCGCTGCCAGGGGGGCCTGCCGGCCTGAGGAGGACCCCCAGATGAGTTGGAGAGAGGGAGGAATGGCGAGAGAGCAGCGGAGGAGGACTGGAGCAGCAAACAGAGGCGGAGGCGGCCAGAGCCAGAAAGAAAGAAGCCGACAAGAGTGGAGAAGCGAGAGGCGGAAGTGAACGAAGCTGACAGGACGCCGACAAGAGCGGAGGAGAGCAGAGGGAGCAACAGAGAAAAAGAATACCTGCGGGAGGTGAGCTGTTAAAGGTGAAGAGGGCGGCTGGAAGACCAGAGGGGGAAGAGGAGGTGGAAGGCCTGGGAGAACTGGGAGAGAAAAGTGAGGAAAGAAGCCCATCAGCTGAGCCCCCTGAACCAAGGGAACCAAGGGACCCAGAAGATAAAGAAGCACCAAGGAGGGAAGAGGAGGTGGAAGGCCTGGGAGAACTGGGAGAGAGAAGGGAGGAAAGAAGCCCATCAGCTGAGCCCCCCACTGAAAGGACAGAGTACTGGATCATCACCAGATCACAGTCTAGTGTCTAATTTGGTCTAATTTGGAAACCAAAACAGTACCAGGACAACAGGAGGATAAGCTCAAGATGGCCTCCAAACAGACCAAACTGACACAAACGAAGGGAATTGTTTCCTCCCCAGCCCAGCTTACTAAACCACCAGGAAACACTTTACCCATCCCCACACCCTCCCATCCAACTACAGGCCCCCAGACCCATCTGTTCCCACAGGCCAGCCCAACAGCACACATGATACAAGAATTAAAAGAGGTAATAGAAACGCTGGTACTAAGGATGGATGGAATGGATAAAAAGTTGGTGGAAATGGACACAAGGATGGAGAGGAGGTGTGTAGAGGCAGAACAAAAGATGGAGGAAAGATGCAACGACATAAAACAAATGCTGAAAGACCAGGGTAGAGAGCTAGAGAGAAAATGGGAGGAGCAACGCAGGGCGATGGCCGCGGACCTGGACCAAATGAAGGAGGCAATGCAAGCACACTACAAGGGAATAGGGGAAGAAATGGAGAAAAACTTCCAGGAGATCAGGGAGAATGTGGACAAGCGGATGGAAGAAGTGGAGAACCACGTAGAGGGACAGATAGCAGAGATGAAAGGGGTGGCCCAAGACCAATCCTCCATGATACAATACTGGCAAATGGAGTCCGCAGGTTTAGAGGTTGGGAAGAGACACCAAACAAAACCCAAGGGGGCCTGCTCGGAACCTTTATAGAGGCCCTGGCAACATTTCTGGGAAAGCAAATCCCAGAGATCGCATGGCAATTCGACAGAATCTACAGAGTGGGCGCATGGACGGCAACAAACAGGGGTCAACCAAGGGATGTGGTCATCCATTTTGCGACACAGAGGTTCCGGAACCTCATCTCAGTCACATCTTACAACAAGAGATTATACATGGAGGGGCAGGAAGTGAAAGTACTGAAAGAGATCCCCCAGACGATGCTGCGAGACAGAAAGAACTACAAGTTCCTGGTCGACGAACTGAGACTACGCGCTCTGCAATACCGATGGGAAGCCCCAACGGAGATGTCACTTCTCTATAAAAATAAAAGATACTACCTGAACTCGGTCCAGAAAGCCAGAGAATTCCTTGCAAAGGAACTGACGTCGGATGGACCTCAGTACACCATGAGAGAAGATGCAGAAGGGCCACTGGAATGCAGAAGGGATCGAGAACAACGAGCAACCCACCCAGAAATACAGACCGATGCAGTAGCAAGAGAAAGGAAAGGACCAACTCGAGACACGACGACACAGAGAACAGAAAGCAACAACAACAAGGAAACAGGACAGACTGCAGAGTGCAGAATACTAAGATCCACTACCAAACGCATGGAGCAGCAAGGCACGACCCCTCTACGCAACATGAGCACCAACCTGGATACCATGGGAATGAGACCAAAGAAGAACACAGGAGATAGAACAGAAGCGGTCTTGCAAGAGTATCCTGAAACCGACAATGACAATTAAATACTTGACATGGAACGTTAACGGACTAAATTCCCCACAGAAAAGGAGAAAGATATTTCATTATCTGTATCAAGGAAGAAACGACATAATTTGCCTACAAGAAACACACATCAGAGCAGCGGACCAGAAATATTTAATCAACAACAGACTAGGTGCACATTTTGTCGCAGCGGCGCCACGAAAGAAGAACGGGATTGTTATATACGTGAAGAAACATGTAATAGCTAAGCTAATAGAGTCGGACTCCCAGGGTAGATACCTAGCAATTGAAGTGACACAGGAAGACAAGAAAATTCTAGTGATGGGCATATATGCACCAAATCAACAACAAGGAAAATTCTACAAAAAGATACACAAGAAGTTAATACAACTCAACTACAGATCATGTATTATTCTGGGAGATTGGAACGGGGTCATAGAGATTGCCCTGGACAAGAAGAAAACAAAACCTAACCCACAGAAGCACTCCAAGTTGCCTAAATCTTTCTTCGACATGAAGGAGGACCTTGTACTGACAGACGTCTGGAGGGAACGGCACGGCAAAGAGCAAGAATTCACCTTTTTCTCTGACAGGCATCAATTATTTTCCAGAATTGACTTCATCCTGGCATCTAGTGACTTTGTACTAACAGACCATAACCCGGTAGGGATGGAATTAAGACAGGATCGGAAATCGAGGAGATCCTGGAGAATTAATGAAAACCTGTTTAGACACGAGAAAGAGGTGGCTGAATGCAAAAGTGCCATGAAGGAATTCTTTAGTATAAATATGAACAATGAAACACCCATTGAAATGATTTGGGACGCTAGCAAGGCATTTATGCGCGGGATCCTCATGAACATGAACGCCAGGCACCGATGTAAACAAGAATGAAAAAGAAAGGAGCTAGAGGAGGAGATAAAGAAACAGGAACAATTATTAATAAAAAGACCGGAGGACAAAGCCACAAAAGAAGGAATTAAGATACTAAGAAAACAATTCGACATGCTGATGGCGGATCAAGTAGCAAGGAATATACAATACGCAAAACACAAGACATTCTATAGCGCCAACAAACTGGGTCGGTGGCTGGCTTACACCATAAGAAAGAAACAGAAAGCCTGCATAATTGAAAAGATAGAGTACAAAGGCAAGGAAGAATTCAAACAGGAAACCATTAAGAAAGCTTTCACCGAGTTCTACTCAAAGCTATATGCCAAGGAGAAGTTACAGGACAAAGAGATAGAAAAGTTTCTACAAAGCGAAAAATTAATGGTACTCACCGATACACAACGAGATGCCCTGAACGCCCCAATCACAAAGGAGGAAATACACTCAGCGATCAAACAACTGAAAAAAGGAAAATCACCCGGGACGGATGGGATAACGGCTACCTATTACAAGCATCTCCAAGAGGAAATGATAGAACCCCTCAGAAAGCTATTTGTCAACATACAAGAAGGAGGCCAAGTCCCACCCTCTTGGAAAACAGCCTACATTTCTCTAATCCCCAAAGAGGGAAAAGATAATGCACAACCGGCAAACTATAGGCCCATCTCACTATTGAACACAGACTACAAAATCTTCACAAAAGTTCTGGCCAACAGATTAATGACTGTATTACAAAAAATAATTCACCCGGATCAAACGGGGTTTATACAAGGACGTCAGATGAAAACCAACGTGAGACAGCTGTTGAACATAATAGAGTACTTGGAAAGACACAACCAGGTACCTGCTACCCTCATGTTTGTGGACGCAGAAAAAGCCTTTGACAGACTGAATTGGCCATTCCTGATGAACCTGGCCCGGGGGATGAAAATGGGAAAGCAGTTCCTCAACTCCATAATGGCAATCTACCAGAAACAAACGGGCCAGATCATTGTGAACGGTGAACTAACAGACCCATTCAACATAGAAAGAGGCATGAGACAGGGCTGTCCGCTGTCACCACTGTTATTTGTCTTAACGATGGAGATTCTGTTGAACAAGATAAGAGCAGCAGAGGGCATAAAGGGCATACAGATTGGACAACAGGACTACAGACTGTGTGCCTTTGCAGACGACCTGCTGGTGACCGTATCGCAGCCAATACAATCAGCGATGAGACTGATGGAGATAATGAAAGACTATGGCAAGGTATCAGGTTTTAAAGTGAATATATCAAAAACGAAGATGCTAGTTAAAAATCTAGACAACAAAGCAAAACAGGACTTGGAAAGAATAACGGGCTGTGAAATAGTCAAGAAAGTGAAATACTTAGGAATAGAGATAGAAACAACAAACGCGAAATTATGCAAAAATAACTACAAGGTACTGTGGAACAAGATACAAGCAGACCTGGAAAGATGGAAAACACTACGACTGTCCCTGCTGGGCAGGATAGCAGCAATAAAAATGAACGTCTTGCCAAAAATTTTATTCCTCTTTCAAATGCTACCCATACTCAAACAGGATGTGGACTTGGACAACTGGCAGAAGGGCATCAATGGATTTATTTGGGACGGCAAGAAACGGAGGGTAAAACTAAAAATCATCCAGGATACAAGGAAGAGAGGGGGACTAAAATGCCCAATTTAAAACTGTACTACCACGCAGCGACATTGGTGGCATTGAGCGACTGGATTAATATGACGAATGAAAGAATACTGAATGTCGAAGGGCATGGCCTTCTATTCGGCTGGCACGCATATTTGGTGTATGACAAAAAGGCGGACAAGAACTTCAAGGAGAACCCACTACGAATCCCATTGTTGTGGGTCTGGAGGAAATATAAATACCTTCTACACGATGAGATCCCCATCTGGACGATCCCCGGATGCACAATAGGGGACATAAACATATCCCAAGGGCAGGATGTGGTGCCCTACAGTAAACTAGTACTGGAAGAAGAAAACGGGTTCTCTTTAAAGCCACCAATAATGCTAGCAGAGGAAGGAATAGGAGGTACCTGGCTATCATATCTGCAACTGCAGTCTAGCTGGCAAAAAGACAGGAAGAAGGGCTTATCCTGGACTGATGAGAATTTAATTAAACAGATTAGAGAGCAGGGGACCATGCACATCAAACGAGTGTACGGCGTTCTGATAGACATAGACTCTGAATCTGTGCTAGTCAAGAACTGTGTGGTAAAGTGGGAAAGAGACTTTGGGCATCCTATCGCAATGGAAATGTGGGAGGACATCTTGGTGAGAAATGTAGTATTTACGAAAGCGCAACAACTAAGGGAAAACTTCTACAAGATGTTCTACAGATGGCATTTAGACCCAAAAAAAACTATCATACATCTATCCAGACACCCAGCCTAAATGTTGGAGGTGTGGTAGTGAGGAGGCTACATATTTTCATATATGGTGGACATGCAGAAAAATTAAAGCCTTCTGGAGGAAGATATGGTGGACACTCCAAACCATTTTCAAAAAGCGTATAGAATTTCTACCTCAGGTTTTTTTGCTAGGGATCATAAAAGATTCCGTTACCTCAGAGACGACCTTATTTCTGAACTTGATCACAGCAGCCAGACTGTTGGTGGGACAATACTGGAAGAATCCAGACATACCACCTATAGAAGAATGGACTTTGAAAGTAATAAATTTGGCGGAAATGGCGAAAATATCAGCATACTTGAAAGATCGCTCAAATGAACAATATTTGACCGACTGGAAACAGTGGATAGACTATATACAATAGAAACACCAATCAAATAAAATGTACCTGGCGTATAGTTGAGGCTGGACGCGAGGAGTGAAGAATGTTTACCAAACCAGACGTTTACAAAGACTAATACCTGTTGTTGTATGTTATGTTCTATGATGATTGCTTCTTAATATGATCTTATGTTTAATGTTGATTACTTTAATATTGAAAAGGCAGACTGAATTTTTACCCCAGGTTATTGAATTTCTACCTCAGGATCTTTAGTTAGGGATTATAAGAGATTGCACTACTACTGAGATGAATATGGTTCTGAATCTGGTCACAGCAAATGGATTGCGGGTGGGACAATGCTGGAGGAAGCCAGAAACACCGCATTATGAGGTTAGGACTCTGAGGGTAATACAATTGGCAGAAATGGAGAAAAAATTAGACGCATTTGAAGTTGAGGCTTGAAGTGAGGAGTGAAGAATGTTTACCAAGTCAGATGTTTACAAAGATTAATACTTAGTGTTGTATTACAGGTTTTACGATGACTGCTTCATAATATGATCTTATACTTAGTATTGTATTACAGGTTTTACGAGGACTGCTTCTTAATATGATCATATGTTTAATGTCAATTGTTTTAATAAAAAAAATTAAAAAAAAGAACCCACTGCACACTTTATTCCGCTGGCAATAAAAAAAACCCAGCGATGCCAAAAAAAAAAAAAAAAGAAAGAAAATAACTGACGGTTGATGAAATTAGATACAGGGTGGATTGTGGCAGAAAAAGAGGTCACATTTATACTTATTTGGAATCGGGGCAGAGGCAGCAGTGCTATGCAGATATTTTGCAGTTGAATTGTCAAACCCTTCTAAGACATGCCTAGTGATCTAATGTCTGGCCTTCACTAGGTTCGGTAGTTCAGGACTAGCCCTGGGCATTTTGTTGCCTGAGGGAAAAAAAGATGGCACCCTTTTCCATTCTCTGTAAGAAAGCTTAGAGCAGAAAAATAAAGATTCTTTCTTAACTCTGGCAACAGGATAATCCTCCCTACCATATGGCTTGCTTTGGGAATGTAGGGCACCTGGTGTGATACCCAACTCTCTTCCAGCATTTAGTTCAGCAAGCAATGACCAATTCTGAGAGGTAGACCTAGACTTCTTTCAGTCTCTCCTCACAGTCACACATGCCCTTGTCACCTCGAGGATCGACTACTGCAACGCTCTCTACATGGGGCTACCCTTGAAGAGTGTTCGGAGACTACAATTAGTGCAAAATGCAGCTGCGCGAGCAATTGTGGGCCTTCCACGTTGTGCCCACATTTCGCCAACTCTCCGCATGCTGCATTGGCTGCCTATTGGTCTCCGAGCGCAATTCAAAGTGTTGGTCATTACCTATAAAGCCCTTTATGGCATCGGACCAGGATAATTACGGGACC
Source organism: Bothrops alternatus (assembly GCA_034064705.1). Classification (NCBI taxonomy): domain Eukaryota; kingdom Metazoa; phylum Chordata; class Lepidosauria; order Squamata; family Viperidae; genus Bothrops; species Bothrops alternatus. Next base: position 16,939,268 of record JARGCV010000023.1, read on the forward strand.
GTCTTCTGCCACATACTTCCCTACGACCGGTGAGAGCGCAAAGGGTCGGCCTCCTCCGGGTCCCGTCAGCGAAACAATGTCATCTGGCGGGCCCTAGGGGGAGGGCCTTTTCTGTTGTGGCGCCCGCCCTCTGGAACCAACTACCTCCTGAAGTCCGCGTTTCTCCCACTCTCCTGGCCTTCCGAAAGAACCTTAAAACCTACTTTTGCCAGCAGGTCTGGGAATGATTGTGGACTGTAGTGTGAATGTTGAATGTATGTGGGGTTTCTTATTTATTTTTTAAATATTTTTGTTTGGATTCAGATATGATCTGCTGTTTTTATATATATGTTGTAAGCCGCTCCGAGTCTTTGGAGAGGAGCGGCATAAAAATCCAACAAATAAATAAATAAAATTTTGTTTCGTATGGTATTTCAGAATATAGCATTAATACATACAATTCACAAAGATGCCATATATAATGTGTACCAAAATTTAAAACACCAGAACAATGAATTATTTTAAAAACATGCAATAGAAATGATGAATAAAATTATTAATAAAATTAAATTATGTATGAGTAGTTTCTTGGATTGTGTTGTGTGTTTTCCCAGCTTCGTATAGGCTTCTCAGATTCCACGTACCAGTTCGTAGTTTTGGGTTTATCATACTTCTAGGAGACTGGGAGATTCTTAGCACCCCTGCCCCTTTTAAGAGGCGCCCATACTCGGGGCTATTGGTAGGTTTTGCTGCCATTAACATGATTTTCCTGGAAATATATAGTGTAGTAGTCTTCCCTTTGCTTTCAACACAGCTGTGCACACACTGTTCAAGTGGCTGCCACCACACCGTGTGCTGTTCTTCTGAATCCGTTCCAACCAATTTGGTCTGGGAAAGCCAAGGGAAATCATCAAAACAATTAAAAAATGAAAATTAGAATATTTTGGACATGTGATGCGACACCCAGAAAACTACTCCATTTAATCCTCCAGGGAAAGATTGAAGGCAAACGAGGTCCAGGCAGAAGAAGAACATCATGGCTTCAAAATCTAAGGGACTGGTTTGGACAAAACTCAGCAGCACTTTTTCATGCGGCTGCTGATAAAAACAGGATTGCCAACATGATTGCCAACGTCCGATAACGGATATGGCACAACAAGAAGATGAGTAGTTACTAGAGTGGCTAAGCCTATGGCCTGATATCTAGATCATTTAACCATTGGACAACAGGGCCCTCAAGATGATGTAGTTCTTGCAGGGATCTAGGAAACCTTTTGAGGGGGCATTCCCTCACAATATGATGTAAAGTTTGTAGGATGTTTCCCCAGTCACAGTGTTATCAACCAGCCCCCATTTGTATTTCCAATAGTGGCACCTGCCATGGCGGATTTGGATCCAGTTGAGTGCTGTCCAGTTTTTCTTTGGAAAATTAAAACCAAAGGAGCATTGTACTGGATCAAATAAAAAATGTGTTGTCCCGCTCACAAACATAACTGGTTTGGTGGGTTTATAAATATTCCCCTGCTACTCTCTTCACCAAAAACCTAGAACTGTTCCAATTACATCCAGTTACAAACAGACCAGTGCTGGTTCATAGAACAATGGCCAATGAGTCCACAAGGCACTTGAAAGTTTCTCAATAAAAATAAACCCACCAGGAAAAATTAAATCCATAATACAAGAGGGTTCACAAAGCAAGAAAAGTTCAGAGTTCACAAGGCATGATCAAAGTCAAGGCACAGTTTCAATCCAAAGCAAGGCGAGAATCACAACAACCAGAAAACTAGGAAATGATCATGTTGTCCCATTGCTTCTGTCTATCTGCTGTGCTAAATAGCCAGCTTCTGGTGCAGCCCATCAAGAAAGGCGAGGCGTCCGGTCACAAGGACCGGAGCCTGTCTAAGAAAGCTCCGGAATGGGGCTTAGCTTTTTACAAAAAATACTGGGGTACCGGGAGAGGGGAGTGCTGGAGAGGTAGGCGCACCCGAAGAGGGCCCTCGGCACATTCCGGAGAAACAGAAATCGCTGCCGAGGGTCCTCCACAGGCAACAGACGGAGCCGAGGAAGCCGGCGGTGGCTGGCCGGCCGGCCGGCAGGCTCAAAGAGGCCGAGAGGCCCCGAAATCGGAGAAAGCCGGCGGGAGCAAACTACGGCAGCAACGAACATCGGAGAGCCGGACGGAGGCCGCCGGGAGAGCCCGCCGAACCGACGACGACCCCCAGATGAGCCCCAGGGGGTGAGGAAGAACGGGAGAGCGGAGGTGAGAGCCGGACGCAGAAAATGGAAGAGGAGAGGGCCGGGGCAGCCGGACAGAAGGAGGAAGCCTCGGGCGGCGGAGAATGGGTGAGAGAGAGGCGAGAGGGGAGAGTGACATCGACAAGAGAGGCGAGGGCAGCTGGGGGGGGTCTCCCAACCTAGAGAGGACCCCCAGAAGAGCCGAAGAGGGTGGAAAAGCCGAGAGAGCAGCGGAGCGGCCTGAAGCGGCGGATAGAGACGGAGACAACGAACGGAGCTGGCAGTAAGCAGGCTAGAACAATAGAGGGGAGGAGAGAAGACCTAAGAGGGAAGAGGCAAGAAAGCAGACGGCGGGAGAGGACACAAGAAAAGGGTACTCTGGGTGGCAGAGGGACTGGGGAGAGACACCCCACGCACTGTGCCCCAGACCCCCCTGAACGGGAGCCCCAGGGGTACTGAAGAGAGCAGAACCTACCAGGGAGGAAGGTGGGCATAAGAGGAGGACTAAAAGGCATCCTGGGCCTCTGTAAAGGGAAGGCAGAAGGGACCTGGAATCACAGACAAGCAGAGAACAGCAGAAAGTGATCTGGGAAAGAAGGCAAAGAAAGAGGGGCAAGAGGGAACCAAAAAGGTCAAAGAAAAGAGAAAGGCTGGCAGAGCAGAAAGCGAAGGCAGAGGCACTGAATAGGCTCCCTGAACACAGACCTGCCTGACCACAGGTCCCAAGCCCTGCACTGCCTGAACCCTGAAGCCCCCCCCCCATTGAAAGGACAGATTACTGGACCATCACCAGATCACAGTCTAGGGTCTAATTTGGTCTAATTTGGAAACCAAAACAGTGCCAGGACAACAGGAGGATAAGCTCAAGATGGCCTCCAAACAGACCAAACTGACACAAATGAAGGGAGTTGTATCCTCCCCAGCCCAGCTTACTAAACCACCAGGAAACACTTTACCCATCCCCACACCCTCCCATCCAACTACAGGCCCCCAGACCCATCTGTTCCCACAGGCCAGCCCAACAGCACACATGATACAAGAATTAAAAGAGGTAATAGAAACGCTGGTACTAAGGATGGATGGAATGGATAAAAAGTTGGTGGAAATGGACACAAGGATGGAGAGGAGGTGTGTAGAGGCAGAACAAAAGATGGAGGAAAGATGCAACGACATAAAACAAATGTTGAAAGACCAAGGTAGAGAGCTAGAGAGAAAATGGGAAGAGCAGCGCAGGGCGATGGCCGCAGACCTGGACCAAATGAAGGAGGCAATGCAAGCACACTACAAGGGAATAGGGGAAGAAATGGAGAAAAACTTCCAGGAGATAAGGGAGAATGTGGACAAGCGGATGGAAGAAGTGGAGAACCACGTAGAGGGACAGATAGCAGAGATGAAAGGGGTGGCCCAAGACCAATCCTCCATGATGCAATACTGGCAAATGGTGTCCGCAATCAGGTTTAGAGGTTGAAAAGAGACACCAAACGAAACCCAAGGGGACCTGCTCGGAACCTTTATAGAGGCCCTGGCAACATTCCTGGGAATAATAATGGTTTCCATCTGTTTGCCTGGAACTGAGGTTAGACTGACTGGTCTATAGTTTCCTGGATCACCTCTGGATCCTTTCTTGAAGATCGGGGTTATATTTGCTTCCCTCCAATCCTCCGGTACAGTGCCTGATCTTAGAGAAAGATTGTATATTTTAGCTAGAAGTTCAGCAATTTCACACTTGAGTTCCTTGAGAATTCTAGGGTGGATGCCATCTGGACCCGGCGATTTGTTGACGTTTAGTTTAGAAAGGCATGCAAGAACATCTTCCTTGTTTATCTCTATCAGGTTTAATTCTTCTATTTCCCTCCCTGGGAAAACTAATTCAGTGGCAGGCAAATGTTCTCTATCCTCCTCGGTGAAAACGGAGGCAAAGAAGTCATTTAGCCTCTCAGCAATCTCCTTGTCTTCTCTGATTATCCCCTTCTGACCATTGTTATCAAGTGGCCCAACTGATTTTCTGGTTGGGTTCCTGCTTCTGATGTACTTAAAAAAGGATTTGTTATTATTTTTAATATTCTTGGCTATATGCTCCTCAAAGTCTCTCTTGGCTTTCATGACTATCGCCTTGCATTTGGTCTGCCAGAGTTTGTGATCCCTCCTGTTCTCCTCGGTAGGAAGAGCCTTCCATTTCTTAAATGAGTTTTTCTTCTTTCCAATAACCTCCTTTACCTCATTCGTAAGCCATACTGGTATCCTCTTGGACTTTCCAATCCTCTTTCTTCTTTTAGGAATGCATTTTATTTGAGCCTGCTGTAACGTATTTTTAAACAGTTTCCAAGCATTTTGGAGGGATTTGACTTTTTTTACTGTTCTTTTTAGTTTCTTCTTTACTATTTTCCTCATTTTGTCAAAATTTCCTCTGTGAAAGTTTAAGGTCTCTGTGTTAGTTTTCACTGACAATTTGCTATCCATGGTTAAGTTGAAGGTTATTGTGTTGTGATCGCTGGTTCCTATGGGCTCGGTTACAAGGACATCATGAACCAAATCCTGTGCATTAGTTAGAACCAAGTCCAGGATCCCCTTTCCCCTGGTAGGTTCCATGACCATCTGCTCAAGGGAATAATTGGCTAACATGTCGAGGAACCTTGTCTCTCTTTCATGCGTAGAACAAGAATTTACCCAATCTATTTGGGGATAGTTGAAGTCCCCCATTATGACTACCCTATTTCTTTTTGAGGCCTCCTTAAATTCTTTTTCCAAATAGCAATCTGCCTCTGGAGTTTGGTTGGGAGGGCGATAGCAGATCCCTAACGTCAGATTAGTTTCCTGTCCTGGGATTTTTATCCACAATGTTTCTGTGGGTGAGTTTGAATTTTCTTGAATTTCGAGTTCATGAGATTCTAACTCCTCATTTATGTACAAGGCCACGCCACCACCATTTCTCCCTCTCCTGTCCATCCTATACAATTTGTAACCTGGAATCCTTGTGTCCCATTGATTTTCATCTGTCCACCAGGTTTCTGTTATGCCGATAATATCAATATTATTTTCCTTCACCAAGCATTCCAATTCCCCTATTTTTGCTCGAATGCTTCTAGCATTTGTGTACAGACCTTTATATGTAATTTTCTGGTGCACTTTCAACTTTGACTGTGGATTTTGACTGTAGAATTTGGTTGTAGAATTTGTAGATGGTCTACCATGTCCTTCTGCTTGACTATTACAATTTAGTTTTCCTGTTGACTCACCAATGTGTGCATAACTTCCACCCTCCATATTAGGCAGTGCGCCTTCTCGAACCGGAAGCTGCCCAGCTCCTGTCAACTTTCCCCTATGAATAAGTTTAAAAGCTGCTCTGAAACCTTTTTAATATTAATCGCCAACAGTCTGGTTTCATTATGGTTCAAATGTAACCCGTCCCTTCTGTACAGGTGTGGCTTGTCCCAAAATGTTTCCCAGTTCCTAATGAATCTAAACCCTTCCTCCCGGCACCACTGCCTCATCCACGCATTGAAGCTCCTGAGCTCTGCCTGTCTAGCTGGCCCTGCGCGTGGAACAGGTAGCATTTCTGAGAATGCAACCTTGGGGGTCCTGGACTTTAACGAGAGGCCCTGAACACCCCAATCACGAAGGAGGAAATACACTCAGTGATCAAACAACTGAAAAAAGGAAAATCGCCCGGGACGGATGGGATAACAGCGACCTACTACAAGCATCTCCAGGAGGAGATGTTAGAACCCCTCAGAAAGCTATTTGTCAACATACAAGAAGGAGGCCAAGTCCCACCCTCCTGGAAAACAGCCTACATCTCTCTAATCCCCAAAGAGGGAAAAGATAGTGCACAACCGGCAAACTATAGGCCCATCTCACTATTGAACACAGACTACAAAATCTGCACAAAAGTTCTGGCCAACAGATTAATGACTGTTTTACAAAAAATAATTCACTCGGATCAAACAGGGTTTATACAAGGACGTCAGATGAAAACCAACGTGAGACAGCTGTTGAACATAATAGAGTACTTGGAAAGGCATAACCAGGTACCTGCTACCCTCATGTTTGTGGACGCAGAAAAAGCCTTTGCCAGACTGAATTGGCCATTCCTGACGAACCTGGCCCGGGGGATGAAAATGGGAAAGCAGTTCCTCAACTCCATAATGGCAATCTACCAGAAACAAACGGGCCAGATCATTGTGAACGGCGAACTAACGGACCCATTCAACATAGAAAGAGGCACGAGACAGGGCTGTTCGCTGTCACCACTGTTATTTGTCTTAACGATGGAGATTCTGCTGAACAAGATAAGAGCAGCAGAGGACATAAAGGGCATACAGATTGGACAACAGGACTACAGACTGTGTGCCTTCGCAGACGACCTGCTGGTGACAGTATCGCAACCAGTACAATCAGCAAGGAGTTTGATGGAGATAATGAAAGACTATGGCAAGGTATCAGGTTTTAAAGTGAATATATCAAAAACGAAGATGCTAGTTAAAAATCTAGACAACAAAGCAAAACAGGACTTGGAAAGAATAACGGGTTGTGAAATAGTTAAGAAAGTTAAATACTTGGGAGTGGAGATAGAAACAACGAACGCGAAATTATACAAAAATAACTACGAGGTGCTGTGGAACAAGATACAAGCAGATCTGGAAAGGTGGAAAACACTACGACTGTCCTTGCTGGGCAGGATAGCAGCAGTAAAGATGAATGTCTTGCCAAGATTTCTATTTCTCTTTCAAATGCTACCCATACTCAAAAAGGATGTGGACTTGGACAATTGGCAGAAGGGCATCAACAGATTTATTTGGGATGGCAAGAGACCGAGGGTGAAACTGAAAATCATCCAGGACGCAAGGGAGAGAGGGGGACTAAAAATGCCTAATCTAAAGCTATACTACTATGCAGCGACGTTGGTGGCGTTGAGTGACTGGATCAATATGACGAATGATAGAATACTGAATGTTGAAGGGCATGGTCTACTATTCGGCTGGCACGTATACTTGGTATACGACAAAAAGGCGGACAGGAACTTCAAGGAGAACCCACTACGAATCCCATTGTTGTGGGTCTGGAGGAAATATAAATACCTTCTACACGATAAGATCCCCATATGGACGATCCCCGGACACGCAATAGGGGATGTAAACCTAACCCAAGAGCAGGGAGTAGTGCCCTATAGTAAACTGGTACTGGAAGGAGAAAATGGGTACTCCTTAAAGTCACAAACAACGCTAGCAGATGAAGGAATAGGAGATACCTGGCTATCATACCTACAACTGCAGTCAAGGTGGCATAAAGACAAGAAGAAAGGCTTATCCCAGACTGACGAGACTTTAATTGAACAGATTAGAGAGCAGGGGATCATGCATATCAAACGAGTATACAGCGTACTAATAGAAATTGACTCTGAAACGGTGCTAGTCAAGAACTGTATGGTAAAGTGGGAACAAGACTTTGGACATCCGATCACGATGGAAACGTGGGAGGAAATCTGGGTGAGAAATGTAGAATTCACGAAAGCGCAACAGCTAAGAGAAAACTTCTACAAGATGTTCTACAGGTGGCATCTAGACCCGAAAAAACTATCATACATCTATCCAGACACCCAGCCCAAGTGCTGGAGGTGTGGCGATGGGGAGGCTACATACTTTCACGTATGGTGGACATGCAGAAAAATCAAAGCCTTCTGGAGGAAGATATGGTGGACACTCCAAACTATATTCAAAAAGCGTATTGACTTTCTACCTCAGGTTTTTTTGTTAGGGATCATAAAAGATTGCACTACCTCAGAGACGAGCTTATTTCTGAACTTGATCACAGCAGCCAGATTGTTGGTGGGACAATACTGGAAGAATCCAGAAATACCACCTATGGAAGAATGGACTTTGAAAGTAATAAATTTGGCGGAAATGGCGAAAATATTGGCATATTTGAAAGATCGCTCAAATGAACAATATTTGACAGACTGGAAACAGTGGATAGACTATATACAAGAGAAACACCAATCAAACAAAATGTATCTGGCGTACAGTTGAAGCTCGACGTGAAGAGTGAAGAATGTTCACCAAACCAGACATTTACAAAGACTAATACCTAATGTTGTATTTTATGTTATATGATGATTGCCTCTTAATATGACCTTATGCATAATGTTGTTTGCTTTAATATTGAAAAAGCGGATTGAATTTCTAACTCAGGTTATTGAATTTCTACCTCAGGATCTTTTGTTAGGGATTATAAAAGATTGCACTATTATTGAGACGAAGTTAATTCTGAAGCGCGAATGAACAATATGTGATAGACTAGATATAGTAGATAGACCATATACAAGAGCTGTTTTTTCAGGTCTTATGAGGACAGCTTATTAATATGAGCCCAGATCTAATGTTGATTGCTTTAATATTGGAAAGGCGTACTGAATTTTTACCTCAGGATACTGAATTTCTACCTCAGGATCTTTTGTTAGGGATCATAAAAGATTGCACTACTAATGAGATTAATTTACCGGTACTTCTAAAGCTCGAATGAACAATAGGTGATAGACTAGAAACAGTAGATAGACCATATATAAGAGAAATACCAATCAAATAAAATGTATCAGGCGTATAGTTGAGGCTTGACATGAGGAGTGAGGAATGTTTACTAAACCAGACGTTTACAAAGACTGATCCTTAGAGTTGTATTGCAGGTTATATGATGATTGCTTTTTAATATCATCTTATGTTTAATGTTGATGGTTTTAATAAAATAATTTAAAAAAAAAAGAAAGGTGAGGCTTTCTCTTCGCAAGTAATCTGGCTGACCTTTGCTCCTGCTTTTCTGTGCCGTACGTGTTCTTGGATCAGGTGCATAAGACAGTTCCTCTTTCTCATCACTGACCTATTGCAGCTGCATGCTGTCCACACCTGAAGCCTCAGGGCTCTTCTGATGCAGCTGTGCTTCAGCCAAATCCCTCTCAGATGGCTGTTTAGAGCCATTAACCAACTCCCCTCCAGAAGTACCTGGAACTGGTTCATCTTCTTCCAAGCTGACATCTGGAGAACTATTTGGGGAAGTTTTCATGGGAATCATCACACTAAATTAAACAGATCTGGGTTACAAGTTGCCCATTCCTGGTGCCATGCTATCTCAATATCAAAATCTTCTCTGACTAATTGCTGTCCAAGTTTCCGCAGCAGGTTCCGAGATTTTAGTCTCAGTATTTGATTATGACAGTTCTCATGTACATAGGTAATAATTGGTTTGCCTCACATTTCTGCCACTCCTTTTTTAAAGCTGATTGTCTCCTAAGGTGTGGGGGTGGTATGTTAGATCAGGGGTCCCCAGTCTCCAGTCCGTGGACCAGTACCGGGCCGCATCATACCAGCAACCGGGCTGCACAAATAAGTAAAGCCCCATCAGGAAGATGAATACAGCACACAAAACCATGCACCCTCCGGTCGATGGAAAAACCTTTCTCCACAGAACCGGTCCCTGGTGCCCAAAAGATTGGTGACCTCTGTGTTAGATAGTACCAGTAACCATTTGGAAGGCTACTTAATAATTCCTGACATCAGCCTCATAGTATGATTAAGCTGGGTGTCCACGGTTTTTGTGTGAACACTATTTAACAATACAGGACTACAATTCATGTTGTGAGCCGCCCTGAGTTCTTGGAATAGGGCGGCATAGAAATCTAAATAAATAAATAAATAAATAAATAAATAAATAAATAAATAAATAAATAAATAAATAAATAAATAAATAAATGAATGAATGAATGAATGAATGAATGAATGAATAAATAAATAAATAAATAAATAAATAAATAAATAAATAAATAAATAAATAAATGCAATACCCGGCTGCCAAATATAACAAAGCATTCTTCTAACTCAGCGGTTCTCAACCTATGGGTCGCGACCCCATTTGGGGTCGAATGACCATTTCGCGGGGGTCGCCGGACACCGCGGTCCGCCATTTTGTTTTTGTTTGTTTGTTTGTTTGTTTTCATTGCGCACGTGCCGCGTATGCGCGGTTCAGGCCGTCGCGCGCGCCGCGCATGCGCGGATCGGCCCGTCGTGGTCCGCCATTTTTTTTTGTTTTGCTTTTTTTTTCGTCGCGCGTGCGCCGCGCATGCGCGGATCGGCCCGTCGTGGTCCGCCATTTTGTTTTTTGTCTTGTTTTGTTTTGTTGCGCGCACGCCGCACATACGCAGTTCGGGCCGTCGCGCACGCGCCACGCATGCGCGGATCAGCCCATTGCAGTCCGACATTTTGTTTTTTTTTTTGTTTGTTTTTTTTTGAGAGAAAAAATGAATGTATTCCTAGTAATTTCATGGTCAACAAATATACATCAGAATAAGTATATATATATATATTACTTTGTTGTGAATTGTTTGTTTTTTAGAGAGGAAATTTGAAGAACAGTAAAATATGGATAATGGAAATTCAAATTCTACGGTCCGCCATTTTGTTTTTGTTTGTTTGTTTGTTTTCATTGCGCACGTGCCGCGCATGCACGGATCGGCCCGTCGTGGTCCGCCATTTTTTTTTGTTTTGCTTTTTTTTTCGTCGCGCGTGCGCCGCGCATGCGCGGATCGGCCCGTCGTGGTCCGCCATTTTGTTTTTTGTCTTGTTTTGTTTTGTTGCGCGCACGCCGCACATACGCAGTTCGGGCCGTCGCGCACGCGCCACGCATGCGCGGATCAGCCCATTGCAGTCCGACATTTTGTTTTTTGTTTTGTTTTTTTCCCGTTGCACGCGCCGTGCATGCGCTGATTGGCCAGGCGCGCGCGCGCCGGGGTCGCACCACGCATGGGCGGGGCAAGTGGGGTCTCAACCTGAAAAAGGTTGAGAACGACTGTTCTAACTATTCAGCAAGAGTAGAAATGCATAAAACCTCTCCAGTAAGCTTATGTTGCTCTTTAAGAAGACATTTTACAGATGTCAGTAGATGCCCTATACTGCCAGGTTTTCTCTAGTTCAGGCTGAGCTGTGCTGAGATCTTGCAAAACTAGTTTGGCTGAACAGGAAAAGATCTATTTATCCAGAACATGTATTCTTTCCAGGCAGCCCTTACTCTACGTACTTAAGATTAGACCTTTTCACTCTCCACTACTTTCTTTTCCTTTGGTTACATCATTTATGATTCCTTGGGTGGCTTTTGTTGGTGCAGATCAAAAGGCTGAGGCAGAATGTCGATCTGAGTCTCTGTTCTGACTAACAGGTGAAACCAACATTTGTAGCTGATTTAGATGTCTTTATTGGCGTGCCTAACAGATCTTGGGAACAGAGAGAGAAGGCAGCCAGTCAGTTAAGGGAGGAAATGGGGCAGTTACAGAAGAGACTTTAGAGACCAGGGCGAAGGAGAAGCATGACAAAGAGGCTCAGAGCAACTGTGTGCTAATTACATTATGTATAAGTTATGTAGAAAAATTACTTGGGGAGGTTTTCAAGGTTTTATTACATTATCCTACTTGCAATAAAATACTTCCAGCATTCAATGTGGTTTTCGTTTCAAGTTTGCCAGCCTCACAGGACTTGATATTAAACTGTCTCCTCCGTGTTTTTAGGCAATGTTAGACATCCCACTACAATTTCCTATTAGGTAACATTTGATGGGTGAAATCCAGAATTAGATGACTAAACCACCACTTGGGTCTCAAATAGTCAATGTTCTTTTAACTACAGTAATGATATCCCTAGTAGCATTTGATTAGATAATTGCATTTAATTTAAGAGCAATGAAACAGCATTCTAACCCTCTCAGTTAAACGAAAAAGTGAGAGAGGAATAAAGCCGAAGCACAAAATCTGATCCTTATCAAAGGATTCTGAAAATGTCGTTTCTCTTCCTCTTCTCTCACATGCACTTATATACATTTCAATAAAGCAGAAGCTGTTTAAAATATACACTTCTTAACCAAATCCTTACTAAATATAAACAAATGATTAAACTGAAAAGATCCAGATGTGCATGATATCAATTGCTTGATTACTTCCCGCCCCCCGAAATGGAAACTGTGTACTTTTAAAATAAGCCCTAGAGTTGAAAAAAATAAAACCTGAGCCAATGCCCAACCAATGGAAAGAAATGATCTAAAACATGGGTGTCAAACTCGCTGTGTCACGTGACGTGTTGCGACATATCACAACTTTTTTTGCATTGCCGGAGCTGGGGTGGGCATGCCCTTCACATGATGTAACCGGCCGGCGGGCCAGCAGTTTGACACCCCTGATCTAAAAGATGAAACCAGTCACTAGTTGATACGGGATGTTACTCTACAGCAGGCATGGATTAACGTCAATGTTTGTGCCCTATTTTAAAAGAGTAAACGACACCCCAAAATTGCAGACATAGATAGACTGTTCTATGAAACCTAAATGAAATTTGAGTGTAACTTGACTGACTGGCCGTATGTAGTTGAAATATTTTCTTTGTATAATCCCATTGCGAATTTTCATTCATTCAAAGATACAATCTTCTTTTGGACTAAATCCCCAGTAATCTCTTAGAATCCTCCCAGATATAATAAATGGATGTTACACTGATAAAGCAATCGTAATTGTAAATTGTGCAGGGTTAAGAATAAAGAAGGATAATAGTTTAACACATTCTGTTTCCCCGAGGAGACAATAACTTCTGGTGAGAATCCAAGGAATTCTACCTTTGAACTGCTGCAGAAAGAAGGCAAGCTGGAAAAAACTAGTCGAAGGCATACAGTATTGCATGGCATATTATATGTGGTATAGGGAATTCTATTTTTTAAAATCCCTGTCTACTATTAACTTTCCAAAAGGAAGGTGCTTTGTCATAACCTTCCTAAATACACTTGAATGGTTAAAGTACAATTAATCTATAATAAGTGTTCCTATGCCTATGTATTTTTGTTTAGGAAATACCTTGGAGTCTATAAAAGGTGAATTTGACCAACTGTACAATTGTAGCTATTATGCCAGATTTCTAGTGAACTGCAATCCATTTTCTGCTAGCTAATATACTTAAGAGTCATCCACAAATGCTCCTTGCTATGACTCTGAGATTGCCTGCATATAGATCACTGGAAATGTGCCCTCATTGGGTACATGCTTACCCACTAGCAGGCTAAAGCCAGATCAGAGAAATCCAGCACAAACCAGGGTTTTCCAGCCTTCCTCTGTGTGAACATTCTGATTTGTGTTCCCTATGGCGGTGAGGGGGGGGGTGATCCTCTATGCCTTCTCTAGTAAGCCTGGAGGTAAGGGCAGGGATCACCGGGGTAGGAGGTAGTTAGGGCCCCATGCTTGCATTTGGGGGTGGGGGAGGGGATAGAGAAAGCCAGCAGAGAAATCAGTGTCCCCTTCCCTGATCCTGATTTCCCCATCGGTAGCAGCAGAAACTACAGGCCCTCACCTCATTTGGACCACTTTGCTGGTCTTTTGTGTGTTTTTTCAAGGTGCCGCAAAAGGACTCCTGTGGGTGGCAGCAGCTTTCCGCTTTCCTCCTGTCAAAAGGACAAGAAGAAGCCCACTTCTTCGCCCCATAGTGTGCAAACCTATAGTTCTCAGGTAAAAGTTATCCCAGAGCTCATAAGATTGTCCAGTACCTCCTCTGAGAACTGCAGTTATGCTCTAGTCCCAAATAGGAAATCCAATACCCTAAATTCTTTCGTATAGCAGATGTACTTCTTTCTTTTTTTAATGAGCTTATAGTCCAGGATAATGTCTTCTGGACCTTTTGACATGAGTAAAGTGTTCCCTCTTTGTCCCCATAGAAAACACCCTCCTCCCCCAAGATTCCTTGCAGTTAATTGTATGAGAGCTGAGATCCTTGGCCTACAAAGATACAGGTGGTTTTCAACTTACAACCGCAACTGAATCCAAAATTTCTGTTACTAAGCGTGACAGTTGTTAAGTGAGTTTGGGCCCATTTTATAACATTTCTTGCTTCAGTTGTTAAGTGAATCACTGCAGTTGTCAAGTTAACAACACGGCTGTTAAGTGAATCTGGCTTCCCCATTGAATTTGCTTGTCAGAAGGTCACAAAAGGTGATCACATGAGTCTAGGACACTGCAACTGTCATAAATACATGCCAGTTGCCAAATTTTGATCACATGACCACGGATGCTGCAATAGTCGTAAGTGTGAAAAATGGTCATAAGTTACTTTTTTCAGTGCTGTTGAAAGTCACAAAACAAACTGTTGTAAGTTGAGGACTACCTGTATACTCCAACAGAGAAGGAGTAGAAGAGATACATCAGGCTGGGTTCACACAAGACTTTATCAAAACCAACCAAACCATGCTATGGTACATCATTCTGTGTGAACCCAACTAGTCTACATTTTATAGCTAACTAGGAAGATACAACTTGATGGCACCGCAAAGAGATGTGATACTGGATTAGGGAGGGTGACATTTGCTCAAGACTATATTGCCAGCTTCTGTATAGTCTACCTGGGCATTTTTTCAGATAGCAACCCTGTGCTTCGCTGGCAAATTTAGAAACAGAGTAGTTTTCTTTTGGAAGTGAAAGTGGCAGAAAAAGGGTGAAAATCCTGTCCCTAGGGGAAAAAGAAAATCCAATTTGAACAATAGAGAAAGCTGAACTGCTACCAGCAACTCCTAGAGAGTACCTCCCCTGTTGCCTCAGTGATCTTTCTTGGGACTGGGAAAATAGAATGTGTGCCAGATTTTGGGTCCAATACCTAGTACATAAATAAATAAAAGAAAAGGGCCAATTTCCTCTCTTTATGAGCAGGAGTGCTGTCTGGCTCCAAAACATCTGGGTGTTCTTACTGCTAGAGGAAGTGCCTAATCCAGTCCAGAAAGTGGTTTCTGTTTGAAAACATGGGCCCTCTGGCTGCCCACTACCACCTTCTTCATCTTGATCACAAGGCTCAGCCTTCCTCCCAGATGTTAACAATTAGTTGGGGAAGCTGGGGTCTGTCCAGGGGGCAAGGAGGAAAAAATAAGTGGAACTATCACTTTGAAGCTTGTGGCAGCTTGTGGAAAGGCATGTGAAACAGCAAACATGGAGGTCTAAAGCTGCACCAAGTCTTGCCTCGGTGATTTATAAGGAGGCACAAAGGCATGTTTGCAAAAGTGGGAGCTTTTACTTAGCAACTGGGTGTCTGGATGGGCCAGAATGCATCACTGCAGATGGATAGTCCCAAACCAAGAGGTGCATAACAAAGCAAAGGTGTATCAAATCTAGCTGCGTGCTTGCAATGCGTATACAAATCCAATTGAGCTGGATAGGTGAATGTTTTATATATATATATGGAGGAAGTTTTTCCCAAACTGCAGCCATTTGCTTCTTCTGATTTTAAACTACACTAGTTCACATCTATGGAGATTCTCAGTCATCCAGGTCATAATTATCCTAAAGATGCTTTTTTCACGATGCAATTGGACTTTCTTGGTTTTTCTTTGAAGATATTTCACTGCTCATCCAAGAAGCTTCTTCAGAGCTGAAGGTAAGGGCTTCTGAAGAAGCTTCTTGGATGAGAAGCGAAATGTCTTCAAAGAAAAAACAAGAAAGTCCAGTTGCATTGTGAAAAAAGCATCTTTGGGATGCACTAGTTCACCAATGTGATATTTCTTTTTTTTTCTCACACTGCAATTATGCAGACACTATAAAGGTACAGTGGAAAATCGCTCCAATGAACAATTCTTGACGGACTGGAAACAGTGGATAGACTATATCCAAGAGAGACACCAATCAAACAGAATGCAGCTGGCGTTTAGCTGAGGCTCGATGGGAGGAGGGAAGAAGGGTTAACAAATCAAATGTTTACAAAAACTAACACCCAATGTTGAATGTATATGTTCTATAACTAATGCCTCTTAACATAACCTTATGACCAACGTTGTTTGCTTTAATACTGTTAAAGCGGACTGAATCTCTACCTCAGGATATGAAACTTTTACCTCAGGATCTCTGGCTAGGGACTATAAAAGATTGCACTAGTAATGGGATGAAGTCAATTCAGAAGCACAAACGAACAATATGCAATAGACTAGACACAGTAGATAGACCATATATAAGAGAAACACCAACCAAACAAAAGGTACTTGAAGAGTATACTTGAAGAGGGAAGGGAGGAGGAAAGAATGTTTACTAAAACAGATGTTTACAAAGATTAATACCTAATGTTGTATGCTATGTCCTAGGATGATTGTTTAGCAATAGGATCTTTGGTTTAATGTTGATCACATTAATATGAAACCAGATAAGAGAAACACCAATTAAACAAAGTGTAACAGGAGTATAGTTGAGGCTAGACGCGAGGGGTGGAAAAAGGCTTACTAAATCAGACGTTTTCAATGACTAATACTTAGTATTGTATATCAGGTGCCATGATGATTGCTGCACAATATGTTTTTATGTCCAATGTTGATTGTTTTAATAAAAGAATTTTATATATTAAAAAAAAAAGGTACAGTGGTACCTTGGTACTCATTGTTAATGGGTTTTGAGAAGCGTGATGAGTATCAAACAAACAATGAGTAGAGGGACAGAATTTTGAGTACCAAAGCATTTTGACATGAAAATTCTGTCCCCATATTCATTTGGTACCAATTAGTTTCAAAGCAGATTATCAAGGTACTGGTGTAAATGGCTTCCTTGAATAAAATTAGTTATTTTAATGATAAAGACTCCTCGTCTTCTTTAAAAAAAAAATTCACTCTAGCCCATATCCTTGAGATTTCCTAGTGGCCTCCCATCTGTGTATTTATTATACCCAACTTCCTTAACTTTTTGAGATCAGTCGATGTCAGCTAGACATTAGTTGTTGCATGGAAGTCCAAAATCACTTTCCATTTAATTCCTTGGTTATGGGAGAATTACATTTTATCACAATATAAAGCCATTTCTGAACCTTTTTTTTTGCATGTTTTAAATGCTTGTTCTACTTTTCTATTGTGCTATTACACCAATCAAGTATAAAGGCTCTCCTGAGCTGCTATAAGAAAATATATTACAGAAAACACTAATAAATTTCCCTCTCTCCACTGTAGGAATAACCTGGACCCATTTTTTAGTTCTCCATTACCTGAAAATGGAATACATAATAAACCGACATTCTAACTCTATTAGACATACTTGCTTATTTTTTCATTTATCCCACCTCCATATCACAGTTCATTGTTGTTACCCTCTGCATGTTATTCTCTGAAGAATAATGTGAGGTTGGATAGTTTAAGAGGTTAGAAACTGACTGAAAATCAGATACTTTAATAAATAAAGTAAAGATACTTTAATAAATAAAATATATTTATTAGAACATGTAGCATACTTTCATCAAATTCTGCTCTTCAGGATCCCAAATTCAACCCTTACTTATTTATAAAATTCATTGTGTGACTTTGGCCAAATTAATAGGACTAAGTGCCCATTGCCATAGTTTTTTTCTTTATCCTTTTAAAATAAGAGCTATGGTTATCCAGTGCAGTCAAAACTAGGTCCACTATTCATTGGTTTAAACTTTCTCCAAGTCTGGAATTCCAGTGATTCAATTACCCCCCACCCCCCCTAAAAACAACTGGTCTTGGATTTCATTCTTTACCTTGGCCTGACACAAGGGATGAGAAAATTAAGGGCCTGTAGTAGGCCAGGATGTTTCCATATCACTATCTCCTTCATTCAAAAGGAGGTTTATGGCTTTCTACTTCTAGCAAATTGGAAAATACTAGTACGTATATTTTAAAACCAGCATTTTCTTCATTAAACTGAAAAGGTCCAGTAAAGTAGGTTACCAGATTACAATCTCCCAAAACAAAAACTAACATTAAATATGATTTATTTAAAATAATATTTAAACTTTATTAACAACACACAAAGGAAGGAAGGAAGGAAGGAAGGAAGGAAGGAAGGAAGGAAGGAAGGAAGGAAGGAAGGAAGGAAGGAAGGAAGGAAGGAAGGAAGGCTTAAATAAGATGACTAGACTTAAGAAAAGAATTGTGAACAGTGAAATCATGGGCAGACTCATCCAAAATAGAGACTAAACCTCAGAGAAAAGCTAGCTTTGAGCACATGGAAAGACAATCATCCTAGAAGAACTCTGATTGTTAAACTGCATCTAGAAGTGTAAGTTAGGTTCTGCTCCGCCTGGGCTCTGGGAGATTTCACCCCACAGCTGAAGGAAGCTATAACCCTTTTTCTCTGCATGCTGCTCCTGGGATAATGTCAAAGAACAAACACCTTCCTAAGTTACAACATTTTTAAATTTAAGGGGATGGGAGTTGTGTTTGCTAAGGGACTTAGACAAGTCTAAGTTTAGGAGATGAGTGTACAAAAGACATGTGCATGTTGTAATTTAACAGAAATTTCTGGAAATTTGCATTGCTAAGGGTACCTGTTGAAGGTATGCATAACTGCACCAAACTGTCCCCTGACTCAGCAATGAAAGTATTGAATACTTTTCTCCAAACTAGTGCCCTCCAGATATGCTAACTACAGGTTCCATTATCCTTCTTTAGCTTTCTGCAAAATTCTTCTGCTGGAGAGCATCAGTGAGTTCTGGTCCAGTGGTGGGATTCAAATATGTGAACAACTGGTTCTCTGTGTGGATGCCGCTTCCAGAAGTCCATTCTGGGCCTGGGCAACAAAAAATTAGCTACCGGTTCTGCCGAAGTGCAAACCACTGAATCCCACCTCTGTTCTGGTCAGTGTCTTTTCCCAGTACAGCAGCAGCAGCCGCAGTTGCAATTGTGTGGCCAGACTTAAACAGATCTGCTCCCTTCATCAGATACCGGTACTAAATGCAAAATACTGCAAGACAAACATCTGTCCCAATCGTAGTGTTCATTTACAAAAAGAGGAAAATATTTTTTCTTGATGGACGTTGGCCAACAAGTTTTCTTTCTGAACTGGAAAATTTACAATCATCTTTTATGTATTTGCCTTTTTACAATGGCTAAAATGAAAAAGAGATTAGCAGCAATAAATTAATTGTGTTTAGATCTGGAGATTCAGCTGTAGGTCAGGATTTCCTTTTCCATTCCAAGGGGGGGGGAGAAGAAATAGAGATTTGTACTTTTATAGTTCTGAAATGTCACTTTGTTCCAAGGGATTTGTTATGAATAAAGTATTGATTATCAAGAGGTTTTTTTCCCTTTTTGCTTTTAACTTAGAATTTATAGAGTATAGAATTTATACTAAACTATGTACACCGAACTGACAGATGGAACTGCTGTAATTCAGTCTAAGTAGAAGAGAAAGAGTACCTCAAGGATGTACTGTACGTTGTACTTTTAATGACTTTGTAAAGTGATATATCACTTGTACTTTAGCATCAAAGATAGCCTGGACAAAAATTTACCTATAACAAAAGGTTTCATTTCTTCCAAAGAAATGAAGTTTGAATGGTACAGGCTAATAATAGATATTTATTATAGAAATGTTGGTCATAGTTTTAGTAATTGATTGCTTTGCCTGATATAGACCCGTGCAAATGCAAAGTTCATGCAGAAAGGTTTCCTCTGGTGGTTACTTAGAAGTGGTTTTTTTCCCCCTGTGATACGCCCATTCATGAGGCACTCTCCTCAAATAAGAGTGGTGCCAAATAAGAGTGTCCTTTAGAGCCTTTGAAAATCCATCTCTTTATTCACATGATCTCTGTTTGTTTGTTTGTGTTGTTTAAGTTGGATCTGTAAGTGATGAGAAGTTTTTCTTGTTTTAACACTGTAATTTTTTAAAAAAAATCACAATGTATGCTTGTTTTAGTTTTGAGATTGTGTTGTATATTTCAGAAATCTTAAATTGAAATATCAATTGTCCAATCAATTATTTAGATTCATAAAAAGAAACACTAAAGTAAATCATTTTTACAAAAAAAAAGCAGTTGTATGTAAAGTATATATTGAAAGCAGAGGCTATCTGGCTTGGAAAAAAGATCTATTATGATTTTATGCATGTTTACCTAAGGCTGACTGACTTCAATGGGGCTTCTTGCAATGAGCGTGTATAAGATTATAGCCTCAAACTGCAGTGTCAATCTTTTTTCCCCCTTGAATTGACGCAATCCAGAATTTCGTGACAGGGATATGTAAATATAGTTTTACAATAAGGACAAAAAAAAACCCCACTCCACTTTTAAATAAAAAGGAGTTTGATATATAGCCGTAAACCTATTGCTTAATGAAGGATTTTTGGATCTGGTAGCCTGGGAATAAGCCAGCTGTTTTTGAAGGAAGTTTATTACGGAAGATTGATGGAGGGCCCTTAGCCTCGCTTGACTGTTTATTGAAGCATCCAGCCAGAGAGAACAAAAACCAGCTCTTGCAGGAAAACTGCAGTAAAAGCTGTACAGTATCTGTAGGACTGAGTGACTTTTACACCGAGTTAGATCTTCCCTTCCCCACAATCTAGGTATGTTCCATTCTGGATAGAAGCTATACTAACTTCTCACCAAAATATATGAAGCTAAGAAAGCTGGCTGCAAAGTAATAAACCAGAACTCCTGCCTATTTGAACAAATATGCCTTCTTAGCTACAGGCAATTATTAGTTGGCCATGTAATGAAAGTGGCTCATAAGCACCTGATGGGAATCCTGCAGACCACCATGAAGAAAGAATACCAAATGAAACATTGTTCAGCACGTTTTCTCAAAGCATTCTTCCTCCTGCTGTCCTTTAGGTGTGTCTGAGCTACAACATCTGTCTTGCTAGCTGGGAATTGCAAAAGCTGTAGTCTAACTATCTGAATGGTGCCAAAATAGTAAAAGAATCTATTCCATATCTTTTTTCTGCCATCTAATGGTTCTCCAGATTTTTTTTTCAGACCACGGCAAGTTAGTGTAAGAAGAAAAAATAAAGAAAAACCCATCAAATTCAAATGTCATGTGTGGAAAAAGTAGTCCTGAATAATCAAAAGGTACTGGATTTGACTTTTGCTTTTATACAGCAAATTCTCTTCTAGAACAAACATCCATAAAACAAATGTTGTAAAATGTGATAACACCAGTTCTGCCTTATCAACCTCTCTAAACGTAGAGAGGTTCTCAGAATATCTTAGTGTAGAAGCAATAGAATGAATGAAAAAAAGTAGCTTTGCTACTAGAAATCTCAGCCCCAATGCTCTTAAGAAGATGTATAGCTTAGCGTCATCTTAAGATGAGATGGCAGATCTTGGTAGCTAGGAGAAAGAATGAAGCACGGTGGAGTGCTACACAGTGGATAGTGGTGTGGGTCACACGTTGCCAGGACTAGCATCTTCTGCTCTTCTCTCAACTTTAGGGAACATTTGTTATTCTTAAATTACATGAGTAATTTTTTTGTTTCCTATCTCAAAATGGTGCAAAGCTGCGGCTGATATGATGCTGGCAATTGTGATCCAAGAAGGCTCCAGAGATTGAGGACCACATTTGCCTACCTCTGCTTTAGAGCATTAGACATTAAAGTCTAATTTAAATGTGTTTCAGGAAAACAATTAGTAGCAAGTGAAGCCTAATACGGTAGTAGCAATGCTAGGTTAGCTTTATTGTAACTGAAATTCAGGCACCAGAATCTCTTTTATTGCATTGTAATGGAAAAGGAATTGCCTGCCTGTAAAATGAAAAGCTTTGAAACAAAAGATAAATTTAAATGCTTTCCTGGTTCCTGGTTTCTAGTTCAACTAGTTACAACATCTCTAGTAATTATTTCTTCCAACTACCTCTACTTGTTTTTTTTTTCTTATTATTCCTGGTCCTACCTCACTATTAATTTTAATTCATGAATCAAGAATTGTTTTTATTTTCCCCAGAATCAAAGTCTATCCGAAGTCATTTGTCCCAGTTTGAAGTCTTTTGTCCCATCAAGGATAACCATTGTGCTTCTCCTGGATTGGTTTGACCAGATACCACTCTTGCTGTTGGACAATTGAGCGGATGGGTGAAGTCCCAGTTTTCAGAGATGGGCCAATTCCAACTCTTGGTTTCCAGTTCTTTCCCGTTCAAGTTAAAACACTCTTTCACTCCCAGTGGT
Organism: Bothrops alternatus; assembly: GCA_034064705.1. NCBI lineage: Eukaryota > Metazoa > Chordata > Lepidosauria > Squamata > Viperidae > Bothrops > Bothrops alternatus. The sequence continues at coordinate 16,961,403 of JARGCV010000023.1, forward strand.
CCATTGTTACTTTTTTCTTTAAAATGCCACAAAAATAAACACAGTAAAGTTAGGTCCTGGGACAAGATGTTGGATGGTTACTGATCTTTTGGGTGTGGGAGTTTATTGCTCTGCTTAAAGTACACACATACTGGTTGGCTCAGGAGCCCAAGAATAACAGGATAATTATAAAAACAACACAAGTGTATTATGGGATGGCATGAATCACTTTCTGAATTTTGGAGGATGAGAATGGTGGTTGTGATCAAGCACTTCCAGACTGATTCCTGGATATCCTTTGGTTGAGTTGAGTTCTCTTGCTCCTCATCTTCCATTGCTGCTATTAATGTCTTGACCAATGTCTCTCAATCTTGATGTCTTTAACATGTGTGAAGTTCAACTCCCAGAATTCTGAAATACAGGCTGGTGAATTCTCGGAGTTGTAGTAAAGTGGCCAAGGATGAGAAAAACTGGTCTAGAGAAATACCTTAAAGAACATCATTGTCTCTCATTGCTTATGGGATCAGCGGGCAAAATGTCCTGCCATTTCATACCATCGTTGCTATCCCCCCCCCCCGATTCCTAATGGGTAAGACTGGCTCCAATCTGCCATTTTATACAACAAACTGCCACTGTCCCTTGTTGCAAGCAGATCCATTTGATTGAAGCAAAATGTGATTGTTACACTGTATGAAATTAATGTATTGCGAGTGATAATATGTGATTTCCCTTCACCGTAAGATTTATTGCTAGGGCTCCACTGGAGCAAGAGAAAATAGATTTTGCAACCCAACAGTAAATGAAATATATTAGGGGCAATGGGATTCCATTAAAGAAATTGTTTTAGTATAACGCGACATGCTTATTCATTTCTGTACTAACTTGTAACATATCTCTGATGAAATTTATACAGAATCTGGATGTCAAAGTCACTAACATCACAGGAATCACATTTGTTTCTCTTTACAACACTTGCAAAGTACTTGTTGGGTCTATGAATCAAACTGCTACTCTATAAAATTCACAATGGTATTCTTGGAATAGATTTGCCTTTAGTCCTTTCATAAAGTAGTAGATAAAATACATGGAATATCAGAACAATGAATCTTTCAGAGAAAATTGAATCAATAAGGCCAAACAAGTTTTTTAAAAAAGAGTGGCAAGGTACCAACCCAGGTGAAACTGACAATTCAGGGGAAAAAATTGCTACCCATCTCTTTTCAAACATAGTATAGATATAAAAAACCATAAAAGTAAAAGCTTTATTTAAGATATTTATCTCATCAGAAATTTCAATTGGCTAAAGAACCGTTCCATTGTTTTATGGGAATTTTATGGGAACTTTAGCTCTGCAGAGTGAGATCACACAATGTTTTCCCCACATCTTTATGAAATTATAGTTTTATCAAGCAATGTGTCATGGTTCTGATAAATGAAACCCATCAAAAGAACTTCAAGGCAAGAATTCTTCCTTAAAGAACATTTTATTAGGATACACAGTATCGGCACTACATAGTTGAACCCAAAACTAAATTCTCTTTCCCTGATACAAAGTAACTAGTTGCAATTCCACCCCCTGGAAGTAGTCATAAATCACATTCTCCAATTAACCTGAAGCACGGGCTCCCTCTCCAGCTCCTGAGCCCACCAAAACATTATCAGTTTGTGTCCTTGAGTTCCCACAGAATTGCATTATTATTGTGGCTAGCTGAGCTCAAGCATTCATCCCATCCTCCCTTCTATATCTGATTCCTAAACAGCAGAAAAAGCACACTGAAAGCAGAGTAAAAATGATTGCAATTTCCCTTAGTTGTCAGAGCGGGAACATCCATTGTCACAGCGTTGGTACAATGAGAATTAAATTTGTACCAAATCAATTCAACATGATAACAGAAGTCAATCTGATCCATAACCCAATATTTTAGAACAGCCGGTAATTCTATGTAAACCAGAAAAAAAAATTAATGATTTAGGATAACATTCAGAGGTAAAATCACCATGAATTTTGATAAAAAAAAAATCTGAGAAAGCATGGTACTAATTTAGGACAAGCCCTTTTTCCTCAGTAGTGGTAATTATTAAGATCCTCTACATCACGGGTGTCAAACTTGCCGTGTATCGTGACTTCTTTTGCATTGCTGGAACTGGGGTGGGTGCGGCCTCTGCATTATTGCAACCAGCCCACGGGCCAGCAGTTTGACACCCCTGCTCTACAAAAAGCAAGAAAAATTATTTACACTCTACTATATGCAAGATAATTCAATATATATCCACTGAGTAAGAACTATTGAACTGAGTGGGCTACATGGTTTATGGAAAGAAGTGAATTCAACACATACTATTTACATTCTGAAATGAGGCAGTTTAAACTAGCCCCCAGTTAGACAAAAGGATGAAGACTTTTCTATTCCACTTTACATATGATTTTAACTTCATTTCATCCTATGCATTATTATTTGAGCCCTCATTTCTTTCCACAAGGCAGTTCAAACATTCATTGCTGGTAATGAACAAAACAAGGAACAATAAACATATTGTTAGCATTCAAACAAATGAGGAATTTGCACATGGCATTCTAAACCAGCCTTCCCTAGTTTAGTTTTGTCCAGAAGGGTTGAGACTTACAACTCCCAGCATTCCTAGCTAATTTTATTAAGACTTTTAACACCTCCCAAAAATTCCAGGCCATCATTCTGGGAATTAGAGTTTCAGCACATATAGAAAGCATAGGACTATCTTACTTCTTTGCCACGGGTGAATGCTGTGACCACCCAAAGCTTTGCTGATAAGAATTTATCCCATTCTTCTCATGCCTACCTTTTAATGTATACATCTGCTTTTCTGTATATAAGTGCCTGAGTAGATTTATGTCAAGAACCCAATTCTCTTCTCTTATTATGCTCAGCCCAAATCCAAAGGAATGGCAGGCAGTTGCGTCAGTATATAGCATGGCCCACAGCTGTAGTTCTGTTACTGTCTCCTGGCCTACTTCTGCTATCAGAAGCCACTGACTGGTACCAAGCTTCACTACATAAACAATCAGGGCCTGTGGAAAAGATGATGGGGTGAGGTTAAATACCTCTTTCCCTTTACAAGACCACCTACAAAACATTGCAAAGGCTCCTTAACAAAAAGAAAAAAGAAAGAAAGCAAAAGAAAAAAATGGCCACCATTTTCAGCATTGGCGAAAACATAAACAAATTAAGTGTGCTGTTAAAAAGAACATCTGGAAAGAGGTCAGGGCTGGCCAGCTGTTTTCACAAGTCACTTTTGGAGCAGGCAAGAGTTTCTTTGCTGAACTTCCTGCCTCTTTGGTCTTTTCTGCCTTGATTAGATTTCCGAAGGACTGATATAAACATGATTAACTGGTTTTAAAGTATTAGGAAATTGAATTTGAAAATTCAGAAAACCACAACCATAAAAGCTGAATATTTACAGGACTTAAGAAAGCAGTCAGGAGCCAGAACTGATAACACAGAAGAAACATACTTGATTCAAGGGAGGAAATCATGTTTAAAATAAATGTTAAAAAAAAGGAGAGGCCTTTTTGAGGTACATTAGTACATGTTGATGGCATAAACTTTCAGGGGTCATTTTTCATGGCTTCTGTCAATTTTCCTTGCTAACAGGGCTTCTAACCCATGTGAGCCTTAGCAGTCTTCTAAGTGTCACTGAAATCTTGGTTGTTTCTGCAATATGAATGAATCATAATGCCAATGCTTAGGAAGAACTAAATCACATGAAATAACAACTCTTACCACTTAGTGGTAAGTCCAACTCTTCATGAGGATAGGGCTACTTTAACCAGAATATGTACAAATCTTCAAAGCAGAAAAAGTTTCTACTGGGAGGGTTAAAATTTCCTGAACTAAACCATCATGTCTAAAGATGATTGAAACATGGTTAGATGGGGTTAGACGAAGCCCTCCATGATGTTGTGACAAAACCTCTGAAGAACTCTTGACTATATTAACAACTTAATTGCAGCAGGAAGTTTTATTCAGGTTTTGTTTATTTGTTTGTCTTGCTTTCCTTACAGTCTGTGTTGATTCCTGACAATTGCCTACACAAGTCCTTTATGTTTTCTTAGCATGGTTTCAGAAGAGATTTGCCATTGCTTCCTTCCTAGGGCTGAGAAAGAGGGACTAGCCCTAAATCACCTAGCTGGCTTTGTGCCCATGAACTCAATCTTCCACTTTTTAGTCTGGTACCTTAACCACGGCACCAAACTGGTTCTATTTTATTCAGTAGTGCTAATATTTTTCAGAATGCGTACTTGATATTTATTTTAAACATTTATTGATCAATTAAAACTAAGTGCCTGTTCAGTTGGGCTGTAGAGATTTTAAATTCATGTTATGCAAATATATCTGGAGCTGCTTTTTGTCAAGACTAGTCACTGCCACCCTTTCATCAGGAGAAGATGGGAAACAGGATCTAGTTTCGCTCTGCAAGCGAATGTTCATTCTCTCTGTAAACGAGCTTACAGCCACCCTATGTTTGTTATTCAGTTGTATTGTTGACCAACAGGATTATTTTTCCTGGAAAACTGTAGAATGAGTTCAAGGGGATTGATCAAATTTGTGCTTCAGACAAGAAGAATTGAACCTTTGACTTGCATGGCAGTCTCACACTTTACCAATCTACTTTTGCTTGCAGTTTGCAAGCATTAGAAGGCAGGAAGGCTGGTAGGCAGGCAAGCAGAGAAAATAAGTTCTTACTGACCTTCCAGATCCCAATCCAATTATAGAAGGCTGTATTCTGCAGTTTTTGCTGTTGATGGATACTAGTCTTGATAGCTGTAAGAGCAAACAATCATAATGTTTTCAAATAATCATGGAATTTTTCTTTCCAAGCTCCTGTGAGGAGAGGAAAAAATCTTCCTATGTTCTTCTTAATTACTGCTGAGAACAATTGAGCAAATGGCTAGAATGGCTGATGGCTTCAATGACAGAAGAGATTTTCATGGAAGAGTGAAGTAGAGTCTTCCATTTCCAGACTCCCTGACTGCAGCATTTACAGGCATGGCACTGTTGCTCTGTAACTGCTCGTACATTTCCTTGCTGATATAAACCTATGGTGGGCAATAACATAGTGGCACAGATTTAATATGTCCCTCTCCCACATACTTCCTACCTGGAATGACAGCGATGGAATTCAGCTGCCATACTCCAAAAGGGACATGCTACAAACGATCTGATCTTGCCCCAGGATGTGAGGTCAAATGGCCTTGCTCCAGATGCCATCCCCCTGCAGCAGAAACCATAAACTTTGCAGCTTGCTGCAAAGATTAAACCTCACCCATTGTATTCTAATGAGAGATCCAGTTGCAGAACCAGTTAAGGGGGGAAAATACGCACACAACTTGAAACTGTAGTTGAATTGTCTTCTGCATTGCCTTCCCCAGGAAGACCATAGAAAAAGTGTCTGTTGAGTACTTTCTGAATGATATTGTAACAGTGATATGTAAATGATATGATAACAGTAAAACATGCAGGTTAATAATCATGACATTGTCAGTGTATGACAATGACAGTATATCTTCTACAGTGTATCTGTGGCAGAGTGTGGTTGAAGCTTGATGATTATTTGCTGTGATGTGTGTTCCACCTTCACCACCACCAATTTAGGGATAGTCCCACCTACATGTGATGCCTTTGATTGACTGCTTGCAACTTGTTTTGGAACCATTAGAAATTTCTTAAGATTAAATACTTTCTAATCTTTCAGAGCCCATTAGAGACTTTCTAAGTTTTGTTGCAATGTGCTATCATAACTACCTTTCTGGAATTATTTCACCTGAATACTGATTTTCTTTGATTCTGGGTATCTAGTCATAAAAGGCCAAGGTACACAAGAAAACTAATTTGATTCTGCTTTGCATCAAACCCTTTAATCTGAACTACCGTAGGTATTTTAGTTATCCTTTCTGTTACAGTAACCATAATGCTATAATGTGGTTCTTACTTCTAAAATAAAAATGTATGTATGTATGTATGTATGAATGAATGAATGTATATATGTATGTATGTAATAATAATAATAATGATAAAGTTGGAAGGGACCTTGGAGGTCATCTAGTCCAACCCCCTGCTCAGGCAGGAAACCCTATACCATTTCAGACAAATGGCTGTCCAGTTTCTTCTTAAAAAATTCCAGTGTTGGCGCATTCACTGTTTCTGGAGGCAGGTTGTTCCACTGGTTAATTGTTCTAACTGTCAGGAAGTTTCTCTTTAGTTCTAGGTTGCTTCTCTCCTTGATTAGTTTCCATCTGTTGCTTCTTGTCCTGCCTTCAGGTGCTTTGGGGAATAGCTTGACTCCCTCTTTTTTGTGGCAGCCCCTGAGATATTGGAACACTGCTATCATGTCCCCCCTCGTCCTTCTCTTTATTAAATGTATATATGTATGTATATATATACCGGTATGTATGTATGTGTGTGTAAAAAATTGCTAGTGAGTTAGTCCCTCTTTTATGTGACTTATCTCCTGGGACTGTCTTTTATTACATCAATATATCTATGCCAGAAGGGATTTTTTTTAATGTTCAGAGTAGAGATTAGAAACACAGAGCCAACAAAATCTCTATAACTCAAGCTGCTTTCTCGGTATCCCTTGTGCTGACCTCAGCATTTATATCTGCTGCAGAAGGGAACTCTGGAGCTGCTGTTGGGGGAAAAGTCAACAGCCGTTACCATCAGGCTTCAAAGATGTCCAAGAAACAATAAAGCCTTGATTATGCACTGAAATGATTTTCTGGAAAAAGATGTTGAATGCGGGGGGGGGGAGCTACGAAGCAAAGAAACAAAAGCATTCATGATTTGTCATTGGCAAATGCCTAATCAAAGGACTACTTTGGTTTCTTGAAAGAGTCCCAAGGTCCTGGTTTATTATTTGGACTTGGACTTATTATTAGGTTTACCTAATGTGAGGCCCTCATGTCTTTCCTCTCAGACCAGATCTGTTTATTGTTTAAGCTGGAGGGGGGAACCGTAAAAATGACACAATTAGGTTGTGTCATCATCCTTCCAACAAATCTCTTCTCACTTGTGAGTCACTTGGAAAACAATTCTTTTGCGTAGTTTCAGGGAATGCGTGATTCTTCCTTCAAAAGAAAACCAATGTCAAAAGTTGGAAACCGGTGACTCTTTGTCCTTCACTACTGTTTACAGATGCAAATGCAAAGAGAGGTATGTTAGGTGTATTCTTCCTTATCCCAGCCTTTTGAAAAGAGGATAACCTGGGGGGAAATAGAAGGCACAAAATTTTATAACAGGGCCCTAAACTTTTTGTATGTGATTCTTAAAGAGACCCAGAGACTTCCAATTCGGATCTCTAGTGTGACCTTATTCTCTTCCCAATTCAAGAACTATATATTACTGTACCTTGTTTTCATATCATATCCTTGGCTATAGCTTACACTCTAATGGCTTCTCAAATACAATGTTTTTATTATTTATTTCTATACTTATTTTTTTAAAAGTAAAGGTTTCCCCTGCCCAGTTGTGTCTGACTCTAGGGGGTATGCTCATCTCCATTTCCTAGCTGAAGGAGTCAGCATTGTCCGAAGACACTTCCATGGGACATGTGGCCAGCATGACTAAACACCAAGGTGCAAAGTGGTACTTATTTATTTACTTGCATTTGCATGCTTTCAAACTGCAAGGTTGGTAGTAGTTTGGGCAAGAACAGGAGCTCCCTCCGTCATGCCATACTTAGGTCTCAAACTTCCAACTTTCTGGCTGATGGACCAGCGCCTTGTATAAATAATATGAAAGTAGAGGAGGGATAGGAAGAATAAAGTAATTCAGGAATAAGTCTGGTTAAGAATAGGGCAGTGACATTAAGCAAAATGAGGTAGTTCGCTTATAATGGAGATAAGATATAGCTAACATGACTTATCTACCATAAATGTATCCAATTGCCCTTTAAATTCATTTTGGTCAGTTGTCTTATCACCTCATCTTGCAGATAGTGAATGTCATAGTTTAATTATATGACATGAGAAAATTAATTATCTTTATCTGTCTTGAATTCCTTAACCTGTTTTCTTTGTATGATGGGGAAGAGGTGGCTAATAGATATAAAAGGGAGGGGATTCTTTTTATTTCCTCTATATCATGCATAATTAATGGTGACTCTATCATGGTTTTTTAGTTGTAAAGGAACCAGTTGTCACAAAATACACATGATAGAACAGCCATGGAGATCTTGGGAAAGTTATTCAGATGCCAGAATGTATGTAAACCTACGAAGATCAGAATTCCGCAAGGCAATGTTTTTTCTTGTGACACTTGTGACACCAGCAAAAGTTGGACTTTGAAAAGCAGGACAAAAAGAGTATTGCCATTTTTGAACTTTGGTGTTCAAGAGTCTGGGAATGCTGTGGAAACAAACAAATGAATCATTGAACAAATCGACACAGAGTTCTCCCTTGAGGCACAAATGACTGAATTCAAATTATCATACTTTGAATGCATTATGTGAAGGTCCAGCTTCTCTCTTTATGAAGATATCCATAAAGCTAGGAAAGATGGAAGGGAAGAGAAGAAGAGGACAACCAGCAGCAAGGTGGATGGGCTCATTTATAGGTAATCCCTATGACCACAACTGAGCCCAAAATTTCCATTGCTAAGCAAGACAGTGTTGTGTAAGTTTAGCCCCATGACCTTTCTTGCCACAGTTATGAATTGAATCACTGCATTTGTTAAGTTAGTAACATGGTTGTTATGTGAATCAGGCTTCCCTATTGACTTTGTTTGTCAGAAGGTCACAAAAAGTGATCACATGACTCTGGGTCACTGCAACTGTCATAAATACATGCCAGTTGCCAAGCATCTGAAGTCTGATTATGTGACCAAAGGGATGCTGCAGTGGTTATATGTGTAAAAAACAGTCACAAGACACTTTTTTTTCAGTGCCATTGTAACTTCAAACGTCCACTAAACAAATGGTTGTAAGTCAAGGACTACGGCAGCAGTGGGTCAAAACCTGAAAGATAAAGTTAGGGATAGATCCTTCTGGAGAAAATAATATAGTCACTAAGAATCAACACTGATTTGATGGCACATAATCTGTCCCCCTCCTTCTTCTCTTTCCCCTTTCTTGCCTTCTGAAGCACAATTTTGTTTTAAAAGCCCCAGTTTTTAAAATTTGCCATAAAAGATATGGCAAATTTTAATTCAGTTCTGGAGATGTTGCAGTTAGGTATAAGCTTTTCCATTGTGTAACCAAGGAGTTCTGTGCTTTCTGCACAATTACAGTCACCCTGCAGGGAATTTTATAGATGCTCTGTGGCAGCTGTTGTGCTAGAGGGGAAAAAAACCAGAGGGACAACAAAGAAAAATCAAGGCATGAACAGACTCTGTATCAAATCCATGGGCAAAGGTAAGTATTGTGACTCATGTGTACATTTGGGGAACTTCAGAGTGGATCAAACTAACATATGCAAGCCAGAATGTTTATTTGAGCCCCGCCTCTTTCTCCAGGCATCGTATTTAAATCTGTCTTTCCTGCATTTTTTTTTTTCTGTCTAAGGGGATATCCACACTGCCAAATTGCTCTGTGGGTGCAGGCTACCAACCATTTCTAGTTCAGCTCTAGTCCCCTACGAATTATTATTATTATTATTTAGGGACTTCTGCCCATATTTTTGTGTTCTGTGTTTAAGGTACTCTGTTTTCCATCTTCTGCAACTCAAACATTGCTAGCAGCACTTAATTTTCCTTCTAGGCAAACGACTGTGCTTTGGGAGTTGCAGGAGATAATCTAAAATAAATTTGAAATACCATTCGTGATCTGTATAAAATATTTATCTTAAATCCATTGGGTTTTGGTTTTTATCTCTGTGATTCTCTTTCACAGTCTAATCCATGGCCCTTCGTCTTTATTAGAAATGTCCTTTGAGATCAGGGTGAATTGGCTGGTCATTGATTGGTTCCTCAGTAACCCAAAAACAATCAATGAAGAGTGAAAGCAGAGCCCTCTTTTTCCAAAGAATGCTTTTTATTGGCCACACCAGGCTGTCCTGCTTTACCATCTGTGACTTCTAGGAAACAAAAAAAGAAAGAGGGAAAGGAAGACTCTCAGTTGTAACATATTTGCTCCTAATGAGGTATTCAGGGCAAAGAAGCAAGCTGGAATTACTCATTTTGAGTGTGTCATTCTAGATTAATGGCCTCCGCATTTCTCCTCTGCAGAGCTGTGCTGGTGAACATGGTAACTGCCCAAAACTTTTCATTAAATGATGAATTAACACAGGGCTCTAACTGCAACAACTTTCATCCTGTTCAGTTGCCAGGTGCTTTTTGCAGAATGGAGTCCCAGAGCCAATAAAATGAATTCCCCCTGCATTTTCCATATCCATGCACACAATAAAATTAATGGGCAGGGTCCAAACAAAATATTCCTAAGTCATGATGATTTCAGTGAGATGGAAGAGAAATTAAGTCTCCTTCACAGTCAAAGTAAGAAAGACAGAGAATAACACTACAGTAACAGTAGAACAGTTCGTGCATATAACAACAGGCCACTGATGCACCCTGATGCCTTGTGGAAAATGTGCATATTGACTCTGTTACTAAAAATGGAAAATGACTAAGAAATGGGCACCACCTCCAACAAGCTTTGGGGAATGTGTATAATGCAGCAGAATCCTGTACTTCAGGTATTATCTCTAATCTCCAAGAGGTCTTGGGTAATGTGCATACCCGGGCAACAGGCATTTTACACATTCTCTGGACTGTATGCTTATTCCTTCCTTTATCTCCAGTTCAGAAGGGCAAACTGCTATCTAATTTTTCTGTGAATTATAGCATTCTCCCCCCACTCAGCAGAAGGGAAAAGAGGTGTATTGCTGCAGTTATTCAACTATTTTCTGACCATCAGCTGCTTAATGAGAGGAGGAGAGATATAAACTTTCCATCGTTCCTACATTCCTCATTAAACTGTCCCTTCATTCACTCATTGCTATTAAGCACCAATCTGATCTTAATCTGGGTTTCAGACCAGAAAAGGTGTAGAACTGCCAAGGAGTGCAGAAGGCCAGGCTGATAAAGGCAATGGGCACTGTCTGTCAAGGCTGAACCAAAAATAAAACTGAGAATATTTCTCAGAACATACATATTGGTGCTTAGTTGAGTATTTAGATCTGATGGGGTTTAGTTGTGGAGATAAAATGAGGAGAATCACATAAACTACATAAGCTCTCTTCGCCTCCCCAAGGAAAGGTGGGATATAAATTCAATAAATAAATAAAAAGACTACTTAAATATTTACTCAGGGATCACCTGGTGATGTGATGATTTGGCATTCAGACAAGCAATTTGCCCCTTTCTGGGATCAATTCTCCTTTGTTTGATCAATGGATTAAGCAATTAAGCAAACTGTCTCCTGTGCTCTTTCAGTACATGGATCACTGCTCTTAAGATACTCCCAAATTTGGATGTAGACAAAATGGATTTCCAAGTCATCATTTGAAAAGAAAACAAAAATAAGCCAAGGTTAACTGTGCTGGTCCAGGATGAAGAAAAATTCATATTTGGGCAAGGATTAAAAATCCAAAAAAAGGTTTCCGGGCACGCGGACCGGAGGCAACCGAAGAAAGCTCCGAGACGGGGCTTCTTCTTTTCGGCAAAACTCCGGTCCGACGGGAGTGCGAGGCACCGGGAAGGAAGACGCAAGCGAAGGAGACCCGCAGCCGGACCCGGCGAGGCGGAATTCGCCGCCAAGGGACCGGGGAAGGCCGCGGACGGGGCCGAAGAAGCCGGCGGTGGCCGGCCGGCCGACAGGCCCGAAGAAGAGGCCACGCTGCCGCGCTGCCGCGCTGCTAAAGGGACCCGGCCAGAGCGGAGAGAAGACGGAGGAAGACACCAGCGACAACGGCAGCAGCCACCGAGAGGGTCTGCAGACCGGGAGATGGCCCCCGGACAAGCTGACGGGGGAGAAGAAAGCCGGAAAAGCGAAAGTGGGAGCCAGACGCGGAGAACAAAGGGAGACGCGAACGGAGCAGACTGGAAGGCAGAAAGCGGCAAAGAAGCAGACGGCGGGGGAAGGCTCGAGCAGAGGGACTGGTGAGTGCTATCCCACGTGCTGCGCCCTAGACCCAGCGGAACGGGAGCCCCAGGGACTCAGAAGAGGGCAGGAATTACCTGGGAAGAAGGTGGGAGGAAGAAGAAAGCTTGAAGGCACCCTGGAGCGCTATAAAGGAAAGGCAGAAGGGATCTGCAAACACAGGCTGCCAGAAGACAGGAGAAAGTGACCTGGGCAAGAAAGCAGAGAAAGAGGGGTAAGAAAGAGCCAGAAAAGAACAAAGAGAAGGAACAGGCTGGCAGAGGGGAGTGAAGAGGAAGCCAAGGCAAAGGCACTGAATAGGCTCCCTGAACACAGAACTGCCTGTCTATAGGCTCTTACCCCTACACTGCCTAAACCCTGAAGCCCCCCCCCTGGAAAGGCTAGACTACTGGATCATCACCAGATCACAACCTAGTATCCAGTCTGGTCCAATTTGGAAACCAAAACAGTGCCAAGACAACAGGAAGATAACCTCAGAATGGCCTCCAAACAGACCAAACTGACAGAAACGATGGGAGATCCCCAGACCCACCAATGCACACAAGCCAGCCCAACAGCACACATATTACAAGACTTAAAAGAAGTAATAGGGACGCTGGTAGTGAGGATGGATGGGATGGAAAAAAAGATGGAGGAAAATTGCAAAGAATTAAAACAAATGCTGATGGACCAGGGTAGGGAGCTGGAGAGAAAGTGGGAGGAGCAGCGCAGGGCGATGACCGCAGACCTGGTCCAAATGAAGGAGGCGATGCAAGCACACTACAAGGGCATAAGGGAGGAAATGGAGAAAAACTTCCAGGAGATCAGAGAGAAGGTGGACAAGCAGATGGAAGAAAGGGAGAACCATGTAGAGGGACAGATAGCAGAACTGAAAGGGGTGGCTCAAGACCAGTACACCATGATGCAATACTGGCAGATGGCATCTGCGATCAGGTTTAGAGGCTGGAAAGAGGAGCCAAATGAAGCCCAAGGAGACCTGCTTGGAACCTTTGTAGAGGCCCTGGCAACATTTCTGGGAAAGAGCACCACAGAGATCGTTGGGCAATTCGACAGACTATACAGAGTGGGCGCATGGAAGGCAACAGACAGGCGTCGGCCAAGGGACGTGGTTATCCATTTTATGACGCAGGGATTCCGGAACCTCATCTCAGCCACATCTTACAACAAGAGATTATACATAGAGGGTCAGGAAGTGAAAGTACTGAAAGAGATCCCCCCAACGATGCTGCGAGACAGAAAGGACTACCAATTTTTGGTCGACGAACTGAGATCACGCGCCATGAGATTTCGATGGGAAGCCCCAACGGGGATGTCACTTTTCTATAAGAATAGAAGATGCTACCTGACCTCGGTCCAGAAAGCCAGAGAATTTCTTGCAAAGGAATTGAAGGCAGGTGGGCCGCAACACAACATGAGAGAAGAAGCAGAAGGGCCACTGGGACGCGGAAGGGACCGAGAACAACGAGCAAACCACCCAGAAATACAGACCGACGCAGCAGCAAGAGAAAGGAAAGGACCAACTCGAGACACGACGACACAGAGAACAGAAAGCAACAACAACAAGGAAACAGGACAGACGGCAGATAGCAGAATACTAAGATCCACTACCAAACACATGGAGCAGCAAGGCACGACCCCTCTACGCAACATGAGCACCAACCTGGATACCATGGGAACGAGACCAAAGAAGACCATAAGAGATGGAACAGAAGCGGTCTTGCAAGAGTATTCTGAAACCGACAATGGCAACTAATTACTTGACATGGAACGTTAACGGACTAAATTCTCCACAGAAAAGGAGAAAGATATTTCATTATCTGTTTCAAGGAAGAAACGACATAATTTGCCTACAAGAAACACACATCAGAGCAGCGGACCAGAAATACTTAATCAACAACAGACTAGGTGCACATTTTGTCGCAGCGGCGCCACGAAAGACGAATGGGATTGTTATATACGTGAGGAAACATGTAATAGCCAAGCTAATAGAGTCAGACTCCCAGGGTAGATACCTAGCAATCGAAGTGACACAGGATGACAAGAAAATTCTAGTGATGGGCATATATGCACCAAATCAACAACAAGGAAAATTCTACAAAAAGATACACAAGAAGTTAACACAACTCAACTACAAATCATGTATTATTCTGGGAGATTGGAACGGGGTCATAGAGATTGCCCTAGACAAGAAGAAAACAAAACCTAACCCACAGAAGCACTCCAAGTTGCCTAAATCTTTCTTCGACATGAAGGAAGACCTTGTACTGACAGACGTCTGGAGGGAACGGCACGGCAAAGAGCAAGAATTCACCTTTTTCTCTGACAGACATCAGTCATTCTCCAGAATTGACTTTATATTAACATCAAGCGACCTGTTAGTTTGTCTAAACGCAGTGAAAATCCTGCCCAAAGTGCTAACAGATCACAATCCGGTGAAGATGGAACTAAGACACGGCGTGAGACAGAAGAGATCCTGGAGAATTAATGAAAACCTGTTTAGACATGGAGAAAAGGTGGCGGAATGCAAAAATGCTATGAAGGAATTCTTCAGCATAAATATGAACAACGAAACACCGATAGAAATGATCTGGGACGCCAGCAAGGCGTACATGCGTGGGATTCTTATGGACATGAATAAAAGGCACCGCCGCCAACAAGAACGAAAAAGAAAAGAGCTAGAAGAGGAGATAAGCAAGAAAGAGAGGCTATTAATAAAAAGACCAGAAGACAAAATCACCAAAGAAGGAATTAAGATCTTAAGAAAGCAGTTTGACATGTTGATGGCAGACCAAGTTGCGAGGAACATACAATATGCAAAACACAAGACATTCTGCAAGGCCAACAAACCGGGTCAATGGCTGGCCTACATCCTAAGAAAGAAACAGAAATCCCGCATAATTGAAAAGATAGAATATAAAGGCAAGGAGGAATTTCGACAAGTAACCATTAAGAAAGCCTTCACAGAGTTCTACTCGAAGCTATACGCCGAGGAGAAGACACAGGACAAAGAGACAGAAACTTTTCTACAAAACGAAAAGATACAGGCAATCACCGATACACAGAGAGAGGCCCTGAATGCCGCAATCACAAAGGAGGAAATACACTCAGCGATCAAACAGCTGAAACCAGGAAAATCGCCAGGGATGGATGGATAACAGCGACTTATTACAAGTGTCTCCAGGAAGAGATGTTAGAACCCCTTAGACAGCTATTTGTCAATATACAAGAAGGAGGCCAAGTTCCACCATCCTGGAAAACAGCCTATATTTCATTAATCCCCAAGGAGGGGAAAGATACTACACAACCCGCAAACTACAGACCCATCTCACTACTTAACACGGACTACAAAATATTCACAAAAATTCTGGCCGATAGACTAATGACTGTACTACGAAAAACAATACACCCGGACCAAAGGGGATTTATACAAGGACGCCAGATGAAAACAAATGTGAGACAGCTGTTGAACATAATAGAGTACTTGGACAGGCACAAACAGGTACCAGCCGCCCTTATGTTTGTGGACGCAGAAAAAGCCTTCGACAGACTGAATTGGCCATTCCTGACGAACCTGATCCAGAAGATGAAAATGGGAGCACAGTTTCTCAACTCCATAAGGGCAATTTACCAGAAACAAACAGGCCAGATCATTGTGAACGGAGACCTAACAGACCCATTCAACATAGAGAGAGGCACGAGACAGGGGTGCCCGCTGTCACCCCTGCTATTTGTCCTAACACTGGAAATTTTACTGAACAGGATAAGAGCAGCAGAAGACGTACAGGGCATACAGATTAAACAGCAAGACTACAAACTATGTGCCTTTGCGGATGACCTGCTGGTGACAATGTCGCAACCAGCACAGTCAGCAAGGAAATTGATGGAGATAATGGAAGACTATGGTAGGGTGTCAGGCTTCAAAGTAAATATATCAAAAACAAAGGTGCTAGTCAAAAACTTAGACAACAAAGCAAAACGGAACCTGGAAAGAATAACGGGTTGTGAAATTGTCAAGAAAGTCAAATACTTAGGAGTGGAGATAGAATCAACAAATGCGAAATTATACAAGAATAACTACGAGGTCCTGTGGAATAAGATACAAACAGACCTGGAAAGGTGGAAATCACTACATCTGTCCCTGCTGGGCAGGATAGCAGCAGTAAAGATTAACGTCTTACCCAGATTTTTATTTCTCTTTCAAATGCTACCCATACTCAAGAAGGATGCGGACTTAGACAACTGGCAGAAGGGCATCAACAGATTTATTTGGGACGGCAAGAGACCGAGGGTGAAACTAAAAATCATCCAAGACGCAAGGGAGAGAGGGGGACTCAAAATGCCTAATCTAAAGCTATACTACTATGCAGCGACGTTGGTGGCGGTGAGTGACTGGATCAACATGACAAATGATAGAATTCTGAATGTTGAGGGGCATGGTCTACTATTCGGCTGGCACGCATACTTAGTATACGACAAAAAGACAGACAGGAACTTCAAGGAGAACCCACTACGAATCCCATTGTTATGGGTCTGGAAGAAATACAAGCACCTCCTACACGACAAGATTCCCATCTGGATGATCCCCGGACACGCAACAGGGGATATGAACACATCCCAAGGGCAAGAAGTGGTGCCCTACAGTGAACTTGTACTGGGAGAAGAAAATAGGTTCCTCTTGCTACCCCAAGCAACGCTAGCGAACAAAGGAATAGGAGGTACCTGGCTATCATATATACAACTGCAATCAAGGTGGCGCAAAGATAAGAAGAAGGGTTTCTCCAAGACCGACGAGAATCTAATTGAACAGATTAGAAAACAGGGGATCAGGCACATCAAACGAGTGTACAGCATTCTGATAGAAATGGACTCTGAAACCGAGCTAGTCAAGAACTGTATGACAAGGTGGGCACAAGACTTCGGATACTCTATCACCATGGACACGTGGGAGAAAATCTGGGTGAGGAATGTAGAATTCACGAAATCGCAACACTTAAGGGAAAACTTCTACAAGATATTCTATAGATGGCACCTAGACCCGAAAAAAATATCACTCATCTACCCGGACTCCCAGCCCAAATGCTGGAGGTGTGGGGACGGGGAGGCTACTTACTTTCACATATGGTGGACATGCAGAAAAATCAAAGCATTCTGGAGGAAGATATGTTGGACACTCCAAACCATTTTTAAAAAGCGTATAGAATTTTTACCTCAGGTTTTTCTGTTAGGGATCACAAAGGATTTCACTACCTCAGAGACAACCTTATTTCTGAACTTGATTACAGCAGCAAGATTGTTGGTGGGACAATACTGGAAGAATCCGGAAATACCGCCTATTGAAGAATGGACTGTGAAAGTAACAAATTTGGCGGAAATGGCGAAAATATCAGCATACTTGAAAAATCGCACCAATGAACAATTTTTGACGGACTGGAAACAGTGGATAGACTATATCCAAGAGAGACACCAATCAAACAGAATGCAGCTGGCGTTTAGCTGAGGCTCGATGGGAGGAGGGAGGAAGGGTTAACAAATCAAATGTTTACAAAAAAAAAACAAACTAACACCCAATGTTGAATGTATATGTTCTATAACTAATGCCTCTTAACATAATCTTCTGACTAATGTTTACTTTAATATTGTTAAAGTGGACTGAATCTCTATCTCAGGGTATGAAACTTCTACCTCAGGATCTTTGGTTAGGGACTATAAAAGATTGCGCTATTACTGAGACGAAGTTAATTCAGAAGTGTGAATGAACAATATGTGATAGACTAGATATAGTAGATAAACCATATACAAGATTTACCTCAGGTTATTAAACTTTTATCTCAGGATTTTTGGTTAAGGATCATAAAAGATTGTACTAATACTGAGATGAATAATGTGTTATAGACTAGAAACTGTGGATAGGCTATAGAAAAGAGAAACACCAATCAAATAAATGGTAACAGGTGTATAGTTGAGGTTTGATGTGAGGAATGAAAAATGCTAACCAAACCAGCCGTTTATAAAGATTAACACTTAGTGATGTATACCAGGTGCTATGAAGATTGGTACAAACTATGATTTCATGTTCAATGCTGTTTGTATGAATGTAGATAGACCATATATAAGAGCTGTATTTCAGGTCTTATGAGGACAGCTTATTAATAGGAGCCCAGATTTAATGTTGATTGCTTTAATATTGGAAAAGCGTACTGAATTTCTACCTCAGGATACTGAATTTCTACCTCAGGACCTTTTGTTAGGGACCATAAAAGATTGCATTACTACTGAGACGAATGTACGAGTTGTATTGCAGGATATATGATGATTGCTTTTTAATATGAACTCATGTATAATGTTGATGGATTTAATAAAATAATTTAAAAAAAAATATGCATGCATCTTCACATGAATGATGTACGTATGTGTGCATGTGCATCCATTCATCCAGCTAGCCAACCATCCATGCATGTCTCTGCATACAAATGGACCGGATCTGGCTATTTTATATTTTATATTCAAGATGGACAGAATTTAATATTTATTTGTTATGTATATGTAGAGATGTGGGTCGATACATATGTTGTACAAAGTATGTTTAGGTGTGTGTCATGTATGTGTTTCACTTTGAGAGCAGGCAACTAAATTTCACTTTTGATGTGTGCCGTTGTGCACGCAGTAAAAAAAATGACAATAAAGGTTATCTTATTATCTTAAAAAAAAAGAATCCAAAAAAGAACATGCAAGCATTTGAATCTTCCATAAAAAGTCTAAGTCACAACCACCTTTGACTAAGGCAGGGGTAGGCAACCTTGGCTCTTTTACGACTCGTGGACTTCAACTCCCAGGCTGGCTCAGGAATTCTGGCTGGCTCAGGAATTCTGGGAGTTGAAGTCCACGAGTTGTAAAAGAGCCAAGGTTGCCTACCCCTGGACTAAGGAATTAGCCTGTCCAAGGGCCTCTGTGACATAACTAAATTCATTGCATTGCAGCAGCAAACTTTTTTTAAAAATGAAACCCATCATCAGGGTACGCAAGATAAAAAAAAAATGAGCTAGTTCTAGCTATATTTGCCTCCTTTTCTTTCAGGAAAAAGAGTTCAAATAGTTGTTGGCCAGAAAAGAAGTTATTTCCATAGGAAATATTTATACAAATCAGATTGCCATTTTCCCTGCCTTTAAAAACTGGAAGTACAACATACAAATTAATAAAACAACAGTGTGACTTTCCAACACACAAATCAAGTGCAACAGTTTCAAACTTAGCAGATATTTTACTGTCCTATCTGTGACCTAGATCTCAATGTTGACTGAATAACACACTTGCAAAGTCCACACCCCACAGACAGATGTGTGCACCTCCTCCTGCACCTCCTCCTGCTCCTTCAGTAACATGTAGCCAAAAATGGCATATGCTGATCTGCTTTTGTACACCATTGCAACAACAATCCAAAACCTCAATGAATGGGGTGTTGGTTTATATAGCCTAGTTCTGTGTGTCTCCCAGTGGCATGTGGTAGACCAGGGTGTGAACAGTTCTAGATGGACTTTGATCTGAGTTCCTTTTATGTGTTCTTATTTCATTAACTAGGGAGAATGCCAGAAGCAGAGGGAGTTATGCAGCACAGTTGGCTTGGATAACCACTATACATTTCTTGACAGTAATTAATAATATGAAAAATAGATCATAAAATAGCCTTTCATATTGCGGTCTTGGTTGGACTTGGTGAATGGAGGCATTTAAGATATACAGAAGCCTTTAGCAGAAGTCGGCTGTGTCTGGGAAACCCCGAAAACATATTTACAAATTCTACTCCTAAACTGTGATATCAATCTCTGAGAACAGGTCCCCATCTTTGAAGGTGTAAATCATGGCTAAAGCCACAGCACATTTTAAGTGCAGCTTTCAGCGTGCTTTGCAGGATCAAAGATTCAAATTCGGTTTGAACGGCTGCATTTTATAAATCCTTCAACATGTGGGAAGAATTATGAAAACAATAACAAACATTGATTCTACTTTTGGCAAATGTGTGCAAGCGGTCTTTAGAAATGCAAGCTTCAAAATGACAATCCTCTTACTACAGCTTGTCTCACAATGCATTACAGACCTTCACATATCATAAGATTCAGAGCATTCCATGGTTCCCCACTACACAGTAAAAGTAACATATAAGGAAGTTTAGTGGCTTGAGGGAGGCCACACAAGAAGTATTTGCTCAGCCAAGAATTATGATTTACCAGGTCAGCTCTGGGCCATTTCCATCTTAGCAATGTTTCCCTAGGTCTTTTTTTTTAATTTACAGTTCATAAACACAATACTAATTAAGAAAACCAGTTCCTGGGGAATTTGCTGATGCAATAATTCAGGCATAGACAATCCCTTCTGGGCTAGGGGCACAGTTGGAATTCTGAGAGCTTATAATAGATGCAATCCAAAATGGTTGTCATTCGAAAATGGACTTTGAACAAATAGCTATGGTTTGTTTACAAAATGCCAATTTTCCAAAAATGAACTAGCACCTATAACAGTGATGGTGAACCTTTTAGAGACCGAGTGCCCAAAACCCGGCCCTGCCCCTCCCCCCACTCCACCCCTCACCCACCCCGCTCCATCCCTGAGCCCAGCACTCACACACAGGGCCACCCACCGCCTCCACGGCCTGTTGCAGATCACCCAGGTGGCCCAGCAGCGCCATGGCAGCCCCCCCCTCTGGCTGCACCCCACAGCATCAACTGCACACAAAGGGGTGTGACGGCGGAGTCTTGTCCCCGCTGCCCAACTGCCATGTCCTTGGCTGTCCTGCTCTGCATGGCCTGCGCTTGGGGGCGACTCTCCTCCAGGGAGGGCTGCTAGTGAGGAGAGGGGGGAGGCGGGGCTGGAGCAATGGCGCAGGTGCTCACAGAGAGGGCTCTGAGTGCCGCCTCTGGTACGTGTGCCATAGGTTCACCACCACTGCCCTATAATGTTCTCTACTACTGTAATGGGACCATTACTGAATCCAAAAATATGGAAAGCTGTGCTTTGCCTTACAGTACGCCAGCTTTCTGCAGTTGTTACTGCTATTTTTTTTTTCAAAATTTAAGATGGAATCAGGAGCCTAGTTGAAAATAAGATAGACATTGGGGCATATTGGTGCCTGTTGTCTAGCCAAGAAATAATCTACTGTATGTCATAAGAACAGTACTACCGTATACTGTAATTTAAAAAAAAATTCATTACAGAATACCTGTAAAATAAAGAGTAGATTTTTAGAATGCCCTTTCCCATTTCTTGGTTCCCAAAATAAAATTCCCAACATCCTGGACCAGCACAAAAGCCAGTTTGATCTAGTGGTTAAAGCATCAGACTAGAAACCAGGAGACGGTGAGTTCTAGTCCTGCGTTAGATATGAAAACTAGCCGGCTAACTTTGGACCAGTCATTCTCTCACAGCCCACAACGTCAGGCTCAGGCAACAAGCCAGTCAGTCGCAACCAATGGATAAACACCCAGTCTTGATCTGGGGAAAAAAAAAGGACTACCCTATATAGGACTACCCTATATAGGTAGTCCTCAACGTACGGCCACAATTGAGCCCAAAATTTCTGTTGTTAAGTGAAACATTAGTTAAGTGAGTTTTGCCTCATTTTATGACATTTCTTGCCACAGTTGTTAAGTCAGGGGTTCTCAACCTTGGCAACTTTAAGACTTGTGGACTTCAACTCCCTGAATTCCTCAGCCAGCTTTGCTGGCTGAGGAATTCTGGGAGTTGAAGTCCACAAGTCTTAAAGTTGCCAAGGTTGAGAACCCCTGTGTTAAGTGAATCACTGCAGTTGTTAAGTTAGTAACACAGGGTGTTAAGTAAATTTGACTTCTCCATTGACTTTACTTGTCAGAAAGTTACAAAAGGGGATCGCATGGTCCCAGGACGCTGTGACCATCATAAATATGAGTTAATTACCAAGCTTCTGAATTTTGATCATGTGACATTTAAACTCTTGTATGTCTGAAAAATGGTCATAAGTTGTTTTTTTCAACGTTGTCATAACTTTGAATGGTCACTAAATGAACTGTTGTAAGTCAAGGACTACCTGCACCTCTAGGAAGAAAATAAAATCCTGGACCAGCACATCCAGAGTTCATGTATGATGGGAATCATGGTCCAAAATATCTGGGCACTAAAGTTTGATGGGCAAAACCCGCATATTACTAAAACTATTGCAGTAAATAAATGGAGTTTTGGAATGTAAAAAACTTCTCAATTTGACCTCAGCTTCTGGTGGTTACATAGACACATCCAGGTACTGTTGTGTTTTTTGGCAACCTTTCATAAAGTTCGGGCCAAGTTATTTTGCTGCTGCAGCTACTACTAAGATAAGTAGAACCCCCACTCTCCATTTCATCTATAGAAGTCAGTTGGACTGCTAATTAAATATTATTAAAGGTTGGTAATGGAATAGCATTTTTCCAGGGGAGCTAAGGAACCAGGCTACTTGCATATGTGGAAATGGAGTCTGTGGAATATAAGCCTTGCCTCCAACAGAAAGAAACAGCTGGGTTGTAAGAAGAGTGTGGGGGGGGGAGTGGAACATCTGAGCATTTCCCCCCAGGGTAATTGCCTCACCCTGCTTATTGTCAGAGCCAGCCCTGACACTGCAAGAAAATAACCAAGGTGTCAGCATAATCATGGAATAGGACCCATTTTGGACTGTGCAGAGTGCAAATGCAGTTGAAGAAACAAGAGTCCTAATCAGAAGGGATGTGTCACACACCAGATTAGCAGCTGAAGATACACTGGACTACATGAGATATCAGTAACAAAGACTAAATGATCTCTTTCTCTCAGAAGTCATCTAACCAATCATGGAATGAGACAGGATCAAATTTCACAATGTAAATTTTACTAATGAAGTATGGTGCATTGATTTCTTCTCTCTTGTCATTAATGAAAGGGTAATGTCCACCTCGGGTCTCTCTTTGGAACTGCTCCATGGGAATAAGGGATGAAGGTTTTTCCCAAACGAGGGAGGTGCTGATCCAAAATTGGCTCTGTGTATCTTCATAATGGTGCAAGGATTTAAGAGCTCACAGAAAGCTGAGTCAATTAACCCTGGAGGTTCATCAGCTCACTTTTAAGCCAGAGGAAACACTGCCAGCTGTACAGTATAGTATGTCTTAGGGAACTGCAGAACAGGGAGATTCTTCCCTTTTTCCATTTCTGTAACAAACCAAAGTACCATGACTCTCTGCCCCCAAACAAAAAAGTGACTTGGCTGCTGCTTTTCCCTACAATGAACAATTTGCTTTTTGTTGTTGATTCCCTACTCACATAATACAGCTGCTCTGGCTGCCAACTGAATTCTGATAACAGAATAAAAGAGTTGGAAGGGACTTTGGAAGTCTTTTAACTCAACCCCCTGTTCAGGCAGGAAATCCTATACCATTTCAGACAAACAATCTCCAGTGTTGGAGCGCCCACAACTTCTGGAGGCAAGTCAGGAAATTTCTCCTTAGTTATAGGTTGAATTCTAGGTGAATTCAAAATGCTGATCGCCATCCATAAAGCCCTTTGTGGCCTGGCTATATGAGGGACCATCTCTCTCCCATAAATTCTGTCTATCCTGCCCAATCAGCACTAAGTTGGCATGTTCCAGGTCCCACCAACTAAACAAGGTCATCTGACAGAGCCTACAATGTGGACCTTCTAATCTAAGGCATAGTGCCTGCCCTCTGGAAGCATCTTCCAAGAGATTCATATATTCCCTACTCTGACCTCATGTAAAAACTCAAGATTTTGTGAGTTTGTAGGGAAAAGCGCTAGGAAGAAGAAAGAAATTGGAAAGAAGCTGTAGTAACAGCCTATCCACTTGGACACTTTGCTCACTTTGATAGTAGAATGAGATTGGCCTAAAATAAGGATAATGGATATACACCTTCTGAAAATATAACATTAAACAAGTAATTTGGATCTGCCCCAGTACTAACTGGAAAATCGCTTCCTTTATAGCACAAAGAAAAAAGAATTATGGATTTTCTTTCCATAATAGAAATCTATTTTAAGACACAAATGGGACCTGATGCAGTCCAGTATTGCCCTAAGTGCCCATGTTCAGGGATCCAGTCAGCCAACCAAGTCTTCTTCCTCCCCTGTTCTAGGCCACAAGTTTTAAATCTTCAGTTCTGGAAAAATCAAACACTATTGGCTTTTTCACAAAGTGGGCTGGCCACAGAAGGTTGGTGAGTGAACAGTTTCTACTCTGATTTCCAGCTACCTCACGCTATTCCAGGCCCTTTGATTTTCCATGCTCCCCCCTCCCCTCAGGTCATCCCCTCCTTTAACATTTGACATCCAGTAAACATTATTCTGTCCCCAGTTTTATATTTCACCCTAAAGTTATTTGGCAATGGTGACAGATCTTTTTGTAAATAACTCCCCCCAAGTAAATTGCTGATGCTTCTCTTCAAGTGGCACTGTGGACTGGCACTGTACAGAGAGAAAAGGTTTGCAATAAATATATAGCAGCTACATATACAGGTAGTCCTCAACGTACGACTACCGTTGAGCCCCAAATTTATATTGCTAAGTGAGAAATCTGTGAAGTGAGTTTTGCCCCATCTTATGACTTTTCTTGCCACATTTGTTAAGTGAATCACTGCAGTTTTTAAATTAGTAACACGGTTGTTAAGTGTATCTGGCTACCCCATTGACTTTGCTTGTCAGAAAGTCGCAAAAGGAGAATCACATGATGCCGGAACACTGCAACCGTCATAAATGTGAGTCAGTTGTCAAGCATCACATGACCGTGGAGATGCTACAATGGTCATAAATGAGAAAAATGATCATAATTCACTTTTTCAGTGCCCTTGTAACATCAAATGGTCACTAAACAGACTGTTCTAAGTTGAGGACTACATGTATTATGCTCGCCAGATGTATTGGATAACAGGTCCCATATGCCTAGCTATAATACAGCTAATGGGTGTGAGGGTTGCAGATTATAGAAGTTAAAGTCTAGTACAGGGGTCCTCAACCCCCAGACTGTGGATCAGCACCCATCCATAGCGTGCCAGAAACTAGGCCGCACAAACAAACAAAGCCCCATCCAGTTTGTGGAAAAATGATGCCCCCTCCAGTTTGTGGAAAAACCTCTCTCCATGGAACCAGTCCCTGGTGCTGCTGGTCTAGTACACAAGGAAGATACCAGATAGGAGAAGAAATTGCATAAGATAATGCATTAAATATCATCAGAAACCCAAAGGGATAGGTTTCCTTTGTAGGTAATGGGTCCTTTCATCTTTATAAATCCTATTGTTAAGTGATTTTTTAAAAAAAATCTATGATGTTCCACTTTTAATATTTTTATTCTGTTTCTCCTCTGTCCACATGGATTAGTATGGCAACAGCTGCCAATACTTACACACAGACTTAAATTTAAACACTTATTTGATCCACTAAACAAACATTAAACCCACAATGGCCAAATGTCTTTCCTGCAAACTTCCAAAGAAATACAATTATTCCTTTCTGGGAATTTTTGGGAGTACGTTTCCCCACCCCCATTGTATGGTAATGTGTGTAAATGATTTAACTGAAAGTAATTGTGTTTATCTCTCACAGCGAATGGCTGTGTACATGTCACAGCAGACACAAAGTGGCAGCTGAATCCCTCGTTTGTTTGTAGATTAATCTAAGTACAGAAAAGCTGTATTTCTATACTGGGCTTAATCTGGGTTAAATAATTATAGGAACTTGGTCTGCACAATGTAGGAAAAAATAGCCATCTTTTTCCATTTCGACAGTTTAGAGTCTAACAGATAAAAAGAGAATATGAGGCAGCTTTCTTGAAGGAATTAGCACTATAAATGCTGGAAACATGCTGTTAAGTCACCTAAACCATGTTTAAAAAATCTGTATTTAGAACCTAAACTGATAAATGATAGTACATCTTCAGAATAACAGTACTTAAATATAGCATGTGTTAACAGCCATTTATGTTAAATCAGAGTTGTCCAAGCTTGGCAATTTTAAGACTTGTGGACTTCAAGTCCCAGAATTCCCCAGCCAGTCAGATGTTTCACATTTGGATTAAAAGGATGAAGCTTCTGGCCATTCTTGAACTCTGGCATCTCTTCACTGAGGCCCGAATTGTGCACCATAATTCAACACATCAGACGGTAGTATAATTTAATTATTATATAGGCAGAAAGTGGGATAGAAATTTAATATTTTTTAAAAAAAACATTTTAAAAAATGCATCTTTGCATAAGATGATGCTCCTTTGCTGGCTGTGGTAGATGAAGAGCTCCGATTACAGAAACACCATGTTATAATTACCTTGTTAATTATAGCAACCAGGAGCTGGAAAGCAGAAGAGAATGTTTATCTGAACTAAGTATTCCCGATAAGTGGATAAGTGGTCTTTCTAACTAGGCTTGGGGATGCTGCAGAAAAGAAAATCCAGCAGCCCAGCTGGTTGCCACTGAAAGACTCCAATACGGAGTCCTTTGTACTGCTGGATATTTTTAGATCCCTGATCCTCTAGGCAAGGAACAGCTTTGTTTAGTGGCTGGGTCTGGGTCAGCTGAAAAAGAAGTGAGAGTTTGTGTTTCTCTGCTAGTGATCTCCACTTGGGAAAAGAAAGACCCAATGAACTTCTTCATCTGTTTTCCCTGTAATTGGAGGTCAGGGGTTCTCAGGTCAGAAGATGCCCAGACTTGGCTAAGCGAGACCTGGGTACATGGCATATCTTCCACAGCCAGGGTTATTTGTATAAGAAGTAGCCTCTACTACTGCTCAGGTCAGATTAGTGGACAGGAACCAGCTCCTGGTATTTGCGGACAGAGGTGGTTATAACTATTTTAGGACCTAGAAGTTTCTCACCTCTTGTGAAAAACGCTCTCCATACTGCAAAGAGAATAGCAGTGTCCTCAACTTGCAGTATTCTCTTCAGATTGTCCAAGATATTGAAACAGTTTTCTTATTTAAATGTATTTGTTTTATTGATTGATTTAGATTTACTTCTTATTTTAAGAAAGGGGTTAATAGCAATAGCACTTAGACTTATATACCGCTTCACAGTGCTTTACAACCCTCTCTAAACGGTTTTACAGAGTCAGCGTATTGCTCCCAACAATCTGGAGCCTCATTTTACCGACCTCCGAAGGATGGAAGGCTGAGTCAACCTTGAGCTGGTGAAATTCGAACTACCAAATGTTGGTAGCCAGCAGTCAGCAGTAGCCAGCCGCCTGCAGTGCTGCATTCTAACCACTGCACCACCAAGGCTCTTAACGCTAATGAACATTGAGAGACATTTGCATATCACAGAGATTTTTGTAGAATTAGCATCTAACAATTAGTGTCCAAATATTTATCTTATATTGAGCATAAATTTACTTCCATCTCAAAATAGTTTGTTTAATGAATGAATGAGAATCTTGTGAAAGGAGGAGGAGAAACTGAATGGCCTATTTTCCCTCAAAAAAAGTTAGATTATTTAATTCCTCTAAATTTGTACGAACCAATTCTATCACATATGTGCATGCACAGTTGTTTAAACTCAGCCATCACTACTTTAAAAAAAGAAAGGAAGGAAGGAAGGACAGAAAGAAAGAAAGAAAGAAAGAAAGAAAGAAAGAAAGAAAGAAAGAAAGAAAGAAAGAAAGAAAGAAAGAAAGAAAGAAAGAAAGAAAGAAAGAAAGAAAGAAAGAAAGAAAGAAAGAAAGAAAGAAAGAAAGAAAGGTGTTCCTTGAGTCACATTTGATTGATACTATGGAGACACGTTTTTGTTGCTTTCTTGACAATCCAAATAATATGATCCGGTTTCCTCCAAAGATAGAGTTATCTGAGATCTGCTTAAAGCATTTTTTTTAAGTTTATCTACAAAATAAATTACCCGTTATACAGACTCCTGGTAATGTTTTCAGGTAACATTGAGCCCTGAACTGGATTTATATCACAGCTGCCAAACAGTAGTGGAGATATAATTTCATCTCTGGTGATATATCATCCTTTAAGTTGCTTAGCTAGAAGTGTCTCCTTGCTCAAAAGCTACATAAACTGACTTTCTTTACACCAGCTCGCTGTACTGCATAAATCAAAGTGTCTTTCCATTGGCATCCTCTTAAATCCTCTGCTCCAGGTTTGCACCTTCAAGTAAGTTTCTTACTGCTGTGTTCCAGACTTTCACTGAGCTGGCCAGCATCTATCTGGCTGGCCAGTGGGAAGGCATATAAAATGGCAGCTGCCCAGCATCCTGTTCTTCTTTATTTTGTGCAATGAGGGAAAATAATTGGAAGCATGCAAAAAGCCAGGGGTGTAACTAAGCTATTCCTCAAAGCAATGAAGGAAAATGGGAGGGGAAAATGAGGTCAAGGCATCACGGTGCTTTGGCAGTAGAATAGAAAGGAAATTCTGAGGCAGGGGAATGGCAAGCTGTTTGTTAACATTTCCTCTACAGCATGAACTGAGAGGATCAATCCAAGCCGTCATGAACCATGGGGTCATATGGCCAAGATTGCAATCTCAGACGGGTGCAGGATGTCCATGGGGAAAGGCCTTCGGAAGCAGAAGCAACAGAGTGCATTGATATTGTGGCTCAGAGGCATTTATGATCTGAGAAGAAGAGTCGTGGTGTATGCTCATTCCTCCAGCCATTACAGAAGTGTTTTAGTACCTTAATAATTATTATTAGGATCGATGTGTTAGCCATCACCAGATAAATGGGTTATATGCCTATGTGCTAAGTCTTACATGTGAATCATTTGCAGCATGATAAAAGAAAATTCTTCAACAATTCAGCCAGCCACCACTATGAATAATATCAGAATATGAATATTACATTTGGATATATTGTGTTAGGTAAACCAGGCTAACTATATATAGACATATTGGGTCTTATCAATAATTATCAAGGTCTTTACCTACATTTGTGAATGTTATGCAGTAGTCTCATGAACTATTAGGTTATTCAGTTAAGTGGAATAAGATTAAGTTGGCCTAAGTTTCTAGTGGAAAAAAAGAGTTGTTTGTAGGACAAATTCATGTAAATATCTTTAAAGAATTATTTCTGTGAAAATATAATTTATTTAATTATTTCAGACTAAGTCAAATGGCTATTGATATAGATGGTTACAATTTCCTTCTTTATAGGGAAGAATGAATGTTCTTGAAATAAATTATCCATATTAATCTAACAATTAATTATTTACGGGGTAGATATACCGTACACACAGGTTTTCTTTATCTAAATTGTAGCTTCCGTTTGAAAGTTTAACGTTGTCAGTCATGCTCTACTGAGGTGCAGTGGCTCAGTGGCTTAAAGACGCTGGAGATGATCTTTGCTTTGGTGGTTCGAGTCCTAGCATCATATGATGGAGTGAGCTCCTGTCACTTGTCTCAGCTTCTGTCCACCTAGCAGTTCCAAAGCATACTACATGCAAGTAGATAAATAGGTACTAGTTCGGTGGGAAACATGGCAGCATTTTGTGTGGATGGTTGGACTTTTGCCAGTGCTGGACCTGCCCAATGTGATAGCTGACTACAAGGCGACATCAGTAGTGAGAGAAGGTCCTGGATGACACTGCAGGACACTGCTCATCTTTCTGGCATGAAGCTGGTTCACTACCTATAATATACCCTGCAAGCCCAAACTAAACAGACTAGCAATCTTCCGAAGCCAAATAACTACTTTGTGCTAACTCTGTAGTCTTCTGTCTAATTGTAGCATCACCATACACTAAATAAATAAATAACAATCACCCTCTATGTTTATCTTAGTGTGGAATCTAAATGATTTATTTCAAAAATAATTATGGGCACAAGTGGAGAAAGATTATACGATTGCTCTCATATCTTGGCAACAAGTTGGTTCTTCTTTCAGCCAAAATTCAGTTGTTTTTCCAGCATTAAAAGCTAGTATAAGACATCATTGGAAGGATACAAGACAGAAATTTAAATTTGTTCTGTGCTTACACTTGGAGATAATCCCAACTGAAGAGTTGTTTTTTGAAAAAGGTTTAAGGGTTGCTTTAAAATCAGTTGGATTCATGGCCAGCAGTATGGCATCATCAACATACAGAATACATGCTCATTCATGTTTGGAGCCTCTACAACAAATTTAAAATAAATATTTATTTCATATTTATATATTTTTCAGTAGTTTGATGGATAGCAAACATCTTGATGAAGAGCCATTTTCTGGTCTGCATACCCCCAGCCTAATATATTGACACACTATCTTTTCAAATTTTGATCCTTGAAAGGATACAAAGAGGCAATAATCAAAATTTATTGAATACTTTCAGTTAATTTATCTGTAGTTTTTGGCTTTACACTTGTTACTTTCTCCTTGATATAGTAGAACAACGACATTCTTTCCATTTTCAACACATATACATACACCTTTCCACACTTCAAACAAATTATACAGCCACTTCATAAGCAAACCATGTACATATTTCAAAATTTCTTCAGTTACACCTTACCATTTTTCAACATTGTCACAATATGTGTTTCTTTCCCTTAGGCACTGATATTTATAACATTTTTTGATGAATCACTATCATTTTCATAACAAGTTCCAAATTTCTTCGTACGTCCCTCACCTAAGTTACATCCCCAATGATTTCATCATTTTTATTTTTAATTCCATTCACTTTGCTAAAAATGCTTTGTTTAGCCTTCTTCACCCACTTTCATTTTTTTTTAAAAAAATATCCCATTAAAATCGCTGCCAATTTTCTTTGCCTCTATGAGTACAGTTCCTTGTTTATACTTTATACTTTTTGACATTCGCCAACACCATGGGATAACTTGCATACTCCTTGAGTATACTGGAAAGTGAATGAAAGGTTACTATAAGCAGCAGATTTCATCTCATCAGTTTAAGTAGCTGCTCACAACCCTAGTGGCATCTGAAATATAAATCAAGTACTTTCCCCGTTTTCTTTCTAGATAAGAAAGTGAACAGAGGATGGAGCCATTTGGAGTTGGACAATCTTCAGCAGACATTGACAAAGAGAAAAATACTGTACTTATCTGCAAGATCTGTACCCTGAGGACTATTCCAACTACACCTGCACTAAGTGCACATTCATTGCATTGCTGGAGGAGAAACTGGAGGATCTGGAGGCGCAACTTTTCATGTTGGGAAAGATGATGAATTTCTGGAGAAGGCAGAAGGAAGTTTTCAGAGTGAACATAGGAAGAAAGAGACTCTTGCAAGGAAAACACGAGCCCTGAGGGAGGAAGATTAATAGCTGTAACTTGGAGGATTAAGAGAACCAAGGAAGAAAGCTCAGGTTTCCTTGGAAGTAAAAACAACAAGCTAACCTAAGAACAATAGTACTAAAGGGCTCAGATGCTTACACCAATGCTCAGAATACAAGGAACAAGCAGGGAAAATATGAAGACAGTATGATATTGTTGGTATTACTGACATCTGGTGGGATGGAACCTATGATATGAGTATACTATGAAAGGATATAATTTCTTCAAAAGAACAGACCTAATTGCATTATCCCAACAAGAGAAGACGCAGATTAAATTTTCACAGATCAGATGGCTGACTTGTCCAGGAAACATACCACTAGTAACGGTTAATTTCAGTTACCCCGACATTAAATAGAAGTCACATTCTGTGACAAGTGGGGAGATCTAAGAGGGTCTTGATAAGTCTTGCAGACAATTTCACTACCAATGACTGAGCAAGGAACTAGAGGATCACTTATACCGGACTTACTACCGTATATAATCCTACAATCCTCAATATTGCAGGCAGAAAGTAGATAGTCAGATTAGTGCTCTAGATTTCAAGACAGCTGACCTCAATAACTTAGGGGAAAGAGTAGGAAGGATGCCATGAGTGAACAACAGATCAGATCAGAAAAACAGATGGGTTGGGAAATTCTGGGAAATAAAATAACCAAGGGCCAAATTCAAGTTATAACAAAGAGAAAGAAACATGTGAAACAGCTGATGAAATCAGCATGATTGCACAAAGAACTCTCTGATAAATTAAGAAACAAAAATGCCAAGTTTAAACAAAGGAAAGAGGGGTATATAACAGAAGCAGAATTACTGGGATATAGCCAAGGATGGAATCAGAAAGATTAAATATTTGCTGAGACTGACAGTGCCAACAACAACAACAAAAACAAAAGGATTCTTTGACAAAACGCAGAACAAGAGGAAAGTCAAGGAAATGTCAATTTGTTGGTGAAGATAGCAATATGATGATGAACATCAGAGAGAAGGTGGACTGCTTAACTCCTATTTGTCTTTTTACAAAATGAAAAAGTTGCTCAATCTGTTGGAAGTTGCACCATGGGAGACAGAATAGAAATGCAGGACAAAGTAGGCAATGAAGTGTGAGTAAACGCTTTGCATGAAATCAGACTGCCAGTTGGAAGCAGGCATTTGTCCAAGATAATTTGAGGATTCCTGCCCTGGACAAAGAGTATGACTAGAAAACTTCTAAAATTCTTTGCAATCCTATGATTCTCTGATTCTGATATTTAGTCGTTTCATTTATAACTAAACCCGTAATTGCACCTACTTTCCTACATATCTTTATCAACTTCACAACATCAAGCCCCCTTCCTTCAACATTATTATATCCTTTCTCTTAATTTAATAGACATACAAGACATATGTTTTGCTTTAATTCAGTACATTTATTGATTTATGTGATTTACTACTTAGTCCTCTTACATCCTAGCTTGTTATCTTCTGTATGGCATAGTCATCACCAGATAAACCTACAGATATTGGACCCTCATCTGCTACTCATCATGGTTTTGGTCAATCAAGGCTTTTGCATAATGCCTTTTAGTATTATAGGAATTTCAAGTACATTTACCTACTTACTCCCATTTGTGCCAAATCGGAAATAAATAAAATAAATATCTAGCATATGCTACTATGGTAAGGCAATACTAGTTACATTAGTTTAACCATATTTTTCCAGATTGCCACTAGTGTAACCAAGCTCCAGTTTTATTTCAAGCATGCTCATGTAATTTTATGCAGATTAGGATCTCCAATCTAGAAATTACTTCTCACCAGTATAGTCCCCTCTGACCACCTACCACATCTCATCAGCTAGGAAATGACAATTAGTTAGCCCACAGTCAGGGTGTAGTTGTTTAAGTGTATAGTTCTGTGTTATGTGGATGGGTTTGTGTTGTCTCTGTAACAAATGTATTATAGTGGTATGTGGCAATGACCTTGGGAGACAGGAGGAAAACCTTTAGACTAGACTAAGGTCAGACATGCACAGCTGAGTCCTCATAAGGAATGGGGGCATGGCAAACAACTCAGAAAAATCCTCCTAGTTTCTTGGACTGTAAAGGTGAAGGGGGAGAGAAGAGAGACGTACTTTCAGACTTGCAAGATTCTGTTAATGTAACCTCAAAACCGGTTAGGGCCCACAGAGTCGGCCTTCTCCAGGTCCCGTCAGCCAGACAGTGTCGCCTGGCGGGGCCTAGGGGAAGGGCCTTCTCTGTTGCGGCCCAGGCCCTCTGGAATCAACTCCCCCGGAGATCCGTATCGCCCCCACCCTCTCCGCCTTTCGTAAACTCCTTAAGACACATCTCTGCCGACAAGCCTGGGGCGGTTGACATCTTGCCCCTAGCCAGTGTATGTTTGTGTGTACGTTTGCTGAATGAATGGTTTCTTAATTTAGGGGTTCTCTTTTTTATATATGTATTTTTTATATATGTATTATGTAGTTTTTATATTGGATTTCTATTTATGCTGTGAGCCGCCCTGAGTTCCCGGAATAGGGCGGCATAGAAATTTAATTAATTAATTAATAATAATAATAATAATAATAATAATAATAATAATAATAATAATAATAATAATAGTAATTCTAGGTGTGCTTCTTATCTGGACTACCTCACAAGGCTGGTATATCTTAAGAGGGAAACCATAAACACATACTCCCATTGATATGAACTATGGGCAATCTAGATTACTTCAAAATAAGTGCAGTAATTGCAAAGATTGGACATCTATAGATTCGCTTGTTCTGTCTCCCCCTGACATATCCTTATCTGAACTGAAAACAGCTAGCAAGGGCATATATTCATCCATAGTGCCATTAAGTATATTTGGCCTCCTCACCACTATTCTATATTCTGAGATGATATGTTAGACCACACAGTACGGCCTCTGCATTTTCAGGGTTAGGATTTCACCATGCAGGAATTAGTTCATTTTGCCTGGAGTGCCTTCAATCAATTTCAGCTTAGCTTGCCTGATTGCATAACCGAGCCCACCCAACAGCCTCTTTAGAAAAGGAAGCAAGTAGCAAATGATGGGAACAGTCTTTGTATCCAACTGGCTTCTTGCAGAAGTCTTGGCTTTTCCCACACAATTACTGAATTGCTAATAAATGAGCCTTTTGCTTAGTTAATGAGGCTGCTTGTGGCCAACGATGACCCCCATGATCTAATCTTTAACAGTTGTGACCATAAAGCAGAGAAAAGAGCAAATTGTTTAAGTAAAGCATCTAATGGGGGGAAATTAAAAAGCTGGGACTCTGTTTGCAGCATTTATTTACTTTTCCTTAAGTCTTGTTAAAATTTGGCACTGCATCCGGTCCAAACAATAAAAAACAAAATGTTCAGGTTGTATTTCTGATCCTTTGTAATTCCTCCAGTTATTTTGTAAAATTCTGAGATAGCATCAAGGACTATCTCTGTCTAGTATACATATACTAAATTGAGGAGCTTACCTGATCCCTGAGTGGACAATATCAATTTGATAATGCTGGCTATTAGAGATTTATCTTCATATACCCACTTAGTATCTAGTACAGGTTGGCTGCAAGCCTGTGAATCAGTTGGATGTCCTTTCAGGTAGAAATGCTAACCTGACTGTTTAGCTTGGGAAATTGTAAGCCCTACAATGTTGAATCTGAGCAAAATAATACTGCACAGAACAGCAACAATATCCCACAATCACACACCTGCTTGCACCTTTCCACAAATATTTTGCCCCCCCCCCAAGATTGCAAGAGCCTGCAAATTTGCAGTTAAACTTTATTTTGCAGATATAAATTTTAGATATAAATCTAAAGATAAATAAATAATCCAGATCTGCTCGGTTTATAGATACGTGGGATTTCTCTGCTTCCCTTGAGCCAAATCCAGAAATGACAATAGGGGAAAATAGTGAGCCATTTTGTCTGTGGTGAAAAAGATGTGTCTAAGTCTACCTTTTTCAATTTTGTGCCCTCCAAATTCACTGGGATAGAATTCTCAGTCTAGGAAGTCTGGCCTACATCTACCCAGAGGTGTCTTTAACTTGAAATGGCAAGCAATTTTGGACTTGTTTATATATATCCAAGGGTAAAAAGAGAGAAGGAAAGAAAGCAGAAAGTCAGTCCTTACAAGCACATCTCAGCTAATTCCCACTCTTTACTTTGGGAAGCCAACACAACAACAGATACGGGAGGTCTGGATATATGATGCTGTGTGCATTACTTCACTTTCCTTCTCCTAACATTTCCTGTGCCTCCTTTTGTGGGTCACACATCTGGGCCTTGTTTTGTCTGGCATTTACAGTTAAGCAAGCTGGATAAAGGAATAACCATTTTCAGAGAAAATCCCTCTTCCTTCTCTTTGTCATCAGTTATCTCCCGGAGAAGATAATCCAAAGCTACTTCAAAGTCTTTTGGAAATGGCCAGGATTCTTTCTCAATTAGAGCCCAGAAACAGTCCTTTCCCTCAAAGACGTCAGTCACCCGTCCTTCTTCCGCATAAGCATTTGGTGCCTTCTTATCAGGCATGTGTTGCTGTGGCAAAGTATCAGACTTCACCTCTTGGCTGTCTCTTTTTCTATTGTTTACCACTGTCAGCAAAAGTCAGATTTTTTTTTTTTTTGAACTTTGGATTCGTTGATTGCTGCAATTTGATAAGGAGTGGATGGGCACATCCATATGTGATTCATTTTGAAGAAGAGGAAAAGTCAGAGTGACGGGAACTATCATTACTGAAAGGTTAGGCCAAGCAAGAAATAAATGCAGACAGCACCAAAAGCAGACAAAAGGGACCAAACGTCACTTTCAATTACAAATAAATGAAACACAAACAGACTCTCAATTTGCAAGATGAGTTGAGGAGGCTAAGAAAACCTGTTTCTAGTCAAAGTGGAGAACAAGACGTAACCATGAATACAATTGTTCAAAACTATAAAGAGCATTATTTAAACATCAGAATACAGAGGATCACACAAAGAGCTGGGGGGGGGAACCTACACTGTTAGACTACTAATCCTGTACGCTCTGTAGTTAATTTAAAGTTTTGCAAACAAGGGGCACCCTCATGCCATCTCTTGAATGATCTTGCCTTTGTCCACACTTTTTTCAGAGTTCTGCTTTTTTTTTTCCCCTCATGTGTACTGGTGGTATAATCAACTTCCCAAAGTTTGCTAAATGGCAATGTTTTAAAGATGGATATTGGCAATAACCAAATATAGAAGAAATCCTTCTTCCTCAAGCTCCTTGTCTTTTGCTACCCAGAGAGCTGTCCTTCTGGGAACAGATAAGGCTGTTACATTCCAGATCTCCTCTACATAACCTTCTGGCTCTCCGAACAACTCCAACTTCACTTCCTTAGTTTCAAAGCAATGAATTTTATTGAGATCCAGGAGCCTATTTCACCAAACATAAACTCACCATTATAAACTTGACATTTCAAGCAACAAAATAGAAGATTTTTTTTTTATATAATTTCAGGAATGTTTCACCTAAAAATAACTCTTGTCCTGTATAGCCTATAATGCTGAGAAAGGTGGAAGGAAAAAGGACGATCACCCGCAAGGGAAATGGACTGTTATATTCCAGGTTGGTAACAAATCCTGTTGGAGACAGTCTGTCAATGTAGTCACTAAGAGTCAGCTGCCACCTTGATTGCATATCATCAATCCATTCTATTCAGCTATATAAGTAAGCTATTCCTTACTTTCTCATGCAGTTGCTAAATTTACCTTGCTACTTAGTGTTTGGAGAGAGAGATCAGTGTATACCTCTCCCCATCACACTTCCTTAACTTTGTTGTTCCTGGTTGCAAGCTCCTGATTGCTTCTCTTCTTTTTAATTCATTGGTAGAGTATTTCGTTCCCAGGCAAAATGCCCCATGTGTACCCACCCTGCCAGCAACAAATAAATGACTTCTTCTTTCCCCAAACTCAACAAAACAAATTGCTTTCTGGCCTAACATATTGTACAAGCTAACTGTGCTTTGTAAAACATGGTTTAGACTCTACATGTGCAAATAAACTAACTATGGTTTATTAAATAGTTAATTGTTTGTTTGTTTTTTAAATATACTTTATTAGATTTTATATGGGTAGGGAAAAGGTGGGGTCAGTGCGGGTACAGGAAAATCGGGATAAAGGGGACAGGGTGTGGATAACTACAGTAAATACGTAATTCAGCGAACAAGCTGTCGTCCGGGTCTTCATATTGAGTATTCTTGTTTATATAATACTAGACATTTATAAGAATAAATCAGTATAGTTACAACTGACATTTGGTAAAACACTAATATTTCTTTAAATAATTAACATAGTTGATAGCATAACAACTATTTCCAATCATCAACCTTAATACTTAATATAATAAAGCTCTAAAATCTCTTCTTATTCTAACGTGTTTCAACCCAGTGATAAAAATTTCCCCAGGTTTTATAAAAGATTGAATCTTCTTTCTCCTTCATCTTTAACGTTAATCTGTCCATTTCTGCACAATCTAGGATTTTCAAAATTATAATCTGGTCTGATGGTAAGTTCTCATTTTTCCAAAATTGGGCAAATACTATTCTTGCAGCTGTTAATACATGTAATATTAAATAATCATTTTCTTTGCCATAGTTAGGTCTTAATATATCTTTGCCATAGTTAGGTCTTAATATACCTAACAGGAACAGTTCCAGTTTAAATTCTATCTTGATTTTCATCATCTTTTCTAACCATCGATGAATCTTAGACCAATATTTTTTTGCAATAGAACATGCCCACCAGGCATGATAATAAGTACTCAGTTTTTGTTTACATTTCCAACATGTATCCGATAAATTTTTAAACATTTTCGCTAAGCGAACTGGTGTCATATGCCATCTATAAAACATTTTATATAAGTTTTCTTTGTATGTTACTGCTTTAGTAAGTCTGATATTTTTATCCCACAGTTTTTGCCAGTCTTCTAATTCTATAGAATATCCAAAGTTCTTCACCCATACTATCGTTGTCTCTTTTAGTAAGTAAGCAATGTTTAATGTGTTGTATGACTTAAATTAAAAAAGTAAATGTTTTCCTAACATTGTAATAATCACCCTCAAAAGCCCCCCAGGAAGGATTCATAGCAGTGCCTAAATGAGTTGTCCTCCTTCTCATGCTTCGAAAAGAAGCCCACTCCCAATTTCCAGAGAAAGCCACGGAAGCTACATACCATTTGCAAATCGGCATTGCTTCAGCACCTCACTGAACCCTTCACACAGTTTCAAATCACTCTGGTTCTGAGCACACTCCAAGAACTGCTTCATCTCATACTGGCAAGGTGTGTATTGGGATGCTGCATAGCAGGCTCTGCTGGCTGAGGCTCCTGGTAAGTGATGTCAGGTTTTGCAGCTTCAGAGCTTCCACCCCCAAAGCCCCCAGTCATGGCATGTCCTAGAGTATGGCCCACAGCAGAACCTACAGCAACACCTGCAGCTGTGGTGGCCATCTGGGCCATCAGGCCAGGCTGCCTGGGGGCAGGAGAACCCACTGTTGAAGCAGGGGCTGGAGCTGGTACAGGAGCACGTGCAGCCATAGTTGGAGCTGATCGCATTGGTGCACGGCTGGCGGGTGGCGCCATCCGGGACGTTCGGCTTCGGCTCCCCCTCAGCATGGTGATTAAGGATGAGTTCAAGCTTCCTTTCGCTGCAGCGGCTTCTTCCCCTGATCGACGGGAGCTCCCTCGTCCCCTCTTCACCGAGGCGTCCTCCGCGTTTTCTGATGTTTCTTTTTTTTTTCCACTTCCGTCCCGAGTACCACTTCCCTAAATAGTTAATTGTTAAGCAAACCACGGTTTAGCTAGTTGAACTGGAATTTAATTTGCTTTTCATAAAACAAGTTTGTTCTAAATGCATGTGACCAGGAACTGATCTAACAGTTACTATCTTGTTGGTATTATTTAGACCTCATGAAATTTCTATGGTGGAATGGGGGAAGCAATTATGACATTCTGGAAATAGTAGTAGTAGTAGTAGTAGTAGTAGTAGTAGTAGTAGTAGTAGTAATAACATCAGATGGTTGAAGAAGAAAAAATGGCTTTGGAAGAATATCTGAAGGACAATTATGAAGATGTACTGAAATTAGTATATCAGGAAGACTTACTGATTACTGGAGAGACCAAACTGGCCTACAAGAAAGACCAAATGAAGAACAAAATAGAGGCATGGGAAGGCAACACACTACATGGCCAGTACATTAAAAAAAATAGCTGGGAAAGCAGATAATAACAAGACCTGGCAATGGCTAAGAGAAGGAAAATTGAAGAAAGAGACCGAGGGACTAATTCTGGCTGCACAAGACCAAGCCTTAAGGACAAACGCATACAAAGTCAAAATTGAGAAGACAGCAACAGACAGTAAGTGCCACCTATGCAAATAAGCTGAAGAAACAGTGGACCACCTGGTAAGCTGCTGCAAGAAGATCGCACAGACTGACTACAGGCAGAATAGATGAGAAAGAACTGGAGAAGATAACAAAATACAAAGACCTACAAATAGAAATAGAAAGACTGTGTGGCAAAGGCAAGCAAGGGTAGTACCAATAGTAATAGGTGCCTTGGGTGCAATCCCAAAACAACTGGAGCACCACTTGAACACCATTGGCACTGACAAATTCACCATTAATCAATTGCAAAAGGTAGCCTTACTAAGAACTGCTTCCATCCTGCGACGATATCTGTAATACCATCAAACATCCACATCTGCCTATCCCAGGTCCTTGGTAAGGACTCGATCAGTAGTCAAAAATGCCAAATCCAGTCTGAACATCTAGCTGACTGTGTGATGAATAATAATAATAATAATAATAATAATAATAATAATAATAATAATAATAATAATAATAATAATAATAATAATAATAATAAAGTTGGAAGGGACCTTGGAGGTCATCGAGTCCAACCCTGCTCAGGGTGGTAAAAATGGATGTCCAATCTCTTCTTAAAAACTTCCAGTGTTGGAGCATTCACAGCTTCTGGAGGCAGGTTGTTCCACTGATTAATTGTTCTAACTGTCAGAAAGTTTCTCCTTAGTTCTAGGTTGCTTCTCTCTTTGGTTAATTTCCATCCATTGTTTCTTGTCCTGCCTTCAGTTGCCTTGGAGAATAGTTTGACTCCCTCTTCTTTGTGGCAGCCCCTGAGATATTGGAACACTGCTATCATGTCACTGCTCGTCTTTCTCTTCATTAAACTAGAAATAAAATAACCTAAATCCCAAATATGGCAATGTGTCCACATGACTAAGATAAAGACCTCAAGAATCTGCTCACATTTTGTTGTTGTTGTTGTTATTATTATTATTATTATTATTATTATTATTATTGCAAAATGGCTTGTTTCTTTCTCTCTTTTTCTGCTTTCAGCACTTAACCTGTTATTTATAATTTTTTCTCTGATTTCCTCACTCATCAATAAGTTGTTATGCATAAAATTCAACACCTGGCAATAGACCAGTCCTGTAAATGACCATTTATTGGTATCTCCAATCTTTTGAATTGCTTCTACACATTAAGTGCACCTCACAAAAATCCTATCCTGTTCCCCCATACCAACTTTTTAGGGTATAAATGACTTGTCTAGGAACATATATCAACAAACATAGAATCATAGGGTTGGAAGGGACCTCAAAGGTCTTCTAGTCCAACTCCCTGTTCAAGGCAGGAGTCTTATACCATCCCAATCAAGAGATTCCCTAAACACTGACATCCCCTAAACTCAGCTGAAGATCTTACCTAGTCTGGTAACGAAACGTTCAGAAACCAACCCAAAAGCTCAGAGAGTGAACCTTCACCCTCAATCAAGAGATTTTGAAATCCTTCAGAGATGGAGCCCCCACAACCCTGGGAGGCAAGCTGTTTCATTGGTTAATTGCTCTTATTGTCAGAAAATTTCTCCTTACTTCTAGGTTGTATCTCTCTTTGATAAGCTTCCACCCATTACTTCTTGTCCTGCCCTCTGGTGTCCTAGAGAATAAGTCAATCCCTTCTTCTTTCAGATATGGAACACAGTTTTCATGTCTTCCTCTGATCTTTCTCTTTGATAGGTAGACATATCTAGGGAACTCCAGCTGTTCATCATACGATTTACCTCCAGAGCTTTTATTATCTTTGTTTCTCTTCTCTGTACACTTTCCAGAGACTCAACATTTTCTTTGTGTAACGGTGACCAGATCCGGACACTAGTAATTTAGTGTATTTTCCTGGACAGTCTTCAAACCAATCCTAAATTTACTGATTTTTTTTTTTGATACAGCATTTTATGTTGGTTCTGGGTTAAAAAGATTTTAGAAGATTCTCTATATTCAAAAAGTAGCAACCTTGTAAACTATGGACAAGAAAAGGCATGGGGTACAGAAGAAAAGGAAGCAAAGTCAATGCAACAAGGAAAGAAATCAGAAGCAACAGGGGAAAGATAAGATGAGATGAGATGAGATTACCTTTATTGTCATTTTTATACTGTGGGCAGAATGGCACACATCAAAAATGAAATTTAGTTGCCCGCTCTCAAAGTGAAACACATACTGTACATGACACATACCTAAACATACTATGAACAACACAGGGCTTTTTTTGTCATACAACGCCAGAACGGAGTTCCAGCACCTTTTTGGGATGGAATCTTGTAGGGTAGGCAAGGCGGGTTATATGACATGTGTAAGTTCCAGCACCCTTTTTTTTTTTTTTTTTTTACAAAAAAAGCACTGGAACAACATATGTATAGACCCACATCCCTACATATATGTAGCAAATAAATATTAAATATTGTCCATCTTGAATATATAATGGAAGGAGGGAGCTTGAGAGTTTGCAAGATTAATGCTGTATGGAATGAAACTCTGGCTGGTAGGATCTGACTAAGTGGTAAATTCTAGACCCCTCAATTAAACAGGTTCCTTAGGAGTCACAGGACAGGTTACATCTTCCTGCCACCCTCATCAATCACCCCCCATGAAGGTCTCTGAGGGATGCCTTCTGTGTCATGGTATCAGCCCTCTAGAATGGCATTCCTCCAGAAATAAATATAGCTTCCATCTTCTAAAAGGGGCTGAAAACCTGTCTGTTCTTCCAGGTTTTAGGGAAGGGTAGTTGATAAGCCTCTGCAAGGTTTTGTTCTAAATGAGTTTATTTGGAGGATGCAAAAATTGATGGAAGTGGCAGCTAGATGCAACCTCCCCTGGGGGTCCTAAGGGAGCTTGCTGTCTTCAGCATAAATATCACTTATAACTGGAATAGAAGAAGCCACCCTCAGACCATGAGACTGCTCAGCTGATTTATGCAACATTGACCCTTTGGCATAGCAACCAGCCTTCAATGCTGGCTGCTTGTACAGATTCTACAGTGACGTAAGCAGCTTGATAAATACATAATTCCTTCACAAGGACACACGTCCAGAGGGAAAGGTTTGTTGTATTGAGACTGTGCTCTTGTGAATCATAACATATGCATGCCTTGTCCCTTTTTCCTAATTACAGCTTCTCAAAGCACATGGTTTTAATATAAAATCCTATTCCAGGAATGTTCATCCATCAGAAAATGACAAAGGATTTAGTGTCCTGGGAAATCTTATTTACAATGGACTTACTTCAATGCATTCTTATCAAACTCAGCTTCTACCTCACCCCATATTTCAGACCCAGAGGCTGGAAAGTTCTTTTGATCAAACCACAGCACATATGTACAAGTTACCACAGGGCTAAGCACAACCAGATCTTAGTAATCCAAGTTGGGTGCTTTCCAGATGTGTACAGCTGCAGCTTACAGGGCAGCAAAAATACATAAGGCATATCAGCTTGTTATATCACTTAAAGTTTATCCAAGCAATGCTTCCAGTTTTGGGGAAATTCAGGGTTGAATAACAAGAATGAAACAGAATTCACTGAAGGTTAACAGACAACCAGAACTGCTCAGGATATCAGCATCACATCCTCCAATGAACAAAACAAG
The DNA here is from genome assembly GCA_034064705.1 of Bothrops alternatus. NCBI lineage: Eukaryota > Metazoa > Chordata > Lepidosauria > Squamata > Viperidae > Bothrops > Bothrops alternatus. The sequence continues at coordinate 17,004,636 of JARGCV010000023.1, forward strand.
TGTTGTTTACATTTCAAAGGTTTCCAGTTACATGGATGGATTAAGTTGAACCAGTAGTTGTCAAAGATATAAGCCATCTTCAAGACAGTTGCCAGAAACATGAAAGTTGCAGATACTTCAGACATCCACCAGCCCATGTCTTCACTGGGTGTCGAATTTGTCCAGGCTAAACTTCATAAACTTCACTTTTCATCAAATTCATGAAAAGTGTAATAAATAGTGAGCTGCTCTAAGTCAAGATCAAAATTCCCAGGATCTTCTCAAATATATCTAAAGACAGAAAATCTCCCAAGTCTCTGTCTAAAGAAATGGAAGTTCATGAAAAGTAGCAATAAAAATGTTATTAAATACAGCTTGTAACCTTAACTGAGACTGATGAAAAATGTAAGGATAAAAAAGTAATAAGATCTGATTTTTATATTTTTTTGCATCTGAGCATACAAATCACAGGTCTCTCTGATGCTGTGCACAGGCCAGTAGTGGTTGATCTCCAGACTTCTGAGCTGGTTTAGTACCAGCAATAACTATTGCAGGCTGGTTCTTGCTCCATTATGCTATTAATTGGGTACATATATTTATAACTAATTCTTGTGCTCCCACCTTAACAAGAAGGGTTTCCTTCATAATCTGGTTAGCCCAGGCAGATGGTTCAGGCACAGCTCATGTACCATGGGAAAAATACCATGGATGTAGTTATCCAAGTGACCATATACAATTCTTGCTTGGGTCTTGGTTTAAAGTAGTCCAAACCCTCTTTCTAACTGAAGACTTTCTCTCCCTAGTCCAACCAATAAATTAAAAGGCTTTATAGTCTCTTTATGGTAACCCAGATCATCAAGCTTTTGCAAGATGGGCCCTGAGAGACTCCTGGACACCTAGACACCTACATATAATAAATCTCTTCCAAACCAAGAGATATTGTTGCAGTTTGGAAAGCAAGGTTTCCCATCATGAGGCCTCCTTTACCTCCTAAAAATATTTTATAGAAAAGCTGGCATGGTTTCTAGATCAATATGATAACAATGGAAATCAGAACTGGACAAATTCTGACTCTGCTGTCACCACTCATCTCGTGCTATCTTTCACACTCGAGTTAGGGAAAAGATGAGCAGGCAGATCAAAAGCAACTCAATGGAAAGGGGTGGAATACTCCTCTTCACTTCTGATATCTCAGACACCTAGTTCTTACAAATGGGGCACTAAATTCCAAAACTCTTGGCAGCAATCATATGTTCTAAAAATTAATTCTGTTCTCCAAATACGGGTCCTTTGGTAACCAAATAGAGCAGACATGTCAAACACAAGGCCCGGGGGCCGGATGCGGCCCACAAAGTGGTTTCATGTGGCACACGAAGCCATCCTGGAAACAGTGAGGGAACAGTTCCCTCTGCCTTGGCCCTGGCCCAAGCCAGCTGGGAGCCAATGTACAATTTTGTGGTGGCCATCTATGCTGAAACGCATTCAGTCTTAGCTCCACAAAGCTCTCTTGAAACAACAAGGAACCAGGAGAACCTTGAGCAGCAGCCCTGAAGAAGTGGGGCTGGGCTTGGTGTCGCGGGTGCTCAAGGGCCAGGCTGGGCATTTGACCTCTGCTGCCCAGGGCTCCGGGCAGCCCATACCACCATCCAGCCCCCCCCGCATGGCCTGAGAGGAACAGTGAGGCTCCTCCAGTGGACCATGCCTTGGCACTTGCCCTGGTCCCACCCCCTTCTGCCAGAGACCCTCATATCTGTCCCGTTCCTGCCCAGGCCCCCACATGCACCCTTCACACGAACGATGTAGAGCTGCCCACCCAGTAGGCCATGCCCACTCCATCCAGCCCACCCAGCAGGCCACACCCACCCAGCCCCCTGAGGGCAACTGCAATGCTGATGCGGCCCTCGATGAAATTGAGTTTGACACCCCTGAAATAGAGCATCATCTGTGTACTGGAATAATGGATCAACAGGCTGGAGTACCTACAACTTTATAGAGAATTTAAAAATAAAACAAAGACCTCTTGGGCAACGATCCATGAGAGTAGCCAATCATTAAAATTGGGAACTTAAAGGGAACTGAAATGGGGTCTATTCTTCAGGAGAGCATCGCCTCTTATGCAGAAAACCTGCATGCTGCAGACGTTGTATGGTACACCACAGTGATAGAATTGAATTTAGGGGATCCCGAAGTGAAATGGTTCTAGGAAAGGGAAGAAAGTTCATGAGAATTGCTCAGGGGAGGAAAGGGAGGTATAGAATCAAGACTAGCTGTCTTCAGGAAATGCTGTTTCCCACTTTCATTTTTAAAACAAATGAGACAAAAGCAGTCATAAAACAGCACCTGTTTGCAGTGGTGGGATTCAGCCAGTTCATACCAGTTCGGCAGAACCGGTAGCTAATTTTTTGTTGCCCAGGCCCAGAATGGACTTCTGGAAGCGGCATCCACACAGAGAACCGGTTGTTCACATATTTGAATCCTACCACTGTCTGTTTGCATAAGTCAGGCTTGCTTCTAAGATCCATGTGTGTCTGAAAAGATTCCAAGAATGAGAACTGCCTGAGTCATATCCTAAAAATCAAATGACAAAACCTTCTTTATTGGAACTAAATCTACTTATGATGATATTTTATATGTGAGAAGCTTGCTTACCTTGAACTATTCATTATCACATTTTTTATTTATTTTATTAAAACAATTGAAAAAAACACACTCAGGATTTTGTTTTGTTTTTTTAAAAAACCAGAACACGGAGAAGAAAACAAAACTGAACCATCATGGGAAAGCCTGAGAGAAGAAGACTTTCTGATGATTTTAATAGTCAACTAGGTTTGTAATGTATCCACTCTACTTGGCTATTTAGATCCCAAGTTGTTTAAGGATTTATAAACATAAGCAAACCTTTGAACCTGACTCAGTTGCTGATTAGTGCAGTTCAGTGGTGGGAATCAGCCAGTTCACACCAGTTCGGCAGAACCAGTAGCTAATTTTTTGTTGCCCAAGCCCAGAATGGACTTCTGGAAGCGGCATCCACACAGAAAACCAGTTGTTCACATATTTGAATTCCACCACTGGCATAGTTGCTTCAGCAAAAATGTCCACCTTCTGCACCATCTGTAGCAGAGAACATTACAATATTAAAACAGGAGGTCACCAATGCATAAACATGATTCCCAGGAAAGAGCGGAACTGAAGCAGTAACCAAAAGGTACAATAGGATACTTGGAACTTGTTTCATTAGTGATTTCTTGAGGCACCTTCTAACCATATTCTGAGAGTGCTAGTCACATCCACCCAGTTCCTATACCTGACAACCAACCATGAAAAAGATCTCCATCTTCCCAGGATTCAGGTCGTTTACTGGCTCTTAGTCACCCAATTATCACATCTGATTTTAATAGAGAATTGTTTTATTTTTTAAACACAAAAGTGTAGTTTTGAAGTTATAGGGGCCTCTTCTTTGCCTTAAGTTTCCAGAATACAAATAAAAGTAGATATGGCACAGCCATCAAAACCCACCACTTTTTTACATGTGTGGAACAAAAACAAATGGGTAGGATTACTATTATGCAGCCATAGTCGCCATCTTGACTTTTTTATACCCCCCCCATACCCACTCCTTGGGTTCTGTGCTGCATTCATTCTGGTACTTTTAACAAAATCTGGGGATAAACATCTGTTTAACCTAGAATATCCTTCTGTCTAGTCTGATAATCCAAGCACGTATGATGAATGTCAAATTAAGAAAAGCTAATCTATAGTATATTGCTAGAGTTTTTTTTCCTGGCGCAAGATCAAAATAACCAAAACTTTCATAGACATTGTTTTGAATAGTTGAAACTTTTTAATTAAGTAGCTCAGTAGTTATGTAAAAATGGGCAATTGCATTGTCTTAAAAAATACATTGCTTTTTGAGAGCCTTACCTTTCTACTCTCTTGCCAAGCTATAACAGTATTAATGTGTCACAGACAGAAGATTTTGAACTTTTCCTAAATCCAAACTACTGTTACAGTACAGAAGAGAAAAAAAACCTTCAGTACTACTATAAGAGTGCCAACAGCACACCACAGACATACTTTAATAGGTTCTATAACAGCGGTTCTCAACCTTTTCCGGGGCTCGACCCTGGCCCGCATCGCGCATACACGGCACGACGGGGCGCATCGCGCATGCGCGGCGCGACGGCCCGCATCGCAATAGGGGGAAAAATGGCCAACCAAAAAAAATGGTGGACAGCGGTGCTTGGCGACCCCCGTGAAATGGTCCTTCGACCCCAAATGGGGTCGCGACCCACAGGTTGAGAACCGCTGTTCTATAACATCAGTTGGATTCTTTCCATACTGTATATTTTTTTTCTATCTTCTTTCATACATGCATGAAAGAGAAGCCTAAATTGTAGTACCTGAATGAAAAGCAAAAGGTTGGTCAGAATTATCACAAAAAAGAATCTGACTGGCACAGCAGAGAAGGCAGTTTGCAGTTTGGCTCTTTTAACCACTAATGCCTAGAGACGGGAGAAACAGATCTATAAAAAAAGCTCAGTAAACATGTCAATGAAGTGGATGTCTGAACCAGGTCAACAGAGCAGCCTGCCCAGAGCTTGGACTTTGGCAGCAAACAAATGAAGCCATCCTTTCTCACATCCGAGAGTTGCTCATTGCGCCTCCACGTCCCCTGGAAATCATTGGCCATTGGGTAATACTGTATAAAGGTTAAGAGGTAGGACTTGGAGTGGGAAACTTCATTCAGCTTCAAATTCCCCGTTAACCATCAAGTTCATTGAATGATTCTGGGCCACAACTTTCAGGTTTGCAGGATGATGGGGCAGGGAGACCGACTTACGTTACTATACACTGTCCTGAATAATGTTTCTCAACCTTAGCAACTTTAAGATGTCTGCACTTGCTGGGGAATTCTGGCCATTGAAGTCTGGATATCTTTAAGTTTCTAAGGTTGAAAAATCCCCCTGGCCTTGCAGGAGCAGATGTTACTTCCCAAAGAAATACGAGATAATAATGAAATAAAATTGAAATTTCAAGTTTTGAAATGACACCATTTATCCAGGCAGTCCAAGAAACCATGGCTTCCTTCAGCAATCTCAATTGTTTCACGGACCTAAGCTCATTCAGGATTTGGGGGGGGGAACAGATATTATTAATAACAAGTGCACAAACAATTTTAGTTAAAAATCCAATGTACATTTTACTTATTTTTGATTAATTAGAAATAGTATTAGACAGTCAGTCCTTCAAATACTCAACAGATGGGATTGCCTCTTGCATAGCCCTGAAGGTTCTTCATCTTTCTGGTTTAAAAGATTGTTTCCTAAGGCTAACGTTCAGTCCAGCAATAAGCTCCCATTACTGAGACCGCATCCAAAGTCAGATGGACCAAATCAACTTGGGAATTCAAGCGGTGGAGCAGGCCGAAGATCATCTCCTGGAGCTCCATTCATCCTAGCTACAGTGAAATCACACTGGTCTAGTTTAGGATGTTAAGAGGGGAAAAAAATGGAACTTAAGCCACAATGACAGACAGCAGCCTTGAAATGCTTCTCTTTGGATGAAATTCTCCACGTATCCAAGAAGCCTTACCTGTGACAGATTGTGAACTGAACAAGAGGAAGTAGCAAACTCTAAGTCCAGGGTTTTAGATTTATTTCAGGGTGGAGAACGGATTTATATTGTCCTTCTGGAAAGCTCATTTTTTAACATGCACTATACTTTTGAAAACCCTTTTCATAAGGCACAGCAGATAACAAACTATAGAAAAAAATCTTTACGTACACATTTCTAGTAACATTCTAAAAAAACAAAACAAAAATTCATCCAAAGTCTAGAAAAATGTAGGCAGCCTTCATTATATTGGTATCTGCAGCACTGCAAAATTGCTGCATTTGTTTGCACCAAAACAAAATACTTATTACAAGTTACATACTTTCTTGAAACAAAGCAATCTTTAGTGGGTTACATAAAGTTAATTGCTATTCACTTATGGAATGCACCTATTCTCTTTTCCGTTCCCAAATTTTAGCAGCAAAAAGGGAAGTTTCCATTTCTAAAATCATCCATATTTTATATTTTCATAACAGAGTAATAAAAGCAGAAGGGGAAATCTAATCTTTTTTTTAAAAAAAAATTGAAAATTATTTTATATTAGATATTCTAGTGAGAAACTGTAAAACAATTTATGTGCATTCTAGATTATTCATACTTGGGATTAAAAATGAGTTCTTCAAAACTTTTATTTTCCTCTGGAAGAACCTATTTGTTTTTGTTTGTTTGTTTATATTGGAAAGAATGTAAGCCAAACCAGGACCAGGAAATAGGGGATGAGAGATAGGAGGCAAAATAATTTTCTTTTATCCTACCCCTTTTTTTTAATTTTAGAGGCAAGAACAAATGTCCTCAGCTACTGACAGCTATCATCTTTATTTTTGAATGTCTGTGTAGTCTCCAAAGACAGTGTTCTAAATTCTGAGGGTGCCAAAAGTTGATACTTTCCTTTGCAATGTGCCAGTTTCCCATTAAAATTAAAAAACACTAACCAATTGATGCAAAACAGGACAGAGAGCCTGGTGGGTCCAGAGAACTGCTTTTTAGCCAGACTTAGTCACACCGTTAGATATCGCTGCCATATTTCACTTGTTATCTATAAAGATGACGACACATCTATTTTTTCCTTATGCTGCATGTATATAAATGGGTGAAAAGAGGATATTGTGAAGCAGTTTGCTTAGTCTGTGCCCTTCAGATTACATTAGACTCTGACTCAGAGCCTTCCTATCCACTGTGGATGCTGATGGTTAGCAGGTAAACAGATAGCTGGCAGGTAAAAGGTTAGACAGGCTATTGCATAGCACAAGTGGAGCAGAGAAAATTCAAAGTCTAAGTGACACTAAGCAGTGAAAAACAACCTGAAAGGAATTATTTGCCCCCCCTTTTTTTCTAATTTACACATCTGTATATGTGATTACTATATGCACTTCAATATTTCTCCATTAAAAGAGTTAGAGTCATGACTTTACAATAAGAGGCACATCCTGATCAGTTTTTTAAAACCTCAACATCTTTAACCAATTTCATAGGCAACTACTCACCCCAAAGTTGAGAGAAAATGGATTCCTAGAAAGCAAAGGTTTTCAGCACCTGGACCATCGGTAACTGGGAATTTTCCATTTAGCATCCAACTGGCATTTTTCATACACAAGACTTAAGAAAAATTTGGTAGCCATCCACAGGTCTCTCATATCAGTTTTATTCATTGGCCTTCTTAGATTATAACTATGGACCTCAGGGAGGCCAATTCAGACACAATAGGAATGTGGAAGTATCAACACCAACAATTTTGTGTCAGGAGGAAATCAAAGCATCACTTTTGTAATCTTCAATTATCTACAGTTCCTCTGATAGCAATGCAAGTACACTTAGTGAAAAGAAACCAGCATTCCTCTACGTAGAGTAGCCATGTGAGTTTGCTGCAGAATAATCACAAAGATACTCAGGGATTAAAAAATGATTTGATTTGTCAATTACCTTCATTTCATCAGATGCACAGAATATTCATTTGATGTGGGCCTGTGATTGCAATGCTGCAATTCAGGCAACGTGCTAAACACCTTTTGTTGAACAAGTCCCAATAGTCCCAAAACTCTTAACCCAAATGACTGGCCATGCATCATATGAAATCCAAAATAAACAAAACTACAATGCTGCAGAAGAGAATCTGTATAGTGGTAAAATAAGCATAGAAGATATGGGATGACAAATTATTATCCTGATATTCATAAAAGAGTTGTTTAGTGTGATGCAGAAATTCTTGTTAGGATGCCTGGTTGAATCTTGGTTCTCTCTGTGACATCTGATATGAGGTAGCCTTCATATTAATTTTGCATGATATAAGTGATACAAAATAAATTGCTGGTGATTTGTAGAAGGGAGATATCCCAAAGATTCATTCAATCTAAGCTATGGTTAGCACCAGCCATGGTGTGCTAATGATCCTATAGTGTGAAAAAAATTTTAGACAAAATATTTTTGATTTATTCCAACATAGATCAGTAATTATGTTTTGTTCCCTGGCATTTAAAAATCTGCTTTTAAAAATTAGAATTCCCACAGTCAGATGTTATAGTGAAATGTAGTTAGTTTAAAAATGAAAGTTAATACTTGGGTTATTTTATCCTAGCACATGAATATATCTATCTATATAAAAAAAAGAGCCACGTGGAGAAGGAACACTTGAAACCAAAGTTCATCCAGGAATGATAAAAAATTATTTCTTAAGTTCAAACATAGGCTGATCATATTATAAATGCAAAGGGCTACATAAAAGCAAGGAAGGAAAATTAGACAGAAAAATCAAGCTACTAAAGTAGCCCAGTTATAGTTTAAATTAATCTCTGTATTGCATTACTTAATTAGAACAGGAATCCCCAAAACAGATGTGCAATTACATAATAAATCTACAACAGTTCAGACACAGTTTAGTTTAATCTATTGCAAAGAAAAGCTGTTTTGCTTTTGTTATTCTTTGCATGGTCCTAAAAACTTACCCAAGCCACGAAAATAGGTGGCATTTAGCCAATGTTCGGTTTATTCAAATATGGAAGACTGAATAAAACTGGTACAAAAGCATGTCCTCTAAGTACTTAAGAGCACTGGTAAGCCAGCATTTGCCGTCATTTATTGCTACACGAACATTGCCAGTAAAAGATTTGGCATCTTTTGAATGAAAGTCAATTCCCAACATTATGCACATTTGCTTAAATTTCCTGACTTTTAAAAAAAAATAGACTTTCTGGAATTTTGAACAGTTAATAGTTTTTTTCTTTCCAGTTTATCTTATATGAGCAAATATTGTTTCAATGACACAGTATTGTGATATCCGATTCAGCAAAGAAGACTAAAAATTAGTTGAGATTATCTTATGGAAAAAGGTTTCCATGTGAATTTAAACAAGCTTTTCCCAATTTAGAACCCTTCATGTTATAGATTACAAATGAACAAAGGTAAGTCAGGCTCGCACTGATTGGCATCAGATTAGAAATCACCAAGACCACCAATATCTACATTTTGCACCATATTTCTGCAGATATTGATACATCTTTGATGTCATATATCCTCTATAAATAGAAAAGAAGCCCATTGTTATTCAAAATATGATTTCCCCTTTTTCCAAGCCAATAAGCATGCACATTTCATGGTGTAAAAGGGATCTGTCAGTCGGGGTATACAAGGAAGATACAATTTTGCACAGCTGCTCTATTTGTTATGACATTCCCCACACTGTGCATAAAGTAGGCATATCATTTAAAGAAAAATATATCAGATTCACGTGCAGATTCTGCTAATTTAGCAACACAATGTACATTTCAGAAATGTGATGTAGTATTCCTGAAGCCTACAAGACTAAAAATGCAGGCAGATACAGGCAGGGAAATTCTCCATTTTGAGCCAAATGTCCTAAGAGGCACAGTTTTAGACATCCACCTGCAAAACAAATAATTGGACTGTAGGGTAGTCCTCACAGTCGTCATGTAGACTTCTTAGGAGAACCTAAGAAGGTTCTAGCCTTTCTTACACCTTTATATAGTGAATTCATGATTCAACTTTCAGTTCCACCAAGGTGTAGGCCAGCAGTCCTCAATAAAAAGAAACTACCACTAGTGGGAAAAACCCCAATTTGGTCAACCTCAGCTTCTCAGCTCACGCCCATCCCCATCTAAATCGGAAAGAGATAATTTTAGCAGCATGTTCAGTGGTGGATTTTAACTGTGCATTCTGGAATAGAGAGAGTTTTTCAGCAAAAGTCACCTCAAATCACCCTCAATGATCAAACTGCCATTTCCAAGGCCTTCACTCCAAAAAAACAAAAAAACAAAAAAAAAAGACCTATACAAAACAACAATATTTTTTCCACCAGGACTTGGAGAGGTTTTTCATTTTGTCCGGAGTCCTGTTTTTGGATTTCTTTGGCTGTTGCTGAGTATCTGAGTAGTGAATGCCAGCCACAATGGCTGCATCAAAGACTTCTTTGAGGTTTTTCTGAGTCAAAGCGGAGCACTCGATGTAAGAGGCGGCTTTTATTTCCTCGGCACAGAGCCTTGCTGCCTCCTCCGCCACAGGCTTCTCTTTGCATTTGTCAAGCTCAATTAGTACTTTGACGTCTTCCCGGAGGTCCGATTGGGTCCCGACGAGAATAATAGGGGCCTTGGGGCAGTGACATCGGATTTCAGGGACCCATTTCTCGATCACATTCTGGAAAGATGAAGGGCTCACTACACTGAAGCACAGCAAAAAGATGTCTGTGTTGGTGTAGCACAGTGGGCGGAGCTTGTCAAATTCATCCTGTGCAAAAATAAAAGTAATGTGAATAGTAACTTTATAGTAACAAAAGGACCTTTCTATGTTCCCTAAAAGCAATGTGCATCATAGAAAGTGGTGGTTTTCCTTATTGATATAACAAAACCATTCTTATCAGCTACTAAATGGGCATACAACAAGTTCTATAAAAAGAACAACCATAATTGTTTTGCAGAGCAGGGTTATTCCCACCAACTGTACCAAGGTGGCATGTAGCAAGGAACCAGTTGTCTGAATGCTACCTCAGAGAGAAGGAAAGAAGACATGGAAGGCAAAAGTTCCTGAACAAAGAAAACTAACAACTGTAGAGGAAACTAGAACTCTCCTCCTTGAAGCAATTACATTTTTGTTGTTTTGTTGTTTTATATTATATTATTTAGTTGTGCACTGTTTTAAATTATTTAGTTGTGCACTGTAGCACAACTACTTGGCCAAACCATAAATAGACTGTCCCATATGGTTCCACAATACAGAAGTGAGCACACAGCCAGTACCATCATTCAGCATCAACATTAGCTTGCAACCATATTTGAAAACTAGAATTGATTCAAGGGATTGGCTTTGCTATGATACAATCTTCGTTCATTCATTTCAAAGAGGCAGCCTTCTCACTAAAGACAGGAAGAACAGAATGTTGATGTTGGAAGAACAGAAATTATAGGTGGTTCTCATTCTCTATTCTATTACCCATGGTTTGCATATCTATAGTTGTTAGGTGTAAGTTTCACCTTTGTGGGTTTTGCCTTGCTCTTTGCTACTTTATGCACATGCAAAATTGGGGGGGAGGGGAGGCCAGGTTTTGACACATGCATAAAGTATTTATTAAGGTCTTGTGATCATGACGTGGGGATGGAACTCCCCTCCCAGACTCAAGGGTAACCTATGTACAACATGGATTGAATACCTATATGAATTAGATACATACATACATACATACATACATACATACATACATACATACATACATACATACATACATATATATATATATATATATATATATATATATATATATATATATGTCTTTGGTTCTTCGGGTTTTCTCCCACGTAGAATTTGAAGTGTCTTGGCAACGTTTCGACGAAGTCACATTCGTCATCTTCAGGCTGGTGCTTTCGGCTTCGTGCTTCTAGCAGCAATGTGTGATTGCAACTGTTTCTTCCTTTTAACTGCCAGTGGGGGTTTGAACTGATTGGCTGGGAGCTCGGCTGTGTTCTGATTGGGTGGAGGTGTGTTCTGATTGGTTAGGGGGTTGGCTGTGCTCTGATTGGATGAGGGGTTAGTCTGAGTTACAGGGGGATGAGAGATGGTGAGCTGCATAGCTGTTTGGCTTCGTGTTCGTGGTCATGCCTCATCTTCATGGTGGGTGTCAGTTTGCTTCTTGTATGGATTGGAGGGGTTTAAGGTGGCTAATGATGCAGCTGTGGTCTGGCTTCTGGCATTACCCACACTCTGATAAAATTACAGTTTAACATAAAATTTGAACCCAGCCAAAATGAATTTTGTTTTTGGTGAAGTATTGGCTCATGATTAGTGATCCAAACCTTGGATGACTTTAATTTTTACTGTGACAATGGTGCACTTATTGCCACTGTAACTGGGTCTGTCCATCTTGCTGCTGGTTGTCAACTTCTCCTTAGACCAGGGGTAGGCAACCTTGGCTCTTTTATGACTCATGGACTTAGTCAGCATAGCTGACTCAAGAATTCTGGGAGTTGAAGTCCATGAGTCATAAAAGAGCCAAGATTGCCTACCCTGCCCTAGACCAAAAGTTCCCCTACCCCCACCCCCAGGATCATGTGGCTCCTTTAAAGAAGCACCAACAAAACATGCATGCCCAAACCTAATCTGAAGCAACTTTTGTATTCAAAGAACAACACTCTTCCACCAGTCTGCCTTTAGATCTCTTTCACTTCTCTGAGCAGGTGAAATTTGTTTGTTTGTTCGTTTTTACTGAATATTGAAGGGTTTTGCTAATCCAAAAATCATGCTGAAGAAATCATTAGATAATACAATAGCCTGCTTTAGATTAATATTTATTATTGCCTTCTATTGTAACGATCTGAACTAAAAATAACCCCTTATGGTCTCCTTCCCCAACTTCCTGGTTCAATACAATGAACGTTGTCCTGTGCTGCATTTTGGAACTCTTTACACAATACGCTTTTGAAAAAGCTTTTATTGTTAGATCTTGGAAAAAAGATTCTTGGAAAAAAGAGAGATCTCGAAGTGAAAAGGGAACAGCTTGATAATTATACAAGTTCCAAGAGCTAAAGTCCAGGAAAGTAAACAGAGGAAAATATTAACATGGCAACAATGGCCTCCTGAAGAGGTAGGATTTGTCTCTTGTGCTGGTATTTTAATTAAAATCCAGCAATGTTTGTCAGAGGGCCTCAAATTAACACATGCAAAGAGTAAACAAACACGCTCTGAAATATCCCTCTGGTGCCAACATTTTGTCGCCAAACGTATCAATTTACAAAGGAGGTTTTGGTGGTTTGAAGTTCATATTTGGAAAAAAATACAGATGTGCAGCCCCCATTTCCTTGAATTCATCTGCGGGGGTACTTGCAAAAGAAAATTGAGGTCTAAGAGGCAAGATTTCATTAGCTCACTTATTGGACAGATGTAACACCCTTCAAGAACACAGAACAAAACAAAGCACTCATCTCTTTGCTAAGGGATCATGCATGTGGGATGCTGTATGTATGGCAGCTATGTGTACCTACACGGTTTGCTGCTCTAAATAATTGCATAATTAGAAATCATGTCATGCATCTTATAGCTCAGGGGAATAATTGTAAATTTACACGACCCAGGGGTAAATGGAGAGGTCAGGGCAAGGTAGAAATGTGAAAGCCCCTAGATAATCGAAGGCTCTTGACTCATCCCTTATCATCACCAAACACACTACAGAAACAGCCTTGCTTGAAAAAAAATGGCATTAGCATCCATAGTTCCAAGAGGCTTTCTAAAACCCAGGGGGGAAAGGTTACCAGGGCCTACAGCTGATGCTTCCTCTGACTTGATTATCTGACGTCAATCAGAAGTAGTAAAATAAGTGTTATTTCTTACAATGTATATACCCCAAGCTCATCATAAGACTCCGGGTGATTTTAAGTCATTAAAATGCAATAAAATCTCCAACTTGAACCATCTCTGAAAACTTCATCAAAACCATAATACAATCCAGTCTCCACGATTTAAAACTCAACACAATGAATAACATTAGACTCCAAACCTTACAGAATAACAGCATTTGAACTGCCTTTCTTTAGAAATATGGGGGGAGGGCGGTAGCCTCAAGTGAGGGACAGTGACTGACAAAACCTGTTCTTTGGGTGCTGTCTCTCTCCTACCCCCCCTTCCTTTGAACTGTATTCAGAAACTTATTGGCTGCCCAGAATCACTTTGCAGAGTGAGATGGGCAGCATGTAAATTTAATAAATAAATAAAATAAAAATAAATTGGAAATGAATGCAGTGCCTTATTATTATTATTGTGCTCAAGTGGTTCTTATGTGTTCTTATGTGTCACCAGCTGTGCAGCAGCAGTTTCCAAGTAATCCTGAAAGGGAGTCTGAGTAAAGCACTTTGCACTAATCCTATCTTGAAATAAGAGTATTGAGCCCCTGATCTTGCAGACTTCTTCTATTAAAAGCACAGGGATGGTTTGATAAGAAAATAGGAAGCACAATCAGCAGGCAAGATTTAGGGACAAAACCCAAGGTTTTACTCTATAGAGTTGGCTTGTGCTTTGAAGTCATATATGAAAGTCAGTTTGATGTAACGTTAGGGCATTAGGCACTAGCTATTGGGAGCCTGTTTTCTGGCTCTCTAGCAGGGTGACTCTGGGTCAGTCACTCTCTTTCAGCTCAAGAATGAAAGCAGTGACAATCCAATTCTGAAAACCTTGCCAAGAAAACCACAGGAACTTGTTGAGGCAGTTGCCAGGAATTAAACCTTCCTCTCAGAATGGATGGTGAGAAAAAGAGAGAGAGAGAGAGAGAGATCTCCATTACTGTTGATGGACATAAATTTCTAAGACAGAGTAGCACAATCTAGCCCCCAAGGCTTGACTGGACCTAAGAGAGCTCCAAAATTTGTTATTGAACTCTAATATGTCATGTACCAGAAGAGGAAAATGTTTTAATACATGACCAGAGGGATATCACAATCACTTTTAATTCTAACTGGATGTAATTGAAATGACCTCAGCTTAAGGTTTCTGTCCTGTTCTTGTCCACTTTTCGGATTTGAAAGCTAATGTAGCCTTCAGCCTAGAAAACGTTATGCAATCCTGCTATAAAATCCAGTGTACCAATACCCATACCCCACAAGGAACAAAAAAAGCTTTTTCTACGGATTCTGAATGGTAAATAGGCTGCCAGATATAAATATGGCTAGATATATGCCCACAAGTACAAGTTCATTCTCTTGCACGCTTTCTTTCTCTCCATTGCACATATACATATCCACATGCCACACACTTTCTTTCACATATATGACACTCTTGCAAACAAATGTTTGCCATATCCTGTTCAGGGACTGTCACTGTCCTGGTGACAAAGAATCTATTATAATCTTGGGCCCTCAGGGTAACAAAAGAGCCACTTCCCAGCCATGGCTCAGGGGGGATGTAGGCTCCTGGGCTCCTCATGTCACCCTGGGAAACCGTCTGGGACAGAGTGGCACTGCTCCCAGGCTATCACCGCGGCAACCCAAGTGTCCAGTCAAAGGCAGCAGGGGAAGATTCAGAAAAGCAGGCCATGAGGTGGGCAAAAGGGAGCCAGTTCCTTAATGGCAGCCGTGAGAAGGTGGAAAAGAGTCTTAGGGCAAATCCGACATGGGAAATCAAGGGAAGCCCCTTCCCCCAAGGTTAAGGACTTCTGAGGATTTAAGGAGGTGGAATCTTCTAAAAGAAGTTTCACAGATTCGCAGACGTGTGCTGATATACATATGTGACACACACATATACGCACATACACACAGCTGGAAAACCGCTGTGTCAATTACGTAAGCAGCTTTACTGACCTGCCCAGCTGTGTCACAGAGCTGAAGCCTCACTGGTCGGCCATCTACAGACACGACAGCTGAAATGGAAAGAAGGGGAGAGTCAGAAACACTTGTAACTGTGAATTAAGGATTACCTCTGTCCTCACATTAATCATTTACCTTTGGGTCAGTTTGTGGTTAACAGCCACAAGTCAGCTTCTTCTCCCCAGCCTCCCCCCTATTCTCAACAATTCTTGGGTTTACACAAGCCCTTTAGGGCTTCCGGCTTTCATTACAAAGCAGAAAATTGTGACCAAAAGACATTTGCCTCACACAAAGAGAGATGTCCCAAACACAAATGAGGATTTTGCCCCGCATACATCCTCTAAACATGGTTGAAGATTGATTTTGGGGGGAGGAGGGCCAGGCTCTGCTTTAAAAGCATATAGACTAGGGAATCCTCCCCCAGTGCTTTAAATCACAAAGAAGACAACACAAATATTTACATATTTCCCCTGTGGAGAAATCGTCTCTTCTTATTCTGTTTCTTCCTTGTGGATTAGGTTGAAGTCTGTTTCCCCCCCCCACACACACACCCATTATACAAGGTAAAGCCCCTCTCTAAGGGAGATGGATGGTTAAGAAATATGATTAATTGATAATAAATAAATAAATGTTGCTTTTGATTAAACACTAGAGATAACCTTTATTTTCATTACTTTATTGTCACTACTCTATCAATCTGCAACACTGATAGCAAAATTGTGCCCTTCAGGTATTTAGAGCACCAGTTTACTATAAGCATAAGGCAACAAATGTGAAGTCTCAAAAACTGTACAAAAATCAAATACTTCATTGGTTATTATAACCAATAATAGCAACAATAGCAAACCATATACACTAGTGATTATACAATATTTTTTTAAAAAATCAAATGCACTACAGTGATTAAAACATTTAAAAAAATGAATACAAAAGGCAAATCTTCCATTGTAGAACCTACAAGTTTGCAAAACCCAGATCAGCTTATTTGGGAGTCAATTTCACTAAATTCAAGGGAACACATTTTGAAGTAAACTTAGATTGGCTTACAGGTCTTGCACAAATAGGACAATTTAGAGAGAGATAATCAACTCATATTTTGTATTAAAACAAAAATCTTTGCATTTTGACATCAGGTTAATGCAAGAGTGTGTGTCCTGTAATGCTGGCTGGAAAAACATGTTCTTGTACCCAATGAAATTCACACAAAACTCCCACAGTTGGAGCCCTGTATTTACTGTTCAGTGTTTGCTTTCAAGCACATAAAAACTCTTCAAAACCTTACAGAAAAGATTCAACTAATATAGATACTGCCCTCAAGGAACCATCTTTTGGGGGAAAAGTCAAGTAACAATGAATATCGTCTTCCAAAGAGAAGCATGATGAGCCAGTGTTTTCTAGCTTAGACAGAAGGACAGTCTTTCCCCCATGCCATCACTCTACTAAACAACTACGGTAATTTCCACAACACTGTCAAATTATCCAGTAGGGCTGTATTACTATTATCCTTCTCATCTTTCCTACTATTTATTTCCTTATCTTCTTATGACTATAACTTTGTTGCTTGTATCTTACAATTTATATTGTTTTGTTTAGTATTCTAGTATGATTTATGTTGATTGCTTATTTAGTGTCCTGACTATCACTGAATGTTGTATCTTGTGATTTATGATGAATGTATTTTATGATGATGATCACAATTTATCACTTATTGCTTGTATATACACTGAGAGCTTATGCACCGGGAGACAAATTCCTTGTGTGTCCAATCACACTTGGCCAATAAAGAATTCTAATTCAGAGCACCACCCTTTTCTTAAATATTAGGGAAGTTGTCAGGAAGAATGTAATTACAAACATTCACAAAGTGCACAGCAGAAAGCTCTCTCTCTCCACAATGGTTTTCAAGAAAAATAAAAGGAAGTCTGAAGTAACCTGCTGGGAAGAAGGATGAGTAGGAGTTACCCCCTATCTTAAGGGATAAGGATTATGAGTGAGCCCAAAGGATTTCCAAAGCAAGAGAGAAGTGCAATATTGTAGAAAATAAGGAATAAGAAATCCAAGGCTAGAGAACAGAGTGTAACTTCCCTGACCCTGAGATAACAGAATAACACAGTTGGAAAGTCTAATGCAACTCCCTTGCTATATAAATAGATAAACCAAACTATGCCAACACCCTAAAATTACTAAACTCTATATGCTGTATCTCACAGCACTCCCTCACAGTAAGCCTTAGCAACATTCCTAAAGATTCTGATTTTAATGCAGTTATCAAGTTACTAGTCCTCATCACCAGGACTGCTGGAAAAATATGGCAGAGAAGGATCACATATTCTAAAATGAACTAAACAAAAAGAACACTACATTTTTAAAAAATGCTACAGGGACAATAAATTCCCTGAATGCACTGAAGCTTCCCAATAAAACATAGGAAACATAGTGCTACCCTTATAGTTTTAACAACTGCAAGAGGCATTTACACCTTGCAACAAAAATGAAAGATGCCCGGGATTTAACACAGTATTTTATATGAATAACAACAAGAGCTCGCTACACAACTGGGTATGGAAAACCAGCCGCAGGTGTTCGACTCTTTTTAACTACTGGATCGACCACAGTTAAAGGTCAGAAATGGACTTGCCCGCCTCAAGGGAGAAGGAAGGCACCGTCTGCACATTCTTCCTTCTCACAAAAAGGTTGGGAAAAGCGACTATCGGAGCTGCTTTGCACGCTGATGTCTTCTTCAGTTACAGAGATTGGGTTGTATTTTCCCCCGTTACCCCCCCCCGGCCGAGGGATTTTACGAGGTAATTTACGATTGGCCCCGCCCCAATCGAAATTGGGGATCGATCCGTGTCGTTGGTCTGCAAGCCCTTCTTCCCAGCACTCCCCTCCGCTAGGAAACAGCGATCAGGCCAGGCCAACCTTGGCTTCCACGCGCACCTACTTCAGTCAGCGGGCACCGCCCCTTCCCAAGTTGGAAGATTCAAAATCCACAAGAGGAGAGACGCCGCCGAGTCAATAGGGCGAGGAGGGATCCCCGGACCCCGGACACCAACGAGGTCGGAAGTGACCAGAGGGGGGGGCGTCTCTCCCCTATAGGAATGGAGAGCCGATAAGGTGCAATTTACATGCTTCCATGAAAACGCGCCAGGAACCGTCCCGTCCCAACCGGCTGATTACCTGAGAAATTGTCGAAGGCGGTAGGGATGTATTCCGTAGGGTAGCCGTTGGTGGTGTAACTCACCACCAGGCTGGTTTTACCCACCGCGCCGTCTCCCACCAGCACACACTTGATGCTGCGCCGAGGCTCCGCTCCGATCGCTCCGGCCCCTCCGCTAGCTCCAGCCCGGCAGCGGCTCCCCAAGGCAGCCCCCAGCGCCGCCGCTCGGCTGCTGCGGACCCGACGCGGAGGCACCGGAGGCACTTCGCAGCCGCCCGGCAGCGGCTTGCTGATGTAGCCGGTTTCTCCTTCTTGTTGCGGCGGCATCCGCCCGGCTCCGGTGCGGGAGACCCCCAAAGACAATGAGATCCGCCGAGCCACAGCCTCGGAAGGCAGCGGCGAGGGGCGCCGGGAAGCAATCGGGGCAGGGAGGAGCCGCCTGCTGGAGAAGAGCTTTTCCAGAGCCGAGCGCCGAGCTTCCTTCTTCCCGATCTCTGCCGCTCCGCCGTCTTTGCTCGCGGGAAGACTACAGCAGCCAAGGGCTCGATCTGCCTCCAGATGACATAATCCCGAAGAAGACTGAGAAAACGAGCCAAAGAGGGCGGGGCAGCCTGGGATGGGCGGAGCTTGGTGAAGAGGGATTTGCCGGCAGGGGGCGCTCCACCAACAGCCGGGGCGAAAGCGCCAAGAGAAGGCGACGTTTCTGGCCGGCGTGGAATCAATCTCGGAGTATAATCTGGCGCTTTCCATTGGCCAATCTGCTTCTTTTCGAACGCTGACGGCAATTGGGGGATCTCATTTGGCTGGACATTGGAGCGAGGCCCCGTAAACCACGCCGCCTGCGGAAGGCGTAGCGCGATCAGTCCGTTCCAGTCTTGAAAAAAAACTCTTCCCTGCGTTTCTTAAAACTTAATTTTCTTGCCGCAGTCGTTTCTTCAATCTTGTCGGGCCCCTTTGTTTTTATTGCCCATTTTCCCGTAGTTCTTTTTGCACGTGTCTCCCTTCTCTCTTCTGCCAGAACTATTGCATTTTTTCCCCCCGGAAAGGTAATCGAAATAAGATCGTTGTTATAAAATCAAACTTAGAACACGTCAGTGATGCTTATTACGTGACTAGGATTCAAATACCTTAAACTTTCTAATATAATAAAATGTATTTGGGAGTTTTTCAGCCTGATGCTACAAGCATATTTTCAAAGAAATAGTATAAATCCCATCGAGGTTACTCTTCTGGCTACCGATCTGGAACACCTGTTGTACAGTGCAATTGAGAATTGAGCTATTCAAGGATAGACACACTGTAGTGTAAAGAAGTGTAATATGTGTGTGTGTGTGTGTCTTATAGTAATAGGCAACCTAATAGGCAACTGATAATATGTTAAATAATCCAAGAGCAAAGCTGTCTGAATATCAATACTTCATTCTCACCTGTTGCCAGCTCTTTAAGACTTTGCATTTTTAAAATTAAAGATATCCATATTGCTATTGATTGGAGCTCAATTTTGGCGACTATATGGATGCCACCATGCAGTTTTCTTGGCAATAATGCCAAACTCATTTGCCATTCCCTTCTTCCAGTATATTTTTCATGTTTTCAGTCTGGCCTAAATCTTCCATCTAAATGCTGACCTTACCTTCCATGTCACATGTTGAGACAGCCAATCTTGGCTTACATCCATGCCAAAAATTAAGCAAAACCAGTCTTGGTTAATACTAGAAGGCAGACCATTTGGGAAATCCAGGGTGGTAGACTAGACTAGAAAAGTTGGGGGGCAATTTGAAAAAGGCAATGGAAAACCACTTCTGTAGTGGTTTTAGTTTTCGGTGTCAAGAAAAACTAAATGTTCTGTACAGGTATTGACCAGGGTTCAAGTTCCTTCTCTTATCTATCTGTGTCTATACTGTACTTTTTTTAATGAAAATGTCATAAATATGGAGACAACAGCCTATAAACTTTCAAAAATACATGGGTTACTGAATTATATTAGAGAGAAATATTTATGAATTACATTTTAAAAATTAAAAACGTTTTCTACTCCCTTGGCATCAAAGTTACAGAAAGTGCAGTACAACAGAAATAAAGGATGCATTGCAGATGCAGAAGGAAATAAAATGTCAGACGTTGAGAATTTTCCAGACAAGGGTTTGATGCAAAAATAAAACAAAATCCTGCAGATCGAACTCTTTTAGCTTCTTTCTGAAGAAGAGAAAACAGGGCTGAATTGTAGGACAATCTTAGCAGTCCTTCAGCATTTTGTCCCATTGACTGGAGAGTTTTAATCAGTCAGCTTTGGGATACTCCAGTTTCGATTTACTCTTTGTTTGAGAGCAATCCTATTTCCATTTGGGCTATTTAGTCAAATCAGAAGAACTCTCCTATAATTATATATAAACTTATATATAAAGTACAATTCTCCTTTTGGATGCTGAAGCAATCCAGCTGTGTTGATACATTTTGTTAATCCATTGATTGTTTAATACTGAATTGCTGAATAAACAAAAATGGGTTGGATTCATCCAATCATAATACATCCAAACGTTGTGTTTACTCAGTTTATTAAATCGAAACCTAGCAAACCATACTATAGTTTAGGGCGTGTTTTAATTCAGCCACTAAGTTTAATGGGACTTCCACATAAAAAGCCCTTTCAGATGTGGGAGGCTAAAATTCCCATTGTTTGCTGCCAATGTCCAAATCTTGAATAAAGAATTAACGGAATAAGTGGACGTGATTATCGCCAGATTGCTGCCAGATAGACTATAGGAAATTGACACAAAGGTTGCAATAGAATTGTTTGCAAATATTGGACATTGGGGCTGCTGCGGTCTACCAATTTTATGATTAGTAGAGAGGTGTGTCTCAGATGATGCTACCTCTTCTCTGAGACTCTGGCTGATGGAAAAGTTTTACTGTCTAAGAAAACAAACGAATAATATTCCGTCTTGCTGCTTTTGGAAACTCATCATTTTGGGCCTCTATGTGCTTATTTTGGTGACACTTTTGCTGACTGTTTCATCTGCCATGAACTCGGATGCCAAGAATTTTGGTGTTCATACTGGGAATTATGACATAATTTTGGTGTTCATACTGGCACGAATGACATAAAGTACATCACATTTGGTGACAAAAGACAGTTTTATAACTCCCTCATTATTCCCATTACAGCATCTTTGTCAATGGGGGAAAATCCACCACCACAGAGAAAGATCATTCATATAGAAAAGGTTAGCTGATCTTTTAGTCAGATAAATATTTTTGAGAATCCTATTGGGTAGAAGCAAAAATAACTGCAGAGATAAAATTACTTAATGAAATGACTGTGTACTATGGGCAAAATGCTCTGTGTTCATTCTAAGCATGTAGTCCCAACTTCGGTTTAAGAAACATGAATATTCAAGTTGTTCTTAAATGTTCAAAGTTGCTTTATCTTCTGTGGCCAGTATTGAACTGTAATGTGTCTTTCAGAGTACAGTACACTAGGCTTTTGTTTAGCAGGATGATCAACTAGCTGTTGTGCAACACCCCCAGTACAGTATCAAGTTAAACTATTTTTTTGCTATGGCGTAATTAAAAAGACTTTGTTAGCGATGTGACATTTCTATATTGTACAACGAAAGGCCTGTTTATGTGTAAGATCTATAGATTTCTTTCTGAAGATTTCTGAATACTTTCCTTGAACCCTTGGTATGAACCATACATAAAATGAAAGAAATGTAATTCATGTTTAGGGACAGAAGCCAGCAAACAAAGTTCAGATCCTAGGATCAGGTCCAAGTATACAGGTAACACCAAAAGAGTTTTTTAGATTCAGGTTATGGACTAGGATTTATACTTGATCTCGCTTCTAATGTCAGGTATGACAAAACTAGATTGTTCCACTGCTTATGTGGCAAGCACAAATTAGATATGAATTGCAGTCAAAGTAGAACTCATTATTCACATATTAATTTGTAATAGGGTTAGAACATCCTGCCTGTCGAACATCTTGTAAGGTGTTAGCATAGATCCCTTCCCCATCTTTTCCACTGAGATTATATCACAAATTTTTAGTATTTGTTGGAATCCCTGTGTCTGAATTTTTTTCCTCCTGAGGACACATTGTACTAAGAGCTTGTAGCTTTTAAGATTCTGAATTAGGAATCTTAATATGTTTATATTTATTTATTTAAATTATCAATTATTCACCTTAATGACTAATACAAAAACTACAATAATATTTCTTCTTTCAAAACCAGTGACATTAATCATTTATAATGAACAAAAAAAACAGGACAAATTTGCAAAAATAGCATGTGTTGGCATGACTCTATCTTTGGTGATGTCAAGGTAAGAACATAAGAACATAAGAAGAGCCATGCTGAATCAGGCCAAAGCCCATCGAGTCCAGCATTCTGTGTCACACAGTGGCCCACCAATTGTACATGGGGATCTTGAGCAGAAAGAGAAGGCAAAACCCTCCCTTTCCCTTGACCCCCAACAAATGGTACTCAAGGGAATCCTGCCTGCCTCAACCAACATAGAGGCGGCACATGGACATCCGTTTTAATAACCACCGATACACTTTGCATCCATAAAAAGATAGATCATATATTTTGTGGACTGTGCTTCTCAAGATTAACTTCTGAATTTTAGAAATGCTTTGTTGTGATGGAATTTATGGATTATAAGCTGTTCGTTATTTGGTTTATTGATTCAGAATCAAACAGACTTTTGGGGTTTATACAGTTTAGTTAAATATGCTTGCTTGAATCACAATTTTCTATTATATTCTTGACTTTGCATCCAAAAGAATCCATAGGAACACAACTACTGAAATGCATTCCCCCTTCAAGTCTTGTTGTGTTGCTTTCTTTTGGGAGGGATGAGCAAGGAATATACCGAGAGTATATATTCCCAGCAAAGTGTGAAGATCACTTCAGCTGCTGAGCTGAAGCAAGCAGACACCTATACCAGATAGCAGTAGTATAAGATATTGGAGACAAATTATAACTTAGTGACAATGGTGAAAACATAATTTCATGCTGTGCAGGAGGAAGGACTGAAAAACCACATAGATATTTTACCCAGAAAATTCCATGAATAATGACCTAGCTCTCTTGAAAAAAGGAAAAGTCTGCAATTATAGAATCTTAGTGTTACCCTCCAACTCAAATATCCAAATAAAGTGCAGGATTACTTTCATTTTTGAAAAGCTTACTGGTTTATTGAATACATTGCATGGTACAGGTGAAGAAAAACTAACTCTAAAATCCCAAGGCATCTAACCATAACATATAACAAGGACATTCCCAGCCAAATCACCCCAGATGTTCACATAACTCATATAAGCAAATTCTCTTTGTTGTGAGAACCGTCTGCTAGCTTCTTCACACCTGCTAAAATGTCCTTGAAAGGTTTCCAGACAGCCTTCTCTCATCAAACTTCTGAAGAACTGGAGAGGTTATGTTTCTCTAACTAACCCAGTCAAAGCATCATTTTCTCCACCTTACTCTAATGGCAAGATAAAAACAAAGAGGCACATAGCTGCCAAATTTTTAACTCTTGACACATACAACTCCCTGCCCAAGGCAGGACAACAAATGGTTGTCCAATCTTTTCTTGAAAACCTCCAGTGATGGAGCACCCACAATGCCAGGAGGCAAGCAGTTCTGTTAATTCATTGTTCTCACGGTCAGGAAATTCCTCATTTCCAGCAGCGAGTTAGACAGCCTCAGTTACTCCAGTCATTCAAGCTACAGTACATAGATGCTGTTAATAGTATTATATAGTGAACCAGAGTTACTCTTGCCATAACTGTTATAGTAAAATAAACACTTTTTGATTTTTGTTTCAATTTAAGCAATCAGCACTTTTATTTATTTATTTATATTTCAGTTTAAACAATCAGCTTATGTAGAGACACTGATCCTCTAAAAATGTATATACAACATAAGCTTTTGTTTTTAGTTTTCTGCTTCCTTAATGCCTCCTGCAATTAATCTGCTATTTATAGAACTCATAATGAAAATTTCCAAGCAAATAGCTCTCCCCCCCCCCCCCACTAAGATGCTATGGTGTTCGGCACTGATGTCGTAAGCCCTATTTGCTTGGCATTGTGGCTATTTCACTTAACGTGTAAACATCATCAACTCCTTGATTATTGCTGAATTTTTATCATTCATTTACATGAAACAGATCCATAGTTAAAGTAACCTTTATGAACATTGCTGATAACATTGCTGAAAAAAAGTGGCAAAATGCAAATGAGTTGATCATATTTTTGTTGTTATCAACATCTCACCTTTATTTTCTCACAGAAGTCAAACTGGCATATAAAAAACTCTGAGATGTACTTCTCTATCTAGGCAATTCAGGATGCAATTTAATGTTACATCCATAAATCTTATTTCTCTTCCCGAATCTGTATTTCAGTGATATGAATATTAAACCAAAATGGTCGAGTATGGCACAAGCCAAAAATATGTGTTAGTGTAATGTAGTGGAAGTACTACACTTCCAAGCATACAGATGTTGAAACCTGATCCATTTCTTAAAAATCCTTTAAAGTGGGCATCCAATAAATATGGAAAAGAATGTTTTGTGCAACTAATGGCATTTTCAGATCATAGAATGTGAGTTTTACATTCTTTAAAACCCTGTCCTACCGATTGTGTAGCTTGTAGCTTTACAGGATGTTGCAGCTCTGGAAAAAGTCCTCCACAGTATTGATATCAACACTGGTATCAATGGGGATGGGAAAGGGAGGTCAGAATGATGAAAGCAACATCCTAGCGTCTCAGTGCAAGCCCCACCCCTTTTCTCTCTGTGTTATATCATCCCAAAAAGGTGGAGCTTACAGAGGTACACGGCTTTTGACATTCTGATCTAAGTACTTCTGGTTACTTTTGTAACTGTAAATACTGTACTATGTACCCATGTTCTAACAGTGGTTCTCAATCTTTTTAATGCCGCGACTCCCAACCGGTCGTAAGTCGAGGACTACCCAACCGATTGTAACTCGAGGACCCCCCAACCGGTTGTAAGTTGAGGACTATTTCCCTGCCCGGGAGTGCCTGCATGCGTGGTGCCGCCCCCTGCGCCAGCCGAGGCATAGCTGGCAAGGGGCAGTGATGGCCCAGGGCGACCACTGGCTGGGCCACCAGCTGGCCCAGCCCAAGGGAGGTAAGGCACCCGCCAGGCCCCACGCACGCCAGCAACCCTCCCTGCGCCCGCCGGCCTCCCACCTCCCACCCCTGGCCCTCTTTTACTTACATTTTTAGTAGTTGCTCAGCAGGGAGGGGTGGAAACTTCCAGACAGCTCGCCTTCGCTGCAGACAACTTGCAGCACCGTTTGCAGACTGGGACTTTTGGCGGGCTTAGCAGGGCAGAGACAGCCTGGACAATTCCTATTGGCTTTTGAAAGCCAATAGAATTAGACTCTATTCAAGAGAGTCTATTCTATTGGCTTTCAAAAGCCAATAGAATAAG
The DNA here is from genome assembly GCA_034064705.1 of Bothrops alternatus. Lineage (NCBI taxonomy): Eukaryota > Metazoa > Chordata > Lepidosauria > Squamata > Viperidae > Bothrops > Bothrops alternatus. Next base: position 17,030,643 of record JARGCV010000023.1, read on the forward strand.
AGGGAGTAGCACAGCTAAGGAAAAGGGGGGGGAAATGGCGGACTGCATTGTTTGGCGACCCCCATGAAATGGTCGTTCAACCCCAAATGGGGTCGCGACCCACAGGTTGAGAACCGCTGTTCTAGAAGAACAAGACAGAGAAGGATCAGGTCAAGAAGAAAACAGAACGAAAAACAAGGTGCACCTAAAAACGTCAGATCACAAGCTAGTGACCTATTAGGATCAATTTGGTCAAGAAGGGAATTATTCCCATAATTAATTATGGAAAAGAGAATGAATATTTAATATTACATGTATTGACAGCGGCGAGAATAGTATTTGCCCAATTTTGGAAAAATGAAAATTTACCACCTGACCAGATTATAATTACTAAAATTCTAGAATGCGCTGAAATGGATAGATTAACTTTAGAGATTAAAGAGAAAGAAGACTTTATCTATTTTAAAACATGGGAAAAAATTATCAATGGTTAGCAATACGATAAAACGAAAAAAGATTTTGAAACCAAATAGGATGAATATTTTCCAATTAAGCTTCTTTTTTAGCTTATGAATATTACTATCACCAGTGATTTGAAGCATTAGTGACTATAATTAATTAGTACTTTATTAATTATTGTTATTTAGTAAGATGAATGATATGTATTTACTAACCTTTATTTTTATGATTATTGTTAACACAGTTTATTATAACTGTTTAGTATTATACTAGTTATGCTTACTTAATATTTACATCCAGATGGTAATCTGTTGAAGACAGCCCGATTATTGTACCCACCCTTACCTCATCCCTAACCCCTTATCTTTACCTTTTTCCATACCCGAACCCATTCCTTTCCCACCCTTATAAAACCTAATAAAATACTTTATTAAAAGAAAAAAGAAAAAAGGGAAAACTGTAGCTCTCCTATTTTTTTTTAGATTAAGCATTTCAAGCATTTAGGAGTGTCTGTTTTTGTAATTATTCCATTATAGTCACAACAATTATCTTAAAAGTATACTAATTTTTGAAAAACAGCAAGAAGAAAGAATAATATTGAATGCACTCCAATGCAGTTTTCAAAATTCACATTAAACCTTACCGTGATATGAAAAAAGTTTGTTGCAAGAGTTTGTTATAGTGCTGATAGGGAGAACAAGATAATAATCCTAGGCTCCTCATAGCAATTTATCTTTACACTAAATTGGGATTAAACTAAAAATGTAAACCCAGCTAAAACCAAAACTCAGTTCAATAAGGCTAGTCCATAAATCAGTTCAAGTACTTCTTTGTTGTGAACAAATAATTTTGCAGTTGAGTAATTAAAACGTAAACCATGATACAAGGGGGTTTAAGAATATTGCCCCAACATATAGTTTTATTTCAATTAATTAACGAATCGCTGTATTCAAAATTTAATCCACTGTCTCTTTCATGGGCTCACGTGCAAAGGTATCACTTGAATCCAGTGAGTGATGCTTAGTGGACAGCTAAAATTGCCCAAATGGTTTTTGTTTCCATTCTGCCAGACAAGCAGTTTATTGGATCCCATTTAAGTGTGAAATTATGAGACATTTTCTGGTTATATCCAGTTACCTTTTTTTCCCTCCTAGCATTTTTCTGCAAATACAGGATTCACTTGAAGGGCTTTTTTTAAATCTAGCATTGATTCATTGGTTGTGGCAGTAGTTGACCAACCAGCTTGTTTTCTGAATCAGACATGGGGGGGGGGTCACCCGGCTGGCTTTCAGGCCTAAAGTGGGACTAGAACTCAGCCTCCTGGATTCCAGCCTGGTGCCTTAACTATTAGACCAGCGGTTCTCAACCTTTTCCGGGGCACGACCCCGGCCCGCATCGCACATGCGTGGCGCAACGGGTACATCGCGCATGTGCGGCACGACGGCCCGCATCGCAAAGGGGAAAAAAATGGCCGACCAAAAAAAAAGGCGGGCCCGCATCGCGCATGCGCGGCACGACGGCCCGCATCGCAAAGGGGAAAAAAATTGGCGGACCAAAAAAAAATGGCCGACCAAAAAAATAATAATAATGGCGGACCAAAAAAAATGGCGGGCCCGCATCATGCATGCACGGCGCGATGGCCCGCATCGCAAAGGGGAAAAAATGGACCAAAAAAAATGGCCGACCAAAAAAAAATGGCGGACTGCGGTGTTTGGCGACCCCCATGAAATGACCCCAAATGGGGTCGCGATCCACAGGTTGAGAACCGCTGTATTAGACCAAATCACTAGACCAGTTGCCCTTCTACTCAGACATAATTAACAGTCTATAGCTGAAGCTTGGGTGAGTGGCCTAGTGGGCTTGTCAACCAGAAGATTAGCAGTTTGAGACCCAAGTATTGTGGGACAGGGTGAGTTCCCTGTCTTGCCCCTGCTCCTGCCCACCTAGCAGTTCAAAAGCATGCAATTGCAAGTAGATAAATAAGTACCACTTTGGTGGGAAAGTGACAGCATTGCGTTTGCCTCAGCATATAGTCATGGTGACCACATGACCACTGAAGTGCCTTTGGACAATGGTGGCTCATGTGGCTAGGAAACAGAGATGATCACTGCCCCCTAGAGTTGAACATGACTGAACAGGGGAAACCTTTACCTTTTTAGCTGAAGCATGCTTTCTAATTTAAAACATTTGCTGAAATAATAAACAGCTGAATGATCTAAGCCCAAATTCAAAACAGTTGATGTCATTGGCTAATGAGTGTCTATTAAATCAAACCTGCCAACCAAGAGCCTTCCAGTCAAAAAGGGTCATGCTGGTTGGCAGTTATTATCCAATTCATCTAGAGGATGCAACAAACAAAAGGCACAAATGGCTTAAATTGTAATCCTAGCCATTTTACTAAGAAAGAAATTCCCCTAACTTCTGAATAAATATATTTGTGAGATGGGTGGGAATAAACGCTACAAAATAATAGCATATAAGATTTCATATATAACTTTTAGTATTATAAGACTTCACATATAACTTTTTATTAGAACTTTTAAAAAGAAAGATAGAAAAATAATACAAAGTAATATAAAGTAAGAAAGAAGAAACACAAAGAAGTAGTTTCAGTTGAAGCCAGAACATTTTTTTTTAAAGGACTGACTGATAAACAGTTAAGAAAAAAAGCCATGGAACATTATTTCAATAATATCATATTTCAAGATACGATTGTGTTGAGCTTATTACATACCCAGAGATGGAATGATTTGATACTACCCACTATGGAGGAATGGTTGTTGGAATTGACAGATCTTGCTGAGATACACTAACTTTGATTAGAGAAAAGACATTACATTTTTGGTGACTGAAACTTCTTACGCACTTTTTGCATAAAAATAAAAAAATGTACTTGTAATTTATGGCTTTGATGATTAGACAGGCTAGATTATAGAAAGAGTATGACAATGTAATTTAGAGACAGAAGTTAAAATATAATTGTACTTATAACTGCTGTGAAGTATATTGGAAACTTTCTTTGTATCTTTTTGTTTTCTATTTTTCTTTAGTTTTCTTTTCTTGCACTTTTGGCTTTTACTTTGCTTTCTTTTTCTTTTCTCTTTTTTACTTTATAAAAGCATATGAGATTTCAGATTACCTTTAAGGAGAGAACTATTTCACCCACATTCCCTCCTGAAAGCTTTTCATAAAATAGAAACTACGATGTGAACCTGTAAAAAAACTGCTAAAGAAAAGGATGGAATGTTCTTATACTAACCTTCTCTCTCTCTCTCTCTCTCTGTGTGTGTGTGTGTGTGTGTGTGTGTGTGTGTGTGTGTGTGTGTGGTCACTCTTGCTGTTTTTCCCCAACTTGTTTCCTATGATACCTTCACATATACAAAACAAAAATATTATATAAAATAATTTTAATCACATAAAAGGCTGGACAAGGTTCCAAATGTAGTCTTAACAAACCAGACATGTCCAACCTGTGACCTCTGGCTGCATTCAATCCTGGACAACTAATAATGCAGCCCCATGTTGTAATTAAAAAACATGAAAAAAGGAAGATTGCTATTGATTTACATTAATTGTATATATTATATGTGGCCCAAGACAATTCCTCTTCATTCAATGCTGCCCCAGCAAGCCAAAAGGCTGGACATCCATGACACAAATATTCCAAGTATTGGCAGAAAGCCTCATTGTAAAGTTTCAGTGGCACAATTTGAAAGACTGCAAGAACTACAGAATAGCCTTTTGGGAGTCCCTGCATTCTGTTTCAAGGTGCCAGCTCCTGCTTAGTCTTGTGACTTTCAGTATCTATCAGAGATGTAATGATTGATGGAAGCGATGTCTATCTTTACTGCATCTATCGGATTATTGGCCATCTACCAATTGTGTTATTGTCTTTATTTACTTCAATCCTACTTGAGCTAGAAAGCACGCAGGGTTTCATCTTGAGTACACAAAAAGCTGAGTGAGGATCCAAAGGCTTAAAAAAGAAAAAAAAAAGGCACAAAAAAGATGGAAGAATACTAGGTCACCAAGGAAGAGACCATAAAGATAGTTCAGAATGATAAAGAAGTTGTCCGGAAAGCCACAGAGATACTGATCACGTTATTCTCTTTCAAGGTAAGCAGTGTTGTGCAGAGCACAGGAAAGGGGCATGAAGTAGAAGGCCATACTAATTAAAATCATGAGGAAAGGAACATAGCTTTTTAAAAAAGGGTGCGGGGGGGGGAGAGAGGAGAAGATTGTTAAGTGCTTGCTAGCCAACAGCAATGCATGCAAGTTAACTCATGCGTTAGTAGTAGCAGAGTTCTTATTCGTTCAAATGAAGACTATGAGTTCAATTCAGGTCCAGTGGGGGGGAAAAAAACTATATTTTGATATAACCACACTGTCCCCTTGAGCATCTCATTATAGGTTGCAAGGTCTGAATCGACCTCCTTCTGCACAATACTTAAATTCAGAATATGTCCTGAGTTCAGTTCAGTATCCCAATATGTAAAGAACTTAAATGGTTACAGTTTATTTTATTTGGAATTATGGCTGGGTGGCTCTTTTCCTCGTTTTTCTAATTTCCCCCTTTTCTCAAGTTTTTTCTTTTATATCAAGAGACTTAGCCGAATTGTTTTAAAAAGAAACTCCTCACAAATCTTTCTCACATGCAAGTCTACTTAGTTTATAGCATGTGTTTTCATGTGTGTGGAGGTCCTGTGTTTCTGGATATGAGACCATAACAATCAGAAACTGATCATTCTGGCCTTAAAAAAAAAAAACTAGACAGAAAGGACCCATGCGTATGAGTTGCAGAAGTATTAAAATACTGACAGAAATTAGGTACTAGCCAGGATTCAGTGACAAAAAGTTTACATATCCACTCCATAACTTTCAAAGTGTTGTTTATTGAAGCATTTAATTATCAATAACATTTCATCACTTTTCCAGATTCTATTCGGTCTGGACAGCAACAGATTGAAGGTTTTTTCTTATTAAAATTGACCTGATAAATTATATTATGCACCACTGCATTATAGCTATCTCTGTTACAATGTTATCATACTACTTCAAATATATAAAAATGATTGCTATCATGATGTCCTCTGTGTTGCAAGTTAGATGTAAATTGTGTCCACTAATTGTTGGCAAGTTTTTACTTATTCAGCTGCTTTAGTTTAGAGGGAGAAGATTGCCACCTGCTGCACAGATCATCCATTGCTTATGTTTGATTCGACCAATAGCCGGTGTTCATACATGCTAATCTATAATTAAGAGAATAATTGTTTACTGAATTAAACCCAAATTGATTGAACTGTAACCTCTAATACTGGTTGACTTTGCAAAACACTCTAAGCCAGCGATTAGCCAGTGTTTTATCCCAGCATTATACAGCCAATGTTTTAAACCACAGTTGATTGGACAGACCAAGGATTTCCAAATAACTACTCTGGAAACTATAAGATGATGGGACAAAAGTCAAACTAGCTCAGTGCATGCCAAGACTCCCCACATCTGATATTCAAAGGTGGCAGGCTAAGAATAGGTATCAGAGGTTGCTAGTTGTTGTGCCTTACAATTCCTAGGAACCATAATCAAGACGATTGCTGGGAGTTTAGTTCATCAGTATCTGATTTGAGACAAGCTGTCTAGTTTTCTTGCATGTAGCTACTGATAATTTAGTTTATTATTAATCACCAGTTTAACCATCTGCCTAGTTTTATTGCATGTAGCTATTGATGATGATTCACCAATTATGAATATCAGTAAGTAATCTATAGTGAGCAACTGTGGCGATCTAAGATACATGTCCTTTTAAAACAAGAATGGGTAACTTGAAACCTTCTCTAACCGTGATTGCTGAAAATTGGTGACAAGGTTTTCCGCCATTATGAGGGAAACTTAACATGCATAGAGAATATTGATATGCCTCCAAACCTTTCCATAAAATCCAGGAAAACCATGCAAAGAATCTTGATGCAATTTACTGTGAAATCCACGGTAATCTTAAACGTGGTCATCTGCAAACAAAGATTACCTTGCTCTTAAATTAACATGTTAAAAAAATTAAGATAAACATTGCTCCCTACCTTCTCCTGGTTTTTTTTAAATTTGTAAATATCAAACCTTAATTATAACAAGGTAAAATGCCTTAATTTTGATTGTTCCATAATGTTCATACCACAATACATAATGGTTTATTCAGTATTATAACTATTATATAATTAAATTAAAAACTAACCAACCACAAAAGTTATCTGATTACACATTTGAAGTTTGCAATGAAGCAAATATCCTGACTTGTAACCTGTGGAAAAAGTAAACTAATATGATGGTTTGTGCCAGTATTTCTGAATGATTGTATATTAGCCAATAACCAAATTAGAGGCAGATTTTGAAACAAACAAGAATGAATCCCCCGTATTATCAGAGATACCAACATGTTGGTAAGAATAGGACTGGGGTTTTTTTGCATTTTGTATGTTGAATAGGAGGATAAAGATTAGAGAAGAAACTATGTTTTGAAAATCAGTCTTTGAAGTAAAGTGATATTCAAATGTTTTCTTGAATGGTTACTAACTGACCAAATAATGTCTGACCAAAAGATAAAAGCAATTATTTCAAAGGTTCAAAAATATTAGAATTAAAGCTATGCCCTACAGCAAAATACTGCATGTGATAAATATGTATCATTTTCCAGTTGTCTCCCTAAGTAGTTATGCTGATCAAATAAATAGGTAACCAATGGACATAAATGATAAATGGTTGAACACAGCTAATTTCATTCATCTGGAGGTTATAGCATTATTCGTATAAGCATTTAATGTGTCATTTCAGGCTTCAGTGCAGAACATAAATAGTTAATAGAGTCTGACAAGGCTTGTGCCTGATCTAATTAGCAGCTGAACATTGGCATAATAATGTGTGGCACCATGATGGTGACAATGTGGATTCAGCAATCTTAATCTCTGCATCTCACAAATTAAGAATGCTTCCCATAAATCAATCCAAGATCCATAGCATCATGGCTAATAGCACTGGATAAGCTTTTTCTCCATAAAGGCTTCTATTCCTTTTATAAAGCTGTCTTTAAAAAGGGTCTTTCCTATCTTTGGGGAGTACTTATTAACATTTTTGTGAATTGAAATTTTGTGGGCATGTTACAGGCAATTCACCAAATGGGAGGTTGGTCTTTCACATAACAGCTATCATAATGGACAATTATAAAATTTATTAATTAAAAAAAGGCTAACAAGGTAGCTGTCTGTTGCTGCCTTTAGGACAGCATCAATTTTACCTTTTTGTGTAGTTGGATAGATAATCCTTACATAAAACATTGGATGGCAGCCAACCTCCTTTTTTTCCTAAATGTTTTTAGGCCTGAATTTTTTTTTTTACTTTTGGAAACATGACGCTGAAAATTGGTGCTTTGCAACATTATCAGGCTTCCTTTGGGCTTTGATTAATGAAGAGCAAGTGTCAATATTTAAAACTGTCCTCAATTCCATACTTCGTATCAAGTTCAAGTGAGTGAATATGAAGCAGCCTTATATATGCCAGAGATTTCTTAGATAACCTTGGGTCAATTTGTCTCAGCCCAGCTTACTTAACAGGATTGTTACTGTGGAGGGAAAATAGAAGGGGTGCGAAGTATGACGACTTACTTGTTTGTATTAAATAAAAAATCTGGACATTGGGCAGTGTTTCCCTTCATTAAGTCTGCATTCTTAGGGCATGACATAAATAAATTCCTAAATTCCAACTATTTAGTATTGTTCAGATACCCAGGTCTACCCTATAGACTTCCCTCCAATTAAATTGTAGCTTCTTTGGTCTGCTGAGGCTGCTGTAAGCACAGTCCTAAGGGTCATTCTATCTATACAAGAGGCATGAAACTGCTATAACCTCAGCATTGGGGCCTTTCTTTTGTTTGCAGCAAATAAAGTGGCAGAACTTAATTTTGTGTCCTTTGAAATGCAGGCCTATATATCTCCAATGAATATCAGATTGGTTATGTTCAAAACATTTTTATACCCACATTCCTCTGGAGAAAGATGCAGATATTCTGCTAATAAATGTTTTTCCGTGATTGTCAGCTAGAACAGAACATGTATGATAGTCCCATATTCATATAGTTCAGGGGTTCTCAACCTTGGCAACTTTAAGACTTGTGGACTTCAATTCCCAGAATTCCTCAGCCAGCCTGGCTGAGGAATTCTGGGAACTAAAGTCCACAAGTCTTAAAGTTGCCAAGGTTGAGAACCCCTGATATAGTTTGACTCAACTATAAATGTGAGGTAAGAATAATTTTCCCCTTGCCTCTTTTTTCTGGAGTGTTTGTTTAAATGGCAAAGTCAATTCACCCAATCTCCATGCCACAATTTTAAAGGCCACCACATAGTAGTAGCAAGTCTTTAATCTTTTCAACGTAGCATTTAATTTTACATTCTACTGAACATAATGTTGTTTTCTTCAACAAATAGGAGCACTTTTCTGGAGTTATTCATTCTGGCTTAGTGCTCATTAGATAATTATATTACACCAGTATATTTTGATAGGGATTCCTTCAGTAGGCATTTACCTTGTTTAGCATATTTATTCTTTAAAAAGAGAAAACAAATCTAACCCTCTACCCATATTAATACATAATCACTGTGGGCAAAACTACGGAGTTACTACAATTTTACATGATGAATATTGCCTGGGTAAATTTTTATTTTTTTTAATTCAGATACGCCTCCATCCAATTTCTTCTTGCCGTACCCTAAATGTTCCATCCTTCACTACTTAGTTGTATGTGGGTGATTTTTCACATCATGGAATTTTCAAAGATCAGATTTCTTAACATTGTAAAACTATTCTCCATTTCTTTCTAGTTTCAACTGATCACTGATGACCACATAAAAGACGCAATGAACTGAATAGATTACATATCTTCTCTCAAATTAACATCACTGTTTGCAATTGAAAGGATACGTGTAGATGGGTACATAAAAACTTGGATCAAGCACAACTTTTGTGGTTAGTTATACCACTTTCCATTTCTAACTAAGAAGAGTTTCATTTTTTAAAAAGTAGATTTGGCTTCAGTGATGTCAGAAAGAACTGGCAAAACTGCAGCAAAATTCAGAAATAGTGGCAGGCTTACCTTTTTGAAACAACTATTATATTATTTGAAATTATTCTTCACCTGCTGAAAATAAAAAAGAAACAAATTTTATGCTTAAAGTAGCATTTATTATTGCCAAAAATATGTGTACAATAGAAATGCTATTGTTAAGAGTGCAGACCCCGTGCTGAATGTTAATTTTCAAAGATTTTTTAAGCTGGATTTTTTTTTGAACCAAACGATTGATTGCAGCTTTTGTAGTATTTCCTCATCATCTGAGAGGGGGCTTATGCAAGACTGCTTTGTTTCCTGCACTATTTCTGCTACTTTAGAAACAAAGGGAAATTGGCTAATACTAAAGACGTACAAAATGTTTCATGCATTAATAGCCAGCTTTAGGAGGCCAATGCCCAAACTGATATGCATGTTTTGGCTTGATGGATTGGGAATAGCAAACAAGAGTTGTTTTGTTTCAGGCAGAAATGATCTTTTTTTGGGGGGGGGGAAAGACATGCAGGAACCCTGGCACCTGAAGGGAAGGCAAATCCTGGGCCAATCAGCGAGAAAGGCAAACAAGTGCTACATGCCATTCTGCAATGTCAGTAATGGCAAAGAAGAGGGAAGTGCCAGGGAAATAGGTATATGATCTACTAGAACCCTGGAGATGGCTTAAAGGGAGAGTACTGGGGAAAGGGTGGTGCATATCTCCCCTTTCCCTTCCTCCCATTGGCTGTTCCCAGTATGCTGAGCTATGGCTCACTGGGAAGCATTGAGGGAGAGGAAGGGAAAGAGGAGTAATACATACCATCTAACCCTATTTGGCCCACTTGGATTTTGTGCCATCTGAAACCCAGAATAACCAAAGTATTCTGGGTTTGGGTTCTGGCTAAACTGTGGGTTTACACATGGAACAGTTCAACAGAACACTTGGAATACAGCAGATAGTTTAAAACATTTTTCCTATTTCATGTATACCCCTACCTAATATGAAGAAATAAATAGATGCATCTCATAATTTACATTCCTAAAAAGGATCAGAAGTTTTTTCTTGAGCACCTAATTACATATATATTTAAATAACATTATTTATTAGCATAAGCAGATGTCATCATACGACGTCTTGAAATTTAAACAGTCACCATCAGACCTTCAAAAAAGAGATGTTACTTGAGCTTTCACACTACAATATTTGCTTTCTTTCTTTTCCTTTATTTTCTGTCTCTTGTATTTGCCGAACATAATTAACTTATGAGAGCTTTGCTATATTTGATAATCATTAGTTTATGCATGTATGTACATACATATCTTTATGCATGTATGTACACAAATATATACAATCTTTATATAAAAACTACTGAGGCATTACATGTCACACCACTGAGGTAGTACTTTCAGGATTAATACGCATTAGTCGTGAAACATTCCTCAGATCCTGTAACTGCTTAGCAGGCTTTCCAACACCTTCCTCAAATCTTTTTTCTATAACAGGAAGAACAGTTTCATAGAGGAAAGATGCATTTTGCCTGATGAATGCTTTCTTCTCAGGATCCTGTTCACACCGTAAACTGTAATCAACATGTTGGATGGCCACAAGGATTATCTCCATTAGACTTTCTAGCAGAACCATGTGCAGCTCAGGGAAATACAACTTGAGAGCTTCTTCCAAGAAAGCCATGGTCTGTTTTGTGAAAGCCACAACAGTGTAGCTAAGATTCACCCAGCAGTCATCTCCAGTGTACTGGTCAAAACTGGTCACACCACAGCTCCTCATTTCCTCTCTAAGCTTCCCTAAGGCTTCAGGAGTCATCAGGTTCATTCTCCTCCACATCTCTTCAGAGTTACGATGTTTTGTGGCCTCAATTATGATATCTTTGTAGCTCTGCAAAGCTCCTTTGATATCTTTTACTAATAGGGCATGAATAATGAAGGTCAAATCCAGACCAATATTGCTGAGTTGCTTACAATGTTCCTTGGCCACCTTCAACAACAAATGACATGGTTAATTAAATTAAATCTAAAGAAATTGCACAACAGAGAGATGGTAAAATAATGTTCCTATTGGAAACTAACACTGACACATAGCTTAGGACTATTTCAAAACCAATCTCTGCATAATATTACAGTGTGGATCATTAATAGATAATCCAGGGGTGGGCTACATTTTAATCAGCTGACAACTACATTTCTTGGGAGAATTTGCTGCAGAATGTCAATGATGGATGTTAATATCTATTACATAATAGGCAGAAAGAGGAAGGGAATGAGGGAAGGAAAGTTATAAATACTAAATATAATTTGAATTCAGAAGGTGGTTCTTTTCTACCAGGGCCTAATTCAATATATGGCACAAGTACGTCAAAGTTTGTATAAAGCTCAAAAGAGGCTTTGTGCCACTCAATAAATATGAACAGAGACTGTCTCATGTTTGGAGACTGCATTTCAAGATACATTATTTCTTAGGTTTCTTATTCAACCTGCCCATAAACATATGACAGAGGAAGAATGAAATCCATGAACAGTTTAAGCCCCATTCTTGGCTTTTATTGTCCCACCTAACATTAAAGACAATGCAGATCTAATCCATGTGAACATCACTTATGCTAAAATTTAAGTAAAAATAAAAAAATGCTGTAACCATCTTAATTTAAAACATATAAATGAAACTTGCTTCATACATTTAAAAGAAACATATTCTCCAGTAATTTAAATTTTATCCCTAATGTTAATGCCAATATGAAATAAAACTGGATAAAAGAAAGTTTTATTTCCATTACTCCCACGATTAGGTGAACAGAAGAGTGGTCTGTATTCCATTCTATTCCAGTCTTTTCAGAGATAAGAGAAAAAATAAAAACTGACAGATATGTGCTTGCAACTTGTTTTGAATAGTAAAAAAGCAACATTATACAGAGGCTCATCCTTTGTTCTATAAAGCAAAATGTACTTTTTCAGGTAAGACAGGATCTGTGGTTAAGATCCAGCTGCTGTGCAAAGGCAGTGCATATGACTAATCTGTCTTTTCCAAATTTTAGAGGGCGAGTCCATTTACCACAAGCAGAACTGGAAATGAAATGTTGCTGTCTTCCAGCCCTTTTACCAACTGAACATAGGCATTTTGTTTTGTAAAAGAAAATAAAATGCTGTATGTGCATTTCTGCTTTCCTGTGTTGCATTTATGTGTATATCTGTACTAGGAGGCATCAGCATAATCTCCAAGCTGCTGACATGACTAGGCAGGAGAAGGATTTAGAAGTGAGCAGCTACTACATTCCAAAACACTGCCCAAATACTTCTCTATTAGGGATGCACTGACAGACTTTTTCCAGGTTTTTTTACTCCATTCCCCTCCATTTACTTACCTTTACACACTCAGCAGCAGTAGATAAACTCTCCTTACTATCAAACACCTGTTTGCTGAATGCATCTACAAACATCCGCATGGTAGACCGGGCCCAGACCACAAAAGCTGAGTAACACCCACTGTTTCCAGCAAAGTCTGTCTGAAACTCTCTTGCAGTCTCTAACAGGCTGGTAAAGAAGACATGACAAAGTTTGTGAATATACAGCAAAGTGGCACCCTCAATGCGCAACTGTCGGATGGCTGTGTGAACAGCAGCTTCCCTATTTTTCAAGAAAAGTTCACATGCTTTAGTTGACTGGCCCAAGCGAATGAGCTGAGAAACAGCTCGGCGGGTAGCTCTGGGCCCTCCCCGGAGAGACCTATCTGGAGACAATTCAAACACAAGGACCTCAGTGAGCTGTCGGACTCTTTCATCTACCTTTGCTCGCAATTCTTTAACCATCTGGGTCACAGGTTTGTCACTCAGATATTCCTTCAGCTTATCTAACAAATCAACCGCCCCTTCAAAGTCTCTCTGAGCAATGCAGACATCCAAGTCTTCTGGCAGTTCCTGAATCCATTCTAATGACAGATCCACCATTTCTTCTTCCGGTATTGCCTTCTTTTCTTCCTCCTCCTCTTCTTCCTCGTCTACATCAAAAGGATTTGTAGTCTCAGCAGGCACTGGAAGAGTCCGCATTGGCACCTCCTGCTCCAGCCTTCGTTTCTCACTGAGAGCTCGATTTCTTTTTGTCTCCTCCAGCACTTCCAACCACTCTTTCTTGATCTTGGCATTCTCGGCTTGGAAGATGCGACTCTCGGGGAACATAAGCAACTTGAACATATCCTTCATGGGGGGGTTGTCCTTGACATTAACCACAGCCAGCCCATCCAGCGGGTAGAGGGCATCGTAACGGTACATGCCCCGCCGGTTGGGCAGCCACGCTGCCACCAGCAAGCAGTCATTCATAAGGAAAGCGTGCACTTTCTGAATCTGCACCATGTGGTCGGCGTCGTATTCCACCAGATCCCCGTTGTACACGAGGTACTTGCCGGGGCTCTCTGGAAGCAGGTCTCGGCAGCCCTCCACTTTCTCCAGGAGGGTGGTGAGAGTTCGCTGCCGGCCCTCCTCGTTGGCCGAGGCGTCCTTGCCGGAGAGAGGCAGGAAAGGGTTCGCGTGGGGGTCGGTGGCGGCCGCGGCAGCTCGCCGGGCTCCCGCGACAGCCGGGTCTTCTCGCTCGCCGGCATTGGACTGCAGCAACAGGGCCTGGGTGACGGTTTCCATGATGCCTTTCTGCTCGGTGAGGATGTGGCTGAGCTGGTACATCTCGCTCTCCAGGTAGCTGATCTCGCGGGCCGTCTCGATGAACTGCCGGTAGTTCTGGTAGACGTTGCGCTTGAGGCTCTGCGCCGTCTCCTCGCTCAGCGCCTGAATGCGCTGCCGGTGCTCCTGCAGGTCCCGGTCCCCATCCGACTGCTGGGACAGTTGCTTCACGTACTCCTCCGCCGCGTAACTCCCGGACTCCAGTTGCCGCCGCAAACGGCTAGCGCCACCGACTGCGGCCACCTCCCCCAGAGACACCGCCATGCCTGAGCCGGAGCAGCGAGAGACCCAAAGAGCAGAGACGAAGGAAGGCCCACGGAGGAAACACTCCGAAGAGCGCCTGCGCCGGAAAAAATAAAAATAAATAGTCGCTCGCGAGGATCTTCAGGCGAGAAGAGCCTGCGGGAAACGTAAGACGTCAAGGAACGGCGACACGTCGCTCTCCATTTCGCACGTTACCATAAATGTATCTTGGGTAGACCAGGCTTCAGTTCCGGATGTCTGGAGAGATGCGCAAGCGCGTTGCAGCATCGAAGACTAATGAGAAATATTAGCGCATGCGCCAGATTGAACAGCCGCTTCCGGCGGGTGGATGGCGGCTGTCGGCAGCTCGGATGTCGCTTCTTCGAGGCACGATGGACGAGGACTTTTTGCTGGCCCTGCAGTTGCAGGAGGAATGGGAAGCGGAGGACGCGGAGGTGCGGGTTCAGACGATCTCCTCTGATCCTCCGCGGCCACTCTCGCTGATGGACGATGCCTGGGAGTTGCTGGACCCGAACCCCGACGTGAGGGGCCTCTTTCTGCAGTTCAACGAGACCCTCTTCTGGGGGCGCCTGGCGGCGGTGGAAGTAAAATGGAGCCCGCGCATGACTCTGTACGCCGAAGAAAGCGCCGGGGAAACAGGGAGGGAGGCATCCCTAAAGAGACGCCCTCCAGGGATGGTAGGACTACCACTCCCAGAATTCTCTGCTGCTTGCAGTCCTGGGAATGGTAGTGCAGAGAATATCGGGGGTGGGGGTGGGGGGAGGAAAGGCTGTCTCGCAGGCTCAAGTGTCAACAAAGATGCCTCTAGAGCTACTGCCATTGCGCCCCCCCCCTTTTTAAAGGTAGAGCACATCTACCCATTAAAAATTTGCAACATTTTTATCTGATGATTGTTTGATAGCTTAAGTTTCAACCCTGATATTTCTGATTCTGATAAGCTTTCCTAGGCAGCCAAGGTTGGATTGCCTGATTGCAAGCAGGCAGAGCTTCTACCTGACAACCAAGCAGGGCATGTATAATCAGATACATATACTGGTCAAGATCAGCGATATCAGTAAAATGTTTGTACTTGAATCTTGGATTTTATGCTACAACAAACCAGCAGGATGAGGTAGCAGTGTAATTCAGACAGAACTGGGCTGCTTTTAATACTTTTCTACTTCTCTTTCTTGAAAAATTGTCCTCTTACTAGAAAACTAGTAGATCGCAATGGATAACTGTTCCAATCACATTCTGCTTTGATAGATTTTTGCTGTTGGGAAACAAAAATGATAGTTTCTGCTTTGCCTTCTAGGTGTGCTGGAGTTTGCTGCTATGAAGGTCGCGGTGGAATGTGCTCCATCCGACTAAGTGAACCACTTTTAAAATTACGGCCAAGAAAAGATCTTGTTGAGGTATTGTAAGATTCTTTCTATAAAGATGGAATGCAGCGTGTAAATTTCTTGCAGCCTAACGTGGTTGAAGGCATACATAAACTGTGGAATATATTTTGTCAGTAACAAATCAGATCTTGAAATATGCTTAATAATATCAGGATAATAGTAAGATATCTAAATGAAACAAGTAATCATATGAATAGCCAGAACTTTTCTATGAATAGAGCACTTTGATTCATACCTTACTGCTCTGTGTGGTTGCAGACGTTCAGTACTATATATATGTAATGAAGTACTTTTTCTTAGGAATTAGCTCTCATTTGCTTTAAAGATAATGTTTTAATTCTACAAAGATAGAAGAACAAATCCTGTATTGTAAAAAATACCAGGGAACTCCCATGTAGTACTATGTGCCTTATTTCTGATCTATAATAATATTTTACTTTCTTATATAATGGGATAAGAAATGTCACATGTTGTAAATCCAAGATCTACTTTTCAGACTCTTTTTCTTCCTCATTATAACATAATAGTTATTTTGACCAAGGGCTTCTCTTAGGTATTGGATGTCAAACAAGGAGATAATGAAATTCTGTTATTATGAGGATGGTCCATGGCCAGTTAGCTAAGACATCCCATCCAGCCTGTCTTGGTTTTCATGAGATCTGTTCTCTCCTTCATGATTGTTTTTGTGACAGAGAAGCAAGCTATCTTTCTAAGTTCGTTTGCTTAACTCATTAATGGGGCAAAAAAGTTCAATAGATCTATTTGCTTGATAACTGCAAACAGTTCTACATAGCTGTGGAATAAATGCAAAGTAAAAACAGTTTTATGAATTCCATTGTAAATCAAGTACATTTGTACAAACCTGAATTGTAAGCATCACATTTCACAGTACAGTTCACATTTTTCTTACCATATGGGAGATAAACCAAAATTGAGAAATTTCTTTGAAAAATATGCATATGCAATTGTCTTTTGTTAGAAAATGGATACTTAAGTAATCAATTAATTTCAGACTCTCCTGCATGAAATGATTCATGCCCTGTTGTTTGTTACTAATAATGACAAGGATCGCGAGTCCCACGGTCCAGAGTTCTGCAAACATATGTACCGGATAAATCGCTTAACAGGAGCCAATATTACGGTAAAGGCTTTTTGTGATATACAGACTCATTTTGATTCTTCAAGCACAGAATAAGAGATGGCATGATGAGATGGCAAGTCAGTTCATGGAGGGATAGTATACGCTAGCAGAGTGGATATTTTCAGCCAATCCTCAAGAGTTCTATTATTAGCAGATGTAGTTTCATCTTTTGGGCTGAGGGCAACTAGAGCAAGTAGAAGAATGTGCGCCTTCATAAATGTTTACTGAAAATGGGAAAATGGGTAGATATGTAATACATACAAATGCTGGTAGAAACACACGTATTCTGTAAAAAAGGAATGAATGTTTGTTGGAAGAAGTGAAAAATAGTTGTATTTAAGAGTGTGCTTTTGCCCATGTTAAAGTAAGGATTTGAGTATATAGGAGAAACATAAAAAGTAGTGAGAATGGGAAAATTAGTCTTCTGGACAATAGATTATGGTCAAGAATGAATGAGTGATTAATTCATATGGACTGAACTTTGAATCAGTAATACGAAAAAAAAATATTGAAATAGTTTGCTTATGTAACGAAAATACATGTTGATCAGTTTGGAAAATATATGAAGGAAGAATCAGTACACATAGAGAAAGTGGAAGATCAAGAAAGTAGTAATTGGATGGGGGTGTCCAGACCCTCTTATACCTATAATTTGTTTGATTTATTGTTTCTCACTCTTTTTCTGCACTATGAATTATCACTGCTTATCCTGAAAGGGAATATAGTATAGCATGACAGATGTGTATGTATTTACATAAAATGAAAATGAAAGTTGTACTGTACTTTTTCCCCTCCTTGGATTAATTTCAGATCTATCATGAATTTCACGATGAGGTGGATTTCTATCGTCAGCACTGGTGGCGTTGTAATGGACCATGTCAAAATAGGAAGCCTTATTATGGCTATGTAAAACGTGTAATGAATAGGGCACCATCTGCCAATGACTATTGGTGGGCAGAGCACCAAAAGAGCTGTGGAGGAACATTTATCAAGGTCAGAGAGCCCAACAATAGCTCCAAGAAGTGCAAAAAGAAAGATGATCAAGCAAAAATCCTAAATGATGATTCACGTATGTACTTTTTGTTATTTACCAACTGTGTAACTAAATTCTGTAAGGATAAACGAAAAGGTTAATTAGAAAGCTAAAAGGTTAATTTTTCTCAATAGTGCTGTATATAGAATAGTATATAGAATTGTGTTCAGTACAAAAGCAAAAGGCACTGAATTTCTATTTTCTAGATGAGGGTGATTTGAGATAAATTTGAACTAGTGATTTGGATTCTAAAAGCAGTTGGAACAGAATGAAGTTTTCCATAAGAGACTTTCTTAATTCCTCAACTCCAGTAGTAAATTAGTTTCCCATCCCAGAATCCTTAAATAGGTATATAGTGGATTTTGTTTGGATTTGGCTTTAAAGTCTTGATTCCTGGTAACTGCCTGGACAAGTCCTTGTAGTTTTCTTGGCAACATTTTCAGAAGTTGTTTGCCATTGTTTCCTTCCTAGGTCTGAGAGAGACTTAGGCCTAAAATCACCCAGCTGGCTTTATGCCTAAGGTGAGATTCATGGTCTCTAGCCTTGTGTCTTAACCACTATATCAGACTGGTTCTCTAAAATAAAAATAGAAAAAAATAAATTCCACATAAATTAAAATTTAGCTTGTTGTGCTCATATTGCATGTTGGTTTTGCAGAATTCTCCACAAGTGCAGTTTTATGGCTGATACATCAAATATTCTGGAAACCTTTCAAGCTCTGTTTTTTCCCCTCTCTACCTACAAATAAATCTGCTAAGTTCATTTTGCAATGGGCATTCCTTAGTACATGTAAATATATCAAGTGGAAAGCATTTGGAATGACTGACATTTATTTGAACTAAAACAACTTCTCGTGTAATTTCAGGAAAAGCTCATGGAAGCAGCATACAGAGCATAATACCTTTTAGTGGGAAAGGATATATCCTTGGAGGAAAAAGAAGTGAATCATCATTAGAGGGAGCTGTAAGTCCAAGCATTAAGACCAGAGAACTGATCCAGTCACAATATCATTCACTTGCTGGTTCATTTAGGTCAAATCCTAAAAATGAAATTAAGTTTGAGCAAAATATTTCCTGCACAACCGTTTTCTCTCCGTTTTCTCAGAGCGGTTCTGAAAATAGTTCTGCTTCTAGTATCACATTTCCTAGATTTTCAGTTGCTAACCATAAAGTTTATACTAATGTTAATGGTTCACCAGTTAAAAATACTTCTTTGGTTGGAAAAAGGTCAGAATCAAATTCTACAAAGGCTCTAACAGATATACCTCACAAAGGGACTCCAGAAACCGCAGTTTCTGCATCAGCTACAATGACTCCAAGATCCCAGTCGCCATCTCAGAGAAACAGCAACATCCATAATGGTGGCCCAGCAAAACGAGCCAGAATGGAAGATTCAGTTATGTTTGTCAACTATTTTTTAAAGAAAGGAGAACTCAAGGAGACTAGAAAAACAGCAATCTCAGAAACGTCCACTAGTGACCAAAATAGAAATGTATGTTGCCCTGTCTGTCAATCTGAAGTTTTGGAAACCAAAATCAATGAACACTTAGACCTCTGCCTCTGAAATCTTTTAATGTGATTTAAATTTAAAGCTGCTTTACCCAAGAATTCTTTATCTGTATTTATGCAGTGTTTTATGGAGAAAAGTTTATATTCAATTTAGTTTTGTATATGAAACTTTACTCAGTTTGAAAGTTTTTTCTCAGTACCTATATGCTAATAACAGAATTAACACTAAATGCAACATAGCCTTGAGAAAAGTGTGTTTCTAAGAGACTGTCACTTAGTTCTATAATAATTTGATCTGATATTTAACAAAATGAATGTGTAAGGTAAGAAATTGGAAGTTATAGTACATGCACTAATTATTTTAGAAAAATAATTTTGCTATTGTTACGTTTCTGTTTGGTTAGTTTTGTTAGACGTTTAAATGCTACATAGAATATAGTTTGAATGTGTGCATTTATTGTGTAAGAGATAGACATGAGATTGCTTTTCCCTGAACTTGAAAGCTGATGTCATATAGTAAAGAATACGGACTACTTTTCTGTTTGTACCTAAAGAGATGGCTCACTAAGTGTTTGCTTTAAAATTATGATGTCCTCTTTTTATCACCAAATTTATAGATTTGGGCTGGATTTCCAAAGCTTTTTTCTTTTGAGTTCAGAAGGGTTAGACGGATTATATCTTGTCTTATGCAATTTTTGATCAGGTAGATGTTTTTCTAAATCGTAAGTACATAGGGAAGGCTATGTCATGCTACCATTTCATGTATAAAGTGCCTGTTAGAATGATATATGCCTACTATTAATAACTTTTGAAACTTATTTCCTCTCAGATGGAAATATATTTTGCGCACAACGCAGTTGATTATCAGCTATTTGTACAATTAAAAATAAATAACTTTTCAGAAATAGCATCAGAAGTAGAACTCTTTTCCAAAAATAAATCATGAATTTCATAATCTGCCTTTAAATAAAATTTAAAATATAACTTGTCTTTATAAGTCAGTTATGTTTTTGGTGATCTGATGTGATGCTCCTGTACTTGCTTTTGTTTTTGAACAGCAATGTTAACATAAGCAAGCAAACATTTATTCAGGCTCGTATATTAGTGTTGACTGGAAAACCTACAATATGAAAGGAACAGCAGTGGCATCCCTCAGGTTCTTGCTCATCTGAGATTCTACCAGTCTGCTGGTGGTTGTTCCTTGTCAACAGCCTGGAATGATCGATAAGTGACCAATAAGGAGAGCAGTTGTTGCTTCGTTACACGTACACCTTTCTCTACAATGACACAACCAGTCTCAAAAAATTATTCAAAATCCACTAAGCAATTTTGAGTTGGAAAAATAAACAAGAAAGGCATCCAAATAGAATGCATTGAAATAATAAGTAATATAAATTACTTCCATTGTAGTTATGCTACATATTTATACATGATGATGTTGGCAGATTTATGTTTGGGAAATGTGACCTTGATGCCATCAAGATCAACTTTATATGTAAGATGCAGGTTGGCAAGAACCTTCAGCACAACCATATTCAGACTCAGACGATGGAATGAGAAGAAGGATCTAGATCAGGGATTCCCAACCCCTGGCTCGTGGACTGGCACCGGTCCGCAGCATGCCAGAAACCAGTCTGCACAAACAAGCATAGCCCCATCCATGGGATGCAGGCAGTACATGAAACCACACCCCCTCCAGTCCGTGGAAAAAAACCACGGAACCAGTCCCTGGTGCCCAAAAGGTTGGGGACCACTGATCTAGATAAAAGGAAATGTAGAGAATCAAGAGAACCAATTGTCCAAGGTGCTTAGAAATAATTTAAAATAATATAAACTCAACTAAAATATAAACTACAGTTATTTGAAAGGTACATCAAACCAGTGTAGTGAAAAGACAGACTGTAAAATACATTTCCATTCAAAAATATGGAAAAACAAGCAGAAAATTTGCCAAAACAAATGTAAGTTGACAATTATTGGATTGTGCTCTGTTAAATAAGCTACATTTTGGCTGGATTCAAATAATACATCAAAGCTGCCCTGTACAAAGAAACAAAACTTTAGGGTATTAACAGTAGATGTATATTTATATACAAAAAGCACAGGATTGTTCCCAAAGCTGATTGGATTATGGCAACAGATCAAGGAACAAAAAAGTTAAAAGATTCACTAGGTACAAAAAAAGGGATGACTTAAAAACTTCACATTAGAATATTGAGGTAAATAGAATATGAAGCAACTTTTAAAAGAAGAATCTGAAGAAAAATGTAAAGGAAACCATGGCTATAATCACAGGCATCCATGAAGGGGCCAAAGGGTTGGCCATGTGTCATGATGCAAAATCTACAACTTATGTGCTTGCATTAGACTGTGATACAAACATGTAAGGATGGAGTTTGCCTCATGACATTATCATGTGAGGCAAATAATTGTTTTATTATAATCTATACATTATGTTCTATCTATGCCTTTTGGGTAATGCGCCTTGAGTATAATTACTGAGTCTAGATGGTATCCATCTGAATTCAATTGATATTGCTAATTAACAAAAATATATAAAACAAGCATAGAACAAGCCCTAAGTGACTTATTCAAGTAACTGATCAAATTTATTCATTTTTATTGTAACCAACTGTGTAGACATAGTTGTTACGAGGAATCTCCAGATTTACTATACTGCATAACAAGAATATCACATTATTTACATTTAAAAGGCAATTTGTTGTCAAGCAATGTATATATATCATAGTCCAAAAGGCTGATAGTTTACATTTTTATACTGTATTTTTTTCTAAATTGCATTGTATTTTACTGTTGTTTCTATATGTATGGTTACTTGTATACTCTTATAGAGGGGTCTCCCTAAATATTAGAAATAATAAAAATACATCAGAACACATACTAAGGCGCTCGCATTTATGTGTTGTTGAAAGACATTTGATTGTTTTGACTTAAAACTTTTTAAATTAAAAACACACATTTGTAGTAAAAAGATGGTCAGAAAATTAAATTTCTCAAAACAAAGTTTCTTCTAACATCAGTGCAAAAAAAAATGAACTACTGATTTGATGACGAACTATTTTTATTTAAAGATGGTATGAACCAACTGAAGATCTCTAATCAATTTAAAAATATCTCATAATCTGAAATCAGAGTGCTTTATGTAGGTGGTTAAAAGTGAATCCTCCTAGTGTCTTCTGACAAGTGTATGTATACAAGTGTATGTATATATGTAATTGTCCCTTCCCTGGGAGATGACTAGCCTTGAAATGTATCCAGATAGCACATTTTGCTTTTTGTGGATTAGAATAGTGCATTTCAACCTGTGGTATGTCGGCACCTGGTGGTATGCATACGACAGGTTGAAAAGCACTGTAAAAAAAAAAAGTAAAAGTGTAGTGGGGGAGATGAGCTGAAACACGGCAACACTGCACAGGCCTGTGGGTGAGTCAGCTGGGGCTGTGGTGTTGCTGGGACTCAGCTGAGTGCCCAGGATTGGCGCATGGCTCCAGCTGATTGGTGCTTCCAGGAGCAGCCTGCAGTCTTGGGGAGACAGCTGGAGTTCCACCAAAGGGGGGGGGGAGAGGATATAAAAGGAGGTGGTTTTGGCGGGAAAGGGAGAGAAAAAAAGATGATGGGGAAAAGGGATGGAGAAAGACGAAGAGGAGAGGCATCTTTGCGACAAGCAGAGGAAGAGAAGGGGATAGAACAGTGCAAAGATTAATTTGAGAGAAACAGGCACAAGTTCATTAAAAGTGTGGTAAGTGGGCATACAGATAGTCCTCAACCTACGACCACAATTGAGCCCAAAATTTATGTTGGTGAGAAATTTGTTAAACGAGTTTTGTCCTATTTTATGACTTTTCTTGCCACATTTGTTAAGTGAATCACTGCAGTTGTTATATTAGTAACACGGTTGTTAAGTGAATCTGGTTTCCCCATTGATTTTGCTTGTCAGAAGGTTGCAAAAGGGGAATCACATGACCCTGAAACATTGTGATCATCATAAATATGAATCAGTTGCCAAGCATCCAAATGTAAATCATGTGACCCTGGGGATGCTGCAAGGGTCATAAGTGTGAAACGTGATCATAAGTCACTTTTTTCAGTGCTGCTGTAACTTCGAACAGTCACTAAGCGAACTGTTCTAAGTCGAGGACTACTTGTATTTTATAACTTTTTTCCTTTTGAGGGGGGGTCATCAA
Source organism: Bothrops alternatus (assembly GCA_034064705.1). Lineage (NCBI taxonomy): Eukaryota > Metazoa > Chordata > Lepidosauria > Squamata > Viperidae > Bothrops > Bothrops alternatus. The sequence continues at coordinate 17,054,372 of JARGCV010000023.1, forward strand.
GTTTTTGACACCCTGCTAGGTGAGTAGTGGTACTCAAATATTGCCATAATCTAAAAGTGGTACAATCTGTGAAAAGGTTGAAAAGCCCTGGATTAGAAGACACAAGGGCAGGATTGTGAATCTCTGAATTCAGTTTGGGTGGATATACTCAGAATCAATCAAGAACTGTGTTTACAGCAAGGGAGGCACTAAGGTAGTAGAGATAAAATGTTTATAATCATAGTGTTGACTTACTAACAGGCCACAGCACTTTTCTCTCTCTGCTTATTTTCCCTCAGCAGCCTCACTTTTAAAAATAATCACAGCTAGATTAGTTAATTAAAAACAGGGTTTATAAATAAAGCTAACAGACTTTTGACTACAGTTACAGTGTCACTGCCTGCTAAAAACAGGCACACACGCACACTCACAGTTTATCAGATTACAAATTAGTTGCTGTGGAATAGGCTTTAAAAGAGTTACATAACTACAAAATAACCACATTGTTTCAAGAACTTTTATAATCTTTTAATTAGATTAGCTTTACAAGCAACTCGAGAGCTCTTTCAATAAGGAACACCGATTTTCAAAAGTTACATGACTTTGTAATAAATCTGCAAATGAATCCTGAATTTCTTTGCCTGCTAGATAAAAGTCTTGTTTTACAGCTGGCTAATGTCATGAAATAAAAATAGCATCATGAAGCTTTATCTTTAACCAGGACTAAACAGAAATACAGGCCATAAGACGGTCTGAAACAGGTTTCTATTTGGTGATGCCCCAGGCTGAAAATTTAACTGATGTGAACTGTTTTCAAATGGGCATCAGAGGCCCTGGTTTGGTAACTTTTGTAAATAATGGAGATATCAAAGAGACTATATATCTTCCCAGCAAGTGCAAATGTAAGATGCTGATACCTTTGAATAATGGGACAACAAAGTAAAGTCTTAGGTTTGCATTTTAACACATTAAACATAATACAAAAGCAGTTAAAAGTTAGATTTACTAGACCTAAACTGTGCATTGCGCTGCAGACCAGTCAGTAAAGAATTTACACTCCTTGGCCAGGCTTCCAGAGGCACTTAAGAGTAAGATGTGTTTTTGTCTGATTTACCAGGATGGAGAGAAAAGTTAAACTATTGCAAGTTTGACAGCTAGTCAAGTAATTTTTGGAGAAGGGAACAGAAGGGAACAAAAAAAACAAAAAACAACCCAGATTTTTTTGGTAACTTTTCCCAGCATGTTATTATGTTGAATTTTCTCCCTTCTGTCAATGGTCATTAAGCACAATCCTTGTTGTTTTTCATGTTTTACATGAATAGTAAGTTTTTTTTTAATAAAAATTACCGAGCTTTCCATAGAAAAGGACTTTTAAGAATACAAACTATACAGATGTTAAGTTGTATAGAGAGAAACATTTCTGTACACTTACTTTATTTTGATTAAGTGAGGCAAAAAAGGGATTGGTGATGCTATCGGTAAGGCTGGGAGAATTTAAAAGCTTCCCCCTTCAGGGAAATCACATTTCAGCAGAAAACTAAAATAAATTTCACATAGCTGGAAAATGAATGTTGTTGTTCCTCACTGTTATTTTTTCCAGAAACATTAGACCATTGTAAAAATTTCTCCACAGTATGAAATCCTTCACATATTAAGCCTGCAGTGATGCACTTCAGTCTTAATGTATTTAATCTACCCCTGACACTATGTAAGAGGATCAAGGGGCAAACAGTAAATGATAAGGGATGATAATGTTTTGAGAGAAAACTTATCTCTGATTTTAACTCACACACATGAGAGAAAGCTCTGAAATGAGTTAAGACAGATCTCCCATCGAAGCAATGGACAGGGGCGTTGCTTCATCTAAAAGCCTAGAAAAGCCCTTACCGTTTAGGTATTGAATGATATCTGTGGACAGAATCCACCTAGTAATTCATCTGCAGAAGTTGCACAAGAGCCCAGCTTTTCTTTGAAGAATTGCGTTTCCATCAAATGGGTTCACAGATTGAAGTTCCCAGTGGAGTACACCCATAGCGTTCAACACTATGACAGTACAGATAGTATCAAGTTCACTTAGTGGCCAGCCAGTCACTTAGAAAAACCAAATGAAACAGATTAAAAAATGGTTACTTTCTGGATTCAGTAAGTTAAGCCATAAGTAACTGACAGAAAGACAGGCATCTTTTTCATGTTGCTTAAGTTTCAGAGAGAACACAATACAATCAATCAAATCAGTATAAGATATGAAAAAATGGGTCCTTAGATGATTATTAAAGTGCTCCTTTTTAGATTTTAGGTAAAAAGACAATTTACTGGCATTTCATTTATTTAAATTAAGTTTTATGTGGTAGAATAATGGGGAAAATAGCAGATTTACAAAAATAGATAAATGCTACTTTGGAGAATGTTTTGTTCAATTTTGATCACTGAGCCTAGTTATACAAAATTATTTAAACTCCACATTTATCACTTTTTTTAAAGAGGAAGATGAACAGCTCTGAACTGAATGTCAAAAGATGAATGATAGAAAATTTTACTGTCGGGCACTTCATGTGTAAACTGTTTCTTGTCAATGCTTATCTTTACATTAGCAGTCACAGGACTGGAGTCACAATCGTGGAGTTACAATGCTTCAGCAGTTAAAAAGCCATTTGATGAAATATTGAAACCCACTGTTTACTGATTCAAAATCCTGATTTGGTGTTGATTTTCTTTTTCTTATTATTCACATTCAAAAGTTAATAGATATCATCAAAGTTTGATGAAGGTGAGGTGAAAAGAGCCAGGATGTAGAGGAGGGAAGTGTAAGGCCAAAGGCTTTACAAATGTTCTTTCCCATTTGAATCCGAAGGTTTATTTAGTTCAACCCTCACACCTTTTTCACCTGCAAAAAAGGGAGGATATTAATATGGAGAGATGGTAGTGATACATGGATTGAAAATAAGTTATAATTTTCCTTTTATTAAACTTTAAAACAAAATATAATACATATTTTAGAACTTCACAATTAATGCCTGTTTGAAACCAAGTTAAATATTAATTCACTATTAAAATAATTATTAACTAACAAGGACATACTTAATTATACAAAACTAATGACTGAATTTGAAAAAAAGCCAGCATCACGACAATTATTATATTTTGTTATAATTAACACAGCATCTTAGTTTCATTATTATGTTATTTATTTATTCATCAAATATATACGGCCACCCATCTCACAAAAATGTGCCTTTACTGGTTACAACCATATTTGAGCCCACAATTAGTCTTTGAAGCGGGTGACACAGCAGAGAACTCTGCCTCCTGAGTCCCACCAAATGTAGTTCCCTGACAGGACTGCCCTATTCGGCTGGAACCAATAGGACAGGCAGATATAATCGGGGAGAAGTGGTCCCTCAAATAATCTGGCCCATGTAGGGCTTTACAAGTAAAAAAAACAAACAGCACCTTGAACTGAAACTTAAAAACAAACTGCTAACCAGGGTTGTAGTATGTGTTGTTCTAGAGACACATATAACTGCAAGTGCCACTGCATTTTGTACCAGTTGAAGTTAAAGGTTTATGGTTTTAATTCTAACTTAACGTCTGTGGACCTCACTTCACATTTAAGAGGACCCTAAGGGGGAGTGTGTAAGTGCACTGACGTGCCTAGCATGTCTGTCACATTTTGATTTTCTTATTTTCTTTGTTCAAATTTGTAATTTTCATTTAAATAAATAAATAAACAAACTAAGTAAATAAGTAACTAAGTTTCCAGATATTCTTCAAGGGCAGTCCCACATAGAGTGCATTTCAGTAGTCCAATCAGGAAGTGATTAGGGCATCAGTGATTGTGAACAGAGCTGATAGAAATGAGCACATATGGCACAGAATATGAAATTGTGCAAAGGCCCTCTTAGCCATCACATCCACCTGCTATTTAAGCAGATGTTGTGAGTTCAGGAGGATCCCAGGTAGCACACCAGGTCTGTTAGGGGGGCTATCCCATCTCAGCACTGAAGTTCGCATAGTCCTAGATCTGGTAACCCCCAAAACCCAACACCAGGGTTCAACTGAAGCCTATTGTTCCTCATCCAGACCCTCACAGCCTCTAAACACCAGGACAAGATATCCAGGATATTGCTTAATTCACAGGGGCAAAGATGTATAATTGGGTATCATCAGCATACTGATAATACCCCATCCCATGGTGATGGATAAGCTCACACAGCGATCTTAACTAGATGTTGAATAGGAATAGAGCGGGCACTGAACCCTTTGGCACCCCATAGAGTAAGGGCTAAGGCAAAGATTCCCCCTGCAACATCCACTGACTAGACTCGATCCAGAGAAAGGAGGTGAATCAGCACAACACAGTGCCACCCACACCGCATCCTGATTACTCCTGTTGTTTGTTAGAGTTATACAAGTAGTCCTTGAGTTACGAGTGTAATGGAGCCTGCCCATTCCACTCGTAACTGAAAAACTCGTAGAATGAATCTTATACCTCGAACGAGATCACTCTCTTGCTCGTTAAAACGCACACAGCTCACTAAGTGAACATGAGGTATCTCAGGGTGGGGAAGGCCATGAGGGGCTTAGTGATGGAACAGGCCCCCAAGGCCTCCCCTACGCACTAAGATACTTCATACTTCCCCCTCTCTTCCTGCCGCGCCAGACTCACCTGGAAAAGATCCGTTTCCTCTCTGCTGCGGTTCCTGCTGCCGCCCGGATCTGAGGTCAGGGAACGCTTCTGCGCCCCTTCCCCCACTGCTGCTTGGAAACGGGCTGCTGGAGGGATACGTAAGTGTCCCCCGGCCTCAGATCTGGGGTGGCAGCCGACTGGAAAAGGCCTCCAGAGCCTCGATCCGGCCTCCGGAGGCACATGGAAACGGCCCTCGGCTTCGATTCCATTCTCTGTTGCAGAGAACAGAGGCCTAAAGTACCATGACATCACGCAAGATCAGTAGCGTGAGATCTCGCATGATCTTGCATTACTTTAGGCCTCCATTCTCTGCAAATGCATCAAAGGCCTGGAGCAGCCAAGAAAGCAAAGGATTTTGATCTTTGCAGGGAGACCCGGGGCGGGGGTGGGGAGAGAGGGAATAATCAGGGTTAATATTGCAGAGTCTCTGTGGTCGCTCGTAAGGGCAAACGACTGCCATGGTGCTGCAATATTCATAATTTCGGGACTTGCTTGTAAGCATTAGGGGGCGCTCATCACATAACTTTGAACGTTAAATGAATGCTCGTAACTCGGGGATTACCTGTATTCTCCTTTTTATTCAGGAACACAAGAGTGCTCCCTCTTCCTCTTTTCCCCCACAGCAACCATGTAAGGTAAATTGGATCATCATTCAGTGAATCTCCCACTGAGGGGCTATTTGAATTTGGATTTCCCTATTTTAATGGCTGATTCTGTTTTAAAATAGTTGGAATTATTTGGTTCCATATTTTGTACAGTTAGCTGTCCTGAGCACTTTTTGCAGGAAAATAGGATATAAAACCAACAGATTAATAAACAAACTAATACTATTAATTCTGACAATGCAGGTCCTTTGATGGACAGTCAGCAAGTAGAAGCAAAATTTCAGGACATTTCAGAGAATCAAGCAAATAGATCCTCATCTTTTAGAAACTCTGCAATGTGCCTATTCAAAGGTTATATACTTTCCCCATTTCCCTCTTATTCTTACACAGCAAAAGTAATCTAATACAATATAATATAATATATAATCCTATTTTTGCCAAACCAGTCAGTTTTAGTAAACTAACCCCCTAGAGTGGATAGTGCTTGACATTTTATTTATAGTGACAGTAAATCAATTTCTATGCTCTAGATAATAGCATAATTTTGATTAATCATAGTTTTTAAAAATAATTTAGAATAATCCTACTAGAACAAATTCAGATAAGAAATTTATAAAACACCCAGTAAGAAAATATGGGAACTTACTTACCTGTTAAGTATTTTACTTTTGCACGGGCTCTTTCATCTGCATCAAAATACCACACTGTTATTGCGTACCTTTAAAAGAATGAAAAAGATGAAGCAGTAATGGTACATTAAAATTATGTTTCTGCCAAGATTACTTTAGATTATTTCTATTACACTTGAAAAGTACAATTCCAACACAATTTGTCAGTTTTATAGAATTATTTTCCCCTTATATGGTATCCATGAATATCATGATCTTTCGTAGTTTATATAAATTATTAGGGAACTAGGCAATTTTTAAAGTGAAGCTAGAGATACTTACTATCTTAATTTCTCTAGAACTGAGACATCTCTAATTTATGGAAATTCCTTTTTAAATCAATATGAAAAGAAGTAATATTGAAGTATCTTGTATCTTTGCTGATTAATATGCTTCAAACTAATTTTACCAGTCTATTAATTCTTAATAAAACATTTGATAGATATTCCTATCTTACACTATGTAATAATTCTTTAATTTTTCAATTTATAATTGAAACGGTTTACTTTTTGCCATAGCATTAATTAAAATAATACCATAATAGATTAAATTTATTAACTTTTTTTGCAATCTTTGAAAGAGGATATGTACAGGCCCAGCCCAAGAACAACATAGAACAATCCAGCCAAAGTTTATTTCTTTATTTTTACATTCAATAGGCAGACTCACTGGACTTTTTTTACTAAACCCAACTCCATTAAAACAAGATGCATTAAAGGTTCATTACTGCAAAATAGTAGTCCAAAATTCTAAGTTTTTATTTATTATATATTCTATAGTACTTAAACTGATAGACGTTGACTCTGATGGCCCACAAATAATAGCAGCAGGGTAGACCCCCAAATTGCAATAAGTATTTTAAATGTGAAGAAAGTTTTGTTCATCAGTAACTTTCCAGAAAGCAATTAATGTATTTTTGAAAGCTAAAACAACAAGTTTTTAACATTTCACACCCTGCCATGCTTCTTTAAAATCTGTATGTATGATTCATTCATCTCACCTTGTAGCAAATGCAGGCTGCACTTCATGAGGGTTACGGCGATCAGACCAGAAGAATAGCAGTCTATCAAATTTAGGCTCAATATCAGCAAACTGGGCTTTGCCTTCTGGGAATATTCGAAGAATACCCCCACTTACCTTGAAAAAAATTCAACAGGAATTTACAGTTTTAGTAGTTATCAGTTATTGTAAGATATTATCTGCTACAATAGATAACAGCAATAATGGCAATACTTCCTAATATTCCAAAATTCTTCAGGATGAAACATAAGTAACAGAAAATTACAGTTACAAAGGGCCATCAAACGAAGATGATACAAATTATCTTCTGGCTGTCTTTCCACAACTTTCCAAAAGATGATTCCTCCTCCTTCTTCCCTTCCAACATATACACTGAACAACACAATTAAAGATATAACACATTTGGTACTTTATTATAAGTAAGTTTATTACATTTTCATTTGAATTACTTTACCAACAACCACAAAACACAAATTTATTGTCATAAAAACATAAGCTGAGGGTAGGAGAATTATTTCAGGCTAAAGGTCTCAGTTTACATAATAGAATTTTTAATATATTTTTCAAAAGTAGAACCTGATAACATTTTAGGCCCTAGACAGAATATATTTGCCCTGGAGACCCAAGATTAGTTGCAAACGCAATCTTAAGAATAGGTATGTCAGATATTCAAGGCTGTTAGTTAAAATATAAGGGAAAAACCATCTTAAGTATTTTTAGAAATAGTAGTAGTAGTAGTAGTAGTAGTAGTAGTAGTAGTAATAAAGTATTGCACGTGTGGCCTTACCAAGGCATTGTAAAGTGGTATTAATACTTCACGTGATCTTGATTCTATTCCTCTGTTAATGCAGCCCAACACTGTGTTGGCACATTGCTGGCTCATATTTAAGTGATTGTCCACTAGGACTCCAAGATCCCTCTCACAGTTACTACCATTGAGCAAGGTACCATCTATATTATACCTGTGTATTTGGTTTTTCTTGCCTAAATGTAGAACTTTACTTTTTTCACCAATGAATTTCATTTTGTTAGATAGTGCCCAATGTTCAAGTCTGTCAAGATCCTTCTGTATCTTAAGCCTATATTCTGGAGTGTTGGCTATTCCTGCCAGCTTAATGTTGTCTGCAAATTTGATGAGTTCCTCATCTATCCCCTATGAAAATGTTGAAGAGCACTGGGCCCAGAACAGAGCCCTGGGGCACCCCACTACACACTTCCCTCCATGTAGATGTGGTTCCATTGAGGACCACATGCTGAGTATGGCCTATCAGCCAGCTACGAATCAATCTGGTGGTGATGCTGTCTATCCCACATTTTTCTATCTCATCAAGTAGTAGATTGTGATCTACTTTATCAAATGCCTTATTGAAGTCCAAGTAAATTATATCCACAGCATTCCTCTGGTCCACTAATTTTGTCACCTGGTCAAAGAATGCAATAAGATTTGTCTGGCATGATCTGTTTTTGATAAAAGCCATGTTGGCTTTTGGTAATGACTTTGTTTGGCTCTAGGTGTTCGCTGATTCGTTGCTTATCTTTTCCAGGATCTTCCCAGGTTTTGAGGTCAGACTGATAGGTCTATAGTTTCCTGGATCCATTTTTTTTTCTTTTTTGAAGATGGGAACTACCGTACATCAGCTCTTTTCCAGTCCTCTGGTAGTTCCCCAGTATCTTTAAAACAGATGTCCCCAACCTTTTGGGCACCAGGGACTAGTGGCATGGAGAAAGGTTTTTCCACGGACCAGAGCGGCTGTGGTTTTGAATACTGCGTTCATCCTGAGGGTGGAGCTTTGCTTGTTTGTGCAGCCCGCTTGCTGGCATGCTGTGTGCTGATGCCGGTCCACGGACCGGGGTTTGGGGACCCCTCCTTTAAAAGATATAGTTCAGTGGTTCTGAGATCACATCTGCCAGTTCCTTCAAAACCTTGGGGTGTACTCCATCTGGTCCTGGTGATTTGAACTTGCCTAGGGTGGACAGGTGCTCATTTACCATTTTCTTGCCTATCTTAACTTATGTTTCTAATCTGTTTTTTACGGTACTGTTTTTGATAGGTTGGACTGGTTTTTTTTCCCTTTGTGTAAAGATGGATATAAAAAATGAGTCAAGTAGTTCTGCTTTCTCCCAGTTGCTTGTCACCTTCTTGCCACTTTCTCCCACTAACGGACCAATCATTTCTTTTTTTCTTGTTTTTTACATGTTGAAAGAAGCTTTGTTATTTTTGACTTTTGTTGCCTTAGTTCATTTTGAACCTTAGCTTTCCTCACTTCACCTTTTGCAGATTTAAACAACTTAGCATAACACTCAACCACTTATTACAATTAATATAAAAAGAATGCCATTTCTTAATATATGTACTACAACCATCTCCAAAAATAGAAAGTACCTTGGCATCCCAGTCTTTATTAAGGTAATATATACACGTGACACATCTTCCATCTCCATTTGGATTATCCACATGTCGCACATATCCTGTTCCATTGCCTGGATAACAAGCTACCATTGCCTGCAATTAACAAGAAAGCATAAAATACAAACATAAATTGACTTTTTCCTCTATCTCAAGGAATGGATTTCTGAATTTCAGCATTCTGAAATTCATCTTGTAAAAATATTTAATAAATATGTAAGTGAATATGTGTAATATCCCTGAAACTATTTTTTAAAAGGATATTCATTCAGACAGTTATCTAACACATTAGGTAATGATAGCCTTATACATATTGACAATTTGCAAGCGTTAATCATCTGGTATAGTTATTGTGGTATAATTATTGTGCCAGCATATATGGAGAAATAAAAAAACAAAACAAGACAACATCACAGATCAATGCTCAGAGTTTACAATTTCAAGTTTAAAACAGGAAGAAATCAAAAATATTTTGCAAGAACTTTTTCTGGGCCCAGGTATATGAAAGGTCCCATCTCTTGATTGTGATAATGATATTCTTGGCTGCCATGTGTTTAAATTTTTGTTAATTGTCATTGTTTTATTTTATTGTTCACTGCTCAGAGTTATTCACTGAGATGGGCAGCTACATAAACTGATTAAATAAATAAATTCATAAGCAATACATCTATATTCAATAATTTCCAAGTGTACTTCTGCTCCCACAATTACTTTTTCTGTTTTTTTTCCTCTGCAGCCCTCTCTTGTTCTAGGGTTCCTTACCTCCCTAAATGGCATAAATCTTTTCTGTCAGTAAACTGATATAACTTGAATGATCCACATTGTTTTATTATGGTATAAGAATATTATAATTTGGAGGAGAATACAGAGGGCTTTCCATTAAATTTTAGCCTGCTGTTTATAAATTCTATTGTGTTAATAATGTACAAAACAGAAGGTTAGTGTTTTTGTTGCTGTCTAAAGTTAGTTTTTAATACATTTATATATTGTAATTTCTATCATGCTGTGAGCCGCCCTGAGTTCTTTGGAATAGGGCGGCATAGAAATTAAATAAATAAATAAATAAATAAATCAGTGGTGGGATTCAACCAGTTCGCACCACTTTGGCAGAACTGGAAATGGCATCCACACAGAGAACCAGTTGTTCACATATTTGAATCCCAGCACTGATTTATATGTAGTTACATGCAAAGAAACAAGAATGACTTTTCACTGGCATTTCAAAACAGTATAAAAAATTTTCAAAGAACACTTAAAAAAGACACATGAAGGAATTCAATTACTTTCCTATAAAGAATTGGAAAGTTACTTTATATTCTACACTAAAACCTAAGTTTCAAAATGGGCAAGGCAAGGAATTCTAAACACTATTTGGGTCCACCCAACCTTCTATACCTTAAAATAGATTAACAAAAACAAAACAAAACTGCTATATTTGGATAATATGCTATGTTAAAACAAATATAATACACTAGAGCTAAACAAGACTACTTACTTCATACAATGCTAGGACAGTGATATGAACCCCAACAATACACTGAATTACAAACTATCTAACAGCACTTTAGCCTAGTATAGTGTGTTATATGAAGTCATCATGTCTGTCTGTTTGTTAGTTTATAAGATTTACCGTATATGGCTGCCCATCTTAAGCAACTCTAGGTGGCTCATAACAACAGTAAAACCAGTAACTATAAAACAACCATAAAATAAAACAGTAAACCAATCAAACAAAAGCCCTAGGCCATAAACATCCCCTTAGGATGCTTCTAATTACCCTCAGTATGGTCATCTGAAATATATCTGTAATCTTTTAAAGATTATCTCTTTCTCCATTTATCTGCAGTAATAAGTTATTTTGTTGTTAAGTACCTTTAGATTCCTCTCCAAAAACATTCCAAAAGAAAACAATAGTTACCAAGAAAACTAACAGAACTCTTAATGAATTAAGGAACTGAATACCAAAGGAATTTTTTTTTACCAGAAGCAATATAATAAACAGTTTTAGCTTTTATAGCCATATAAATTATTTGTTCTTTGATAAGAGCTATCCTAAACACCAGAAAATAAAGGAATGAGAACTATAGAAGAGTAAATACACACACACACACACACACACATTCAACATACTGGATTGTTCACATATAAAATAAGCAAAATTGGTTTGGACATTGATCATACCAAACTGGTTGTTCCAAGCATGAAACGGTTTGCACATTCGTAGTATGAATAAATTTAAGTGCTCCTGAGCATAATGTAAGAGTTTTAAGCCACTGTTTTGTAAGCAATTAAGCACGCATGCATCATAGTTTCAAGCGGTTAGAGTTTCACAAGTAAGTTGTTGTTCATTAAAACTAGTGGAAAGTTTTCGCTTCGCATTTGACAGGTGCAGCATAATGTGTCTATTTTTGTTTCAGACTTCTTTGTAACCAATCATGTTTTTACATGTCTGTACTTCCTTGTTGCTTGATAATAAATAAACCAGTTTTTTTTTGTTTTTTGTTTCAGGGTCTGGCTCTTGGAATATTAGGGAACGTGTCTCTGTGTGTCTGACCAGGCTCTGCAAACCCTTTTCAATAAAGACTGGAGATTAATCACTCGGAGCCCTGAAAGTAGAGATGAGTCCTGGGAGTAGGAAAAATGAACCTCACTGCATTTCATACAATCAAGTTAGAAGAAAAAAAAGTATACGGTTTCTCATAGATTTTCCCCTCATAGCACCTGTTAAGAGCTGAAGTGGGATCTGATTCTCACCATTAAAATAGTTGCTTTGCACATCTTTAGCATCAGGAAATGAGCAGCAAAATTGTCACTGCTTAGAAAGGATCAGAGAAAGGACTCACGATTTAAACCTTGGGAATACATATGGCAAGATCCTGGATTCTGTTAGATACAGAATTTCTTTGAATGCTTGACTTTCTAATTGTTTGCAACAAATCTACGAACTTTGTGTCTGCTTGGGAATACAAAAATGAGAATGTTCAATTGTTTTATCAGGTACAAAGATGTAATGCTTGTATTGATACTTAATTTATCATTATCATGGCCCTAGGTTATTTGGAGGAATCGCCTCTCTCCAGTTACATCTACCTGTCTCATAGGTCTGGCAGAAGGGGCATGTTACAGGACTCCTCAGATAGGGATTTTTTTTCAAATGAGATCTAGGACACCCTTTTCTGCCATGGTGCTCACCTTGTGGAGCGTTCTTCTGCCCAAGGTGAGGTTAGCTCCAATTTTATTGATCTTCTAGAAGTCATTCAAAACATGGTTATGTCAACTGGCTTGGATCCCATAATAGAGCGGAACCTGCCAGATGGTTACATGATGGCCAACTGAATGAATTCTCTATATGGCTCCCCCCACACTATTTTAAAAATCTTTTTAATTGTTGTATTATTAATTGGCTTTTTATCTATTTGGATTACCCAGAGTCACTGCCCAGAGTCACTACATGAGATGGGTGATAATATAAACGTGATTGATAGGTGGATGGTTAGACGACTGGATGGATGGATATCCTTTATTAAAAGCATTCTTAACAGGTATATGAAAACTTTTTGCATAATATCTCATTTTTACACAAACATTTAAAATTAGTATTTGTTTCTAAGGTAAGTTTCAGATTCTATCTTCCCATTCAACTGGCACTATGTGATACAGCAACATACTATAACTAAGATACCTTCAAATGTGTTATAAGCACAAAATTTTCAGTTTAATTTTCTTAAATATTCTTCTTTCAGGACCCCTCACTACTGATCTACTGACCACACAAAACCCTTATAAATAGAAGAACACTGACACTGTCATTCCCTAAACTCCGCTGAAGATATTACCTAGCCTGGTAATGAAATGCTCGGAAACCAACCCACACAACCCACAAGCTTGGAGAAGGAACCTTCACCTACACCCAAGCTATAGAGATTCACCACTATTGCAGAGAGAAGAAAACCAAAATGCCAAGGATAAAAATTGGTATGCCACAAACTAAGCCCAATATATCCCAATAATCTAATCGTGTATTATTTTTTTTGTCAACAAAAAGAGCAACACTACAAGTGAGAAAAGGATGCTTCTCCTACAAAAGTGGTCAACTCCTAAGTCAAGAGAAAGCCAACCTGGAAAATAACTAATTCTCTATTAAATAAGCTCAATCAACCTTTGCAGTTCTTTATATTACTTTGCACAAAAAGGATACATAACCTAAAATAAATAAAACAGAAAAAGGGAAGAATTTATAAAACTTAAGATGCAGAAATGTATTCAACCTACTTTGAGATAGAGCTAGAAATGCGGAGGTATTTTTTTAACTTCATCTTTTGGAATATTTTAAGAACAGCTAGGAATATGAACTTAAATTAGTATACCATGAAGGCTTATTGAGTACTGTAGAGACCAAATTGGCCTGTAAGACAGACCAAAAGAAGAACAGAAAAAAGACAAGGCAAAATATTACATGGCCAGTATATTTAAAAAAAGGCAGGTAAAGCAGATAACAAAACCTGGCAGTGGCTGAAAGCAGGAAAGCTGAAGAAAGATACAGGATAATTTTGGCTGTACAAGACCAAGCCTTAAGAACAAATACAAAGCCAAGGAACAAATGAAGCCTCTGCAAATAAGCTGAAAAAACAGTAGGCTACCTAATTAACTGCTGCAAGAAGACTGCAGAGACTGACAAACAACAGCACGACAAAGTAACAACAATGGTGCATTGGAAGATATGCAATAAAACACCATTTGCCAGCAAGGAAGAACCAGTGAGTCCACAAAATAGACAAATAGAAAATGAAGAAGCTAAAGTGCTCTGGGATTTTAGAATTCAAACAGACAAGTACTTGCCATATAACACTCCGGACTTAACAATTGTTGATAACAAGAACAAAAAAATCTGGACAGTGGACTTCATTGTACCCAGAAATAGCAGAATAGAAGAAAAAGAGCTGGAGAAAATCACAGTATGCAAAGACTTACAAACAGAAGTTCAATGATTATGGCGAAAGAAAACAAAGATAGTATATAGGTACCACCTTAGGTGTAATACCAAAACAACTGGAGAAACCACATAGACCAAACAACTGAACAGCAACAGCATAGACAAAATGACTATCAGTCAACTGCAAAAGGAAGTTTTCTTTGAAACAAAACATTACATCCTGTGATGCTGATAGCTTTAACACCATCAAACAACAACTGTCTAACCTAGGGTCCTTAGGTGGATAAAAATGCCAAATCCAATTGGCAATTAGCAAAAAAAAAAGCAAACACCAAATAGCAAAAAGGAACAAAGATGGCATAAGTAACAAACTCAGATGGGAATAAAGAAAAAGAGGAAAGAAGGTCTGCAGTCACATTTGTCAAAAGCTTATGCAATGAGCAAAGCCTTCAGAGCCACTCAAATCTCAAGGGAAACATCATTCCAAATGGCAGAACTGCTACAGAAGGGGTACTTCCAGGATTCTGAGAGATGACATAGTTTCACTAAAAGAATTTGGAGTGTGCCAACTCTATTCTACTCCTAATAGCTTTAAACCAAGGTGAACAGCAAGACTTTACTGATACCATCTTCAGCATTTATTAGGTTCCCTAATAAATAGAACGCCCAGAACGGAGTTCCGGCATCTTTTTTGGATGGAACCTTGTAGGGTAGGCAAAGCAGGTTGTATGATGTGTGAGTTCCGGCACCTTTTTTTTTTTTTTTAGAAAAAAAGCACAGATTATTTTAATAATAAAAATTAGAAAGCTGTTCAGTTGCATATCAATTACCTTACTTATACCTTCGGCTTTATTTACATCAATGTCTCTGGGGTCTGTTCTTAGAAAGTAAAAATGAGTAATGGGTACAAGCTAATATTTGGTTTGAAATTCTATGAGCCTATAATTTTTTAAAAAATAAATGAGAACGACAGAGAGGCGGGGGGGGGGGGGAGAAGAACACAAAGTGCAGCAGGAAAAAGCACCAATAGCTTGCTTTCTGAAACTATGACTGACCTTGTTAGCCAGATAACTGAAATGGTCACATGGCATCTCAGTTAATCATCCCTTCCCTCAACCATTAATATTCAGGGCCTAGTCATATTCATAAGTGGAAGAGTACCTGTATATATTTCAAACAGTTATATGGCTCCAGTCAATTTTGCTGGTATATAAAAAGCAACAACATGGAATAAAAACAACTTTATAGAAATCTACTTTTATGGTAAATACTTACTGACCTTTAAAATAGGTGAATAGGACAAACGGTTCTAATGCAAAGTTGATCAACACATTTATGACATTAAAATCAGAATTACAAAATGTGTTCAAAATAAATTAAGTTTTGAGTTACCTTATTACAGGATTAAACTAGAACAGGTAGAAGAGATACTAGGTAGGTGAGTGGCCAACTCTCAAAAGTGACTTGCAACCCTGCCATTTTAAGCTATGGTATATTCATTTTTAATGATACCCTTAGCTTGTTCATTTCAAATAAGCAAAATTCATTTAGAGTGTACTTGCATCTAAGGGCAGCAAATACTGCATCCAGTTTTGGTCACCACGATGTAAAAAAGATGCTGAGACTCTAGAAAGAGTATAGAGAAGAGCAACAAAGATGATTAGGGGATTGGAGGCTAAAGCATATAAGGAACGGCTGCTGGAATTGGGTATGCCTAGTTTAATGAAGAGAAGGACGAGGGGGGACATGACAGCAGTGTTCCAATATCTCAGGGGTTGCCACAAAGAAGAAGGAGTCAAGCTATTTTCCAAAGCACCTGAGGGCAGGACAAGAAGCAATGGATGGAAACTAATCAGGAAGAGAAGCAACCTAGAACTAAGGAGAAATTTCCTGACAGTCAGAACAATGAATCAGTGGAACAACCTGCCTTCAGAAGTTGTGAATGCTCCAACACTGGAAGCTTTTAAGAAGAGACTGGACAGCCATTTGTCCGAAATACCGGTAGTATAGGGTTACCTGCCTAAGCAGGGGGTTGGATTTGATGACCTCCAAGGTCCCTTCCAACTTTATTATTACAATGATGATGTATGATAGTGTGATACATATGATTTTGCAAATGCTTGTTTTTTACAAAGAATATTTTATATAAAACAAAGGTTTCTAAGTAGTACTTTACATCAAAAGTCTTTATATTACCCTTTTAACAATCCTGAGTTTTTAAATAGTTGTTCACTCAAAACAAAATATTTTACTAAAGTTAAGCTTATCAGACTTACTCAAAGGTATACGATGACAACTTATGGTTAATATTAATATATCAATAGGCAATAATACCTGTTTTTCCCCTTAAAAGTGTGCTAACTTCTACGCAGCACACAAATGTATCATGGTTCCTTCATAAATAGTTGTAAGTTATATTAAATTGACAAAATTACAGTATGAAATTGAAAAGTAACAAAGTTAGATAAAACAAGTTCATTTAAGAAATATAGGTAGTCCTTAACTTGCAACAATTGAGCCCTAAATTTATGTTGCTAAGCAAGACAGTTGTTAAGTGAATTTGACTTCCCCATTGATTTTACTTGTTAGAAGGTCACAAAAGTTAATCACATGACCCGAGGATACTGCAACCGTCATAAATATGAGCCAGTTGTCAAGCTTCCAAATTTTGATCATGTGACCATGGGAATGCTGCAATGGTTGTAAATGTAAATAATGGTCATAATGGTCAACAGCATTTTTTCAGAGTTGTTGTAACTTCAAATGGTCACTAAACAAAAGGTTGTAAGTTGAAAATTACCTGTAATGGGGGGGAGAAAGAGTTTTGAAAGCAGAAATAGTTAGTCTGACACATTGAAGTCACTGCACTACATACAGAGGTAGCATGTTATGGAATAAACCAGGGATCTTCAAACTTGGTCCTTTTATGACTTGTGGACTTCAACTCCCAGAATTCCTCAGCCAGGCACGCTGGCTGAGGAATTCTGGGAGTTGAAGTCCACAAGTCATAAAAGGGCCAAGTTTGAAGACCCCTGGAATAAACATTCAGTTGAATATAAGAAAAACCGTATAAAGAAATTTGAATTTTATATAACAGGAGTAAAAAAAATGGAATGAGAAGAAAGGTATGTGTTCTAAAGCATCTGAAATGAAATTTTAGCAAATACAGTTTGAGTAGTAATCTCAGCTACTCCAGCTCACCAGCACTCACTAAGAAGTTTAACTATCTCCTGTAAATAAAATATTGTTCACATATGTCAAATCAGCTTGAATAGAAAAAAATTAAAAATGTTATTTTTCTCAATACAATCATTACATAATCTGTAACTGATTCTACATTTCATTTTACTTTGACTTCACAGTTCTTTTCATGTATAATTATAGGCCTATGCATAGGTTTTGATTCTAAGGCACAAGATAGTCCAGATCTCAGAGAGCAAATGTAGCATCTCCTAAAGCAGCCTTACCTCTTCTTGGGATTTTGTTCAGGAGGGTTGCCCTCTGAAACTGCTGCACAATTCTGGGAGAAGATATGGGTTTGTGTCTTCAAATCTAAACTGCTACATGGCTATAATATACACACTCATATTTCAGGAAAATATTCCATGAAAGCCTTAAATGGTTTTTAAATAACATGATTTGTCTAACAAACAGATTTAAGGAATTTATAATTCAGATTATGTACCAGTTTGTCCTATTTTATAAACCACAATAAACATTTTTTTAAAATATATGTGGGACACAAAAGTGTAGATGACTCTTCTCCTGACTCTTTATATTAACTGTATTCTTCAAAAGTATATTCTTAAGTGGACAAAAAATAAACAAATTAAAAACAGACCTGATTACCTATGATTTCCTAGCACAATGATTTATAGAAAAATGGGGACAGAAGCCTTTCCCCTAAAATTATACTTACCTAATCATGAAACATTTTAAACAATGGTGCTACCCAATTATATTTTAACTGATGGTTAGCAAAGATACAACTTTTCTATCATACTGGACTTAAGTAGCACTTTATTAGTTCTATCACTGATAATTATAAATGTTTATAATATCAGCATATATCTCAACACTTTTTTTAATGAGAGGATATTGTCTGTATTTTAAACATGACAATTTCTTCCCACTCAATTCTTTCCAGCAAATATTCAAGCGTTAATCCTTATCAATATTTGCTTTATCCTCTTGGTTACAGACTGAGAAGAGAGCATATAATCCAGGCAATTTCTTCATCTTCAACTAGCCTAATCAAATGTTTATATATTAAAATGAACTGTTGCTCATCTACATTAGTTTACCTTTATCATGTGCAAAGAAACAAAACCACCATAAAGATTTATAATACTGTCTAATCATAATACAGTTCTGCTGTTATGTAATGAAACTTTGTTCCTTTATATCAATATAAGATCAAAAAAATGTATTTGGTCCTAAAAGAAAATTAAAAACTAATTTTATGCCTGCCGTAATATCCAAAGTAAAGAATGCCTTTTCAGTTTACTAGAAGAAATAATTACTAAACCTCAGTAAGTATAATTGTGCAATATTGACATTAAGAGCCTCGTGCTATAGGTAACAAGATGTACTTTTAGCATTACAAAATAATTAAGACTGAATAGACTGTCAAGCAGTAAATTCAAATTCCCCAGGATTACATCATGATAAATATTGTAGTTCTAGCTAATTCAACACTTAGCATCTATATACTATTATAAGCATATGGGTAAAATAAGAGAAGATAAACAGCACACATATTGGCACAATGATCTATTTTACTGCTCTTTTTCCACACTTTACTCAACTACAAAGCAGAACCTCACTTTACAAGAGCCTCATTTCAATCACCCCAACACATGCTTTGAAACACAACTGTGGCATTAATTGGTTATATGAAAAAATATATAACTGTGGCATCAATTGGTGATAGGGAAAAACTTATTTTTTCAATGTTTTGTCTTCATTTCTCCTCTGTGAATTTTAAAATGGTATTATGTTTGAATTAGAAGCAAAAACAAGTTTTATCACATGCTCATTTGATAAAGGTTTTGGATGGTTTAACCATTGCCTTCATTCATTAATCAAGTGCTTATTTAATACATAATTATTCAATCAGAAGCATTGAAGTTCTACTACATTCAGCTGGGATTAATCCCAAGTATACAAAAATTAAGAAATCCTCAAGGATCTCTTATAAGGTCTCTCACAATCTTTCTCTGACCCCTTATCGCTCACCCACAATTTGAGGCCTTCAATTAATCTATTAAATCGTCCTAAAAATAAATATGCTTAGGGAACATACAGAAAGAAAGAAGGCCTCACTTCAGATAGCTGCTTAAGTACCACGACTACAGGATGGCAAGAAAGAGGAGGGTGCCACACTCACTTTCGTTCTGCCGTTGATTTTGTAGTTACCCAGTTTGCCATTGCAGTGGCGGATCAGATCGTCCATACTGTTCATAAGCTTTCCGATGGTTTTGCAACCAGGCTCTTTGCCTTCCACCCAGGTGATTTTATCACCACGAATGTCCCTGGAGGAATCGCTCTTCTGACTGACCAGCTGCCCGTCGGTGAAGCGTCCAGTGTGGTGCAAAGCAAGAACCTCCTGCTCGATCTGCCCGCCCAGCTCCTTGCCCAGAAAGTCATCCACCACGCAGATGCCATGCTTGTTCATGCAGGGCACGATGTACTCCAACGCCAGCCGCTGAGGCACCAGCGACTTCATCTGCCCATTGGGGCGCAGGGAGGCTTCGCCCGTCAAATTGGACTTATCCCGGTAGAAGTGCCCCGCCTCCACGGCCGGACCGGCCGCGGCAACCACCGCTTCCTTGTCCTCCTCTTCCTGTGTTCGGGCTCCTGGCGCCACTTTGGCAACGTGGTTGTTTGCTACCACCACGTTCTCCTCCGAATTGGTGTCCCGCTGCGGCTGGGCGGGGAGCGCTGCTGCTTTCTTGGAGGACCTCTCCTCGCCGTCCCGTCCTGCAGCATGCGGGCGGCCGTGGCGAGCGCCCTGGTGGAAGGGCTGGTCGCCGCCGCCGCCGCTGGACTTTCGAGGCTCAGCAGCGCCCCCTTCTGCCGCCAGGGAGCCGCCGCTGTCGCTTCCCCGGCAGATGAGCTTGTGCTTCTTCCAGTCCTGTCGCTGATGCTCCTTGCTACAATAGAAAGAGCTGCGGCAGCGCCCGCAACGGAGCAGGTTCTCCATCTTCCCGCACAGCTCGCAGTACTGCCGGTCCCGCTCTTGGCTGGCGGCGCTGCTGCTGCCGCCGCCGCCGCCGCCGCCGTCGCATCCCCCGCCTTGGCCGGCCCCCCCGCCGCCGCTGCCACTCCCACCGCTGTCATTGGCCATGTTCTCGCGTCCCCCTCTTCGGTCGCCCCTGTTTTTCCGCGGCCTGAGGAAAGCGGCGAGTGGCTCACTTCATCATGGCCGCCCCCTGCCCGTCGGAGCTGCGCCGCGGCTCTGCTGCTCCGTCGGCCTCTTTCTCTCCTCCTGATGGGCGGAGGGCCGCCACCAAACCCAGCCGCCTTCTCGCCTGCCGCTTCAAGAGGCGCCCTCCTACCGCCGCCCCATAGCAGCCTCGGTAAATGGGGTGTCCTCTACCTCCGCGGCTCCTTTTCTCTTCCTCCTCCTCCTCCTCAGGCAGCGGGAGAAGCGAGAGACACGTCCGCTGCCGGCGCGAGCCCTTCTCCCCCTCCACTATCTCCTCCTCCTCCTCCTCCTCCTCCTCTCACCGTTGCCCGGGCCTTGGGGGCGTGGCTTGGGCCGCCACTCTCCGGCTCTGCTTTGCACGTACGCCACTTCCAGTCAGTCCACTCCAGAACAAGGGAAGGGCGAGTGGGAGGAGCACACGCGCGCGCGCGCGCGGTCGCTCGCTCCCGAACCGCCCCGTAGGTTCAGTAGGAGGCGGAACCCCGGGTGCCGCGCGCGTTTAGGGGCTTTCCTTTCTTTCCCTCTTTCTCTTGCGCGAGGGTCGGGCCGCGTGGCTATGGGCGGGGGACCTCCGCGACGGCAGCTCCATCCGATGAAGCCTCAAGTTCCGCTTTAGCTGAGTTATGCGACCCAGTTGAGCGGATTGAAGGGGATTTTGTTCGCGATTTCGGAATTTCTTCTCCGGGTGTGTGTGCGGCGATGCATTTTCTAGTTTTGGTTCTCCGAAGCTAACGCATCCAGTCGCCCGCAATTCAGCGTGCGTCGTTTATTTGGTCTGTCGGTCGAACCCAGAAAATCTGGTTGAATAAAGCAAAAGGGAGCCTATCATGTGAACCTGAACCAGGAGATTTACAGCGCCGAGAAATGTTGTAGCATTTCCTAGATTTAAAACCCACGATTCCTTCCACCAGAAGAACGCATAAAGCAGCGGTTTTCAAACTTGGCGACTTTTAAGTTGTGCGGACTTTTGACCAATTCTTTTAATAATCGTTTTTACAAATGTATAATTTTGGTCTATAAATTGCTGAATTCTGGGAATTGAACTCCACACAGTTACCAAGTTTGAAAAACGGAACTCCCACCCCCCATTCGTTCCAACAACCAAGCTGTATCCAGCTATGTGTGATCCTAAGTGTAGAAGCTATGTAGGTTGGGGTCTTTAAAAATTTAGAAAGTTTACTTTAAAAAAGATTGATATTATTACTTAAGAGTAGAGTCTGCTGCATTGTTTGGTCTACTTGGAATTCTATTCATGCCAGAGGAAAAACAAGTATATTTGGGCTATCGACCCCCAACTTGCCAACCATGGGTGTATCAGGTTGATTGGTTTTGATTGATTATAGCCATCAAGTTGATGTCTATAGTGATCGCATATTTCCAATTATCAGTGGGCTCGCTTTTGAACAATTTATGTCATGGTGGGTACATAAGGATGAAGAAAAATCTGTATAGCTCCTTCCTTGACCTTGGTCATGATGGCTATGTATAGTAGGCATTGCTGAAAAAGAATATACTAATGCAGTATTTAAAACATGTGCTAAGGTAGATGGAAATTTTAGAAATAATAAATGATGAGTAATTTATATACCAATGATGGCGAACCTTTTAGAGACGGAGTGCCTCAAAACTGCCCTGCCTGCCCGCAGGGCCACCCACCGCCTCCACGCCCTGCCGCAGATGGCCCAGCAGCACAATGGCAGCCACGCCATCCGCCTGTATTCCGCAGCATCATCTGTGCGCGACGGCACGAGGGCAGAGTCTTGTCCTCCCGCCTGGCTGCCATGTCCTTGGCTGTGCTGCTCTGGGCAGGCTGTGCCCAGGTGCGACTCTCCTCTGGGGGGGCTGCGGGGGAGGCGGGGCTGGAGCAACAGCACTTGTGCCCACAAAGAGGGCTCTGAGTGTCACCTCTGGCATGCGTGCCATAGGCTCGCCACCACTGCTATATACAGTCCTGCTTGTGATACTGCTGTCTAACTGAGCCTTCTATAGTTGATGATCTTGAACATGTATTCAATTAAAGAATATTTTCACAGCGTCTTTCTGAAAAATATAGCCAAATAGATAGTTTTTGTTGTGATACTAGAATGTGACATGGCCTTGAGCTTTTATAAAGAATTAGTATAGCATTTTCATTGTGAGCTTGGATTTTCACATTGTATTTAATCCAGTGTTTAATTGTAATATATTGATTATATAACAATTTGAATCAGAAAACAAGGTCAAAGAAACCAAGCTGTAGGTTAGTGCAGTGCAAATTCTGGCCTCAATATACTTCTGTAAATGAAAGATCACTTCATGGATTGATACAGCTTGTTTCGATTAATTATTCTGTAGCCAGTCCTAACAGGCTCACAGTTCTCATGTCTACAGTTATAACACTTCTGAAGATTAGAATGTTGTAAAAACTTTAAGACATTCTTATATTGCCCTTGTCCTCATTTTAAACTCTGTCTTGTGAAAAACTGAAATACATTTTATGGGAGATTTTCAAGTAGCTGCCATACTTGAGAAATTTGGACTACACAATATGCCCTCTTAACTAAAGTAAATGATTTGCTCTTGAGGGCTAAATTCTGATACAAGGCAGCTGAGGAAAATAACTCTTACAAATTCCAGGAAGTTTATCGAGTACAGTAGTTGGTAGTGTTCTTCTTCATTGCAAAACTATTAGAACAGATCCTGGAAAAACTTCTCAGCAGCCATTAATTTATTTATAGAAGAACAAATAGTATACACAAGAAATCTTAACACGTCGGTGTAACAAAATAGAGGCTTTTTTTCCAGGACAAACATTGCATTTTGAAAGAAGCTGAGCATTTGTGAAGAATGCTTTCAAAGGAACTATCTAAAGTTCAGTAGAGTATAATTATCGATTTATCACATGTAATGTCAGAATGAAAGTCTTAATAATTATACAGCCATGAAGTAATGGGCAGGCAATTTGATAACCTCCAGAAGAATTTATTTCAGTTCACGTCATGAAAATTTCTGAAGAACCAGTTGATTACTGTAGTAGCCTTGTTTATAATATCGATCAGTATTAGGTTAGCCTACATGTTTTGGCTTCAAAAATCTGGACTACTATTGGATGGCAATAGACAGAAGATAGTTTTCTATATCTCCGTTTCCCTTCAGTGGTTGTCAAGTTTTCTGGTGGTCCAGGGATGATATGCATAATTAGTTTGTAGCTTATGTGCTGCAGAACTAGAGTATGCTTGGGAAAAAAATCAGTGCCTTCCATAACCAGAGCATTTTAGTCACAAATTTATTTGCCAAGGGAACAATATACCTCAAACATATTCAGTTTGTATAAGTTTCAAAAGGTATAAATGTTGACTGAGTAGTGAATTTTAGAATATTTATGACTCTAGGTCAGTGATGGCAAAACTTTTAGAGACCCAGTGCCCAAACTGCAACCCAAAACCCACTTATTTATCACCGGGTGCTGGGTGGGCGTGGCCAGAGTGGTCATGGCAGACTGGGTGGGCGGGGCCAGGGCGGCGGGGTCCAGTCCCTGGCCATTTCCGGGGCACAGTACACATGCCCACAGAGAGGGCTCTGAGTGCCGCCTCTGGCACGCGTGCCATAGGTTCGCCACCATTGCTCTAGGTATTAAATTCTTGGCAAACAATAATTCTAAAATAGTTCTAAAAACATATGCATCATAGCATATTAAATTTACAAATGCTTAGTAGAAATCTATTCAGCAATGTGCTTTCCCTCTCTGCTTTCAAAGAAAGGCACAATCTCGCCATGACCTTACTTTGCATTGTGATGTTTACTTAATATAGTTACATCACTATGACTCAGCATAGAAACATGAGAGCCGATCTTGTGAAAACAACAGTAGAATGCCAATTCCTGCTTTTTTGCATAAATTTGTTTAATAAGTAACCTATTTTATGTCCATCCAGTTCTTTTTACAGCTGTTTTTTAATGCATCGTTGAAATTCTAAAGAATAGTCATATACACTCTGACTTTTCTGTTCTTTAGCAATACTTGCATCCTACAAAGCTGGATGTTGTGATATGAAACGATTCAATAATAAAAGCACAGATTTATAATCCACATGATGTTTGTTACATTTTGTTTTTGACAGAGTTTCTTTGTTCTTAAGCTGTGAACAATAGAATATTCGATTGAACATGTGGGCTTTACTTTGCATGAAGATGCAGTCATAAAGAAAACACCTACATTTGTCTGCCTTGTAATTGCTATTAGAATATATTCTAACTTCTGACAATAAGGTTTTATTTTCAAATAGATGACAAAAATGTATTTTTATACATCTTCCACTTTACAGTATTGGCATTAGTATTAGGAGCTTTAGAAGAAATCCACTGCATGTTGAGAAAGATGCATGGTTTAGAAATATGAAATATAAATAACTAAAATGTTGTTTGAAATATGTACAATTCTTTTTACAAAATAAGCACATTTTGTCTTGCTACTGTGACAGAATTAGATCTAAAAGAAATGCAATTATGAATTCCTGCAGAATTTCACATTCCAAGAACCACACTGCTATATTTTTCAGGAGTAATGAGAGAAATTATATCAAGTCACACCAAGTAGCTCAGACCATATCTTGTAGCTATTGTCAAAGGAGGCCCAGGAGGACCCACCATCTGGTGGAGGATCGATTGATTCACCGGTTTCTTCCCAGAAATCCCTTCACCTATGACAGCAGGGAAACACAACCTGAAGCAAGTGCTTTATTTTACCATGAATAGGGCTATTGAAACGTGAAAGAATATCGATTAGTTTATTCAACAACTGCTTGGATCCTTAGATTTGAGGGGAAAGACCAATGTGAAATTTATCAAGCTAAACTGGAATTTAAAAAAAAACAATTATTTGAATAAACTCTGATAATCTGACATTATATCACACTTCTCTGAACAGGTTCACATATCTCCCTAAGCCAAAAAATAGCAAAAATACTTTATTTGTTTATATCTGAACTAAGGTTTTGTCTAAATTTATTCCAGGTGCAGGATTTTCTAGTTGTAGCTGAGAGAGTAAATCATATATTACAGTATAGATATTTGTTGTAACTAGGAAAAAAAGGAGAAAATAGAGCTTCAGGCCCATGTTCTGTTTTCTCCTGAAAATCAATGGATTTTATATATTTGACACAATGAAAGAGAAAATTCAGAATATACAACTTCTTTCATTTTGCTGAGCGTTTCCTTTGATTTCAGTGTTACCTTCTGCCTGCCTGCTTCTTTTAAGCAGGCAGAAATGAAGAGACATAAATTCTTATCCTTCAGCAATCTAATCAGCTCTAATTGTCACACAGATTAAATACAGTTTAAAGCAAATCAATAAATGTATCATCTTTGTCAATAAATTCATTTTCATTTTGTACCCTTCGCACTTTTCTAAGCAAACCAAATTATGCACCGAGTAAAACCTCAATTTTACAGCCTAATTGGGGAGAAGAAATATCCACCAGACTAGAGCGATATGTCCGTTTAATACAATTGATGTAATTTACATTGTATGTATATTTACATTATTATGCAAATAATTACACAGATAATATAAATTACCAGTTATCTGTACTACTTTGGAAATAATGGACTTTATCCTTTATTCAGAGTTTGTTCAAGCTAATATTTTATCTAGAGGTATGTGTCTGACTGTCCATCTGTCCATCCATCCAAAACCCTCAGCAAAGAGGCCCTCACCTAGTGATGATTTGGGCTGATGTTATTAAGAATTTCTTGTAAAATGTATGTTATGTATAGTGTGTGTATGTGCATGTGTGTAAAATGTAAAACGTTTCGCTCTGCATATATCAGTGGTAGCAAACCTATGGCATGGGTGCCAGAGGTGGCACTCAGAGCCCTCTCTTTGGGCACGTGCGCCGTCGCCCCAGTTCTAGGCCTTCAGCTGGGGTTTATAAATCCTTTTTGCTTTAGGCCTGCACAAAAAAAAAGGTTCAATCAATCAGTCAATTTCAACTACTCATGAGAAAAAAAAGATCTTGCAAAGTTGGAATTGATTGATTGAACTTTTTAGTCCCACTCAGTCTGTCGTTATCACCGCAGCCACGCCCACCCAATTGACCACACCCACCCAATGGGCCACGCCCACCCGGCACCCGACGATACATAAGTGGGTTTTGGGTTGCAGTTTGGGCACTCGGCCTCTAAAAGGTTCGCCATCACTGGCATATATATTCCTTTATAAACAAAACTGGAAAAGTTGTTTTCCTTTTAACAAATATGAGCATTACTTATTTGTAAGTAAATTTTAATATGGTTGAATATACAGAATCCAATCTGGGTCGGTTACCGGAACCAGAGGTTTTGCCTTCTGAGCTTTTGGACTCCTGCTGGAGCCCTTCTTCGGAGAAACGTTCGACCCAGATTGGATCCTGCCACATTATACTGGGACATGTATATTTGCTTTCATTCATGGTTGAATATGCTTTATGAAATTTAGCCCATTGTTATCAGTGCAGCCAGGGTAATTTGTAAAGCCATATTTGTGGCTTATTTACAGTACAATATGTTATGGGTTACCTGCCAGGTGTATATTATTCAATGAACCTTGGCTAAGGAAACCATGACTGAATGCTGTCCATTTCACAAATCAACAGCATAAAGCACTAGGTTGGAAACAATACTTTGTTAACAGAGTGGACATATTAACCTAAGATAGATCCAAATAAAGGAAGACAGTGGAAGAATGACAGTGATTTACGTTACAACCTGATGCACCTCTTATATGAAAAATTATAATAAAGGGTAAAGTTACACACTCACCAAACTTATGCAACAGGTAGACCTTGCAAAGTTCAGCAACAATGATTTTATCATCCTGGGTTGTCATAGAGGATTTAGAAAACCAGGATAGCATACCCTTACTTTGGAGTATTCAGGATATTCTCTTTAGACAAAATATATCAGTGAAGAACAGCCCTTTATTGTCTTGCTGCTAGTGGCGTCATCACAAGATGTGGAATGCATGATGTTCACCGTTTTACTCTTGGTTACTAATATGTGTCCTTTCTCAATGTTTGTTTTGGCATTTGGATCAGTGGTCCAACAATTGCTAGATCTAATAGTAACTTTCCTTGGTTTGCTGAAGCAAATATTACACTGCACTTCTTTTACATTTAATCTAAACAGCATACTTTTTATTTTATTTTATTTACTTGTATTTCCTATTTCTAAACTGCCCATCTTCTTTTATCTGACATAAGCAACTTTATGTTTGGTTTCTCCCCCCCCAAACCTTTTCCTCCCCAAATATAACTTTTGTTCCCTCCCCCCTTCTTGCTCTCTCTCTTATATATATACATGGTATTTTTGGCTTTTTGAGTGTTGGGTAATGCCAGTGTCTGCTATACTGGCAGCAGACTTTTTAATTGCACTGCCAGCCAAAAAGGGAAATAAAAAAAGTTTTGGCAGCTTGTCTCAGGGTCCAACTATTTGTTTTGCTTCATACACTTCCTTCCTACCCAGACCATTCTGACTCACTACCATGCAGACTCCTTGGAGGCTAGTAAAATCAGTCATGCAGCGGTATGAATTTTTACTGCCTCCAAATTAGGACTATAACATTTGCGCTGCAGAAATTGAGACAACCATTAATGGCAGTAAAAGATAAAAAAAAAATTGTTATTCTCTAGTGGCTATCCAGAGGTTGGCAACCCAGGTACGATAGCCTTGCTCCAAGGCCCATCACATGAACTGTCAGAAAAGTAGATCAAGGTCGGAGTAGGCAAAAGAGGTGGGCAAAAGTGTGAACAGAGTGCAAAGTTTTTAAAATCCAGATGATCTGGCAAAATTCCAGGTATCTGGCCATCCTATTCACTGAACTGTCATCGTATATTTTTGTTTTATATATGACAAGATGTTTTGATTATGCTTGCATTACACATTTTACTATACACTACCCAGAATCCCTCTGCAAAGAAGATGGGTAGTTCTTAAATATGATAGATAGGTAGACAGACATACAAACAACCTGAAAGCAAATTCTGTTAAGGCTTAGTGGCATTCTGTCTGCCATCATTTGGTACTGCTGTCTGCCTTGAGTATAGAACAAAAACTGACGTAACTTAAATTCAGTGGTTGATTTCTATTGGTAACTTGCTATTTGAACATCCAAACAGTTTCTGGTTACATACACAAACTGAGTTTCTAATAACAACTGTGCATGGTGCCTGAAAGGATAACATAGTAGTGTGTTCATTGTTTGAGCTTTCTCTTATTGTCTCCGTAGGGCTAGGCAAAGCTTAAAACCAACTTGGGAAAAAGGCTTTGGAATGTGCAGGATTACAAGTGCAACATCTGTTTCTGAATGAGCCACTTCTGAAGCTTTCCCTGCAACCCTGGAAACAGAAGAGGTGGGGCAGGATGAAAGCACATGAATGCATGTGTGGAAGAATCCCCTTATTATGCATGTGTAAAGAGTTCCTTGGTCCATGACTGATTGACTGACTTGACAGAATTTCAGTTCAGACAACCATATCTATGACTGCCTATTAATATTTTCTTTCTCTTGTACCTTAATGTTTAGTTTTCATAGTGTACACTATAAGAAATTTATCTTCTAAATATTTAACATTGATCAGAAATCAAGAAATCTAAATTTTTAACATAGAATTTTTCACTTTCCGTTTTATTTTCACAACGAAAACCTTTTAGCATTGATTAACAAAGTGTCATAATCGGCATATCTCAAATTTGTAAGTATTTCAGGCTCCAATTCTGATTCCAGCTCTCATTCCTCCCATTTCTGAAGTTCTTATATACCGGTAGTTACTGAGCTGTGCACGCTTCATCCGAAGAAAAACTACATTTCCCATAAGGACTTGCTCGATTGTAGGTCTTAAAGAAGCGCTACCGCAAACCGGATATACCTCACACACTAATGCCTGATTAGAGAAATGAATGGATTCTTCTGCCTGCCAAAATACTTCAGTATGGGTTGATAAGAAGCCTAGTTCCTTTTTCTGCCTTGGCGGAGTGGAGGAATTAACCCCAGCGAGGCTCGATTTAACAAAAATTAAATGTGGCTATCAGGGATCGAATTAGACACCCCAAGATGGTTGAGGTCCTGACAGGTGCGGAGACCGAATTGGAGCCAGGCAGTAACGGAGAATCTCTGTTGATCGCGCAAGCAGCCGTTACGCGTGTCGGTTGCCGAGGTCGAGTCTGACAGAAGCGGACTTGCTGTCTCGGGATCAGCGCGGACAAGATGAGCAGCAAAGAAGGTGGCAGTGGGACAAGGGGAGGGTAGAGGCCCTCGCCCGAGTAGCAAAATGCGAGGGCGCGGGGAGAGGCCAGTGGCCCCTTTGCTCACCGGCTGCCTTTCCCAGGCTCTTTACTGAACCGTGGTTCTTCATTTCATTGCTTCGTTTCAAATGATGGAGTAACAGAGTTGGAAGGGAGACCTTTTAGTCCAACCTCAGCTCAAACAGGAGTCCCTATACCAGGGGTAGGCAACCTTGGTTTTTTTATGGCTCGTGGACTTCAACTCCCAGAATTCCTGAGTCATAGCTGACTCAGGAATTCTGGGAGTTGAAGTCCATAAAAGAGCCGAGGTTGCCTACCCCTGGACTAGAAGGAGCTCCAAGGGCCCTTCCAACTCTGTTATTCTGTTATGTTGAAGAGTACTGGGCCTAAGACAGAACCTTGTGATACCCCACTGCGTGCTTCTTTCCATGTATATAAGAACATAAGAAGAGCCATGCTGAATCAGGCCAAAGCCCATCGAGTCCAGCATTCAGTGTCACACAGTGGCCCACCAATTGTACATGGGGATCTTGAGCAGAAAGAGAAGGCAAAACCCTCCCTTTCCCTTGACCCCCAACAAATGGTACCCAAGGGAATCCTGCCTGCCTCAACCAACATAGAGGCAGCACATGGACATCCGTTTTAATAACCACCGATACACTTGGCATCCATGAATCTATCTAGCCCTGCCTTGAAGCTATCAAGGCTGACAGCTGTCACGACCCCTTCAGGAAGTGAATTCCATAAACCAACGACCCTCTGGGTGAAGAAATATTTCCCTTTATTTGTCCTCACTTTCTTACCTATGAGCTTTAGGGAGTGCCCCCTTGTCCTAGTATTGTGTGATAGAGAAAAGATTTTTTCTCTATCCACCTTTTCTATCCCATGCATGATTTTATACACTTCGATCAAGTTCCATTAAGGACTACACGTTGAGTGCAGTTTGCCAACCAGTTACGAATCCATCTGATGGTGATGCTGTCTATACCACAGTTCATATCTTACCAAGAAGTAGGTTATGGTCTACTTTATCAAATGCCTTACTAGAGTCCAAGTATATGATGTCCACGGTATTTTGCTGATCCGCTATTGTAGCCGCTTTGTCAAAAACTGCAATATGTTTTGTTTGGCAAAGTCTGTTTCTGACAAACCCATGTTGGCGTCTAATAATAGATTCGCTTTCTTCTAGGTATTTGCAGATCTGTTGTTTGATTACCTATGTTATATGCTGGTAGTTTGCCTTAGTTATGTGTTCCGCTTTCCATTTTTTATACTTGTCATTTTTGTCTTTCAGTTTAACATTGCTGCATTTTCTTGCCTTCTGTAATCCTATTCTTGTTTTTCTTAATTTTTGTTCCTTGGATTTAATCCCCAGATGGAGTCTAGGCATCAGTAAAAAAAAAAAAAGCTTGTTGATATTAAAATGAACATAACCAAATTTCCAAGGGTTGTTTTTTGACAGGAAGCTCTTGTGCCTGTAACAAGTATGATGAAGCACTTCATATAATGAAAGAGGCAGAAACCCACCATCTGAAATATCCTATTTATATCAGGAGTTCACATATCAGAATATAGCATTGTTTTTGTTGCTTCTTATTTACACATGAAGCATAGGGCAAGACTGGACAATCTGTACTTCCCCAGAAAACAGAGTTTAACAATTCTGTTTTAATGGCCATTTTACTTAGAAGGTATACCGGTAGAAGTAATATCTGGAGAGAAGCACATATTGT
Organism: Bothrops alternatus; assembly: GCA_034064705.1. Classification (NCBI taxonomy): domain Eukaryota; kingdom Metazoa; phylum Chordata; class Lepidosauria; order Squamata; family Viperidae; genus Bothrops; species Bothrops alternatus. The sequence continues at coordinate 17,086,092 of JARGCV010000023.1, forward strand.
CCATGAAAATAGGGAAACATGAAATGCAATTAATATTACATTACTTTTATGCCTGTTCAATCAAATGAATTTAATAAATTTAAAAACTCTTAGCTGACCCTTGAAACAACCAAAATCAGCTGACTCTATGTTGCCTCATTCTTTTGAATGATAAGCTATATCTGTTATATATGAAGTGCCATTGCCTTGTTTGACAGTTAGCTCTCATCTTAAAATACCATGAAATCAAAGTTTCCAGATCAGTAGGCTGAATCCAGTTTTCTATACAAAACGGTGAATGGAATTGTGGACAGTTTTTTAGTTTCTCAAATGCCCATGATATCAAGTATACAATTTTCAGCTATGAAAAGTTATGAACATTTTTGAGAACTATATTATAATTTGATATCCCTTTTTTCAATCTTACACAAACAGGTGACTTCAGAAAAAGGAAACGTGACAGTTTTCCACATGGTCATAAGAAAGAAAATGATAGCATTAACTTTTCTTCATCTATAATGACATCCTTCAAGAGTAAGTAATTTTAGAGACCTGAATTGTGGTTCATATAGTTGTATATGAAATAATGATATACATGATTTCCCCATGCAATTCCTCTTAATCTATGATAGAACAATTCTGCACCATTTCTATAACAGACTATTATGTTTGCAGACACGGTTTCAGATGGTTTCTGTAATGACTGCTTCATATTGTAAGTGATTACTTCCATAAAAATGGAGAATTGCACTACTTTTTCCTTTGATATGTGTGACTTGGATATGATTCTTTAAAGGTTTGGGTCAGAATTTTTGCAGAATGAAGTTTATTAAACTATTTAGCAAGCTATTAACATTCTAAACAGTTAAGCTGTATTTAAATAAAGATTAAAATGTATTTTAGTAGCTTTGTGGGTTTTTCAGAACACATGAAATCTGTTTTTATACATCTGTATTTGTAGAGTTTGCATGCTCATCTGTATTTCTAATATTGTTTTATTATATTTATCGGCATTCATTTTCAGTGTTTCAGCTGGAACTTGATACAAGACATGATAAATATGAAAGACTTGTGAAACTTAGTCGTGACATAACTATTGAAAGTAAAAGGACCATATTCTTACTTCATAGAATTACCAGGCAGGTATCTATGTTTGTCTTTCACATTTCCTAATATATACCTTTCACTTTGGTCAGATATGTAAAAACAAAGGAATCCTGTATAGGTAACATAAAACAAAGAGTTAGGAATGGAGGGAAGAACTTTTTTCTATATATTTTTGGATATACAAGAGGCCAACATTCTATTCCCTAACTTTATTTTTGGACAAGAGTTTTATCCCTTCCCTAACAGTGGTCAATATAATACTAAACATACTAATGGTTTCCCCCCCTACAAATTAAAATTTATGCAAACCTTAGAATTCCCACATCATTTCATTCTTGATATGAATGGTTCTCTTAGGATATGTTAGGGTTGATATGTTTTTAGAAAAAAAGGGGATATGTTAATTCCCTTTCCATTATTATAACTTACATGAGCTTTGATATAGATCACAACTATTTTCAAGAGAATGCTATTTTTATTTTCAAAATCATATATATAATATTTAGAAGCAGTTTTTATTCACTGAATTACTGTGGCAGTAATAGAAAATAGTACCTCAAATTTATACTGTAAAGGGTAACTTACTCTGTGTTAATCCCAAGCGTGTTTGCCAAGTGATCTAGGTAGCACTTCATTAGCAAAACATGGTTTATATATAGACAGATGTCTGAGGCTTATAATATTGTTTGAAAAGGATAAATGTGATAGTTTTAGAGCAAAATAAAAATGATCTGTATATAGCATATAACATTAGCTTCTTTGCTGATGTTTTAACAATAGTCACTTTTTAAATTTGATTGTATTCTATGATCACAGTGCTTCCAATGTAGAAGAAATACTAGCAGAATCTGAAGTCAAATTAGATCTTGTGAGACAGAAGATAAAACAAGTAGCACAAGAATTGATGGGAGAAGATATGTATCAGTACCATAGAGCTATTTCTCCAGGTATGTGTGAAAAATAAAAAAAGCAAACAAAACTTGCAAAAGGGATAATTCTAGATATTTTATCGGTCTTGATTTTATTACATTGGGCAATATATTGATGACACCTTTTGATTCTATCAATATTTGTTTTGATTCCATTAAGATATTTGGATATAGGAATTTATAACATTGAATTAGGGAAAGACTTTGCATTGTACGGAAATCAGTTGCAATTGTTCTGGGCTATCTAATTAGAGGGTTAAACGTTAATTTCTGTTGTACTTATTTCTACTATAAGAATTCTACTATAAAATTCTACTTATGTTATATAACCAAGGATGCAACCCCCCCAAAAATATTTACTTAATTATTTAAAAGAAGTATATGACTGCCCATTTTGAAAATCATAACTCTGGGCAACTCACAACAACAATAAAAATTACAACAATAATTAATAAACCAAAGGTAATAAATCAGTCATCTGATCTACAATCTTTAGTCCAACAAACAATGAAATCCTTGGGCTCTATCTTAGTGCCTGGAGAGAAAACTAACTTTTTATGGCTTTTTGGAAGCTAAATGTGTGGGAGCCTGGGTTCTAATTCAAAAAAATCTGGTCAAATTTTAATGAAGTACTAGGACTGCAACTTTTATACTTGGTGGAAAATGGTATGGTCAGGTATTGTCAATATACAGCTTCTCACACTATCCTTTACTAATTTAGTGATTCTCTTAAATGTTAGCACTTTATAATGAAATTCTACAACATTCAATTAGCTCATCAGAAGAAGGACAGTTTACCCAAATTAAACTGTGAATGTTCAGTAAGAAAGAATGTGATTATTTTAATTCTTGGAATTTTTGCAAAGTACTGTATTTGTTCAAATGTTTTGTAGGGCTGGATGAACAGTTGTATTAGAACAGTGGTTCTCAACCTTTTTCAGGTTGAGAGCCCACTTGCGCCGCCCATGCGCGGCGTGCCCCCGGCCCGCGCGCGCGCACGCGACGGGCCAATTTGTGCATGCGCGGTACGCGCGCGATGAAAAAAAACCAAACCAAAATGGCGGACAGCAACGGGCCGATCCGCACATGCGCGGCACGCGCGCAACGGCCCGAACTGCGCATGCACGGCGCGACCCCGACCCGTGCGCGCGCACGCGACGGGCTGATCTGTGCATGCGCGGCGCGCGCGATGAAAAAACAAAACAAAATGGCAGACCGCGGTGTCCGGCGACCCCCGCGAAACGGTTGTTCGACCCCAAATGGGGTCGCGACCCATAGGTTGAGAACCGCTGTATTAGAACAATCAGGGCTTTTTTTCTCATAGAACGCCCAGAACGGAGTTCCGGCACCTTTTTTGGATGGAACCTTGTAGGGTTGGCAAGGCAGGTTGTATGATGTGTGTGAGTTCCGGCACCTTTTTTTGTTTTTGTTTTTTTTAGAAAAAAGCACTGAGAACAATGAATACACTTAGAAATGTGGAAATAACACCTCTGTATCAGTCTCAATAATTCAACCCTGAGCAAGATAATGGCAGAAAGTCTTAGAAAAATAAATTGGGAAAGCATACTAATTATCCAAACTACCAGAACTAAATGAGTCTGATACTTACTTCCTTTGGAAAGCAATAGATTGCTTACAACAAATCCAAGACTTTTTAAGTCTTAGTCACTTTTTCAGGCCACGAACTGTCAGTAGAAACTGATAATGATGCAAGAAATGTGGAAGAATTTACTATTTGGTAAATAGTAAATTTACTATTCCATATGTAGCCTGAGCTCCAACATAAGAGGTTTTATCTAAATTGTAATTACAACTATATTAAATAAGTCAGTATTGATGAATGAACCTCCAGATGTTTAGGGACATAATTGATTTCTACTTTAAAGTTTGTAGGTAGAGTGCAGATTTGTTGCATAAATCTCTTTGTGTACACTTATTATTGTGCATCATATAAGATAAGAGGCTCTTACTGAAGATTTGAAGTCTAATAAAACAAGGCTCATGAAAGAAAGGGACCTGGAGAAATGAGAAATAACATGCCAGATGCCAACTAGAAGTAGCCAAGGAAGACCATAAATAAAAAGGAATAAGTAGATCAATTTTTATGTCTTAATTTTTTTTAAAAAAATAGATTATTAAGGAAAGATTGTTATAGGCCAGTGAGATATAAAAGTAAAAAACACAATTCAAAAAATATTGTAGGACTTGGAAGATGAAGCTTCAAAATATTTTAGGATGAAAGAAATAGCTGCTGGCTTTTTCCTTTGTTTCTGCATGTGTTTCTAATTTCAGGTCATCAGTGATATATATTGTGCTTGGGAATGGAAATGCCTACATTTGGTCTTTCAGTGCTGGTGTTGTGTTTAGTTCCTCAGCGTCTGAATTGTTAGGTTCATTACCTTGATCCTCTTTTGAGAAAGACCGTGTGTCGTGATGGTGTTCTGATTGCTTTCAGACATTTTAATTGCTTAGAAAAGACAAAGAGAATATTGAGAATCATATTAGTAGACGAGGATAAAAATCTCATTGTGATCTGATAGTAACATCCAAAGATTAGTCTTCCACAGTGTTTGGGGAGAAAAAGGCCAGAGTCTGCCCTTAAGTTAAATAACAAGTATTAAAGAGATACTGTACAGACCTCTTTTGGTTTAATCATTCATTTGTTTTAACATTGCAATAGGATTGTGGTTTAATACTTAGTTGCTGTGAATTGGGCTTGACAGCTGGTTCCTGTATGGAACCTGTATGGTTCACTGTTTTCTCATCTTTATGGTCACTGTTTTCTCATCTTTATGGTCACTGTTTTCTCATTTTTAGCCAGTATTTTTAAATGCTTAGTTTTATTTCTTCCATCTCCAATAGGTCATTTGCAAAAATCTTCTACTGCAAATGATCACTAGATAACAGCAAAGAATAATAATTTTTGTGTGTTACCCAATGGTTGACTGGATGTTTGTAACCTATGTATGGCAGCCCAGTCCTGTTGCTTTTACATTTTCTAGAATGTTTTTCACTGGAGGCAGCAATGTAATATTTCAAATAGATTTTTGACATCGTTCTTTCAAATGGTTCAAGGAGCAGAGTAGTCAAACTATACATGTTATTGCTGAAATTATTTTGAGGGCCATCTGAAGCATTAAAAAGATTCTATTTTATACTGTTCACAAGCAAGAGCTTTGCTATTTTGGAAAATATGCACTTAAAGGTTTGACTTCAAAGATTTTAGCACTAAGTTTTAATGAATAGCATTTCAACTTTTAATGGTCGGCAATCACAATAAGATCATATTGTACTTCAGAAATTTTGTATAGTTTAGTATCCATTTTATGGTATAGCATTCAAACTTTACATAATCAAAAAGAAATTGTAGGATTTTGGTGACATGCTGAGAAAAAGTAACTGAAGATCTTACTCTGTTCATCCTAACTAAATTGGTTGTATTGTTTTATTTTATTTAGATTTTATCAAAAATGGTGTAACAATAAAGGCTAAAGAATGGAATAATTTTTTAATGTAGTTACAGTAGTGACTAACAAAAAAATCTAACAAGGCTACACAAAGGTTGAGTGTAATAATCATATCTATAAATAGACGTGCCATAGATACGATTCCTGGGAATATTGTTTGGCGTTGGTTGTTACAAAATGCTTTTTTTGGTGTTACTCCAAGCCACTGTTCTTTGACTTAAAGATAAAATAATTCTGGCAAAGCACTAAAGAAGTTCCACTTTTTCCCTCATTAAGAGTAGTGCTAATGGCATTCAGAACATTTCCCCTAAGGATACTCACATGAGCTCAAATGCTGAGTATGGTACTAATAATTGAACAATAACAAAAATGATGACTGTTCTCTACACATTTCTTAAAGTACAGATTGTCCCAAGGGATAATTAAACAAGCAAACAAAGATACACTGAAATAACTAGTTAAAAAACAAAGGCAGACCAACTTTTGCACATTGTTATTGTTATCTTTTTGTGGTTACTTTTGAAGTAGGTTTGCAATAAAAAAAATCTGTCTTTCCTACTCTGTAAAGGATACATATCCTTTGGAATATATGAACAATTCAGCTTTAAAACTGAAATAGTGGTAGGCAAATGCAAGACTTATTTTGCACAGTACTTGCTTTTGTTATTCTAATAGTGTTACACTGGTTGAAAAGTTAATTTCAACAATATTCCCAGGAATCGTATCTATGGCACGTCTATTTATAGATACGATTATTACACTCAACCTTTGTGTAGCCTTGTTAGATTTTTTTGTTAGTCACTATTGTAACTACATTATGGGGAATTCCCATATAATTCAATTTAGTGCCTTACATTAAAATAAGATTCTTCCTTAATATAAATGTACTCATATCTTGAAACATATGTGAATAAAGTATGACAGTGGTGACGAACCTATGGCACGGGAGCCAGAGGCGGCACTCAGAGTTCTCTCTGTGGGCACATGCGCCATCGCCCCAGTCCTAGGCCTTCAGCTGGGTTTTATAAAACCTTTTCGGTTTAGGCCTCCGCCGCCGTGTGCAAAAAAAAAAAAAGGTTCAATCAGTCAATTTTAACTTCTTGTGGGAAAAAAAAGATCTTGCAAAGTTGGAATTGATTGATTGAACATTTTAGTCCCCCCCCCAGTCTGCCATTACCACTGCAGCCACGCCCACCCAATGGACCACGCCCACCCGGCACTTGATGATGCATAAGTGGGTTTTGGGTTGCAGTTTGGGCATTCAGTCTCTAAAAAGTTCGCCATCATGAAGTATGATGATAACTACTTATCGCCTTACTACTTTGCATATTCTATGCTTGTTTAGTTGGAGGTAAATACTACCAATTTCAATAAAGCCTCTATTTTGCAGTAAGTACGCATATGATTTTACCTATATAGCCTTATATGTCTTCCATAATCCATAAAGCACTATTATTATGCACTACAAAGTATAAGAACAACATAATGTAAAATTTGATAAAGGAAGAATAGCAGAGGGAAATTCCCAATATAATTTAGCAGGAAATTGGTTTGTGTTTGAATTGGAAAAGAACATAAAAATGAAATTTTATCAAGGTTTCATGGAAAGGTGTCGCACAGGTGCCTTGGTAAACGATTCACAGGAGCAGTAAAGGAGAAAGAGCAGAAGACCTTTGAAAAGTCTGTTGTGGAGCTGAATAAGTACAGATCTAGGCAAGGATATATTATGATAGAAAAGAAAAAAATGGGTGACTTCTGAAAGTAAACATTGTTATATCATGAAGAGGTTTATGGAAGGGTACTATTTGATAGGAGAGTGACAAATAGTCCAGATTGGGTTAAGATCAGAGAATACAGAAGAAATTCATTCTTTGAATTATGTGCAGTTATAATCTTTTGAGGATTTTGTTGTGGCTGTGACAAACATGGCAGGTGAGTCTGGTTCTTTTTTAAACAAAACAAAACAAATCATGATACAAGTTGCTCACATTAAGAAATGCTCTCTCCCCTGGTCACATGATCCAGAGCAGAGCAGAGCTACTATTAAGGGATGGGGGGGGGAAATCCAGAAGTCTGCTTTCCGTGCCCTGTTCTTTTCAATCCAGCATGATATTGGAAATTGTGTAATCTGGATCAAGACTGCCTCTGAGTCCATCCTTAGGAGAACTCCCTGAAAACTAAATAGAACAGAATCAAATCTATTGGGGCAGGGGGGAAGTTGGCAAAAGAAAATTGAATATAAAAAGGAGCTGAATCTCACTACGGGTTAAAGAGCAAAACATTCCAGAAAATAATGGTGGAGCCCTACAAGAGACACAATTAGGCAACAGATTGGAATGTTGCCAGCAGCTCCTTCTAAGCTCTCCTTCCCCTAGTCATGTGAGCAGAAGACCCTACTGCAGGGGTGTTGTGCACACATATCAAACACAAAGATGTAAGCAGAACAAAATATAAATGCTTCCTACCACAACTTCTCTGGCAGCATTGGAAAGAATTCTAGAGTTATATTCTGCATGCTTTCCCTATTTGTTTATATGTTAATTTTACATTTTAAAAGAGAGATGAGAGAGAAAAGGGAGAAAAAGTTGGACAGTATAAAAGGAACACATATTGATTTGATGTATCTTAAAGGATCTCCATTCTAAATCCTCATTGTACAAAAGCTGCCTTGTAAATTACTCACTTGAGATTTCTAAGTAATTTTTTTTCTTGGAAACAACCCAAAACTAAAAGCAGGAAGATGTTGTTGGATGATATAGTGAAGTGGGATAGGGATTTTTTTTTTCCACCTTGGGAATTATTTGTGAAAATAACGGATGTCCTTCCATTAAAACTACAATATATTTAAACATCCTTTTACCTGCTTAGCAAAACCACCTTTTGTCAAGCTCTTGGGTCATTTTAAATGTTAATTTCAAGCTGCTTTTTGTGGAGAGCTTCTGAAAGGCACGTATTTAATCTAGGACTAATGTGTGTAGAATATGGACCATCTATTTTTCTTCAATTTGTAATGTTCATGCAACATCACTACTCATGAGCTGCCCTGGTTTCCAATAAGTGTACATAGTGCAAGGTGTCTATGTACCTTTAACGTTATGCGAGGCCTAGGACTCGCTCTCAAGAATATTGGCTTTTCTCACACCTTCCCAGAAGGAAGGCACATTCCCTCATTTAAACACTGATGTCTTATGGGACTTGGAGGCCTTCTTTTTCAGTGGCTGCTCCTGTGCTCTGAAACAGTCCCCCCTCCTCCCACACGATGTATAACTGACCCCAACCTTGCTGGCCCTTAAAAAGTGTTTTCCTCAGACATTGGGGTCTAATTGAGTAGAGTCCCCTTTCGTCCTCCTCCTCCTCCTCTTCTGCTTTTACTACTTCAGATATCAAGGGAGATACAAAGTTTTGGTTCTTGCACTTCTTGTGGCCTCAGCCATTGCTATTTGATGCCATTATATGCTGTGGATTGTTTTAAATTATTCTCTTCAATTTGTCATTTTATATACTGGGCTATTGTTTTAATGATGTATGTTTAGTTTTTTTTTTGTTAATATTTATTTTTATTGTATACTGGCAGAGTCACATTATTTGATTTTGGTGGATATATAAATGCTTGAAACAAACAAACAAAGAAACACATCCTGCTTTTCTATTTTTAATTCAATGCGGCCATGACTTACATATTATCTAACAAATCCCTCACAATTTAAATTGTGTCTTATGTAAAGATTATAGAAAAATGGTGGGGCAACTATCAATGAGCAATTATCTATAGAATATCAAGATTCAGATAATTAAATATATATTTATAAAAAACAAACAATAAACTGAATTTTGTTATATATTTTTTAAGTTTCTAAGAATTGAAGACCAGCATTTAATTTGTTTCAAGAACTGAAAATACATGCAGTAATTTATGTTGACCATTTTGTCCGTAGGTTAATTCTTCCCTTAATCTCATGTTCTCTATGGTTGACAATCTTTCAGTCATGCTGATTTTATTTCCAAGATATTTTACAATATTAGCTTGGGCAGAGAGAAACATACATTTGGACATTATGCTTTTCCAAGAATCACAGCAGTAAAGGCTAATTTTATAAAATAATTATTATATATATTTTAAAATACTTGGGAGTGCAGTTAATAAGTAGGCTGGCTTGGTCGTTCAACAGCGAGACACTGGTGAAGCAGGCCCAGCAGCGCCTGCATTTTCTGCGTCGCATGAGAAAAGCACATCTTCTTTCCCCTGTTCTGACCACTTTCTACCGAGGGACGACCGAGAGCATCCTGTCATACAGCATCACAGTCTGGTTTGGAAGCATCACTGCTTCAGGCAGGAAGGCGGTGCAGAGAGTGATGAGGATGGCTGAAAAGATTATTGGCAGTTTCCTCCCTTTCATCCAGGACATAGCATATATAAGTTTTGCTTGAGCAGGCTCCGCAAGATTGTCTGGGACACTGCACATCCTCTTCATGATCTTTTTTGCTTGATACCTTCTGGGAGGAGGTTCTAAAGCATCCTGTTTCTGTTATGTATTAAAGGTGGACAGTGATTAATATTTATGTTATTTATATGTAAGGGTGTAGGTTTATACATATGTTGTATATAGCATGTTTAAATGTGTATTATGTATGTGCACACTTCGACAGCAAGCAACTAAATTTAATTTTTAATGTGTGCCAATGTGCCCACAATAAAAATGATAATAAAGGTTATCTAATCTAAATATAATCTAATCACTGCAACTAAAATTGTCATATACATACTCTAAAAGAGTCTCCAATACATAACTTTAAAAAGTCTGCGTCAATCAAAAAGTGATTAAAAACTGACATCCCTACAATATCATTTAAACTCTTTTATTGTGAATCCCTACAGTATAATAATATATTTTACCTTTTTCCATGTCAACCAGGTCTTCAAGAGTACGTGGAAGCTGTTTCATTTCAGTATTTTATCAAAACCCACTCATTAATTAGCTTAGAGGACATCAATAGACAACTGATATTTAAAGAAGTTAGTAAAGAGGAAGAAAGGAAGGTACTATAATCTTGTCTATACAATTTTCACAATTTGTTAATCATTTCTAAATGGATATTATAAAGAATTGGTATAGAAGATGGACAATAAGCTAATATTTGATCATGAAAAATCTCCATGTGTTCCTACTTCCTGCAAGTCTTTCTTCTTCTATTGTCTCCCTTTTTCAGAGGCGGTTTGAAAATCCTTACTTTTTTCTTTTGGGATCAGGGAAAAACTGAAGTTTGCATTTCTGTTACCAAAATCTTTTTGTCACTATTATTTCTAGCATAATCTTGGGCTGTTTTCCTTTAAAATGACTACTGAGGCATAAAAGAATAGCAGCATTGGGAATATGTTAGGAGTGTACAGCTGATATTGTGGTCCTGTGACAGATAGAATGAAGAAAAGAAAGGTTTCTTTAGGGTAAAATGTCTATAGTAGTGGAAGTCTGAACTTCCTTTTTTCAATTTTTTTTTCCTCTGAAGGTTGGAATTATTTTTCCACTTACAAAATTGGCTTCAGGGATACTATATCTGGACTTAAAAATTATAGGAAGTTCTAATTCTTGTCTGCCATCCCATTGTACTCTGGCTTCCCTCATCATCCCTTATATCGGGGTGTCAAACTGGCGGCCCGTGGGCCAGATCCGTCACGCACAGGCCACGCCCATTCCAGCTTCACAAAGGCAAAAAAGTCACAATATGTCACGTGATACTATCGAGTTTGACACCCGTGCCTTATATGGACTCTCTAGCTCGCCATAGCTCCAGGCATTCTACTAAGCTCTCTACATGGGGCTACCTTTGAAAAACGTTCGGAGACTTCAGGTAATGCAGAATGCAGCCGTGCGAGCTGTGTTGGGCCTGCCCAGAAATGCCCACATTTTGGCATCACTCCGCAAGCTGCATTGGCTGCCAATTGGTCTCCGAACGCAATTCAAAGTGTTGGTTATGACCTATAAAGCCCTACATGGCAACGGACCAGGTTACTTACGGGACCGTCTGCTGCCCCATGAAACCCAGCGACCGGTTAGGGCCCACAGAGCCGGCCTTCTCCAGGTCCCGTCAGTCAGACAGTGTCGCCTGGCGGGGCCTAGGGGAAGAGCCTTCTCTGTTGCGGCCCCAGCCCTCTGGAATCAACTCCCCCCAGAGGTCCGTATTGCCCCCACCCTCTCTGCCTTTCGTAAACTGCTCAAAACACATCTTTGCCGACAGGCCTGGGGCAGTTAACGTCTTGCCCCTAGCCAGTGTATGTTTGTGTGTATGTTTGTTGGATGATTGTTTTTTTTTAACTCAGGGGTTCTTTTTATATATGTATTTTATGCTAGATTTCTATTTATGCTGTGAGCCGCCCTGAGTTCCTGGAATAGGGCGGCATAGAAATAAAATTAATAATAATAATAATAATAATAATAATAATAATAATAATAATAATAATAATAATAAGCCATGGAATATTAGGCTAGCCAGCTGCTTGTCCTTTCCTCTGCTCAAAATGAGAACCATCCTTCCATCGCTTGTAGAGCTTGGCAGAAGGAGTGCTTAGCTTTTTCATATCTGTTGTCTGTTCTCAAGGGGTTTTTTGCCCTTCACATTTGGGATTTCTAGTTAATCTGATCTTGCTGCTTAAAAACTGCATATATCTAATCCAGGGTTTCTCAATCTTGCCATATAAGCTGTGCTCAACTTCCAGAATTTCCCAGCCAGCCAGCAAATTTCCATTCTTCTTTTAGTCTCTTCCTCTATTGGCTCATGTAAACTGCCTCTGTGAAATTGACAAATTGTTGGACTTGCAGGTACCTAAGTCTCTGCAAAAAGCAATCAGTTTCTTGAAATATCACAACCTCTCTCTCAGTTGATCCTTGGATAAAGAGCGCATCTTGAGGATAAATGTTATGTGTATTTGTTGATTATGGAATTATTTCTGTTAGTTCAGTTCATTAAATTGTGAAAACAAACAGCAATATATAGAAGTTTATTACACAGTGATGATGATAAATATATAGTAGTGGCAAAATATTTATTGTTTTCAAAATAGAAATAATGCAAAAATAGAAATAGAAAATATACATACAGATACATATGCATCTTCTCTTTGATTTAGAGACTGGCATCTTGCTAGCTGAAATGAAGAGTCTTCCATCAAGAAAGTCATCCATTAAAAAGTTCCATAGCGAAGCCACCTTCTTTCTAAAAATGTTTTTGTTAATTTCAAATAGGAATAGGAATAGAATAGAATAGAATCTGGAAGGGACCTTGGAGGTCTTCTAGTCCAACCCCCTGCTCAAGCAGGAGAACCTATACTATCTCAGGCAATTGACTGTCTAGCCTCTTAAAAACCTCCAGTGATGGAGTGCCCACAATTTCTGAAGGCAAGCTGTTCCACCGGCTAATTGTCCTCACTGCCAGGAGGTTTCTCCTTAATTCCAGGTTGTTTCTCTCTTTGATCAGTTTCCAACCATTGTTTCTTGTCCTGCCCTCTGGTGCTTTGGAGAATAATGTGACCCCCTCTTCTTTGTGGCAGCCCCTCAAATACTGGAATACTGCTATCATGTTGCCTGTTTCTTCTTCTTTTTTTTGACTAGCCCAATCCAAGTCCTGCAGCCATTCTTCATATGTTTTAGTCTCCAGGCTTTTGGTCATTTTAGTTGCTCTTCTCTGAACTTTTTTCAAGGTCTCAACAACTTTTTTGTAGTATGGTGACCAGAATTGGTTGCAGTATTCCGGGTGTGGTCTTACAAGGGTTTTATTAAAGTGGTACTAATTTACAAATTGAAATTTCTCTCTGTAATAAGCTGTTTTGTATTATGTTGTATTACTAGCCATCTTCGGATTCTCCTAATAATCAAAACGACACCTGGAACATAAAAGTGACACCTGTGGATTATCTTCTGGGAGTGGCTGATCTAACTGGAGAATTGATGCGGATGTGTATTAATAGTGTTGGCAATGGTGATATAGATACACCATTTGAGCTGAGCCAGTTCCTGTGTCAGATTTATGATGGCTTTTCTTACATTGGGAATACTGGACCGTATGAAGTTTCTAAGAAGCTCTATACTTTGAAACAGAGCTTAGCTAAAGTGGAGAATGCCTGTTATACACTGAAAGTCAGGGGTTCTGAGATACCAAAGCATATGTTAGCTGATTTGTTTTCCAGTAAAACAGAAATAATTGACCAAGAGGATGGGCTTTCCTAACCATACTGGGAACCTCACAACACACAAGATTGAAGAAGTATCGGATCGGAGCAAAGCCAATCAGAAATCTTAGCCATAATTCATGTTTTATGAATAGCTGACGTAGAATATGTTGTATTCTAAAACTGTTATTATGTAATGATTTAACATGCCCACCAAGCATATTGCCCAGTGAAAATATTGATTTTATACAAGGATCACTTCTTATGTTCTCTACTTTAGTATTGTGGGCATACTGATCAGTGAAGGACCATAGTCCATAATACACATGCAATAAATATGATCACTGTTTGCTTTGTTTTGTTATTGCTTTTATCTAAGTGGTTAAAGTCTTTGACTGTTCAGAGTGTTCTGGTGTTAAAATTTACATGTTGATTTTTAAATGACCGAAGAGAAAGTTAATTTAATAGAAAAGAACCTAGGAAAAGCTAACAGGTTTAGCTTAACATTATTCTTTGGGTACTTTCATAGTATACCTTTCTGTGTATCTTAATGATGACTTTTTATAGAAGGTTAATACCAACACCTTGCAAATTAAGCCAGACAAAAGTAAAAATCTTGTAAAGAGTCTTAGCATAAATAAAATCAGTACATATACCCAGTTAAAAATACATTCTACGGAAGGATTTGGAAGTGAATGCTTGAGAAAGTAAATAAGAAAAATATTTGAAATACGGTATGTTTTAAAACTGAAGTTGACAGAATTTGTAATTATGTATCTATCCTATGTGTGTTCTTTAAAGGATTATGATATTGTTTTGTGCTTTTAGTTAATATCTTGTTTCAATTCTTGATTAGCGACTCCAGCTTAGACTTTCTGTGAACAGAATAGAATTAAATTTATAGAACAGGCTTTCCTGCTTCCCTTTTCTCTGTGTAGTCCTGTATCTCTTGTAAATCTGTCCCTGAGAACGGGGAACTCTTGAGCATGGTGTGGAATAAATTATAAAAGGCCTGGTTGGTAGTAATTCCATGTACGAACGAAAGAATTCAGGATTCAAGTTATTATGTTCTTGGGGAAATATAAAACATTAAAGTAGGTGAGAATCCAGGCTCTCCACTATACACAAAACACACTGAATTTCCTATCACAGATCTTCCATGTTTTTATATTGTTGATATTTAGCATGGTCTATTTTCAGATACATGATATAGTACAGCAGTATTTTGCCCCCCTTTTAAGAATCATCAGATCTCTCATGTGGTAAAAATTTAGAAAGCAGCGTTTTCCTCCCATTATAAGGCTTAATGATGTTTCTATATTTTTATACAATAAACAAAGGAATCTTGTAAAAGTATTGTTCGGCATTTGTTTTTCTGACAAGACAATTTTTTTTTCTTTTCATACTTTAATGAAAGGAAACCCTTTCTTCCCTGACGCTTTCCAGTTTGCCACATAGTAAATGTGCCATGTAATTAATTTTTTTTTGCAAAAATAAAGTAAAATTTCTAATTGTAATGTTGCTCAAAATGCTCATAACTTTGGGTCGGCTTGCCATTCAAGATAAAAGAGGTATTGGCCGTTCGTTGCTTGTTCTGTTTCCAATACATTATTTGTGGAGAGATCAAAAGAAAAACTTTTGTTTGATTTTTGATGGGTCAGAGGGCCCCATGGTTCCCTGCTGATTTTTTTTACCCCATCCCCAAGGGGATGGTGGCAGTGGCATGTTGCAAACAAAATGCCAAAATTTAGCATCTTTACAGAAATGCCTCTGTATGGCCTCTCAGAGATCCCATAAGCAATATTCGAAATGAAAATGGTGAGTAGCTGCAGTCAGGTACTTTGTTTTGAAATCTGCCATCTATCAGAAAAAAGACAACAGTATGCTGTGGAGAAAAATGCTATTTGGGTGTCTAGAGGGGGTAATGATCAGTTGTTTTCTAGATCTTTTTTTCTAGAAAATGTGTTTTGAATCTTGATACATCTACTGTATTCAAACTTCCAAATTGCTCACCAACTCAAAAAGTTGTCCTACTCTTGTATTAGGTTTACCTAGGCCAGGGGTTCTCAAGCTTGGCAACTTTAAGACTTGTGGACTTCAACTCCCAGAATTCCTCAGCAAAGCTGGCTGAGGAATTCTGGGAGTTGAAGTCCACAAGTCTTAAAGTTGCCAAGGTTGAGAACCCCTGACCTAGGCAGTAGTTAGTTGTCTATGCAAAATTAACCATTGCTTTCCTGAATATGATGTTCTTTAGATGTGTTGGATTAAAAACTGATCAAACATAGCCAACATGGCTAAAAATATGCTGGATTGATAGATACTGCGATCTAGTGTGTGGGAGGCACCAGACTGAGCTTGGTAGTCTAGAACCTATGTAGAAATTGTGAAATTCAAATTGTTCTCTGAAATGATGAGCAAACATTCCTTATGGAACTATGTGGTCTTTGGAAAAAGAAAGACAGTATATAAGATTACCTGTCTATGGAGATTCAGCCATCCAGGTCACAGTTGTCCCAAAGGTGCTTTTTCAAAAGGCAACTGGACTTTATTTTTCCTTGTTTTTTTTTCTGCTCATCTAAGAAGCTTCTTCAATTCTGATTGCATAATCAGTATTGGTACTCTCCATTCCCGGTACTCTCCGTTCAATTTATTCAGAAGTTTCCAATAATAACAAGTTGATCACCATTCATAAATGCTATGGAAAAGCACCAAGCTTTCCAAAAATACACCTGCATCTGAGGTCAAAATAATGGTGAAAGAAAGTGGGTCTTTAAAAATAATTTTTTGAAGTTCTTAATAAACATATAAAAGCTAAAAAATGAGAAGAAAATAGAACAATACAAATGCATAAAGTGCAGAAAAAAATACCAGAAAAAGACAATAAAAGTGATAATAAAAAAGTAGCTTTGAACCTTCATACCAAGCATAACAATACAGTACCTTTTCACCCTCCTTAAAAGTTACAAATAACCCCCCCATAGCATTTTATCAATGCATAATCCCAAAATCAATTTTTCAGTCCTAATTCAGTAAGCGGTTCCTTAGCACTTAGACTTACATATCACTTCACAGTACTTTACAGCCTTCTCTAAGCAGTTTACACAGAATAGTAGGTGACCTCCCAATCTCTTCTTTGGAGAGATACAAAGGACTGGTCGATTTGTTGGTCTTTTGTTCTTTGTAAAGATTGTCGCTCTTCATTTGCATACTCACGAGTCAGCCCTGGGAGGTGAAAGAGTTGTTTTGGGAAATACATTTCCAAAATGTTTTCCAAGGGAAGTCATGAAATCCTGAGCCCTGCCCAGTCCAAACCTTGATAATACCAGAAAGCTGATTACCTGTTCCAAAATCAGATCCAGAAGTTCAGGCAATAAGATGGCTGGTGCACAAATAAGCTCTTCATCTTATTCCCGTGATCCAAGTTAACACAAAAGTTCTCACATCCCTCACCTCAAAGTAGAATCCCTAGTTACAGTGCCCCTTCTCTTTCCCAGCCTTGGAACGTTGGCTGTTTTAGGATCCGACATCTTGGAAGGTAAATTTCTGACAGGGTAATATCCTTACTCTCACCCAACTAGGTTTTAGGAAGAGTAGATCTGTTCACTTACCCACTCCCTATTCATAGATGAACATAGATTCTGCTTTCATCAACGTTTGGTCAAGCTCAACAGCAATCTTGCAGTCAGGATCCTTGGAAAAGCACCTCCAGAAAAGAGTAAAAACACGTGCTTTTATTTAATCTATGTATTCATTTTATATTTTTATTTCATGTTTCAAATTTAGAGACTGCCCACCTCACAGATTTTGTAGGTTGCATTTCACATTTAGAGGGCCAGTCAATGTGGAATTTGCATGTTTAAATTGGTTAGCAGCATTTAATGGTCCTCATGGAGCCCATAATACTTTTTTTTCCAATCTTTTTTATTAATTTTTTTTTCATCAATATATGTTAATTTTTCCAACCAACAAGTTGTCTGGAGTTTGCTAAACTAATACATGTTCAATTCCTAATCCTTCATTCTTTTCTCTAACCAAGAATAAAATAAATTCCAAATTTGATAGTAATCTGTATCGTCTTTGTCTTTCAGCCTCATAGTTAATCTGTCCATCTCTGCACATTCCAAAATCTTCCTGATTATTTCTTCCTCTGATGGCAATCCTTCATTCTTCCAATATTGTGCAAAAATTATTCTTGCTGCTGTGGTAATATGTAGGGTTAAATATAATTTCTGCTTATTAGTCTTTTCAGACATAATGCCTAGTAAAAAAATTCAGGTTTAAAATCCACTTGTTCATCCAATATTTTTTCTAACCACATATGTATATTTTTCCAATAAGCCTTTGCCTTCCCGCATGTCCACCAAATATGATAATACGTGCCTATATTATGTTTACATTTATAACATCTATCTCACATATTTTTAAATATTTTTGCTAATCTTGTTGGTGGAAGGTGCCATCTATAAAACATTTTATACAGATTTTCTTTGTATGAAGTTGACATTGTTAATTTATAGTTTCTCTCCCATAACATTTGCCATTTTTCTAATTCTATGTTATAACCAAAAAATTTTGCCCATCTTTTTTTAAACTTTTTAATTAAAGCAATCAACATTAATCATAATAGCATACTAAAAAGCAGTCAACATAAATCATAAAATACAACAGTAAGTATTAGTCTTTGTATACGTAAACCAGGGGAAAGTTCAAGCTACCTGCTATCCAACCCAGTACAATCGATTCAATTTTGTAAACATTCTTCACTCCTCATGTCAAGCCTCAACTATACGCCAGATACATTTTATTTGATTGGTGTTTCTCTTGTATATATTCTATCCACTGTTTCCAGTCTATCATATATTGTTCATTTGAGCGATCCTTCAAATATGCCGATATTTTCACCATTTCTGCCAAATTTATTACTTTCAAAGTCCATTCTTCAATAGGTAGTATTTCTGGCTTCTTCCAGTATTGTCCCACCAGCAGTCTTGCTGCTGTGATCAAGTTCAGAATTAAGTTCGTCTCTGTGGTAGTGCAATCTTTTATGATCCCTAACAAAAACACCTGAGGTAGAAATTCAATACGCTTTTTCAAAATGGTTTGGAGTGTCCACCATATTTTTCTCCAGAAGGCTTTAATTTTTCTACATGACCACCATAGAGCCCATAATACTTTTTAAAAAGATGATTTGCAAAGGAAAAATGGCACAAGAGCTTTCCGGCTATATTAAACAAAAACAATTAAAGAGAAGTCCTGATCCAGTCCTGATCACCAACGTCTCATTTATTTGGCCCTCCCTAAAAAATACATGTTATAGAAAGTGAAATGCCTTTCAAGTTTACACGATTGCTGTATTTGATAAAATGATACTGAAGTCACAAAACAATAAGTGGTAAAATCCCTATTTCTTAGCCTGCTTAAGCCTGGGCTTGATCATAAACTTGGTATTCTGCCAAAATCTAAGCATTGTTTAAACAGATGTTCCTTTGCACTATACAATTCTATATTATTGGGAGCTGTTTCCTTTTAAGGCAATCAGTTGCTTTGAGCTATGAGAACATTTTTATTTTAGAAGGTAGTGAGTTGAATGAAGTACACATAATATACCCTTTTGCCCATGTCTATTCTGCCTACTTCTTCTTTTGGAACCAGGGCAAGTATAATCAGCTAAAACCCAAGCAACGTGTCTTTTTGCATAGCAACTACTGAAATTTAGGGGTTCGTTCTGAAAGTTATATAGGTTACCTGGAATGTCTATAAACAGAAGATGAAGAACAAAATCTGAGAAATGACCAGTTTTCACAAATTGTTCCTGGAAAATGTTTCCAGATCCCACTCTGATACTTTTCACTCTTTCTACATTTTACCAGTGAAACCTGTGAGGTAGCTTCAAACATGGATAAATCATAGTTTGCTTTCTGTAGGCTATGCCCTACAACCTTTTGTAAAAAAAAAAAAAAGAAAAAAAGCCCATTCTTGCTTTTAAAATTCTGCAGCTCTTGCTGACAGAAATCACAGTATCGTTCTTTAAGGTACGGTAAGGGTTCCTAACGCAGTCCAATAGTGACATCTTGTGGACAATATTGTCTATCACTTCAAACTATTCTGTTTCAGCCTGCCTGGGATTTTTATTTTATGATTTCGCATAATTCCAATAAATATGCCAACTCCAATAATAAACAATCAATTGTTGTTCAACAATGTCAAACTAATTACAGGTAGTTGCCCAATGATTGCCTTGTTTACCAACAGTTTACAATTACAATGGTGATGAAAAAGTAACTTTGTGACCAAATCTCATATTTATGACCTTTATACATCTGTGAAGCAAAGGAAAACATAAGTAAGATAAAATGCACATCTATTGTTCCATTTAGTGACCACTTTGCTTAATGACTGAATTGCCGATCCCAATTATAGTTGCTAAATGGGGACAGTGTCATTACCTTATTTATGGTAAATAATGGAGTTTTCCATTTAATGCTGAAGATAAAGTGCCAAGGCCAATTCCTTCAAGATACCACTTCACTCTCATTTATGCAATGCAAGCATATTTTCCTGCCTATAGACCTTCAAAATCTATGCATTTATTCATCACATTTCTATACCATAGAAAATATCCGCAAGCTATTAAAAAGCTACACATTCCAGTCGTTTAAATATACCCAAATATATTGCATATTTCATCCAAGAAATTTAAGCTTTCTGATACATCAGCACTTTGATGCATGCAATATATTAGTATTTTGATGCATGAGAAGTTCAAAGAGATTTACAATCCTGCACAGGCTTGGTTGCTTCAGCTGGTACAACCTATTTTGGGTCACACTACTAATGTACCATCTATACCCTTGGAGTTTTCAGCAAGACTTATTTGGGGGGGGTAACCATATCTAAGCCCTTTATGATCTAAGACTGATTTACTGAAACAATACAATATGGCTAATAGTTTCTCAGCAGGCTAAATGCTACATAACGGGGAGGGGGGAAGGAAATCTGCAATTAAAGAGTGCAGTCTATGACATTGTACTAAGCCATAATGGAATCTGAAGCCTGTGTGACCCCAGACAATGACAATATGCTTAACAAATCATGGCTTTGTATGATGTGTGAACTTAGCTCGCATGATAGCTGGAAATTCAAACCCCTCTTTTTTTTCATTTCTTCTACATTTTGCTCTCCTCCTGCAGACAATCTCTTCATTAGCAATTAATAATTGCAAATGAACACTATTAATTTATAACGCCAGTGTGATCATTACCGCAGTCTTACCCAAAGTCTTCTATTGTACCACTACGTTATTAGAAAACAATGTCCTGGTAAAGAACCAGTTTCTGGCCACAATAGAATAAAATACACCCAGACTCTGCTGTGGCTTGCAGAACTGAGGGACTGCTGGTCTCTAGCTAGCAAGTGCAGTGGGCATCTAAGAGTCTGTTGATCAACTTGAGCATCTGATCAGTGGAGAACAGACTGGCGGTTTCCGGCTGCTAATGGCAATGGGAAGTCAGCAAGCTTGAGCCATATTGCTGAGGAGGATGAGGAAGAGCCTTGCCCGCCTCACCAATTCTACTCTAAATCCAGGGTTTCCTGCAACAGGAAACCAGCCATCTGGAAGTAGAATCACCAAAGGAGCAATTGACTGTATAGGTCAGGGGTCTCCAAACTTGGCCGCTTTAAGACTTGTGGACTTCAACTCCCAGAATTCCTCAGCCAGCATGGTTGGCTGAGGAGTTCTGGGAATTGAAGTCCACAAGTCTTAAAGCGGCCAAGTTTGAAGACCTCTGACATAGGTTTTAGCTGCTAACACTGGTATTACTTGCCTAAGCTTTTTAATGGGTGGAACTTCTGTGATATATGATCCTAAGGAACCTTTCTTCCATTTAGCCCCATTGATTCCTCTCTCCTTCTATTAGAGAAAGACCCATCTTACTAATTTCTTCCCCTTTTGATGCTTTCTGCATACCACATTTGTTTCAAAATATCCTCTAATTCCAGATCTGCAGTCAAGAAACAGAAATCAGGGAACATGTATCCCGATAATGGCACTGAACTGAGAAAACCAAGGGGCCTTTAGGATCCAAGGCACTGTCCCACTTTAGCTTGAGATGATGTTTCTGCCTGCCATGCTAATCACAAGTGTGCAAGTCAGCAACATTTTGTCAGTTCCTTTATGGCTGTGCATTGTGTGAACACCAAGAAGCTGCCCTTTTAGATTAGTATAAACTGCAAGCTGGAAATCAATAACCAACCAAGGTTTCAACATATAGGGAATTATATGCTTTTAGTTGTAATCCTTTTATCCACAATATTTTTTTTTTGTTTGCTCAAGTTAATCTTGACTCCTGGCAACTGCCTCAACAATTCCCTATATTCACTATATAGTATATAGAATATAGTATATTCACTACCAAATGCCAGACTCTACACCTGAAATGTTCCCAGAAACGAAAACTTAACAGAAATAGGGCATGCGTAACTAGTACATTCATGCAATGGCAGTCTTACAGAACTACTGACAGAATGTTTGTGGAGCATTTTAGAGTATTTTGTATCACAAAACAAATGCTGAACACTTGTTATAGAATCTATAGTACCCTCAAAAACCCTGTTACAAACTTCAGACAATCACAGCCATTACTGCTTTTCCCAACAAGATTTAGATCAGGGATTTCCAAACTAGGATGTGTACTTCCTTTGAGGAAATGCTGACAGAATCTAGGGTAGGTATGAAGAACCTTTTAGTTGTATGTTGTATATTGTAACCAAAACACACACACACAGACACACACACCCTCACTTTTCCCAGAATAGTAGTTTCAATTGAATAAAATGGTGGTGAAGGAGGTACAGACTCTGGCCATGTAAAGAAAAATATCCCTTTTCTTTACATGCTCAGAGTCATAGTCCAAGCCCTGGAAAACAGGTTGAAGGAAAATCCCAGTTCCTTAAATTAAATCTAGGCAGAATTCCTGCGTGAGATGGGATGAGGTACCAAATATTAATCTGTGATGCTGAAGATCGGAATGAATCCCCAGTCCCAGAGTAGCCAGAAACTCAACAGGACCAGTCGCCTCCAGCAAGAAGAGACTTACTAACTGTGCAGTGGCTAAAACCTTAAGATAAAGCTTTTCAACCAGTGGTACCACCTGTGGTACATTGGCACCTGGCAGGTGGTACACAACCTTCCTAGAAAAGTGATAGCAGGGGAGGGGAATGAGCTGAACTGATGGCAGCACCGCACAAACCTGAGCTAGAGATGGCTGAAGCTGCAGGGCTGTCAGGGCTCAGTGGAAGCGCCAGGATCAGCACCAGGCTCCAGCTGGAGCTGGGTGCTGATCCTGGTGCTTCTGCTGAGCCCAGAAGAAGCACCGATCAGCTGGAATGTTGCAGCATCTCCAGGGTCTTGTGATTTACATTCAGATGCTTGGCAACTGATTCATATTTATGACGGTCACAGTGTCCCAGGGTCATATGAAGTGACCAAAACCTGCTTCAACCACCCAGCAGAAGGGGCGAATAAAAACCAAACACCCCCACCCCACCCCCACTGCCAATCCTCAACAGAAATGCTCACAAAAATGAAAACCTCAGACAGGAGGAAGAGCACTGATGGGTGGGCAGATAGGTGTCTTGCTCGGCTGTGGCTTGGGGGGCACTTTTCTCAGTGCCATTGTAACTCCAAACAGTCACTAAGCGGACTGTTGTTAAGTTGAGGATTACCTGTACTTCATCACTTTTTTCCTTTTTTTTTTTTTGGTCAAGTTTTTGACACCTTGCTAGGTGGTACTCGGATATTGCCATATCCTAAAAGTGGTACAATGGGTGAAAAGGTTGAAAAGCCCTGCCTTAAGAGAGCCCTGATAAATCAGACCCCACACTTACTCGATAAAATCCTAATAAGCAAGGAAGAAAAATCACTATCAAAAATTAATAAATATTTATTAGAAATAGAGCTAGAGGAAGAAATAGTAAAGGGGTCCATGTTAGCATGGGCACGAAATGTGGGGAGAAATATAAATCTTGAGGAATGGGAAAGATTATGGAACGTAAATTGTAAATTGACGTTATCAACTGCATATAGAGAGAATCAATACAAAATGATTTATAGATGGCATTTAACACCAGCGAGATTGGCCAAAATGCATAAAACTATAGATCCAAAGTGTTGGAAATGTAGAATTAGAGAGGGAACATTCTACCACATGTGGCTGTGTCCTAAAGCTAAAAAGTATTGGGAAAGAATAAGAGATTGGATACAGGAGATAACGGGAATAAAAATGGATTTTAAACCAGAATTATTCTTACTGGGTATAATAAACTCAAAGATTAAAAAACAACTCCAACACATTATTATATATATACTGACTGCAGCTCGAATAGCATATGCCCAATGTTGGAAGAATGAAAATATACCCACAGATGAAATGGTTATCTATAAAATTTTGGAATGCGCAGCAATGAATAAACTCACGCTAGAATTAAAAGACAAAGAGGCGACAGAATTTTATGAAATTTGGAATAAATGTTATATTTGGCTAGAGCAGAGAAAGAAAAAGGTATAAGGATTGAATGTAAATAAAATGTAAATAAGATGTAATAGAATAGTTAGAATGTATAGCACGGTTCTGTTAAAAGAAAAGATTTTTGTTTATATGTGTATAGTTTGTTTTTGGTGTATGGTGAAAAAATTAAAAATTAAAAAAAAAAAAAGAGAGAGAGAGCCCTGAGACGGGGCGAGAGAAAGAAAAGGCGACAAGCTTGGGGAGCGGCTGAGAACAGAAAGGGCTCTTCCTCTCCAGCCTCGGCGGAGGCAGATTGGGTGGCGCGGCCTCCAGCCGACCTTTGGCTGCCGCCCTGGGCCTTCCCGTCGTCGGCTCCAGCGGATGCAAGTTGGTTGGCCGGGGGCGGGGAAGGGGCTGCGGCCGATCCTGGGATGACTGGGGCGCGCTAGCTGCACAACATCTGCGCAGCCGGAAAGAAGTTCCAGCGCGCCCGAGCTCGGCCAGGACGAGGCTGATTTGACGCTAGGTGAGAATCTGGGATCTCCTGGGGTGGGTGAAGAGAAAGCGGGTGGGCAGGAATCGCGCCGTTGCCAGGTGCGCGTGGGAAACGAAATCGCCTCTTGCCCCGGCGAGCCCGCGGCCTTCCCGGGCCCTCTGCTAGCGCCTCCCCTGGGCGCAGCGCCGCCTCTGTTTGTCCCGTGGCTGCTACCGTAGCAACAGAGGCTAGCTAGACTGCAGGGGTCCTCAACCTTGGCAACTTTAAGACTTGTGGACTTCAACTCCCAGAATTCCTCAGCCAGCTTTGCTGGCTGAGGAATTCTGGGAGTTGAAGTCCACAAGTCTTAAAGTTGCCAAGGTTGAGGACCCCTGAGCTAGAGGAAAGCTTAGAGCACTTTGTTTTTTTCCACGGTCACTTCCCGCCGTTCTCCTCCGGGGGCTCCTCCGCCCGACTTTCCGCTCCGCTGCCACCTCCCGTCTCTCTGTGGCTAGAAGAGCGACGCCACCGTAACCCTGCCTGGTGGGAACCACAGGAGAAATAAAATAAACAAGGGCGGGTTTGCTACTTTTCTGCGTGTCTATCCCAGCTACTGGGGCTTCAGGCAGCCAAGGAGTGTCCCACCTGTTGGACGGCAGCGTTTAAAAGATTTTAAAGAGTATTTTATAGGACCCTGGCAGAGATCAAGGGACAACCCTAGGAAAGGAAATGCTTTGTACATCCTAACAAAATAATCATTGCATTCTTGCACCAATTCATCCAGGAATAAAAAAGCCCATTCTAGCGATTCCCATCTCTCTCTCTCTCTCTCTCTCTCTCTCTCTCTCTCTCTCTCTCTCTCTCTGTCACTCACTTTTAGGAGAAAATGATAATAAAAAATTGGTAGCACGGAATTTATGTGAACAGTAAGGGGAGTGCCTTTTATGCCAGGTAAATAGTTGAAAGCTTAACAGTTTTAACCTTCTCTTCCTCCTCTTCCTCCCCACTTTCCTGTTGTATTGTTATCATATGAACAATTTCCCAGAACATAATGAATTTATGCCTTTCTGATTCTAATGCAACCAACCCATAAAAATCAAGACTCAACAAAAAAGGCTGACTTGGATGAATTTGTTCATTGACAACAAGAATAAAAACAATTGGCTAAGGATGTAATAAGAATGGTACCTATAGCAAAATTCTGCCTTACTACCATTCAGAGGGCAATCAAGAATTTAGATATGTAGAAAAGTATTTTTGGCATCTTTTCTTCTATAAAGCTGTCTTCAACTTGGAGAGAGCTGTGATTGAAATGGGGGAAGTAGTACACTAGAGGGAACTAAAATACTTTCCCCTATCCACTTCTGTTATCTTCACAACAGTGTCATGAAACTGTTCGTTTAAGGAAAAAGAAAGTGCAAGAGATGAGTCATGGATTTTATTAATCAATTTTGATCTTAGGTCAAGCTAAATCTGACAGCCGGCCTTGAGAAAAATATACAGATACTATTTCAGATGTAGCTTGTGTACTTTTGCCATATGATCTGGTGCATAATCTCTTCTGTCATGTCAAGAGTGTTTATCTGGAACACAGGGACAAATTCTGGCCTTCAAAGAAAAATATGTCCATAAGAACTGTTTAAATGGTATAATAATAATAATAATAATAATAATAATAATAATAATAATAATAATAATAATAATAATAATAATAATAATAATAATAATAAAATTGGAGGGGACCTTGGAGGTCATCTAGTCCAACCCTCTGCTCAGGCAGGAAACCCTATACCATTTCAGACAAATGGCTGTCCAGTCTCTTCTTAAAAACTTCCAGTATTAGAGCATTTACCACTTCTGGAGGCAGGTTGTTCCACTGGTTAATTGTTCTAACTGTCAGGAAGTTTCTCCTTAGTTCTAGGTTGCTTCTCTCCTTGATTAGTTTCCACCCGTTGCTTCTTGTCCTGCCTCCAGGGGCTTTGGAGAATAGCTTGACTCCCTCTTCTTTGTGGCAGCCCCTGAGATATTGGAACACTGCTATCATGTCCCCCCTCATCCTTCTCTTCATTAAACTAGACATACCCAATTCCAGCAGCCATTCCTTATATGCTTTAGCCTCCAGTCCCCTAATCATCTTTGTTGCTCTTCTCTGTACTCTTTCTAGAGTCTCAACATCTTTTTTACATCACGGTGACCAAAACTGGATGCAGTATTCCAAGTGTGGCCATTGTAAAGTGGTATTAACACTTCATGTGATCTTGATTCTATCCCTCTGTTAATGCAGCCTAGCACTGTGTTGGCCTTTTTGGCAGCTGCAGCACACTGCTGGCTCATATTTGGGTGATTGTCTACTAGGACTCCGAGGTCCCTCTCACAGTTACTACTATTGAGCAAGGTGCCACCTATGCTGTACTTGTGCATTTGGTTTGAATCCATCCTTACTTGGAAAGGCATTTGACCTGAGTGTGAAATTACACAATGCAGTTGACTAGGACTTTGATCTTGCAGAGGCCAGCTCTATTGAACATGTCAAATTCCTTGGTGAGGTAATCAAGAATTGATGTATATTGTCCTTTGCTTTTTTAAAGTAAGGAGTTCTTATCTTTCTTTTAGATACTAAATATGTGTTAATTGATTGCTTTGATGAGATCATTTTTTTTGTATTGTCTAGATCAGGGGTAGACAACCTTGGCTCTTTTATGACTTGTGGACTTCAATACCCAGAATTCCTGACTCATGAATTCTGACTCATGAATTCTGGGAGTTGAAGTCCACAAGTCATAAAAGAGCCAAGGTTGCCTACCCCTGGTCTAGATGGAAGTGATAAAAATTAAAATTACAAAGCAGTATCATGAAGGAAGGCAAATATTCGTGTCCCAGGATAATGTTGCAGGATCCAATCTGGGCTGGTCACCAGGACTAGAGGTTTAGTCTGCTGAGCTTTCGGACTTGTGCTGGAGTCCCATCCTCAGGGAACTTCTCTCTCATATGTGAGCATGAGTCCAAAAGTTTGGAAGACTAAACCTCTGGTCCCGGTGATTGACACAGATTGGATCCTGCTACAAAGCAGCATATTCATCACAAAAAATAGAATAGGATTCATCAATCTCACATAGAGTTTTCTGAAAGTGATTGCTGGGTAGCTGTAAAATAGGGCTTGTATTTCTGTTCCTGATAGACGTAATGTCTTTTTTTTTTTAATTTTCGACTCAGACTAAGCAGTCCATAGAATAACATTTGGAAGGGTCTATTGTAAGCCAGGGAATTTGGTACCCTACTTGGAGCAGAGTGTCCCGCTTCTGTTTGAATATGTGCAGTGAAAGAGGCCCACAACTTTCCTGAATAATCAACCTGTTTTTACTGCCACAAAGTACTTTTTTCCAACATTCAAATAGGAATTTGCCTTTCTTTAACTTAAAACCATCATTATGTTTCTGCACTCTGGAATAATGGAGAACAGGTTTATCCACTCATTGTGGGTAAACCAGGAACTCTTCCTGATCTTTTGTAGATGATTGTTTCCATCTATACCAGCTTGGCTGGCTCAGGAATTCTGGGAGCTGAAGTCCACGAGTCATAAAAGAGCCACGGTTGCCTACCCCTGATCTATACTACCGGTATTAAATGTTGAAAAGCAAAAATCATGATAATAGGTTGATTTTTCTTCTCCTCTCTCCCTCTGTCTAAAAAAAAAAAGGTACAACAGTTTCAGTGTTGAAATAAAGCTTTATTGGCTGACTATATTTTCAGTTAGCAACAAATCCTTGTAAAAATTCTAAAACTCTGATATAATGGATACAAATTCCAAACATTATATATGAATTAATTGCTCATGGAAGACATACATTCCTTGCCTTAAGCTAGCAAGGAAGATTTTTTTTTTCTCTTTCCTGCCTATATTTTGTCTCAAAGGGCTTCCTCCATGGAGTATCATTGGGCTGAGCACCCTACAAAATTAGGCTGAGGACTTCAGGTTGTTCTGTGTTTCTGCTAGTAGTACGGTAGTATTGCCTCAATCCAACAGAGGGCATTCCAACCTTAAGATTTATACTGCATTCTTCAGCTTTAATCCTTAGATTAAATTTTCTGTTTTATGGATCTTGAACATTTATTTAGTGTATCTCGGTGCAGGAAGCAGAAATGACCATATATTTTGCAAAAAATTTTTTTATATATTTACTTTAAAAAACCCTTTGACGTAGGCATTATAAATTGTAGCCAATATCTTTCGAAAATGTCCTGAAACATTTGAATTTTTACATCTTCCTGTTTGGGTAGTCATGCGAACTATGCTTATGGAGTGAAGAATTCTTCAAAGAGTGGAGACTTTGCAGCTCATTTTTAAGCTTCTTTTTGTGCTGCTCTTTCAGTTTCATTCATAGTTTCCTCAAGAGTCAAAAGGCTTTCATTTTGATGATAATGCCTACACTGTTCCTCTGGAATTAAAAAGTTTCTATCAATAGACTCCTTTGTATCTTCAGTGGAAAATGTGCCAGTTAGTTTGTAAGTGAGACAGACACTTTATGAAATCTCCATCATCTTATCTGATTAATAATCTGTTTGTTTGGATAGTTTCATAACAAAATATTGCCTGATTGAATAGTCATATTCAAATGAGTGATTAACATTCTGATCCACTTCATTTTACGTTAGAAGTTAATCCTGTCATACTCAGTAAATATTTGTTCTCAAATAAATTTGTATAAGACTGAAACTGAGTGTTCAGGATGAGGCCTTTATTATACATTAAATCTGCCTTAATCTCAGATTGGAGGTGATGATCCGGACATCATTTTATGTGGGACCTGTACTTTCTCTCTGCAGTTTCTTCTATATTTCATTTTACAAGCAGGAATTCATTATTTATTTATTTATTTATTTATTTATTTATTTATTTATTTATTTATTTATTTATTTATTTATTTATTTATTTATTTATTTATTTATTTGATTTCTATGCCGCCCTATTCCGGAGAACTCAGGGCGGCTCACAACACAGTAGAAATCAACATAAAAATACATATAAATATAAAACCTCTTAATTTTTTTTTTTAAAAAAACCCAATCATTCAGCATACACACAGACATACACTGGCTTGGGGCAAGATGTTAACTACCCCAGGCCTGCCGGCAGAGGTGTGTTTTGAGTAATTTACGAAAGGCGGAGAGGGTGGGGGCGACACGGATCTCCATGGGAAGTTGGTTCCAGAGGGCTGGGGCCGCAACAGAGAAGGCTCTTCCCCTAGGCCCTGCCAGGCGACACTGTCTGGCTGACGGGACCTGGAGAAGGCCGACTCTGTGGGCCCTAACTGGCCGCTGGGATTCATGGGGCAGCAGACGGTCTTCCTACCAATTATGGTAGGAAAGAAGAAGTAACAAAACCATTTTTTAACTTAAAGTGCTTGGTGTCCTTTTTAAGAAGCATACCTTTTTTTTTTTTCATATGAGGTACTTTACATGAAGCTGAAAAAAATATGTTTCTTACCAATAGAAGAATCTATGATTATTATGTTTTTATTCTATTTAAAAAAACCTTGTATATTAAACATTTACTCTGGACCTTAAGCAGCTAACAGCAAAAAATTGGAACATTTTAAAATAGTTTTAGAAATTAAAGTAAAAAACTGAAATCTGGAAAGAGCAGCATATTATAATTATAATAAAATATGCAAGATATCCAAAAGCAGATTTAAAAACCTGATTAAAAACTGCACGTGAAAAATTATATGAATTGTAAAAAGAAAAGGCTTTAATGAGGGTTTTAGTCTAGCTTCTGGAAGGCCATTTATGAGAAAACGACCCAGACAAAATGTGAATATTCTCTCCAGAGGAAGGATGTAAATGTATCTGTGCTGATTTCAGAGTTTATCTTCTCAACCTAGATGGATCACTGTTTGGGAAGTCCGGCTTCTCAGTTTCTTACTTGGTAGCGCTGCTGCGTTCTGAAATGAACCTTTGTGACTTGTGATTTGCCAGATCCTTCTCTGTATTAGCCTTATGTAGAGTTGCGTGAGAAATTTGACCAATATTGCTTTTTTTTTGCTACTTATATAGCACTGCATTGATGGGGATTGGAGAGAGTAGCTGAGTGGGGGTAGCTGGGTGTTAGATAAAGCACGACTGGGTTATCTGTGAACTGGCTCTTGATAGATACAATGTGCAGGAAGAACAGTTTTTGTTAATCTCTGTATAAACTGTGAAAACAGATCATTAATATCTGCTATTTACAAATAAACAACTGAAGCTAATACCTTGGGACATCGTAAAGGTAAGTAGAAAGAATTCACATGGCTTAGAGAAAAAAAGAACATTTTGTATGAATGTTGGTTTCCCTTTATTGCATAATTTCCAGACTTCTGTGCAAAAGGCAAAGTAGAGACTTGAATAATTGATGTGAATAATGAATACAATGGTATCACTTCCCTCTTACCTGCGTAGCTGAGAGATTTTCATGGGAAAAGGCCTTGTGGAGCAGAATTTAGATTCAATCCCACTAATTAATCTGCTGAACTGGCATTCAATGGTAGATGTTGTTAAAAGGTGATGCCAAACAAACTTGTTACCATCTTTCCATTGTAAAGGTAGGCAAGACATGGAAAACGATACAAAATGTTTGAAGGTATAGTAAAAGCTTTTGAGTAACTGCATACAAACAGGCTCAAAAGAAATGATTGCAAACAAGCAACCACAAACAACTGCTGCTATCTTCTCTGTGTAAAGAAAAACAAATAATTAGCGGTGGCTTTATTTGTCGTCAGACTCAAATGAAAGGGGTGGGAGAAGAACAAGAGGTAAAAGATTTAGGAACTGTAGTTGGCAATGATAAATTCAGTACCTTTAATGGGCAATATATTTTGAGCTGAATAAATATTGAAAGGGTAATGAGGTTAATGTTACTTATCTACTCCTCTTACAAATAATGAACTTATCTTGTCTATGTCTTTCTTGTCCAGATGTCTAAATCTACAGTGTAACCTCAGGGAACCCATATTCTCATTTAATAATTTATGCCTTTCTGTGATCTTTCTATAACTTGCCACTAACGAAAAATTTTTAAACATAAACAAACAAACAAACAAATAAATGACATGCTGGCTTGCAACTAAAACATCAGATCTAAAAGTCTTTGGGCTATGCAGAGAATATAATGACAAATGCTGATTGTCTCCATATTCCTTGTTGTCATGACAGATGTATCCTCTGAGACAAAAAGGTCATTGCGATGTTCATAGATTTCTGTTTGATTCTTTCTCTAAGTCTGAAAGACACCTAAATAAGAGTAAGCTACACCCTCCCACGACATTGGATTTTTAGGCAGATTTAATAAAGATTGAATCTAAGGCTAGAACAAGGATAGTTACTTTTGGCTACAATTGAATTTTTGACTTTGGTGCATCCCTTGGAAGCATCCGGGAAACAAAATAGAGCAAAACTTGCTGCAGAGTGAGCTTTCTCTCTCAAGGCTTATAGGAATGGCTAACAAGCATGGGAGATGCTGTAGCAGAGGCTTATTGATATCACGATGCAGGAATATTGAGATAGACTACCTCAAATGCCATACTCAGAATTTGAATACATAATCTGTAGACAATGTGATATTTTAGCTTATTTCTCCCTATGTTTTGGAAGTATTTACCCTGTCATGTTTTAACATCCTTCCTTCAGTGGTTCTCCCTCTACTCTACGCAAGGAAGAACTAACTTATATAGACCAGGTATGATTGAAGCATTGACCTATTTCTTTCTGTACTGTCCTTTTATAGGAAAATTGGTACTGCCATTATTGATGTCTTAAAATAAAAATATCAGATGTTCTAGATCAGGCATGTCAAACATGCGGCCCACGGCCTGGATTTGGCCCGCGCAGGCCATGCCCACTCTGACCCCACAAAGGCAAAAAACATCCCGATACATCACAATATGGACCACGATGCAATCGGGCTTGACACCCCTGCCCTAGATGATTTATATGTAAGCTGTTTCCTTGCAGATAAAGACTGAAATAATGTGGAGAGTCACAAATTTTTGTTTGGTAGCCAACCTGTCATCGTGATATTGCAGGGAAGAGTAGAAACAATGTGAAGATATAAAGGCTTGCTACTATTCCATATTGTTGTATTTTGTACTGATTTTATGTAAAATCTCTTATATTTTTATTATAATTTGAAGCAATGTTTTCAATTTTGATACAGGCCTGAGATGATAATAAAGCTTATTAAATGTGGCCAAAAATTTGCTGTCCTTTTACATTTTGTGGGTTGATTGAGACATATTCTTATGTGCATATTAAAAGTAGGAATTACAGATTCATGCAATGTATTAATTCTGCTTCTGTGATACCAAGTATGGTATACTTGTAGTCTAGACAAGGACATTAGAGAGATGAAAGTGAAAAAGGATGGAAATGGAGGTGAAGGTAACAATGGGGAAAATATTGAGCATTTAGCTATATTATATATGTTGAGGTTGATCAAATTCTATGGAAATAATGGGTTTGGGATGTGGATATAAGAGATATGGTCTCTTGGATAAATTCTAGAAGTTCCAGGCATAACATCCAGCAAAAATAATGTTTTGTAACTGATTGTCTTAAGTAGCTGATATACTAATATACAAATATTATATGCACTTGCACTAATTATAAGGAAAATTTTTTGGGAGATATTTGAAGTTGCTTTGAAAAATGATGAAGAAACTCATGAAAGTTGATAAGGAAACAACTCACAAATCAAATTCCATTTTGGATTCAGAGCAAAAGATAAAAGCAGTATGGAAGCCGTTTGCTCTCATGATAGTCATGAAATATATAAAAATTAAATTTTACTGTGCAGAAATATTTTGATAGAAAATCAAAGCTTGAAGGCTGACAAAAGACCAGAGAGAAGACTACAATCGTCAAAATGAGGTATGATGAAGATGTGGACTTGTTGCGTTTCATTGTGACAGGTATCTCCGATATAAGGCACCAGTATAAGCAAGACCAGGGCTTATCATTCTAGGCAAAGTAAAGACTTGGACAGAAAATTCATTTAATGCTCCATAGGTAAAATCCAAGGTTTAGCAATCCTGCCTTGAGAAAAACAGTTGTCTCAATATTATTTGAGTTTTCTATTTCAAATTAAATAGGTAAGATGAAAACTTTATCCTTTAAATACCAGTTAACAGGCTGGCGCTGTATGCAATTGTTGGTTCCTCTTGGACAGAGATGATTAAAATTGTGAAATTGTTGGATGGGGTGAGGGGAAGTTCTCAACTCTTTTCCGAACCTTTCATGATTCCAAGGCAAAGTTAACAAAGTTTGGTAGCAGAGGCACATTCATGAGGAAGGGTGAATTCCTATTCAGTAAGTGGACCTATTTGCATAGAACTACAGAAGAAGGATGTTTCCCTTTTCAGAGGGGCTGTTGTGTTAGACCGGTAATTTATCTGCTGAATATCTTCTGAAGGTATAAAGAGAAGGGAATTTATCTTTGTAATGGAGAAGAGAAAATGAATAATGAACATCCACAACAGAAAACCTAGAAGAAGAGTTATTTTTGGAGAAATTAGTTCAAGGGGAGTTTTAGGATCTTTTCCCTCTCAAGAAACAGATAAACTGCTTGGCAAGCTACTTTTGAAATTTTCTTAGATTTACAAAAATTGCATGAGGGTGTCACCCACATCACTTTTATGAGGTAATTCTTTGAAAGTAGGTACGGTAGGTGGTTGGTAACTGTTGGGCAGAAACTAGTTTTTCAAGAATAGTTGAAGTATTGCCCAAGTGTTCATAATCCTTATTCTTATACAGTAAATTAAAATAATCTATTATATTAATAATGCTTATTCTCAAGAACATTTCATTTTGTAATTGCTTATTTCTTTCATGTAAACCAGCAGGGTTCAAGTCAGGACCATGCATTAAATGGAATGTTGGCTTTGTATTAATTTAAATTTGGGTTTAATTTTAAGCCAAGTTACTTCTCAGGAAGGTATAACACAACCAATAGATAATCATATAATTTTATAACATGACATTCTAGAATAGTTTTCTGTCCTGAAAAACATTCTAAAATAATTTTCTTATGATAAAAAGGAGGAGGAGGTCATTGTTAACACCTGGGAGAACCAAGTTTGGATACTATTTAGGATTTGGATTTTAATTAAACTGAACTGCTGAATGTAAGAATGTTTGACATATTGTCCTTGGTGAATGGTGGTTGCTATGCTTGTCTTCTTCTCATGTCCAATCACTATTGAGTTGATAAGAGAAAATTACTGTCTATTTTGGTAAACTGAACTGTGGTTCCAAATGGACTGTATGTCAGATACTTAATTTGCAATATATTCCCTGGTGAAATTAAAAATTCAGATGGTTGAACTGAAGCCTGTTTCTTAAGTTGATTATTGTCAGTGTGTTAACATGCTGCCCATTATCTGACTGGTAAGCCTTCTACTAAAGTTCTTACCAGGAATTTTGACCACAGTATATTTGTATGTGTGTAGTGTGTGCATTTGTATATACTGGTATGTGTATAGGTGTAGAGTATTAGGAAAGATTTGTCACTTAACAGAAAGAGAGAGATAAGTGTAGATTCTTAAATGACCCATCATAATGGAGAGCCATACAAGCAATCATGTTTCGCCAGCAGAATTTTCTTTATTAGTCCATTTTAAGCTCTGTCAATACAATTTGTTCAGGTGTAGAGATACTTGAGAGGTTTTGAATTTGAATATCAAAACCCTCTGACATAAGAGACTCCAATGGCTTTTGTGAAAAATAGGAGCTATGTATAAAATAGGAAGATCAACTCTTACATTATTTTATATCAAGGTAGTCTTGGGAGTCAAAGCAGTATCACTATCTGCCAGTAAATTCAAAGCCAAAAGCCATTCAAGGTTGTTCTTTCATTAACCAGAATTTTAAAACATCTAATTTGTCAGGGAAATTATCTGGGGTTTCTGTATAGGGAATTGGGGGTTCCCAGTGCAGTTTTTGATGTGCTCCAAGCAATCTTAAAGCACCAGTGTTCCAACCATATTTTAATAACCCATAGAAAGGGTTATTGATATGAACATCTGCAGCTTACTATATTTGGTACTATTAAGCTGGGTTGACTCTGGCAAAATTTTGATAAATGCTTTCCATCTTAATTTATCATGCCATTCCAGTAATCTTTTTGATCCTGTCCCTCAAGCTTATTCAC
This sequence comes from Bothrops alternatus, assembly GCA_034064705.1. Taxonomy (NCBI): domain Eukaryota; kingdom Metazoa; phylum Chordata; class Lepidosauria; order Squamata; family Viperidae; genus Bothrops; species Bothrops alternatus. The sequence goes on from JARGCV010000023.1 coordinate 17,121,897, forward strand.
TGTCTTACCTTTGCCAAGCATAATTATTTTTCTAATCCATCACCTGTTTCAACTATCATATGCCCAAAGGGTATTACTACTTGCTGATCATTGCCACAAGGGATCAGTCAGCCTTTATTTGGTCCAACTCCAAGGTAGATTTATTGATATTCTCACAATCTATCATAGTCTTAGCTTAATAATCAAAGGCATCAAAGGCAGGGCTTAATTCAGAGGCATCTGATTTTCTCTCAGTATTTCTCATGGTCCAGATTTCACAAAAATCCTTTGAGAGTGAAAAGACCATTTCATTAACCATTCTGATTTTTCTTACAGTTGAAATGCATTTTACCTTCACAATCTTGCCTAAATTTGTCACGACAATTTTTCTAGTGGAATTTCCTTTCTGTTTCTATGGCACATTTTGTCTTTATTCTTGAATCAAAGAAAAGTATCTATAACCTTTGCTTCTTCACTTACTGCTATAAATTCACAAAGCAAGAAATTTGATACTACCATCATTTTCTTAGTGGTTAACATGAACCCAGATGTTTCACTTACCATTTTTATTTTTTTACTCTTTACTTCTTTACTCTTGGCTAACAAAATAGCTAACAAAATAGCACCATCTGCATAACTCAAATAATTCCTAATTTTAGTCTCCAATTTTAATTCTCAACTATATTCTTTTCCCATTCCTTGCCATACCTATAACATACTCGCTACATACTGCACGTTAAGCAGTGATGAGGAGTTTTATTTCTTTCTCAGTTCTGAACAACTCTTTTCTGTGAATTTAATTCTTATACCGGTAGTAGATTTATGATCATTATAAAGACTCCTCAAAAAAATAATGAGTTGTTTCGGCATATGAAGTAGCTTTAACATAGCCCACATTCATCACTGGCATGATGTACAGTCAAACTGTAGGTTGTGACACTCCTGGGGAGAGTTGTCATCAAATTTATGAGGGAGACATAATTGAGTGCGCTTATGTATGAAAATCAGGATCATTGCAAAACTCACTCCTACTTTGCTTGGGCGAGACGCATCTGTCCTTCGACACAAAGTGTACAGAAAGCTGAATTGTTGTCAGAACTTGTTCCCACGGTCTTGATCATCCAAGTAAAGTGCACAGTAAATTCTAACTAGGCTTCAGCTTTCAGTGTGGAAGTCTCCTGGCATAAACGTCTGCAACTGCAGCTGACACCTGTGCATGTTATTGATGAGCAAACACCAACCTATTCCTTATACCCTATAAATTATTAGGACAACGAGGAAGGGATATTATATCTGGGACTCTGGTAAGTGGGCTACACTAGGGTTGCAAAATCTTGTGTCTTATTCTTAGAACTAGAATATGTTTTAGGAAAAACTACACTTAATTTACGTTGTAATTTGTGAAGCTAATATAATTTGGAAATGTGTTTCAAATTTCCAGTTGTTCACAGATGTAAATGAAATTGTTTCTTTCTTATAATAAATTGGTCTTGCAGAGCCCTATATCCATTGCCTGTGTCTCTGATGCTACTCCTGTTTTAAAATTATTATGAATCCTTTATCTCCATTCTAGCTTACTTCTATTGGTTTTATTAAGAACAATTTGTTGAACTAATGTTGGTGGATATTCCAGCATTCTGATAGACGGGCTGGAATTGTTATATAAGTGTGTGTATTTGTGTGTGTGTGTGTGTGTGTGTATACACACACTTTGCACTTAAATAATGCACAAAACAATAGAAGTACACAGTAACTAAATGTTTAGTTTTAATAGTGTTTCAGTTTTAATAAATCCTGTATGTCTTTTTGTTTAGAAGATGGAAAGAAATTTGGAAGAACATGAGGATTCTAGCATTAAAAATGTAGACTACTTAAGAATGAAAATGGCCCATTCTTTTTAATTGGGCTTTAGATAAGATTTACTTCAAACATAAACATTTAATTCATAGTTCACCTTTCCTTCATGGTACTCAACGTAACTTATATAGTCTTCCCAAGTGTTTATCCATCTAAGTACTAATCAGTCCAAATCTGTCGCATCATGTGATCTGGATTCCTGCTGTTGCACAAAGCAATAGGTTTGGGCAAATCAATCAACACAGAACATTCGACAACTCTGTGCTTGTTTCCAAAGATATCAATGTTTAATGTTGTGCTTAAATTCCATGGAAACGGGGGAACAAACTGGGAAGAATTGATTAGAGGATGAATGCTGTTCAATGTTTTATGCCAGTTCCTGTTGTAGATGCTGTTTCTCACTAAAGTCTTGAATTCTGTTAAGTATTTAGAGGTCAGCACAATAAAATGAGTCTACAATTAAACCCAAACATTCAATTGGCTTGCTTACACTAAAGCTAATTACAGCAGATGGTATCTTCTGGGAATAGGAAACTTACAGAAGGAGCTTTCCTCTAGTTACAGTAGCGTGAATAACATGAAGCCACTTACCAGCTGGTGTTTCTCCTGCTTCCAAAATATCCAGTATCATTTTTCTGAATCTCCATGTTGCTATTATAGCAGCCATTAAGACATGGTTCAAGGGAACCTAAATTAAAGGAACAAGAAATTTTTGAAGCTACAATAAAGGGACGAATGCTTATATTTTACAGACGTGAAGGAAAGTACTGCTGCAATCATTTAATTACTTTTTGATGTGTGTGATTTTAAAAGACAAGACTGAACTTGTGTAACACAAGTCTTTGGAATAGCATCTGTGTATTGATTCATAGCAAGCCTGCATTTGAATTTATTGAATACACTAATTCATCCATTCATTTGCTGACTTCATTCTATAACTTGATTCTGAAGCTCTCTTAATGGGGATTTTAGTTCAATTGACTGGTGTTTATATTTGAGAATAGATAGTATCCAGCAAGCTATTCTCCTAATGAAGTCTCTTGGTAAGGGATGTTTCTATAGCACCAAGTGTTTGAAAATCAGGAAAGACTAATTTGAGGATTTGTGCAATGTTGAGAAAAAGATACTTGAAAAAAAAATTTGGATGCCTGACAATATTTTTCCCTTTCTGTCACAGCCACAACAAGAGAGTGGAGATGACTCAAGTTTGTCAGATATTCATTGTTTGCTTCTTAGAGGCATTTCATCTGAGTTACGTGACAAAGAATATTGTTGAAGTGGTAGGAACTGTAGAAGTTCTCGTACTTGGTGGAATGGCCTGGTGAGTCTCTAACTGGGGAGACTGAGAAGGATGAATTGAGATGATGGGGGAATCAGAGATGGTTGGGATGTTTATGCCTAGCAAGTGGTATGTCTGAAATTGAAGGCATTTAGGACTATCTGGAAGCCAACTGGATAAAAGCTTAAATGTCTTTACCAGATTAAATCATCTTTGTGGATCTCTTACAACACATGTTGGAATTCCATAAGGCAGATTTGTGTTCCTATACTCAGAAGGTTTGGAACAGCCCTAAAATGTTGGCAAAGAGGCACATTGAAGCTTTGGGTAGAAATAGATTTATCTGGTCTCTGTAGATAATTGACTTTGAAGTCAAAGAAGGAAACTTGATTCATCTCCATTTATTGTAATGGTCAAAACTTTGTGGGTTACAGTCTACTTCTAAGGTTTCTATCAGGTATGTTAGTGTATGTGTATGGGTGGATAATTATAATACAATACATTAATACAACATAGCTTATTATAATACAATACCCTTGCTTCAACATGTATTTCAGTAGTAAGGAATGTCTATGTGTATGAACCAAAATCTTTTTATCTTACATCTCACTGATGCTAATACCACACTTTACATATAGCAAAAGAGATTGTGTCAATAATTCTTTGATTTACTATCAAAAAATATCAGAATATTACATTTAAACCCATTATTTCGAATCTTTATTTTGCACAATAGTTTCTCTTATAGGCAGCACACATTAAGGATAAAATTGCCATTCATACGATTTAGAATTAGTTTCATTGGTTCTTTGTCTAAATTGTCTAAATTCTTGCATGACAAGAAGCAGCATAAAATAGATGTACATCTGCTCCATTTGAAAATGATACAAATGAATTTTGAACAGAAATCTGAACAATTAAAACTTCTGGGAAAAAAACATGGCCCAATCCATTAGAACAAGGAGGCTGACGATTTACTGTGGTCTTTATGTGATATACTGGGGGCCAAATCTCCAAAGTAGTGGGTAATACCTGAACAAGTATTACCTTTTATTTATTTTTATTAAAAATAAAAATAGTTTAAATTATTATCATCAAGCTCTGTTTTTAAATAATATCTTCCCATCACATTAAATATTACATTTTATTAATTAGTAATTTTGAAGTCACTATCACAGCGACATCTCAGTTCTGATGCCCTGCTTTTTTTTAACAGAGTATGACAAGATATAAATCTATGCAGTATTGGGTGACTTTTTCAAATTAGGTTTCAAAATGCCCTCTTATATGGAAAAATACATTGGTGACCATTTTCCCACTTTATTTATTTTAGAGATTCCAGATTTTTAATTACCTGTGGATTTTGAAGAGAAGGTGGAAAAGGAAACAGGGTCGTACAAGAAATAGAATTTGCAGAATCTAATCCGAGAGGTTTTGTCTTCCAAGCTGGAGCCCATCCTCAGAGAATTTCTCTCTGGCAGAGTGTGTATGAAAATAGAATTTCATCCTCCATCTATCAGTGAACCAAACTTTCTGAGCAATACAGATAGCACACAATCAAGAACTTAACTCCTGTTCTTTGAAGATACCATGTAAACCTGTCTTGGGATTATTCTATTTCTGGTGTGCTGTTTAGACCTCCTGTTGCCACAAATACAACAGAATGTCTCAGGCGCACGCAGAAATCTTGTCAGATTCTCCTGCAATTATCAACCATAAAGGAGATGTCTCATCTCAGATATCTGCATGGTCGGGCAAGTTGCTACCGGTAGTTGCAGTGAAGACTCCTGAGGCTGCTAGGTCACAAAAGAAAGAAAGATTGTGTGCTCAGCATCAGGAGAAATGGATCAACACCCAGGAGCCTGAAAACAAAGAAACTTCCTATGGCCCTTCCAGTCTTCAAGATTCCTTTCGCTCACATTTTAGTTTTATCCAGCTCTCACTAAATTCAGCCTCTGAAGCCACTGCAGGTGCATCAGGAAGTAGGGAATCTAAAGAAACTGTGCAATTTGGTGGAGTAGAGAAAACAGAAAATATTAATTTTCATCTACCTGGAGAAGACCAAAGGATTTCACAAATGGAACTGTGGGCTTCATGTAACTCCCTGTGCGATGAAGTTGGTACCTGTCTGTCGGAAGCTGCCAAGGATGACATTTTGCAGGACTGTGGGAGGCTCTCATCTTTCCACACAAATAATGCATTCTCTTCTTCCATGGATTCTTTAGAGGCAACATCTGCTTCTTCTTCGGTGACTTCAGGCTATGAGAGTTGTAGCATTGCTAATGACCACAGTTGGGATTTTCTGATGAAGGAGTATGAACCAGTACTACAGGAATGTTTGTTGGGCAATCGATGTTTAGTAAAGGTTAGAGTACTCTTTATGCCCATTTTGTGTGATAGAATTTTAAGCAGGTATAGACATTCAACATGAAGCAATGCAATAGCTGTTGTAATGCTTACTTGGGGTGGTGGTGCTTCTAATGAAAATTTGAGAAGGTGCCTATGAATATATTGTTGGATGGTTATAATTAGTAAGAAAAAAAAGTTGCAGAAGTACAGAATTACATTGTTGGAAGGGATCTTGGAGGTCTTCTAGTTCAACCTCCTTCCCTCCCCCACTCAAATAGGAGTCCATATACCATTCTGGACAAATGGCTGTCCAATCTGTTCTTAAAAACCTCCAGTGATGGAGCACCCAAAAGTTCTAAAATGCCTCCTTGTCTTCCAAATATCTCGATCCTTTCTACTCTCTTTTTGTCAATAGTTTGCAATATTTACTGCCCTTCAATCTCATGTTAGTTTTCTCCCAATGTCCTTGCTATATATTTTCCTCCATTTTTTTTAGATCTTGCCTATCCAATCTTTCAGAATAGTGCCTCTGCCTCCTACCTAAATGGAATTAACTACTTTTTGACTTAAGATTTCCTGGTTGAAGCCTCCGAATCTCAAGATGTGTAAAATAAGCAGTCTGCCTTGTGTCTGATTTTTTTTTCTATTAGGGAATCATGGGAAACTTGCCTGATTTTCACACCTTCTTATAAATATATTTGGTCATTATATCATTATGTCTATTCTGGGTGCTCTTGAATTCTGAATGATGACTGTGCAACGTGAGGTGACAGAAATGTCTTCAGAAATGGGTGGGCCAAGTGGGATGAAATAAAAACCTTTGAATTGTTGTGATAATAGACACAATGCTTAGGTCACAATTTTTTGAAGCAGCATAGAGGAATATTTCTCATGATCTTTTGATTGATACAGATAAAATCCTTGATGAGAAAACTTCAGAAGCTTCAGGAGAAAGCAGTAGCTGAGGATGACTATGAGAAAGGTATGTTTCCGACAATCAGTTGCTGCTGTAAGTTGTGGATGGGCAAAGCCCAGAACTCACCTTTATTTGCACAACAGTTACGCAAGGTAGTTTAAGAAGAAAATGGCTTGTCATTTCCAGTGTCATCTCAGTCTAAGTTGTCTGTGCCTCAGTAGTAAGATCCTTAACATGTGAAAAAACATTTTTTTAAAATCACATCATAGTTATTCCATTTTACATGTGCATATCTGTAGTGGACTCAAATGAATTAAACCTTGTTTTGGAATTAAGAGGCAGTAAGAGGCAGTGTAGATGGGAGGCCTTTTACTTGCGTGTGATTTTTGTGGTCCAAATTACTCTCTTCCTCTATAAGGAACATCTGCACTTTAAGTGGGACACTCTGGCAGTGGGAAGGATATGGGGAAAGGCTGATAACCATTCCTGTCCTCAAAAAATAGTTGCTGTCCTGTTCTCTAGCAATGGAACAATCTGGCAAAGTGAATAATAAGCTGTAAGTCTCATGCAAGCCTAAAGGCTACTGGTATCAGAACCATAGTCTGTGTACTTGCACATCTGTGAAGGGGCACTTTGAATAACTTAGATTCTGATTACTTTAGAAAAATACTTATAACCAGATGAGTGGGAAACTAAAAAAAAGGCTAGATTTTTTCCCCCTTTCCTCAGCTATTTCTATCTCTAGATCTAAATCCATGTCTATTTGTGCCACCAGGAGGCCTTTGTGTTCACATGATCCTTGGGAGGTTGTTGAGTTTTTCTATTTTTTCAGTGGCAGTCATTTGAATTAAGGAATCTCACTTCTACTTGTAGTGAAAATTCATGTTAAAAAGTGGTTCTCTCTAATGCAGGTATCTGTTTGGAGCAGAATTATGTTTAATTTTCACAATTACATTTGGCACTTCATTTTTCCTGCATCTCCAAGACTGACAAATGTGTCAATTTTCTGACATTACACTTTTAGGCATTGTTTTATTGGTAGGTATCAGTAAGTGGTTAGTTTTTTCTAACCTTTTAATTCTCTAATCTACTTACTTCTTTTTCTTCCATTTTTCCTAATGGATATTTGGATATTCTGTATCAAATGAACAGTATTCTCAAAACGTTTTATAAAATCCACAGTTTGTTTTCAAGAGTATTTTTTTTTAAAGTAGAACAGAATGAATAATTAAAATGTTATGTTCTTTTCCATATTGTTTGAACTTTCTTAATTTTTTGGGGGGGTTAATAAGTTTGTTTAAAATAGCAAAGTCAAAGTCACACTTGGAGGAAAAAATGTAAATAACTATATGAATGGATCATTTAACATTGCACTCCTTTGTGCAAACTTCATTGACATAATTTTGCTCTTGCTGTTCTTGAAGAGCAATTATAAAACTAACTGATTCACTATATAAAATCAGTAAATAACCTTGTTATGTTTAGAAAATCTGTCAGATTTTTTTTTCTTTCAAAATGAGCAGAAGCAAGCTCTTATATAGCTATTTTCTTTCTTCTGGTAAACATTCATTCCTTTAACAGACTAAATGCTGCTTAATAGTTTTCCATTTGTTTTCCATCTTAGGAACATTCTATGAAGAAGTTCACCTATTTGTTCTGATTTATAATTTATATAACAGTTGCAATTCATTTTTTTTACATCAAAAACAACCACCTTTAAGCCATGCTCCTTATTTTAACATATCTTCTATCTAATATTTTTTGCAAATCATTCACATTTGTAGCTAATAACATACTGTATACAAAATATGCACACCTTGTCTCTAGTCAATGTGCTTCTACAACATCATCAGAAGCATTACTTATAAATTTACTCATAAATACATCAAACGATGAAGGGACATCACTTATTTTTGTTTTATTTTGTGTTCAGTGTTGAACACTGGCAATTGCTACAGCTACACCATTTTCCCATCATTTTTATAGCTTTTATGATTTCCTTTTTTCAGTTTTTTTTACTGAGCACTAACATTAACAGCATGTATTCCTATTCCACTCTAATATATCAGTATTACTTCTACAAAATTTTAAAATACTTCTTCCCGTATCCTCTCATTTCAGTTCCATCCCAAATAATTCCCTATTCTTCTTAGGACATAGTTGCTTGCACTACCATTTTTGTAGTAACAGATCATGTGTAGAATATACGAAAAGGATCTTTTATGGGTTTGTTAGAAAGCCCAGTTAGAGGTCTTTTAGCTTCGAGGCAATCTAAGTCAAACCAATTCTCTGTGTGAAAAATCTGATCTCTGGTTTGTGGGGCTGTGGCTGCTATAACACCAGGCTGAAGGAGCTGGATTACATTAGATTGATGGCTTGAAATTGGCCCCCCAGAGTAGATGACAACTAAGTTGCATCAGGTTTTAAAATGTTACAAATTATTTCTCCCAGTTGGGGTGCCCATTTCCTATGGATAGGGCAAAGGTCACCTTCCTCCATGATAATAGGGGTCAAATCAAGAAATAATATATTAGGCAAAAAACTTTGGGCATAACATAGAGTTAGAAAACTCTATTATCTCTATTCACTTTTCTGGTGCTCCTTGGTTAGCCCTTTTAACCCATGTCCATTACATTTTTTTTAATTCCATCAAAATTTGCTCTGCATTTTCTCCGTCTGTTTTAAGCTTAATGTTCCTTGCTTTCTTTAACATACTCTTTGACATTTTTTCTATCTATGCACATAATGCAGTATTTTACTTTTATCCTCAGTTTTGGCACCAATTTATATATGTACATGCACACTCATGCAACACACATATATTGCACATCCCCTTTTATTTTACAATATCATTCATTTTTATCCTTCCCTTTAGTACATCCCCTTTTATTTTACAATGTCATTCATTTTTATCCTTTCTTTTAGTACACTCTGTGACACTCTGTAACATACTATACTTCCAAGCAACTACTCCTTTTCCTTCTCCTTCTCCTTCTCCTTCTCCTTCTCCTTCTCCTTCTCCTTCTCCTTCTCCTTCTCCTTCTCCTTCTCCTTCTCCTTCTCCTTCTCCTCCTTCTCCTCCTCCTCCTCCTTCTCCTTCTCCTTCTCCTCCTCCTCCTCCTTCTCCTTCTCCTCCTTCTCCTTCTCCTTCTCCTCCTTCTCTTTCTCCTTCTCCTTCTCCTCCTCCTCCTCCTTCTCCTCCTTCTCCTCCTCCTCCTCCTCCTCCTCCTCCTTCTCCTTCTCCTTCTCCTTCTCCTTCTCCTTCTCCTTCTCCTTCTCCTTCTCCTTCTCCTTCTCCTTCTCCTTCTCCTCCTTCTCCTTCTCCTTCTCCTCCTTCTCTTTCTCCTTCTCCTCCTCCTCCTTCTCCTCCTCCTCCTCCTCCTCCTCCTCCTCCTTCTCCTTCTCCTCCTCCTCCTCCTCCTCCTCCTCCTTCTCCTTCTCCTTCTCCTCCTCCTCCTCCTCCTCCTCCTTCTCTTTCTCCTTCTCCTTCTCCTTCTCCTTCTCCTTCTCCTTCTCCTTCTCCTTCTCCTTCTCCTTCTCCTTCTCCTTCTCCTCCTCCTCCTCCTCCTCCTCCTCCTTCTCCTTCTCCTCCTCCTCCTTCTCCTCCTCCTCCTGCTCCTCCTCCTCCTTCTCCTTCTCCTCCTCCTTCTCCTCCTCCTCCTCCTCCTCCTCCTCCTCCTCCTCGATCCACTTTTTGAGGCTGTTAAATAATGGTCTGTCTTACATTCAGCCCTCCTGTATACTTCTTTCCTTTCATTATAAAATTGAAACAAACCATTCTTTTCTATGTGTTGCCTTTTTACATGAATTGAAAATGAATAGGTTGAGGCTTAACCCATATATGCAAAATGAACAGGTCTTTTTCTGAGTGTATTCTCTCTAAATAGTCAGCATACTCATTCTAGGATTTCCAAATAGCCTAAACATGTCTTCTATATTCTTTTGTTCCACCCACCTATTCGTGGCACCCAAAGAATAATTTTCTCACTGCATTGTATTCATTCTGAATATTGCATTTTCTTCCCAGATTCATCACTGGATTTCCATTATCCTGGTTCACAGGAGTGTAACATGCAACTATTAGACTCCTATAGATTTTTACTTTCCTTTACCATAACAATAATCTAGGTGGTATAGATTCTTACTTTGTGACCTATATTTCAACCCTTTTATGATGGAGCCTATACTTTTATTTCCTAGCATATTCATATACATATTCCACAGAATCAGGCTACCTCCCTTCAGTTCTATTACATTCTTCCTCTTCCTCTTCTGTTCCTCAAACATAAAACATAACTATTGTCTTTCCTTTTGGTGATTCATGCTCCTTTCCAAGCCACATGGCCTGTTCCTTTGTTCCAGGCCTAATGCATTACAACACTTAGCATTCAATTCTTTTCTCTTCCAAGTTGTAATACTCTAACTGCCTCGGTCTTCATCAGATATCCATAATTGTTTTGGCCAGTTGAAGCTTTCATAGCTTGTTTGAGGAAGATTTAAAAAAAGGTATTAACTAGGTTACCAGTCTTAGAGTTTATAATTCCTGCCAATGGAAAAGATCATTTTGGAACATTTGAGACAATGCCACAAAGGCAATCAGAGTCCCTTTTTACCCCAAACAAAATCATGGTATTCTGTGCAAACTACGATTTCTACCATAGGCACTACATTGCCACCTAAGATATTGTTGGCCGCATCTTGCAGTATAGTGATATGCACTCTGGATACTATTTCGCTACCATTTGTTAATTTAATTTCTTAGGAAACCTATTTTATCTTGAACTTCCTAAAAGTGATTCTATTACTTAGAGATTGAATTAGCCTACCTTCATGAATATTTATGCCAGTTAAAAGAGGTATAAAATCATCACACCCAAAATATTTAAATAAATAGGTTGCCTGGTTGCTTGACGTTAATTCTTGAATTAATTATATTAAAGCCGCTTACAGTCTCCTCAAATCATGAAATGTGTGGCATATAAATATAATAAATAATAATATATACAAGTGTGTTTGTGCACATGCTTATTTGTATGTGCATATCTTCTTTTTTTCAGTCAACACATGTCTTAATTGAAATGAATTTCACATTATCACAGTGAATGGTACCCATGAACTCAACAATAATTCATGTAACAGTTTCAATCTTTTCTCTGGGTTTTGCTTCTTTGGAATATAGTTGAATTTTTTCATATGCACATGTTTTCTTGCTATAGTAAACGGAATTCATAGCATATGGAGAAATTGATTTTTCTGCTCTTTCAATTTTAAGTACAATACATTTCATACATTTTCTTGGCAAGTAAAATTATGTTGGAAAATAGTAACAACATTTTGCCTTGCTTAGCATAGAGGAGGTTTTTTTTTTTTGTTGTCCAAGGATGTTGGAATGTTTTCATGGTTCATTATTCATGACAGAATTTGACAGCTCCAAGGTTAAACCCACCACTGAGATTTTTTTTAAAGTAGAATTTCTGTGGAAGGTCCCTGGAAAAGGTAGCTTGCATTTTTATATCAAGTCGTAGAAGCTTATGTTTTTAGAGGGCATGCATATTTTAATATTTTCTTTTCACTTGGATTCTGACAATAAATGGATCTTAAAGAAGAGCTATCATTTACGTGTGGGATATTTGTTAGATTTTACACCAGAAATAATAATAGTTAAAAAGCACTGATTACAGTTGCCAGAAAGTATGGCTTTGTATTTATTTCATGAAGTAGGAATTATATGAAACAACGTATGCTGTCAGAAATCAGAGCCAAACTTTCAGGGTTTTGCATAGCACTATTATTTATAGTATCGTACTGTTTCTTCCCCCACTTTCCTTTTCAAATAAAACTAATCAAATAACCCTTATTTATAGATAGTTCTGGCTGGAAAATTCTTTGTGGTGATCAGATTTTTTTTTTAAAAAAACCAACAGATTCTATTATCAAATGCTTCAGCAATACTCTAATGATAGGATTTTGTGTGCCATAAGCACTTTGGGGACAAAAGTAACATCTTTTAATTTTTTTTTAAATTAGAGCGAGAAAGAGGGAGAGGAGGAGAGAATATGAATGAGTAGCAATATCAGTCTTGCAAAAGTCTAGTGCAGTGATGGCAAACCTTTTAGAGACCGGGTGCCCAAAAACCATCCCGCCCCCCATCATGTCCCCACTGTGCCCCCCGCTCTGTCCATCCACAGGGCCACTCACCACAGATCGCCCAGGCAGCCTTACAGTGCCATGGCTGCCGCATCCCGCAGCCTCATCTGCCCATGATGGGGCTCAAGGGCAGAGTCTTGCCCTTGCTGCCTATCTGCCATGTGCTTGGCTGCCCTGCTCTGCATGGGCCACGCCTGGGGGAGCCTCTCTTCAGGGCAGGCTGCTTGTGAGGAAGGGGTTGCGGATAAAGGCGGGGCCGGGGCAATGGTGCGTGTGCCCACAGAGAGGGCTCCGAGTGCCACCTCTGGCACACGTGCCATAGGTTCGCCACCACTGGTCTAGTGGTTAGTGTCTGGCAATAGGTAAAAAGAAAAGGGTTATAATTTGTATGCTGCATTCCTGCTTTGGTTTTGAGGTAAGGACAATGGCAGGTCTGCTTGTGAGGCGAAATATAGAAAAAAATATGAAAGAAGAAGCGTTAATATATATTGCTAGTCTCCATATGATATACCATATGCTAAATAAATAAGTAAGAAAAGTAGATGTCAGGAGCCTGATAGCTGGTTCAGGTACAGTGATGAACCACAATTCCTTAACTAAATTGTAATCAGTACCACTTATTGCCCTAATTCATAAATTACAGCTTGCAGACCACAGAGATTGGGTTTAAAAACACATTGAGGCAAAACCAAACACCTTATATTGTGGTTTAGCGTTATATGTAAATCCAGTAATGGTCAGTCTAAGAGCAGTTGGTCTTTTGCATTTGCTGCTGTTGCTTCTGCAGGCTGTTGCTTGTTGTAAAAGCTCTCTAAAGATGAAGGATAACTCCAGCAATAAATTCATTTTTATACTTCAGATAGCCCTCTGAGTTAACTTGCGTAACTGATTGCAGCACTTATGGTCTGATTTAAAAAGCAGGTTAGCAATTGCACGTAGATTTATAGCCCTTTCTAAGCGGTTTATAGAGTCAGCATATTGCCCCCAACAATCTGGGTCCTCATTTTACTGATCTCGGAAGGATGGAAGGTTGAGTCAACCTTGAGTCGGTGAGGATCAAGCCCCTGGCAGCCGGCAGAATTAGCCTGCAATACTGCCTTCTAACCACTGCACCATCATGGCTTAGTAGGTTTGGATCTAAGTTACTATGCCTTGGCTTATCCATCCCTTAGTGGATCCTTCTCAGTTGTCTCAGGACCACATTTTTGTCTTCTAAAAACTGGGCATTTTTTTTTAAAAAAAAACAACACCTAGTACATTATAGCAAGTAAACATTGTCTTGGTTGTATAAAATATTTATACCATTGATTTATTTCACCTGCTGCTACCGGTAAATATTTTTCTGTGTATTCTTTATATATAGCTCATATCATAATGATCATGGGGGAAACAGTCTCCAGTTACAGTGTCTGTATTTCCGAATATGTGAACTTTAGGCATGATTACCAAGTTCTACATATAACCTACATGATGTCTAAATAATGGATAGGTTTTGAAAATGTTTTTGTGGGTTTTCTATGTATGCTGATCTAGCCTACAGGGCTGAAATTTTATTGGAAGAAAAAACCTATTGTTCAGGTCCACCTAATTTCTGATCATATCACTCATTAGCTGAATGCAGTTGGTGGGATATAGTTTTGAGAAAGAAGATCCTGATAACACTGTCATAATTATACTTTTCAGGGGACATAAATGGATGAAAAAAGGAAAGTCACAATTGCAAAAAATAAAAAAAATTTGAAGCTTTAATTATGTTTTTTGACTCTCCTGCAGATGTCTCTGCTTGCCTTTGAAATCATTCTGATACTAAACCAAGTAGCAATAGAATACGGAAATGGTTTACTTTAGTTGATTTATTTCATACTACTTCAGAAATGTAATTGCTGTGCCTTACAAAGTTGGTTACTGCCCCCTGCAAATTGCTAGGATTCTTTTACCAGTTTTACTATTTTAGATGTTTACAGTTTACAATTGAGAGATATCATCTCACAGCTTGAGAGATTGATTGCTAGCATTGTTTTTCCTTGAAATGTTAAACAGTGAAATCTTACTTCTGCTTCAGGCTGGATAGAGAATGATCCATAATCTGATGTGGAGTTTACAGTATTTTGATCTTGTCCTTGCTTAAATGCATATTCTTATCCAAGTGATGGATATCTCAGGGTTGAACTGATCATGTTACCTGCTCAGGTAATGAAACATCTGCAAGCAAACAACCAGGCTCGGAAAACAGCAAGAATTTCTTTTATCCTAATTTATTCTTATGCTATGATGATGCAATTTTGCAAATAGAAAAAATGTCTGCAATCCCCACGGCATATTTTATTTTAAAGCAATAAAGAATTCTGTACAAATAACCTTAAAGATAACCATGAAGTTATTGAAACTCATTGCAATGAATTAAATGGTATAATTTTTTAAAAAGCCATCCATGTTAATATTTACAGAGTTCTAGGTGAATTTTGTTTTAAAAAAGACAAAAATGTGGACAAGGAAGCTTTGGTTGCCGCTTGTTGCTCGCTGCAGGTGCCTTTCTTTATCAGCTGGACGATCCAACAGTAAAGATGGAGAATCAGAACAATTTAAACCATCTTCCAAGCCAATCATTATTGATTAATTAAAACAACAAGCAACAGAAACACGGTTCTTGAGTCCTGAATTCATCCCTCCACGGCAAAGAACAAATCCTTTAAAATTCTTCCTTGAAAGACAATATATGATAAAAAGGAGAAAAGTAATCAATATTCCAGAATTTTATGTCAGAAGTATACTTGCTGTTTCTGCAATGGATCCCTATTCCAATGGAAAATGCAACATTTTTGTAGGAATTTGTATTCAGCGATCAGGAAAGGGACTTGGTGCAACATTCATACTTCGAAATGTAATAAATGGACAAGGTGTTGAAATCTGCTATGAATTATATAATCCCCTAATCCATGAGATCAAGGTTTTGAAGTTGGAGAAGAGGCCAGATGATAACTTGATGTATTTACGAGATGCTCTGCCAGAGTTCAGCACTGTTGATGTAAACGTGAAGCCAGTATCTTACATACTTTATGATGATGTTCCTGTCAATAAGATGAAGGTCAAAATGAAGCCTAAACCGTGGTCAAAACGCTGGGAACATCCAAAATACAATATCCAGGGCATCAACTTCGACGACTATCTTACAGAAAAAGACAAAGAAAGAATTAAAAAATGGGAAATGCCTTGGAGACAATTTGATATGATGATAGAATATGATACATCAAAAATTGAAAAGGAAATTCAGAAAGAAGTGAATGAAGAGCTGAAGAAAAGCTAGGTGGCTATTACCTAGAAAGACCATTGTTCGAGGAATTTTAGGTTTTATCATTAACGGTGACTCTTGAAAAAGCATGTAGATGAAAGGTATTCATACTTATTTTTTTGTGTTCAGCAATCTCTACATATATAAAACATCCTAAACGAGCAGCTAACCTTTTGATAATTGGGGAAAATATGAAGGCCACAAGAAACACTTTGGTGACATCTTTAAAAGGGATTGGTCCCCAAAGTTTTAACTTTTTTTTTTTGCAATGGGAGGCAGCTAAAGAGTTTTTTCATGTATAAACCAGCACATTTAAAAAATAATCCCTTAATTTGTTGCCAAAGGGCTACAGAATTAAAGGTAATGGCCAAGGGTTGTTCCTGTCCATTCCAGAAGTTCTCTTTGTATTTGATAAGGCAAATAAAAAAATAAGATTGACTGGGGACTTGTAGGGCATGCTGAGTAAAGGAAATCAAAGTAGTATAACATATCTTCAATAAAAGCATTGATTGTATTATTATCCAATTCATTTTCTACTGTACCTGTGTTTAACTGGCAATGTTGGTTTAGCAGCAGTAAAAATAAAGTGATAATGTTGAAAAAAAAAAGACAAAAATGTGTGAAGATATCTATTGTTATCTTGATTCCTAACTTTTAATAGGTGCCGGGCAATTTGATGTGTTTAGCATTACAAAATCTTAAACTAGAATACCTAATTATTAAACATTATCAGAATGTCTAAATTTGAAAACGTTTTCTCCAGGGACATTTTCTTTATTGGAAAAAGTATTTTATTTAATCACATCCACAGGGAAATCTTGATTATGTCACCAGAATCAAGAATAATGATATTCTTCAGAGGTATTGGGAAATTTTGCAAATGCAATTATTAGAGAATTCATAAAATCAGAAAATTTCTCAGGAAAATGCCATCCTTTCACCTGGATAAATCAGAGGAGAAAATAAAAAGTTTTAATTTGGTGAGTGCTGGAGCTGCATGTGTGATACTTAGCTGTCTAATCAGAACTCTTTCAGAGGTTAGAAAATGGCAAATCCTTACATCATTTTCAGTTTAACAGCAAACTGCAGTTGCTATAAATTGTATTCTTTGAAGATGTAAGAGATTACCTCCCATAATGATATATGATGATGACACAGTCTTGTCTTCATATGTTGATGACTTTAGGGAAATGTCCCTGTTTATTCATATAGACAGACTCTTGTCTGTTTGATTAAACCACATGAAAACAAGGATATTGATGGGCAGACATAAGAGTGCAGAGCGGTGATTTTATATTTGGGATTTTTGGAAACATGATGTTAACCTTGATTATGAAGCATATCATTACAATTTGTTTTCTCTCCAACATTTTTTTAATCTTAGAATTACTTCTACATATTGGTAAGATCAAACATCAAATGAAAGAGATTTATCAGCTCTTAAAACAAGAAGTACTTGAACTGTATAGTTTTCTACACTGAATTCACTTCAATCTCCATCTTGATTAGAAGAATTATTTTTGCCTTGATAAATATTTGTATTTGGAAATAAACACTCATCTTTTGTAGGGTAATTTAAAAGTAACATGTGGGATTTTAATTATGTATACATGCCATGTTCATTGCCCTTATCATCATATGGTTTTAAATATAAAATATAAACTAATAAATTAATAATTTTATATTAATGTACAGGCATTAAATACAATAGAAAGGAAAATAAACTATGGTATTCTTAAAAATATGGAAAAGAAATCTGGATTGGAATGTTGATTGGTCCTGAAAAAAATTTAGATGAAGCAAAACATGATGCATAATTTCCTTGTCCTGTAAACCATTGTTTTTGTTAGCAACAAATTATTGGGTGCAACAACCCTTAGCAAGGGAGGATAATGGCATAGTGGAAGGGACTTTTTTCCCATTTGACCTTTATATAATGTGTCATCTTGTCCTAGAGCGCAAAAAGAAGTCATGTTTCACAGATCTGATGGAGCAATAACCTGACAGACGTTTATCGTTTGGAAGGATACTTTTGTTGAAATGGCAGCCTTTTCATGTATCAGTCATGATAACATGGTTGATGGCACAGAAATGGTCACTGGATACATTATTTGAAGACATTTTATTTTAGTTAGTAAGTTATCTCTGTTTTTAAATTGAAGCTCAGTAATTGGTTGCTAGTATAGCTACCAATTTGTTTTGTTCAGGATGTTAGTAGAGATGAGTCACATTCACAGCCCATTTTTCTGAATCTATGGTAAACTCATATTGCTTTATGAGCTCAGTACAAGATGTTGGTTTGATTTGGGAACAGAAGATTTTTTTGTTATTAACTGCAGAGTGAGGTTGTAGCAAGGGGTGCACCATTGGAAGATCTGGAAAAAACAAGTTAGGGACAGATTGCTTGCAGAAAATCTATCTACTGTATGTTCTAAGAGTCAACACTTCTTGAAATATAATCAATAAGTCAATCAAAGTTATCTACTTTGTTGTACCATTGTTGCCATCCAGGCCTTTTTAAAGTATGGCAACTTGCTTTGTTTCATCCCAAGTTGCTTTTAGATACATTAAAATAATAATAATAATAATAATAATAATAATTATTATTATTTATTAATTTATTTATTAATCAAATTTATATGCCGCCCTTCTCCAAGGACCCAGGGTGGCTTACAACAAATACAATAAAAAAATTTTAAAAAAATTAACTGCATTCATACAACATACAAACACAACCAGCTCACAGTCGTTGATGGAGGGACCTCCCTAGGGCCCAGGGGCAGAATGCAGCTCATACGCCCCAGGCCTGTCAGCATAGATGTGTCTTCAGCAATTTCCGGAAAGCTAGGAGGGAGGGAGCAGTACGAACCTCTGAGGGAAGCTGGTTCCAGAGGGCTGGGGCAGCAACGGAGAAGGCCCTTGCCCTAGGCCCCGCCAGATGACATTGTCTAACAGACGGGACTCGTAGGAGGCCAACCCTATGCACCCTAACTGGTCGCTGGGATTCATGAGGCAGAAGACGGTCCCGCAAGTATCCTGGCCCATTGCCATATAGGGCTTTATAGGTCATAACCAACACTTTGAATTGTGTTCGGAGACCAATAAGTAGCCAGTGCAGCTCGCGGAGAGCTGGAGTGATATGAGCATGTCTTGGGAGACCCAAGACAGCTCGCGCGGCCGCATTCTGGACTACAAGAAACAGCAACAGTACTGTTATGCAAACCGGTCCTGAGAATTGCTGACTCCTGACTACTAACATGACTTGCTGTGTTCCAGGACTAGAGAAACAGTCACATTTACTCTATTTCTCACAGCCATCTTTTTTTCCAGGAGCTCAAGGTGGCTGGCATAATTGCTGTGACTTCCATAATTGCTGTGAAAATATTTTTTTTTCCATAAAGGACAATATTTATAGCTCAGGGTTGAAATGAATGGTGCTCTGTGAACTTGATTGTTTTCTTGCAGCCATTTTGTTACCCAAGCTAGGTAACATACTCACTGATGATGTTACCTAGTTTGGGTAATGAAACGTCTGCAAGAAAACAACCAAGTTCACAAACCACTAAGGACCCTTCAAATTTTTGCCATCTGATCTTCACAGCGGTCCTATGAGATAAGATAGGCAAAAGGATAGTGAATACCCCAAAGTAGGTTAACTGTGTGACTTGAACCTCACTAGAGTCTTATAGTGCCCTCATTTTGATTAGGACCAGTGCTATTTTTGTAAAAAAAAAAAAAAAAGGTGCCAGAACTCACACACGTCATACAACCTGCCTTGCCTACCCTACAAGGTTCCATCCAAAAAAGGTGCCGGAACTCCGTTCTGGGCGTTCTATGAGGAAAAAAAGCCCTGATTAGGACAGACAGCAATTGTCTTCTAAGAGTTTAGGTTAAGCTAATAAATCTTAAATTATTAAATTCTGCAAAAGGTATTTTAATAGAGCAGGAGAAGTTGTGTTAAATAAGTATATTTTTCCAGAAATATTTCTGAACCACTTGCTTTCAAGGGGGATCTGGATAAATCTTTTGTTCTTACCTTTTATGTGTCTGTTTTCTGAATTCCTGATTGGCTTTTCCAGATTAAGACACAATTCATTTTCAGGAACAAATATTTGGGGTTATTTTGTTAATGGGTGGAGACTGTTCACAATAAAGTGTGCGGGTCACTCCAACACACTTTTGCTCTAGAAAATGAAGATTTCTTATGAGTTTTCTATAGTTATTTCTCTGAAAACTGTTGTATTCTTTTAATGTTTTCTCTGGCACTAACAGATCAGGCCTGCAAAAATCACAATGACAACTAGATAGCAATAAAAAGAATAGAAAAAAACTTTGCTACCAACTAGTATCCATCAAATTTCTGTCCCTGAATCAGTAAATCCTAATTACTTTTAATTTCCTGGAGATATTCCTTGTCTCTAGTGAAAGCATTCACAAGCCTATGATTTTCCATTTGGATAAACCTTAGTTCAGATTATATTTTCATTTCTCCATAGCACCTGGGCAGATTTTCCTTCTAAAATGTAATAATAATAGTAGATCTGAATGTATTTGCACAGCTGAGAGGATAAGCATATATTAAAAAGAATGAAAAACAGTGATTGTGCTTGTAAGTGATGAAAGCATTGAGGATTTTTTGTCACTCAGACAAAAACAAGTATTGAATTTTATTTTGAAGAACGCATATTTAAATGCTCTCTATAAAATTATAATACTCCTGTAAAAGAAGAAAATGACACTTTCTAAATTGTAAGTTATTAATGAAAATATATGTCTTTTTAATTCAATGAAGAAGTAATAACTGTTTTCAGGTTTGCCCTTTGTTCAGATTCTTAAAGGTCCTCAAAAGTAAATCCAGTGTAAGTGGTAATCTAAATTATAAGTATTTTAGAAGAGGAATTTAAAACCTGCTTAGAGTATGTGATAAGATTAGTGCTGAAAACAGTTCAGATGAGTTTTGGCAGCTGTTGAATGCAATTACAGCTCAATCAAACTTTTAAAACTTTACAGTAAGAAATACAATAGATTTTTTATCTATTCTGGATTGAGCTTTCCTCAGTCTGATATGATCTATATATGCAGTATTGAGCCCAGATTCTCAAGCCAGAATGACCATCATGGGGCTTCTATTCCAAATTTTCTTAAAAGCACCAAATTAGGAGAATGTTGGCCTGCAAATGCAAAATTCTGAAAATAGCACTAAAAAAAACAAGAGCACAGATCACAATTACTGATTGTTGTTTTGGGGAACCTTGGACAATGCAAGTGCAGAAACTGAAAAGTCTTAATATTCTGTTTCTTATCTTGCATTCTGCAAAAATAAAAGTATGATGTGGGGTCTTTGTTGGATTGGTGGTTCAATCTTTCCTCTATGATTTCTTCCCTGAAGGTCGTGTTAGGTTCAGGTTTTAGAGACCTGAAGTCTGAGGTCCAATAGCAGCCTTCCCTTCCCTGCCCCAGGGCCATTCTGTCTCCTTTCTTATGGCTGTTGCGTAATTAGCATCATGATAAATTTGACCTAAGAATTTGCTAGTGAAAAACTGTCATGAATGAAGTGATTATGGAGAGTTATCAGATGTCTGAATAGGCAGAGGAGGACTTAGACAATTGGAAAAGAGGATAAGTAGGGGAAAAGAGGACCAACTTTTAACTTACTCGATATCTACAGCAAAAATAGTGAAAAAAAATTTAGGCCTACATATACGGTATGTGGAATTACTTTTTCCAACATCAGAAAGACTGGTTTTCAACAGCAATATTTTTTCAACAAATCTTTATTTTCAAGAACATATACTAGTAGCAATATTGAATCAGTGATGGTGTGCTTTTCAAATTTCACCATAGAAAGATATGATGAGTCATGTGATATAGCGACTAAAGTAATCTTATATTTGAAAGGACTAGACTGAAGCTGATTGCTGGAATCAGGAAATTAAATAACATAATTCTAGGTTGTCGAGTCTGTCGACAAACATTTTTCAGGTCTGTTTTTAAAAATTGCATCCATTAAAAAAAATAAAATCAGTTAAAATATTTCACGAATAAATGTTTTCTGCATATCTAATATTACTTTGTCATTTGATTTCAGACAAACTGTAACATACTGTATAGCATTTGGTAATGCAATTCTCCCTTGTTTTCCTAGCTGATAAATTTAGAAGAAGACTTGAGGAGCTGCATAAAGAGAAAAGTTGGCTGAATTTTAGGCTTCCTTCACAGCATCCTTCCATTAGCAGCTTCTTGGACAAAATCAGAGTCTACATTCGAATGATATTGTATGAGGGAGTTCATAAGTAAGTGTGCCAGAACCTGATGCCTTTCCACACAATTATGTTGGAATTTATGAACTCAGAATTTTAAGTCTGTCTATGGTTGAAAATAGTGGGACACTGTACAGTATATGTTTGTGTGTGCTGATCTGTACTTATATACAAATACATTTAGTGCTAGTGTTAATACCACTTTATAATGCTTTGGTAAGACCACACTTGGAATACTGCATTCAGTTTTGGTCACCACGATGTAAAAAGATGTTGAGAAGAGCAACAAAGATGATTAGGCAGCTGGAGGCTAAAACATACAAAGAACGGTTGCTGGAATTAGGTGTGTCTAGTTTAATGAAAAGAAGGACTAGGGGTAACCTGATAGCAGTCCTCCAATATCTCAGGGGTTGCCACAAAGAAGAGGGAATCTACCTATTCTTCAAAGCACCTAAGGCAGAACAAGAAGCAATGGATGGAAATTAATCAAGGAGAGAAGCAATCTAGAACTTTCCTGACAGAACAATTAATCAGTGGAACGACTCGCCTCCCGAAGTTGTGGATGATCCAACACTGGAGGTTTTTAAGAAGAGATTTGGTAACCATTTGTCTGAAATGGTATAGATTTTCCTGCCTGAGCAGGGGGTTGGACTAGAAGACCTCCAAGGTCCCTTCCAACTCTGTTATTCTGTTAGTGCAGTGTGTATATAAGAATCTGAGCTGGGAACTAAGATCCTGCTTTTGCCATAAATTGCTTTAAAGCAAAGTAGAATGTTCACCTTAATGTTCCTTTCTGTTATAGCGGGTTAACTCTGACCATTTCTTGAGTGTTAATGGAGGTGAACTGCTTTGAATAGTGTACAAGTTTTGTGTAAATGCTAAGCATTCGATGATGATAACTGTTTGGGAGCACAGTCCAGTGGGAAAGTTTACTGGCAATCTTTATTGGCATATATGTGCAAGTCCTAGAGATTTTAAATTGGCTTGCACAATAGATCATACCAATGGATTGTATTTTTAATAATTTACTGATGTATAAATAGTTAAAGAATTTAATCTGAAGAGCTGTCTTCTTCAATCAATTGCCAGACAGTTTTGTTAAGATTATAGCTTCCATAATTACTGTCTGGCAAATCTACGAATTACATCCCTGTCACTTGTGGAAAACCTTTTTAGAGTAATTTTTAGATTAGTATCCATAGCAAAATCCTGAATTTATTTTTTTGTTGTATTTCTCCTTAACTACCTGTGCCAGAAATGATAACACTGAAGTCCATTATCACTGATTTAGCTTTTCCTCTCTTTCTCTGAAAAATTAATAGTTGTGCTGAAAATAGCAAGCATCCACACATTTTTCATTGTGTCCATCCTTTGGCTGGATTTGCTATCTGGTATGCTGTTGGCAAGTGAGGCACTGACATCAGGAAACCTTAAACTGAATATTTTGCCAACTGATTAGTTTCTATACAAATTTCCTAAGTAATTTGTCCAAGCATAGGACTGAATGTTGAAACTCATTGGAGTAAATACTGGTGAAAGAGAAGACCACTTAGCTGCAAAACTGATAACATTTTTTTAAAAGTACTCTAGAAAAGATATGCATGTATTGCAGCCTAATTTACTGTTTGAAAAACTTTCAAATATTCCCCCAAAAATCTGGGCAATTCTGATGAAGAGATAATGGTGCTTTGCTAGTTTGAGCTAAGCAAGCACAAATTAAAATGTTTATTTATAGAACTTTTCTTTGGTAATTATTATTTGTTTTATTGGTAATAACATTATAAGAAAAATATGAGAACTGGGATTCTCTGTTTGTTTTCCTAAGAAAAAAATAATTACTTGCTGTCATGGCCATGAGATACAGGCAGTCCTCGACTTATGACCACAATTGAGCCCCGCATTTCTGTTGTTAGGTAAGACATTTGTTAAGTTAATTTTGCCCCAATTTACAAACTTTCTTACCTCAATTGTTAAGTGAATCACAGCAGTTGATAAAGTTAGTAACCCGACTGTTAAGTGAACCTGGCTTCCCCATTGACTTTGCTTGTCAGAAGGTCGCAAAAGGTGATCACATGACCTTCGAACCCAACAACGGTTATAAGTATGAACCAGTTCGCCAAGCGTCTGAATCTGGACCACGTGACTAAGGGGATGCTGCAAAGGTCGTAACAGCGAAAAACTTTATTCAATGCCATTGTAACTTATAACGGTCATTAAATGAACTGTTGTAAGTCAAGCACTACCTGTATTTGATCACTGGGACAATGTTTGAAAACCTGTGAATCTGCCTCTGGGTTTATATTTGTATTTTTTAAAATTTGTTGACTACCCATAAATATTTTGTTACTTACTGATGTGAAGATTATAAATAAGTAAGCCTTCCTTGCCTCCTTGAATATTAAGAACATCGGAGCAGGAGAGATATATGTAAGATGGTCTTCTGTACGTACCAGACGAGTGAGCTTGTGGCTTTCTGTCCTAATCTCCAAGTGTGCCTGTTCTTTCTGAAAGACTACCGGATGTATCCAACTGTTGGCACAATGGTTGGATCATGTGATTAATTATGAATTGGATCGGAGTGATTTTTGTTCTCTTCAGGCCTTTGTGTGTTGGTTAGGGTTAGGTTAGGGTTAGGGTATACAGTAGGTTAGGGCAGTGGTTCTCAACCTTTTTCAGGTTGAGACCCCACTTGTGCCGCCCATGCGCGGCGCGACCCCGACGCGTGCGCCGGGCCGATCTGCGCATGCGCGGCACGCGCACGACGAAAAAAAAAAACAAAAACAAAAAACAAAATGGCGGACCACGATGGGCCGATCCGCACATGCGTGGCACGCGCGTGACGGCCCGAACCGCGCATGCGTGGCACACGCGTGACAAACAAAAAACAAAAAAAACAAAAAAAAACACAAAATGGTGGACCGCGACGGGCCGATCCGCGCATGCGTGACGTGCGTGCGATGGCCCGAACCACGCATGTGCGGCGTGCGCGCGACGAAAAAAAAACAAAAAAACAAAAAAACCCCAAAAATACAAAATGGTGGACCACGACAGGCCGATCCGCGCATGCGCGGCACGCACACGACGGGCCGATCTGCACATGCGCAGCGCGCATGACGGCCTGAACACAAAAAACCAAAATGGCGGACCGCAGTGTCCGGCGACCCCTGCGAAACGGTCGTTCGACCCCAAATGGGGTCGCAACCCATAGGTTGAGAACCGCTGGGTTAGGGTATACAGGATATACAGTATAAGTGGAACATTTTGCCAAGTAGTGTGAGTACACGACCAAATAGCTTATAAAGAATGATTAGGTTATTTATCTGCTGCATTGAATGAAACAAATAATCTAGTTTGAGAAAAGATTTATTGGCATGATGGATTTTCCTCAATTAAAATTGAGACTGTATCTTACTGTGTAACCAGGACATCGATCATCTACACAGAAATATTACAAAATTGATTAAACGTGTTTAAAGCTATTTCAGAAAGCTCTATGCCTTTATTATTAATCAAAGACTTCTACTTTTTCCCCCCCGCAGAACAAACCATTGGCACATATAACATGGCATTGTGCCATGATTTAAGAGGCAATAAGTTATTGCTAAACGATAGGTGGATAAATATACAAGGTTAAGCATTCTAAATTGACCTATTAATTATTATATTTATTCTCAAGGGATTCAATAAGGGAATATGTTGCATTTACTCATTTGCCTGTGGTCAATAATTGGCTTATTTTTGGCAAAGAAAATGGTACGATAGACACAGAAACAGAATTCCTATAGAGAGTACAGGGAAAGGCCTTGAAGGACAGACAGGAGGATAGGTCCCTGCTAAGGCGGATAAGAGAGGCTTGAGCTTGGGCCAAGAAAGCAACTGGAGAAAACCTTCAGACAGGCCCCTTCCAAGTTCACATGAAGATGAAGGGAGGGAGGGAGAGGAAAATTCAGTGAAAAAAAACAATACAGATAGAAAAAAAATCATTTAAATAAATGATTTTCAATCTTCTTTACAGCACTTACAAACTTGCTATCTCTCCACCCCCTTTACAACTACATATATAATTTCCTTTCTATTTTTAATTTGTTTTTAAATCAGCAAATCTAGAAATCACTAAGCACCACGGCCTACTGAGAAGACATTTAACTCTTCCTTGGCAGGATTGGGGTGGTAGAATGATGGATGAGACAGGCACGATCTCTAAGGAAGAAGATGACAGCGTTTTACATAATTGGGATGATGGCTCTATAGATGGGATGACCATGACTCACATGGACCGAGATGATGGACCAAATGGCCCTAAGCCAGGGACGGAAGCGCTGAGGCGATCTGGAAGGAGGGGGAGGAGGAGCAAGACAGAGAGCAGGAATGCCGGAACACCTGCTTGTTGCAGGACTGGGGCGGAGGAATTACGACAACGGCCTTGGGGGTGGGGGAGGATAATGGCCCTGGGAGGGAGGGGACTGGGCATAGGGACGGATTGACAGCCGCCCTCCAAGTGCTTGCACACGCTCAAAAAGAGCACTTGAGGATCGTAAAACAACCAGTGGAGTCAAAGACAGTTTGCCTGATGTGGAACAACTCTGTGCGATAAGGATTAACACAATCAACGGGCTGATGACGCGCTCAAGGAGCCGGGCGCAGAGACAGGAGGCTATACGAGTTGCCTTCCCAATCTCCTGCTATTCTAACTCTGATGACGCCAGCAGTTTTTTGGCCGGACGAAAGCTTAGTGACTCTTCTTAACCACAGGCTTGTTTATATTAAACAGGCTGGTTTATTATATCCTGGTGTTCATTTTTTCTTTTATTTGTTAGCATAATGCCCAGGATTCACATTTTTAGTATTTTAAAAGATGTATGTATGTATGTATGTATGTATGTATGTATGTATGTATGTATGTATGTATGTTCTCCCGCGTAAAATTGGAAGTGTCTTGGCGACGTTTCGACGAAGTCCCGTTCGTCATCTTCAGGCTGGTGTTTTCGGCTTCGGGCTTCTAGAAGTCTGGATATATGTTCAACCTTGGTCTGATTTTGTGTATTCAATAAATGAAGCATCATTGTGTGAATAGATAGTTTTCTCTACTAAGCCTTTTCGCTGCTAAATCTTTAAGAAATAATTGTTTCTAACCCTGTACTGGCATTCTACAGATATATTGGACTGTATGTTGGGTTCATGATCATTGTAGTCCAGTACATATGGAAGTTACCAGATTGGAGAAAATTGTAACAAACATCTTTATGTGTTTTCATTAATATTTCTGAATGCTGTAACGGAAAGGAACCGTCTCCTAGAAAAAAGTCATCAGAAGATATTAAGCCTTCCTTATCATGAAAAGATACAGGTTCCAGTTACAAAATGGGATCAGCTGCTTGAGGAAAAGAAGTGGATACAGGTAAGCAGAATATGATGTACTTTGTGGGATGGTCTTGTGGATATGGGCATGAACAGATAAACAAATACACACATTAGCATACATATGTTGTTGCAAGACAAAAATCTTGAATAAATCTATCTGTTACTTGAGAAAAAAATAAGGGAAATTGGGACCATAAGAGTTATACAAATTTTAAAAATACTTGGATGCTCTAAGTTCAGTTTGGTGAACATGTTTTTATTTTATAGTATTAGTTTTCAAATGTATTTATTAGTTTCTCTGTATTTTTCTTTTCTAAAAGTCTCCTCAAAGCTTGATAGACAGAACCATGCAATCAATATAGCAATCAGTATTTATTTATTTGCTTGCTTACTTACTTATTAATCACATTTATATGGCCACACAATTCACTCATGGTGACTCTGGGCAGTTTTAAAAAAGCTACATTAGGGAAGTGGGAGGGGTGGAATATCGTTTGAATCCTTTTTGTTAAATATGATGTATTGTTTGTTATTCATTAATTATTTGAACATTACTGGAAAAATTCTTATCAAAATGGTATTGTTATCACCAGCACAATTTCTACTGCATTGTTAACAGTTCTATTCTTCTGGCAAAATAGCAGTATCTTAAAGTTTATTGACAGTACATTTAAATTAGAAGAATTGACTCAAAATATAAGCTGATGTTTTAATAAATGAGTATATAGAAATACAGATGGCATTTCAGGGTTTTTGTTCTTTCAAAAAGAAGAAATCACAAAAGGAGAATATTTGTAGCTTAGGGCTGAAATGAAGGGTCCTTGATATTCTGTGAGTTTGGTTTTTTTTCTTGCAGATGTTTCATTACTCAGACTAAGTAACATCATCAGTGCTGATGGAAGTGGGGTTTGTTCTCACATTATAGGGCAGGAGTCTTCAAACTTGGCCCTTTTATGACTTGTGGACTTCAACTCCCAGAATTCCTCAGCCAGCATGCCTGCTGAGGAATTCTGGGAATTGAATTCCACAAGTCATAAAAGGGCCAAGTTGGAAGACCCCTGTTATAGGGCAAGCCACTAAACTAGAGTATAAATAGAGAGCAAATCCTATTTCCTGCCAGCACCGAGTTTGGGGAAGAAAATAGCCAAGTCCAGAGAGCACCAAGGACCCCCCAAATATCAGTATATCATCATGAGTCAAAGAATCCTACATTTTCTTCCTTTTCTGACATTATACTGATTATCATCACTTAATTATTATCAGATGTTCAACTGTAGTGATAGGTTTTTTTTACCTCATTTCATGAAAATAAGGGTTTAGAGATGCATTTTCCATTATCTGAAGACTATTGAATTTCTGACATAATTCCCAGATTGATAGTATAGAGAATGAATGTGTTTGGGTTACAAGCTTGATTTTATACTCAAAATAACAGACCTGATGTTGTCCTGATGACCTCTTTTATCTTCTTGACAGAGGTTGACACATTAGCTAGTCTGTTCTTTTCCTACTGAATCTTTCAGGCAGGGGTATAAATAGCATATACCTGAGGCTGCATAAGTGTAAATTGAATTTCTTCAGCCAATTCATTGGATCAAGAAAAAAAAGTGGTTCATCACGAGATACTGAATATAACTGCAAAGTTAAATTAGCTTTTAAGTTTTGGCTTGACATCAACAATGTGCTTTTTCAAAGTAACTGCCTGTTGCTATTTTGAATTCATGCCTTTATCTTGTAAATGTATATAATAAATAAGATGGAGTTTGGTGGTTTTTATGAAGAGATTGGACAACCATCTGAAATGGTACAGGGTACCCTGCTTGAGCAGGGGGTTGGACTAGAAGACTTCCAAGGTTTCTTCCAGTTGTTTAAATTCTATTATTCTCTTCTATTATTCTGTTATTCAGTCCTAAAAAAAATGTAGGCCACACAGAAAATCTTATAAAAATTAACAGATTTTGCATACATTAACCATATCCAGTGGTGTTAAATCCAATCAGTGAAACTTTGGTCTTTTAAAGGGAATTTGAATCATTTATGAACACCTTGGCTCAGTGATGAATCTGGATGTTTTAAAAACATGATTTGATAATGGGATTTTTGTCTCAGTGTATATTAACCATCAGGTGAAGAGGGCTGATTTAATTGATTGGCCTGATTGGCCTGATTTATAAATGGTTTCCAGTCATACAGGACAGCAATGTGGTCATATAACTCAAGTGTATGTGAAAAGGACTTGAGTTTCTCTTACACATTTTGTACCATTCATTGATCGGTTTTTCCTTGATAAAAATATACAGCATATTCCATCTCCATGCAGAAAGAAATTGAAGTGCTTAGAGCAAAGCTGGATGTTCTGGAAGCTAAAGATCAACAGTTAAAGATAGAAATTCAAGAACAAGATTGCCACATTCATGAGCAAGATTATGAACTCTCTACTTTGCTCAACTGGGTGTCACTCAAAGAATTGCAGACACTTGGCAAAGCCTTGGCTGATATTTTGGTGGCCTCCCATAAAATTCCATATAGCTTGGATTTTCCAGAACCTGTCAAAAGGTATTTGTTTTATGGATTATTTTTTGATAAAAATCTGCTTTATTCCTTTGCCTCTTATTTTTCATTGTATTGTACCACTTTTAATGAAGAAATATATATAAAGAAGTACAGTCTTTAATTCTAGATTCCAGTTCTTAGAAAATTGCTGTATGTATCAGAGTAATATTGATATCTGGATTTGAATTTTCTTTACTGATAACCCCATGAAAGCATTCATTTATTAGAATAATAGAAGCTTACAGTTATAAGGGTCCACTAAGCCAATGAATCAAATCCCCTGTTCAGTATTGTAACCCAAATTAAATTATCACAGATAAATGTCTGTCAAGTCTTCACTTGAACCCATGTAATGAAAACTTGCCCATCACCTCTCTACGAAACCGTTTCATCATCAAACTTCTCTTGGTTAGAATGTAGTATTACAGGCTAACTCTGCCAACTGCCAGCAGTTCGATTCTGACCGGCTCAAGGTTGACTCAGCCTTCCATCCTTCTAAGGTTGGTAAAATGAGGACCCAAATTATTGGGGGCAATATGCTGACTCTGTAAACCGCTTACACAGGGCTGTAAAGCATTATGAAATATAAATCTAAATGCTATTGCTGTAAGCAAATTCAATGGGGAAGCTGGCAGGGAATGTTGCAAAAGGCTCCTTTAAGTTGTTTGTACTCTAGTGGCTTCCTTCCCCCCCCAAGGATCCTGGCTATGGTTATGAGATCACAAAGGGGCAGCCACCTGTGTATCATCCCTCATCTGGCAGCAGTCAACCTAAGCTCCACCATACTAGCACCATACTGCAGCAGCTACTTATCTGACTGCTGGCCTGCTTGCAAACTGCCTAACACTTGCAACTTCTTGCTGGCTTTTCCACTGACTTTATTTGCTGGAAGCTAGCAGGAAGTTTCAAAGAGATTCTCACTTAACGACATTGATTCTTGCTTAATGATGACAATGAGAAGTGCCGGGATTGCTGTCACTAAGCAATGCAGTCACTTTATGATCCCATCACTTAGCAATAGAAATTCCAACTGCAATTATTGTTTTTAAGTGAAGACTACTTGCATTATTTAAAAAAATGGGGTTTTTTTTCAGAAGCATGCAATTAGAATCTGTTTTCCTATAGCTTAAATCCATTATTCCATGTCTTTGGAATGAGAGAGTGCAATCTTGACATGGCTTCCTGCACTGTGAAATCTTCTTGTGGTTGAGAAGACTTGGTTTTATTTTGAAATGGCCCATATATTAGCACCTTGTAAAACTGTCCAGAGTTGCAGAGTGGGCACATAGAAATTCAATAAATAATATTATAACACCTGAAAAATGAAATTCTATTGGAGCTCCTCCCACAACCTCATTTTTATTCCAATATCATATACCGTATGTAGATTTTGTACCTGAAGAGTATGGAGATATGATGATTGGCCCATCCAAACACTTTGAGCTGTATTTTTATGCCTTCAGTTTCATGTTTTGGAGGGTAATAACCCCCAAGCAAGAAAAAAAAGTCTCTTCTATCCTGCTAGAGTTACAGTAATAGTTCTAATCCAAACGTTGCTTGGTCATTTATATATTTGGAATATTCAGGTGACATCTGGGACTGCTAGTTAGAGCTGAATTCAGTTTTTGTAGCTTTCGTTTTCTGCAGGAGCTCTCTGGAAATTGTTTTCCTTGATAGCTTGCTGTCATCTCTCTCTTTGGTTTAATAGGTTTTTGCTGTTGTCTTTTCTGTTAACGTCCTTGAGATGTGCTTATTTCTGTTTTTCTGCTAATTCATGTTGAAGCACAGTACTGTTGACTGTTTTTTTTTTCTTTGAAGCCACTGCATTCTCCATCAAGAGGTTCACTATTAAATGTCTTTAAGCCCCCTGCTCCCCAGCTCCATTTGTTCAATTGTCGGATGCTCTATTTTTAGTTGGATTTAATGACTTTGATACATGACTTGCATACCTGATTTATCACATTGTGAAATAACTAGACCAACATGGATACTTCCCATAGGGAACTGATATAATCTTCAAACAGCACAATGAGCACAAGATCTAAAAAAAAAAAATATTCTCTACACATCCTGTATCAATTTAATAGCCACAAATGTTTAGATCTGGACAATTTTTTTTAGAAAAAACCATCCAGCTCCTAGTTAAATCTGAATGATTGGCAAACTATTATTTGCCCTTTTAATTTTATTTTGAATCTTTTTACACCTTTTAAACCTTTTTGCTCTTCGTATCAGTGACTTCTTGATAATTATGTCCTGGGAATTCAAAGGCTATTTCCATAAGCTGTCATTTGCAACCTTGAAATCCTGCAAAATTTAAAAGCCAGCAGTATGTTCTCACTGTTTCTTGATATACCACATCATTTGATCCATGCAACCTGTAGAAGAACATGACAGATGGTTTTCCCCTAGTTCCCCATGCCTCTTTGACATTCAGTGCTTGTATTTGATGCATTGAAAAAAACCCACTGGTGCTTGCAAAGGGATGTTAAGCCACTAAGCTGCTCCTTGTACTGATCAATTAAGTAGTGAGGAGCTAGTGAGAGACAAGTGACTTATTCTATTAGGGGAGGAGAAGATTCATCCAATAAGTGAGAGAGGTCCAATGCTTCAAGTGGAAAATTCCATGTGTCTTTCTGCTTGAAGTGCAGGAGGAAGTACATGGCTTCAATTGCCCACCAAAGATGGAAGTCTGGAGTCAAATGAGTACAGAGCCAGTTCTGGGAGCAACATGAATGCTTCATAATTGATAATTGATTGAGCATGCGCAAGATGGACGCTTATGCCTGAGCGTCTGATGCTTGGGTCCTGGAGATGAGGTTTGAGGGGGCCCACCCAGGGGGTAGAATTCCATCAAACACCCCTGGGTGGGTACCGGAGGACGCTGCCGACTATCTGGCGGCGTGATAGGGCTTCCAGGAGTCCGGACTGAGCTGGGGCAGCGGAGGCGTCGATGCGTCTCTGAAAATGCCGCGGCCTCAAGAATTATAGGGATTGGAGCCTGGGGTTGGTGTGGCTGAGAAGACCTGGAGTGGTGGAGTTGCAGTGGATTGAGAGCTCCGCTGGTCTCCCTCCCCCCCTTGAGAGGAGGAGATCTCGGAGCAATGGAGCAACGAGGGTGAGAGCCTTGTGGGGGAGAGCTGGCTGGCCCCCCTTCAATGACATCTGAGGAGCCCTGTAGGAGGAGAGCCGGCAGGCCCCCCTCCCCCTGAGAGGAGGAGAGCTCAGAGCAGTGGAGCGATGGGGCGACGAGGGTGAGAGCCTCGTGGGGGGCGATGGTTGCCCCCCCTCAATGACAGCTGAGGAGCCCTGTAGGGGGAGAGCTGGCTGCCCCCCTTGAGAGGAGGAGAGCTTGGAGCAGTGGAGCGACGGGGTGACGAGGGTGAGAGTCTCGTGGGGGAGAGCCGGCTGGCCTCCCCCTCCCCTCCCCCCTCCCCCTTTTCCCTCCCTCGCCTTCTCCCCCCTCAATGACTGCTGAGGAAATGGTGAGGCTCCACCCCATGACCACATGGAAAGGAGGCAGCTCTCTGAGCAGGACACCGGCAGGTGAGAGCTGTCTGCATGGAACATCTGGGGGGAGATTTTTACCCTCCACCAACTAGATGACTGTGGTTGTGATCCGAGGCCCAGGAAAAACTGAATCGTCCAGCCAAATGGATATTATATCTGCCCAAAGATGGACAGACTCTCATCATTGTTTGCACCCAAGCTGTGACTATGCTGCATAAATGCTGGATAAGACGTGCATTCTTGCACTGCGAGATACCCGCCTCTCACAGAGATGGCCTGCATGTCTCTCAAAGGCCTGCCTTGATGACGGATTTTGGAATCCCGAGAGGTGGCATGCTCAAAAAAAGGGGTTATGGAGGTTTTAAAGTAGGGGTTTTAAATGTTTTTAAGGGGTTCCAGGGAGGGGGGTGGTAAGATTAGTAATGGAGTAGGCCTGGGGGGAGGTCTTCGGGATAGGGGAGGGTTAGGGGGAGGGAATAGGGAGGAGGAGAAACATGGGCCAGGCAACGGGTGGGACCGGAACCACGAGGGTGCGGATTATGGAGGGGGCAGAGGTGATTCTGTTCCCATCGGCTCTGTAAGTGGGAGGGGCAGATACGGCGGGAGCAGGGGGCCATATTCATTTATGGAAGTGCGTCCCCGCTATCTTCGAGCGGTGCCACGCTCCGACCCCCATGGCTCTACTTGTGATCTGGGCTGTTTAGAGCCAAAGGGCCCGGGCTGTAGGCTGGTATTGTGCAACGCCAGGTCTGTGGTAAATAAGGTCCCCTTGATACAAGACCTAATTATGGAGGGGGCCGCAGACCTGGCGGGTATTACGGAGACCTGGTTGGGTTCAGAGGGAGGTGTCCCTCTGGTGGAAATGTGCCCTCCTGGCTTTCCTTGCATTTCACCAGCCGAGAGCTCAGGGCAGGGGTGGGGGAGTGGCAGTTGTGATTAGGGAAGGTCTCAGGCCAAGAGAGGTCACTGTTCCTCAGACGGCAGGCTGTGAATCCCTCCTTGTGAGGTGGGACCTCGGAGGTCCGAGGGCTGTGTTGCTCACGTACCTGGCTCCCTGCCACGTGTCAACCGCCCTGCCCGAGCTCCTGGGCGTCATCGCGGCGGTGGCGGTTGAGGTCCCCAGGCTGGTAGTCATGGGTGACTTCAATCTGCCATCAGCTGGCTAGGCATCTGGGGAGGTTCGGGAGTTCATGGCTTCCATGACGGCCATGGACCTGACCCAGGCAATTCAAGGTCCCACTCACACGGGGGGAAACACGCTTGACCTGGTTTTTATCTCTGGTCAGTGTTTGAGTGATCTGGATATGGGAAATATAGCTATTACTCCTTTGTCATGGTCCGATCACTCTCTCCTACCCTTGGACTTTGTGACCGCCACCCCCCGCTACAGGGAGGTGGAACCAATTATTTGGTACCGCCCCAGGCGACTGATGGAACTCGACAAGTTCCAGATGGAGCTTGGGCCAATACCAGAGGTCTAACACACAACTCGGTCGGGGTGCTGGTAGCAGCCTGGGATAGGGCTGCTGCTGGTGCCTTGGATCGGGTTGTGCCTTTGCGGCCTCTGAGCCGGCGTGGTTCTCGATTGGCTCCCTGGTTCAACGGGGAGCTGAGGGAGATGAAGCGCTGGAAAAGACGCCTAGAGAGCAGTTGGAGGGCGAGCCGCTCTGAGTCTGACCGAACACGGGTAAGAGACCATATTAGGACTTACCTAGTGACAATAAGGGCAGAGAAGTGTTCTTATGTCACTGCCCTTATTGCGTCATCAGATAATCGCCCAGCCTCCCTGTTTAGGGTAACCCACTCCCTCCTTCAACGGGAGGTGAGGGGGGATCCCTTGGCGGGAAGAGCTGAGGATTTTGTGCAATATCTGCATGACAAAATCGCTCAGATTCGGGAAGGCTTTAACTTCGATGAAGGGGTTCCAGCGGGAGTGGCTGAGGCCGGTCTTGAGACTGTTACTTGGGCTGAGTTTGACTTCATGACACCGAATGACTTGGACAGGTTGCTGGGAGGTCTTAGAGCAACCACATGTTTATTGGACCCGTGTCCCTCCTGGTTGGTACTGGCCTCCAGTGAGGTGACACGAGGCTGGCTTCAGGCGATTACCAACGCTTCGTTGAGTGAGGGTGTCTTTCCCGCCACCCTGAAAGAGGCGGTGGTGCAACCTCTCCTCAAGAAGCCCGTCCTGGACCCCGCTGTTTTATCCAACTACCGTCCTGTCTCCAACCTTCGCTTCGTTGCGAAGGTTGTTGAGAGTGTGGTTGCTCGACAGTTCTCTCAGCACCTGGAGGAATCGTCTTATCTGGATCTGCTCCAGTTGGGCTTCAGGCCGGGTTACAGTATGGAAACAGCTTTGGTTGCATTGGTGGATGATCTCTGGCGGGCCCGGGACATGGGCTGTTCCTCTGTCCTGGTGCTATTGGACCTCTCAGCAGCTTTTGATACCATCGACCATGGTATTATGCTGCGCTGGTTGGAGGGGCTGGGCATAGGGGGCACCGTTTTTTGGTGGTTCTCCTCCTTCCTCTCTGGCTGGACGCAGTTTGTGTTGACAGGGGGGTCAGAGGTCGACCCCGAGGCCCCTTGACTGTGGGGTGCCTCAGGGGTCGGTCCTCTCGCCCTTGTTGTTCAACATTTATGTGAAGCAGCTGGGTGAGATCATCCGAGGTTTTGGGGTGAAATTCCATCAGTACGCTGATGATACTCAGCTGTACATTTCCACCCCGAACCACCCAATTGAAGCCC
Source organism: Bothrops alternatus (assembly GCA_034064705.1). Taxonomy (NCBI): domain Eukaryota; kingdom Metazoa; phylum Chordata; class Lepidosauria; order Squamata; family Viperidae; genus Bothrops; species Bothrops alternatus. The sequence goes on from JARGCV010000023.1 coordinate 17,158,145, forward strand.
TTGACGTACTGACCCGGTGCCTGGAGGCCGTGCGGATCTGGATGGGGAAGAACGGTCTCAAGCTCAACCCATCCAAGACCGAGTGGCTGTGGTTACCGTCGTCCCGGTATAGTCAGCTGACTCCATCGCTGTCTATTGGGGGCGAGTCAGTGGCCCCCTCGGGAAGGGCTCGCAACTTGGGAGTCCTCCTGGATTCACGGCTGTCCCTTGAGGACCATCTGACGGCCGTAGCCGGGAGGATGTTTTACCAGATTCGTTTGGTACGCCAGTTGCATGCCTTCCTGGATCGGGATGCGCTACGCACGGTCACTCATGCCTTCGTCACTTCCAGACTGGACTATTGCAATGCTCTCTACATGGGGCTCCCCTTGAAGTGCACGCGGAGGCTCCAACTGGTGCAGAATGCGGCCGCGCGGGTGGTGGTGGGGTCACCCTGGCGGGCATGAACAGCTCCCATCCTGCGCGAGCTGCACTGGTTGCCGGTGGTCTTCCGGGTGCGCTTCAAGGTGTTGGTTATCACCTTTAAAGCGCTCCATGGCATAGGACCCAGTTATTTACAGGACCGCCTACTGCCAGTAAATACCTCCCACCGACCAGTTCGCTCCCACAGGGAGGGCCTCCTCAGGGTGCCATCGGCTAAGCAATGTCGGCTGGTGGCGCCCAGGGGGAGAGCCTTTTCTGTGGGGGCTCCGGCGATGTGGAACGAGCTCCCTCCGGAACTCCGGACATGTCATAATCTCCGCACCTTCAGAAGAGAATTGAAGACCTATCTCTTCAATCAAGCCGGCCTGGCCTAGAGCTCCTCGGGTTTTTTATGTAATTTTAAATTAAGTAGTTAGGGTTTTAGTGTGGGATTTTAATTTGGTTTTTAGTACAGCCTAGTTATTTAATTCTGTTTTAAATATTTATTATTGTACGTTTTTAAATTTGGCTGTAAACCGCCCCGAGTCCTACGGGAGAGGGGTGGTATAAAAGTTTTTAATAATAATAATAATAATAATAATAATAATAATAATAATAATAATAATAATAATAATAATAATAATAATAATAATAATATTGAAGCCCCCAAGAGACAATTCTTGTGCTTTCTGCATCTTTTAACATGCTCATGTTATTACTGAAGTTTGAAACATGGAATTCAATAGTTTTTCCTCTCTATCCCTAATTTATGTAGAAAATTACACTGATTCACAGAACCTTGCTTAAATTTAGGAATCCAAATACATTTTTATTACTTTTTTTTTTACTTCATCTGTTCCTAGAGTCAAAATATCTTCTTCTTCTTCTTCTTCTTCTTCTTCTTCTTCTTCTTCTTCTTCTTCTTCTTCTTCTTCTTCTTCTTCTTCTTCTTCTTCTTCTTCTTCTTCTTCTTCTTCTTCTTCTTCTTCTTCTTCTTCTTCTTCTTCTTCTTCTTCTCCTTCTTCTTCTTCTTCTCCTTCTCCTTCTCCTTCTCCTTCTCCTTCTCCTTCTCCTTCTCCTTCTCCTTCTCCTTCTCCTTCTTCTCTTTCTTCTCCTTCTCCTTCTTCTCTTTCTTCTCCTTCTCCTTCTCCTTCTCTTTCTCCTTCTCTTTCTCCTCTTTCTCTTTCTCCTCCTCCTCCTCCTCCTCCTCCTCCTCCTCCTCCTCCTCCTCCTTCTTCTTCTTCATAATGGATTATTTATTTAACAATGTGGTAGACTTGTATTGCTGCCCAACTCTCAATGACTCAATGACAAAGAAAGTCATTACAGTAAAATCAGTAAAAGATGAAGATAAAAGATGATAAGCACAGTGAAGGCAGGCATCAAATTGTTGCTTGCCCAAAGCCTGGGTGAAGAATCCAGTCTTCATGGTTCTTCTAAACAGCAGCAGAGCAGGGTTTATCTACTATAGCAATAACAGCAATACCTTAAAAAGCTACTCCTTAAGCTATATAGTAGTAATTGGTAGCAAAAGTGAATACTCTAGTATTGAATCTAGGGTATTTTCTGCTTATTTACAAGATATAATTTATCCAATAAGCTGTTTTTTTCATTGCTGATTAACCAATAAAGTACAAAAATAAGCCAAATGGTATTATATTTAAACAGTTTTCTTGTTAAAAGATGAGCAAACACCAGAGAAAATTCACAGGTAGAAACTGCAAGTGCCAAGGAATTATTAGAAGCCCTGATGGATTTGTGTTGTGTTGCTGAAGGGCAAAGAAACCATTTCATTCTTAATAGAATTTTGCTATATACTTTTCATTGATGTAAGTTTCAGCAGAGAGAAATCCCCTGGAGTATCGAATTTGTCCTCTTTCAAAGGAGTTGGATTAGATCTCTTTTGAAGGTCATGGCTTTTAATGACATTTGGTGAAAGATTTTCAGTCTTTGGTAGAGCTAGGAGTCTTCATTCCCATTTTGGAGTCTCTTGATAAGGACAGTCCAGTGCTTTTTTCAACCCTCATCAGTCTCATCCCATTTGTATAGTTGCTTTATTTAGTATGCTGTATGGAAGAGTTGGTTTCCAGATTGATAAAGATTTCAAGCATCTTGATGCAAACAGCCAATGACAAGCTTCCCTGTTACCACTATAAAAAAAAATCTTTTTGCTGGATTATAGGAAGGTTTAAAACAAAACCCCAAAGTCTCTATAATATACAGAGAAATATATTAACTCTAAATTGAAAATAATTTAGTTTCCAGAAACCTTGTGACTCATTTTAGTAATCTCAATAAATCTTGTTAAGGAGAACTTGTGAATAGAAAAGAATAATTTCATTTGGGGACAGCACTAAAAAAGCCTGACCCCCAAACACCAAAGAAATCAGGAAATCCAGGCAGTTCAAATGAATATAAGGGTTTATCGCAAGCTTAAGTTCTCTACAACAGGGCTTTTCAACCAGTGGTACAGGTACCACCTGTTGTACATTGGCACCTGGCAGGTGGTACGTGACCATCCTAGAAAAGTAGTGGGGGAGGGGAATGAGCTGAAACGGTGGCAGCAACGCAGAAGCCTGAGCGAGAGATGACTGGAGCTGCAGGGCTGTCAGGGCTCAGCGGAAGCGCCAGGGTCAGTGTCGCTGTCCAGCTTATTGGCGCTTCTTCTCCAGCTCCAGCTGGAGCTTGGCACTGATCCTGGTGCTTCTGCTGAGCCCAGAAGAAGCTCCGATCAGCTGGAATGTTGCCAACATTCAGATTCTTGGCAACTGATTCATATTTATGATGGTCACAGTGTCCCACTTCACATGAAGTGACCAAAACCTGCTGCAACCACCCAGCAGGCAGAGGGAATAAAAGCCAAACACCCCTCCACCCCACCCCCACTGCCAATTCTCAACAGAATTGCTCACAACAATGAAAACCTTGGAGAGGAGGAAGAGCACGGCCAGGTGGGCAGGCAGATGTCTTGCTCGGCTGTGGCTTGTGGGGCATGTTTTTCAGTGCCATTGTAACTTCGAAAAATCACTAAGCGAACTGTTGTAAGTCGAGGACTACCTGTACTTTATCACTTTTTTCCTTTTTTTTTTTTTTGGTCATCAAGTTTTTGACATCTTGCTAGGCGACTGGTGGTACTCGGATATTGCCATATCCTAAAAGTGGTACAATGGGTGAAAAGGTTGAAAAGCCCTGCTCTACAAGAATCTGAATTACAACGATCAAAGCAAATTTGAGGTAGATAAGAGTCAATGGAATTCAAAGTGGGCTGGACTTAGATTTCTTGTGGGTGCGAAGGTTGTTGGTAATCAGTTGCACTTGTTATGTTTTAATAGGTTTACCTGAAGTTGGAAGTGCTTCTGAATATGTGTGTGAGGGATTAAAAACAATATCAGATTTTAATACTAATTTGTTATTTCTAGGCTTCAAGAAAAAATGCAATCCCTTAATATATCGATGACAGAAACTGCTGCTGAAGTAAGTAAAATCAAACTGTTGTTTTCCCCTGCACTAATGAGTCAGTGAGTTACTGTACATCAGTGAAAGACTCCAAACTGCCTTAAGCAAGGTCTAGCAGGTTCTTATTTTTGAATATCTTGCATTTACATTACTGCGATGTGTGTTACATGGGGCTGTCCTTGAAAATGATTGAGTAAGTTGCCATTGATACAAAATGCAACAGCCCATCTACTAACTGGGAAGAGTTTGTCTAGTACATTATACATGTCTTTCATCATTGTGATGGTTGTCAGTCAGCTTTCAGGTCCAATCCAAGATTCTGGTTTTAACCTATGAAATCTCACATATTTTTGTCACTTCAACTTTCCTTGCTGGCTTCATCTTGATCTGAGACAGGTAGCTGAGATTTCCCACCCTTCATGACTTGAAAGGAGTGGGGATACAGAAGGACACTTTCTTTGTCACAACACAAATGTTAGGAATATGTCACCCTGGGATACCGAGAGTTAAAATCATATTCTTCTTTCGTAAGGCAATAAAGCTATTTGTTCCATCAAGGCTTTGGTTTGGATATTGCTCCTTGTCTTATTTTGGGTGGCTGCATTTTAATTTCAAACTGATAAGCACTGAGCCACTTATGTGCAGTTATTTTTAACTACAAAGCACTTTATACTACTTCCTTGTGGCCATCTGAATTTAGCTGCCTTCTTGATCAAAAAAGAGTTACACTAATGAGAAGTATGGACTCTATTTTGAGAACTATAAGCTGTCATAGCTTTGCCCAATATGTCTTGGAACAAGGCACTATTCCAGCAGTTCCATCATGGCATGAAAGCAAAGAGAAGGGCTAAGTTGTTCATCTGGTTCAAGTCTATTTTGATTTTCAAAAAGCAGGGATGCTGGGTGTTTTAAATTCATGCCTATAGGAGCAGGATTAGTTGTGTACCTGATAGGCCTTGTCTCAAAGGTGCTTTTTAAAAGGTAGCCGGACTTTGTTTTTCCTTGAAAATGTTTTGCTTCTCATCCAAGAAGCTTCTTCAGTAAGCTTCTTGGATGAAAAGTGAAACGTCTTCAAAGAAAAACAAACTCCAGTTGCCCATTGAAAAGGCACCTTTCAATGCAGAAAGTTCAGACATCCGTGATTTTTTTTTTGCCAGTTTTGGCCTTTTGTTTGAAATAAGATCCCATGATATCTGCTCCTCTTCTTTCTTTGTGATTATTTTGTCTCTGATTTGCCCATTGCTAATAGAAGTGCTGTTTATGTTGGAAAGCTGTGCTGTACTGTACTGTGGGGGTAAATGATTTTCAGCAAAGTTGCACATTATTTTCTACTCATCTTGATTGTTGTTTTGAAATGATACATGTCTTGTAACCAAGACAACCTGACATGCCTTTGTATTTCCTTGCATTTTTATATGAATGAAATCCATATCAAGGCTTCCTGTTTCCATCTAGGTATGTACTAGTCAGAGGCTCTGCAGTACGTTAAGGAAAAAAGTGAGACACATTGAGATTCAACTTCCAGCTCTTCTTGAAACGAAAATGCTTGCTGCATCAGGTGATTATTGATGGAATAGGAAGATGCCAAAATGTTTCATGACGGAGAATTCTTCACCAGAATTAGAATTCTTAAAGAAGTCAGGAACAAATTATTTAAGTCACCGTGGGCTTTTTTGGGGGGGGAGAAATGATAATAAAGGATGCAAGGATTAGGATGTATCTGATTTAAATTGCACTCCTGTGGAATAGAACAGTTGGCAGTTTCTCATTCATTAGATCATAAACAGCTACTATTGCATTGAAAATATTATTCATCTTCAGAAGAGCTGTCTATCTACCCCCACCCATCCGTAGCCTTTGCATGTATGGTTTTCAATGTAGTTTTGGTGTTCTTGCAGTTTATTTGGTATGCATTTGATTTTAAAATGTTTTTTATGAATTGGTTACACATCATCTTAGACAGGCTTCACTGATTGAGGTGGCTTATAAATTTATTAAATAAGTACATAGAGAAACCTACAAAAAAAACCCTTCTAGACTAGCCATTCTTTATAATATCTATTTAAAGAAACAGACAGATCCCATTACAGCACATCTTGACTCAAAAACACAATGGCTAAAATGGGGTTGAAAGGTGTCCAAGTCATTTTTCCTCTTAGAAATCCCCTTTGTTAGTTGGGAATTTTTCTACTAGCCAGGTTTAGAATTTGCTTTTAGAGATATTTGTACTCAGAATTACTGGGAACAAAGAAGTCTGAAGAAGAACAAGGAAGGATTTAAATCCTTCCCAAACCAGGGGGATGGTTACCGTGCTAGCATGGGGTTAGGCCAATGCTACTTAATTCTTAACATACCGAATTTCTAATGGAAATTCCAAGAAACAATAATTTTTCTATTCCACTAAAATGCAACTACATTATTCCAGAAAAAAAATAATTCGGTTGGGTTTTAGAAATAACAATACATCACATAACAACCCAGACTTAATAATTGTTGTTAAGAAAGATTTAAAAAAGCCTGGATAGTGAACTTTGCAGCACTTGGACATAGCAGAACAGATGAGGAAGAATTGGAGAAAATTACAAAATATAAAAATCTATCAGTAGAAATAGTACAATGACTGTGGCAAAAGAAAGCAAAGATAATACCAATAGTCACTGCCTGAGCACAGACTGACTAACAACAGACAACCGCATGACAAAGTAGCAACAATGTTGCCAGCAAGAAATACCATTTGCCTGCAAGCAAGAAATGGTGGGACCACAAAACAGACAAAGTAATGAAAAATGAAGAATCTAAAGTGCTCTGGGACTTTAGAATTCAAGCAGGCACTTAATAGCTGCCGATAAGAAAGATAAATGAAGTATGGATAGTGGCTGTTGTAATACCTGGAGACAGCAGAATAGAACTGGAGAAAATTACAGAATACAAAAACCTGCAAGCAGAGGTAGAATGACTATGGCAAAGAAAGTACAGTAAAGATAGTACCGATAGTAATAGACGTGTTGGGTACAATCCCTAAAGAATTGGAGCACCACTTGATTACCATTGGCACTGAAAAATAATCACCATCTATCAGTTGCAAAAGGCAGCTTTCTTTGGACCATCTTTCATCCTTCGCTGATACCTTTGATACTACGAAACAACATCTTCTTACTCCCAGGTCTTTGGGAAGGATTCAATATGTGGATAAATATACCAAATCCAATCTTAACATTATACTGACTGTGTGACCAACCATCATTTGCTAAACTTGCCTTCTGATTTTCAACGAGTGAAGAAAATAATTCTGAGCACTATTTACATTTTTCCCCCCTCAGCTTTTTGGGGACCCATTTGCATTTCAAATGTTGAAAAGACTTGGATGCTTGCTTAATAAGACCTGACAAGTATATGGAGGTGATGAAACCAGAAAGTCTAGCAATGAAACCATTACAATGTGCAGTTTCAGTGACGTATAAATCTGTCAAGAAAAATGAAGAATTGTATTAATTAAATTATATTAACTGTTTCTCAGAAGAATGTTTACTTAGTCTTTAAAAAAAATAACATTAGAATGCCATATCACTTGGTGTTTTCTATCGCTGGGGCAGATTTATGCAGATATGTTTAGAAAAGAGTCCTCATGTGGTTTTTAAAAAGTGCCAATTTTAGTTACTGTGATTGAGGTCAGGAGTTCACACTTTAAGAGAGTGACGTGATAATTTCTTGATGAGTTTTTGATATTTCACCTCAGAATTGAAGTCACATTTCTTGCTGCCATAAAGTAAAATAATAAGAAAAGCAAACAAGGGCAGATTTGTCTCCAGAGCATATATTAGAGACAGAGATGCCTATAAATTATTAACTGGGATATGGGGCGTATTTCATCAGCACTTCAAGTCTTGATATTAAGTTTCCTTCTGGGAATTAATAATCATTCAGTAAGCATAAAACTTTAATAATGAGGATAGTATCTTCTCCCTGACCTTTCAAAACAAAATAGAGTGACTTCTAATTACAGAATCTTGATTTTGAGAATGATGAGGGAATAAATGCAGCAGTAGTTGGTAACAGATTTTTTTGGCTAAGAAAATTAAGTCCAGCTTAGAAAGTTGTGCCACGGCTGTCCAAATGTTATTGCAGGGCAATATCTGGCATCGCTGATAAGATATTATTGTATTGCATTTATTGTTATTTTAATGAATGAATTATTTATTATTAAATCATTATTAAAAATAAAATTATGCATTAATTTATTAAGATTGAATCTCACTCATGTCAGAAGCATCAAGGTACTTCTGGGTTGAAAGTATTAGCTGGCGACATCACTGTTGCCTCAGGGACATCCAGTTGGGGGCTCCTTTCATGTCCCCAGTAGGAGCTGGAGTGAAGGATAGGAGTTCAGCCCACCCCATGACAGAACTCGGGTCTCGAACGTAGGCTTGTTGCCTGTCAAGCCAGCATCCTAACCATACGAGCTATTGTGCTCCTAATTTATCAAGATTATTTATTCATTATTTTAAATATTGTATTATCATTCTATTAACAGGTTAGGGATAGATAGTCATGGAGATAATATATCTCTGTGGTTGCTAGAAATAAAAAATAACTTGATGGTACATAATCAATCAATCAATCAATCAATCAATCAATCAATCAAGAAGGCTTATTATAGTATTTAATCATTAGATGCATCCATCTTTCTTTCTCGATAGATGAATAGAAATGCTCAAGGCAGATTAAACTTCTAGCTTACTGTGCAACCAACATATAATAATAACAACTGTTTACATTTATATTTTAATTGATTGTCAACTGCTTTGAGAAAACAAAAACAACAATGAATACATTAAATACACGTTCATTGCTCATGTTGCATATGCTATACAAGTGGTTAGCTCTTTAGTTTTTGTAACAGTCTATTTAAAAAGTCAAAGTTTTGTTTCTTCCCTGTCTTTAACTCTTCCTAATCTCATTTGTTCAACACACAGGAGGTAATTTCCGTACTGCTAAAGATCTTGCAGAAGAAATTCAATCACTAACAGCTGAAAGAGACTGCCTGAAAGGGCTGCTCAGAGAATGGTCAACTCTGAATGCCCAAAATACCCAAAAACTAGAGAGAGTGAAAGAACGTTACAAGAGACTGAAGGAAGAAACAGAGCAAGAGGAGTTTGCGTTTGGTGAGTAGAGCAATTTGCCAACTGTCGGGGTGACAGAGGTCTGCCATTTTTATGCAGGATGACATCTAGGGTTCTGCTTCATTTGACAAGCAATAATGTAATTTATATGATGTTCTAAAGAAAGCTCTCTGAACGGCAATTCTTCCAGGAGCTTTGACATATACCACATCTTTTTTTTTAAACATTTTTTATTAATAGATATATATTTGTACATGTAAACCAGGAAAAAATTCAAGTTAACTGCTATTCAACTTAATACAATCGATTTAAATTTGTAAACATTCTTCACTCCGTATGTCAAGATTTAACTATAAGCCAGATACATTTTCTTTGATTGGTGTTTCTCTTGTATGTAGTCTATCCACTGTTTCCAGTCTAACATATATGGTTCATTTGAGCGATCCTTCAAATATGCCGATATTTTAGCCATTTCTGCCAAATTTATGACTTTCAAAGTCCATTCTTCAATAGGTGGTATTTCTGGCTTCTTCCAGTATTGTCCCACCAACAGTCTCGCTGCTGTGATCAGGTTCAGAATTAAGTTCATCTCTGTGGTAGTGCAATCTTTTATGATCCCTAACAAGAACACCTGAGGTAGAAATTCAATACGCTTTTTCAAAATGGTTTGGAGTGTCCACCATATTTTTCTCCAGAAGGCTTTAATCTTTCTACATGTCCACCATACATGAAAATATGTAGCCTCCATACTATCACATCTTCAACATTTAGGTTGGATGTCAGGGTAGATATATGATAGTTTTTTCGGATCTAGATGCCACCTATAAAACATTTTATAAAAATTCTCTCTTAAATGTTGTGCTTGCGTAAAATTTTACATTTTTCACCCAGATTCTCTTCCACGTTTCCATCGTGATAGGTTGCCCAAAATTTTGTTCCCACTTTACCATACAATCCTTGACTAGTACAGTTTCAGAGTCAATTTCTATCAGTACACTGTACACTCGTTTGACATGCATGGGCCCTTTTTTTCTAACCTATTCAATTAAACTCTCATCTGTTAGTGATAAACCCTTCTTCAGGTCTTTTTGCCATCTAGACTGCAGTTGCAAATATGAAAGCCAGGTACACACTATTCCTTCATCTGCTAGCGTATTTGATGGCTTTAACGATAACACATTTCCTTCTTCCATTACGAGTTTACTATAGGGCACCACATCCTGACCTTGTATTATGTTTATGTCCCCTATTGCATCTTAAGGGCTGTCAGCTTTTGTCCCTGTCATTTATGAGTGACTTTTTTTGGCTTGCTTTGTATATGGGGGTAGCTTTCTTTTTTTTAGATATAACAATAAAAGGTAATACAAACTAAAAACAAAAAAAGAAAAGGGGAAAAAAAAGATTGCAAGAAAGCAACCCCCCTAAAAAATATTAAGGACACCCTCTCTAGAAAGGATCTTCCCACCAACATCACAACGTATAAACAATTTCATAATCTCTTTACCTCTTCTTAGTTAACAAATATAAAACTCGTCATCTAATAACCCATTTCTTAACAATAGGGAAATCAAATAAGCAATGCCTTCTCCAATCCAATTATCAGCAAAAGTCTAAACAGAGCTCTAAAAGAGAGTCAGTTTGGTCTAGTGGTTATGGCACCAGGCTGGGGAAAAAAGAGACGGTGAGTTCAGATTCTGCCTTAAACCATGAAAGCCAACTAGGTGACCTTGGGCCAATCACTCTCTCTCAGCCCAACTCACTTCACAGGGTTGTTGTTGTGGAGGAGGAAAATCTGTTGGATATATTTTCTGCCTTGGGTTATTTGTAAAAGAAATAAAGGCAGGAAATAAATGAATGAATGAATATATCTATATCTATATTTATCTATATATCTATATCTATATATAGTGTAAAAAATCCTAAACTAAACTAAATTAAAGTTTAATATAACAAAGAGAGACCATTTTTTAAAAAAGAAAGCTCTAATATACATTTTTCTGATTCCAAATCCAAATTCAAAAGAAAAGCACCCCAAATAGTAGCATTAAGTAAACGTCCCATATTTCAGCTTTAAATTATAAACAAATCCACATATATAAAATAATCCTAGTATCCTAATATAAACAAAAAATTAAATTTTAACATAACAAAGAGAGTTAACATCTCCTTTAAAAAGAATAAGTTCACAAAACTTCTTTACTTTAAGTAAAAAGATAGACACAGAGCCAGCTTAAATGTTAAAAAATTAGGATACATAAGTTAACTAAAGGGGAAAATGCTAAATTTGCACTTTTGCTGACCACTTTTGAAAATGTAGGAAGCTTTCTCCTTTGGATCATTTTCTCCTTTTCCTCTGGGATGAAGCCTGCTGCCTGACACTTGAGATAGATTCTCAGGGGTCCTGATAGCTTTGCATAACATAGTCCAGTTCTGTAAATAGGACCACACATGTTTTGTTTTGTAGGAAAAAAAAGGTAGAAGATGCTCCTGTAATAGCGAACCCGGCAGGAAATATTATATAAATATTTATAGGATCATGGAATTTGTTCAATCAGCATACAGAATAGGAACTGAATTTGCAATGCTTTGGAAGCAGTGTGCTTTTTTTTTACATGAAATATCAATAAATTTAGTCAGTGCAGTAAAACTTGTCTTGCAAATGTAAACATGTCTATTGGTTACTATAATAGTAGTAATCATAAAAGGAAAAGAGAGACCTTGGAAAACCAAATTCTTTTGTATTTATAGGATATTCATACATAAAAGAGTAAGGATGAGAAGGCTGGAAGCAGTCACACCTGAATCATTCTTGGGAGAAATAGTAGTAGCTTGAGTAAAAAGACATTAAAAAGACTTCTTGTTAAATAAAAAAAACTATTTTTTTAACTTAGTGTGACACAACCCAATCTCTTAACTATTAGTCAGTGTAGCAAATATTGTTTCAATTGTCCTTCTTCAGGATAATTATGGCACATAATTATTAAAATCCAAATAGCCAATTGTGTATTTTGGTATTTTTGTGAGACTGTGGACATAATCTAGAGGAGTTTTCTTTGAGTGGGATACAGCAGAGTTCACTGCCAAATGTGGCATGGACAGTGAAATCTGCTACAACTGGTCCATGCTTTCAGACATCTTCAAAATTTGAAGTCAAACCACAAATTAAATTATTCTTTGTTCTTGGACTTTCTGAGCAGCAGATTATATGAAGAAAAAGTGGTTCATTGTTGCAGGAAGTAAAGACAATTTGGTTGATTATGAAAAGAGATAATATGCTATTAAGTGCCATTGTATATGTGTGCAGAAATACAAAATCAGTATTCTCCAGTTTTCATATAAATAGGTTGGTAGGTACACTTGTATATACTGTTATATACACAATTTTAGGGAAACAGTAAAAGCTTCCCATGCTTAAAATCGAAATATATAGAAGAACAGAGTTCTCTGTTTTAAGATTAACAAGGAGATTAGGCTTGCAAAAATGTTAAATGTAATCTGCCCAGAGATGCTGGGAGTCAAATGGTATATAAATTTAATGAATTGTTGTTATTATTAGTTAAATCTTTGATACTAAAAAAAAAGTTTTGCGATGTCTGCCCCAAAATATAGCCTTCATAGATCTTTTTCGTGATAATTTCCTTTTGACTAGACTTCCAAACCGCTCTTAAAGGTAAATCTCAAGGATTTAAAAATAGTTTTCTATTTTTAAAAACTATAGGATTACACTCCCAAATTGGTTTTGAAATTCAGGGTACTGTGTACAACTATTTGGGGGAGAACTTTCTAGGCATGGTTTGCTTTTTTAAAAGTCTCATCATCCTTTGATGATTAGAGTATAAACCAAATGCAGAATACACATATGCGAATGTTCTTTTTAAAAAGCGAACTTTGAATTCCTTACCACTCTCAAAAAAATTTGAATCTATTGCCTTGTATAATAAAGTGCAGTGAAGCACAAAATGCTGCAAGCAATATAAATAATTAAAGTGTATAATTTCCTTCCCCACCCCCACCTTCCTTTTCACTTTTGCTTTCATCTATAGCACATCTTTCTTTAGGCTACAGTAATTCGTTTTTGATCTAATTATATGAAGTGTATAACAATAAATTTAGTGAAAACATGCCTCAGGATTGTAAACACTGACACTTCTTACCATATGCCAATGTCATTTTAACATAGCCGAGTCTTATTTTTTCTTTAAAAGGATTCTTTAAATCCTTTTAATTTGAATCTTTCTTGGAACACTTTCCCCCCCTTATTAAGGATTTCTAGAGATTTGGTAAATCTTTGCTTTTGTTCATTTTTTTAATTTTAAATTGCCGCTATTTGTGATCTGCAGTTGTGATAGCTTTTAGGTGTTTGCTAAAAGATTTCTGAAAGGTAGTATTTTAATTTTATATAGTGCTTTCTAAATTATAAACTAGGATGGCTCACATAACACTGCAGGTAGTCCTTGACTTACAACAGTTCATTTAGTGACTGTTCAAAGTTACAACAGCACTGAAAAAGTGACTTATGGTCATTTTTCACACTTATGACTGTTGCAGCATCCCTATGGTCATGTGATATAGAATAGAATAGAATAGAATAGAATAGAATAGAATAGAATAGAATAGAATAGAATAGAATAGAATAGAATAGAATAGCGCTAGAAGGGACCTTGGAGGTCTTCTAGTCCAGCTCCCTGCTCAAGCAGGAGAACCTATACCATCTCAGACAAGTGATTGTCTAGTCTCTTCTTAAAAACCTCCAGTGATGGAGTGCCCATGATTTCTGAAGGGAAGCTGTTCCACTGGTTAATTGTCCTCACTGCTAGGAAGTTTCTGCTTAATTCCAGGTTGCTGGTTGGTCAGTTTCCAACCATTGTTTCTTGTCCTGCCCTCTGGTGCTTTGGAGAATAATTTGATGCCCTTTTCTTTGTGGTAGCCCCTCAAATACTGGAATACTGCTATCATGTCACCCCTATTTCTTCTTTTCTTTAGACCAGCCCAGTGGTGATGAACCAATGGCACGGGTGCCAGAGGCGGCACTCAGAGCCCTCTCTGTGGGCACGTGCGCCGTTGCCCCAGTCCTAGGCCTTCATCTGGGTTTTATAAAACTTCTTTGCTTTAGGCCTCCGCCGCCGTGTGCAAAAAAAAAAAGGTTCAATCAGTCAATTTCAACTTCTCGCGGGGAAAAAAAGAACTTGCAAAGTTGGAATTGATTGATTGAACTTTTTAGTCCCACCCAGTCTGCCGTTACCACTGCAGCCATGCCCACCCAATTGGCCATGCCCACCCAATGGGCCACGCCCAATGGGCCACACCCACCTGGCACTCGACGATGCATAAGTGGGTTTTGGGTTGCAGTTTGGGCACTCAGTCTCTAAAAGGTTCGCCATCACTGGACTAGCCAAACCCAAGTCCTGCAGCCATTTTTCATATGTTTTACATTTGGATGTTTGATAACTGATTCACATTTATGATGGAGTTGTGTGATCCCCTTCTGACAAGGGCAACCAGATTCACTTAACAACCATGTTGCTAATTTAAGAACTACAGTGATTCACTTAACAAATGGGGCAAGAAAAGTCATAAAATGGGGCAAAGTTCACTTAAATTTTTCGCTTAGCAACATACATTTTGGGCTCAATTGTGATTGTGAGCTGAGGACTACCCTGTACATTGGTTTGCCTCCAGTCCAATTCAAACTGTTCGTTATCACAGCAACACATATATTTGCCTTCATTTGTTGGTTATCACCTTTAAAACTCATCACGGCATAGGATCAGCTTACCCAAGGAACCATCCCACCTCAATTCAGCAGCCTACCCTACTCAGTATAGAAGCAGGGTATGTGCAGGCCCTGTCACTCAAAAAAAAAATTCAGCTGGTGCTATCTAGGAGAGCCTTTTCTGCCATGGTTCCAGGTCTTTGAAATATTTTGCTGCCTGAGTTGAAGTCGGCCCTCACCTTTTTGCCCTTGGAAGTACATCAAAACATGGCTTAGCAGTTGTCTGCGATCCTGATGAGGGTGCACTATGTTAGAGGTGGCTAGTGGGCCAACAGGGAAGATGCCAGCACTGGACTGATCTTGCCTTTTGTTTTTTTAATCTTTGTATCTAATGTTTTAAATATATTTATGATTTTAACTGTAAGCCACCAAAGGTTACTTTGCAAAGTGAGATGGGTGGTGTTATGTTTTTGTTATGCAATTGACGAAGACACATGGTGAAAACAACAAGCTCTTTATTACTCTTCTCCTACAACCAAGCAAACAGCAAAAGGCACGCAGGCCTTTTATAGTGCCTGAAACCCTGACAGTGTGAACCAATAGGAATTGACCATTTTCGTGCCTTGCGCATGCACGTAAGGCTGGCACCACTCTGTCTGGTCCGGGGACCAATTGCCGGGGACCAATTGCAACAATTCTGAGCCTGCTTTCAGGTCTTGCAGGCTCAGGACACAACACCCCTCCCCCCTAGATGAAACACATCTAGCTTACACACAGGTGCATCGCGCAATGCAGGGAGAGTGGAACACAGATGCATTATTCAAATGCAAGGAGGGTAGAAATGCTCGGATCTGCATGCAGGCAGACACCTTTCAAAATAATTATTTAACTCAGATAAAATATATCCAAAATCAAAATAGTATATGAGACTCTTTCTGAGTGTTACCCCCCTCATTCAGTGAACTCATAGCAAGGTCCTTGAACTCACAAGGCCTGGCCACTTGTCTTAAGGCAGCAATAAAGTCTGCAGCAGATTCACCCGGCCTCTGGTCTCTCTGCTCGAATGCATGCCTCCAAGCGATCACAGATAATTTCAGGTGGAAATGTTCCTTCAACATCTTCTTCAAGTCAGCATACGATACTGACTCCAGAAGTGCAGGGGCCACCAGATTTTCCGCGATGTCAAAAGCTTCCTGTCCACAGGTACACAAAAGAGTTGCTGCCTTCAGTCCGTCTTCTTTTATTTGATTTACTCTAAAGTAGTTCTCTACCCGTGCTACATATGAATTCCATCTCTCTGGGTGGGAGGCATCAAAATCGGCCAATCTTCGACATTGTAAGCTTGACGGTCTTCGCTAATTACCTCCTCTGCAAGCTAAGATTTGGGAAAGGGTCCTTTTGCCGAGCTCACATCCAGCGACGCTGTACTGGCAGGCTGAGTCATGAATGCCGGACGCTGTCTTCCCAATCGTCAGGACTTCCTTGGTGAGTCCTAATCCTTTTCCTTGCTTGCAGGGATCCCACCTTCGTCGCCAGTGTTATGTTTTCCGTTCATTGGCAATTGACGAAGACACATGGTTATTACTCTTCTCCTACAACCAAGCAAACAGCAAAAGGCACGCAGGCCTTTTATAGTGCCTGAAACCCTGACAGTGTGAACCAATAGGAATTGACCATTTTCGCACTTTGCGCATGCGCACAAGGCTGGTGCCACTCTGTCTGGTCCCGGGCAGCTTTTGGATTGCCCGGGACCAATTGCAACAATTCTGAGCCTGCTTTCAGCTCTTGCAGGCTCAGGACACAATAGGTGGCATATAAATTTAATAAACAAATGGCTTTATTTGTGTCAGGCAGATGGGAGCTGTAGCCTTCCAAATGTGGCTGGATTGAACTCCTAGATAATCTACCTTTGCAGTCAAATTATATCTAAGTAGCATTAAGAGGTTTTAGAGTATTTTGAGATTATTACTTTCTACCTGTCTACGGTAGCAATTAACTCTCCTTAATAAATTGTGACATAATCAAGTATGTTGCCTTTCTGCAGATTTATAAAGCTGATAAACAGCACAACTCATCAACAAATAAAGTGTAGTAACATGTGATAATATCTTATACACCCTATATCACATTCAAGTTTGCCTGGGGCTAATTTGAATATCTGTATTTGTGTAATATAAATAAAAGGATCAGGACAAGAAGTGTTTGGATACTAAGTTTTCCCAACATTGATTCCTAATATTTAATATATACAGATATAATCCAACATTACTACTCCATTTTGTAATCTAAACACTTCAGTTTTAGACTAAGCTAAAGTCTCCCTTGAATTGTGCTCAATTTTCAGTGAGTAACTGAATCTGCCCACCTTGTTTTCTTGGCCACAATGCAGAAGTAGGTTTTATTTGTTTGTTTGTCTAATTTATATAGCTGCACGATTCTGGCTGTCTCATAGAGTTAATGTACACATCCCCACACACCCAAAATCATACAACAATATCCATTTAAACATAATAAAAGCAATAAAAGCAATAAAAACTATAAGAACATAATCTTTGGGAGTGCACTCCAATTTACTAACAACATAGCCATTTAATAGGCTCTACCTCACCACTACTGGACCTCCAGGCAAGATGGCAAAGCCAAGTGTCTTCAGGCCCTACAAAATGGCCAGAAGGGTAGGTATCAATCGACGTTCAGGTGGGGGTGGGTGGGATGACATTCCAATACATGTTTTCCACAGCCTTTGTATTTAATTTCCAATCTTGTCTACAGATCAGAATTTCATAGTGGTCTCTCAGTTAAGAATTAATCAGGACTGACCCTGGTCCCATCCAAAAGACCTTGGTTTTCCCCTGCTGCCTTTTATGCTTGAGTTCACTTCGTTGCCAAGCAGCCCTCATTCACAAGTGAAGCACCTTTTTGGAAGTGAAGCTGAGGTGCTCCAATCCTTGATGCAGCTGCTCTGAGGTCCTGCCAAAGTCATGCCAATGCGTGCACAGAAGTTCTTTCCAATAAGATGACTAATGAGGCAAACTGGTGACTGTTTTGTTGAATGATGTTAAAACGTCTTCTCCATGATACTGCCTTCATCACCTGCAATTCTCTAGATTGGCTTCCATGGCACCTCAATCCACTGATGAGCTGGTTATTTTATTTTACAAAGTGTATACCAACTTGCAGAACTTTTACTTAAGGTGAATTTAAAAACAAACAAACACCCTGTCATGTTTCCACAGAGGACCAAAAACGAAATGTGCATGGGTACATTACTGAATGCTTTTTGTTTCAAAAAAAAAAAAAAAGAATGTTTGCAAGTAATCTTCATATTTATTACAATCTTCCTTTTCCCAGCCTGTGTAGAGAATAAGCAAAGTTTTTTAAAAAAAAAAACCCTGAAAACTTAGGTAATAAAATGAAAAGAAGAAAAAGCTAAAATATATAGAACTATGGAAACATAATTTTCAGCACTAGGGAGGCATTTTCAGCACTAGGGAGATTAGTAGCAGAGGTTTGAGCTAAGCTTGACTTGATATTACAGGGCTACTAACAAGATAACACTACTAGGACAAACAATATCCAGCAAGAATTATTTCCCATTACGGCAATTCAAAATTGCAAGATTTTGCTGTGTAGTTCTGAAAACACCTGTAGTTTTCAGTGTTGACTGCTACTGGTGAAGATAGTCAAACCATCAAGATGGTCCATGTGCCTTCAGAATACAATGATGCAGTGATGAGAAGAATATAGGAAGATTGAAAAAGGTTCAAACTCCACTGGATTCTGATAATTTCACTGAGAGAAAAGCAAATCTTGAATGTTACCTGACTGTAACTGATGTTAAATGAAAACCTTAATTTTCAGTGTTCTGCACGCAGTTGCTTCACAATGCATGTTTCTTTCTTTTTTTTAAAAAAAAAACCAAGATAACTCTAAGTTCTTTAAAATAGCTCTGAATAAGAGTATACACCATATAAATGCAGAATTTGTATTAAGGGAAGATGGTTTGGAAGAAGACAAGCACAGTTTTAAAACTGGAGGAAGAAACATCAATAATCTGTGCTATGCTGATGATACTACCTGACAGCTGAACATGGATCTGCAAGCAGTGAAAAACTAGGATTAAGAATAAATATAAAGCAAACCAAATTAATGACAACAAATAAAACTGTAAAGCCTTAGAACTGACCATGAAGATATTGAAACGGTAGATAGCTTCTGCCTTTTAGGATCAATAGTAAAGGAACAAGCAGCCAAGAAATATACCACAGACTAGAGCAGTCATTAAGGCCTTGTAAAATATATTCAAATGCTTGTCTATACCTCAGAGATCAGAATATTCCCGGAGACATTCTTTAGAAGTTGGACTTTAAAGAAACATGAAAGGAAGGATATTGATGCTTTTGAACTTTGATGTTGGACAAGATTCCTAAGAATATTGGAGACAGCCAATATATATATATACACACACACATACACACACACACACACAAAAACAACAACCAAAACCAAAACCCAAAATCAAAACCAAAACACAAACACAAACCAATGGATCATTGAACAAATCAACCCACAGTTCAAACTCAAGGCACAGATGTCCAGGTCTATATTATCCCATTTCAAACATGTTATGCAAAGACCCAGGTCTTTGGAGGGGCTCTAATGCTGAGCAAAGTGGAGGGAAAGAGAAGAAGAGGACAGCCAGCAGCAAGGTGGATAGACCTGATTAGAGCAGCAAGAAGAGCAGCATTGGGAAATTTGAAATACCAGGA
Organism: Bothrops alternatus; assembly: GCA_034064705.1. Taxonomy (NCBI): domain Eukaryota; kingdom Metazoa; phylum Chordata; class Lepidosauria; order Squamata; family Viperidae; genus Bothrops; species Bothrops alternatus. The sequence goes on from JARGCV010000023.1 coordinate 17,177,605, forward strand.
TAAGGCTAGATTTCTTTGAGAAAATCTGTCTATGTGGTCGCTAAGGGTCGAAAACAACTTGATGGCACATAATCAATGAAAGGAGCGAGAGAGCAAAATTTGCTTTTCTGTTGTAGATATCTTATGCTTACACTGATAGAAGGAGGCAGAAGTCAAGGGCAGAGATTTAATCACATAATAATCAGGACTGGAATTTAAAATGGGGCACATCATTAGTATGTTAATTAGTTTTTTCTTTCCTTGCCAGCTGCTAAGCTTGCAAGAAGTAGCGCAGAGAAGTGGCTTAGCAAATATATTTATCCTTTGATCTGTGTATGCCTTGCAGGGGAAAAAAAATCCTGTGGTTTATTTGGAATGTTTTACTTCCTTTTGAATAAGTATGGCCTGAGCTTATGATTTAAAGATCCCAAAGCAGCCAATATGTGCAATTAAGCCCATATTTCCCATTGCATGTTAATCCGCCATTTTCTGCTGCAAAACGCCACCTTCTGCTTTTATTTCAGTAGCTCTAGAGGTTTATCGGTGACTGTTCACATTGATGCCACAAGTTAAAGAATGTACTCAGGACATCAATTAATGTAGTTATTTCAGCACAGAACAGAAAGTTTATGACGCTATTCTTGAGTAATTTCTTTTTAAAAAATGTTTTATTTTTTTTACATAATCACCTTAATATTTCAATAATTAAAACATTGCGCTGTCTGGGTTTCTATTTAAAAAACAATCAGTGACAATTAGTTTGTATAATTCTATAATCCACATAATAGCTTTGCTTGATGTTCTCTTCTTCCAAAAATGTTCTCTTTTGCCAACCTTGAATTAATACAATTCTTATTATTTGGATAAATAACAATTAAATATAGACATTTTTCTAATATTTCTGCAAATAATAACCACACTAATATAAAGCTTCTTTTCTAACTGATCATCTTGATTGTCTTATCATGGATTCTGTTTAAAATTCTTATTTAAATTTGTTTTCCCCACAATATTCAAAACATTCTTACTGGTTAAAATTTTCATTACACTTAAGTATTTCAGTCTTTTTCCTCATACAGGCCATCCCAACACCTTTACATTTCTCATATCTTAAAAAAAGAAAAAAAATCAAAAGAAAAAAAGAAAAGGAAATAAGAAGATAGTATACTACTTAAAATACATATCCCTAATGTATATTTATATCCAGAATGTTTCTCTTCTTTTTAACCATATTCAAGCATATGTTTAATCTTTAAGTGTTCCATTTAATAAATCCAATTATCTAATCTTTTAGATCTAATCAAAACATGTTTATCCATTCAAAGTTTTCTCAAGATCAATTTCACTTAAACATCTAAACATTTCCTTTATATAAACCATCCCAACATTTTTATATTTCTCATGTCAAAAATAAAAAAACACAGAGGAAAAAAGAAAGAAAAAAGTACTATATTACTTGATAGACTCATCCTTCTTAAACTAAAATTCATTTATATCCAAAATCTTTCTATTTTTTTAACCATATTCAAACACATGTTTAATTTTCAAATATTCCCTCTGATAGATCCCATCATCAAATTTTTTGATTCTCACTTTTTTTTGCCAGACATCTTTCCTGATCAATATGTTTTCTGAATCAAAGAGTCTTCCCATAGTTTTGTGGATGTTGTTGTAAGTACAAAAGGCAAATCAGGTGAGATGTTTTTATAGGAAGGTTTTGCCCTTTATATTCATTGAATTTTTTCCCTTTCTTTCTCTCTTAATTTCTCTTATCATTTTTTGTTTCTTAAGTTTTCGTAGTTCTCTTGGCAGCTCTGTACTCCATTTTGTCAAATCTTTTTTCTTGTCCTCAGACTTATTTTATGATCTTAGAGTATAAGTTATCTTTTCCATGTCCATTATTTCCTGTAAGTTTTTTCCCACCTGGGTTGAGCCATATTTCCTTCTGTTGTTAGGTTCCATCTTTAAATCTCTCTTCTCTGGTTCATCAGTTGTCTGTAAAATCTGCTGACTCTCTATTTTTATTTTCTGAGAGGTTTTTTTGTTGTAAAGTTAAATTAGAGATATATTCATTCATATTTTCAAAGTTATTCTTAATTTCCCCATGATTTGAGATCATTGTTGTTTGAATTAGTTGCAACATACTCTCCTCCTGGAAAGTATTTGTTTTTTCTTGGTATATTCTTTCTGAAGATCTCTGGTTTTCCATGATAGCAAAAAATCAGGGTTTTCCTTTCTCTGCAGAAAGCTTTAAAATCACAGTTGAGTAAGTATTTGTAATCCAGAAAGGTCAATTTTTTCCCCTAAAGTTTATAATTCTCGCTTTGTAGGTAGCCCAACATGTTTTCCTTTTTTGTCACAGCTGTTCTCTGTTATTAAGACATTGAAGGTCACCAAAAACAAATTATCTTTTCCTGGGATTTGCCAGTTCCTGTATTGAAGCAACTACTATATTTTCATCCATCACTAGATATCAGCACTAATTTGTTTTTCAGTTTTCAAAATAAACAATTGTTTACTTCTATTTTCATGATTTAAAAGGGAAATCTTAACATATTCCACCAATTTCAAACTTATCCATATTTAAGTCTTATATTCATTTCATTTCAGTTTATTTCCATCCCCACTTAAAGGTTTAATTCACCACTTCTGTCTGTAGGAGGGTGGGGCAAAGATCCCCCTCCTTCTCACTTTTGGAGGCTTTTTGCTTCTTGGGTCCCACCCCAGGAAATCAATTATCTAGTAGAAGAGAGAAAATCACTATTCTTATCCAGTTCCAAGCACGTTGTTTACAATCAGCTTAAAATAGTGCTTTTGGGCTTTGGCTGCTTGTAGCTTGGGCTAGTCTCTGAAGTTAAACTAGCTTTTCTGTTGCTGGTTTCTGGAAGGCTTTTCCCAGACCAATTGGATCGACCGCCAACTCTCCGCACTCAGCAGGACTTCCTTCCTTCTTTATCGCCTCTATGGGGATGACTTCAGGCCCATTTAGGGTCCCCTAACAGGCAGAAATTGTCCATAGGGTGTGGAGCCCCATGATCGCTCATCTGCTGTGCTACTGCGCAAAACCAGAAGCCTATTCTTGAGTCATTTCCAAGCATGAAAAGGAATCTCCATGTCTCTTCAATACAGTTAACACAGAAGAAGCAAGTTAAAAAAAAATTATGGCAGCTTAAGAGCAAATTGAAATATTATAGATTCAGGTTCAACATCATTCCGCCAAGAAATTAAAATATGCAGGAAGCAACTAAATGTAAAATATCTTTCAGTCTTTCAGAATACTCTGATGTTACTTAAAATCATCTTTCTTTCCAGAAAACATGGTGTGCCTGAAAAGGCCACTGTAGAACTGGTGAACCACAGTGCCTTGCTGCTATTCTGTTCTTCCACTGTCTGCATTGTATTAACTTTCGTAAATCCAGCATTGGTGTACATACCACCATACTTACTTCTGGATGAGTGTTACAGGGTCAGCCTACTGTTGCAACAATGTTGGTAGGTTCAGCTATTTTGCCTTAATTAAAGTGATCAAAGTTGGAAGGGTTTTCAGAATTTGTGGTATCCTATATTTGGAGGTTTGATCAAAGGCTAGTTTAATATTAAAGTCTTGTTGGAGCAGGACTATTGAAATAAAATATCAGCTTTGAAGAGACACAGAAAACACACAAATGACCCTACTTTGGAGAAAATCATTTTGTTTCTGTGTAAGAGTTTTTTTTGTCTATATTGGTATATATGTATAGGATTTGCAAATTTAGAGAACTGTGCCCTATTTTATCCTTGGGGGGGGGGAAGTTGTTTCTTATTTTAAACAATCTGCAGTCAAAAGAAATACAGAATTTAGAGGTCTCCATTTCCCTCCCTCTTTTTTGGGGGGGAGGACAGTGGACATATTTGGAATTTTTGAGAGCATGTTACAGACAGTGGTACGAAAGGTCTACCATGATGGGAAGTAAATGTAGAGAGGTGCTTCCTACTTTCACTTCCTGCCTTTCAGAAACTCTTTATAGCCTTAGCTTACTTTCCCCTTTTTTCCTGAGAAAGTGTAGCATATTTCCAAACTTTACAGTAGGCTGCCAGCCATTAACCATTTTATTTCCTAGAAATATTTATTTATTTATTTATTTTTCGGATTTGTATGCCGCTCCTCTCCGCAGACTCGGAGCGGCTCACAACATACAAATAAATAATTCAATATAAATCCGAAAAAAAACATTAAAAATAAACCCCACACATACTCCTCAGTCACACCACAATCAACAATCATCCCCAGGCCTGCCGGCAGAGGTAGGTTTTTAAATTCTTTCGGAAGGCCGGGAGAGTCGGAGAAACGCGGACTTCAGGAGGTAGTTGGTTCCAGAGGGCGGGCGCCACAACAGAGAAGGCCCTTCCCCTAGGGCCCGCCAGACAACATTGTTTCGCTGACGGGACCCGGAGGAGGCCCACCCTGTGCGCTCTCACTGGTCGAAGGGAAGTATATGGCAGAAGACGGTCCCGTAAGTATCCTGGTCCCATGCCATGAAGGGCTTTATAGGTAATAACCAACACCTTGAATTGGGCTCGGAGACCAATAGGCAACCAATGCAGCATGCGGAGAGTTGATGAAATGTGGGCACAATGAGGAAGGCCCACAACTGCTCGCGCAGCTGCATTTTGCACTAATTGTAGTCTCCGAACACTCTTCAAGGGTAGCCCCATGTAGAGAGCGTTGCAGTAGTCGATCCTCGAGGTGACAAGGGCATGTGTAACTGTGAGGAGAGACTCCTGATCCAAGTAAGGACGCAACTGGTTCACCAGGCGAACCTGGGCAAATGCCCCCCTTGCCACTGGGGTATTAAATAACTTGTTTTAGAAAATATATTTGGGAGTTATACTTTGAAGTATGCTACCTTCCTGTCAATTTATTTCTTAATTTAATGAACCTTTAAACAAAATCTGTCAGGACAATCTATTAGGGCAGGGGGCCTTCTAGGTGCCAAGGAAAGTGTGGGTGGCTCTTTGGGTCCAAATTTGGAATCCCTGATTTACTGCTTTAATTTTAATTCAAGAATTTTAGTTGTAACTTAAGTTAAGCTTCATTATTTTGTGCATGCTATTTCGCTATTTGAAGTTGCAGAATTATGTCTTACGTTGATCTGCCCAAAGTAGGGGATCTACTCAGTGGTGGGATTCAGTCAGTTCACACCACTTCAGCAGAACTGGTAGCTAATTTTTTGTTGCCAAGGCCCAGAATGGACTTCTGGAAGTGGTATCCACACAGAGAACCGATTGTTCACATATTTGAATCCCACCACTGGATCTACTCATTGTGAATGGCCTTCCATAAAACAATTTCCCCACATCACTAGGGAAGATGTTGGCGATACTAGTGATACTTTAGAGTCATTTGTTTAAAGTTTCTTGGAAATAATGCTTTCTTAATTCGTTGCTCCTTTGCTTTTAAAACACTGATCTGCTAAAATGTTTCTAACCATCATTTTAATCACAATTATTTAATTGCATGGCAAAATAGATGAACTGAAGAGATGGTGAAACAAAACAATAAGTAGCTAACCAGTTGGTATAGACAGAAGTGTATTTGAAAAGTAGTTACTAAGGTTGCTATACTCTTCAGTGTCAGAAACTAACTGCAATTGCTACAAATTTAGAAACTCATCTAGAGAGATCCAGAGGCTTGACCACTAACAGGAGGAAAATACTCTCTGCCTAGGACAGGGGTGTCAAACTGCCTGCGCATGGACCGGATGCGTCATGCCGAAACCACACCCACCCCAGCTCCAGCAATGGGGAAAAAGTCATGATACATTGTGACATGTCACGTGACTTTGCGAGTTTGACACCCCTGTCCTAGGAGATATAGTGTGAGAATGAGGTGAGAAGGACATTGTTATGTCACCATGCTGTAGGATTTTTTTTGGGGGGGGGGTGTCAGTGGATGGACCAAAATCTTTCTTGTGTAATATTAAACTTACTTTCCAACAATGAAAATGTCAAACATTGTAGCAGGCTCTTTAGAAGATGAAAATTCTTCCATGGAACAGGTAACATTTATATGCTAAATGTTAATTTTTTTGGTTAAATTTAGGATACATATGTGGAATCTCGTTGTCTTGGGGTATTTGTTTCCGTTCGAATCAGGCTGTTTCAGGAAACAGCAAAGTCACCTTGTGGGCTGATAGTCCATAACGTTTTGTGATAACACCTAGCTATCCTTTCTTTTAATCCCCTCCCCCCCTTTGTGGTTCTAGAATCCAGATGGCAATTTTAAAATGGCTGACATCAAACAGCTTATTTCTCAATTCATCCTTCACCTTCTTCCACAAAGTATTGGCTTGACTTTGCTAAGGAGAATCTTAGAGGAAGCTCTTCTAAAAGTATCTTCAGATCTTCAGCTTTGAAGCCCATCCTTTGGAGCATGCTGGGGCAGGAACCCAACACCTGTCTGAAACTTTTCAGAGCAGGCACACCTTTTCTTGGAATTGTGTGGTTGCCCTCTGCAGCTGGGTGGGATCCTGAGAAAAGAAGGACTTGGCTTAAAGAATTGCAGGCAGATCCTGGGTTCCAAAATGTCTTTTTTGGATTTCCCCCTTTTTCGAATTGGAAGCACCTCTCTACAACTGATAATGGAAATGCCTCATTACATAAGTTATTATAAATTTCCTTTTTTTCCTGCTTCCATGTTTCATAAGCATGACTAAAAACAAACAGAAACATACATCTCTCTTGCCAGTTTGGTACCATATGATTCCTCCAGTCCTATATGAATTCCTAGAGCAAAGACCTACCAATTTATTTTCTTTTTTACATTAAAAAAAGAGGAAAGATAAATAGAACTGGAAATAGCTAAAGATGAAAACTGCCGGAGTTTTTAGTTCAATTCTGTCGAGAAAATCAAATTACTCATCCTTGAATTAAAATTAGAAAAATTGTATTTGACTGGTATTGTTACAAGCATTAATCAGTGGAAAACTGATTCATTTAACATTCAGTTACTTCTAATTGTGACATTTCGTTCCTGTGTTATTTTTTTAAAGCACCATTTTTAAACATGTTGCTATTTCTAGGGTCCAGATGCTGATGGGAGGTTAAAACAACAACAACAAAGCAAATCTACAAAATGTAAAATACAATCATTACAATGATTTTGTTAAAACTGAGGCATAATTTGCTCCTAATTCTAATTACTACATGCTTTGTTCAGCACATTTCTATTCTTGCAAGCAAACAATTCAATAGAAGGAGAATAAAGATCCAATTCAACAAATAATCTGCCTTGTTTATTGGATTAAATGGAAGGGGAAGGAAATTCCATATATATTCTCCTTTTGCCTAGTTCCATTAATGGAATAGATGAAATACTTCGGTTCATGGGAAAACAATGCTGTTAATGAAATTTACACAACACCCATAATTATTAGCCATTTGGGTTAATAGCCTTTTTAGAGTACATTCAAAATGGCTTAATAGCATTTTCAAAGCACATTTTCAAAAACCAGTACAGTAAAAAGAAACAGGGTGATTCTCTTATCACTCCTACATGTACCTACTAATCTGACTGGCTCTTTCCAAAATGTAAAAATGGGAAAAGTTCTGTATTATAATTAATGGAGTTTATATACATTTCACCCTGGCACTGAAATGTTTGTTTCTTGTGAATGAAAAAGTAATGTTTAGATGGGAAATTTCATCATTCTCTGGGAAGATTATTATAGCCAATGGGACAGTGGGATAGAAGTGAAGGCCAGAAAGAACTTTTGGAATATAGCTTTTGAGAAAAGAAAGGGGAAAAAAACCAATAAGAAAAATAAAATTTTGTTATGATACAATACAGTATTTTTTATCTTTTATTTTATTTATTTACTTATTTATTAAAAAAACTGAAAAAAGTTCATTGCAGTTAACTGCTTAACTGGGTATTGTCTCAAATCTTCAGTATGTATTTTATACATGATAATCCAAGTAAAAACATTTTGAAATTATGAGAGTTCTGAATAAGGTTCTTCCAGCCCTCAATGAACTGATATCATCTGGATGGCTTACATAGCAACTCCTCATTGTTTTTATTGTTAAAATTATTTACAGAGCCTGGAGTTCTTTTATCTGATAAGAATTATAAGGTGTTATGAGAGGATGATACATTGTAAGATGAACTTTCTGAAGATGAATAATGATCTTTAGGAATAGCTTGGGTTTGAACTTCCGTTTCATAATTGGAAAGTATGATTATTTTAAAATTATCTACTATTTGCAGTAGATCAACAGAACTATACTTGATGCTTTTCTCCCAACTTTTGTGCATTAAAATGAAAACCAAATTATTTTAGGAGAATGAACTTCCTATTCAAACAGCATAGACTGGTATGCAGAGATAAAGAGTCATGAAGGGTCTTAGTTTCCATTTTCTCTTTTAAGTTTGTTAATGTTTCCAAACAATGTGACTAAAAATACAGTATTGCCCCCACCTGTAGCACTGGCTAATTTGTTTAGATGTACTTGACTTTCTAGAAATTGGACTCTGGGGTTACAGTTTTCAGCAAGTTAGCCTTTCTTTATGGCTTTGAAGTCAGTGTGATTAGAAACTTTAATCTGGGAATTAGACTGCAGCCTAAGGCCATATGGATACATTTATTAGTTGCTTCTCTTTGTGCAGAATATCTCTAATTAGGATACCAGGCATGAGGCTATAGTCTGAAATAGACATTGTCCTTGTGATCCTCAGTTGTTTTAAGAGTTTCTTTTGCAAACTTCTGCTGTGATGGTTTAGTTTAATTAATTAGTACAACGTTTTCCACTAAGAAAAAGGTTATAGGTATTGGTAGCTTGAAAATAAATGTTCTTCAGTTATAGAACAAATGAGATAATAATCTGAATACTGCTGCATTTTGTATTATTAATTTTATGCTAAACGCTCCTATGTAATTTTTTTCAGAATGTGTGCATTTTTGTACCTAACAATGTGTGCTGGAGAGGGAAAAGAAATGGCATGTTTTTTGTGTAAATGAATTTATTATAATTTAGAAATTCAGATTTGTATTGGCTTGTGAAATGCACCTGATTCTCAGCACCTTCACAACTAACTTACTTTACTCTACCCCTTAGTTGAAACTATTATGGGGAATTCCTAGTGCTTTATCATTTCCGTTTGAGGATCAACTAAGGTACATACAGTACTACAAAAACTGTCATGCCTGTTTGATTATGTGTAGCCTTCAACTGGGCAAAATTAGAAGGTGTAGAGCAACAATTATTGAACCAAGGTAACTTAAATGGGCTAATTTACAGAATGCTGTGACCCATGACTTCCTTAAATATGAGAAAGTTGTTGCTGCTTCAATGCTATTGCACTGCTGCTGCTCAAGCACAGATACTGCACTTCCACAATCAGCTCTGTTCACACGATTTTCATTTTTAGCATTCCCTGATGACTTCCCATAAGTCTATGGAGAAGTCAGATTGCTAATAGCCTTGCCACCTTCCCATTAGCAAAGTCTTTATTTGTGGGAAGCTTGGAGGAAGGAACTCAATGGATAATCCAGCAGAGAAGGTTGCAAGTTGTGTGGGAAAGTCTGCCACATCTATGCACTTGCCTGAATTTCACTATGCTGGCCACGAGTGCACTCTGTTGCCACTTATTTGCCTGTGGGAAAGGAGGAAGAAAGGAGGAGGAAGAGAAGGAGGGAAAGCAGGAAAGGAACGGAGAAACAGGGACAAAGGAATGGAGGAGTGGTGACGGGAGGAAAGAAGGGAGAAAAGGAGAGAGGGAAGGAAGGAAGGAAGGAATGAGGGAAGGGAAGCAGAGAGAGGGAGGAAGGAAGGATAAGGAACAGAACAGAACAGAACAGAATAGTATAGAATAGAATAGAGCTGGAAGGGACCTTGGAGGTCTTCTAGTCCATACCACTACTCATGCAGGAGAACCT